>OX183132.1:12213645-13646145 GCA_945261195.1 Cryptosula pallasiana
AGGAGTAGTAATATATGAGCAGATCTCCCTACCAAGTGTTTTTTGTGGGGTCTATATCTGGAGTTATGCAATGGGTTACGGCGTTGGATGAATTCGCCGAGTTTATATTGTATTTTACTTGAGGGGTACTTGAGTGGCATTTGAATGGCATTTAAGTGGCATTCGAGTTTTGATTATTATTTTACCTAATTTGAATTTATATGGTATATAGATTTTGAATGTATAGTATTTAAGTTATGATAATTTTTTACATAATTGTATACATAATTATAACTCATAGGATGTCTAGATTTTGAATGTGAGGCATTTAAGGTTTGATAATTTTTTGTAATTCCGAGTCATACGATATCTTGAGGGAGAGGAGAGAGAGGAAATATATCTACATTGAATAAATACAGTGATTAAAAATGAAAGAATATGTGAATATATACATTTATTGTGTAATAAGTAGGGAAAATCTCATATAATATAGCTAGAGTCAGTAAATACTAAGTTACTGAAGTTTTTAGATATTTCAACTGGATAAAAAAGTACAGTCACTCGTATAATGCTTAGGATAGGAAGATCTTCAAATGTTTTGCAAAACCGAAGATCTTCAAATGTTTTGCAAAACCGGAACTTTTGGTGAGTTAATCACCTGAGAACCTTTAGACTTTTCTATGAATTATTATATGATTATATAGACTTATTGTATAATAAGTAGGGAAAATCTTTCCATATAATATAGTTAGAGTCGGTAAATAGTAAGTAATACAAAACAGTACAACTTGTAATGTCAATGAATACACAGGCTTTTTTTTATTCATTCATTATCCGCTTGAGACTACCTGTTGTCAGCATTTGATATTGAGTTTACATACCATCAACACCAAGTGGTTCATCAAAATCTTGTAATTCGTTTTCTAGGAATTCCTTAAGAACTTCATCCTCATTATTCGTTTTTGTTAGCACCTCATTGGAACTTGTTTGTGCGCAATATTGCTCCCAATCACTAGCGTTGGTTGAAGAAATGAAGACAACATTGTGGTATGGAATAGGATTTCCATTCTTACTCTGTTTTTTTCCTTTGTAAATCATCACACCAGGTGCACATCTTTTAGCTTCCTCGTTATATCTGATTGGTAGTAAAAGCGTTCTCGTCTCTCTTTTTCCATTCTTTTCAGTGACATAGCGAATGCAATTTACAATGGATTCTTCTCCATTGAATCGGAAAGGAATGAATCTTTCTACAACTTCGATGTAAGCAAAAATGGAACAATCTTTGAAATTACTGAGATACTCGATGTCGTAAGCGAGTTTGAGTTCTTCTTCACTCATTTTTCTCAGTTTTTCAGCTTCAGCAGTAGCTTCCATTGTGGTTAATCGTTTTGTACTGATACGTTTGACATTGTAGTAAGTAGTCTCTGGTTTTTTTGAGTTTTCCATCTCACCCAAGTACAAAATGTTGAAAGGTAATGGGTAGTTATCAACATTGAAGCTTTCAACTACTCTACTTGGACAAACGACTTTCTGAAAATTCGCTCCAGTTGAATTATCAAGATAAGTGAGAATGTAGTAGTTTCCGTATGCACCAGTACTCTGCTCAATAGAAACGATTTGCAAAACTGATGGAACAGGAAGTGATGCTAGTGTAAGAAACCCTCCAATCTTTTTCAAATCACACGCCTTCCATTTTTGGAGAGATTTGGCCATCTGGAGAGCTCTGTCAGCATCAGTGAGCAATTCTTTTTGTTCCATATTGTTTGATGTTGTGGGTAAAACCAGTTTTGGAAGAGCTCGTTTCTTTATCGCTGCTTCTTTTGTGACAGAGTTAGAGTTTTTTCTTTTGGGTGTTTTGAACGTTTTTTGTTTGTTTTCGATTGGGTTTAAATCCGTGTAAGAAGCAGAAAAATCCCCCATAGTGTTCTAAAAAAGAAAGAAATAACATATAATTCAGCTTTTCATGTGGAACTAAAAGATTATTTATTTCATACTTTACATTATAGCTAAACTAATTTTGATCTTTGTTAGGTAGGAAATAATAAGTTTTAAATTTTACCTTTTATAAAGAGAAAGTTTCTAGTAGTTGCAATGGAAAGTGTAGTAGATGTTGCTCCTCTGATCACTGTTGTAGAACTGGATGCTTTCTGTGTGAAAACAGTGGCTCTTAAATAGCTAAAGTTGCACCGGTTGAACTCTATGAATACCAACCTTCTTTATAATATAACTATGATTCAGAATTTTGTCCACGCGAAAACCAATGCTTTCGCGGGAATAAATAATTTATTTTCACGCGAATAGAAACTGTTGCTTTCGCGGGAATACAAATTTTATTTCCACGCGGATACAAACCAATGCTTTCGCGGGAATAAATACTTTATTTTCACGCGAATGGAAACCGTTGTTTTCGCGGGAATAAATGATTTATTTTCACGCGAATAGAAACTGTTGCTTTCGCGGGAATACAAATTTTATTTTCACGCGGATACAATCCAACGCTTTCGCGGGAATAAAGACTTTATTTTCACGCGAATGGAAACAGTTGTTTTCGCGGGAATAAATAATTTATTTTCACGCGAATACAAACTGTTGCTTTCGCGGGAATACAAATTTTATTTTCACGCGGATACAAACCAATGCTTTCGCGGGAATAAAAACTTTATTTTCACGCGGATACAAACCAATGCTTTCGCGGGAATAAATACTTTATTTTCACGCGAATGGAAACCGTTGTTTTCGCGGGAATAAAGACTTTATTTTCACGCGAATAGAAACTGTTGCTTTCGCGGGAATACAAATTTTATTTTCACGCGGATACAATCCAACACTTTCGCGGGAATAAAGACTTTATTTTCACGCGAATGGAAACAGTTGTTTTCGCGGGAATAAATAATTTATTTTCACGCGAATACAAACTGTTGCTTTCGCGGGAATACAAATTTTATTTTCACGCGGATACAAACCAATGCTTTTGCATGAAAGTATTTATTCCCGCGAAAACAACAGTTTCCATTTGCGTGAAAATAAAGTATTTATTCCCGCGAAAGCATTGGTTTGTATCCGCGTGAAAATAAAATTTGTATTCCCGCGAAAGCAACAGTTTCTATTCGCGTGAAAATAAATTATTTATTCCCGCGAAAACAACGGTTTCCATTCGCGTGAAAATAAAGTATTTATTCCCGCGAAAACATTGGTTTGTATCCGCGTGAAAATAAAATTTGTATTCCCGCGAAAGCAACAGTTTGTATTCGCGTGAAAATAAATTATTTATTCCCGCGAAAACAACGGTTTCCATTCGCGTGAAAATAAAGTATTTATTCCCGCGAAAACATTGGTTTGTATCCGCGTGAAAATAAAATTTGTATTCCCGCGAAAGCAACAGTTTCTATTCGCGTGAAAATAAATCATTTATTCCCGCGAAAAAAACGGTTTCCATTCGCGTGAAAATAAAGTATTTATTCCCGCGAAAGCATTGGTTTGTATCCGCGTGAAAATAAAATTTGTGTTCCCGCGAAAGCAACAGTTTCTATTCGTGTGAAAATAAATTATTTATTCCCGCGAAAACAACGGTTTCCATTCGCGTGAAAATAAAGTATTTATTCCCGCGAAAACATTGGTTTGTATCCGCGTGAAAATAAAATTTGTATTCCCGCGAAAGCAACAGTTTGTATTCGCGTGAAAATAAATTATTTATTCCTGCGAAAACAACGGTTTCCATTCGCGTGAAAATAAAGTATTTATTCCCGCGAAAGCATTGGTTTGTATCCGCGTGAAAATAAAATTTGTATTCCCGCGAAAGCAACAGTTTCTATTCGCGTGAAAATAAATGATTTATTCCCGCGAAAGCAACAGTTTCCATTCGCGTGAAAATAAAGTATTTATTCCCGCGAAAACAATTGTTTCCATTCGCGTGAAAATAAAGTTTTTATTCCCGCGAAAGCATTGGTTTGTATCCGCGTGAAAATAAAATTTGTATTCCCGCGAAAGCAACAGTTTCTATTCGCGTGAAAATAAATTATTTATTCCCGCGAAAGCATTGGTTTTCGCGTGGACAAAATTCTGATTCATAGTTATATTATAAAGAAGGTTGGTATTCATAGAGTTCAACCAGTGCAGCTTTACCTATTTAAGAGCCACTGTTTTCACACAGAAAGCATCCAGTTCTACAACAGTGATTGGAGGAGCAACATCTACTACTACATCCACTGACTATTAAAAGTTTTTCTGTGTGAATTTGAAAATTTTCATTGAAGCTAAGACTTAATTATCCACCTTAATTATCTCACTTAAGTTTTGGTCTACTTAAAAAGTAATGCTTTCACATAATAAATCACTCGTTCTAACAACAGTAACTGAAGCCTCAACATCTACTATATAATATACCAACTGACTACTAGGAGTTTTATTCACAAGGTAAAATTTATTAGCTGAGACATTTAACTTACCTTTTTATGTGCTATTGTCACTTCTATTAAAAAGTAATGATTTTATTGTTATTATAGTGCTATGGAAACAGAAGAGGATGATACTGATGTAGACATACATAAGGAATGGGAATGGCTCATGAAAAATCAAAATGACATCGGTTTTTCAAACGCTGATAATGAATACATGAATGATGAATGCAATGCTGAATATGAAAATGAAATGGAGATGGAACTTGAAAATGCTTTTCAAGACAAACCTTCGACTTTTCAAGTTTCAGCAACTACTGAAAATACAATAGCCTTTGATAAGCTGTAAGTTTTTAAAATCATAAATTAATAACATTAGTAGAGTAATTTTTTGCTTTTTTCTTATACTCATCTCATGATTCAGCAAAAATAATGCGTTATCTCTTTATTGTAGACAGGACTCAGAATATCAGAGAATTAATGTAAAAGAGGGAGTTGGGAATTCATGTCATAGTACACAGTAAGTTTATAAAACTTAACTAATAATAATGTTTGAGTCTTTTTTCCTAATTCCATTTTAAAAATTAATTGATAATGGAGTTTAAGTCATTTTTTTCTTCTGTTACATTTTATATAAAATGTATGTGAATGTTTTATAGAACAACTATTATGTGTTAACATTTCTATTGTAGACAAAGTTTAAATTATCGGGAGGAGAATGTAGAAGAAAAAAACCCTGAAATTTCCCCCAATTGGAAATGGTTAGAAGAAAATCTCATTTGTTTTCGTTTACCTGATGAAACAATCAATCAAATAGGATTTGGTGCTGAGCCTTCACCACCAAAGACTAGCATAATAGCTCAAGATATAGAGCCGGTTGTGGAGGAGATAGTTGAAGAAAATGAGAATGATCCAATGATAGAAAATGAAGAAGAAGAAGAAGAAGAAGAAGAAGAAGAAGAAGAAGAAGAAGAAGAAGAAGAAGAAGAAGAAGAAGAAGAGGAAGAAGCACAAGAGGAAGAACAAGAAGAAGAAATGGAAGATTTAAATTTTGAAAGACCTACCCGAGCATCAACCCTAGGTATTGTTGATGATAGCACAGCTCCTACTTTTCAAGATGAAGAATGGGATGATTTGATAGCTAGATATTGGGGAGCTATGAAAACGAAACATAGAGCTGGAAAAGTCATAGAACTTTTAAATGTAAGACTTTGGGATGGGATTCCAAGAGACCAAGCTGATACCTACCAAAATGACTATCATGATTCAAGAGTGTTAGAATTGCTAAAAAAAGTTTGGAGACAATTGAGCTCGAGAGCAAAAGTCAACTGTAGCGTAGGTTGTATACTAGAAAATAAAAATGATGGTGAACTCCGATACTTTCACTCATCATCAAACAATGCTACCGTATATCCAAAAGCTAAACTGATTGAAACTGAAGGAGATCTTGATGACTTCTTTGTTGATGTTATGGAGACTGATCATCGTACAAATAGCTTGAGACGGAGACCAAATACGACTTGGAGATTGATGTTGATCACAAACATTTCGTTTTATTTCTACAAACTACTCGGAATGGGAAAAGTTGGATCACCACCAGAGCATTTACCCTCTCACCTCCTTAACAACAGACACATACGAACCATGTTAAAAAACACAAAAGGAAAACGAATTACCGACAATCTTTGTTTTTTTAGATGTCTAGCATTACACAAAGAACTACAAAAAAAACGGTGGAATTGCAAAAGATCCGATAATTAAGGAGGTGAAGGAGTACCAACAACAATATCATAGTTTCATCTATGGTGATAGTGGTAAAAGGTGTGATGGGAAAGGAGTGACAGAAGCTGATTTATTGCTTTTGGAGCGAGCATTTCAACTGAAGATAACAGTGTTTTCTTTAAATGATGATATGACTTCAACAGTTATTTGGAATTCAAACTCCAGTTATAAGGAGAAACTATATTTGGATCTTTATATCAATCACTTCAGTCTTATTACAAACTTGGAAGGATATGTCAAAGCCTACAGATGTCCAACCTGTTCTACTTGTTATGATAGATTGGGGAATCTGAAAAGACACAGATGTTCAATCTCAGAGGCAACAACTATGCAGTTTTCTGGAGGACAATACAGCCCTACTGCTACAATATTCGACAAACTGAAGGTTCAATTCGGGATAGATATCGGGTCAGATGATTCCTTGAGATACTATCCATTTTTTGCAACATTTGACATAGAGTGTTTGTTACCTAATTGCGAAAAAGATCGAGATACAGACACAACCATTTACACGAATGAGCATAAACTTTTAAGTATTTCAATTTGTTCAAATGTACCAGGCTTCAACAACCCGCGTTGTATTGTCAATAATGGGGATGATGATGAATGCGTTGGAAAGTTCATTGAATACTTGGATGATATTAGTGAAGAATCATATAGCCGATTGGAAAAACAATTTTCGCGAATCATAAAACAGATAGAAGGTGAATTACAACGACTGGAAGAAGCTGAAGAAAAGTTTCGTAGTGATTTTGAAAAAAATCGTTTCAGACGTAGAACAGGAGCTGAAAAAGTACTGGATGATTTGTACAGCTATATGAAAAAACTCCCTATTCTAGGTTTCAATTCACAGACTTACGATGTCAATGTGATGAAAGGAAAACTGCTTCAAAAATTGAAAGATGTCTCCGACACAGATTTTGATTTTGTTATAAAAAAAGGAACCAAGATGCCTGTTATCGGAATAGGATCTTTTTTGTTTTTAGATTGTACAAACTTCATCGCTCCTGGATATAGCTATGAAATGTATCTCAAAGCATACAAATGTGAAGCCGGAAAAGGATTTTTTCCTTATGAATGGATGAAAGACTTGGAACAACTTAATCAAGAACATCTACCTCCAAGAGAAGCTTTTTACAGTTCTTTAAAACAAAAGAATATCAGTGAAGAAGAGTACATAATTTGTCAAGAAGCATGGAAAAATAACGACATGAAGACAATGAGGGATTTTTTAAAATGGTACAACAACTTGGATGTAAAACCATTTGTTCAAGCGTTGGAAAGACAAAGATCAATCTACAGAGAGCATGGGATTGATATGTTAAAAGATGGTATATCTTTACCAGGATTAGCGATTCGATGGATGTTTAACAAAGCACCTCAACCGCCCCCTCCATACCTCTCTACATACTTGAATTTTGATGAACTTGGTAACTCGTTTCGTCAGACTCTCCCAATTTGTCTGCTTGACAACTGCAATGCAGAACTTTATCCTCTAATAAAGAAAAATATAGTTGGTGGACCAAGTCTAGTGATGCATAGATATCACGAAAAAGGTATAACTAAAATTAGAGAACATTGGTTGGGAAAAGAAGCAAAGATTTGTGATAGAATCTATGGAGTTGATGCAAATGCGCTCTATTTATGGTGTATGATGCAATCAATGCCTACTGGCTATCCTCGAAGAAGAAAAATCGAAAACTCCTTTGTCGCTGAACCAGTAAAATTTAGCAAGATAGCTCATAGCTGGTTACAGTTCCAAATGTTCTCAAAAAAAATCAATATCAGACATCAGCTCAATGGAGGAGAAGTTACTCTCGGACAGCGAGGATTACCAGTTGATGGTTTCTGTGTTGAAAATCGTCATGTCTTTCAATTCCACGGATGTTTTTGGCATGGACACGACTGCTCTTATAACAACGCTAAAGAACAAGAGCTTCAAGCTACTGGAAGAAAATCAAAAGCAGATCTGTTTAAAACTACGATGGAAAATGAAGAATATCTTCGAGCATTAGGTTACACTGTAATCTCGATTTGGGAGTGTGACTGGATGAAGCGTGTAAAAACTAATACAAATTTACAAAAATTTGTCAACACGTTTTACAATTCTTTCTACCCTAAAATACTTGAAAAAAAGCTGAATCAAGAAGAAGTGTTGGAGAGAGTTCAATCAGAAGAATTCTTCGGATTTGTTGAATGTGACATCGAAGTTCCTGAGGAAGAGGAAGAAAAGTTCTCCGAAATGCCTCCGATTTTTAAAAATACGATGTTAACCAGAGAACACTTGAGCGATGAAATGAAAGTCTTTGCTGAAGCCGAAGGGTTTTTAAAGACTCCTCAACGCTCATTAGTTGGAAGTATGTACGGAGATAAGATATTGCTAATGAGTCCTTTGTTGAAATGGTACTTGAAACAAGGATTGAAAGTCACCAAAGTTTATCAGCTAATAGAATATATTCCTAGAAAAGCTTTTGAAGCTTTTGGAACATCGGTTTCAGACGCTAGGAGAATGGGAGATGCAGACCCTAGTCAAGAATTACTCGCTACTACTAGCAAGTTGGTAGGAAATGCTGCTTATGGAAAAACAATCACTGATAAAGAAAAACATACCACCATCAAGTTCATCGAAGGCGCCAGAAAAGCTTCATTTCGTATCAGAGGAAACAAATTTATCGCCATGGAAGAGATAGCAGATGATTTTTATGAAATCATAACCTGTAAACAGCTAGTAAGTTTTAAAACAATTATTTTGCAATTCAAAATTTATATTTCACAAGTTTACTTTGCTAATCAGTATCACCATCATTTCAGCTAACGATGAATGTTCCAGTACACTTGGGTTTCTCCGTGCTACAGTATGCTAAACTGAGAATGCTACAGTTTTACTACGACTTTATGGATAAGTAAGTGAAACCTAATTCCCTATCATTATTATGTGTAAGTAAGTAAAACTTCCAAATAATTGAAATCGAAACAAACTTTTTATTTATAGATATATTGACAGAAGTGATTTCCAATATGTTGAAATGGATACAGATAGCGCATACATGGCATTGAGCGGAACATTAGAAACACTGGTAAAACCAAGTATGAAAAAAGAGTTTTACAATGAATATGGTGATTGGTTTCCACGCCCATACTGTGACAAACATAGGGATGAGTTTTTAAGAACCAAAACAATGGGTTTAGAATGGAGCACGCAAGACTGTTGTGAAAAAGTACTAAAACACGGAAAAAGAACACCTGGGCTGTTTAAAGAGGAATTTACCGGAGATGGAATTGTTGCACTTAACTCTAAATCCTATTACTGCTGGGGAGAAAAAGGAAACAAGTTTAGCTCAAAAGGTTTGAACAAACGAATTAATCAATTGAACAAAGACAGTTATCTAAATGTATTGAACACAAAAAAGTCGTTTATGGGAGTAGTAATATATGAGCAGATCTCCCTACCAAGTGTTTTTTTGTGGGGTCATTATCTGGGGTTATGCAATGGGTTACGGCGTTGGATGAATTCGCCGAGTTTATATTGTATTTTATTTGAGGGGCATTTGAGTGGCATTTAAGTGGCATTTAAGTGGCATTTGAGTTTTGATTATTTTTTTACTTAACTTAAACTTATATGGCATATAGATTTTGAATGTATGGCATTTAAGTTTTGATAATTCTATACATAATTCTAACTCATATAGCATTCAAGTTTTGATAATTTTTTACATAATTCAAATTCATATGGTTACTTGAGAGAGAGAAAGGAGAGAGGGGAGAGGGGAGAGGAGAGATGAGAGAGGAGAGAAGAGAGAGGAGAGAGGAGAAAGAGGAGAGAGACTTTTTAGTTTTCTATACATTCATGTATATATGGATAATTATGTACATATTTATGGTTATATTTACATTTACACCGCATAATATACATTTATTACATAATAAGTATATTAAATGCTATAAAATATGTTGGAAAATCACCAAATTAGACCTCTAGATGGTTAAAATCTACAGTATTTGGGAAATAATATGATTATATACATTGATTACATAATAAGTAGGGAAAATCTTCCTATATAATATAGCTAGAGTCAGTAAATACTAAGTAATACAAAGCACTACAACTTGTAATGACAATCAATGCATACATACATACATATGGTATCTTGAGAGAAAGAGAGAGAGGAGAGAGAGAGAGGAGAGAGATTATTTTAGTTTTCTATACATTCATGTATATATGGTTAATTATGTACATATTTATGGCTATATTTATATCTACATAGAGAGAGGAAAGAGGAGAGAGGAGATATATCTACATTGAATTTTAGTTATTTACATAATAAGTATATTGAATACTATAAAATATCTTGGAAAATTGTCAAATTAGACCTCTAGATGGTTAAAATTTACAGTTTGATAATTTTTTTACATAATTCGAATTCATATGGTTACTTGAGAGAGAGAGAGGAGAGAGGGGAGAGGGGAGAGGAGAGATGAGAGAGGAGAGAAGAGAGAGGAGAGAAGAGAGAGGAGAGAGAGGAGAGAGACTTTTTAGTTTTCTATACATTCATGTATATATGGATAATTATGTACATATTTATGGATATATTTACATTTACATTGCATAATATACATTTATTACATAATAAGTATATTAAATGCTATAAAATATGTTGGAAAATCAGCAAATTAGACCTCTAGATGGTTAAAATCTACAGTTACAGTATTTGGGAAATAACTGCAAGAGAGGAGAGAGGAGTATTTGGTAGAGGAGGGAGGAGAGAGGAGAGAGAGGGGGCTTGAGCATAAATATCTTGGAAAATTGTCAAATTAGACCTCTAGATGGTTAAAATTTACAGTATTTGGGAAATAACTACAATAGAAAACATTATGAATGTTTGGCATTTAAGTATTACTAGTTTTTTACATAATTTGAACTCATATGGTATCTTGAGAAAAAGGAGACAGGAAAAGAGGAGAGAAGAGGGAAATAATTGCACTCAAATAAAAAAAATAGATGAAGCTAGATATTCATCTATTTGTATATATCCACAAGAAAACTAGGGTATTTGGTGAAGTATTCTTTTATTCCATTCAATTTTCATTAATTTTATTTGAATTGAAGTATTATTTACAATGGTTAGAATTTATTAAAATTGCTGCTCAATCCTTTATCCAACACCTACAACAATTCTTAGTAATAGTAGTGTATTTTTTAGTTTTTTATACAACTATGTATATATGGATAATTATGTACATATTTATGGATATATTTATATCTAGATTGAATAATATACATTTATGACATAATAACTATATTGAATGCTATAAAATATGTTGGAAAATCACCAAATTAGCCCTCTAGATGGTTAAAATTTACAGTATTTGGGAAATAACTGCGAGAGAGGAGAGAGGAGTATTTGGTAGAGGAAAGAGGAGAGAGGAGAGAGAGGAGGCTTGAGCGTAAATATTTCTTTTAGTTATTTACATAATAAGTATATTGAATACTATAAAATATCTTGGAAAATCGTCAAATTAGACCTCTAGATGGTTAAAATTTACAGTATTTGGGAAATAACTACAATAGAAAACATTATGAATGTATGGCATTTAAGTATTGATAGTTTTTTACATAATTCGAACTCATATGGTATCTTGAGAGAAAGGAGAGAGGAAAAGAGGACAGAGGAGGGGAAATAATTGCACTCAAATGAAAAAAATAGATGAAGCTAGATATTCATCTATTTGTATATATCCAAAAGAAAACAGGGGTATTTGGTGAAATATTCTTTTATTCCATTCAATTTTCATTAATTTTATTTGAGTTGAAGTATTATTTACAATGGTTAGAATTTATTAACATTACTGCTCAATCCTTTATCCAACACCTACAATAATTCTTAGTAATAGTAGTGTAATGAGACTGAGTAATAATCTACACACACCTTGTTCACTCTGTATGCTGTAGCACATGTTTTTCCTTTAGTTATCTGCAGTTACTTCAATTGGATCTTATCCAGATGTTTTATAGTCTTTGCTGCTGCTGTGTTTTGTCTCAAACAGAAGTCCAAAGTAGGCATTGTGTCTACAAAATACAAAAAAATTGATTGTTACAATTGATTCATTTATTTTCATTGACTTTATCTACATATACATAAAGTAGCGAAGAAACAGTTTGTGTGAGTATGAAACTATCTAGAGCACAAATATTTCTTTTAGTTATATATATTTACACTTATTATGTTTACCATACATGTAATCAGCGTTAATTTTTGATTTTTGTTTAAAAACTATTATTATTTCTGGTAAAAAACTACATTAGTTAAGTTTTAGAATCATATAAATGAAATTTGTGTCAATTCAGCATCTACTGCATTATATATTTACAATATTACTTTGTAAATATTAGTGAAAGAAATTATGAAATACCTGCGAGTAATTAAGTAATTCAGTAAGGAAATTGATTGGAATCGTAGTAATATTTTTCAAATACAACATTGCTTTGCAACGACTATTAATAAAAGCGATTATGAAATGGTGATGAGTAACTAAGTAATCTAGTAAGGAAAACTGATCGAAATCACGGTAATATTTGTTAATAGATACTTGCGACAGGTTTTATCAACGAAAAAGTCAAGCGATTTTCAAATGTTTACGAGTAACTAAGCGATTCAGTAGAAAAAACTAACAGAAATCACGCGATATCCGTTTTTGAAATATTTACGATAAACCAAATTGGGACATTGCTGTTATCAACCAAAAGATCAAGCGAGTATCAAATGTTTACGAGTAACTAAGTGATTCAGTTGGCAAAAACCGATTGAGATCATGTGACATCCGTTACAAATATTTACGTCAAGTTAGCAACGGAAAAAACAAAATATTTCTTAGAATATTCGCTATAGCAAGTTACGATAATTTTGTACTCGCTCTAAAGGTAAAGGTTTTCAGTCCATTTTTGGTCAGACCAAAATTTATGCGAGACGTTTTAGGTATTATTTCAGTCAACGTAATGTTACCAGTTCATTTTCACAAGTTTTTATTATTTATTTTAAAAATAAATAATTAGAGCTTTCTACTGGTGTTAAATTATTATTGATTGTTTTTTACCTTATCACCACTTAGAGCCAGATGATTTAATTAACTAAAGACAAATAATTATTTTAGCGTTTCTTACCTTGATGCTCTCCTAGTAGCTGTAGTAGATGATGCTTCTCCGCTTGCTGTTGAAGAACTGGATGCTTTCTATGTGAAAACAGTGGCTCTTAAATAGCTAAAGTTGCACTGATTAAACCCTATGAATCAGCATTTTTTCCAATGCTTTCGCGGGAATAAAAACTGTTTATTCCCGCGAAAGCAACGGTTTCCATTCGCGTGAAAATAAATTATTTATTCCCGCGAAAGCATTGGTTTGTATTCGCGTGAAAATAAAAGTTTTATTCCCGCGAAAGCAACGGTTTGTATTCGCGTGAAAATAAAGTATTTATTCCCGCGAAAGCATTGGTTTGTATTCGCGTGAAAATAATTTATTTATTCCCGCGAAAGCAACAGTTTCTATTCGCGTGAAAATAAATTATTTATTCCCGCGAAAGCAACGGTTTGTATTCGCCTGAAAATAAATTATTTATTCCCGCGAAAGCAACGGTTTGTATTCGCCTGAAAATAAAATGTTTATTCCCGCGAAAGCAACGGTTTCCATTCGTGTGAAAATAAATTATTTATTCCCGCGAAAGCAACGGTTTGTATTCGCCTGAAAATAAATTATTTATTCCCGCGAAAGCAACGGTTTGTATTTGCCTGAAAATAAAATGTTTATTCCCGCGAAAGCAACGGTTTGTATTCGCCTGAAAATAAATTATTTATTCCCGCGAAAGCAACGGTTTGTATTCGCCTGAAAATAAAATGTTTATTCCCGCGAAAGCAACGGTTTCCATTCGTGTGAAAATAAATTATTTATTCCCGCGAAAGCAACGGTTTGTATTCGCCTGAAAATAAATTATTTATTCCCGCGAAAGCAACGGTTTGTATTCGCCTGAAAATAAAATGTTTATTCCCGCGAAAGCAACGGTTTCCATTCGTGTGAAAATAAATTATTTATTCCCGCGAAAGCAACGGTTTGTATTCGCCTGAAAATAAATTATTTATTCCCGCGAAAGCAACGGTTTGTATTTGCCTGAAAATAAAATGTTTGTTCCCGCGAAAGCAACGGTTTGTATTCGTCTGAACATAAAATGTTTATTCCCGCGAAAGCAACGGTTTGTATTCGCCTGAAAATAAATTATTTATTCCCGCGAAAGCAATGGTTTGTATTCGCCTGAAAATAAAATGTTTATTCCCGCGAAAGCAACGGTTTCCATTCGTGTGAAAATAAATTATTTATTCCCGCGAAAGCAACGGTTTGTATTCGCCTGAAAATAAATTATTTATTCCCGCGAAAGCAACGGTTTGTATTCGCCTGAAAATAAAATGTTTATTCCCGCGAAAGCAACGGTTTCCATTCGTGTGAAAATAAATTATTTATTCCCGCGAAAGCAACGGTTTGTATTCGCCTGAAAATAAATTATTTATTCCCGCGAAAGCAAGGGTTTGTATTTGCCTGAAAATAAAATGTTTATTCCCGCGAAAGCAACGGTTTGTATTCGTCTGAACATAAAATGTTTATTCCCGCGAAAGCAACGGTTTGTATTCGCCTGAAAATAAATTATTTATTCCCGCGAAAGCAATGGTTTGTATTCGCCTGAAAATAAAATGTTTATTCCCGCGAAAGCAACGGTTTCCATTCGCGTGAAAATAAAGTATTTATTCCCGCGAAAGCAACAGTTTCCATTCGTGTGAAAATAAAATATTTATTCCCGCGAAAGCAACGGTTTGTATTCGCCTGAAAATAAATTATTTATTCCCGCGAAAACATTGGTTTGTATTTGTGTGAAAATAAAATTTGTATTCCCGCGAAAGCAACGGTTTCCATTCGCGTGAAAATAAATTATTTATTCCCGCGAAAACACTGTTTTTTATTCACGCGAAAAAACAGTTTATATTCCCGCGAAAGCATTGGAAAAAATGCTGATTCATAGGGTTTTATCAGTGCAACCTTAGCTATTTAAGAGCCACTGTTTTCACACAGAAAGCATCCAGTTCTTCAACAGCAAGCGGAGAAGCATCATCTACTACAGCTACTAGGAGACCATCAAGGTAAGAGATGCTAAAATAATTATTTGTCTTTAGTTAATTAAATCATCTGGCTCTAAGCGGTGATAAGGTAAAAACTAATCAATATCAATAATTATTTAACACTAGTAGAAAGCTCTAATTATTTATTTTTAAATTTTATGCTAGTTTGAGACAAAACGCTGTATATAAAGCCAATGAAAATAAATGAATCAATTGTAACAATCAATTTTTTGTATTTTGTAGACACAATGTGTACTTTGGACTCTTGTTTGAGACGAAATGCATCAGTAGCAAAGACTATAAAACATCTGGTTAAGATCTACCAACAGCACACTTCTCCAACACAGCAAGAATTTCCTTCAAGATCTACCACCTACTTAGATGATACCAAACCAATGAAGACTCAAACTACATGAGTTTTGAAAACCAATGAAGACTCAAACTACATGAATTTTGAAGACAGCATACTTCTCCAACACAGCAAGAATTCCTTTCAAGATCTACCACCTACTTAGATGATACCAAACCAATGAAGACTCAAACTACATGAGTTTTGAAAACCAATGAAGACTCAAACTACATGAATTTTGAAGACAGCATACTTCTCCAACACAGCAAGAATTCCTTTCAAGATCTACCACCTATTTAGATGATGCCAAACCAATGAAGACTCAAACTACATCAATTTTGAAGACAGCACACTTCTCCAACACAGCAAGAATTCCTTTCAAGATCTACCACCTACTTAGATGATATCAAACCAATGAAGGCTCAAACTACATGAATTTTGAAGACAGCATACTTCTCCAACACAGCAAGAATTCCTTTCAAGATCTACCACCTACTTAGATGATACCAAACCAATGAAGACTCAAACTACATGAGTTTTGAAAACCAATGAAGACTCAAACTACATGAATTTTGAAGACAGCATACTTCTCCAACACAGCAAGAATTCCTTTCAAGATCTACCCCCTACTTAGATGATACCAAACCAATGAAGACTCAAACTACA
This sequence comes from Cryptosula pallasiana, assembly GCA_945261195.1. Classification (NCBI taxonomy): domain Eukaryota; kingdom Metazoa; phylum Bryozoa; class Gymnolaemata; order Cheilostomatida; family Cryptosulidae; genus Cryptosula; species Cryptosula pallasiana. The sequence continues at coordinate 12,229,969 of OX183132.1, forward strand.
TGAGTTTTGAAGACAGCATACTTCTCCAACACAACAAGAATTCCTTTCAAGATCTACCACCTACTTAGATGATGCCAAACCAATGAAGACTCAAACTACATCAATTTTGCAGACAGCACACTTCTCCAACACAGCAAGAATTCCTTTCAAGATCTACCACCTACTTAGATCATATCAAACCAATGAAGACTCAAACTACATGAATTTTGAAGACAGCATACTTCTCCAACACAGCAAGAATTCCTTTCAAGATCTACCACCTACTTAGATGATACCAAACCAATGAAGACTCAAACTACATGAGTTTTGAAAACCAATGAAGACTCAAACTACATGAATTTTGAAGACAGCATACTTCTCCAACACAGCAAGAATTCCTTTCAAGATCTACCACCTACTTAGATGATACCAAACCAATGAAGACTCAAACTACATGAGTTTTGAAGACAGCATACTTCTCCAACACAGCAAGAATTCCTTTCAAGATCTACCACCTACTTAGATGATGCCAAACCAATGAAGACTCAAACTACATCAATTTTGAAAGACAGTCGACTTCTCCAACACAGCAAGAACTCCTTTCAAGATCTACCACCTACTTAGATGATACCAAACCAATGAAGGCTCAAACTACATGAATTTTGAAGACAGCATACTTCTCCAACACAGCAAAAATTCATTTCAAGATCTACCACCTACTTAAATGATACCAAACCAATGAAGACTCAAACTACATGAATTTTGAAGACAGCATACTTCTCCAACACAGCAAGAATTCCTTTCAAGATCTACGACTTAATTAGATGATACCAAATCAATGAAGACTCAAACTACATCGATTTTGAACCAAACCAATGAAGACTCAAACTACATGGATTTTGAAGACAGCATACTTCTCCATCACAGCAAGAATTCATTTCAAAATCTACCACCTACTTAGATGATTCCAAACCAATGAAGACTCAAACTACATGGATTTTGAAGACAGCATACCTCTTCAACACAGCAAGAATTCCTTTCAAGATCTACCACCTACTTAGATGATACCAAATCAATGAAGACTCAAAGTACATGGATTTTGAAGACAGCACACTTCTCCAACACAGCAAGAATTCCTTTCAAGATCTACCACCTACTTAGATGATAACAAACCAATGAAGACTCAAACTACATGGATTTTTAAAGACAGCACACTTCTCCAACACAGCAAGAATTCCTTTTAAGATCTACCACCTACTTAGATGATACCAAACCAATGAAGACTCAAACTACATGGATTATGAAGACAGCATACTTCTCCAACACAGCAAGAATTCCTTTCAAGATCTACCTCCTACTTAGATGATACCAAATCAATGAAGACTCAAACTACATGGATTTTGAAAACAGCGCACTTCTCCAGCACAGCAAGAATTCCTTTCAAGATCTACCACCTACTTAGATGATACCAAACCAATGAAGGCTCAAACTACATGGATTTTTGAAGACAGCACACTTCTCCAACACAGCAAGAATTCCTTTCAAGATCTACCACCTACTTATATGATGCCAAACCAATGAACACTCAAACTATATGGATTTTGAAGACAGCACACTTCTCCAACACAGCAAGAATTCCTTTCAAGATCTACCACCTACTTAGATGATACCAAACCAATGAAGACTCAAACTACATGGATTTTGAAGACAGCATATTTCTCCAACACAGCAGGAATTCCTTTCAAGATCTACCACCTGCTTAGATGATGACAAAGCAATGAAGACTCAAACTACATCGATTTTGAAGACAAGATGATACCAAACCAATGAAGAGTCAATGTTACACAACATTACTTCCTCTCCTGCTTAGATGATACCAAACCAATGAAGACTCAACTACATGGATTATACTTCGATGATGCTGAAAAAAACTGTCCAGAACAAGAGCTCAAGAAGCTAATCTATAACTCAAGGCAATCATATCACTATAGGTGAGTTTTACTAATTTTTACCATAAATTAAACAAAATGCTGAATATATACATTTTCCAAGTGAAAAAAAGACTTTTTTAAATTAGTGTATTTTTACAACAAAATGCTGAATATCTACATTTTTCAGGCGAAAATAGGACTGTTTTGGTGTAAATAATGTATTTTTTTACAACAAAATGCTGAATATATACATTTTCCAGGTGAAAAAAAGACTGTTTTAGTGTAAATAATGTATTTTTTTTACAACAAAATGCTGAATATTTACATTTTCCAGGTGAAAAAAGGACTTTTTTGGTGTAATTAGTGTATTTTTTACAACAAAATGCTGAATATATACATTTTAAAGGTGAAAAAAAGGACTTTTTGGTGTAATTAGTGTAGTTTTTACAACAAAATGTTGTATATTTACGTTTTTCCATGTTAAAAAAGCACTTTTTTGGTGTAATTAGTGTATTTATTACAGCATACTTATAAAGCAAGTATTCTTTGTTTGCTTTTAGATAGATAAAAGAGAATCAAAAGCACTTGGTGAAAATAATGCTGAAGAAAGAACAAGCTGAACAATGTAACTTGGTGAGTTATTTCCCTTTTCTAATAATGTAAGCTATCCAATGTAACTAGAACTATAATTCAAATTCATGTAATTATTTTACATTTTTGCTTAATCATTCTATACTAATACATAACTTTTTTATTTTAGTTCATTACGAAATTAAAAGCACATAGAACAGAAGTCTTCCTTCCTAAGATATAACATCAGTACATCAAAGACATCATTGTAAAGGAACAAACTATGCATTAACTGTTATTACTTTGTCTTTATTACAAGTTGTAGTGCTTTGTATTACTTAGTATTTACTGACTCTAGCTATATTATATGGGGAGATTTTCCTTACTTATTATGTAATAAATGTATATAATCATACAATGATTCATTTTTAATCAATGTATTTATTCAATTTAGATATAACTCCTCTCTCCTCTCTCTCTATGTAGATATAAATATAGCCATAAATATGTACATAATTAACCATAAATACATGAATGTATAGAAAACTAAAAAATCTCTCTCCTCTCTCTCTCCTCTCTCATCTCCCATCTCTCCTCTCTCCTCTCTCCTCTCCCCTCTCTCTCAAGATACCATATGAGCTCGAGTTATGTAAAAATGTTATCAAAACTTGAATGCCATACATTCAAAATCTATATGCCATATAAGTTCAAATTAAGTAAAAAACTAATCAAAACTCAAATGCCACTTAAATGCCACTCAAATGCCACTCAAGTACCCCTCAAATGAAATACAATATAAACTCGGCGAATTCATCCAACGTCGTAACCCATTGCCTAAACTCCAAGGTCAGATCCACAAAAAAACACTTGGTAGGGAGATCTGCTCATATATTACTACTTAGGTATGCATTGCCGATTGTGCTGGCAAAGGATTCCAGCACCATTTGGTCAAATCTTCAGGGCGGGGGCAGTTCGTAGTAGGTAACACGAACCAACTTCTCTACTGCATTGGTGTGTTGTTGCAATGAGGTTTTGGGGGCAGCATAATTAGCTGGGCTGGTCGTTCCTTGGGAGTGAGCTCAAACTGTGCAGGTAGGGCAGTGAAGATACCTTCTACATGGGGAGGGCGGCCACACTAAAGTTCGTCGCCTCTTAGCACATCTATCAGGTGTAGTAAAGTGGTGGCTTTGCCCCAGTCATTGGCATCAGCTACTTCGGTGAACCGAGTAATAAAATACTCAACACCGGCCATGCCATCGTACTTGGGGGGCTTGAAAGGGGTCTGTACAGGCCTTTTGGGGGGGGGGGGGTGTACCAATCTCTGCAGAGCATCTGTCAGTTGCTCTAAAGCTATGGTGGGTTGGACTTCAACGGGGTTTCTACCGGTACTCCTAACTCTTTGGGTTGCAATACTCGCTTAATGGCAAGCTATAGAGTGGTCAATTTATCAAAGAAAACCAGTATACCGGGTATCCCGGGTCAGTACAGCTTCTGGTAGGGAGGAGGGCGTAGTGCACAGGGTGATACTGGTTCAGTATAGTTTCGGGGTAAGGGGGAAGGCAGTATACAGGGCATACAGGGTAATGGCTGGCACTGTATAACTGCGAGGTAGGTTAAATGGCTGGCACTGTATACCTTCAGGCTAAAGGGGGAATGGATACAGTGAAATGGCTGGCACTGTATAGCTTCGTGGTAGGAAGGGATGGATACAATGAATTGGCTGGCACTGTATAGCTTCGTGGTGGGAAGGGATGGATACAGTGAATTGGCTGGCACTGTATAGCTTTGGGGTAGGGGAGACTGGATACAGTGAATTGGCTGGCGCTGTATAGTTTTGGGGTAGGAATGGATGGACTCGGTGAAATAGCTGGCACTGTATAGCTCCAACTTTTTCTTCTCTCTCCATTGTATCTTTCTGTTTGTCAAGATCCCACGGCTGCCACCAATGTAATAGATTTCTGTCCTCGATCACCAACATAACGGAGTCCTCTCTTCCTCTTCTCAACCTTCGGGGTTTATCCTGAATAGACTTTAACAACTTGCACTTGGTCTATAACCCAGACACACTGCACAGAGATTTATTGAGTAAATACTTTATTCCATAATCTATTTAGCAACACAATAAAGGGGCGTTTAGCACTATCCACACAACTTCTGTCTCTCACAGCTGCTCCTTTTAGAGAAGATAGAGGGGAAACTCATCACCTTATTTTGAGTAGCCAATAACACAAGATGATATAAGATATTCACAAATAATAAGACATATTACAAAGTATAATAATAAAATGAGCCAATAAGAATGTATGCACATGGTGAAATAGCACTCAGCTATGCTTTCGGCTCTTTTTAGTGTGGTGAAACCTTTCCACTCTTTACTTGGAAGCTCCACTTCCTAGTCTCTGTTCCTGGTAGGTGCGAGACCCCGGTCTCTATATGGTTAAGGCTTTCGGACTCCTGGGGGCACAGGCTTTCTGAATCAGACATATTCGATACTGGGCCGGGGTCTTGACCCGGATTAGTTAATATATGTTTATATAGAGTGATACTGGGTTGATACGGGCCTGGGGTACTAGGCATCCTTTTGTTAGGTGGATTTAGGTAACTACCGAGGGGGGAGAGTTCTGGCGGTACTGCAAACTCTGCTACTCAGGGTGCAAGGGGTGTAGGGGGGTTTTCAGGGTGGGGAAGAGTGGGGAAGGGGCCCGACATGACTCAATCACCATGCAAATTTCCCACAATTATATATATTCTAAGCGCAATACACAAGACTTCTGTCTAACACAGTACAAAAAACTTTGTTTTATAGAAGGAACTCTCACCCCCTTATTGGGGGTGAGCCACCAGCACATAAAAACACATGCGCATAATCAATCAAACAATACAACGCAATTTATATAAGCAAGGTGAGCCAATGTCGAAAGTGAACACTTGGCAAGGCAGCTCTGGGCTGCTTTCCCGCTTATTTTAGACATTGGAAATATACAATTCCTTATTTGGTGTCCTGGTATCCTACAACTTAGCTCCATAATACTGGTATCCTCATTTTCGTGTTCTAAGGCAATAAGGCAATAAGGCAATAACTTGCTTGGATCCTGGGTTATGCTGTCCAGCAACATTTACTTGTTGGACTGGTATGCTGGCTCGGGCTAACCCAGGGTTGGCTCTCTATATCATATAAACTTTATGCAGGGTTTATACAGGGTTGTAGTAAACTGGGGATAACCAGTATCCTTAAACTGGGATAGCTTTTATATACTATAAATATTATATATCCCAGGTTCACTTAAAACTGATACTAGGAAATAAGTAAATAGTGTAACAAGAATTTAAGTATGGATAAGGTGGGGACAGGGGTCTGGGTCTCTTTTTATCATAGAAATCTCCCACAGTATCTGCTCAAAAAACAATAAAAAGCTATGACTATTGGTCTGTAGGTTAGCTGTTTTACCTTCACCAGACACAAACATATAAAAAGGTATAGATAATTTAATAATATGATTAATAGAATGACTTTTTATTACAGCTTTCATTCTTCAGTAGAGCGATACAAAATTATCATTCAAAAATATTTACTATCCATCATGCTGTAAGAAAGTGCATCCACTAGTCCTATTCAAGTATCTATAAGATATCTCTGGAATTGGCTCTCGATCCAGTTTGTACACTTCACAGTAGAGCTTTACAGACAAGGCAAACATTGCATAGATCTGTAGGTGAATGTCCAGGCTGTTAGGTTGACTGGCTGGTTTAAACAACACCAGATTCCGTTTAAATGGTTGTATGACACCAAGTTTAGTGTCGGTCACAAAATCAAAAAATCTATATTCAACCTGCTTTCCAAATCTTCCTTCATCTCTTTCTGTCTCAGCTCTGACAGGAGCCTGATAGAGACTGATTATTGGATTACCTACATTGTTGAAGAAACAATTGCCTTGCTGGAAACATACCAAATGGTCACGTTTTGAATATACTGCGAGCGTGTCGCTTTCAGGTAGATGAACCGCACGAAACAATGTAGCTTCTTTATAATTTTTCATTCCCAACTTGACCATCCCTCGTAAGTTTTCCAATGGCGTACATTCTATAGTAAACCATATTACATTATTGCTCACATTGATTATGTTATAATACACTAAGTTCTTTTGTCTGTTGTATCCAGCTGACTTTAATCTAAATGTGTGTTGACTTTTCAAGAAACTCAAAATATCTTCTTTATGGTCTGGTAGTCTTGGAGGCAAACAGATGTTACAGCTGCATTTTATATCAGAAATGATTACTTTGGGTTGGAGTTGAAAAAACTTCAGCACTCCCATGCAATACCCAAATGAGTAAGCCAAAATCAACTTCTTTTCATTTATGGTCAAACCGGGTGCTAGCTTAATGTCCAAAATGTTCCATAGAAAACTACTCATAAAGGCAACTTTTGCATTACCGTTTGTAATAGTAATAACAAAGTTTTTATCAGAACTCTCGATTTTGAAAATAAATCTTGTTGATGTTGATGCACTCTGCACTTTTTTTCCAGTGATTTCCTTCCGCTGTAAAGTTATTTGGCCAATCGTTTCAGAGCAAGCAGTGACTTTAACTTCCTTGCTTAGTGGATAGTTGGTGATTGTAAAGCTTTCTGTGCCTGTTAGATCAACAACTTTGCGCGAACCGTTGCCTCTGGACAAAAAATATAGAATAATTTTATTAGAAGGCATTGAGTCCATCAGAGCGAGTGTTTGGAAGCCTTTTTGCCATCCAATCGCTCGTAAATGGAACAATTGCTCACAATCACTGTGAGAGAATACAGATGGAACTACTGATTTGTTCTCTCTACACTTTGCCTGTAATCTATTCATTTGTGATGTTTCAGTGTCCCTTAGTTTTATCTCTCTAACGACTTTAGTTTGGTTTTGTATCATATAATCTCTTTCATAGGTCAATGATCTCTGAATAGCAAAACTTATGGTCAAAGCTTTTATTTCTACAGAGAAGTCCTGTGGCCATGATAAAACAATCTCGCCAGAGTTTACAACCAGTGCAAACTCTTCCATTCTAAATCCATTGGAAGTCTTTATAACTTGGTACCTGCTGGGTGGATTAGTTAAATGTAACTGAAAGTTTTCTACTTTACCAATTGGTTGTTCTGGTGAGATGTACACTGTGATTGGATGTTCTACAATCTCAGCTCCACCCACACAAAACTTCATATTTCCACAAGAATCTTTAACAACCAGATCATAGGAGTTGTCTACTTTACAGCAGTATGTAGTTGACTCTGCAGAGACTATCTCTAGGAGAATATTCTGGTTGTCTACAACTGCTCTCATCTCCATACTACTACAATCTGTTAAATACTCTAAGCACTGGTTGGCTGCCATTTTTTAAGACGATAAATGCAACTTTTAGTACATTCAACTAACAGCTCGCCGTTTACGAGTTTGCTTTATAACTACCAGCAAAGTTATGCTTCTTAGCAATTCAAGTTATTCAAGGTATTTTTTAGTTAAATTCCTAAGACTTACAGACGTTTATATTTTAGTTGAAAAACTTATTATTACCATTTTCCTGCTTCAATTTTTGTTTTTCTTTAGCTAGCCCCATAATGCATCATGAGTGAAAAGTAGATTTGACACAAAGTTTGCATTTATGTTTGATTTTTAAGTTTTGCATGGCTGTTGCGGCACACGCTACTTGAAAATCCTGTGAATTAACGCAGTACGGCTGTTGACAGCGAATATTTATTTATTTGCTATCTCCAGTGATCTGGTAATCCTGAAACATGATATCAAACTTAGACACATACTATTTCAATGAAAAACTAGCGTGCCAGTGAATATAATGCTGACAAGCTACAAAAAAGTATAGTCTCAAAACATAATACCTGCGTACACTTGAACAAAAAAATACGAAACTCACATCCATAATACTTTCATGATGTTACAAGGTACGACTCACACATTATGGGGGAAAGTAGAGTGTCCGATATACAGAAGTTTCGTGCAAAGAATAATGTTCAGCGGCTATTCCAGCAGCACAATTAGCTGATACAGGGATTGCTAGTAACAAAAGTATGACTTCCAACAAAGTTTACCACACTAGTCTCAAAGTAATATCAAAATGCATTACAATAAAACTTACAATATGATGTGGAGGTCTCAGTTTGAACATGTGACTACCTCAAAATCTTGGTGACTAGTGAAGTCTGATTACTGACTGCGGAAAAGCTTTAATCATTGCTTTTCAGAACTGGCTTTCTATTGTTACGAGTTATACAAGCAGGGAATTAGTATGGTAGCAAGCTCAGTAATATGTGTCTAAAAGCGCTGTTTTGCCCTACCAGCCACTGATCACCGACCCCCAACGCCAGCGCAACCCCCACCTTTACAATGGCTATAAGCGTTCTTAAATACACTAGACAAATGCAGACTTTAGGTCAAGTACAAAGTGAATGATCAGTTATTCAAAAGTCTTGGATGTATCAAGTAGACAGTATGAGTCGCACAACATAGCAACAATTGTTTTATTTTTGTAGGTAGAGCTGCTCAATGATTTTCTCATTGCATACACAACTGTTTAAAACATTTAAAGTAGGATTTTTATGAGTTTATCGCCTTGGCCTTCATTTAGTTTGGTTATTCTTGTAGAATGAATGCGCTCTCCAAGTCGTTTTCATCTTTTTTCCATCATAGATTTTCTCTGGTTGTTTTTGTTCGACAAATGCTATGAATTTGGAGCAGTCAGTCTTTAACAAAAAGGGAAATTTAATATGAAAAAAAACAAATTCACAGAATTTGTAGTTAAGCAACGAAATTAAAAAAGGTGTGTACGCGATACAATCTGAATTACGCTTTCAAAGCTCATCGATAATCTGAATGCAAGGTTACAGCCATTGCCGCATTCAAATCTAAGTTTTAACTAAAACAGATAATTATGGCGGCACTCAAGTGCACGGGTGTGGTATTCAGCGTGAGTGTAACGTTTACAGTTTAAAATAACTGTCAATGCCGAGTTTCACGTTTTGTTTTTCAATTCGTTGTATAGCCACAAAAAAGAGTAGCTTTACATCCACCTAATTATTATTGGATACAATAATTTCTACTAGCAGTTAGTAGTATAATAGGTGCAGACGTGCGTAAAATAATGTGCTGTTTCCAGTAGATAAAGCAACAGTGCTTCAATCTTGGTCTACTTCCTGTCAACACAGAGCTTCTCATTATTTTTCTTACCCTTTTTTATTTTTCTTGGCACATGGATTTTCCTCTTTATTGTTTTGTTTTTAGTAACTTAGTTAGGGGCAGATGTCCAGTAGGTTGAGTGTTTGTTGTGGAGAATTTGAGTTTATGTTCCATTTCCTTAGGTTAATGTGATGGCTCTCATATGAGTTGCTTCTACTCCTTCATTTCGTTGTTCATGTTACAGATCTAACTCGCGACCTACACACCTTTTGGCTTATGTAAAACTATTACTATTACGAAAAAGTAAACTTTAATCAATCAATTACCCACTATATTGTCTTCGGCCAGTCATCATATTTCACAGTCATTTTCGAATACACCTAAAATAAAATTAACAATTAAATGAAACCGTTGCAATCCGACATTAAAAGGGACTGACTCGCGTTGTATGGAAACTGAGCATATTTACCAAGTTGCGCCCATACTTTTCGTCTATTGGCGACGATTTTGCATTGTTTCCCTCTGTGCTCATACCGAAGACAAAAAAGTGGAAGGTTATCATATACATTGTGTAGGTCTACACCTGAAAACATTTTTACTGGAGATGTTGCATTGCAATAATGACAAAATGAAATATCTGACATCTAATAACTAAAAGAAACTGATTAGTTTTGAACAAAAACATTGAGAGTACTTGCCGATAATAGTCTATTTGCCAAAAAGAGCACCATGGCAACATCGTAGTGCCTTTTCAACGATGAGTTTCTATTAAAAATCGCTAAACACCAGAAGCACTTGTTTGTTGCTTTTTTTATTATTATTTTTGTCGATATGAGAGGTTGTGTGTCATTTGCAAATATCTCGTCTTGTAACCTCTTTAGAGCATAAATCACGTAGATACATTTTAGCCTCATTGCTGACTCTTTTCGATCACCCAGCTTCTGTCTATGTGAATCATGACAATGTCATTTCATGTTAGATTTTGTACTGAAGATCTCAATGCAAATTGGAGAACTTTAGTCTGTCTTAGCTATAAAAAAATATGTAAATGCAATGATAAATGATCTCATGAAGGAAAACTGTTATGATAGTAAAGTAAGTATTTTGGAAGAGAGAATGGAATAGGAATATGAAATCCTGTAAATATAATAAATTACCGGATGTTAGAATTTATAAATGGTTAGTTTACAAGTTGAAAGTTACCAAGTGACTAGCTTTGAGTAACCAATGACTTGTTTGTGAATTATTCGTTAGCAAACTAGAAAGTAACACTTTACTAACTTATGACATTAAAGTTTACAATGTGAAATTTTCAAGTCAGCAGTTTTGGATTTATTATGAGTTTGAAGCTTACCTTTTAGTCTATTTGTGCTAACAGCACACTCAATATCTTCCCAAATTTCTATTCGGACTTGACCAATCAAATTTATCTTTGATCGCGTTCAATTATCGACGTTAGAGTATCATATATTTATCTTCCTTTCATCATCAGTCATTTGCTAAATGAAGTTTTGTAGTGGATCTTGTGGATAGGGCTCCCACCACCATTCACTTATGAACAGCTGTCCGCAGTGTGCAGTTTGTGACACAGTCAGTCAATGTCTCCTTCTAAGACATAATACAGAGTCGGTCGGATCTTCAGGGTGCAGTGGAGAAGTTGCTCACAACTTCACAACTAATGAGCCAACAGCTCAGATTAACTAAAGAGAGTTCAAGTATAAACTAATTTTTTGTCCACATTGTCCACTTAGGTTACTTCAATCACTCTAGCTATGGTGACCATCTTGTTACCAACCTGAAACAGCGCTGCAGTGCCAGTAAAGATCACTTCATGGCCGATAAAAGCCATTGCAGGCCCGGTATGAAAAGCTGCAGGGCCGGGGTAGTAACTGCAGTGCTGGCAGGGTGTCTTTTTATATGTCCCCAGTGATGGAACTTCGAGCCATCACCCTGTTTATTGTTAGTATCGTTGTTACTATTATTACAAGAGGAACTGTGGATAAAACACTGATACTGGCCTCTGATCAATGAGCGAGTGCTGGAGTGGTAATGTATTTGTCTCCTTCGGTTGCAATCTAACTTCAACCCTTCCAATGGCTGTCATCTTGTCTTCACAATATCGATCAGCTTTGAGCAATTAAGACCAGGTTTTATACGGTACACTGCTACATCATCATTCCTTTTCTACAAATGTTGTGTACTTGTTTGCTTTTCAAGTTACAGATTTCTAGTTAACTAAATTCTAATTATCTTCATTTTTATGTTGACAAAAGATTTCCTCTTGAAGAATTGCAACCAACGTGAATTTGGCTAAGGCTTTTCTCAATTGATAGTTTTTGCTCTGTCAAGTATGTTTATCATCAAACAGTTCTAAGAATTGAATGTTTTTCAGAAGTCTCATTTCATTTTGTATGAAGGAATATAGAAACTGTGTAAATCGGAGTTATAGTTCTTTAGTTGCGTCTAGGTATTATTTTAATAATGCGGTAATGAAATTTCATTAAACGAATTAATTATTTTGTTATTAGGTAAAAAAAAGTTAAAAAAGAGCTTATATGATAATCACGTACTGTAGTGTATTTTCTGCTTACACCACTGACACAACGGAATCCATGTACTACTGACTTTAGCAACTGGTGCAAAGATCACGTCCAGACAACAATACAAGTGTTTCTTTCAATAATTATTTATCAGGCGCATTCAATTTACCAGTACATAAGTACTCTAAGCAGTCCACAAAACTTCTGCCTTCCTCATCTTTACCAATTCCTTTTGTAGGAAGGCACGCTCCCTTATTAGGGTGAGTTAATCTCACAAAGGATTATAATATAATAGCCAATTGTTTCCAACAATACAAAAATATACACAAAGTTCATCAATAAGAGTAGTGCACACACGGCGCATCATTTGACGAGTCCAAGGCTCCTCCTTCTTTAGCCTGTGTTATGCTCCAGTGATCTCAGCTCCATGCGTGGCTTTAGCAGGCTCCTATGTTTATCATCACCTCCGGCTTCTCTTTAGTGGCCATTTATCCCCGTATGATTCATACAGGCGGCCATTTATCACAGGCTCACTCGGTATCGCATGTATAGTAATCATTCATAATGAATGGATGATTTACTCAACTTCTGACATTTAGGGGTGCCTCTAGTCAAGGGGAAGGGGTTATTTTACACTGTTTCAGAGGTGACAAAGGGTGCAGGGTAGAGGGGTTGAGGGGGGGGAAGGGGCTGGAGTCACTGGCTCTACACAAACCCCCCACAGTACCTATGTAGCGGAGTTTAGTGGTCCATCACTTTTCCACTAATGTTGGATCTGTGAAAACTACTGTCTGCCGACACGAAAAAAACAGTCAGCATCTCACAGCCTAACAATAGACAGCCAATCTCTCCCCAGAGGTGACCCATTGCTGGGATGGCACTTACAACTAGCTGCAACAGAGTACCCTCAACTTTACCAGCTGTGGTGAGCCGACGGCTCAGACATACACTCAGTGCTTTTGAGTAGTATAAGCATTTATTCTTACCCAGATGAAAAAGTGGCAACACAAAGGTGACGTGTCATGCAATGCTGTAATTTAATGCAAAGAAATACTAGAAAGCTCTGCCTTTGTAGGCAAAGCTAAAGGAAGTTAAAGGCAGTGTTTGGCCTATATTGGAAAACACTCCAATCACACATAAGAATAACACAATTTCACTAATGAGACAATCAATAAAAATGCTATCCAATAACGTATGAATAAAAAAACATTAAGTAAACTGATGCACAAAAGTAAGAGGCCGAGTCTATGAGAATATGTTAGAGTTCTTAGTCTTTTTCAGCTATTAAATAATTCCGGCGCTGCATCACCCACTACATAAACCTGAGAACTATCAACTATTGAGAGAAAAATACAACCTCTTGTTCTTGTCAGATGAAGAAGCCTCGATGCTGTTGAGTGACTTGACAGAAAAATACTAAGAAATTTTGAAGTTTTCTGTCTTCGATGTTGCTGGTGACAACGATAAAGAAATCTATGATGACAGCTATGACAGAGAAAACAGTGTTGGAAATAGTTCTACAAAACAGGCAAAACGCATATATCAACAATCTAAACATGGTGCGCGAGTCTTGATTTGATGGAATTACGATAAAAGCAAAACCCTCGACCGCGCATTTGCTCTGAAAGATGTTTCCAATTCAAACCTCTCCTTCTTGCCAAAACTGGTGATCTTCATGGGATTTGATCAAAAAATGCAATCGGTCTTTCATCCAATCAAATAACTAGGTTAAAGCATGCGAGCATTGAACAATTTTTGGTTGATTTTGTGAATATTCAAGTCTTAAGCAGCAGATTGCTGTATTGAACAACCCTCTAGGCCTACTCAGTGCTGATCTAGCAAGCCTGCAAAATACCCCACTTCCAGAAATGCGCGCCAATTTTTACACTGCTTAAAATTGATGTCGTCTTCGGGTATTTACTTCTTTGCTGCGCAGTATTTATTTGACCAATCAGATCCCGTTATTTATTTTTATTAATATTTTATTTATTCATCATTATTCTACCAACATACTACTGTCCACTCTTGTATGAAAAGCTTTTATTGTTCCCTTACTCACCAAAAGACGCACAATTTTTCTCCATCCTATTGATGTAAAGAGTCTGAGATGAGATGATCCTTGTGATTGTGATCACATTGGACAACCTGACAAATCCCTCAATCGTCTCTTGTTGGTGCCATTTCACATAAAAAAATTGTGTAATAAACAAGCTTTGATTCTTTTTTACGATGTGTGTGCACTAATTGCATCCATATTGATAGAAACCACTAATTACGATTTAATGCGTGCAGCGCGCAACTTCAAGCTAGATAAAAAACGACGTGTAATAGTAAATCTCAACAATAAATTTTAGAATCCATTTTTGATGGGGTGTCTTCGTAAGGATTCTTTATTCCTGTTGCAATGGTTTTCATCAGACCTAAGACTAAATGAATTGCCCAATCCGATTTCATTTTAAACGCAGACGATGTGACTTCATTTACAAAAGTTTGCTATTAGTTATTATAACTGACCACGCCCACATCCCGAAGATGACGTACACGACAATCAATGGAAATTATGGTAAGCTAAATTCGGCTGATGCGACGAGAATTTGAGGCCAATGGCTTTTTGGCAAGCTTGTAAATAACGACTGAGTAGGCCTAAAGGATTATTTAATACATCAATCTGCTGCTCAAGACTTGAATATTCAGAAACTCAACCAAAAAGTGATAAGTGCTGGCATGCTTTAATAAGAAGCAAAACACCTCAGTTGCTCAACATGATCCGTATAACAACCCTGTCTCAATATTTTCCATAGGTAGTGTAATTAGTTTTGAATCTACTCATGTAGCTTGTCATTTTAATGCATTACTGATGCGTTAAAGATGTTGTCAATATGATGGATTGATGATGGGGGCTTTGTACATAACTAAAACACATGGTGCTGACATAAAAATAATTCAAACAGGAGTTATCTTTCTACGAAATTGAGAAGTTAGTGGATTTGGAAACTTTCACCACAACATTGTCGCATTCACACCAACACAAGCAATGGAAGTAGTGCAAAACGTGATCAACAAACTGAATCAGTCTAAAAAGTTTTAATACTATGCCGTGGATAAGTTTCTCAAGAGCAGGGTGTTACTGCTTTCTGCAGGAACTTTCGCTTCTACCGATTGGAAGGAACCTAAACTGCAAGACAACAATTGTGAGTGAGGAGCTCAAGTATTTCAACTATTTTTGCTTTACGAATGGGATTTTTGTCTAACAACCTGTTTATAACACTCAGTGATCAACATTTGCATCATTATTGGTTGTTCTTTATTTCTACCGTGCGCCAAGTTCAAACCTACCAAAAAATCCTCTTACTTTGTTGCCGGTCTAAATGACATCAAATTTTCCACTTCAACAGACACTTTTGGTTTTCACTGTGGCACTCAGAATAGACTCTGTCAGAACCTGCTTAACTCGCAAGGGATTGTAGTAAATTTGCGTCCTTTACCACCGACACAAATAGCATCCACTCCGTGTACACTCCTTGCCCACTTTTTCTACACTCCGACACTCGGAGTCCCTTCTGAATAGACGTTAGCAACCTTCACGGTATACACGACCTTGACACACTACACCAAAGTTACACCAATAAATAATCTAATATAAAGCTCTGGTGACCAATATAATGTAATAGATTTCTGTCCTCTATCACCAACATAACGGAATCCTATCCTTCTTTTCTCACATTTTGGGGTCTATCCCGAATAGACTTTAACAATTTGCACGTGGTCTACAACCCACACACACTACACAGAGATTGATCGAGTAAATACTTTATTCCGTAATCTATTTAGCAACACAATAAAATGGTGTTTAGCACTATCCACACAACTTCTGCCTCTCACAGTGCACAGCTGCTCCTTTTATAGAAGATAGAGGGGAAACTCATCACCTTATTTGGAGTAGCCAGTAACACAAGACGATATAAGATATTCACAAATAATGAGACATATTACAAAGTATAATAATAAAATGAGCCAAGAAGAATGTATGCTGATGGTGAAATAGCACTCGGCTATGCTTCCCACTCTTTTTAGTGTGGTGTAACCTTTCCACTCTTTACTTGGAAGCTCCACTTCCTAGTCTCTGTTCCTGGTAGGTGCGAGACTCCGGTCTCCAAATGGTTAAGGCTTTCGGACTCCTGGGGGCACAGGCTTTCTGAATCAGACATCTTGGATACTGTGCCGGGGTCCTGACCCGGATTAAATACTATATGTTTAAATAGAGCGATACTGGGTTGATACAGGCCTGGGGTACTAGGCATCCTTTTGTTAGGTGGATTTAGGTAACTACCGAGGGGGAAGAGTTCTGGCGGTACTGCAAACTCTGCTACCGAGGGTGCAAGGGGTGTAGGGGGGTTTTTAGGGTGGGGAAGGGTGGGGAAGGGGCCCGACATGACTCAATCACCATGCAAATTTCCCACAATAATATATATTCTAAGCACAATACAGAAGACTTCTGTCTAACACAGTACAAAACACTCTGTTTTATAGAAGCAACTCTCACCCCCTTATAAGTGGTGAGCCACCAGCACATAACAACCCATACGCATAACCAATCAACCAATACAATACAATTTATATAAGCAAGGTGAGCCAATGTCGAAGGTGAACACTCGGCAAAGCAACTCTGGGCTGCTTTCCCGCTTATTTTAGACATTGGAAATATACCATTCCTTATTTGGTGTCCTGGTATCCTACATCTTAGCTCCATAATACTGGTATCCTCATTTTCGTGTTCTAAGGGTAGGCAATAACTTGCTTAGATTCTGGGTTATGCTGTCCAGTGACATTTACTTGTTGGACCGGTATACTGGCTCGGGCTAACCCAGGGTTGGCTCTCTATATCATATACACTTTATGCAGGGTTTATACAGGGTTGTAGTAAACTGGGGAGAACCAGTATCCTTAAACCGGGATAGCTCTTACAAAATATAAATATTAGATATCCCAGGTTCACTTAAAACTGATACTAGGAGATAGGTAAATGGTGTACCAAGAATTTAAAGTATGGGGAAGGTGGGGACAGGGGTCTGGGTGTCTTTTTATCATAGAAATCTTCCCCAGTATCTGCCTAAAAAACAATAAAAAGCTATGATTATTGGTTTATAGGTTAGCTGTTTTACCTTCACCAGACAAAAACATATAAAAAGGTTTAGATACTTTAATAATATGATTAATATAATGTTTCTTTATTACAGCTTTCATTCTTCAGTAGAGCGATACAAAATTATCATTAAAAATTATTTACTATCCATCATGTTGTATGAAAGTGCAACCACTAGTCCTATTTGAGTACCTATAAGATATCTCTGGAATTGGCTCTCTATCCAGTTTGTACACTTCACAGTAAAGCTTTACAGACAAGGCAAGCAATGCAGGTATGTGTAAGTGAATGTCCAGGCTGTTAGGTTGGCTGGCAGGTTTGAACAACACCAGATTCCGTTTAAATGGTTGTATGACACCAAGTTTAGTGTTGGTCACAAAATCAAAAAATCTATATTCAACCTGCTTTCCAAACCTTTCTTCATCTCTTTCTGTGTCAGCTCTGACAGGAGCCTGATAGAGACTGATTATTGGATTACCTACATTGTTGAAGAAACAATTGCCTTGCTGGAAACATGCCAAACAGTCACGCTCTGCATATATAGCTAGTGTGTCATTTTCAGGTAGTTGAACCGCACGAAACAATGTAGCTTCTTCATAATTTTTTATTTCCAACTTGACCATCCCTCGTAACTTCTCCAATGGCGTACATTCTATAGTAAACCATATTAAATTGTTGCTCACATTGATTATGTTATAATACACTAAGTTCTTTTGCCTGTTGTATCCAGCTGACTTTAATCTAAATGTCTGTTGACTTTTCAAGAAACTCAAAACACCTTCTTTATGGTTTGGTAGTCTTGGAGGCAAACAGATGTTACAGCTGCATTTTATATCAGAAATTAGTACCTTCGGTTGGAATTGAAAAAACTTCAGTCTTCCCATGCAATATCTAAATGAGTAAGCCAAAATCAACTTCTTTTCATTTATGGTCAAACCGGGTGTTAGCCTAATGTCCAAAATGTTCCATAGAAAACTACTCATAAAGGCAACCTCAGCATTACCGTTTGTAATAGTAATAGCAAAGTTTTTATCAGAATCGTTGACTTTGAAAAGAAATCTTGTTGATGTTGATACACTCTGCCCTTTTTTTCCAGTGATTTCCTTCCGCTGTAAAGTTATTTCACCAATTGTTTCAGAGCAAGCAGTGACTTTAACTTCCTTGCCAGGTGTATAATTGGTGATTGTAAAGCTTTCTGTACCAGTTAGATCAACAACTTTGCGTGAGCCGTTGCCTCTGGACAAAAAATATAGAATAATTTTATTAGAAGGCATTGAGTCCATCAGAGCGAGGGTTTGGAAGCCTTTTTGCCATCCAATAGCTCGTAGATGGAACAATTGCTCACAATCACTGTGAGAGAATACAGATGGAACTACTGGTTTGTTCTCTCTACACTTTGCCTGTAATTTATTCATTTGCGATGTTTCAGTGTCCCTTAGTTTTATCTCTCTAACGACTTTAGTTTGGTTTTGTATCATATAATCTCTTTCATAGGTCAATGATCTCTGTATAGCAAAACTTATGGTCAAAGCTTTTATTTCTACAGAGAAGTTCTGTGGCCATGATAAGACAATCATTCCAGAGTTTACAACCAGTGAAAACTCTTCTATTCTAAATCCATTGGAAGTCTTCATAACTTGGTACCTGCTGGGTGGATTAGTTAAATGTAACTGGAAGTTTTCTACTTTACCAATTGGTTGTTCTGGTGAGATGTACACTGTGATTGGATGTTCTACCATCTCAGCTCCACCCACACAAAACTTCATATTTCCACAGGAATCTTTAACAACCAGATCATAGGAGTTGTCTACTTTACAACAGTATGTAGTTGACTCTGCAGAGACTATCTCTAGGAGAATATTCTGGTTGTCTACAACTGCTCTCATCTCCATACTACTACAATCTGTTAAATACTCTAAGCACTGGTTGGCTGCCATTTTTTAAGACGATAAATGCAACTTTCAGCGTATACAACTAACGGCTCGTCGTTTACAAGTTTGCTTTATAACTACCAGCAAAGTTATGCTTCTCAGCAATTCAAGTTATTCAAAGTATTCTTTAGTTAAATTCCTAAGACTTACAGGCGTTTATATTTTAGTTGAAAACTTATTATTATCATTTTTCTGCTTTAATTTTTGTTTCTCTTCAGCCAGCCCCATAATGCAACATGAGTGAAAAGCAGATTTGAGACAAAGCTTGCATTTATGTTTTATTTTTAGGTTTTGCATGGCTATAAGCTTTCTTAAACACACGAGACAAATGCAGATTTTAGGCCAAGCATAAAGAGAATCATCAGTTATTCAAAAGTCTTGAATGCATCAAGTAAACTGTATAAGACGCACAACATTGCAACACTTGTTTTATTTTTGTATGTACAGCTGCTCAATGATTTTCTCATTGCATACACAACTGTTTAAAACATTTAAAATTGGATTTTTATGAGTCTATTGCCTTGGCCTTCATTTAGTTCGGTTATGCTTGTAGAATGAATGCGCTCTCCAAATCGTTTTCATCTTTTTTCTATCATAGATTTTCTCTGGTTGTTTTTGTTCGACAAATGCTATGAATTTGGAGAAGTCACTCTTTAACAAAAAGGGAAACTTAATATGAAAATAAAAAAAACAAACAAATTCACAGAACTTGTAGTTAAACAAAGAAATTAAAGAAGATGTGTACGCGATACAATCTGAATTACGCTTTCAAAGCTCATCGATAATCTGAATGCAAGGTTACAGCCATTGCCGCATTCAAATCCAAGTTTTAACTAAAACAGATAATTATATCGGCACCTAAGTATGTAAAGGATTTTGTCGCACCTTCATCTAACAGCTACTAGAGAAGTGTACTTGGTTAGCAATGTAACTGTAATTGCTAATGAGAGCTACTTGTTTGCTAGTAGTGGCTCGATGTATAGATGAGCTATGAGTCAATAAGCTCCGTGTTGTGCCGTGTGCAAGTATACTAATACTATTTGGCTAACTGCCAACTGAACACACCGGGTTACAATGGCTAACACTTTATTGCTTCAAAAGACAAAAGCTTACTCCGAGTACTTCTCTTTGTAAGCGCACAATACAATCTACCCACTGGGCCACATGTTGCCAAGGTTATGCAGTTAGATATGCAAATAAACAGTTGAAAAAGAGTACAATATAATTGGTCTATAACAATAATATAGGTCATACAAAAATAGCAGACAAACAGGGCAATGCAAACATGTATACATCAATAGGCAGTAACAATAACGCGCCAGTCCATATCTTTGGTAAGGTGGGAAATCTCCGGCTTGAGTTCTTTACTCTTCTCTCTACTGCGGCAGGCACGCATGCATCTCTGTACTAACGGCAGTCGGCGTAGCTGAGTCTAGTTCTTATGCGTATGCTAATGCTGTTTACACACTGCATACTGGCTAGCATAGCATCAATGAGAGAGGCCACCTATGTTGAAATCTATTACAAGTGCACAGTTGTGGTATTCAGCGTGAGTGTAGCATGTACAGTCTAAAATAAATGTCAATGCCGAGTTTCACGTTTTTTTTTCAATTCATTGTATAGCAACAAAAAAGAGTAGCTTTACATCCACCTAATTATTATTGGATACAATAATTTCTACTAGCAGTTAGTAGTATAATAGGTGCAGATGTGCATAAAATAATGTACTGTTTCCAGTAGATAAAGCAACAGTGCCTCAATCTTGGTCTACTTCCTGTCAACACAGAGCTTCTCATTATTTTTCTCACCCTTTTTTTATCTTTCTTGGCACATGGAATTTTCTCTTTATTGTTATGTTTTAAGTAAAATAGGGGCAGATGTGAAGTTGAGTGTTTGTTGTGGAGAATTTGAGTTCATGTTCCATTTCCTTAGGTTAATGTGATGGCTCTCATATGAGTTGCTTCTACTCCTTCATTTCGTGGTTCATGTTACAGATCTAATTCGCGACCTACATACCTTTTGGCTTATGTAAAATTATTACTATTACGAAACAGTAAACTTTAATCAATCAATTACCCACTATATTGTCTTCGGCCATTCATCATATTTCACAGTCATTTTCGATTACACCTAAAATAAAAGTTACAATTAAATGAAACCGTTGCAATCCGCCATTAAAAGGGACTGACTCGCTCTGTATGGAAACTGAGTGTACTTACCAAGTTGTGCCAATACTTTTCGTCTATGGGCAACGATTTTGCATTGTTTCCTTCTGTGCTCATACCAAAGACAAAACAGTGGAAAGTTATCATATACATAGTGTGTAAACTAGGAACTGTTAGGTCTACACCTGAAAAACTGTTTTACTGGACATATTGTAGTGGATTTTGGGGGGCCGACCAAACGTCCACCAACAACGCCTCACTCTAGAGGTCAACTTCCAACAGAGGAGTATGCCAACTCCACAACTGTTCCCGGAGCCCACGGCTCAAACGTACAACTCAATGACTTGTTGAGTTAACCATACTTTATTACACAGCGTAACCAGCAATGTATAATAAGGGTAAATGTATCATGCTACTTGGCTTAAGCACAGGTAGAATCCCAATACAATACAAGGAGTCTAGTGAAATGTTCTGCCTTTTATAGGCAGAACATGATTAAAACATATGCCCAAACAAGGGGCAACAAATCAGTAATGGCAGGAAGTGTTTACACTAATCAGATCATGAGATATAAATATATGATACAGTCATTGGTTGATATAGAGTTAAATGTGCCAGGCGCCCAGAAGTAGGGGGCGGAGCTTCTTAGTCAATCTTGCTTACTCATGGTGGTGCAATGAGTAGCCCTGGTTCTTGGTCCTTATGGCTTGTGGTCCTTGGCTTTGGTCTTGTTTGAGGACAGCTATGTTGCAAAGTCGGGCTCCTGCACCTTCGGCATCAATTTCGGTTCTCAGGCTATAGTAGTTCTTTGCTCACCGACCCGGTATAGGTATGGTAATGGCACTGCAGGGCCGGTAGTACATGCTGCAGGGCCGGCAGGGTGTGCTGCAGGGCCGGTAGTACCTCTGCAGGGCAGGCAGTGAATGCTGCAGGGCAGGCAGTGAATGCTGCAGGGCCGGTAGGGTTTCTACTGGCTGACTTACTTATGTTCTGGCTGTGCCAGGTTCTATTTAGGCTTGCCTGACACTCAACAGTTGTCAGGGGGACCTTGCGCAGTGGTAGTAGACATAAAATTCCACCACATTCCCCTCTCCATTAAAGACTGTATCTCTTTGGTCTTTAATTACACAATTTAGCAAAGAGAATAATAGTCGCGAGCAACACCCGTGCTCGGTCAAGTTTGTGGGGAGAGCATCTTACTGCCTCCTAGCATCTCTAGGGGCGGCTTCCCATGCCTGTTTCGATCCCCCAGGGTCATAGGGGAAGTCGAGAACATCTCTCGTTGCGCAGACTGCTACCATAGCATCTGATGCATAAGCAGAGAAAGAGTATTCAGGGTTTCTCTCTTCTCCCTTGGTGTACGAAATGGCCGGCTCATTCTCCAGCCTCAGCTTCTATCCTGGAACCTCCTCTTCCAGCATCGGCGGTGGCAAGATCTGCATCCAGTACACCTCAAGGTTTGGCTTGACATCGACAGTTGACTGCGATTCAGCATCTTTTTCATTTATAGGTGCTAGCTCCGTATCAGCGGCAGCAGCAACAGGGGTTGGCTGGGGAGGTGCAGTTTCTGTCTGTAGCAACTCCTCCGCGGGCATGGCCAACAATTCCTCTTCTCCAAGTCCTGGAGGGTGGTAGGCTCCTGCTAGGTCAGTTTCTAACAGCAAGCTCTCGTTCTTCATTTCTATCTCCAAACAGTTGGAAGCAGCCATAGTGCTAATCTGTGGCACGAGGCTTTCTTTAGTGGAGACAGTACACGTAGTGCCCTGGTCACTGTTTTGAAAGGGAATGACTGTCTCCTTCTTGTCAACTGCTTTCTCAGACTTCCGACTCATCCTGTCTGTGCTTGCAGGAGGCGGCTGAGCAGGGGTACTAGGAGCAAACTTTGGTGGTCCCTGGTAGCTCTCACTGGGGGAGTTCAGCTGGAGCCTTGCCATATCTGGTAGAGCAGCTTCTGGCAATCCTTTTGAAACCACATACGACCACAGTGGTGCAACTTCTTTGGTGGATATAACTGTTTTGGCGCCTTCCCCGGATTTCCCGGCTATTGCATCATGAGTGGTTTTAGCCACTGTCTTCGATGCTGGCAACCAACAGCTTTTTCCACTCCTTTTCACTGCCTGAGGGTGGTTACTACGTAACTCCTCCTTTTTCTTCTGGTGACTCTCCTGCTTGTCCAGGGGCGTAGCCAACAGGAGCTCAGGGGCAATTTTCACGCTCTTTCCTCTGGCGGCCTCAGTTTTCATCCCTTCGAGCTCAAATTTTCTGTGAGGGCTACTCTCCCCCCTCTCCATTGTTTGGGAGGTCCTGTAGACTGCTTGTTCACTCTTTGCATGTGCTGTTGGGGTAAATCCATCCCAACCACCAAGTGAAAAAGCATCCTTGTGCGTGGTGTCTATCCACATCACACCAGCCGGTAACAGCTCCTCATGTTTGTCCATATACGGCACATCATGTCCGTCTATAGTAATAACGGAGTCCTGAATATTGAGTAAACACTCATGAGTGGTGAGGAACGGCATCCCTATGATGGCGTCCTCACTTATGTCCCTTATCAGGAAGCTGACATTGGTCTGTAACCCACAGATCTGTACGGACACCTTCACCGTGCCATCGAAAGCAATTTTTGGCCCATCAGCCATCAACCCATGTGGCTCACTGTTCCGTAGCGTACTTCTTACGCTTAGCGGCAGTCTTTGATAGACATGCCGGGATAGCAGGTTTGTAGTACATCCGGTATCTACAAGTATTGACACATCTCGTCCCTCCATTTTTCCAGTGAGGAAATAGCTTGCCTTATACAGACGTACAGGGGGGAAGCAGGTGGTGTCCGCCGCGTGCATTCTAGCAGGGGGCTGGCTCGTGTAGGGGTGTTGTGTCTGCTGGTTCCGTTTGGGGGTGTTACGGCTCGCCCAATCGCAGGTAGATGCCGGTAGCTCTACTGCGGGCGACGGCCGTTTCCCGCATGGGCAGGCATCCGTTGTGGTCTGGTACTCCACGATCTCTTTGGACACTGCCTTTGCATGTGTCCCAACTCTCCACAGTCCCAGCACTGGAGTGGTGGTTGATCAGGCAGTGGTGGAGGAGGCTGAGGTGTAGGGGTAGCTCCTGACTTCAATGACTTGATTTCTTTCGTGAGTTCCGCCAATGCCTCCATGACCGCTGTCAGAGAGTCCTTGTTTGGCGGTGCAGGGCGGACATTCTTCACTGCAGTATGCGGTGTGTCCGACTCATCGTCAATGTACTCCTCCTCATCTGTAGATTCGTCGTCTACCATGCGCACGTGAGTATACCTCTCGTCAGGACCTGTCCTGATCTGCAGGTATTCGTTCCCTGCTCTCACTGCATCTGAAAGTTCCACTGGCTGTCTTGCCACGAGGTGTCTCTGCAAATAGGGGTTGCCTAATGTAGAGCTGAAGATATCTACTATCATTCGTTGCAACGATCTGCGGGGGAGGTCCGCATACGCGACCTGCACCAGTCGTTCTACTTCAGTGGCATGCTCCTGCAGCGTAGTCTTATACGTCCTGCGGAGGCCAGTAAGTTTGTATCTTGCTTCACGGGGGGTTAAACCAAACCTTGTCCGTAAAGCAGCAAATATGCCTTGCAGCTGTGGTGCCTTACCACACTCAAGTGCACTCCCTCTCAGGGACTCTCGCAGATGCAGCAACGCTGTCTGCTCTGGCCATTCGTTGGCCTCAGCTACTCCCATGAAGCGCTCTATAAAATAGTCCACGTCTCCGTCTCCATCGAACTTCGGTGCTTTAAATAAAGACCGGTGATTGGCAGCGGCTGGCTGCATGACGGCTTGTAACGCTTCTGTCAAACGTTCCATCACATTCGCTTCGGGGTTTGCAGGTGGTACCCTACCAGCGCTGCGTGCCCGTTGGTTTGCCATTGTCTAGACTTAGAGGAGTAACTCAACTCAAGTGTACAATGGATGGTGTGCTGGTCCGTTTTTAGCGGCACCAGGTCTCTACAGCATCTAGGCTGTCTATATCAATGTGTCTCAGTAAACAAGGTACTGGAAAGTAACACAAGGCTGGTACAATATTGCACAAGGCCTGTAGTAATGTGTACAGGGCCGGCGTTTAGAGCGCAGGGCCGGTCACAAAGTTAGCAGGGCCGGTATCCGAAGACACAGGGCCGGTATCAGTGTTAGCAGGGCCGGTATCAGAAGACACAGGGCCGGTATCAGTGTGTGCAGGGCCGGTATCAAAGATACTGGGTTGTCTGGTTGCTGCAACGGAGTAAACTCAACGTTTATGCAGAGCGAAGTGACGCACACTTTCTGGGGAGCACTTCTTCAGGCGGAGCAAGCTCAACGTCTGTTCAAGAGTGTCCAAATGAGGGGTCTGTACAGTGAATACAGATCCGGATTTTCGGGCTGCAATATGCAGTTCCAAGGTAGCGCAGTCCAACAGCATGAGAACAATCCCACCGCTGCCACCAGTGTAGTGGATTTTGGGGGGCCGACCAAACGTCCACCAACAACGCCTCACTCTAGAGGTCAACTTCCAACAGAGGAGTATGCCAACTCCACAACTGTTCCCGGAGCCCACGGCTCAAACGTACAACTCAATGACTTGTTGAGTTAACCATACTTTATTACACAGCGTAACCAGCAATGTATAATAAGGGTAAATGTATCATGCTACTTGGCTTAAGCACAGGTAGAATCCCAATACAATACAAGGAGTCTAGTGAAATGTTCTGCCTTTTATAGGCAGAACATGATTAAAACATATGCCCAAACAAGGGGCAACAAATCAATAATGGCAGGAAGTGCTTACACTAATCAGATCATGAGATATAAATATATGATACAGTCATTGGTTGATATAGAGTTAAATGTGCCAGGCACCCAGAAGTAGGGGGCGGAGCTTCTTAGTCAATCTTGCTTACTCATGGTGGTGCAATGAGTAGCCCTGGTTCTTGGTCCTTATGGCTTGTGGTCCTTGGCTTTGGTCTTGTTTGAGGACAGCTATGTTGCAAAGTCGGGCTCCTGCACCTTCGGTATCAGTTTCGGTTCTCAGGCTATAGTAGTTCTTTGCTCACCGACCCGGTATAGGTATGGTAATGGCACTGCAGGGCCGGTAGTACATGCTGCAGGGCCGGCAGGGTGTGCTGCAGGGCCGGTGGTACCTCTGCAGGGCAGGCAGTGAATGCTGCAGGGCAGGCAGTGAATGCTGCAGGGCCGGTAGGGTTTCTACCGGCTGACTTACTTATGTTCTGGCTGTGCCAGGTTCTATTTAGGCTTGCCTGACACTCAACAGTTGTCAGGGGGACCTTGCGCAGTGGTAGTAGACATAAAATTCCACCACAATATTGCATTGCAATAATGACAAAATGAAATATCTGACATCTAATAACTAAAAGGAACTGATTAGTTTTGAATAAAAACATTGAGTGTACTTGCCGATAATAGTCTATTTGCCAAAAAGAGCACCATGGCAACATCGTATGTCCCTTGTCAACGATGAGTTCCTATTAAAATTGCTAAACACCAGAGGCACTTGTTTGTTGCATTTTTTTTTTATTATTTTTGTCGATATGAGAGGTTGCGCGTCATTTTCAAATATCTCGTTTTGTAACCTCTTTAGAGCATAAATCACATGAATAGATTTTAGCCTCCATTGCTGGCGCTTTTCAATCACCTAGCTTCTGTCTATGTGAATCATGACAATGTCATTTCATGTTAGATTTTGTACTGAAGATTTCAGTCAAACTGGAGAACTTTAGTCTGTCTTAGCTATAAAAAAGTATGTAAAGGCAATGATAAATTATGTCATGAAGGAAAAACTGTACTGATAGTAAATTAAGTATTTTGGAAGAGAGAATGGAATAGGAATATGAAATCCTGTAAATATAATAAATTACTCGATTTTAGAATTTATAAATGGTTAGTTTACAAGTTGTAAGTTTCCAAGTGACTAGCTTTGAGTAACCAATGACTTGTTTGTGAATTATTGGTTAGCAAACTACAAAGTAACACTTTATTAACTTATGATATCAAAGTTTACAATGTGAAGATTACAAATCAGCAGTTTTACATTTGTTATGAGTTTGAAACTTACCTTCAACTCTATTTGCGATAACAGGACACTCAATTTCTTCTCAAATTTCTATTCCGACTTGATCAATGAAATTTATCTTTGATCGAGTTCAATTATCGACATTAGAGTATCATATATTTCTCTTCCTTTCATTATCAGTCATTCTCCAAATGAAGTTTTGTAGTGGATCTTGTGGATAGGGCTCCCACCACTGTTCACTCATGAACAGCTGTCCGCAGTGTGCAGTTTGTGACACAGTCAGTCAATGTCTCCTTCTAAGACATAATACAGAGTCGGTCGGATCTTCAGGGTGCAGTGGAGAAGTTGCTCACAACTTCACAACTAATGAGCCCACAACTCAGATTAACTAAAGAGAGTTCAATTATAAACTAAGTTATTGTCCACATCGTCCACTTAGGTTACTTCGGTCATGCTAACTATGGTGACCATCTTATTACCAACCCGAAACAGCACTGCAGGTCCAGTAAAGATCACTTCAGGGACAATAAAAGTCATTGCACGGCAGGTACGGAAGCTGCTGGGTCGGTGTAGTAACTGCAGGGCCGGCAGAGTGTGCTTTTAGTTTTCTGCAGTGATGGAACTCTGTGCCATCACTCTGTTCATTGTTAGTATTGTGAGGGACGCCAACAAACAACATGGACAATCCTCGCCATAGTAACAATTATACGTACATCACAAACATTCATGTAACTCACAATTCTACATGTTTACCAATTTATTATTATTTTATATTTATTATTTACAATCTAGAATAGTTTTCCATGAAAATAATTAACGTAAATATTTTTATTATGTAACTACAAGGCGTGGCTTGCGCACATTCTTTTTTTCAGTGCAATAATTAATCTCGTGCAATCTCAGAAGAACCCAGAGTTAACCTGACACTCAGAAGTGCCATTGCTGACAAGAGAAACTTACGCAGGAAGCAGTAACAGCTATCCTAACTACAGCTCGCCCGACCTACAGAGCCTAGACGAGAGAGTATACAACCTATAAAGTGAACAGCCGCCTTCGTTGACAACAATAGCCTCTCGTTTACCACCGAACATTTGGTACAGTTAGCCGCCCTCACGGCACTTTCTGTAAGAGCCAAGTTCGACAGTAGACAATTATAGCACGCAGAATTGATTCACAGAAATAATTACAAGAAGACTTGCATCTTTAATTGTGCTCACACTGGTTCAACCTAACAGTGGGAACTGTACAGGTTCATGGCTACTTAGTATCGATAAAATCCTATACAGTATTGTTGTTATTATAGTTATTACAAGAGGAACTGTGGCTAAAACACTGATACTGGCCTCTGATCAATGAGCAAGTGATGGAGTGGTAATGTATTTATCTGCTTCAGTTTCAATCTAAAGTCAACCCTTCCAATGGTTGTCATCTTGTCTTCAGAATGACGATCAGCTTTGAAAAATAAAGTCCAGGTTTCATAGGGTACACTGCTTCATCATCATCCATTTTCTAATAATCGTCTGTACTCATTTGTTTTTTTTAGTTATAAATTTCTAGTTAACTAAATTCTAATTCTCTTCATCTTTATGTTGAGTAAAAATTTCTTCTTGAAGAATTGCAACCAACGTGAATATGGCTAAGGCTTTTCTCAATTGATAGTTTTTGCTCTATCAAGTATGTTTATCATCAAAAAGTTCTAAGAATCGAATGTTTTTCAGAAGTCTCTTTTCATTTTGTATGAAGGCATATAGAAACTGTGTAAATCGGAGTTATAGTTCTTTAGCTATGGCTAGGTATTATTTTAATAATTCAGTAATGAAAGTTCATTAAACGAGTTAACTATTTTGTTATTAAGTAAAAAAAATTAAAAAAGAGCTTATATGAGAATCATGTACTGTAGTGTTTTTCTGCTTACACCACTAACACAACGGAATCCATGTACTGCTGACTTTAGCAACTGGTGCAAAGATTACGTCCAGACAACTCCAGACAACGATACAAGTGTTTCTCTCAATAATTATTTATTAGACACATTCTATTTAGCAATACATAAGTACTCTAAGCAATCAACAAAACTTCTGAATTCCTGATCTTCAGCAATTCCTTTTATAGGAAGAGATCAGGAAGGCACGCTCCCTTATTAGGGTGAGCTAATCTCACAAAGTATTATGATATAATAGTCAATTGTTTCCAACAATACAAAAATATACACAAAGTTAATCAATAAGAGTAGTGCACACATGGCACATCATTTGACAAGTCCAAGGCTCCTCCTTCTTTAGCCCGTGTTATGCTGCAGTGATCTCAGCTCCATGCGTAGCTTTAGCAGGCTCTTATGTTTATCATCACCTCCGGCTTCTCTTTGGTGGCCATTTATCCCCGTATGACTCACACAGGCTGACATTTATCACAGGCTCACTCAGTATAGCAGCCATTTATCTCCGTATGACTCATGCAGATGGCCATTTATCACACGCTCACTCGATATAGCATGTATAGTAATCATTCATAATGAATGGATGATTCACTTAACTTCTGACATTTACGGGTGCCTCTAGTCAAGGGGAAAGGGTTCTTTTACAATCTTTCAGAGGTGAAAAGGGGTGCAGGGTAGAGGGGTTGAGGGGGGGAAAGGGACTGGAGTCACTGGCTCTACACAAATCCCCCACAGTACCTATGTAGCGGAGTTTAGTGGTCCATCACTTTTCCACTAATGTTGGATCTGTGAAAACTACTGTCTGCCGACACGAAAAAAACAGTCAGCCTCTCACAGCCTAACAATAGACAGTCAATCTCTCCCCAGAGGTGACCCAGTGCTGGGATGGCACTTACAACTAGCTGCAACAGAGTACCTTCAACTTTACCAGCTGTGGTGAGCCGACGGCTCAGACATACACTCAGAGCTTTTGAGTAGTATAAGCATTTATTCTTACCCAGATTAAAAAGTGGCAACACAAAGGTGACGTCTCATGCAATGCTGTAATCTAATGCAAAGAAATACGAGAAAGCTCTGCCTTTATAGGCAGAGCTACAGGAATAACACACTTTCATTAATGAGACAATCAATAAAAATGCTATCCAATAACGTATAAATAAAAAAATAAAAGAAACTGATGCACAGAAGTAAGAGGCCGAGTCTATTAGAATATCTTAGAGTTCTTAGTCTTCTTCAGCTATCAAATAATTCCGGCGCTGCATCACCCACTACATAAACCTGAGAACTATCAACTATTGAGAGAAAAATACAACATCTTGATCTTGTCAGATGAAGAAGCCTTGTTGCTGTCGAGTGACTTGGCGGAAAAAGAGGAAAACAGCTTTTAAGTTTCCTCTCTTCGATGTTGCTGGTGACAATGATGGCGAAAGCTATGATGACAGTTATGACCGTGGTGACAGAGAAGACAGTGTTGAAAATAATTGCAACACAACAAGCTAGACACAGATATCAACAATCTGAACACGGTGTGCAGGTCTTGATTTGATGGAATTACAATAAAAGCAAAACCCTTGACCGCGCATTAGCTCTGAAAATTTCTTCCAATTCGAACCTCTCCTGCTTGGCAAAAAATGCTGCCTGTGTCACTTAAACCACTCCATCCAAGTCCAACACCATCGCTTTTGGTGATAACTTACATTGAAACACCGGTCGAGGATCTCTATAAAGCCTAGTCCATTATCCACTACAATGTCGAGACATTTGGTAACAGATGACAAGTCAGGTCTATCGTGAATAAAAACAAAGCCAACAGGTTAAGACCATTGCAACTCAATGTGCCAAGACTGGTGATATTCATGGGATTTGATCAAGAAACGCAATCGGTCTTTCATCCAATCTGATAACTAGGTTAATAAGAAGCAAAACACCTCAGTTCCTCAAAATGGTCCGTATAGCAACCCTGTCTCAATATTTTCCATCGGTAGTGTAATAGTTTTGAATCTCCTCAAGTAGCTCATCATTTTACATTGAACGCATTACTAGTGAGCTACAGATGTTTGCAATATGATGGATTGATGATCGGTGCTTTGTACATACCTAAAAAACATGGTGCAGACATAAAAATAATTGAAACAGCAGTTATTTTTTTACAAAATCGAGAAGCTAGTGGTTTTGGAACCTTTTACCAGAACATTGTCGCATTCACACCAATACAAGCAATGGAAGTAGTGCAGAACGTGATCAACAAACTTGATCAGTCTGAAAAGTTTTAATACTTTGCCGTGGATAAGTTTCTCAAGAGCAGGGTGTTACTGCTTTCTGCAGGAACTTTTGCTTCTACCGACTAGAAGGAGCCTAAACTACAAGACAACAATTGTGATTGAGGAGTTCAAGACAATCAATACAACTCGGTGAGTGATTTATTTTGTCTATATAATGTAATCTATCGATTGGAACGAATGTAGACTGGAATGAACAACGACAAGAATGAATGCAGACATAGCTGGAATGAACGTAGACACCTCCTGGAATGAACGTCGACAGACCTGGAACGAATGTCGACTATGGAACAAACGAAAGAAATTTTGAGTTTCATTCCCGGATTTGTCTACATTCGTTCTCAGCAATATATAAAATATCATTTCGACTTTCAATCCAGGAGTTTTCTACTTTTTGAAAAAGACAACAATTTATTTCATTCCTGGAACGAATGGCGAAGCGAATCTTTATATGTTGCCAGAAATGAATGTTGATACTTCCTAGAGTAAACGCTGAAATTTTCTTCTCTCTAACATGGCCGACTTTCAATCCAGGTCTGTCAACGTTCATTCCAGGATGTGTCTATGTTCATTCCAGCTACGTCTGCATTATTTCTGTCTACGTTCATTCCTGTCTACATTAGTTCCAAATTCCATTTTTTGTTTTAGATATAGAAAAGATAAAGCTGATAAGGGAACCTAAAAGAACACACTATGATCATCCAAATCTCACAAAAAGTCTACTACAAACAGCAATGTGTTGATTAGTAAATTTGTACTCGAGCTTTTTGCTAACAGACAAACATTCTAATTAGCCAACGCTTATTCGTTATCAACTACTATTATTTACGTTCCTTTAAAATTATCATTCATTTCACCTTGGTTTCTAACACTACTATAATGTACTGGATTATACTCACTATTACCAGTTTAATCATATAAATATAGTACCTGACTCACTACCAAATCAAGAAACATGTGTACTTTATTACACTCCGCTATTACCGTTTAATCAAATAAACATAATACCTCACCACTACCAAAAGAAAATTACACAAACAAAGGGCCCGTGTCAACCACAATTTAAATCGGGAGGCAACTTCCAGCATACGCAAATAACAAACCAAAAAATCTCTTACTGCTCTGTGCAAATGTCCCCTATCATTTACATTACCAAACGTACATACATACTTATATAAATGTTATTCTGTAACAAGTCTGTAAAAATAAATTAACATGGTTTACTATAGAATGTATGCCATTGGAGAGTTTACAAGGAATGGTAAAGTTGGAAATGAAAAGTTATAAAGAAGCTACATTGTTTCGTGCGGTTCAACTACCTGAAAATGACATGTTAGCTATATATTCAGAGCGTGGCCATTTGGTATGTTTCCAGCAAGGTGATTGTTTCTTCAACAATGTAGGTAATCCAATAATCAGTCTCTATCAGGTTCCTGTCATGGCTGGGACAGGAAAAGATGAAAGAAGGTTTGGAAAGCAGCTCGAATATAGGTTTTTTGATTTTGTGACTTATACTAAACTTGGTATCATAAGACCAGATTATTGCAAACTGAGGTTGTTTAAACCAGCCAGCCGACCTAACAGCCTGGAAATTCACTTATACATACCTGCAATGCTTGCCTTGTCTGTAAAGCTCTACTGTGAAGTATACAAGCTGGATCGAGAGCCAATTCCAGAGATATCTTATAGATACTTTAATAGAACTAGTGGATGCACTTTCTTACAACATGATGGAAAGTAATTATTTAGAATGAACATTTTTGTATCGCTCTACTGAAGAATGAAAGCTGCAATAAAAGACATTCTAATAATCATGATATTAATTTATTTATTCCTCATTATTTCTTTGCGTTTGCTGAAGGTTAAACAACTAACTTATAGGGCAATAATCATGGCTCTTAGTTGCTTTTTGTGTGAATACCTTGAATGCTTAGCAGGTTTTGACTGAGCCAATTCTGATTGCAACAGTGACATCCAAGAGTGCCTGTTGATGTAGACAAATTAATGTAGTTATGCCTGGCTAAAAGGTGAGGGTTTTATTCCTTTTGGTAGGTTGGAACTTGGTGTGCAGTGGAAACCACTGTCGACTGTTAATACTCGTAAGTTTGTTATCACCAACTATATAAATTGGTGGCTAGGCAATAGTTTTATTGGTACAGCAAACTTAATTGAAAGCACGGGAATTGCTCAACTTGCCAAGTAACTAATGCCAACAAGAGAAACTTTTTGCTTGCTTTTGCCTTTAGCAATCAAAGTCGATAGGTTAGGCGTGAAGGCAAACACACAAATAACAATACATTGTAATAAATTTTAGAGTTCAACCCGATTTATTTTTTTTTTCTTTATGCTCCCTTTCCTTCCCTTTTTGCCCCACAACCGCTATAACTCCTTTCAATTCTTCAGGGCCAAGTCAGTTGATTAACCCTTCATTCCTCCTAGTTGTATACTATTATATAGAACCCTGCAATGGTAATGTTATACTCCTTCCCTACTACCTAGCCTACTACCCCCCCCCCCCCTCACTGATCCTACACCCATTTCCTCACTCCCCAAACCCACCCACAGTCGTCTACCCATAGTTACGCAAATCATGCAGCTTATATAAAAGTGACTTTGAGGTCCTAAATAAAGGGGCGGAGCCTATATTTTATATAAGCTGCAATAGAGAAGTTTTGTAGAGCCTACTAAAAAATTATCTGAAGAAACTGGCATGGCTTTGAGTTTTCATTGATTAAAAATGGTCAAGAAAACCTTTAAAGCTACAAAAGCATACAAATTTTAAGTTTCTATCGGCAGTCTAAGAAAACATAATTATATCAAAGGGTCAATTTTTCATAAAACTTCCAATTTTTGATGAAATTGACCTCTATAAGATGAAATAATTTTGTTTAAAAACTTTTAAGAGCAACAAATTTTCCATTGAAATACCATACCAAAGATCTTGCTTGCTAGTAACAGGAGATACTTTTTAAAAAAAATAGTTCAGCCAAACACCCATTATTCATATTGTTCATGCTCAAAATGGCAATTAGCCCTGTTCAAAGTAGCTAATTTTCTGTATTAGCTACCAAAAGTTATATAATTGGCTATTGGGTGTGTTAAATAGGCTCTTCAGCACATATTTTTTTAAAAGAGTGCAAGATATGACAGGTATTTGTATATACAATTGTTTTTTCATTCCGCATCAACAATTTTTAATGGTAAGTTATATGATTGGCAGCAATTGTTAGGACCTCGTTTCCTTGGTAACCACTTCCGTTTGCATAACTGTGGGTGTAGACGACTGTAAGCCCACCAATTTAACCACTTATACATTTTTTTCTACCTTACAGGTGTCAAGTTTGTAGTGTGATTAAAGGTTTCCATCAATCCCATATCCAGTATTCATAATTTGAAAATCCGTGACTTTAGTTTGGCAGGGTGCCTGAGATTGTAAGTTCATCTGCGCACTGCAGAACCAGGAGTTATCTTCACCACAGATAGCATTGGAGAGAGCCATCACTACTCATCGATCTGTAGCGCTCTGTAGCAAACCATGTTATGCATCTGCTGACCCAGTACACTTTTCTAGAAGTTGTTTGGTGAAGGTCTGACAAAATCCTTTACACTATCAATGATGTTTCCTAATTCATCCTGTATGCGTGTACGATTGTACAGCTCTGTAAAATGGTGTACCAAGTTTTTTTTTCTCTCCTTCGGGCAATTGTTGGGTATATTTTCAACCTGGATCAATGAATATCTGCTATTAACCATATTTGGGATCCGCATCAGTTGGCAGCAAACGCATCAATCCAGGCGTTTAAGTTTTATTATATAATAATAAGAAATAATATCAATCAATCAGGATCAAACGTGAGGGCATAAATATCTAATATGCATTGTAGCGAGCATAATTATTTTCACATGTGTAAGCAATTCATCAGCGACGATTATTGCGTTGTTGATTCGTCATTGGTACTATTGGTCAAGTAGCAAATAGCCGTAGCGAGTCAACGAATAAACAGCTTTACACTTGTCTGGTTTATTTCAAAACAATTCATTCTTGATTAGCCATAACATTTATCTTTATTGTTTTAACAAAATCACTCTGTTTTTCATTATTGTAACCAATCTATTTCCCATCTATCAATATTGTACTTGGAAATCATAATAAAGGATAATAATAAATAACATGTATAATAATTAATAATAAATAAGAATAAAATAATAGTAAAATATGCCTAGAATGAACTGCTTTGAAACAAGGGTCACCCAAGTGGGTATATAATAAATTCTATGTTACGGATCGGTAGCGCTCGCAACCTATTAGCATGCCTCGCAAACTAATTGGTTTTTGATTGTGGGGATGGTATTTTGCGATCCATTAAAAATATTGCTACCGACCAATTCGCATTAAATAAATTGCGAAAAATATTACTTATTATATTTATTGTGCGGACCGATCCAGGTCGCGAATATACCTGTTAATTACCCAAACATCTACTTTAAATAAAAAATAAAAATCAAGAGATAAACAGCTGATGTTTAGTTTGCAATGAACAAAGAATTATGCAAAAAAACACAGCGTAAAGGTACTAATTTCACAGTAATGTTTTAACGTAAAATGTTTCGGACCGATCTGCCAAATGTTTCTGAGACTACAGTTTTCAGCTTTTTTGCAAACACCTGTTTTCATAAGAGACCAAACATGAAAATACTTCTTTAAATGGGTTTTAAATTTTCTGTATCGATTTCTTGCACACAACTACCTACAAACACCTTCGTTTGTCTTATTCCACTGAGTTAATCGTTTAGCAGGGACAAAAGATATTGTTGTAATAGAATAACTTTTTGTCGCTTGTTCCAATATTTTTGTATTCCATTAAACAAAACCCTAAAGTTGACAGCTTCCTTAGTGTTGATCGGCTTTTACTATTGCTTCCCGGAATTTAAAAATAGAATTGAAAAGCAAAATTCTCTAATCACTCTGCTTGCTATAATTTTCTGTATGGAACATTCCTTTTTATTTGGATGTATGAAATATGCATGGGCTAAGCATAAGACTCTTTGAAGGCTAACGAAATTCATTTTAAAAAACCTTCACCAAGAGTTTACAACTTCTGTGATGACTATTTATAATGAAAGGAAAAGTGGTTCATGTCGGAGAACACTATATTTTACATTCCACTCCACTATAAGTACCTTGTTTACTTTGTGCTTCCTGTAAAGCATTACTTTTCCTTTCATTATCCAAGTCTCCTTTGAGCTG
Source organism: Cryptosula pallasiana (assembly GCA_945261195.1). Lineage (NCBI taxonomy): Eukaryota > Metazoa > Bryozoa > Gymnolaemata > Cheilostomatida > Cryptosulidae > Cryptosula > Cryptosula pallasiana. The sequence continues at coordinate 12,266,886 of OX183132.1, forward strand.
ATCCATAATGTATTCTTCTCTTTGTCAAGAGTTCTGGTCCCTTGTGTTTAATATCTTTGATTTTATCATGACTAAGAGAAGTGACTTTTACTCAAAAAACTAGGAGTACAGTCTATAGACCCATATTATTGCACCACTACACAGAAAAAAAGTTTGGCGACTTGGTGTGGACCAAGAAACAAGCCACATTGAAGTTGTTGTAGTGGGACCAATAACAGGCCTGGTAGAATTGGTGGCAAAGAAAGTCGATAACAAAAGAATTGAAGTTTTATAAAATGACCAATAACAGGTCCAGTTGAATTGGCTGTAAAAAGACCTTATGGTGGCAAAGAACGAATTTAGGCTAACAAATACATATTTTCCCTCAAAACTACACATTTTGTTGCACTTTAACAGCTGTACATTTGCCCTATATACGTAACCCTAGCTACCATGAGCTATCACAAGCTGTATACTGCCTACCCTGAGCACTATATTAACTAACCTGAGCTGCACTGCAACACCATACAACTACACACAGAACAGCATAGCTTCCTAAAGACTAACAGGCAACACCAATGCAAATAAAGAATATACAATGGTACGATTGATAAGCTGCAAAGTTGGGCTCCTGCATCTTCTGTACCAATTTTGGTTTAAAGGCTACAGCCCTCTTTCCTCACCGACCCGGCATAGGGCCGGTAGTGACACTGCAGGACCGGTAGTGCATGCTGCAGGGCCGGCAATGAATGCTGCAGGGCCGGTAGTACCTCTGCAGGGCCGGTAGTGAATGCTGCCGGGCCGGTAGTGCTTTTACCGGCTCAGTTGCTTGTTTTCTGGCTGTACCAGGCTCAGTTTAGGCTTGCCTGGCACCCAGCAGTTGTCAGGGGGACCTTGTGCACAGATAGTGGTCATAAAAACCCACCACAGTACAATGGCATGAAAGGAACGAAGAAAAGAAACACCAAAAGCTAACATAAAGAGAAGGTGCAAGGATGGTGCAACAGATACAGAAGAGGCGGAGCTTAGAAACCCAAATGAACAAACTACTGCAAATTGTCCACGAGCTGAAGTTTATAAGTGTTATTATGTGGTGGCATTTTACCTTGTTTTATTGTAATTTATGATTGGTTCTGCACATATTTGATAACTTGGCATCTTAGGGAACTGTTATAAAAGTCAGTCCACATTGTACAACCTGGCAGTGCACCTTGAAGACCCAGTAGGAACTGGAATAGTTGTATTGTAGTAGAAGATAAAGTTACTGAATGGGAATCTCAGTAGCAGACGCTCGAACAGTTCGGGAATGCATATGAAAGCACTTGAGTTTCAAAAAACAGTTTTGATATATACTTCAAGATTTGGCAGTCCCTAGCTGATCGATACTTGTGACGAAAGTTTCGACCGTGTTGCTTGCCATCTACTAGAGAGTTGCCTCCCCTTATCACTCAGAGGAGGGCAACTCTTGAGTGATATAGAGCCTAGATGATGCTAGTATTGAGATGGGGCTGGGAGGCCTGTATGTTTGAGTGTGTAGACTTATAACTTGTAGGAGAGGAAGGAGGGGTCTTGCAGAATAAACTGTTGGAGTTGGAAAAGTTTCGGGTGTGATGGTTGCTTGGTAGGAAGTGGGGCTGCAGGTGGCTCTATGATGTGCGATATTGCTGCAGACAGCTCATCAGCATTTAAATGAGTTTAGCGAAAGAGGGCAATCATCAAGGGACTGGGCACTGGAGAAGTTGGGTTCAGGGTACAACAGAGAAAAGGGAAGTGAGTAGCACGGGTAGAAATGGAAAAGTAAAACTGCAAGTTTCCGGATTTTATCAACAATGCTCGGTATTGCCACGGATAAAAGACCTAAAAATTAAACTTTGAAAAGACAATCAGATTTTGGCAGTTTACTTAGAAAAGTAGTAATCTGCATTGAAATTTTCACTTTCCAGGTCAAAGGTAATTGTCTCCTCGGTCTGAACTAAGTTTAACATAAACAGAATTAGGCAAAGCTCAATTTCCAGTTTCTGTGCGACGATTAAGGGAATAGTGAAGGTTAATGGGGCATCATAACAGGTGGGTTAGCTTTTAAAAGCAAACCACTCTGAGGGTTTCAGCTGGTGTTTATGTTTGCTTTCACAACGTCAGCAGCTAAAGTTTAGAGTTGCTTGAAGATAGATGTGGTTTCTTGGGGGAGAAAAGGGTAGAAGAAAACTTTTGGCTTGAATAATGTGGACAGTGTATGGATTGTGAGATTAAAAAGTTGCAGTGTGTATACAATGAATGAGCAGTAGACAAAGCACAAAGTTCTGTACAAACACAAAAATAGTATCGCTGTTAGGGTATACTTATTGTGAGCTGAGTCAAATGCATTTGAAAGTAATGCTGTAAGCAGTTTTCCCATGAAAGCCGCTGAATGCTGAACAAAAATTACTAGTAGTAATATACAGGCAGTTCAATCAATATTTGTGAAATGTTATTGAAGCGCAGATCAGTTGTCTGCCCTCCAATCTACAACCCTATTAAAGCAACATCTCTTACACTTTTTTATCTTTTTCTATCTTTGACACAAAAATTCACTTCCTTGTTGGCTATTTAAGTATGTTAGGAACAGATCTCTATACTGGAGTCTATAGAGAAGATAATTCTACTAAATCCAAGTGCCTTTTCAGTTGCCTTTCCATGATAACCTGTAGAATACCTTTATGGTTGCACCAGGTGTTGATTCCCAGATCATATCGTAGTGTTTGGTATTGTAACTTGGGTGATAGACTCTAGGTAGCTGAAAGTGTTTCTAGTGAATTTGGTAGTTTGATAATGTGTAGGAACATGGTACAAAGGCAGAGGGAAAGGGCAAGCAGTAAAAGTTATAGCAAAAGTAGCTATACTGGTTTTTTCTGCGTGAAAATAAATTTTGGAAGGTAACAAAGTCATTTGGGTTTGTAGAGACAGTCAACAAATCGATAAAATTTTACATACCCTTTGTTCAGATTTATCTAGTTTTAGCTACATGTTATATTTTATTGTACAAAAGCCCGAACTGTAGGAATAAGGTGTGGAAAACTCGGAATCACATGAAAATCGTGCGCAATAGAATTAGATCATTAAATCACTACATATGCTTTGAATCAGATAATCTAACTCACTATAACTACTAACCATGAAAAACTTCAGTTGTAGTGTTAATTATTGCAACATTGTCAGTACAGCATTCTATATAGTAGTATACAGCTGGGGGAAAAGGAGGGTTAATCTACTGGGCGGGCACTGAGAGAAAGGAAAAAGATGGTAGCGATCGCGGAATGGGACAGAAACAAAGGGAAAGGGGGTAATAGGAGAGAACTAGGAGTCGGGGTTGTACACTCAAGTTGATTACAGTGTCTGTTTGTAACTGTGTGGTTAGCTTTATGCCTAACCTATCGCTTTTGATAGCTGTGGGTAAAAGCGAGCATAAAAGTTCTCTTGCTGGCATTGGTTATTTGAAAAGTTCATAAAATCCTTTACTTTCATCTATTCTTGCTTTGCAATTGGATTGTTGTCTAGCAACCTATTTATAACACTTGGTGATTAACACTTGCATCATTATTGGTTGCCATCTGTTTCCACTGTGTGCCAAGTTCCAACCTACCAAAAGAACCTCTCACTTTGTTGCCATCATAATGACATCAATTTTTCCACTTCAACAGACACTCTTGGATGTCAATGTGGCAATCAGAATAGGTTCTGTCAGAACCTGCTTAGCTTGCAAAGCATTGTAGTAGATTTGCGTCCTTTACCACTGACACAGCAGCATCTACTCCGTTTACACTCCTTGCATGCTTTGTCTACACTCCAACACTTGGAGTCCACTATGAATAAACGTTAGCAACCTCCACGGGATACACGACATTGACACACTACACCAAAGTTACACGAATAAATCAATTGATATATAACTCTGTTGGGCAATATAAGATATATTCTAAGCACAATACACTAGACTTTTGTCTAACACAGTACAAAACATTCTGTTTTATAGAAGGAACTCTCACCCCCTTATTAGGGGTTACCCAATAGCACATAACGACACATATGCATAACCAATAAAACAATACAATGCAGTTTATATAAACAAGGTGAGCCAATGTCGAAGGTGAACACTTGGCAAAGCAGCTCTGGGCTGTTTTCCCGATCTTTTTAAACAGTGGAAGTATACATTCCTTATTTGGTGTCCTGGTATCCTGCATCTTAGCTCCATAATACTGGTATCCTCACTTTCATATTCTAACGGTAGGCAATCACTTGCTTGGATCCTGAGCTACGCTTTCTTGCAACATTTACTTGTTAGACTGGTAGACTGGCCAGGGCTAACCCGGGGTTGGCTCTATATATCATACACACTTTATGCAGGGTTTATACAGGGTTGTAGTAAACTGGGGAGAACCAGCATCCTTAAACCGGGATAGCTCTTAATACTACATATGCTTATATATCCCGGGTGCACTTAAAACTGATACTAGTAGATAGGTAAATGGGGTGTAGCAAGAATTTAAAGTATGGGGAAGGTGGGCACAGGGGTCTGGATATCTTTTTATCATAGAAACCTCCCTCAGTATTTACACAAGAAACAACGAAAAATTACGACTATTAGTCTGTAGGTTAGTTGTTTTACCTTCACCAGACCAAACACATAAAATAGTATAGATACTTTAATAATATGATTAATAGAATGATTTTTTTATTACAGCTTTCATTCTTCAGCAGAGCGACACAAAAATTATCATTCAAAATAAATACTATCCATTATGTTGTAAGAAAGTGCATCCACTAGTCCTATTAAAGTATCTATAAGATATCTCTGGAATTGGCTCTCGATCCAGTTTGTAGACTTCACAGTAGAGTTTTACAGACAGGGCAAGCATTGCAGAGATGTGTAGGTGGATGTCCAGGCTGTTAACTTGACTGACAGATTTACACAACATCAGATTCCGTTTAAATGGTTTTATGACACCGAGTTTAGTATTGCTCAAAAAATCAAAAATTGTATATTCAACCTGCTTTCCAAACCTTCTCTCATCTCTTTCTGTCTCAGCTGTGACAGGAGCCTGATAGAGACTCATTATTGGATAACCTAGATTGTTGAAGAAGCTATTGCCTCGCTGGAAACATGCCAAACGGCCATGCTCTGAATATATAGCTAGCGTGTCACTTCCAGGTAGTTGAACCGCACGAAATATTGTAGCTTCTTTATAATTTTTTATTTCCAATTTGACCATCCCTCGTAAGTTTTCCAATGGCGTACATTCTATAGTAAACCATGTTAAATTGTTGCTTACATCGATTATGTTATAATACACTAAGTTATTTTGCTTGTTGTATCCAGCTGACTTTAATCTAAATGTGTGTTGACTTTTCAAGAAACTCAAAATATCTTCTTTATGGTCTGGTAGTCTTGGAGGCAAACAGATGTTACAGCTGCATTTTATGTCAGAAATTATTACTTTGGGTTGGAATTGAAAAAACTTCAGCACTCCCATGCAATACCCAAATGAGTAAGCCAAAATCAACTTCTTTTCATTCATGGTCAAACCGGGTGCTAGCTTAATGTCCAAAATGTTCCATAGAAAACTACTCATAAAGGCAACCTCTGCATTACCATTTGTAATTATAATACCACAACTTTTATCAGAATCATCGATTTTGAAAAGAAATCTTGTTGATGTTGATACACTCTGCACTTTTTTCCCAGTGATTTTCTTCCGCTGTAAAGTTATTTCGCCAATTGCTTCAGAGCAAGCAGTGACTTTAAGTTCCTTGCCAGGCGGATAGTTGGTGATTGTAAAGCTTTCTGTACCAGTTATATCAACAGCTTTGCGTGAACCATTGCGAATGGACAAAAAATATAGAACAAGTTTATTAGAGGGCGCTGAGTCCATCAGAGCAAGTATTTGGAAGTTTGATTGCCATCCAATAGCCCGTAGATGGAAAGTTTGCTCACAGTCACTGTGAGAGAATACAGATGGAACTACTGGTTTGTTCTCCTTGTACTTTGCCTGTAATGTATCCATTTGTGATCTATCAGTGCCATTTAGTTTTATCTCTCTAACGACTTCAGATTGGTTTTGTATCATATAATCTCTTTCATAGGTCAATGATCTCTGTATAGCAAAACTTATGGTCAAAGCTTTCATTTCTACAGAGAAGTTCTGTGGCCATGATAAGACAATCATGCAACAGTTTACAACCAGTGCAAACTCTTCCATTCTAAATCCATTAGAAGTCTTTATAACTTGGTACCTGCTGGGTGGATTAGTTAAATGTAACTGAAAGTTTTCTACTTTACCAATTGGTAGCTCTTCTGAGATATACACTGTGATTGGATGTTCTACCATCTCAGCTCCACCCACACAAAACTTCATATTTCCACAAGAATCTTTAACAACCAGATCATAAGAGTTGTTTACTTTACAACAGTATGTAGTTGACTCTGCAGAGACCATCTCTAGGAGGATATTCTGATTGTCTACAACTGCTCTCATCTCCATAGTACTACATTCTGTTAGATACTCCAAGTACTGGTTGGCTGCCATTTTTTAAGACGATAAATGCAACTTTTAGTACATTCAACTAACGGCTTGCCGTTTACAAGTTTGCTTTATAACTACCAGCAAAGTTATGTCTCTTAGCAATTCAAGTTATTCGAAGTATTCTTTAGTTAAATTCCTAAGACTTACAGACGTTTATATTGTAGTTGAAAAAGTTATTATTATCATTTTTCTGCTTCAATTTTTATTTTTCTTCAGCTAGCCCCATGATGCACCACGAGTGAAAAGTAGATTTGAGACAAAGTTTGCATTTATGTTTTATTTTTAAGTTTTGCATGGCTATAAGTTTTCTAAAATACACGATACTAATGCAGATTTTAGGCCCGGTACAAAGTGAATGATCAGTTATTCAAAAGTCTTGGATGTATCAAGTAAACTGTATAAGGCACGCAACATAACAACAAATGTTTTACTTTTGTATGTAGAGCTGCTCAATGATTTCGCGTCATTACATACGCAGCTGTTTAAAACATTTAAAGTAGGATTTCTATGAGTTTATTGCCTTGGCCTTTATTTAGATCAGTTATGTTTGTAGAATAAATAGGCTTTTCATGTGCTTCTCATTAGTTTGTTTATCATAGAGTTTTTTTTGGTTCTTTCTGTTTGACAAATGCTATGAATTTGGAGCAGTCACTCTTTAACAAAAGAAGGAAACTTAATATAAAAAACAAACAACTTTGCAGAATTTGTAGTTAAACAAAGAAATTAAAGAAGGTGTGTACGCGATTCAATCTGAAGTATGTTTTCAAAGCTAATTGATAGTCTGAATGCAAGGTTACAGCCATTGCCGCATTCAAATCCAAGTTTTAACTAAAACAGATAATTATGGCGGCACTCAAGTGCACGGTTGTGTATTCAGCGTGAGTGTAACGTGTACAGTTTAAAATAAATGTCAATGCCGAGTTTCACGTTTTTTTTTTCAATTCATTGTATAGCAACAAAAAAGAGTAGCTTTACATCCATCTAATTATTATTGGATACAATAATTTCTAATAGCTGTTGGTACTATAATAGGAGCAGACCTGCATAAGATAATGTGCTGTTTCCAGTAGGTAATGCAACAGTGCTTCAATCTTGGCCTACTTCCTGTCAACACAGAGCTTCTTATTATTTTTCTTACTCTTTTTTATTTTTCTTGACACATGGATTTTTCTCTTTATTGTTTTTTTTTTAAGTAACTTAGTTAGGGGCAGATGTCCAGTAGTTGTGGAGAATTTGAGTTTATGGTCCAGTTCCTTAATTTAATGTGATGGCTCTCAGTGGCGGTTCCAGAAAAAAATTGAGGTGGTGCTTTTTAGAAAAATGATGTGGGTGGGAGGGGAGGGGGTGCGGGGGAGGGGGTGCGGGGGATTGGTGGGGCGCAGGACACCCCTCCCCCGCATAAGCCCCGCTGAGTATTTCAGAGGCTCAGAAATAGCATTTCAGGTAAAAATAGTTGACATATGAAAAACCCTTGAAGCAGTTAGCATGAAAATTGCTCAGCATTAAGTTAAAAACGGAACAGGTAGTTTTAACTAGTGTATATTTATCTCACATGCTTTTGTGTTCATGAAAAATGAATAACAAAATTGATAATAATAGTAGGGTGAACATTAATTTATATCGTTTAGCTGCTGTCAAACACAGAATTAGCAGTGATGATAGATAGGGACAATAACTACTACGTATTAAGGTATTTTAAAAATTTGATTACTATCTTGCTATCAAATGAATGTTTAGTAATTATAATAACAAATGAATAATTAAATAACAATTATTCAACTTATAAATGTTGCATCATCATCACCATTAAGAAAATAACAAATAACCGCTTCATTAACTATTATTATTTTACGATCCTGTCACCATTCTTAGTTAATGTTATCAAAGTTAGTTAACTAATATTGTGAGGGACACCAACATTTACTCCGTGTGACAGACGCCATTTTATATTATTATTTACCCTATTCACATGACTACCTACGAAAATTTCCATTTCCATTTCCTCTCTTGTATATTGTACTCCTTTCAACAACGAGATTTTATTTGCGAGCATAAATAAATATTTAATTAATTATTATTATTATTGTGAGCATTTTCCACGAAGAATATCTAACTGCATTTTTGGTGCTGTAAGTGTAAGGTGTGGCTTACATACATTTTCTCCTGTTCTATCTCGTATAAATAACTGAGCCAGTTGATAATAAAGGAGAGTTAGCCCAGCTCTCAGAAGACTCTCACTTACATTGGATAGAAGCACTCACTGCCGCAAGAATAACTGCTAACACAATAAGCCAACTATCGATCAGCACAGAGCTTGGTGGAAAGCAAGAGTCAGGTTCGACCCTTGCTGCGTATTCTCTTCTTAGTAAGAAGTACGACACGAAGCACCTTGTTGCCACTATAGTTCGGCCACAAATAGTTCACTCGAATTAGCACGGAATATAGTGGACGATAATTACTGAGTAGTTATCGTCACCTCATCACTAGTTATTCCACTCTAAATTCGGCTGCACTGACAAGCACATAATTTCACAGAACAATTGCAGAATTGTTACAAGAAATACATGCATTGCCTTGGTTGAGAAATAGAGGGAATTCGGGAGGTGTACAGGTGGCTACCACCCAGACACAAATTCTTGTACATTGGTGACAGCAGTGGGATAAAGAGAACTCACAAAATAACTCCCGAACCAAAGAAAGCGTGGGTCAACAAAAAGTAGCTCACTGAACAACAACAAAAATCGGCAAGTATTAATTTATATTGTTCATAGGGCGCGAATGAAACAGAACGCTAAATAAATAATAATGAACGAGGTGATTTTGTTTCATCTTCATAGACCGGTTTTATATCCTTGAAAAATAATTCAAAGTAATTGCAAGCTTTGCAAACTTACTGAAGCGAAGGGCAGCTCAACAAACTAATCCAGTTTGTGGCAGTTCAAATTGTATTACTTTCTCGATTATTTTGAAAATTGGGAGTTATTTTCTTTATGATTTGTTCGGTAAACTATAACATTTCATTGAATATTATGTTGTTCTAAAACTAATGTTCCGTTGCATACGCGACATAGTGAATTTCGAACACCTATTATTTTTTGTTTTTTGTTTGACAAACAGGTAGCGACTACTCTTATTGTTGTTAGAAACCCTTTCTGTCGAAAGTCTGTAGCTCAGAACATATAGTGTATCACAAACACAGCTATGGTAATGTTCATGGTGATAACCTGTATAACACACTTATTCAGTATTTGATGGCTACTAACCTGAATTTCTATCGACTCAAGCAATGTCTTATTTTTCTTAAAATGATGCTTTTTAATATCACTTGATCACCAGTTAATGGACAACAATTTGGAAATTTTGGGTTTTTGGTTATTTGGAAATGTGATAGGCCTGTGCCTGATACCTAAGGTGTTATGTGTAGCCTATTGTGATATCTGATATTCACATATTTGATGTCCAAAAGAAATTGATATTGAAATCTTCCAAGTCTATTCAGTTGCTATGGACAGTAAGATAGTAATAGAAGGTAGATGAAAGCATTGGCTTGTCTCTTCTGAGGGAGTTTTCTTTTGTTTCTCCACGAATATTACTTGATCACTACATATTCCCTGTTTCAGGAGATAGTCCGGCTGGTGTTATGCAGCAAAGAAGAGCAACTAAATGTTTTGTCCAATGTCAATTATACTCAGCAGAAAAGCAAACACTCTGGTAAGTGTTTTTTCCGTTGTGTTGCTACAAAGAATAGGGTAGTGTGTGCGTGGTGCACTTATTTGGTTACAGCTTCATGATCACATTTGTTTCCCCTCTTATAAAAAGGTACCCATAGATAAGTTTGATTATACCTCTTTAGTTTACCAATAAACCATTGTCTCATTTTCCAGTTCAGTTGAAACCACAACAACACAACTTGGTCTCTTCAAATTAATATAAAGCAAGAGAAGGCAACTCCGCTATTCTAGTCTGTTTCTTTTGATATAGTGACAAACCCTTTATTGAAAATGATAGTTCTTTTATTTTGATGTTTTTACTTCAACAAAAACCGTATATTTTGTTCCATGAACAGCTATTTTGAAGTTGTCTTTCTCACAATAGGATAACACACTCTGTAATGGTAATAATTTGAGCATATGTTTTCAACAATAGTGATAAATTGTTTCTTGTATTAAACAAAACTTTTAATGTTTTTGGTGCTAATGAATATTACAACTGCTTGCACTTATTTTGTAGCTGCTCTGGCAAAAACTCTTAAAAATCTGCATCTCCGTTAATGTAGGTCAGCATGTGGCATTGCATCCAAAACTTCTGGACAAGGTTAAACAGGTACGTTCATTCTAGGGGAAATTGATCTACTTTAAAACTTTTTCACTGTCTACTACGAGCAATGCTCGTAGTGGAGTTATCTTTCCAATTTGTCTTCTACGAGCAATGCTCGTAGCAAAAACCGTCAAGTTTTCGGAAAGGGTTGCAAACGTTTGTGTAGACTGACATAAATAATCTTTACACCATCGTGTAGAGCAGAGAATTGCCTATTTTCTGGTTTTTGTTTGAAGACTGTACGACCTTCTAAAAGGAAACAGTTCCAAATATCCTTGACCCATCATTTCCTGTTTTCAATTTCGGAATATTTTTGATAATTATGGACAATTTTTTTCTGGAAAGGAGCAAGCACATTGTTTTCTTGTTCTGATTTAGTTAGTTTATTAATATTTTAGCTCGTTTGAGCTCTCTGATAATGGAATTGAAGGTTAGTAAGCTACGGCGGCGGCGGCTACGGCGGCGGCGGCTACGGCGGCGGCGACGGCGGTATTCCTGATCGGTACACGATGACGAACCGAAACGATCATTAGATTTATGGATACGCCACGTTGCTGAAACTGTTGGATAACGAGTTTGTGTGTTATAGGAAGTTCAAGGTTATAACATAGGTTCTATCGGGATTGGCTTAACAAGGAATACGGGTACACACACACGGTTACGGGAACTCAGGCTAATTGGATAAGAGCTGAATAGCGGTCTTCTTGAGTTGTTAGTTGATGGTGAGTAGACGTGTTTTCCTTGTGTCTCTTCGTACCCTTCATCTAACATGGCGCAGTCGGCATAGAACTTGGTGATATTGTTGTTGTGTATTATTGGAGTTATTTATTGGTGCAAGGGAAGTGTGTGAGTGGCTTTTGGTGCTGTGTGGGCACTAAAAGAGAGAGGTGTAGAGGTGCTAGGGCCGCGTGGGTCCTCCGTGGTGTGTGTGGTGATAGAGGTGTGTGTAGAGTAGAGGTGTTGGGTGTTTCAGAGCTGTTTGAGCTCTCCGTGTTCGGTGTTAAGGTGTTTATAGGGATATTGGTGCAGTGTTAATTATTTTTGGTGAAGTGGTGATTTGGTGTTGTTGTTAATTATTTACCGGGATAAAGGTGCAGTGTTTATACGTGGTGTTAAGTATTTATTTGTGGTGTTGTGGTTGATTATTTAGCGGGATAAGGGTACAGTGGAGTTATTACGTGACATTGTGGAAAATTATTGTGCTGTGTTTAATTGTGCAGTGGATAAGGGTACAGTGGAGTTAATACGTGATATTGCGGATATTATTGTGTTGCATTTAATTGTGCATTGGTGGATAAGGGAACAGTGGATATCTTTTGGGATATTGTGGATTGTTATTGTTGCTATTGTTGTGTTGTGCGTTGGCTGTTACTGTGGTGGAGAGGTGCTACTGTATTGATACAATCATACATATACTGCTGGGTGTTTACTGTGTTAATTAATTAGAACAGGGATGAATAGGAGACTTGACTTGTCGTCATTTCCGAAGCTAAGGTTAGCGGGTAGCAATGTGTCTGAGGAATTCAACAATTGGTTGACTCAGTATAAGGTGTCTGCTGAGGTAGCAGCTTTAACTTTGGGTACCGAGAAGGTGGAAATTCATGGAGATGAGGTTGTTGTAGATGTGTTTAGAGGTAGAACTAAACTACTAGCCTTGTTAAGTGCTATAGGTAGTGATGGTATAGGGGTATTGCAGTCACTGGGATTTGATTTAAATGACCAAACTGATGGTGGGTTTGATAGGGCAATAGATTTGTTAAAAGGCCACTACGACCGTAGTGAAAGTGTCTATGTTAAGACAATGAGGTTTGTGACAGTGTCACAGGCTTGTGGGGAAGACGAAAGGGAATATTTACTCAGAGTTGAGAAATTAAGTAGGGAGATGGATTTTGGGCATAACAATGATGAGTTGAGGCAACGCTTCTCCGTTGCTTTAGCTGTTAATGGTATAAAGGATTCATCTGTGCGTAAATTGCTTATGCAAGAGACCACGCTTAGTTGGAAAGATTTATGCACAAAATTGCCAACCAGGCAGTTGGCTATTGCTTCAGAAGAAATTCTGAATGCTTCTAGGACTGGCCGTTCAGTCGATGGTAAAAGGGCTGTAGCCAGAGTAGAGAAGGGGAGTGAACGAAGGGCTGACAATAGTCAGAATGAGTCGTCAGTACGTGAGGTAGTTAAGTATAGACAGGGAAGCCCACAGGAGGCTGTGGATAACAAAGTTACATACCGTTCAAGGAACAGTACTAGGTCTGGAGATGGTAATGTGGAAAAAGGCTACTATTCCCGCGGCCATAGAAGCCGCAGCCCAGGGGAGAGGAGTAGCGAGTATAGAGGGTATCATGACCATAAGGGAGATAGGCATTATAAGAGTAGATATGGTGCGGAGTCTTATAGACACCGCAGCCCGGAGGGCAGTTATTCTCCTAGGTACGAGACGGCGTCCTATGGACGCCGTAGCCCGGATAGCTGGCATTCTCCTAGGTATGAGGCGACGTCCCATGGACATCGTAGCCCAGATAGTAGGTACTCTCCTCGATCACCTCGAGGTTCACCTACATCAGGTAGAAGGCCTGGAAGGTTTAGCTCCCCAACTGGCGGGGACAACAGTTTCCAGTGTGGTAGGAGGGGACATCAAGTCCGTCATTGCCCGGATGTAAGGTGTTTCCGGTGTAATCTGAGAGGCCATACCTCTAGGGATTGCAACAATAGGTGGGAATGTGACAATAACAGGTCACAGCACAGGGATAGTAGTGGTAATGAAGGTTCTCCACGTGAAGTGAGATTTGTGAACAATGTTGTTGGTGATACTGGTAGCAGGAAATGTAGCATCAAACGCTTTGTCAAAGTAAATGGTAAAGAGGTAGAGTTTGTATTAGACACTGGAGCTGAAGTGTCTGTGGAAACTGAGGATACTGGCAGGTTTCTGAATTTGAGATTAAGTAACCCTGTTAATGATCTCATCGGGGTTGATGGTTCCAGGCTGAATGTTAGCGGGAAGTCAAATGTTTGTATTAATGACATTCCCAGATCTATAGTGACGTCAGTTTATGTTGTAAAAGGGTCCTCTGTGAACCTGTTAGGTATTGAGGATATCAGAAAACTCAAACTGTTGACCAACAGTGATGAGTTACGAGTTGAAGGCGAGTGTAGGCAATGGGTATGGCAATGCAAGGGTACTGCTGTTATAAAGGACACAGTGGAGCAAAAGCGAACACCCATATCTAGTGGTGGTGGCAATGTCTCACCAATGCAGATGCCGCAAAAAGCTTCTGCTGGTACAACTGTGAAAGCTAGAGCAACTTCACGGTGCGCTACAGCTGGTGCTAGGGGGTACAGCAGTGTGGTGAAAGGTAGACAGGTACAGGGTGAGAGCGAGGCGTTTGGTAGCAGATTGTCTGAGTTCTTGGTGAGTGAAGGTATTTTGGGTGATGAGGACTATGCTAGTAGGCGTGCACGTCTTGAGGCTGAAAAGAGAGAGGCTGAAAGGGTGTATCGCATGGCGATGCAAAGGTATGAGCAGTGTGTGAGGGAGCTCGAGGAAGAGCAGGAGTGTACCTTGGTGATCAGGCAGGCTATGGCCAAAATGAGGCAGTTGAGATCTGGGGCTGGTAGCAAAGCCCCATCGACGGTGGTGTGTAACACCCCGTCGAGTTCCACTGTGAAAGCAGTGCCCGCACCTAGTGCGGAAGGCTCTAGCGCCCAGAGGGAGGAGTCCAAGACCCCCTCGGGCTCTCAGAGCAGTGCCAGTTGGGTGCACTAGGTAGAAGAGGTAGAAAGGGTGACCGGTGGCAACACCAGTGTCAAGGTAGAAAAAGGATGCGGTTAGGGAAGATACCAAGGAGGTTGACCCTGGTACGAGACTTCAAAGGGAAGATACTGGGCAGAGAATTGCTCTGGTTGACCCGATAGGAAGTGGAGTACAGAGCAGTTGGGGTCGACTGCTCCAGGGGATAGAGGAATTGACTGTGAACCCCTTGGGGTTGAGTTGGAGTCAAGGAATATGGTTCGACAGGGTTTTGGAGGTACAGAGAGTCCAGAGGACGATCTGGTGGAAGTTGCTAATGGTTTAGAGAAGGCAGACTGAGAGCTGTGGGGTTGATGAGGTAACAAGGGACACTTGGTATGGAGGTAAAGTATTAATAAGGTATGTTATCTGTTACAGGTAATTGATCCCAGGTATGTATGGTGTGAGGCTGATTTTCACCCCTGGTATTTAGGCTTGACATATGATTTAAGGCTAGTGCTTCAGCTAACCATGATTAGTTAGGCTTGATCGCACGCAACCGTAATTGGTTCCATGGTATGTCAGCTTGATCGCTCACTGGGTTTATCAAAGGGGGGGCATGTTGGATAACGAGTTTGTGTGTTATAGGAATTTCAAGGTAATAACATAGGTTCTATCGGGATTGGCTTAACAAGGAATACGGGTACACACACACGGTTACGGGAACTCAGGCTAATTGGATAAGAGCTGAATAGCGGTCTTCTTGAGTTGTTAGTTGATGGTGAGTAGATGTGTTTTCCTTGTGGCTCTTCGTACCCTTCATCTAACAGAAACCTTCACCAGAAGTTAGCGACTACGCAGCAAGTAAGTAAGTAATTAATTATTCAGATACGGCATTGATAATAAATAATTAATTTTAATTTTTTTTTATTTTTTTGAAAAGTTGTTGATTGATGTTGTTCTTTACATCAAAATTTAGCTCTAAATGTTTCTAGTTCATTCGTGCACCAATGAGGGCTTTATTTTTGCCTGTAATGAAAATAATAATTATTTTCAGAAAAAAAAATTTCCGAAATTTTCGGCCATTTGTGCAACAAGTGTCAGATTGTTGTTGCAGGGTTCTAACACTTTTCTTGCATATTTTGGCTTCAAATTTGGCTAGTCTTATCAAAATTTTGTCCTTTTTTCAGCTGTGCTATCAGTTTCACGTTTAGTGTGTTATTTTTTTTATAACTGGTTGATCTGTTGAGATCAATACAAAAAAATGGTCTCCGAACTAAAAAAATAATAAAAATAGTTTAGACTGGTGGAATCAATATGTTATTAATTCTCCTAAGAGAAGAGAGAATGTTAATTTACATGAGCACAAATATGTTACCATATCATGTATAGATGAATTTTAATAAAACTTTGAAAATTGAACTTTTTTTGCAAAAAGCGGGTGAATGCTGAGGTAATTTATTGGCCGAAGCGGTTGAAATTCAAAGAGTTTTAAATGGATGGCACTATGGTTCTTATATTTCCATTTATTTTCAAAACTTTCACAACCAATACAGATCAAATTTTGTCAATTTATTACTGTTTAGATTTTAAGTAGACAACTCGAAAATATTGCGAACCAAAACTTTGGAATTTCAAGTTCAAATTGTTAAAGGATTTTTAGCTTTGTATAATATTGAAGTAACAATCATCATATGGAAGTCAAATTAATTAGAAGTAAATTAATTTGTCTTCTTTCTGGCAAGCAGCGAGTGGGTGCAATCAAATAAATAGATGCAACAACATTTTCAAGAACTCGGGTTCCCAATACAAAACTGTATCCATTTTTTCATAAATGTGATGTCGAGTTGAAAAATTATAAGATCTTTACATTTTAGAATTATTTAATTGAGTAGAACTCGCTTCCATTTGCTACAATCAGTCAACTGTTGAAAAATTGTGAAAGTATCAATTTATGTTCATAGTGATCACCGTTGTAAAAATGGTGGTGGGGGAGTTTACACTGAAACCCGCATAAATCGATACCGGGGAAATCAAACTTATTTTATTCATGCCCCAGTTTGAAGTCCCGACATTTCGTAAGTCGATACTGTCATCTATAGGTTGACAAATAATTTTTTTTCAACTTCATGACTAGTTTGACTCCATGACCAGTTTTTTACGGGAGCTCCGTGAAAAGCCTTAAATAAAGCATGATGTTTGGAATCGAAATTAGTTCTGTTGAATTGACAAGCAGAAACCTCGTTAATTGTATTTCTAGATGGCATGTTATCAAAATTATATAATCAGAGAGTTATCTCCTTTTGTGAATGACAGAATTTTTTTAAATGCCTTTCCAACCGTGCCTGAGCAATTTCAACTCGTGAGTTTTTTATTCTTGAACTTTCTTCAATTTGGAATGTAACAAAGACCAAATGCAATATCTCAACTATCACCCATGGTTGATAAAAAGTTAGAGCTGTCTAAACATGTTTGTTCAGATAGATGAAAAAACTGTTGATCAATGAGTTAGTATTTATTATTGGAAACTTTTTTGAATGATTGTTGTCATTTACTGATGAAACATTAACCAATGATCATGATTTTAACAATTAAACCAAGCAAACTTATTCACTTTTATTACTCATTTATTATTTGATTAGTATCCAAATAATAATAATAATAATAATAATAATAATAATAATAATAATAATAATAATAATAATAATAATAATAATAATAATAATAATAATAATAATAATAATAATAATAATAATAATAATAATAATAATAATAATAATAATAATAATAATAATAATAATAATAATAATAATAATAATAATAATAATAATAATAATAATAATAATGATAATAATAATAATAATGATGATAATGATGATAATGATGATAATGATGATAATGATGATAATGATGATAATGATGATAATGATGATAATGATGATAATGATGATAATGATGATAATGATGATAATGATGATAATGATGATAATGATGATAATGATGATAATGATGATAATGATGATAATGATGATAATGATGATAATGATGATAATGATGATAATGATGATAATGATGATAATGATGATAATGATGATAATGATGATAATTGTAAAGTTTCCGTCATGTTTATCTATAAAATTTTGTAGTAAGATAACTTGCCTAGCTGACTCACAGTCACGTTGCTGCCTAGTGCACTTCCCCAAAACCACAACATTAAAAACTTGTCCCCAATTTATTACTTTAAACTCTGATTTGTCCTCATTTTATTGCCTTTGCACTCACGCTGCCTTTGTGAAGTCACTATTGACAATAGTGATGAGCCATCTCTTCATTTTTGTTAGCAACCACTTTTTCACGAGCACCCGATGGAGAAAGAGGTGCCACACCAACTTTATTCATATACAATATTTACAACAATTTATTATTCTTTACAACTTATCATACTGCTATACATAGATAATACATATCTAATCCCCTAACTCTCTCCTGGAAGAGTGAAAGAGGTATGTTTTTACTCACAATATTATACTTCATGTTTTAATCATTTTTATTAATTTTGTGGAATTACTTTGTTTTTGTAACCTTTGCTAGCTGCTGCTCTTATTTTATCAAGTTTTCATTACATACATTGTAGTTTCACGGTGTTATTGATGTTGCAATAAATTTCATCGAACATCAGTATGTGCTCTAAACGTTAATTCGGAAGGGAGGTTACAGTGAAACTCTACCTCTGATAGAGCAAAATCCCACGTCTAACGAAACGGAACTCAGCCTTAATCCACTGCTAAGAATACTACACACTATCACCCTCACCAAGAGGATAACTTCTAGGACATCTAATGATTCGTCACCTACGAACTAACCCACAAGCTAACCCACAAGCTAACTCAAGAGAACATCCTACACAACACTAGACAAATACCACAAAGTGCCAAGAGCCGAGAGCCAGGAGCCAGCAGCCACAAAGCCAGAGCCAGGAGCCGGAGCCAGCGCCATCGTGAAGTCAACAGATAAGTTGTGTTAGAAATTTTGATCAATAGAAACAGTGACATTGGTTTGATTTAACATCAGCCAATACCTACAATAGTCTGGATAGTTTACTGCATGCCAGTTTTTTTATCATTTCTATTACTTCTGTGCGAACCTATTTGTAACATCATTGTTGCAACAGTGACATCACATTGAGCAGCTTGTTTAAAACTTAGTAACTGACCTTTGCCCTTTGAAAAATCTTTGATCAGTTCTTAGCTTGCACTCAGTTGTCGTTATAGTCTTTATTATATCAAATTACCGTGCTGACAGCAGCAGCATTGATTGTGAGCAGCAACAGCCAGTTTGTTTTTGAAATTCAATCACGCTTACCTGACAGGGACTTTACGCTTTGCCGTTTAATTGGAGTTAATCATTCGCGACAAAACTCAACTTTCACTCAGTTAGATTTAAGTTTACTAGCGATTTGAAATACTAGCATTCTTGTTCACCCTGGCTATGAGTGCCACTGCAGATATAGTTGATGAGTCTAATGGCTCAAACTTAGCAAGTAGTGGTATAGTAGCCGTTAGAGCACTTGATGAGACTGGTAATGATGAAAGTCCAATACCAAAGCAAGACCTAAGTCAAAACAGGTCGCTTGTCAGTGCAGAGAGCTCAATGAATGTGGAGCAAATGATTAGGAAATCTAGCAGATTAGAAGCTCAGATATGTAACAAACAGTTGTTGGAGGCTGTAGAAGACTGCAGTGTAGTTCATAATACCTTGCGTACAGAAATTGCCACCAGTAGTTTGACATACGATAGGTTAGTGCAAATACAGCGAGAATTGGAGCTCAGCCAAAATAACGTCATTGCACTCCATGATGAATGGAAATCAGCGTTAGGACTTGTAGAGCCTGAGCGTAAACTTGTGCTTCAAATAGATGGTGTCATTGCTGACAGTAAAAATATTGTGGCTACAGTAACTGAACAAATGAGTGCTTTAAGCGCTAAGCCCAAAAATCACTCTACTACTACAAACAATGCCCAACCCCCTGGGGATAATGTTTTGCAATTACCTGGCGACGAGTCGGTGGAGTCAGTGAACTATTCTACAACTAGTTCAATAAAATCTAAACACAGATCTGTGTCTGTAGCAACTAAGACCTCATACAGGTCAGGTTCTTCCAGATCTAGTACATCACTACGTTTAAGGCAGACAGAAGCCAAAGCAAACATAGCAGCTAAAAAAGCAATTCTTCAAGCTGAAATGGAAACCCACAAAATGGAGCAAGAAATAAAACACAAGCAATATCAAATCAGCCAACGAAAATTACAAGCAGATATAGAAGCTGAAGAATCAAGAGAACGCATATTTTCTCAAGCATTAGCTGATGAACAGATCGGACCATTGTTCCGACCTCCTTCACTGATCAATGAAAATCAGCCTATTCAACCTCAAGCTCAGCTTGATAAAACTCAGCAAACTCAACCAAAACCATTTGACAGTAAAATAAAGGTTATGCAATCCCAGCAATTACCTCAAACACAGCAGCCAGCACTAGTGCTGGCAAGCTCCCAAAGTCCAAATCGCACATTTGAAGAAAGCACCTCTATGCACAATCAATCCAGCTATGCCCAATTCCCAATAACTCCCCGCAACAACTTGCATGTTGAACAAACATCCCCAATCACAAATAACTCTAACCAGGAAGCATTTGCTGAGACACTTGCTTCAGCAATAAACACAATGAGATTGAAACCAGCGGAACCGTCCATTTTTTATGGAGATCCACTCATGTACACTGATTGGAAAGTAGCATTTGAAGGCCTCATAGAAGGTGGTAAACACAGACCAATACAAAAGCTAGCCTACCTACAGCAGTATCTTGGTGGCAAGGCCAAAGAGAGTGTCTCAGGTTATTTTCAAATTGGCACTGAAGAAGCCTTTTTGGACGCGAAAAGAAAGTTACGTATGAGATACGGGCAACCATATGTAATTTCAGAAGCCTATCGCTCAAAGCTTGAGCAATGGCCATCCATAAAAGAACATGATGGAGAAGCTCTCCAGAAATTAGCTGACTTTATGGAGTCATGCAAAACTGCTGCAAATACAATCAAAGAGCCACGTTGTCTTAATGACGGGCGAGAAAACGTGAAAATACTTGAGAAGCTACCACTATCAGTAGGTCGTAGATGGGTTAAAAAAGCAACGCAGATTGAATCAAATACTTCAGTTTTTCCCAGTTTGCAGGATTTCTGCAAATTTCTAAATCAAGAATCAGATATAGCTAACAACAGCCTGAGCCAAGCTCTGGCAAAACGAGCCAGCTTAAACAAAAGGCACACGGATGCTCAAAAAACACAAAATAAAGGCTCTGCAATGGAGAGGAAAGCTACAGTGTTAGCATCCACTGAAACCAGGAACACAGAAATTGACCTAAAAGACAATGATAAACCCAAATTGTCAAAGAAACCCTGTCTATATTGCAAAATGGACAATCATGTCACTTCAGAATGTTATAGACTGTGCAAACAAACACACGAGGCAATCGAGCAGTTTTTTAGGGCTAATAACTTGTGCTTTGCTTGTGCCAAACCATCACATAATATGAAAGATTGTAGACATCCTGGAAGGTGTAGCAGAAAGGACTGTGGCCAACTGCATCTTACTATGTTTCATAACCATTATGCACAGTCCATTCCAAGAACAAACAATGAGCAAAAAACTACTGAATTCACAAGTGTAGAACATACAGGTGAACCAAAACCCCAACAGAATATAAATAGAGAATTGGCAAACGCAAATCAGGCTACAGATAGCAGATGCAAAAAACCCGCACAGGTCATGTCATGGACATTACCCGTCTTCGTCTCAAGTTCTACTGACCCTCACAAAGAAGTTTTGGTTTATGCGCTTCTGGATTCTGGATCCAGCCATAGCTTCATTACCCATGATACTTTAGCAAAGTTAGATGCCCCCACTAGCCCAACCGACATAAGCTTGAGTACGCTCACAGATGTTAACGGTTCTGCATCAAATAGGGAAGCTGCACAAGGACTACTAGTCCGTGGCCATAGAAGCCAAAAATATCTTTCGCTTCCCCACTGTATAACTCAGACCAAAATTCCAAGCAATAGGGATCATACCCCAAATGCAATGTCAGTACTTGACTGGCCTCACCTGCAGGAACTATCGTGTGAACTGATTTCAGAAGCAGAGGGCAGTAAATTAGATTTAGGCCTTCTCATAGGAGGAAACCTCTCTCAGGCATTTATTTCCCGAAAGGTCATTGTTGGTGCTGACCATGAACCCTTTGCCAAGCTAACCGATTTGGGTTGGGCCCTTATGAGTAACACTGCATCTGACTCAACCGAAACAGTCACAACTAACCAAGTTGAACTAGTAATAAATAGATCCGTTACCGCACCTATACACAGGTCAAACATTGCCTTCAGAGCAAAACCCTGTACACATGACTCAAATCTTGAAAATGACATACTGAACATACTAAGCGCAGACTTTAAATCATCCTCACGTGAGGAAATGGAAAGGCTTTCGGTCGATGACATCCAATTCTTGAAAATGATGAACGAAAAGCTATCCAAAGATGAAAATGGGCACATAACTATGCCATTACCACTTAAACAAACACCCCCCGTAAACAAATCCAAGGCAATGGCCTTAAACCGCTTCAAACCTTTGCAGAAAAAGCTCAAAGACCCAGTTTACTCTGATCATTACCATAGCTTTATGAATCAGGTCATTAATCAAGGCGATGCAGAAATTGTTCCAACTCATGAACTAGAAAAACCAAACTCATGGTATATCCCTCATTTTGGAGTGTACCATCCCAAAAAGCCTGGAAAACTACGTGTGGTTTTTGACGGAAGTGCGAAGGTGGGAGGCATGTGTTTGAACGACTTTCTTCTTCAGGGACCTGACCAACTTAATAGCCTAATAGGAATCTTGTTGAGGTTTCGCAGAGAACGAGTGGGTATTATGTGTGACGTCGAGCGCATGTTTCATCAATTTCGGGTAAATACTAAGGACAGAGACTATCTTAGATTTTTATGGTTTGATTCACACGGAGAGGTGGTGACATACAGGATGAACGTCCATCTATTCGGAGCCAAATCATCTCCTGCTTGTGCCACATTTGGTCTTAGGGCCTTATGTGACATAAGTGACAGTAGCAGCATTCATGCCAAAAATTTCATCAAAAAAGACTTTTATGTCGATGATGGTCTTACCAGTGTGCCCACATGTGAAAGTGCCATATCCTTGGTGAGGGAAGCAATAGACATCTGTCAGGAGGGAAAACTCCGGCTTCATAAGTTCTCTTCAAATTCTTCAGAGTTGCTCCATTTTATACCCGAGACAGAAAGGAACATATGCGACATACAACAATTGGACCCAGGAGTAAACTCACAGCCTCTTGAGAGGGCTTTAGGCCTTATATGGTCTCTCAAGAGTGACTCTTTCAGATTTGATACCAAGACAAAAGTCAAGCCCAACACCAGAAGAGGTGTATTGTCTACAATCGCTTCCATCTTTGACCCATTAGGCTTTCTGTCTCCCCACATTCTGCTAGGGAAAAACATTTTGCAGGACATGTGTCGAATTTCCGCAAAATGGGATGATCCTCTCACAGAAAGTACTCTATCGCGATGGCAAGAATGGCAAGCTTCTCTTGCAGAGCTCCAAGAAGTGAGCATCAATAGACGCTACAAGCCAGACGAATTTGGGGAGGTTGTACAAGCAGAGGTCCACCACTTCTGCGATGCCAGCACTAATGGATATGGGGCAGTTAGTTACCTATGCTTGGTAAATGCAAAGAAGCAAGTTCACTGCTCGCTACTGATGAGCAAAGCTCGTGTAGCTCCCCTCAAAGCCGTCACAATTCCACGTTTAGAACTTCAAGCAGCAGTTACAGCATCTCAAAATGCAAAATTTATTTCGAGTGAGTTAGGTATCAATGCAACGGACACATTTTGGACTGACTCACAAGTAGTCCTAGGATACTTGAAAAACACTACTAAACGATTTCACCTTTATGTCACAAACCGAATCCAACAAGTAAGAGACAACAGTGATCCTGAAAATTGGTTTTATTTGCCTACCGAAATAAACCCTGCTGACCACGCATCCAGAGGTTTAACAGCTGGACAAATCATGAAATCAAATTGGTTTACTGGCCCAGAATTTATCTGGCATGAACCTATTACAATACCTGAACAACTACCGCCCCAAATGAAAGCAAATGACCCAGAAGTAAAATCATTAACTGCAGTCATTCAAAAACCAGCACCTACCCTAGCAAAACTCCTTGAGTACTTCTCGTCCTGGAAAAAAGCAGTCCAAGTAGCACAAGTATTCATGTCAAAGTTGTATAGTTTGAAAGGAATAACAGTTGACAGCATTACCAAACACAATGCCACAATAACACAGATAATAAAGTCTATGCAGCGAGATCATTATCTCTCGGAGATAAAAGCCATTAGCGAAAGCAAGCCTCTGAGCAAAACCAGTGTGCTCTTCAACTTGAATCCTTTCTTGGATAGGCATGGCGTCTTGAGGGTAGGAGGTCGTCTAAACTACAGCACATCCCTTGACTATATTGAAAAACACCCAATTATCCTACCAAAAAACAGTCACATGACCAAACTCATTCTCACAGATCTGCATGAAAGAGTAGCGCATCAAGGCAAGGGGTTCACTCTAGCAAAAATGAGGTCCTCTGGGTTTTGGGTGGTAGGCGCTAGATCTTTAGTTACATCTATCATATACAAATGCATCACTTGCAAAATCCTGAAAGCCAAACCCATTGTTCCCCAAATGGCTCCTTTGCCTGAAGAGCGGTGTAGTCAGTCTCCTCCATTCAGCTATTGCGGGGTGGATTGTTTTGGTCCCTTTCTAGTAAAGGATCGGAGAACAGAGTTGAAACGCTATGGGCTGATGGCGACCTGCCTAGCAAGCAGGGCTGTTCATATCGAGCTATTAGATGACATGAGCACATCTGCATTTATCAACAGCATCCGGAATGTAATTGCAATACGAGGCCCTATAAGAGAGATAAGATGCGACAGAGGTACGAACTTTATAGGCGCGGTCTCAGAACTAGCAGACAAGGGAGTGCTCAGTTTCAAGTTCAACCCCCCAAGTGCCAGCCACATGGGTGGCGTCTGGGAGAGAATGATTCGCACCTCTAGAAACATACTACAGGCTCTCCTGAGAAGTCATGGTGGGAGATTGGATACAAGCAACCTCCGCACCCTGATGTATGAAGTCATGGCTATCATAAACTCGCGCCCTTTGACTTCTACAGATGATGAGGATAACCCTCTCACCCCAAACATGCTTCTTACCACCAAAACCGATGTAATCTTATCTCCACCAGGAAAATTTCTAGATGCTGACTTATACAGCAAAAAACGCTGGCGCACTATTCAGCACTTAGCCAATGTTTTCTGGCAACGCTGGAGAACTGAATACTTAGCTGAAATTCAAACACGTAAGAAGTGGGTGTCCGATAAGTCCAGCCAACTGGAAGTTGGAAGTATAGTACTCATAAAGGACGACAGTACACCTAGAAACCACTGGCCATTGGCAAAAGTGGTAGAATGTTATGTGTCAAAAGATAACAAAGTCCGGTCAGTGAAAGTCTTGCTAGGCAATCGCAAGAATGCTAGAACTTCTAATAACTACTTAATACGCCCTGTCTCAAAAATTATTGTGCTCATTGCTAGTAACCACCATTCTAAAAACGAAAGTTAACGGACATGAAATCAGTAGCAAAAGAATCGAAATTTTAGGTGGGAGTGTAAAGTTTCCGTCATGTTTATCTATAAAATTTTGTAGTAAGATAACTTGCCTAGCTGACTCACAGTCACGTTGCTGCCTAGTGCACTTCCCCAAAACCACAACATTAAAAACTTGTCCCCAATTTATTACTTTAAACTCTGATTTGTCCTCATTTTATTGCCTTTGCACTCACGCTGCCTTTGTGAAGTCACTATTGACAATAGTGATGAGCCATCTCTTCATTTTTGTTAGCAACCACTTTTTCACGAGCACCCGATGGAGAAAGAGGTGCCACACCAACTTTATTCATATACAATATTTACAACAATTTATTATTCTTTACAACTTATCATACTGCTATACATAGATAATACATATCTAATCCCCTAACTCTCTCCTGGAAGAGTGAAAGAGGTATGTTTTTACTCACAATATTATACTTCATGTTTTAATAATTTTTATTAATTTTGTGGAATTACTTTGTTTTTGTAACCTTTGCTAGCTGCTGCTCTTATTTTATCAAGTTTTCATTACATACATTGTAGTTTCACGGTGTTATTGATGTTGCAATAAATTTCATCGAACATCAGTATGTGCTCTAAACGTTAATTCGGGAGGGAGGTTACAATAATGATGATAATGATGATAATGATGATAATGACGATAATGACGATAATGACGATAATGACGATAATGACGATAATGACGATAATGACGATAATGACGATAATGACGATAATGACGATAATGACGATAATGACGATAATGACGATAATGACGATAATGACGATAATGACGATAATGACGATAATGACGATAATGACGATAATGACGATAATGACGATAATGACGATAATGACGATAATGACGATAATGACGATAATGACGATAATGACGATAATGACGATAATGACGATAATGACGATAATGACGATAATGACGATAATGACGATAATGACGATAATGACGATAATGACGAAAATGACGATAATGACGATAATGACGATAATGACGATAATGACGATAATGACGATAATGACGATAATGACGATAATGACGATAATGACGATAATGACGATAATGACGATAATGACGATAATGACGATAATGACGATAATGACGATAATGACGATAATGACGATAATGACGATAATGACGATAATGACGATAATGACGATAATGACGATAATGACGATAATGACGATAATGACGATAATGACGATAATGACGATAATGACGATAATGACGATAATGACGATAATGACGATAATGACGATAATGACGATAATGACGATAATGACGATAATGACGATAATGACGATAATGACGATAATGACGATAATGACGATAATGACGATAATGACGATAATGACGATAATGACGATAATGACGATAATGACGATAATGACGATAATGACGACGACGACGACGACGACGACGACGACGACGACGACGACGACGACGACGACGACGACGACGACGACGACGACGACGACGACGACGACGACGATGACGATGACGATGATGATGATAATAATAATAATAATAAATTACCAATTTACTAATAATTATCCTAATTAATGAACAAATATGAAGTTCTCATTGTTATTAAAATTGATTAGCAATGTGAAAAAATCTATGAAATTCATGAGACTATTACATTGTTAGTTGCAATATAACATTATTACTATTGTATCTATATCTATAGCCTCTGAAAGTATATTTGAGCAGTTCAATATCATCCCTAATTAGATGGTTTATTCTTGGCTCTTCAACATCAAATTATGCAGGTTTCACTGTATTTTTATCATCAAAATATTTGCTTTCACCGTTATTAGAAAAGTCATTGTTAAGAGGAAGTTTTTGTTATCATGGTAATGCTTCATGATTGAAAAGCCTGACAAATATAGAAGAGTCTGTCTAGTAATAGTTTTTAATAAATTTTCTGTATATTGAGAAGCGTTTACAAAAAAATTGATTCACTTCTGTTTTTGCTTTAATTTCATAATTCTTTTGGGAATCCTAGATATTTTTAAACATTTTTATGTCAAAAGAGTTTGCGAAGACTATTTGTTCATGTTTCAGACTACCCGCTGTTTTAGGCATGTGCACAAACTTTTGAAGTAATCAAACTGTCTACATATGCTTGTAATTGACTTCGATTTCATGTTGATTTTTGATACTAACCACACAGCTTCAAAAAAGATGATTTTTACAGTTTGCAAGTTTTGCATGAGTGAAAATTAGTTTGATTTTAAAAAGCAGTGCTTAAACATCATTTCAAATATTTTGTCTTCAGAAGTTGAATATTACAAACGTTTCTTGGCTACCAGTGACCAAAACTGGTTAAACCCTTTGCATTTATATTTCCGTCAAATGGAGATTTCTTTGTCTATGACACGAAAAAAAGTCATTTTTGATGATAGGTATCTTGATTTGTTGCACACTCGAGCAGATGAAATACAATAACTTTTTCAAGGACCATGAAAAATGCTGTGTCGTCAGTAGCTTCATCTCAGTACTATATAGCGAAATGACTGAGTTTTTATGAAGCTTCCAGTTCCAAACTATTATTTAAAAAGATTTTTGATCATTCAGTGATTTTCACTCATCCCCAAGGAAATATATGGTACTCAGAATTTAATTGAAAAATGTTCTTGTGAAAAAACACTGTCACAATTATGACTTTGGTAACATTTCTTTCCAATCTCTTAGTATCATAAAAACTATATTGATCTTATGGTTTAAATAATTTCCAAGTTGAAAGTTATTACTGTAATGATGAGTATGCTTGGATTGTTGCACTTTCAACCAAAAACATTGCTCAGGTTGAGCCCAGTGTACACATTAACTAGTTTGCTCAAAATGATAGAAGTGCTGATTTAGAAAATGAGCTTCATATTGATTGAAGCTCGCTGTAATCTCGTTTTTTTTCAATTACATTTATCATCCCACATTGCTGATATATGGAAGCCCAAGTTTTATGTAAATGAACCGAATCTTCAAAAACTCACTTTAAAGCTTTATACATTTTGATGTCATTTGGGAAAAAATTACACCTGGGTCGGCACTGATTGTGCCAAAAATGGTAATCTTCATGTCTTACATTACTGGGAATTGTATCTTCCTGTGTTAAAGTCTGTTTAAGCGTGTCCAATTGTTGGTCTGTACGGTGAATACAGAACCGGATTTTCGGGCTCCAATCTGAAGTTCCAAGGTAGCATAATCCAACAGTGTCAGAACTATCCCACCGCTGCCACCAGTATAGTAGAGGTCAACTTCCAAACGGAGGAGTGTAATGGAATTGCACAAAGCAGCCTATCATCATCAGCCAGTGCTACGCCTATACATATACATCTATTCATGACTATACTAGGAAGGTTATGCTTGGGTGCTCTCAGGGTACAGATGTACTGCCACTGTACTAAGCCAAGCAGGAAGGACTTTCCCGCCACTAGTGACACTTTATTTATATATCTAACTATTACTCATTATTTAGTAGCCAGCTTGTTGCTGCTTTTGTACCCCGCTGGGGGTAGTTATCTTATCCAATCATATATTTATACGGTTGCTTGATTTGTTAACTTGTATAAACAGTCTTACGTGTAGCACAGCAGCTCAGTTCTTGGTTAGCGCTAGAAGAAGATGCTTGAACACACAAAGACTCAGGAGAGACTAGCAAGTGGACTGTTCAATCCTTGCCCATAGTCATACTGTTTATTTTGTACTTGTGCAAGTATTCTTTTATGTGCGTATCGTTGGCGTTACTGTATTGTGAAAGTAGCATTAAAACCATTGTTACCATCAACCTTGTGAGATCTGTGTGGCCAGTTGCCCTATGTGCGGTTGTGCCTGCTCTTGTAGCAGCATCCAATTCTATCCCTTATCAGGATGGACCAAATAGCCTTGTAATTTCTGTTGACACGCTACCACGTAAGGCAGAGACAAGTCAGCATGTAAGCACTCTTGCAAGTACCAGTAACAGTGATCTCATATACCGGGGAAAACCGTTACAGGAGTATATCAACTCCACAACCGTATTCAGAGCCCACGGCTCAAACGCACAACTCAATGTCTCAATGAGTATGTCATAGTTTATTATACAAGCACAACCCAGCAATGTATAATATTGATAATGTAAAATGCTACTTGGTACACTCACAAGCAGAATCCCAATACAGTAGAAAGGTTAATGAACAGTCTCTGCCTTTTATAGGCAGAGTGGGAGAAAACATATGCCCAAATAAGGGGGCAACAAATCAACAGTGACAGGAAGTAATTGCACGAATAGAAAGCTAAGTTATTATTATCATAGTGCAGTATTGGCCAATATAAGGTTAAATGTACAAGGCGCCCAGAAGTGAGGGCGGAGCTTATCAGTAAATGATGCTGAATCATGATGGTGCAATAGGTAGCTCGAGTTCTTGGCTCTTACGGCTTGTGTTCCCTCTTTTAGGTCTTTCCGGTGGTTGATAAGCGGAAAAATTTGGGCTCCTGCATCTTCTGTACCAATTTGGGTTCACAGGCTACAGCCCTTCTTCCCTCACCTACTCGACATAGGATCATTAGTGACACTGCAGGGCCGGCAGTGAATGCTGCAGGGCTGGCAGTGAATGCTGCAGGGCCGGTAGTACCTCTGCAGGGCCGGTAGTGAATGCTGCAGGGCCGGCAGTGAATGCTGCGGGGCCGGCAGTGAATACTGCAGGGCCGGTAGTGCTTCTACCGGTTCACTTGCTTGTTTTCTGACTGTGCCAGGCTCAGTTTAGGCTTGCCTGGCACCCAGCAGTTGTCAGGGGAACTTACGCACAGATAGTGGTCATAAAAATCCACCACAGAACAATGGCAAGAAAAGATAGATGAAAAGATACACCAAAGGCTAACATAAGGAGAAGGTGCAAGGATGGTGCAACAGATACAGACGAAGCGAAGCTTAGAAACCCAAATGAATAAACTTCTGCGAATTATCCACGTACTGAAGTTTATGAGTATTATTATGTGGTTGCGTTTTACCTCATTTTATTGTACTTTATGATTGGTTCTGTACATACTTGATAACTTGGCATCTTAGGGAACTGTTATAAAAGTCAGTCCACATTGTTCAACCTGGCAGTGCACATTGAAGACCCAGTAGGAACTGGAATAATTGTATTGTAGTAGAAGAGAAAGTTACTGAATGGGAATCTCAGTAGCAGATTCTCGAACAGCTCGGAAATGCATATGAAAGCACTTGAGTTTTAAAAAACGGTTTTGATATATACTTCAAGATCTAGTTGATCGATACTTGTGACCAAAGTTTTGACCCTGTTGCTTGCCATTTACTAGAGATTTTCCTCCCCTTATCACTCAGAGGAGGTTAATTCTTGAGTGATATAGAGCCTATATGATGCTAGTATTGAGATGGGGCTGGAAGGCCTGTATGCTTGATTGTGTAGACTTAAAACTTGTAGGAGAGGAAGGAGGGGTCTTGCAGAATAAACTGTTGGAATTTGAAAAGTTGTGGGTGTGGTGGTTGCTTGGTAGGAAGTGGGGCTGCAGGTGGCTCTATGATGTGCGATATTGCTGCAGACAACTCATCAGCATTTATATGAGCTTAGCGAAAGAGGGCAACCATCAAGTGACTGGGCACTGGAGAGAGTAGTCTAAGTTTTAGGCCAACATTTGAGGTATATGCATGGATGAAATATAATATATGTATATGTTATATTTCATCCATTGGTATATGTGTATTTTGCTTGCAATGTGCTGTGCATTTTTTTTATTGGGATTTGCATCCCCCATTATTATCTTGGCAGCTTATAAATGGATTTCATTGGATGATTGGTTTAGTGGGCGGGGTTTTTTGTGCTGGTTTATACCCATGGATGAAATATAACATATACATATAATATATTTCATCCATGCATAAACCTCAAATTTTGGCATAAAACTTAGGCTATGGAGATAGTGGGTTCAGGGTACAACAGAGAAAAGGGGAAGCAAGTAGCACGGGCGGAAATGGAAAAGTAAAAAGTTGCGAGTTCCTGGATTTGATAAACAATTTTTGGTATTGCCACTGATAAAAGACCTAAAAATTAAACTTTGAAGCGACAAGCAGATTTTGGCAGTTTACTCACAAAAGTAGCAATTTGCATTTGAGTTTTCACTTTCCAAGTCAAAGGTAATTGTCTCCCTGGTCTCAACTATATTCAACATAAACAGAATTAGGCAACTCCCAATTTCCAGTTTCTGTGCTAAAATTAAGGGTTGAGTGGGGCATCATAACAGGTGGGTTAGCTTTTAAAAGCAAACCACTCTGAGGGTTTCAGCTGGTGTTTATGTTTGCTTTCACAACGACAGCAGCTAAAGTTTAGAGTTGCTTGAAGATAGATGTGACTTTGTGGGGGAGAAAAGGGTAGAAGAAACCTTTTGGGTTGCATAATGTGGACAGTGTATGGATTGTGAGATTAAGAAGTTGCAGTGTGTATACAATGAATGAGCAGTAGACAAAGCACAAATTTCTGTACAAACATAACAATAGTATCACTGTTAGGGTATACTTATTGTGAACTGAGTCAAATGCATTTGAAAGTAATGCTGTAAGCAGTTTTTCCATGAAAACCTTTGAATGCTGAGCAACAAATTATTAGTAGGGATATACAGGCAGTTCAATCAATATTTGTGAAATTTTATTGAAGTTCAGATCAGACGTCTGCCCTCCAATCTAGAACCCTGTTAAAGCAACATCTCTCACAACTTTTCTATCTTTTTTCTATCTTTGACATATAAATTCACTTCCTTTTTGGCTATTTAAGTATGTTAGGAACAGACCTCTAATTTGGAGTCTATAGAGAAGATAATTCTCTAATTCCAAGCGCCTTTTCAGTTGTACGAGGCTTCCATGAGAACCTGTAGAATACCTTTATGGGTGCACCAGATGTTGATTCCCAGTTCATCTTGTAGTGTTTGGTACTGTAACTTGGGTGGTAGACTCTAAGTAGCTGAAAGAGTTTCTAGTGAATTTGGTAGTTTGGTAATGTGTAAGAACATGGTATAAAAGCAGAGGAAAAGGGCAAACAACAAAAGTTATAGCAAAAATAGCTATACTAGCTTTTTCTGTGTGCAACCAAATTTTGGGAGGTTACAGAGTCATTTGGGTTCGTAGAGACAGTCAACAAATCCATGAAATTTTATGTATTCTTTGTTCATTGAGCTACGTGTTATATATTATTGTACTACAGCCGGAACCGTAGGAAACGGGAGTGGAAAACTCGGAATCACATGAAAATGTGACAATAAAATTAAGTCATAAAGTCACTAATTATGCTCTGAATCAGATGATCTCACTCGCTATAACTACTAACCATGAACAACCTCAGTTGTAGTGTTAATTATTGCAACATTCTCAGTACAGTGTTCTATATAGTAGTATACAACTGGAGGGTTAATCGATTGGACGGGAACTGAGAAAAAGGACAAAGATGGTAGTGGTCACAGAGCTGAACAGAAACAAAGGGAAATGGGTGAATAGGAGAGAACTAGGAGTCGGGTTGTACACTCAAGTTGATTACAGTGTCTGTTTGTAACTGTGTGGTTAGCTTTATGCCTAACCTACCACTTTTGATAGCTGAAGGTAGAAGCAAGCTTAAAGGTTCTCTTGCTGGCATTGGTATTTGAAAGGTTCATAAAATCTTTTACTTTCAACTATTCTTGCTTTACAAATGGGATTGTTGTCTAGCAACCTATTTATGACACTCGGTGATCAACATTTGCATTATTATCGGTTGCCATTTGTTTCCACTGTGCGCCAAGTTCCAACCTACCAAAAACACCTCTCATTTTGTTGCCGGTCATAACGACATCAATTTTTCCAGTTCAACAGACACTCTTGGATGTCAATGTGGCAATCAGAATAGGTTCGGTCAGAACCTGCTTAGCGTGCAAATAATTGTAGTAGATTTGTGTCCTTTACCACTGACACAGCAGCATCTACTCCGTTTACACTCCTTGCATGCTTTGTCTACACTCCAACACTTGGAGTCCACTCTGAATAGACGTTAGCAACCTCCACGGGATACACGACCTTGACACACTACACCAAAATTACACGAATAAATCAATTGATATATAACTCTGTTGGGCAATATAAGATATATTCTAAGCACAATACACTAGACTTCTGTCTAACACAGTACAAAACACTCTGTTTTATAGAAGGAACTCTCACCCCCTTATTAGGGGTGGGCCAATAGCACATAGCAACCCATACGCATAACCAATCAAACAATACAATGCAATTTATATAAACAAGGTAAGCCAATGTCGAAGGTGAACACTTGGCAAGGCAGCCCTGAGCTGCTTTCCCGCTTTTTTTAGACAGTGGAAGTATTCCACTCCTTATGTATCCTCACTTTCATGTTCTAAGGGTGGGCAATCACTTGCTTGGATCCTGAGCTATGCTTTCTAGCGACATTTACTTGTTAGATTGATATACTGGGCAGGGATAACCCAGGATTGGCTTTCTATATCATACACACTTTATGCAGGGTTTATACAGGGTTGTAGTAAACTGGGGAGAACCAGTATCCTTAAACCGGGATAGCTATTACATACTATAAGTATTATATATCCCAGGTTCACTTAAAACTGGTGACAGGAGATAGGTAAATGGGGTGTAGCAAGAATTTAAAGTATGGGGAAGGTGGGACAGGGGCCTGGGTATGTTTTTATCGTAAAAGTTTTCCAAAACATTTACACAAGAAACTACAAAAAGTCATGACTATTGGTCTATAAGTTAGTTGTTTTACCTTCAGCAAAAACAAACACATAAAACGGTATAAATAATTTATTAATATATTTATTAGAATGCATTTTATTACACCTTTCATTCTTCAGTAGAGCGATACAAAAATGTTCATTGAAAATGATTACTTTCCATTATGTTGCAAGAAAGTGCAACCAGTAGCCCTATTAAAGTATCTATAAGATATCTCTGGAATTGGCTCTCGATCCAATCGGTATACTTTACAGTAAAGCTTTACAGACAAGGCAAGCAATGCATAGATGTGTAGGTGGATGTCCAGGCTCTTACGTTGGCTGGCTGGTTTAAGCAACACAAGATTTCGGTTATTTGGTTTTATGATACCAAGTTTAGTATTGGTCACAAAATCAAAAAATCTATATTCAACCTGCTTTCCAAACCTTCCTTCATCTTTTCCTGTCTCAGCTCTGACAGGAGCCTGATAGAGACTGATTATTGGATTACCTAGATTGTTGAAGAAACAATTGCCTTGCTGGAAACATGCCAAATGGCCACGCTCTGAATATATAGCTAACGTGTCATTTTCAGGTAGTTGAACCGCATGAAACAATGTAGCTTCTTTATAATTTTTCATTTCCAACTTGACCATCCCTCGTAAGTTTTGTAATGGTGTACATTCTATAGTAAACCACATTAAATTGTTGCTTGCATCGATTATGTTATAATACACTAAGTTCTTTTGCTTGTTGTATCCAGCTGATTTTAATCTAAATGCGTGTTGATTTTTCAAGGAACTCAAAACATCTTCTTCATGGTCTGGTAGTCTTGGAGGCAAACAGATGTTACAGCTGCATTTTATATCAGAAATGATTACTTTGGGTAAGAGTTGAAAAAACTTCAGCACTCCCATGCAATACCCAAATGAGTAAGCCAAAATCAACTTCTTTTCATTTATGGTCAAACCCGGTGCTAGCTTAATGTCCAAAATGTTACATTGATAATTGCTCATAAAGGCAACCTCTGCATTACCGTTTGTAATTGTAATAGCACAATTTTTATCAGAATCATCGATTTTGAAAATAAATCTTGTTGATGTTGATACACTCTGCATTTTTTTTCCAGCAATTTCCTTCTGCTGTAAAGTTATTTTGCCAATTGCTTCAGAGCAAGCAGTGACTTTAACTTCCTTACCAGGTGGATAGTTGGTGATTGTAAAGCTTTCTGTACCAGTTATATCAACAGCTTTGCGTAAACCATTGCGAATGGACAAAAAATATAGAACAGTCTTATTAAAGGGCGTTGAGTCCATGAGAGCAAGCGTTTGGAAATTTCTTTGCCATCCAATAGCTCGCAGATGGAATGTTTGCTCACAATCACTGAGAGAGAATACAGATGGAACTACTGGTTTGTTCTCCTTGTATTTTGCTTGTATTTTATTCTTTTTTGATGTATTAGTCTCATTTAGTTTTATCTCTTTAACGACTTCAGTTTGGTCTTGTATCATATATTCTCGTTCATAGATCAATGATCTCTGTATAGCAAAACTTATTGTCAAAGCTTTCATTTCTACAGAGAAGTTCTGTGGCCATGATAAGACAATCATGCCAGAGTTTACAACCAGTGCAAACTCTTCCATTCTAAATCCATTGGAAGTCTCTATAACTTGGTACCTGCTGGGTGGATTAGTTAAATGTAACTGAAAGTTTTCTACTTTACCAATTGGTTGTTCTGGTGAGATATACACTGTGATTGGATGTTCTACAATCTCAGCTCCACCCACACAAAACTTCATATTTCCACAGGAATCTTTAACAACCAGATCATAGGAGTTGTCTACTTTACAACAGTATGTAGTTGACTCTGCAGAGACTATCTCTAGGAGAATATTCTGGTTGTCTACAACTGCTCTCATCTCCATGCTACTACAATCTGTTAAATACTCTAAGTACTGGTTGGCTGCCATTTTTTAAGACGATAAATGCAACTTTTATTACCTTCAACTAACGGCTTGCCGTTTACAAGTTTGCTTTATAACTACCAGCAAAGTTATGCTTCTTAGCAATTCAAGTTATTCAAATTATTCTTTAGCTAAATTCCTAAGAATTACAGATGTTTATATTTTAGTTGAAAACTTATTATTATCATTTTTCTGCTTCAATTTTAATTTTTCTTCTGCTAGCGCCATAATGCAACCTGAGTGAAAAGTAGATTTGAGACAAGATTTGCATTTATGTTTTATTTTTAAGTTTTGCATGGCTATAAGTTTTCTAAAATACTAAAGACTAGTGCAGATTTTGGGCCCGGTGCAAAGTGAATGATCAGTTATAAAAAAGTGTTGAAAGTACCAAGTAGACTGTATAAGACGCACAACATAACAACAAATGTTTTATTTTTGTAGGTAGAGCTGCTCAATGCTTTTGCGTCATTACATACACAACTGTTTAAAACATTTAAAGTTGGATTTTTTTGAGTTTATTTTGTTGGCCTTCATTTAGATCAGTTATGTTTGTAGAATAGTTGAGCTTTCCAAGCCGTTTTCATCTCTTTCCTGTCATAGAGTTTTTTGTGTTGTTTTTGTTTGACGAATGCTATGAATTTGGAGCAGTCTTCAACAAAAAAGGGAAAATTTTTATGAAAAAAAACAAACAACTTCGCAGAATTTGTAGTTAAACAAAGAAATTAAAGAAGGTGTGTACGCGATTCAATCTGAATTACACTTTATCGCTAACCAGTAGTGTGAATGCAAATTTACTGCCATTGCCGCATTCAAATCCAAGTTTTAACTAAAACAGATAATTATGGCGGCACTCAAGTGCACGGTTGTGGTTTTCAGCGTGAGTGTAACGTGTACAGTTTAAAATAAATGTCAATGCCGAGTTTCAAGTTTTGTTTTTCAAATCATTTTATAGCAACAAAAAAGATTAGCTTTACATCCACCTAATTATTATTGGATACGATAATTTCTACTATCAGTTGGTAGTATAATAGGTGCAGATGTGCATAAGATAATGTGCTGTTTCCAGTAGGTAATGCAACAGTGCCTTAATCTTGACCTACTTCCTGTCAACACAGCGCTTCTCATTATTTTTTTTACTCTTTTTTATCTTTCTTGACACATGGATTTTCCTCTTTATTGTTTTGTTTGAAGTAAAATAGGGGCAGATGTCCAGTAGGTTGAGTGTTTGTTGTGGAGAATTTGAGTTTATGTTCAGTTTATTTAGGTTAATGTCATGGCTGCCATATGAGTTGCTTCTACTCCTTCATTTCGGAGTTCATGTTACAGATGTAACTAGCGATCTAGTTACCTGATGGCAGATGTAGGGTTTTTGATACTTCTTTATTCCCCGACTCTCGTTGACTATCAGTTGTGACATAATAAAGTAAAGGTTAGCTGTGAGCTATATTTTGAATAGCAAATATATCCATGCGCTGTAGTGCTTTTTTTAACAATAATAATATCCCAACTACAACAGTTGAATGTGAAAGATATACTATTACAAAAAGTTAGGTGTAATCAATATTCTACCCTCTTTTTTCTCTGGCCACTCATCATAGTTTACACTCATTTTCGATTAACCTAAAATATCCTAATCGCTTATTATATTTCTCAATATTTTGTCACAGGCCACATGAAATCTTTTTACTTTCTCAGAAACTTTATTGTTGCCAAATAACTTGCTATGAAAGTTTTAGAGAAAGATATAATTAATCTAGTAGTAATTTTTATCGTAAGTTATATGATCGAATAAAGCATTTATGGGTGCATCGGTAAAGGGAGATTACTTCTACCAGGTCCCCATTTGGAGGACAATACAATGCCAATGCCAAAACCGCTACCAAACCATACTAGTCAGCAATAACAATCATCTTCATAACTAAATTGTAAAGAATACCAACCACCAAACAAGAGTGGCATCGGCAGTGAGACACTTTGAGACACAGCGAGGCATAGAATGCCTTCATGTCGGACTAAGAAGTTTAGTTTTCAAACAAGCTAATTGCTAGTGAGCAGTAATTTTTAATTTTCTATTTTGTTTGTTTTTGTATTGTAACACAAGTAGTAATAAGGGGAAAAATCTCTGCCATGGAGTCTAAGGAGAAGATTCTCCTGGTTCTCCAGGTAAAGTATGCACCAGTTACCATGAAAAAATGTGAGGTACCTTTTTGTGTGCACCAGTGGTTTAGAATGTATGTTAATTTAATAGTGTTGAGTGTTGATTATTACATTGTATGGTGTGTTGGATTTTCTGGAGGTTATCCTGGAGGTTCTCCTGGTCCATTGGGTGCTTTTTTGTCTGCACCAGGTGTTTAGGATGTATTTATTGGTATTTATTGGTACTTATTGGTATTTATGGGTGTCTTTTTGTGTGAGGTGATTTGAACGATCTGATGTTGATTTAGACACGTTTTTTTACGATGATGATATTTATGATGTTATATTGAGGGAATTGAGCAGTGTATATAAATTAAGCGCTGTAATATTGTATAACTTTATTATATAACAGTAAATATATAAATACACATATACATATGTACATACTTTTGTTAACATTATATAGCTATACATATGAGGATAAACAGCTATGATTATAACCATATTCGAGTCTATAATATCATTATATAGATATGCGTATGTTTAAGTTGTATAGTAACTGTTGTAAAAAGGTTAAAGTTCATGATGAATAATTAAACTTTAATAGGTTGAGCTGATACTCCGTAGGAACACACTCGTCTTTTAGCGTAAAAATATGTGAGTCCTCGTTTTATTTGACTGTATGTTAACATTTTTTTATCCTTCACTATGAATCCACGATTTTTTCCTGTAAATGACTTTTTTGTATTCAATACATTCAGGTAACTGTCTTTGTTCAAGTGATTTTTTCGTTTGTTTAGACCTTTGGAACTAAACTTGTTTCCTTTTTCTCACCAACAATAGTAGGATTTAGAGTTGAGTACAACAATTCCGTCTCCGCTAAACACCTCTTTAAACAATCCAGGTGTTCTTTTTCCATGTTTTAGCACTTCTTCGCAGGAATCACGCATGATCCGTTCTGAATTCATCGTTTTGATCCTTAAAAAATCATCCCTATGTTTGTCACAGTATGGTTGCGGGAACCAATTACTGTATTAATTATAAAACTCTCTTTTCATACTTGGTCTTACCAGTGTTTCTACTGTTCCAATCAGAGCCATGTATGCGCTATATGTATCCATTTCAACGTACTGGAAATCGCTTCTATCAGTATATCTATAAATAAAAAGAGCGTTTGGATTATTTACAACTATGTCTACTGCTTAAGTTAACCAGTGGGTTAATAGTGGAAAATTAGGTTCTACTTACTTATCCATAAAGTCATAATAAAACTGTAGCATTCTCAGCTTAGCATACTGTAGTACGGAGTCGCCCAAGTGCACTGAAACTTTCATAGTGAGCTGAAATGATGAATATAATGATTAACAGAGTAAACTTTAAGAATATGATGTTTGTGTTGACTATAATTAGTTTTAAAATTTACTATTCGTTTGGCGGGTATGACTTTGTAGAAATCATCCGCTATATCTTCCATAGAAATGAATTTGCTTCCTCTGATATGAATTGAAGCTTTTCTGGCACCCTCGATAAACTTGATATTTGCATGTTTTTCTTTATCGGTGATTGTTTTTCCATAGGCAGCATTTCCTACCGATTTGCTAGTAATGGCGAGTAATTGTTGACTAGGATCCTTACCCCCATTTTCCTAGCATCTGAAACTGATATTCCAAAAGCTTCAAAAGCTTTTCTAGGTATATATTCTATCAGCTGGTAGACTTTGGTGATTTTCAATCTCTGTTTCAAGTACCACTTCTACAACGGACTCATTAGCAATATCTTATTTCCTAACATACTTCCAACTAGTGAGCATTGAGGGGTCTTTAGGAATCATTCGGCTTCAGCAAAGACTTTCATCTCTTCACTCAAGTGCTCTCTGCTCAACATTGTTTTTTTAAAAATTGGGGCCATTTTGGAAAATTTCTCTTTCATCTCCTCAGGAACTTCAATGTAGCATTCAACAAATCCAAAGAAATCTTCTGATTGAACCATCTCCAACACTTCTTTCTTGATTTAATTTTTTTTTTCAAGTATTGTAGTATAGAAAGAATTGTAAAATGTGTTGACAAATCTTTGTAGATTTGTGTGAGTTTTGACATGCTTCATCCACTCACACTACCAAATTGGGATTACGGTGTAACCTAGTGCATGGAGATGTTCTTCAATTTCCATCGTAGCTCTATACAATTGTGCCATTGATTTTGATCCCCTAGGTTGAAGCTCTTGCTGTCTAGCGTTGTTGTAAGAACAGTTAGGTCCGTGCCAAAAACATTCATGGAATTGAAAGTCGAGTCGGTTTTCAACACAAAATCTATCAACTGGTAGTCCTCGTTGACCGAGAGAGGCTTCTCTATTGAGCTGATGTCTGTTATCGATTTTTTTTTTTAAACATTAGGTACTGTAGCCAGCTATGCGCTGTCTTACTAAACTTTACTGTTTCAGCAACGAATGAATTTTCTATTTTTCTTCTTCGAGGATAGCCAGTCGACAATGATTGCATCATACACCATAAATAGAGAGCATTTGCATCAACTCCATAAATTCTATCGCAATTTTTTGCTTTTTTTCCAGCCAATGTTCTCTAATTTTAGTTTTACCCTTTCCGTGATGATATCTATGCATCACCAGACTTGGTCCGCCAACTATGTTTTTATTTTATCAGAGGATAAAGTTCCGCATTGCATTTGTCAAACAGGCAAATTGGGAGAGTTTGTCGAAATGAAATACTGAGCTCATGAAAATCCAAATATGAAGAGAGATGTGAAGGAGATGGTTGGGGAGCTTTGTTAAACATCCATCGAATCGCCAATCCTGGTAAACATATACCATCTTTCAACAATATCAATCCCATGTTCTCTGTAGATTGCTCTTTGTCTTTCCAACGCTTGAACGAATGGTTTCACATCCAAGTCGTTTGTTGTACCACTTTAAAAAATCTCTCATCGTATTCATGTTATTATCTTTCCATGCTTTTTGACAAATGATGTACTCTTCTTCACTGTTGTTTTTTTTTGTGTTAATGTACCGTAATAAGCTTCTCTTGGAGGTAGATGTTTTTGGTTAAGCTGTCTCAAGTCTTTCATCCATTCATAAGAAAAAAATCTTTTTGCAGCTTCACATTTGTATGGTTTGAGATACATTTTGTAGCTGTATCCGGGAGCTATGAAGTTTGAACAATCTAAAAACAAAAAAGATCCGATTTAGGTAACAGGTATCTTGGTTCCTTTTTTACACCAAAACCAAAATCTTTGTCGGAGACTCTTTTAATTTTTGGAGCAGT
This sequence comes from Cryptosula pallasiana, assembly GCA_945261195.1. NCBI lineage: Eukaryota > Metazoa > Bryozoa > Gymnolaemata > Cheilostomatida > Cryptosulidae > Cryptosula > Cryptosula pallasiana. The sequence goes on from OX183132.1 coordinate 12,308,349, forward strand.
TTTCCTTTCATTACGTTGATATCGTAGCTCTGTGAATTGAACCCTAAAATAGAAAGCTTTTCCATATCATCCAGAACAAGTCATCCAGAACTTTCTCGGCTCTTGTTCTCCATCTGAATCGTTTTCGTTTGAGGTCACTACAAAACCTTTCTTTAGCTCTTTCCAATCGTTGTAACTCATCTTCTACTCGTTTTATGATGTACAAAAATTGCTTTCTCCCTCGGGTATACGATTCTTCACTGATTTCGTCCAAGTATTGAATGACGTTCCCAACGCATTCATCATCATCTCCATTATTGATAATACACCGAGGGTGCTCAAAACCCGGTACGTTTGAAGAAATTGAAATACTCAAGAGTTTATGTTCGCTATGGTAAAAGGTAGTGTCTGTACCTCTATTCTTATCGAAATCAGGTAACAAACACTCTATGTCAAATGTTGCAAAATACGGATAGTATCTCAAAGAATCATCTGTGCTGATATCGATCCCGAATTGAATCTTTAGATTATCAAAAATTTTAACGCTAGGTTTGTATTCACCTCCAAAAAACTCCATAGATGTTGCGTCTGAGGTTAAACACCTGTTCTTTTCAGATTACTCAATCTGTCAAAACAGGTACAATGCTGGGCATTTGTATGCTTTGACATATCCTTCCAAGCTTGTGATGAGATTGAAGTGATTTACATAAAGATCCAGATACAGATTTTCCTCGTAACTGGAATTTGAATTCCAAATAACCGTTGAAGTCATATCTTCAGTTAAAGAAAACACCGTAATCTTTAGTTAAAGCGTTTTTTTCTAAAAGCATTAAGTCGGACTCTGTTACTCCTTTTTCGTTATGGTCTTTTCTACACCTTAATAGTGAGACCTTTTTAGCATTGTCACCATTGATGAATTTATGATATTGCTATAGGTAAAAAACTGTATGGTAGTCTGTTGGATCTTCCACGAAGCTATCACCTTTTTGTACTTCATTGTGCAATGTTAAACATCTGAAAAAACGAAGATTGTCAGTGATTCGTGTTATATCCTGAGTTTTTAACATGGTGTGTATGTGTCTGTTGTTGAGGATGTGAGAGGGTAAATGCATTGGTGGTGATCCAATTCTCCCCATCCCAATCAACTTGTAAAAATAAAACGTAGCGTTTGTGATCATCGTCAGTCTCCAAGTCGTATTTGGTCGTCATCTCAAGCTATTAGCATGATTATCAGTCTCTGCAACATCAATAAAAAAGTCATCAAGCTATCCTTTGGTTTCAATCAATTTAGCTCTCGGATATACAGTAGCATTGTTGGATGATGAGCGAAAGTATCGAAGTGCACCATCGTTTTTATTTTCCAGTATGCAACCTACGCTACAGCTGACTTTTTCTCTTGAGCCCAATTCTCTCCAAACTCTTTGCAACAATCCCAACGATCCCGATCCATGATAGTCAATCTGGTAGATATCAGCTTGGTCTCTTGGAATTCCATCCCGAAGTCTTACGTTTAGAAGCTACATGACTCTTCCCGCTCTGTGTTTGGTTTTCAAAGCACCCCAATATCTTCCTATCAGTTCATCCCATTCTTCATTATGAAAAGTTGGAGGTATGCTATTATCAGCAATACCTAGAATTGATGGTCGAGTAGATCTTTCAAAAGTTGCATCATTCATTTCTTGTTCCTCTTCTTCTGATTCTTCTTCTTCTTCTTCCTCTTCTTCCTCGTCTTCCTCTTCTTCCTCTTCTTCCTCTTTTTCCTCTTTTTCTTGTTTTTCCTCTTCTTCCTCTTCTTCCTCTTCTTCCTCTTCTTCCTCTTCTTCCTCTTCTTCCTCTTCTTCCTCTTTTTCCTCCCCCTCCCCCCTCCCCACTCCCCTCTCCCCCGTCCCCCCTCTCCTTCCCCCTCCCCGTCCCCCCTTCCACTCAAATTTACATAAATTCAAAACCATCAGAAAACAAGCACAAAACACCCAAAACAACTCATAAGAGAAAACTTCTTGTTGCAAAAGAGTCAGCAACAAAGAAGCGAACTCCCCTAAAACTGATTTTACCTACAACACAAATCAGTATGAAGAAAAAGGAAACACTCTCCAATGCGGATAAAGCTCTCAAGATAGCCAAGTCTCTCGAAGGATGGAAGACGAGTGAGTTGCAAAGGATTGGAACTTTCCAAACGCTAACAACACTCACCTGTTCCAACGATTATTCAAGTTGTTTCTATTGATCGAAATATCGGTGTACACGGTGATTACTATGTTATCACCTACCTTGGTAATTCGAATGTAAAAGATTTTCAGAGAGTAGTTTGCCCAAAAAGAGTAATGTTGTGTACTTGGGTGAGGTGGAAAACCAAAAAAATCCAAACATTACTTACTACAATGTCAAAGGTGTTAGCACAAAGCGCTTAACCTTGATAGAAGCTACTGCTAAAGCTGAAGAATTGAGAAAGATGTCTGAGGAGGAACTCAAACTCAGCTTTGACACCAAATGTCTCAGTAATTTCAAACAGTGTGCATTTTTCCCTTACATCGATGTTGTTGAAAGATTCATTCCTCATCGTTTCAATGAAGAAGAATCTGTCGTGAATTGCATTTGATACGTCTCAGAAAAAGACAGAAAGAGAGAAGTGAGAAGACTCCTCTTACCGATCAGGTACGTCGAAGAAGCTAAAAAATATGTTTTGGATGTGATGATTTACAAAGGGAAAAGAAAGGGTGCAGGTGCAAATTCTCATGCATACCACAATCTTGCCTTTATTTCTTCAACCAGTAGCAGTAAATTGAAAGTAAAATGCGAGCAAGCAAAATTCAATGAGGAGATATCAAGACCAGATGTTGACCCTGATATAGAAGAACTCCTACAGGAGGAATTTGGAGATTTTGAAGCAGGACTCAGCGCTGATGATAATGAGTAGATTATTTCTAACATCCATTGTAAAATTGACTAAACTAATGCAAATATTATATTAAACTCTTATATAGTCTATGTGCAATTGAAGTAAAATGATCTTGGTGAAAAATCGAGCTTCATGCTTATAAATAGAAGTAAATAGATAAAGAGCTAGATAAAAAGGCTATCTTCTGTACATACTTTTATGCTCATAGAAATATTCCATTTCTATCTATAATGGTTTCTATACAATATTTTTATGCACGTATTGTAATGGATTCCGGTCTGTTACCACAGACATCCACTAATCTCGAGTATTCTACCTCTCTCCAGAGGGAACACTGTGAATACCGACAGTGACAACTGTATAGGGCAACCGAATTACCCGGTAAGGCAAGAGCCCATGGCTCAGACAAACAGTACCGAGTAGTGTTTGTGGTAATGGCTTTATTCTCTAAGCTGTCCTGAGGGTAATTATTCCTCTAGGGTTTAGCAATATAAGAGTATATGCCATAGCAACATCGTAATGAATGCAAAGATTAATAGTGTGTGCTCTCCTTTTATAGGAGAGCTAACAAGCACAAAACATATAGCAGTCAATGCACAGGAAGTAGATTAACCAATTACAATAACTATATAAATAACAAACCAATCAACAATGCAATGTGAATAATAAAGGGAGGTGCCAAGTGGCTAAGGGCGGAGTCCTTTCTCCTGATTGTCCAATGAGTGATCCTACAGGGCTCCCAGGCTGTACGTAGAGTTGGGTCCATGGAGTTGGTAGTTTAAGGGTGAGTACTTCCTGTTCTCGACCTTGACTAAGTTCTTAGACACTTTTGAGGATCCTCCTCTAAAGCGGCCATCTTGTGCCGGCCCAGTACAGCTGAACCGGGTCGGTAGGGGTCACTACCGACCCTGCAGGGGTCAATACCGGCCCTGCTTACTATGCCACCGGCACAGTAGGACTTTCTACCCAACAGCTATTAGCCAAACGCTGTGGGTAAAAGTCTAGCGCATTGTCTCGCAAGGTTTCTAGCGTAAACGACCTGTTTACTACTAGTGTGCATCAAAATCTACCACAGTATTATACTGAAAACAGATCGAAAAAACTAAACGATTACGCTTTTTTCATATTTGTAAGAATATCAAAAATATTTTAGGGGTATACACCAAGTCTTTTTTTACCAATAGAGCTTATGATAAAGATTTTCATGATTATATAATAAAGTTATACAATAATACAAAACTTCATTTCTATACAATACTCAAATCCTCCAATCTAACATCATCATCACACCATTCAAAACACCTCACACAAAGAGGCACCAATAAATACCAATAAATACATTCTAAACACCTGGTGCACACAAAAAGGCACCCAATGGACCAGGTGAACCTCCAGGAGAACATCCAGTATAACCTCCAGAACATCCAACACACCATACAATGTATTAATCAATATTCAACACTATTAAATTAACATACATTCTAAAGAACTGGTGGACAATAAAAGGTACCTCACCAGTTCTCATGGTAATTGGTGCATACTTTACCTGGAGAACCATGACAACCTTCTCCTTAGACTCCATGACAGAAATCTGCTCCCTTATTACTACTGTTAGGCAGCAAACTTGGGCTTATGCATCTTTTGATGGAACTTTTGGGTCCACAGGCTATAGCCTTTTTTTCTCCCCCCCCCCCAGTATAGGGTCGATAGTGGTACTGCAGAGCCAGTAGTGATTGCTGCAGGGCCGGCCGTGTTTTATAAAAGCAATACTGCCGAGTCACAGCCCAGGAGGTGATGGGCAATATTGGCAGAGTTCTTATGTGGTTTTAACTTTGGATCTAGAACTTCTGGCGATTCTTATCGTGGTTATGTCCCAGATTCAGGCTTCTGCATCTTTTGAGACTAGTCTGGTCTCTCAGGCTACGTCCTTCCTTTCTTTCCTGACCCGGTATAGACTGGCTGCAAGGTAGGTGGTGTTGCTACAGGAGTAGTAACATGGGAACAGATCTCCGTCATGGAGATAAGATTCTCCTGGTCCCAAGTGTCTTTTTCTTAGCACCAGTTATCATGAAAACTTGATGTTATTTATTTTGTGCTCCAGTTTAAATTGTTTGAAACTATATTTTGTCATTGTATGATTAACTAAGTATTTATTGAGCAGGGGTTGTATTAATTAGGGTTTGTATGATGATTTAGATTATGGTGATGGAGTATTGTATAGAAATAGTGTTGTACCATGGCATCAGGTACGGTGACAGCCTGAAAGGTACCTTTTTGTTGCACCAGGTGTTTTTATTTTTTGTGCGACTGTTTTTATGTACTTATCGCACAGGGGGTTTATATCGGAATTTTTATGTTGATTTAGATCATGAAGTCGACTAGTTTATAAACATGGTATGTAGGTTTATACTGAGATTTGTAATGTATGATAGTCGGAATGATGTTGTATAGTAATTGGTATTGTTTTATTGCAAGAAATAAAATTTAAGCTGTTTCAATACATAATCATGTACATATCCATGCACAAATCATGAGCATATTTATATTAATTCGTGTGCGTGTCCATATTCATTTATGTACATGGTCATATCCAGGTACATACTCATATCTATGTACATATTCGTATTCATATTAACATTGTATAGCTATGTACATGTCCATATCCACTTGTGACTATATCCATATTAATGCCTATATTAACATTATATAGCCATGTACATCTCCATGGTATACAGTAACTATTGTAAAAAAGTTAAAGTTTATGATGAAAGTTTTTTTTTTGCTAAGCGCTGATAGGTTTGGTTGATACTCCATCGGAACACTTAACCTTTTAGCGTAAAAATATGTGAGACTTCGTTTTACTGGAATGTACGTTAACCTTTTTTAGTTCTTAACTATGAAACCACGATTTTTCCTGTAAATGATGTTTTTTGTGCTCAATACGCTCAGATAACTGTGTTTGTTTAAGTCATTACTTCGCTTGTTTAAACCTTTGGAACTAAACTTGTTTCTTTTTTCTCCCTGACAGTAGTAGGATTTAGAGTCGAGCGCAACAATTCCATCTCCGGTAAACTCCTCTTCAAATAACCCACATGTTCTTTTTCCGTAATGTAGCACTTTCTCTCACAGCAATAACACGCGTTCCATTCTGAATCCATTGTTTTAATCCTTATACATTCATCCTTATGTTTGTCACAGTATGGTTGCGGAAACCAATTGTCGTAATCATTGTAAAACTCTCTTTTTATATTTGCTTTTACCAGTGTTTCTAATGATCCACTCAAAGCCATGTATGTGCTATCTGTATCCATTTCGACGTACTGGAAATCACTTTTATTGATATATCTATGAACAAAAAGAGTGCTTGTATTATATACAGTTATGTCTACTGTTTAAGTTAACAATTGGGGTAATAGCGGAAAAATAAGTGTTAGTTACTTATCCATAAAATCGTAGTAAAACCGCAACATTCTCAGCTTGGCAAACTGTAATACAGATAAATCCAAGTACACTGGAACTTTCATGGTCAGCTGGAATGATTAACATCATGATTCCTTAAGAATGTAAAAGTTTTTCTTTTGCCTTTAATTAGGTTTAAAATGTACCATTCGTTTAGTGCTAATGATTTCATAGAAATCCTCTGCTATCTCTTCCATAGAAATGAATTTGCTCCCTCTGATATAAAATGAAGCATTTTTGGCACCATCGACGAACTTGGTATTTGTATGTTTTGCTTTATGGTGATTGTTTTTTCCATAGACAGCAATTCCTACCAACTTGCTAGTAGTAGCGAGTAATACTTGACTAGGATCCATATCTCCCATTTTCCTAGCGTCTGAAACCGATGTTCCAAAAGCTTCAAAAGCCTTTCTAGGTATCTTTTCTATCAGCTGATAGACTTTGTTGATTTCTAATCCCTGTTTCAAGTACCACTTTAACAATGGGCTCATTAGCAGTATCTTCTCTCCAAACATACTTCCAACTAGTGAACGTTGAGGGGTTTCTAGGAAATATTCGGTTTCGGCAAAGTCTTTCATCTCATCGCTCAAGTGCTCTTTGTTCAACATTGTATTTTTAAAAATCGGAGGCATTTCGGAAAATTGATCTTTTATTCTTTCAGGAACTTCAATGTCACATTCAACAAATCCAAAAAAAATCTTTTGATTGAATTCTCTCAAACTCTTCTTTTTGATTTAGTTTTTTTTCATGTATTTTAGGATAGAAAGATGTGTAAAACGGGTTAACAAGCTTTTGTAGATTTGTTCGAGGTTTTACACGATCATCCACTGACACTCCAACTCGAGAAGACTGTGTAACTCCAGTGCTCACAGATACTCTTCATTTTCCATCGTAACTCTATACAGTTCCGCCATTTATTTTTTCACCTGTATGCTGAAGCTTTTGGTGTCTAGCGTTGTTATAAGAGCAGTTGTGTCCGTGCCAAAAAACATTGATGAAACTGAAATACGAGTCGGTTTTTGACACAAAACCCATCAACCGGTAGTCTTCGTTGTCCGAGAGAGACTTCTCCTCCGTGGAGTTGAGGTCTGATGTTGACTTTTTTGCAAACATTTGGTACTATAGCCAACTATGTGCTGACTTACTAAACTTTCCTAGATCAGCAACGAAACAATTCTCCATTTTTCTTCTTTGATGATAACCAATAGGCATTGACTGCATCATACACCATATAGAGAGAGCATTTGCATCAACTCCAAAGATTCTACCGCTAATTTTTGCTTCTTTTCCAAGCCAATGTTCTTTAATTTTAGTGATACCTTTTTCGTGATACCTGTGCATCACCAGAACGGGTCCGCCAACGATGTTTTTCTTTATCAGGGGATAAATATCTGCATTGCATTTGTCAATCAGACAAATTGGGAGAGTCTGTCGAAAGGATTTACCGAGTTCATAAAAATCCAAATATGAAGCGAGATGTGGAGGAGCTAGCAGGGGAGCTTTGTTAAACATCCATTGAAGTGCCGATCCTGGTAAAGATAAGCCATCTTTCAGCATATCAATCCTGTGTTATCTGTAGATTGCTCTTTCTCTTTCCAAAGCTTGAATGAGTGGTTTTACATCCAAGTTGTTGTACCATTTGAAAAAATCTCTCATTGTGCACATGTTTTCATCTTTTCATGCTTTTTGACAAATCGTGTACTCTTCTTTGCTGATGTTTTTTTTCTGTTTTAACGTATTGCAAGAAGCTTCTATCGGAGGTAGACATTTTTGTTTCAGTTGCTTCAAGTCTTTCATCCATTCGTAAGGAAAAAATCCTTTTGCAGCTTCGCATTTGTATGGTTTGAGATAAAATTTGCTGCTGTATCTGGGAGGCATAAAGTTTGTACAATCCAAAAACAAAAAATAACCTATACCGATCATAAGCATCTTGCTTCCCTTTTTTACACCAAAATCAAAATCTTTGTCCGAGATATCTTGTAATTGTTGCGGCAGAATTCCTTTCATCATGTCGATATCATAGCTATGGTAATTGAAACCTAGAATAAGAAGCTTTTCCATGTACTTTATTGAGTCATCTAAAACTCCGGAGGATCCTGATCTTTGTCTGAATTTTTTCTGTTCGAGAGACGATTCTCCTTGAAATGTTTTGTTCAGTTTTTTCCAATCGATGTAACAAATCTTCTACTCATTCTATGATTTGTGAAAAATATTCCCTGATGTCTTCCAAGTACTAAATGAATTTTTCAATGCATTGTTCATTATCACCGTTGTTGAAAATACGTCGAGAGAGCTCAAAACCTGGTACGTTTGAACAAATGGGAATGCTCAAGAGCTTATGTTTCCTAGTGTAGAAGGTGGTATTCGTATCTCTATTTTCATCACAATTTGATAACAAGCACTCAATGTTGTATGTGGAAAAATACGGATAGTATATTAAAGGATAATTTGTGCTGATATCTATCCCAAACTGAACCTTTAGCTTACCAAAAATTGTAGCGCTAGGATTTTATTCACCTCTAAAAACTGCATGGTTGTTGCGTCTGAGGTTGAGAACTTGTGTCTTATCGGATTACCCAAAAGGCTTTGGGCGTATCTTTTCAAGTTTGTGATGAGACTGAAGTAATTGATATAAAGATCCAGATAGAGATTTTCCTTGTATCTCGCATTTGAATTCCAAATAACCATTGAAGACATATCTTCATTAAGAACCAAAACCAGCAAATCGGACTCTGTTACTCGCTGTTTTTCATCATTTTTCAACGCTGTTTTTCCTGTAACCTATTGTTGTCGGCTTTTTCCTGCTGTCACAACCAATGAACTTCTGATATTCATTGAAGTAAAATTCCGTCGAAAAAGTTTGTTGGAGCTTTCGCAAAGCTTTCATTTTTTCGCAGTTCCTTGTACAACGCTAAACTTATGAAAAAAACCAAGATGGTCAGTGATTCGTTTCCTATACCGAGTTTTTAATCCGGTACGCATGTATCTGTTGTTGAGAATGTGAGAGGGTAAAGACGTTGGAGGTGAGCCGATCCTCCCTATTCCAATCAATTTGCAAAAATAAAACATAACCTTTGAGATCAGCATCAGTCTCTAAGTCGTATTTGGTCTTCGTCTCAAGCTATTAGTGCGGTGAGCTGTCGAGCTGTCCTTCGGTTTCAATCGATCGAGCTCTCGGATATACAATAGCATTGTTGGATGATCAGTAAAAGTATCAAAGTTTATCGTCATTTTCATTTTCCAGTTTACAACCTATGTTACAGTTGACTTTTGCTCTCGAACTCAAATGCCTCCAAACTTTTTCCAACAACTCAAATGCTCCTGATCATGACAGTCGTTTTGGTACACACCGGCTAGGTCTATTGCAATTCCATCCCAAAGTTTTACGCTTAAAACCTGTATGACTCTTCCTGCTCTGCGATTGGTTTTCATAGCACCCCAAAATCTGGCTATAACGTCACCCCATTGTTCATCATGAAATGTTGGAGGTGTGCTATCATCAACAATACCTAGAGATGCTGCTCAACTAGATAATTCAAAAGTTTAATAACTCATTTATTCTCCTCCGCCTCCTCCTCCACCTCCTCCTCCCCTCCTCCCCCTCTTCCCCTCATCCCCCTCCTCCTCTCCCCCTCCTTCCCCTCCTCTCCCTCCTCCCCTCTATCCCCTCTCCGTTTCATCTATGTATTTATCATCTATGTATTTATCATCTATGTATTTATCATCTATGTATTTATCATATATGTATTTATCATCTATATATTTATCATCTATGTATTTATCATCTATGTATTTATCATCTATGTATTTATCATCTATGTATTCATCATCTATGTATTTATCATCTATGTATTTATCATCTATGTATTTATCATCTATGTATTTATCATCTATGTATTTATCATCTATGTATTTATCATCTATGTATTTATCATCTATGTATTTATCATCTATGTATTTATCATCTATGTATTCATCATCTATGTATTTATCATCTATGTATTTATCATCTATGTATTTATCATCTATGTATTTATCATCTATGTATTCATCATCTATGTATTCATCATCTATGTATTCATCATCTATGTATTCATCATCTATGTATTCATCATCTATGTATTCATCATCTATGTATTCATCATTCGTAAGTCTGATACCATTGTGATTTTTCAGGAGCATATCCCAATCCTCCTGTATTTTTACATCACTATCCTCCTCCATCGCCATAATTCATGCTAGAAATAAGAAATAAACATTAAATTTCTTAAAGTAACAAAAAATATGTTATTTTACACTCTAATATTAATTGATACGGACTCATTTATTTTAATTTCTGTTTTGTTATTGGATAAAAAAATTATAAACAGTTATACGTATCTGTGTTTAAATCACATTGTACTGAGAGTAAACCACCAGGACTAAAGTAATACATTTTTCAGCGCTGTTAGTTGAGTACTTCCACTAGTGTTAAATAATTAGTTATTATTACTTGTTGCAGGGAGTTATTCTAATAGTTTTAGTTGATGTTGTTGGTTCAGATGGAATTTTTGGAGTGGATGCTTTCTGTGACAAAACAGTAGCTCTTAAATAGGCAGATTTGCATTAATTGACCCAAGTTCAAGGTAACGAATGGCGCGAAGAAATTCGTTTTCGTGCGAAAACCCCCTTATAAAATATATGGATATTTTTGCCCAAAAAAAATCTTTCGTTCCGGGAAAACCTTTTATATATATTTTATAAAGAGGTTTTTGTGCAAAAAACCACATTTTTTGTGCCACAAAAAACATAAATCTTCGTCACAAAAAACAATGTTTTTTCACTCGAAGAATGTTGTTTTTGCCCGAATATCCCCTTATGATATAGATGGACATTTTTTCGCAGAAAAATACTTCTTTGCTCGAAAAGCCCTGATACATATTTTAAAACGGTTTTTGCATAACAAGCAACATTTTTTGCACGACAAAACATAAATCTTTGTCACAAAAGACACTGTCACAAAAAACAACATTCATCTCGAGAAAAATCCCCTCATGTTATATGTGAAGATTTTCGCGAGACAAGAACATTTTTTCCAGGGAATAACTTTTATATATTAGCAGTGAGATGTGAGCAGTTCAAGCCACCCGGGTTTTGATCGGAGGTGCGACCCGAGATGTTCACTCCACATCAGTAATAATTGTATGACTTATTAGTGTAAATGAATGAAGACAGCTCCGCTATTACTGCTATTGTCATTTTTTATTTCTCTTTCTACCTTTGGCACGTGAACTTTTTGCTCTCCTGAACTTTTTAGTATAAGATGAGCAGATCAGGTCACATATGTTATTTGGTTATTCAATTTAGAGTTACCCTCTGGAGCTAACCTCCGATTTACATCCCCTGTTAACATGATGTTTTTATCCATCTGTATTGCTCAGTTGCTAGTTTTGTTAAATTTATTTGTAGTATAATATAATAGTTTAAATGTTTATAATAATTCCAAAAAAATACAAGTTTTGGCCACATATTGACAATTGATATAAAAAGTTTATGTGCATGTACATGATGATGTTTATATCCATGTTCATACCCATGTCCATATCAATGTCCATGACCATGTCTATTCATCTATGCTAATATTCATGTACATGCCCATTTACGTACATGTACATGTTCATGTACTTACCCATAAGCATATCCATGACCATTTATAAGTAGTAATAAGGGAGCAGATCTCTGTCATGGAGTCTAAAGATTAGAAGGTTCTCCTGGTTCCAGGTACTTGAAGTATGCCCCTGTTCCGGTGCGAACCTGTGAGGTACCTTTTTGCGTGCACCAGCTGTTTAGAATTTAGTTGTGCAGGGGGTTTATATTGCAATTTTTTATGTCGTTAGATTATGAGTTTGATTGGTTTGGGAGGTCTTCGAGTAAGGAGGTTCTCCTGGTTCCAAGTACTTGAAGTGCGCCCCTGTTCCCATGCGAACACGGTGAGGTGCCTTTTTGTGTGCACTGGTTGTTTAGAATGGATGTAATTATCATGGCGTTGAATGTCGGTTTGGACGATGGTTTGTATGTTAGGTGTATTTGTTCAATGTTTTGTAGGTTCTCCTGGTGCGTTGTTTGGGTGCCTGGTGCCTGAGGTGCCTTTTTGTGTGCACCGGGTGTTTTGTAATTAGTTGTGTTTGGTGAGGTACCTTGTTGTGTGCACCGGGTGTTTTAATTTTTTGTGTTGTGTTTAGTTGGGCAGGGGTTTGTATTGCGATTTTTTATGTCGTTAGATTATGAGCTTGGCTGGTTTATGAATGTGAGAGTTTGTAATGAGTTTTGCATTGTGATTTTGAACTGTAATATTATTAATTTATTAAGAGTTTTAGTGTTAGAAGAGTTTCATACCAAAAACTCTTCAACTAATCTCTCTAATGTTTTATCATATTACTATCATTGCTTGCGAAAACTTTATTATGTTTTAAATTGTTTATTGCATAAGGAGTAAGCTTTATATGAATGAAAGTTGCGTCAATTTAGCGCCTACTACATTATTTATTTACAACTATATTATTATTTACAACAATAGTTTGTAACGAGCATCGATGAAAGCGATTATCAAATTTTTACGGGTAACTAAGAGATTCAACAAGGAAAACCAATTGGAAAAATTTGAAGTGCCTGTTCGCTAAACGAACTTACGGTGTTTTGTTTCATCAACGAGAAAATTCATTTGGAAAACCTTAGAATATCTGCTGAACCGTTTTACGACAATTCGTAGTCGACTTAAAGTCACGATTACGTTTTTAGTTGGGGCAAATTTTAAGCGAGCCATTTTAGGGTATTATTGTAGACGCCATAATGTTTGCATCCCGTTTTCAAATCAAACAAATTTATGTTTTCGATTAGGGTTATACGCTAACAACGCAACTTTAGAAAAGTTATCAATCATTTGCCAGCATTCATTCGTTCAATGATACGTGTATCAAAAGTAAAAGACGTCTATGCATTCCGAATTACAAAATCAACTTTATAATTCCAGTTGAACACGCGAGTATCAGTACGTGTGTACAATGAGCAAGTTTTAGGACATTTTCATTGAACAATATAGATTCAATTACAACAAATGTCTACATTAACTATTCATCTTGAATTTGAAATCACTTTTAAGTATAAATTGGGTATGAAGATAACATAAGTGAATAACACAACAGTTTATGAGTTTTGTAGAATCAGCACTTTTTGGTTATGTTTTATGATTTACAAAATACAAATACAAGTATTGTTATGAATGTACAACAGGAATAAAATGCATGTTCTGTTCATTAAGTAGACATATTTATTGACTGAAAGTTGTGAGCCTAAATTTAAAGGAAAGTAAGAGTTAATGCGTTTGCCTGTTTTTATTATTGCTAAGTGTGCATTTCCTAGTTTTTGCAGCTTTTTTTAAAATAGTTCTCATAAATGAATCATTTTGTTACACACTAAAAAAATCGTTACTGAATACACTCACAGACAGCTACTTCCTTTAAAATCTCATCATAAATTGGTTTTTGCTTACATTCTAAATAGCCTCCGAGTGTCATTTTTGTAAATACTCCTTCTAATTTTTATATAACGTGTATTTGTCTAAAGTTTTAAAGCAAATAGTAATTCTAGAGCTGATAGACTTTCAGATACATCTATCTATCCAACAAAAAAATTTTAACAAAGCACAAACTTGTCTACTTGTTTGTCAGTCTGACTTACAGTTGTTTGACAGTCTGACTTACAAGCTTGTAAGTACTTGTTCGCTTACAAGTTGCTGTTTGCTGTTACTATGAATTGAGATTACAATATTTACTTTATATATTTCTATTCATTTATTCATTTTTCAATACAAGCTAATTTAGCATCTACCCTGGAACTAAGAAGACTTTTATAACACTATATTATATCATGCAAAATGTTCGATTCTTTAGGTAAAATTTAGTTGTTTTAATATAGTTCTAGCGGATTTGAGAATAAAAAAGATTGCATGGAGATATTAACGGCAAAGTCACGTCTATTTAATCTCTAATTGAGTTTCCACACCTAAAACCAACCGATTAGCATACCTAATAACAGTCAATTAGTATGGATTAGTGCTTTGATTAATGGTTCTAGATTTTTGTATATAAGAGAAATTTGTTTTACCAATTACCAACAGTTTTCTTCTCAATAATACCGTACACACAACAGTATTTAATAAAAATATGGCTAGCAGCTATTCAACAACAACGAATAGACTTATACATATATATATATATATATATATATATATATATATATATATATATATATATATATATATATATATATATATATATATATATATATATATATATATATATATATATATATATATATATATATATATATATATATATATATATATATATATATAAGTCAAAGTATGACTGGGGCACAAGATGTGCACAGGGGCTTAGACTAAATAGAAACAATCAAATAAATAAATAATAAATAATTAATTATTAATATTAGTTGCCCGAGAGATGAAAAAACCAGTCAAGACTGAAGCAAGGAAAACAGTGCTGAACAAGAAAAAATCGAGGAGCTAGATACTAAAAGGTAAAATAGTAAAAGATGTTAAACTATTGGCTGACTACAAATTGTTTCATGTGCTAGAAAAAAGATGGAAAAAGAAAATAATTCTAGGCACAATCATCAGGTCGGCTCTCAACTGGTAAAAATGAAGATGGAACAGGAAACAGTTAGTTCAGACCGAAAATATTAAGTGCACAAGGATCGTATTGTTAATATGATGGTAAGGGTGCACGGCGCCAAAAGTGGCTAAGGGCATAGAGCTACACCTGGCTGAGAGTAAATTTATTAGAGTGTCGGCAGGTGGTGACAACTTCACTCCTGCTGTTGAGGGAAGACAACTCTGGTTGAAAGATGATATAGAACTTTTCAGCCTTACAAAGGTGACATTTCTTATTTGTGTTAAAATACGCTCTGGCATGGGATAAAATTCTCCATTTGATGGTAAATTGGGTGGATGACTCTTTAAGTAGCCAAATATGTTTGCTCAGCTCGGTGGAGTTTCATTTGCTGGCAGTATTAAAAGATGTTTTGTGGTTTCTATATCTAGTTTTAAATTCTCCTTCGGTTAGGCCAACATATGTTTCGACTTTGTTATTAGCTGTAACTGTAGCCTGGTAAATGATACTTTTAACCTGGCAGTTGCCTTCGAGGGGACACTCAGCTCTATTTCTACAGTTGCATTTATTAGTGGTGGTTTGTTAGTGTTGTTAGAGATCTTATTATTGTGCCCTTGCCCTATTAACAATACGATCCTTGTGCACTTAATATTTTCGGTCTGTTTCCTGTTCCATCTTCATTTTTACGTTTTAACTGTTGTGAGCCGACCTGATGATTGTGCCTAAAATTGTTTTATTTTTCCATGTTTTTTCTAGCACATGAAACAATTTTTAGTCAGCCAATAGTTTTAACATCTTTTACTATTTTACCTTTTAGTATCTAGCTCCTCAATTTTTTCTTGTTGAGCACTGTTTTACTTGCTTCAGTCTTGACTGTTTTTTTCATCTCTCTACTTATATATATATATGTATGTATGTATATGTGGTGGTGGTGGCAGGGGCGGCGGCGGCAGGGGCGGTGGCAGGGGTGGCGGCAGGGGCGGCGGCGGCAGGGGTGGCGGCGGCAGGGGCGGCGGCTGCGGCAGGGGCGGCGGCTGCGGCAGGGGCGGCGGCAGGGGCGGCGGCAGGGGCGGCGGCAGGGGCGGCGGCAGGGGCGGCGGCAGGGGCGGCGGCAGGGGCGGCGGCAGGGGCGGCGGCAGGGGCGGCGGCAGGGGCGGCGGCAGGGGCGGCGGCAGGGGCGGCGGCGGCAGGAGTGGCGGCAGGGGGTGGCGGCGGAGGTGGCGGTGGGGGTGGTGGTGGTGGTGGTGGTGATGATGTTAGATTGAGGGGTTGGAGTGTTGTATAGAAACGAAGCCTTGTATTATTGTAAAACTTTATTATATAAGCGTGAAAAAGCTTTATTAAAACCTTTATTGGTGAAAACAAAGACCTAATGTATACCCCTAAAATACTTTTGATGAAGTTTTTGGTTAGTTTCACAGTTCTGTCATAGAGTATATAAGAGTTTAATATACTATTTCTACTAGTTTAGATAACTTTACAATGAATGGCAGAAATAGTCTACTCATTATCATCATTACGTATATAGATAAGAAAACATATTGATATTCGTTAATATTTACAATATTTGATATTTGAGAAATATTTGCAATAGAAAGTAATATATTTGTTTGCTAGTAAAGAGTTTGAGTAATACCTTCCACTAACTGATAATGTATAAAGATTTTATCGTAGAATTTCCACTGAATCTTCGATGATAATACAGTATTTTGTTTAGTTCTCCTGATCAGCTTTATCTTTGGATATCTAAAACAAAAAATTACTTGCTATATAAATTGATGCATCTAATTTGAGTTGAAGTATTAGTTACAATGGTTAGATTATATTAAATAGGAAAGAGAAATCACTCACAGAGTTGTATTGTCCGTCTTAAACTCTTTGAACACAATTTCTGTCTCGTATTTGTAGTGCTTTCAAAATGGTAGAGGTAACATTTCCTACTGACAGCAGTAGCATCTTGTTTTTGGCAATCGCATTCGCAGTAAAGTATTTCATCTGTTCAGATTTATCGAGGAGTTTGTCGTTATGTTTTGAGCTACTTCCATTGCTTGCATTGGCGTGAGTGTGATAATATCATGACGAAGATGTCCGAATCCACCGATTTCTCAATTTTGTAAAAGGATAACTCCTGTTCCAATTCATCTTATGTATAGAACCCCCATCATCAATCCGTCGTATTGCAAACATCTGTAGTTCACCAGCAACGCATTCATTACCGTTTCCCCATTAGGTAATGTTAAATGATTAAGTTACTTGAGGAGATTCAAAGCTGATAACGCTTCCTACAGAAAACTGAGAGAGAGTCGTGATATGAACCATGCTGAGCAACTGACTAGATATTTTGTTTCTTATTATCCTAGTTACTTGTTTAGCATGTTCAACGGAAATATTAGGTGGAAAACTGATTGGATGAAAGATCGGATGTTTTTCCTGATCCAATCCCACGAAGATCACAAGTCTTGGTACATTGAGTCCTAATGTAGCTAATTTGTCGTATTCTTGTCGTCATTGACCAAATGTTTTGATATTGTGGTGGATAATGGATAAGTTTTTTTAGACATCCTCAACCGGTGTTTTAAAGTAAGTTACCTCCAAAAGCGATGGTATTGGATTTAGTTGAAGCAGCTGAAACTTCCCAATATTATTCCTATATACTAGCGGCGTTTTTTGATAAGCAGGAGAGAATTGAATTAGAAGGTTCTCTGAGAGTCAATCCATAGTCAATTGTTTTATTTCTATCAAAATTCCATGGTTTCAGTCTAATTTTTTTAAGTCTCTTCCTTGCTATAGACAAATCAGGCGGGATGTTTTCTTTTTCATCAGTATATGGTTTGAATGTTGGAAAGTTTTTGGATCTGTGGTCTTCATCCATGTTCATAGTATTGAGTGAGAAGTTGAACTGGAAACAAAACAAAAAACTAGATAATAGAGGAGTTTTGATTTGAAAGATTGTTCAATGTAAAAATTTATTTTTTTAAAATTGTCAATTAAAATCCTAAACTTAACCTTGTGGGCACTTAACAGTGAAACTAGTTGATTTTTACCAATATGCATTGAACAATTATTTGTTAATCCTCACTTTTTTGCTGAGAATCTTTCTAGTGCTTGAAGTAGTTGTAGTAGTTGTTATGTAGATGCCGATGGAGTAAATGATTTCAGTGTAAAAACAATGATTCGTATATAGTCGAAGTTGCACTGATTAACCTATTCAAATCTCCTAGTTTTCTAAAAAGTGATTCGCGCAAAATATGTTGTTTTGTCACGTGAAAATCTCTTTATATTATATAGAGGGTTATTTACACCCAACATAATTTTTTCTGTAAAAAAAACTCAATGTATATGTTACAAAGGGTTTTCCATCAAATAATGCTGATTTTTCACGCAAAGAATGTGTTATTTCAGACAGAAAATATTGTTTTCTTTGCGCAAAAACCAATATATAGTGCTTTTGAGGGAATAATGTTTTCTGTCAGAAAAGTATTTTGTTTTCTTTGCGAGAAAGGAGTGTTTTTGTGTGAAAAGAAATGTTGAGTTTTCACGCGAAAAGAGTGTTTTTTGTTAAAAAAAAGGAAGGGTTTTCGTGCGAAAACAAACGTTTTCTTTCGTTCAAAGACCTGTATATAACATATTATATATAGTATTTTCGCGCGAATAAATTTGTTTGTCAAGAAAATGTTTTGTTGTTTTTGCGCGAGAAGATCGTTTTTTTTTTCGCACATAGCTGTTTGGTTTTCACGCAAAAGCGTAAACATCAGAAAAAATTTTGTTTCTTTGCGTGAAAAGAGTGTTTTTTTGTGGAAAAAATGTTGGATTTTTGCACAAAAAAGTGTTTTTCTTTCGAGCAAAAACCTATAAAGATATATATATATACACTATGTTATATATATTATTTTCGAGCAAATAGTGTTTTTTGGCAGAAAGTATTTTTGTTTTTTTTCACGCGAAAGGAGTGTTTTTTTGGTGAAAAAAATGTTGGGTTTTTGCGAGAAAAAGTGTTTTTCTTTCGCGCGAAAACCTTTATAAAATATAATGTGTATTCGCGTGTATAATGTTTTTTTTCAGACAAAGTTTGTGTTTTTTTTGGCGCAAAAAGAGTGTTTTTTCTTGGAAAGATGTTGGGTTCTCGAGCAAAACAAGTGTTTTTCATTCGCACAAAAACCTTTAAATGTATCTATATTATATGAAGTATTTTCATGTGAATAATGTTTTTTGTCAGAAAAAAAAATGCTTTTCCGCGCGAAAAAAATATTTTTCCATGCTACGAGTATTGGGTTTTCGCGCGGAAAAAACAACTTTTTTCTGACAAAAGAACATCATTCGCGCGAGAATACTTTATAATATATGATTTTTTTACGGATAAACCATGTTGTTTTTCGGGCAAAAAATGTGTTGTCTCGTTTTTTGTGAAAATATTTCTTGTTCTAAGATCCAAAAATGTGTTATTTGCGCGAATAAGATCTTTGCACAAATGAAGTTTTCAGACAAAAAATATTGTTTTTCGCGCGAAAAAAATATGTTTTCTCTTTCGCGCGAAATATTCCACATTATTTTAGGAACCAAAAATCGGTGTTTTGCGCAGGACATATGTTTTTTTCAGCGCGGAAAATTTTGTATATTATAGAGGACTTTCGCGCGAAGAAAGATTTTTTTGTTCCAGGCAAAGACAGTTTGTTTTTACACATATAAGGTGGAATTTTTTTCGGGTGAAGTTTTCGCGTGATAAAGGAAATTTTTCTTTTGCGATTGAACAGGTTTATTCAATTTCTTATATGATGTAAAATGCTTTTCGTGCAAGTCTTCCCTTTAGTTTCATTTCGTGTCAACCGTTACAACTTTACCTATTTGAGAACCAGCGCTTTCACACAGAAAGCATCCACTTCAACAACAGTGTCTGAAGGAATAGCATCTGCTTCAGCATCTACCATAGCATCTACTGTAACTACTGGGATGATTCTCTGTAACAAGGTAAGAAATAATAGATAATTAATTAGTGTTGGTTGAAAACCTTGCCTAAATGCTCTCTATGCAATATTAGTTAAGTTTAAAACTATTTGTTTATAGTCTGCTAATAGATAATATTTATGTAGTCATTATTGTTATTTTCATTATTATTTTAGGGTTTTAAATGAAAATTAGCTTCTTCTTCATCAGAATTCAGCAGGAATCAGTTTACATTCAAGCAACTATACACAAAATTTCACTAAATCAAAAGGAAAAGTCCTAATTTATAATGTAAGTCTTTATCACAAATGTTATGTGTAAACTTTAGTAACATTATTTATTACTATTATTATTATTAATCTTATTGTTTTAGGATTTCAATGAAAACTAGCTTGTTCTTCACCAGGATTCAGTAGGATTCAGCTAACATTCAACTAAATCAAAAGAAAAAGTCCTCATTTATAACGTAAGTCTTTATCACAAATGTCGGGTGTAAAATTTAGTAACACGTTTTATTATTAATATTATTATTATTTTAGGTTGTTAGCAAAAATTAGCTTCTTCTTCACCCGGCTTCAGTTGGATTCAGCTTACATTCAAACAACTATACACAACATCCATCGAAATCAAAGAAAATGTCTACATATACAATGTGAGCCTTTATGATCATTTCAATTGTAATCGATTCAAATGTACAACGAAAACTTCAAGTGCAGTTCATTTTTTGTTTTTTATTTTTTTATTCATAACATTATTCGGATGAGCTAAATCTCAGCTATAACATAGATCATCTCGCTAATTTTAAACAGTGCTCAGTTTTTCCTTACATTGGCATCGTTGAAAGATTCAACCAACATCGTTTCAATAGAGAGAATTCTAACATATCTTGTATCCGATATGCATTGGAAAAGAATGGATGGATTTTGTAGCAATTATTATAAACATTTCAAATTTTATATTAAACTACAAATAAATTTAACAAAACTTGCAACTGAGCAATACAGATGCATAAAAACGGCATGTTAACAGGGGCTATAAATCGGAAGTAAGCTAAAGAGGGTAAATCTAAATTGAATCGCCAAATAACATATGTGACCTGATCTGCTCATTTTATACTAAAAAGTCAGGAGAGCAAGAGGTTCATGTGCGAAAGGTAGAAAAAGAGATAAAAAATGACAAGAGCAACAATAGCGCAGCCGTCTTCATTCATTTACACTAATAAGTCATACAATAAATACTGATGTAAAGTGAACATCTTGGGTCACACCTCCGATCAAAACCCACGTGGCTTGAACTGCTGATATTTTACTACTTATATTATAAAGGTTTTTTGCCCAAAAACGACGTTTTTCGCTCAACAAAGAACATCAAATTCTGTCACAAAAAACAGGGTTTTCGGGCAAAGAATGTTGTTTTTCTGCGAAAATCTCTTTATATTATGTACAAGATTTTGGCGCGAAAGTCTTTATATATTATAAAGAGCTTTCACGCTTTGTACAGTGTTGCTTAGTAGTTTGTAAAAATATTAATATTGTTTACCCAAAAATAGTCCATTGTGAGCCAATAACTAATTTTAAAGTTTTCAAAACATTTCCAAAGATTATACACTAAAAAGCTTTCAAGGTGGTTAGTGGTAAACTGGTAACTCATTAAGTACCGAAATGCAAACTTGTAACTTTTGAACTAGTTGATCAATCAACAAACTGTAAAGTTTTAACTTGCCATTTTAGAAGTGTACAAGTTTGAAAAACTTTAAATTGTAGCTTGCGAATTTATTATTAAAATAATAATAGCTTGTTACACAAAACTAGTTGATTGGAAGCTTATAATGTTTGTAAATTTGAAACTGGTTGAAATAGAAAATTATAAACCTGTAACTTGCAAACTACCCAAATATAAACTTGTAAGTTTTAAACCTGCTGATAGTTTATAAACTGTAAATATCTTAGTTCTATAAAATTTTAAATGCTCAAGTTTGTAGAATGTTACTTCTTAATTTATATCATAAAAAGACTAAATACTCATATATCAAAACAAGTTAACTGTAAACATATATCTTGCAAATTGTAGGAAAATTAGGATAATCAGTTTTGAACCTGGTACAGTCATGCATTGGAATGAAAAGAAGTCAAAAATTTTCATAAATTGTTCCAATGTTTTGGTGTGAGCAGTCTTTATGAGGAGTTTTCTTCTCAGTAGCTAAGTGAGAAAGTAACTCACAAAATAGCTGGCAATGCCTCAAGTAAATTTTCTTGTTCTTGTTTTTACTGAAAAGCAACAAGTAATGCTGCAATTTCTTCCAATTTAAAAATTGAACACTGTCTCTTTTTGGAAAACTGGTGACTTTGTTAATGAAGTGGTTTAATGCTGGTGCACATCCACTAAATCATGCACCTCATATCAAAGCCATGTAGTTTTTATGGTTAGTTATTGTGTTGCTCAGCATTCAGTGACCAAAGTAGACTTTATAACAAATAATGGTAATAATTTTATTATGCAATATGGTCACAAAAACTTTGCCCGCAGTAAAATTAGGTTATAAAGTCACTAATTATACTTTGAATCAAATAATTTCACTCGCTATAACTACTAACCATGAACAACCTCAGTTGTAGTGTTAATTATTGCAACATTGTCAGTACAGCATTCTATATAGTAGTATACAACTAGGGGAAAAGGAGGGTTAATTTACTGGGCGGGACTGAGAGAAAGAAAAGAGATGGTACCAATCGCGGAGCGAAGCAGAAACAAAGGGAAAGGGGGTAACAGGAGAGAACTACGAGTCGTGATTGTACACTCCAGTTGATTACAATGTCTGTTTGTAACTGTGTGGTTAGCTTTATGCTTAACCTACCACTTTTGATAGCTGAAGGTAAAAGCATAATTGTTCTCTTGCTGGCATTGGCTATTTGAAAAGTTTATAAAATCCTTTACTTTCATGACTATTCTGCTTTACAAATGGGATTGTTGTCTAGCAACCTATTTATAACACTTGGTGATCAACACTTGCTTTATTTTTGGTTTCCATTTGTTTCCACTGTGCGCCAAGTTCCAACCTACCAAAAAAACCTCTCACTTTGTTGCCGGTCTAAATACATCAAATTTTCCACTTCAACAGACACTCTTGGTTGTCACTGTGGCACTCAGAATTGGCTCTGTCAGAACCTGCTTAGCTTGCAAAGCATTGTAGTAGATTTGCGTCCCTTACCACCGACACAGCAGCATCTACTCCGTTTACACTCTTTGCATGCTTTGTCTACACTCCGTTTACACTCTTTGCATGCTTTGTCTACACTCCAACACTCGGAGTCCACTATGAATAAACGTTAGCAACCTCCACGGGATACAAGACCCAGACACACTACACCAAAGTGACACGAATAAATCGATTGATATAAAAATTGTTGAGCAATATAAAATATATTTTAAGCACAATACACACGACTTCTGTCTAACACAGTACAAAAACCAGTTTTATAGAAGGGATTCTCTCCCTCTTATTAGGGGTTACCCAATAGCACATAACGACACATATGCATAACCAATAAAACAATACAATGCAGTTTATATAAACAAGGTGAGCCAATGTCGAATTTGAACACATGGCAAAGCAGCTCTGGGCTGCTTTCCCGATCTTTTTAAACAGTGGAAGTATTCCATTCCTTATTTGTTGTCCTGGTATACTGTGTCTCAGCTCCATAATAATGGTATCCTCACTTTCATCTTCTAAGGGTAGGTAATTACTTGCTTGGATCCTTGGCCATGCTTTCCAGCAATATTTACTTGTTGGGCTGGTATACTGGCCAAGGCTAACCTGGGGTTGGCCCTCTATATCATATACACTTTATACAGGGTTTATACAGGGTTTTAGTAAACCCAGTAGAGCCAGTATCCTTAAACCGGGATAGCTCTTATATACTATATATATTGTGTATCCTGGGTGCAATTAAAACTGATACTACGAAGTATGTAAATGGGGTGTAGCAAAAATTTAAAGTACGGGGCATGTGGGGACAGGGGTCTGTGTGTTTTTTATCATAAAAATCTCTCACGGTATTTACATAAGAGACAACAAAAAGCCATGACTACTGGTCTATAAGTTAGTTGTTTTACCTTCATCAAACACAAACACATAAAACGGTATAGATAACTTAATAATATGATTATTAGAATGCCTTTTATTACAGCTTTCATTCTTCAGTAGAACAATACACAAATGTTTATTCATAAATATTTACTATCCATTATGTTGTAAGAAAGTGCATCCACTAGTTCTATTAAAGTATCTATAAGATATCTCTGGAATTGGCTCTCTATCGAATTCGTACACTTCACAGTAGAGCTTTACAGACAAGGCAAGCAACGCATAGAAGTGTAGATGGACGTCCAGGCTGTTACGTTGGCTGGCTGGTTTGAACAGCTCCAGATTCCGACAAGTTGGTTTTATGACACCAAGTTTAGCATTGGTCACAACATCGGAAAATCTATATTCAACCTGCTTTCCAAACCTTCTTTCATCCCTTTCTGTCCGAGCTGTGACAGGAGCCTGATTAATACGGATTACCGGATTACCTAGATTGTTGAAGAAATGATTTCCTTCCTGGAAACAGATCAAACGGTCACACTCTGAATATATAGCTAGCGTGTCATTTCCAGGTAGTTGAACTGCGTGAAACAATGTAGCTTCTTTATAACTTTTTAGTTCCAACTTGACCATCCCTCGTAAGTTTTCCACTGGCGTACATTCTATAGTACGCCATATGAAATTATCGTTTGCATTGGTTACATTATAATAAACCAAGTTCTTTTGCTTGTTGTATCCAGCTGACTTTAATCTGAAATTGTGTTGCTTTCTCAAGAAACTTAAATCAGATTCCTTATGGTCTGGTAGTCTTGGAGGCAAACAGAAGTTACAGCTGCATTTTATATCAGAAATTATTACTTTGGGTTGGAATTGAAAAAACTTTAGCACTCCCATGCAATACCCAAAAGAGTGGGCCAAAATCAACTTCTTTTCATTTATGGTCAAACCCGGTGCTAGCTTAATGTCAAATATGTTCCTTAGATAACTACTCATAAAGGCGATCTTCTCTGCATTGCTGTTTGTAATAGTAATAGCATGATTTCTATCAGAATCATCGATTTTGAAAATAAATATTGGTGATGTTGATACATTTTGCATTTTTTTTCCAGTGATTTCCTTCCGCTGTAAATTTATTTCGCCAATTGTTTCCAAGCAAGCAGTGACTTTAACTGCCTTACCGGGTGCATTACTGGGGACTGTAAAGCTTTCTGTACCAGTTATATCAACAGCTTTGCGCAAACAATTTCGAATGGACAAAAAGTATAGAACAATTTTATTACAGGGCGTTGAGTCCATGAGAGCAAGTGTTTGGAAGCCTTTTTGCCATCCAATAGCTCGTAAATGAAATGTTTGCTCACAATCACTGAGAGAGAACACAGACGGAACCACAGGTCTGTTTTCTTTGTATTTTGCTTGTAATGTATCCATTTGGGATGAATCAGTGTCATTCATCTTTATCTTTCTAACGACTTCAGTTTGGTTTCGTATCATATAACCCCTTTCATAGGTTAATGATCTCTGTATAGCAAAACTTATGGTCAAAGCTTTTATTTCTACTGAGAAGTCCTGTGGCCATGTTAAGACAATCATGCCAGAGTTTACAACCAGTGCAAACTCTTCCATTCTAAATCCATTGGAAGTCTCTATAACTTGGTAGCTGCTGGGTGGATTAGTTAAATGTAACTGAAAGTTTTCTACTTTACCAATTGGTTGTTCTTCTGGTGATATGTACACTGTAATTGGATGTTCTGCAATCTCAGCTCCTCCCACACAAAATTTCATATTTCCACAAGAATCTTTAATAACCAGATCATTGGAGCTGTCTACCTTACAACAGTATGTAGTGGAATATGAAGAAACCATCTCTAGGAGGATGTCCTGGTTGTATGCAACTGTTCTTATCTCCATACTATTGCAATCTGTTAGATACCCTAAGTACTGGTTGGCTGCCATTTTTTAAGACGATAAATACAACTTTTATGACCTTCAACTAACGGCTCGCCGTTTACAAGTTTGCTTTATAACTAGCAGCAAAGTTATGCTTCTTAGCAATTCAAGTTATTCAAAGTATTCTTTAGCTAAATTCCTAAGACTTACAGACGTTTATATTTTAGTTGAAAACTTATTATTACCATTTTTTTGCTTCAATTTTCATTTTTCTTCAGCTACCACGATAATGCAATGTAAGTGAAAAGTACATTTGACCCAAAATTAGCATTGATGTTTTATCTTTAAGTTTTGCATGGTACTAAGTTTTATAAAATACTCAAAACTAATGCTGATTTTAGGCGAACCACAAAGTAAATGATCAGATATTTAAAAGTCTTAGACGTATCAAGTAAACTGTATAAGATGCACAACATAGTAACAAGTGTTTTATTTTTGCATATAGAGCGGCTCAGTGATTTTGTCATTACATACACAACTGTTTAAGACATATGGAGTAGGATTTCTATGAGTTTATTGCCTTGGCCTTCATTTAGATCAATTATGCTTGTAGAATAACTGGGCTTTCAATGTCGTATTCAATTTTTTTCATCATAGAGTTTCTCTTGCTGATTTTGTTTGACAAATGCTATCTGTCACCCTTTAACAAAAAGGGAAATTTAATATAAAAAAAACAAACAACTTTAAACAACTTGTAGCAAAACAAAGAAATTAAAGAAAGTGTGTACGGAACAAAAATCTAAAATGTGTTTTTCAAAGCTAATTGACAGTCTGAAGACAAGTTTACCACCATTGGCAGGTTTAGACTAGATTTTAACACATTCATTACAGGGTGCTTTCTGTGGTTTTCGTGGTTTTACGCTTATTTTCATTATTTTTTAGCGGCCCACTCGATGCAGCTACAACAGTGAAACAAATACCAAAAGAACGATAAGATTCTCCTTAAAAATTATAGGGGCATTATCATGGACACAGAAAAAACCAAAAAAATTTTCCCCGCCTACTCTTTTGGGCCCTTATTGCGACATAGCAAGTAACCACGAAGCTAGGCCGAGGGGAGGCCGATGTATGGATTCGCATTTTACACGAGAAATATTTGTCCTAGACACAAAAAAATTGCAGCAATGAAAAGGTGGCAAAATTTTGTTCTAAAATGATTATTTATTTGCTAGGTTGGGCTTTGAAAAAAAAAAAGCCCCAAAACCTCAATCAAAAACCACAAAACCACAAGAATGCCATTGCGCAACATCTGTAATGGCTTATTAATTGGTTTTTATGAACTAGAGAAAAAAATACTTATAATGCTTGAAAGTCAACAAAAGACTGCCAAGACAATGTTTCAGTGGTTATCTCTCAAACTTCAGTTTTCTTTTGCCAATGGAACCCTCTTAAATACTTTAACATACTTACCAAGTGTCCCGGGATGTCAGGGACAGTACCGGGATTTAATTCATGGTCCCTGAGAAGTAAAATGTACCTGAATGATACCGGGATTTCACAAAAGTGCAAAAAAAATTTTTTTTTAATCAAATGGTTACAACTACGCAAACGTGATGTTTGTTTTCTTGTTCCTAGGAAAATTTCAACACAAAAACGGATACGGATATAGTTTCATACGACCTCATTGACTAGCTCCTATATTGTTCGGGTGTTCCAAGGTTCAAACGAAATATCCACATAGACCTAAATGCAAACTTCTAAATCAACGATTCCATTTTGTCATTTTTTGAGTAAAATGTTTACTTTTTTCATTAATTCACATCACATCCTTCCTCTCCCTTCTACTCTACCTACATCAAACCATGTCGAAAAGAGTAAAGAGGCCTTGCCTGTTCAATAGTGATAATTACTTACTATTGTTATAATTAATATTTATTTATTGAACAATGAATAGTAATAATAATATTATTTATTTATGTATTATTTATTAAATGTTATAATTATAATAATATATATAATTATATATGTGTGTGTATTTATTATTATTTACTATGAACAGCTATTATTAAATTTACTGCCAAAGCCAACTTGTCTTCCAATTTTTATCAATTCTTAACATCATTATTTTTTTTAAATTAAGGAAGTAATGTTTACAACAATACAATAATTAGTGGGCTTGTTTATTATTATTAATTCATTTTATGATTACTTATTTTTATTAGCAATGCAGTGTAAATAATCGTTATTTTTATAAACAAATGATAAATTAATCAAAGATTGTATTATTTATTTTTCATAACTTTTTATTATTTGTTTTTTTTTAGCAACACAGTAAATAAGTCGGGACAGGAATCTAGTGGCAAAGAAAATTATATAATGATGATAGATATTGGTCGTTGCGAGGAGTAGTGCTAATATATGACTCCGCCATGATTCGAAACTGACGTTTCGAAAATGAACTGTTCGAAACTCTTAAACCTGAACCCCCCAACCCCAAATCACAAACCCCCGTCCCCAAAGAGTTTCGAAGTGTCCGTTTTCGAACCGTCAGTTTCGAATGGTCCGTACCCCCTAATATATAGTAGTACTATACTGCTAGTCATTGTTATTCTCTACTCAACATTCTTTACTCCCTACTAACTGCGTACTATTATTATGACTACACCTGTTGCCAAGAAATAAGTAATAAATAATGTATTCATTATTGTCAAACTTTTGTGGTCTGATCATATATTCAATGACCTCAGTCTGTTAAGGCCATGGTGAAACAAAACATTCAGTTGATTGAGCCACCGTCACTGTTTCTCTACAAATATAGCATGATGCTCACAACAGCATGACAACACAAATGTCCATCAATTCATTACCAAACAAACCAGCGCTTGGAGAATAATGTGGTGTATGTATATTGTATTCTGTTTACCATGTCACATGTTTCTTTGCAGGTCACCCACGCTCATTTTTCTGTGTGTGAAATGGTGTGGTGAAGGTTTACCTGGCTTACCATGGCAAATGTATTCAAATTTCTAAATAATAATAGTGGTTTAAAATCATAGCTCAAATCGAATGCTAAAGTTAGGTGTTCTTTTCTGTCTAAAATCACTGTCAGAGTGCAGCTGGGTGGTTGGGCAGGTGGTACATGCACTCAGAAAACACTTTGTGCGCGATGTTATCTGTCCCTTTTACCCCAAGTACTTGGCAGATATGATTGATAGGCAATGGTCCCTGAATTTTTCCCCACCAACTTGGCAAGTATGTACTTTAATTATTTGTCCCAAAATGATGTTGTGGGTAATAATAATAAAAAACAATGGCTACTATTGATAAATAATTAACAACCTTATATTGTTTTGATATTCATATAAATTGGTGTATATGATCAGAAGACCATGGGGATTCTGAATAGCAAACTTATTTCGACAGCCGCTACCGTTTTGATGGAAAAAATTAGCTCCGAAAATAAGTCCGATTTCGGCAATAATTATTATAAATAGCGAAAAGTTAAAAAAATTCATAAGTCAGCCGAAAATTGTCCAATCAATATGAAACTTGGTGAATATGAGCGCTATGATGTGTATTTCCTTCGTTTTAAAACAAATTGTGCTAATTTTCTTAAATAAGAAAAATAATTACAATGAAAAAAATGACGATTTTGGTAATAATAAATAATTATTATTAATTATTATTACAATGAGTGAGAAACTACACTTACCGTGCTCGAAATTTCACCAAAACTGGTCACTATGCTCAAAACATAGTGCTTTCAATATCCTTATATTTAGTTTTTGAAAATTTATCTATAAAAAAAAATTCTAAAAAACAAAAACAACCGCACGCACCAAAAATCTGTGCGCCATTGCTGGTTGCTAAGGAACAAAAACCAAAAATAAAAAATTGTAAAAGTCAAAACTAGCCTGAGGCCATGTATTAAAGATAATTTAGAATTATACAGCAACTGATTCTGAATAGAATGATACCAAAATGTAAGACCTTACTCTTACTTTGCTCACATGGAAATTGTGAACAGACAATTACCGGTTTACTGTACTCAACCCGAGTGGGCTCGTGTCATGTAAGAGATGTGTTTTAACTAAAACTGCAAAGGCACTTAAGTGCTCAGTTGAGGTACTCAACGTGAGTGTAAATGGAGTAAAGTGTGAAGTGGGTTTAAATTACTGCACAGTTT
Organism: Cryptosula pallasiana; assembly: GCA_945261195.1. Classification (NCBI taxonomy): domain Eukaryota; kingdom Metazoa; phylum Bryozoa; class Gymnolaemata; order Cheilostomatida; family Cryptosulidae; genus Cryptosula; species Cryptosula pallasiana. Next base: position 12,338,450 of record OX183132.1, read on the forward strand.
AACAAAAATGTCAATGTCGACTTTAACATTTTCTTTTTCAATTCATTATGTTGTAAAGGATTTTGTCACACCTTCACCGAACAGCTACTAGGGAAGTTTACGGAGACAGCAATGTAAAGATAATTGCTATAGAGCGCTACTGATTTAGTAGTAATGGCTCTCTTTACTAACTACCTGTGTATCAAGATAGCTCCGGGTTCTGCCGTGTGCAGATATACTAACAAGATCAGGCAACCTGCCAAACTAAACGCACCGGCTTATATAAATGAATACTTTATTACCTCAAGATACAAAAGCTTACTCAGAGATGTTCTCTCAGCAAGCGCACAATCAACTCTGCCCACTGGGCCACATGTCACTATATTTATGCAATCAGATATGTAAATAAAGCGGTTGAAATTACTAAAACATGATTGGCACAAAAAGCATCAGGCCATACAAGCATGAGTAGGCATAAACACAAACAAGCAGGCGCTATAAAAGCATATACCTAACAATAACAATGAGTCCAAATGAGGAATTCCTAGCTTGAGATCCTAGAGCGTCTTCCTTGGTAGGTAATGCAGTACGCATATGCATCTGTGCTGGTTCAGCTGATGTCATTCATGCGTAGCTAGTATCACACACTAACTATACTCTACGCTTGCTAGCTGTAGCATTACATTGAGTAGTAACTCATGGTACATGGGCCAGTAGTGCTAATCAAAATAGTGTCCACCTATGTGAAAATCCATTACAGTATAACAACAAAAAAGTGTAGCTTTACTACCATGTATATCTGTCTGATTATTAATAGTTAGGATAATTTCTACTAGCATTTGGTAGTATAATAGGAGCAGACCTATATAAGATAATGTGCTGTTTCCAGTAGATAATGCAACAGTGCCGCAACCTTGGCCTACTTCCTGTCGACACAGAGCTTCTTAATAACTTTCGGACCCTTTTTAATTTTTCTTGGCACATGGATTTTCCTCTTTATTGTTTTGTTTTAAGTAAAATAAGGGCAGATGTCCAGTAGGTTGAGTGTTTGTTGTGGAGAATTTGAGTTTATGTTCCATTTCCTTAAGTTAATGTGATGACTCTCATATGGGTTGCTTCTACTCCTTCATTTCGTGGTTCATGTTACAGATCTAATTCACGACCTACACACCTTTTGGCTTATGTAAAATTATTACTATTACGAAAAAGTAAACTTTAATCAATCAATTACCATCTATATTGTCTTCGCCATTCCTCATATTTCACACTCATTTTCGATTACACCTAAAATCAAAATAACAATGAAATGAAACCAATGCAATACGTTAATTAAGAGAGACTGACTCGCTTTGTATGGAACCTGAGTCTATTTACCAAGTTTGGCGAATACTTTCTGTTTATTGGCAATGATTTTTCATTGAATCTTTCATTGCTCATACCAAAGAGAAAACAGTGGAAAGTTATCATATACATAGTGTGTAAACTCGAAACTGTTGGGTCTACTCCTGAAAAAAAATTTACTATACACGTTACGTTGCAATAATGACAAAATGGACCATTTGACAAATAATAACTAAAAGGAATCGATTAGTTTTGAATAAAAAAATTGAATGTACTTGCCGATAATATTTCATGATTTCTTGATTTCATGATTTAGAAGTGCCGGAGTTTTAAGCGGACATCGCAAAAACATACTTACATTTATACAACAGGTAAGGATTTTTACCTTTGCGTGCGTGATCAGTTTATTATATTGCAAAGGCATATAATAGATTCATAGAATTTTGAAGCATTAATGCTGCTAGCTTCATCAGATAGACAACTATTGGCGCAATATGCTGAGGCATTATTCATCTGCAATCAGAAGTTTTTGTTTTATATGCAATGCTATCAAAAAACTTGAAAAGTCTGCCAGCAGTTTCATCAGTGAAAACCATGCTATCCCCTAGATTGAAATTACTTAGCATGGACACCAGTCGAAAGCCCTGTCCCATAGTTTGTAACAGCGTTAGTGGAAGCGATTTAGCTCCTAGTTTAACAAACATCGCTTCTCAACCCTGTTCAAGTTATAGCAAGCAACTTACGTTTACTTTATTGCATAACAACCAGTCGTCATGTCAATGTATTCTGAGATGGAAGAAAAAATCAAAAGTACCGAGTAACATGAAGTCCAAGAGTCGAAGAATAAAAAAAAGTATCAAAAAGCATCCATCTGCTATCAGGTGTCTAGATCTCGAATTAGATCTGTCAGATGAACGACAAAATGAAGGACTAGAGTCTACTAAGCATAGGTTATATCGCAATATCTGCTGGTGGTTGGAAATTTTAGTAGTAAAATATAATAATAATAATAACAACAATGACAATGACAATGACGACAATGACGATGACAACAACGGCGACGGCAATGACAACAACGACGACAATGACGAAGACAACGACGACAACGACGACGAAAACGACATCAAAAACGACGACGACAACGGTGACGACAACAACAACGAAAATGACGACGACGACAACAACAATGACAACAACGACGACAGCAATGATGACAATAATGACAACAACAACAATAATAATAATAACATAATGTTTAACACGACGTTTTAATTTGTAAAATAAGTGTTGACCAAGTTTGCAAGCAAACATTTTTGAGTTGAAACCAAAATTAGTGGACAAAGGTGTAGAAAAACTGGGTACAAGCAAGAGAGGAGTTGGTGAAAAAATGAATGATGATATTATTTCCTAATAACTGCAACAACATTCAACAACTGCAGAATAACCAACAACAACAGCAGTAGCAGTTTAAGTTCACACCAACAATGAACAGTAATATCAGTAAATAATAATAGTAATTTGTGAGTTGTTGGTAATAATAAATAATTATAACAATAATTAATTCACTATACAATTACTACTTACTGATACATTGTTATGGACCTACGGCCAACAATTATGTATAATACTGTGATACCTAACTCAATACAAAAAATTACCACTCAAACCACACCCACTTCCCTCACGTAAACCTATCCATTACAACAGATGAGCTTATAAATCTCAGCTATAATACCAATCCAAAATTGGATGTGGTTTGCGTCTTGGCGTTTTGTGTTGAGCCAGGTTTCGACGTAATCCATTTGTTGCTATTACTGCAGCATTGGCAAAGCTGACTACGTTTCTGAAAATTTTAAACTTAAATCAAAACACATTATTTGCGCAATAAAATTAACCTAAGAAGTCCTAATTATTACTTTTATTTCCCAATATTTTTGTCACAAGCCACATGAAGTTTTTTATTTTACCAGAAACTTTATTTTTACCAAATAACTGGATATAAAAGTGTCAAAACTAACAGAAAATCAGGCTAGTCGCAATTTATATCATAAGTTTTATGATTGAATAAAGCATTTCTGGGTGCATCCGTAAAGGGAGATTACTCCTACCAGGTCCCCATTAGGAGGACAATACATTGCCAATGCCAAAACCACTACCAAACCATACTAGTCAACAATGACCATCCTGTTCACTAAAACATTGTAGAGAAAACCAACCGTCAAACAAGAGTGTCATCTGGCAGTGAGACACTTCGAAACAAAACGAGGCATAGAATGCCTCTCTGTAGGACTAAGAAGTTGAAGAGAGTTTCTTTTTAAAATATGCTAATTGCTAGTGAACGGCACATTTTAAAGTTCTCATTTATTTTTTATTGCATTTTAACACATTTTCATGATCTTTTTCACTCCAGGGCATCAAACCTTTTGAGATGGAGGAAAAAATGAAGCCTATCCTATGATAGTAAATCTACTATTTTGTTGTTGCTATATCATGACTTAAAAAGAAAAACGTAAAACTCGGCATTGACATTTATTTGGAACTTTATGGTATTTTAAAACCACTCCACACTTCACTCCATTTACACTCATGCTGAGTACCACAACCGCCCAACAAGCAAGTGAATGTTGTACAAACGTTGTCTGGATGTCGGTGAAAGTCCCCTGAATGTTTTGCGCAGCATGTTTACTTCACTACTTTCTGTAGACACCCTTGAACGTTATTTAAACGTTATTCCCAATGTTGTGGACAAACATTTGTACAATGTTTATGTAATGATAACTCAAAATGTTGTATTAATGTTGCCTGGATGTCCATCAACATTCCCTAAACATTGAGCGCAGCACGTTTACTTCACTACTTTCTGTAGACACCCTTGAACGTTATTTAAACGTTTTTCCCAATGTTGTGGACAAACATTTATACAATGTTTATACAATGTTTATGTAAATTTTAGCAATCAAGTTTTGGTACATACAAACGTATTATGTGGTTCCCTGCAACTATCTGACCTTCTCTTGGATACAACACTATTCAAATGATGGAAAATATGGTAAACAAAACTGTTGAAATCTCACACAAACTTTTTGTTGCAAAACAATTGCCTGATATAAAGTGACCATTGTCTATTTTTAATGTAGACAAAAAAGTTTCTTTTGTTCAGGAATTCATCAATGCTTGACCTTAGTCAAAAAGTTATTCAAGATTTTGAAAAGAAAACATTCACAAAAAATGTTCAGCAATAGCAGCATAAGCCCTTCGCTACCCTAAAATATAATCACAAGTTTGCCAGAAAATGCTTTTGAGGTAACTGACAAGTAACACCCTCTGTGTGTTCAGTACTTTTAGTATTGTGTCACAGAGTAGCATAAAAAATTCACCAAAAAAACTTGGTCAGAAACAACTTTACTCCATAAAAATAAATGTTTGCTGTATACTAAAATTTTATCCAAAATTTTGTTCTACATGGAGCCTCACAACCCTTTTACAATGTTCTGGTGTTTTATTAGGGCAAAAATTATTTCAATTTTCCATAAACGTTTGAAAATAATGTTGGATGAAAAACGTTCTCAGTAAATTTTTAAAAGCATTATTGTAATATTTTCGAATGATGTTAAATAAACATTGAAAACAAGCGTTTGCTAAACATTACATAGTAACATGGTTACAATATTCTAAAATGGCATTTGAGCAAACATTACTTCAACATTCTATAAATGTTTGAAAACAATGTTGGCTGAAAAAATTCCCAGAACGTTTTTAAAAACATGATTTTAATGTTTTTAAACGATGTTAAATAGCAGTTGAAAACAAACGTTTGCTGAACATTACATCGTAACATAGTTACAATTTTCTGAAATGACACTGGAGCAAATGTTATCTCATCATTGCACAAATGTTTGACAGCAATGTTGGCTGCAAAACCTTCCCGGCACATTAGTAAAAACATTGTTGTAATGTGTTTAAAAAATGTTAAATAAAGGTTGTGAACAAATGTTTGCTAAACATTGCCCAATAACATTGTGAATATGTGCTGAAGTAACAGTTGGGAAAACATTATGTTAATGTTCTAAAAAGGTTTGAAAGCAATGTTGGCTGAAAACGATCACAGAATATTGGTAAAAACATTATTGTAATGTTTTTAAGCAATGTTAAACAAATGTCAAAAACAAACATTTGCTGAACATTACATAGTAACATAGTTACAATGTTCTGAAATGACGTTTGAGCAAATGTTATCTCAACATTGCATGATTGTTTGACCGTAATGTTGGCTGAAAACGTTCCAGCACATTAGTAGAAACATCGCTGTAATGTTTTTAAAAAATTTTAAACAAAGGTTGTAAACAAACGCTTGCTAAACATTAGTCATTAACATTGTCCCAATGTGCTGAAGTAACATTTGGGAAAACATTATCTTAATGTTGTAAAAAGGTTTGAAGAAAAATGTCTGGTGATAACCTCCCAATAACCTTTGCTAAAATGTTAGAACAATGTTCAAAAGCAACATTATTTGAATGTTACATCACGATATTGAAATAACATTCAAGTGGAACATAGCGCTGTGTAATGAAAAATAATTAACTATTCATTACTCATAGAGACGAATGAAGGATTGCAAATAGTAAATAAAGCCCTAATGCTTTGATACAGTTCATCGAACTCAATCTACAATAACCGTTTCATTAGATAATCTGGTTTGTAATACTATTTTTACACTGCACTTCGGATATGTAACCAATCACGGCCCAGTAGCTAGATGTCCATTGGCTAATAACAGAATTTTTAGAAGTACACAGGAAAAACGGACGGCACGATATCACTGCAATATGCAAACAAAACTTTCAACCAAACACTGGTGTACAAAACCTGCTGACACATGGCTTGTGATGGATGGATTGACTTAAAACTTGCGGTGGGCACACAAAGGCATTGGATAATCTCGTGGTTGTGTTAGCTATTCGATGTCCGACTACCCCAAACTAAACCTTTAAGTGCCGCCGTAGTTGTCTGTTTTGCTAAAAACCTAGATTAAACCCGCCAATGATGGTAACCTTGTCTTCAGACTATCAATTAGTGTTGAAAACATAATTCAGATTTTATTACGTACACACTTTCCTTAAATCTTTGTTTTACTACAAATTGTGTGAAATTGTTTGCTTTTTTTATATCAAGTTTCCCTTTTGTTAAAGAGCGACTGGTCCTAATTCATAACATGCGTCAAACAAAAACAAGCAAAAAACTCTATGAAAGACAAAAAAATGAGAAGGACATGAAAAGCCCAACTATTCTACAAACATAACTGAACTAAATGAAGGCCAAAGCAACAAACTCTTAAAAATCCTAATTTACATGTTTTAAACAGTTGTGTATGCGATGAGAAAATCATTGAGAAGCTCTGCATACAAAACAGTAACACTTGTTGTTATGTTGTCAGCCTTCGACAGCTTATTTGATACATTCAAGATTTTGAATAACTGATCAGTCTTTTTGTGTTTTGCCTGAAATCTGCATTTTTCTTGGGTATTTTATAAAACTTAGTGCCATGCAAAACTTTAAAAAAGCACCAAAGCAAAATTTGTCTCAAATCTACTTTTCACGCTTGTTACATTTTGGTGCTCGCTGGACAAAAAATGAAAATTGAAGCAGAAAAAGTGATAATAATAAGTTTTTCAACTAAAATATAAACGTCTGTAAGTCTTAAGAATTTGACTAAAGAATACCTTGAATAACTTGAATTGTTAAGAAGCACAACTTTGCTGGTAGTTATAAAACAAACTTGTAAGCGGCGAGCCGTTAGTTGAATGTACTGAAAGTTGCATTTATTGTCTGAAAAATGGCAGCCAACCAGTGCTTAGAGTATTTAACAGATTGTAGTAGTATGGAGATGAGAGCAGTTGTAGACAACCAGAATATTCTCCTAGAGTTGGTCTCTGCAGAGTCAACTACATACTGCTGTAAAGTAGACAACTCCTATGATCTGGTTATTAAAGATTCTTGTGGAAATATGAAGTTCTGTGTGGGAGGAGCAGAGATTGTAGATCATCCAATCACAGTGTATATCTCAGAAGAACAACCAATTGGTAAAGTAGAAAACTTTCAGTTACATTTAACTAATCCACACAGCAGGTACCAAGTTATAGAGACTTCCAATGGATTTAGAATGGAAGAGTTTTCACTCGTTGTAAACTCTGGAATGGTTGTCTTAACATGGCCACGGAACTTCTCTGTAGAAATGAAAGCTTTGACCATAAGCTTTGCTATACAGAGACTTATGAAAGAGATTATGTGATACTAAACCAAATTGAAATCGAGAGAGAGATAGGACTGAATGACACTGATGCATCCCAAATGGATACATTACAAATTAAAAATACAAAGAAAACAGACCAGTAGTTCCATCCGTGTTCTCTCTCAGTGATTGTGAGCAAACGTTCCATCTACGAGCTATTGGATGGCAAAAAGACTTTCAAACATTTGCTCTGATGGACTCAATGCCTTCTAATAAAATTATCCTATTTTTTTGTCTAACCACAATGGTTCATGCAAAGCTGTTGATATAACTGGTACAGAAATCTTTAGAGTCAGTAAATATGAACCCCGTCAAGAAATTAAAATCACTGTTTACTCTGAAACATTTGGAGAAATAAATATACAGCGGACGGAAATCACTGGAACAAAAGTGCAGAATGTATCAACATCAACAAGATTTCTTTTCAAAATCAATGATCCTGATAAAAATTATGTTACTACTATTACAGATGAAGTAAACCTGCGCTGGAATGTTGATACGAACGAAACACTAGAACAATTTAACTCTTTAGTAATGGTTGGTGGCCCTGAAAAGGGCCGTTGTGGAATAGGCCCTTATGCTAGGTGAAGTGGACATCGTGGGCTACACAATGACCTCTCCTTCGGTGGACTCACTCGCGCTATGCCAACTCCCGGAGACATCTGTGCAAACCTGCACTCGTAGCAAAATAACATGTTGCTGCTAGTGGTAGCCGCTCAGCACTGATACTGCTGATAAGATGTGTCAGCAGTTTTAAAGCATCCAAGCGAACGGACTGGTGAAAGAAGCGAACGCTGTCTAAAGTAATCTACTCTATGCATTATTGTATAATGTTCCATTGCTGTAATTATTTTCTATTAAATATTATTATTTTATTATTATTACAAGTTACGAATAATTTGTGTTGTGGATGTTTAAAAATTATTATAAGTGTTGTTTAATCACTTCTGGTGCAAATACTTACTGGCAGAGGTTGTGCAGATGTAGGTAGTTGACATATTAAAATTTTGTCCAATCAGGGACATAATTTTGAGGATTACTACTATATAAGCTTGAATTATTTTTATTTGTGCCAGAGTTGCCAGTGAATAAAGTTGTGCTCATACTTTAGGTAATTCTGCTTCTCTCAAATCTAACTATAAGCCTCTGCACCCACTCTACTATGTGGCAGTTATAAAATCTACGTCTCATAGTAGTCACTGCATAGACACTAGTTTAGCCGGGCAAGTCTATTGACCCTGCAAGTTAATAGAGACTATTAGTTTGCCATTGAGTAAACCTCTGCCTGTATTACTGCTAATAGAGGTGGTGATTAATTACCCGGGAAGTTAAATCATAATAAGAGATTAGACTATCAACTGGGCCGGTTTTTGGTCCATTCACAGACTAACTGGGCCCAATTTCGGTCTTGTTAGTGAAACGGCATAATTTTACTTCACAGACAAGAACGGAGAGAAGGCTGCCTTTATGAGCAATTATCTGAAGAACATTTTGGACATTAAGCTAGCACCGGGTTTAAATGAAAATGAAAAGAAATTTCTTTTGGCTCACTCATTTGGTTATTTTATGGGAGTGCTGAAGTTTTTTCAGTTTCAACCCAATGTAATAATTTCAGAGATAAAATGCAGCTGTGAATTCTGTCGACCTTCAAGGCATCCAAGGTACAAAAATTTTTCTTTGAGTTTCTGGGAAAGGCAACACAGATTTAGATTGAAGTCAGCTGGATATAACAAGCAAAAGAACTTGGTGTATTATGATTTAATAAGTGTGACATGCATTATTATAGAACGCACTCCACTGGGGCACTCACGAGGGATATTGAAGTTGGAAATAAAAAATGATGTCGAAACCACTTTATTTCGTGCGGTTCAACTTCCTGGAAATGACACGCTGGCTATATACTCAGAGCTTAACTATTTGTTATGTTTCCAGCAAGGCAATCATTTCTTCAACCATCTAGGTAATCCCATAATCAACCTATATTGAGCTTCTATCACAGCTGGCAAAGAGAGAGATGAAACAAGGTTTGGAAAGTAGGTTGAATATAGATTTTTTGATTTTGCGACCAATACTAAACTCGGTGTCATAAAACCAGATATTCGCAGTTTGAGATTGTTCAAAACCGCCAGTCAACCTAACAGCCTTGAACTTCACATACAGATGCCTGCAATGTTTGCCTTGTCTGTGAAACTCTACTGTGAAGTTTACAAACTGGATCGAGAGATGATTCCCAAAATGTTGTATATGTACTGGGATAGGATTAGAGGATGCACTTTCTTTCAACATGATGGACAGTAATTATTTTTCAATGAAAGTTTTTGTATTGTTCTATTGAAGAATGAAAGCTGTAATAAAAAAATATTCTAGTGATCATATTATTCAATTACTTCTACCTTTTTTACGTGTTTGTGTTCGCTGAAGGTAAAACAACTAACCTATAGGGCAATATTCATGGCTCTTAGTTGCTTTTTGTGTGAATACTTTGAATGCTAAGCAGGTTTTGATTGAGCCAATTCTGATTGTCACAGTGACATCCAAGAGTGCCTGTTGAAGTAGACAAGTTGATGTGATTATGACTAGCTACTAGGTGAGGGTTTATTCCTTTTGGTAAGTTGCAACTTTTTCCATGGTGGAAACCAATGTCCAACAATAATACCTAAAGTTTTCATCACCAGCTATATAAACAGGTGGTTTGACAACAGTTAAATTGTTAAAGCAAGAATAGGTGAAAATGAAGGACTAGCTTAACTCCAGCAAGAAAACTTTTGCTTGCTTTTGCCTTTAGGCATCAAAAGCGATAGGTTAGGCTTGAAGGCAATCACACAAATATAAAGTGTACAGCCCCGATTAGTTTTTTTTGGTCAAGTTGTCAAATTATCAATGCAAGCACAAAAAACTTTATGCTTGCTTTTACCTTCAGCTATCAAAAGAGATAGGTTAGGGCTAGAAGGTAATCGCACAAGTATAAAGTAGATTTGTAATCAACTTCAGTGCACAACACCAATAATTTGTTTCTCTTATTACCCTCCCCCCTTGTTTCTCCACAGCTTCTATCACCCCTTTCCTTTCCCTCAGTGCCCAGCCGATTGATTAGCCTTCCTTCCATCCTATTCGTATGTTAGTACATAAAACCCTGTAATGATAGTGCTATGCCTCCCCCACACTCCACAAGCCTCCCTCCCAGTCTAACAGCCTATACATTGTCCCTACCTTACTCCCACACCCAGCTTCAATATTGAGCTAAATGCACATTTTTTGGGAGGTTTTAATATCGAGACAGAGCAAAAACTCCTCTCCCTTTCACTTTTTGTCTTGTTGCCTTGTATCACGCATCATTCCGCGACTGGTGCCTCCAGGTATCACCACAATATAAGCTTGACAACCCATACCAGCCCAGCATAGGTTGCAATACCAGCGCAACATCAAACCTGGTACCACGTTATATGATATAAATGACCTATCCTGGGCCAGGACCTGGACTTAGTAAGTTGGCGAATCCTACAAGTGAAAGTCTGGGGGCATTGGTCAGAAAACCCACCTACAGAGGAGAGTATATATCAACGGCATTCCAATTCAGATTATGAAGCTGTTCTGCTATATATGGAGCACAAGTTTCCTCTCATTTGTAATTGGCCAGAACCTCAGCCCAGAGGACTTGACCATGTATGTACAATTGTATGATTTGCTGTTTCTATTTGTATTGTATTGTATATAATGTTATCGGAGCACATTTTTTTATATTGTGTGCAATTGGCTCACCTTTAACAAGGGGGGGGGGAATGTTCTTTTGTACTTCCTATAAAAATGAGTTGCAGTTCATTGAGGGGGCAGAAGTCTTGCGCATTGTGCATAGATATAAAGGAATTTCGTGTAAGCAACCGCTTTAATGGTGGCTACACCCTAACCCTTTCCCTTTCCCTCCCCTTGGACTTATGCCACTTTCCCCAGTACCCTAAACCCCGACCCTCTCTAATCAGGGTTTTTTTCCACTCTACTGCTAGAAATGGACAATGTGTGGGTTCCAGCAGCTCAGGCTGAAGTATTTGGTTCTATCCCTTTCCCCACCCAAACCCTAAGACCAAAGAAACTTATTCTAGTTACCCAGAGGATGAAAACAGTGGACAAGCAGTTCCTACTCAAACTATGTCCTGTAACTTGCCTAAAAGCCCATTCCCCTGCCCTTCTGAGCTGACTCGAGCTGTGTCTTGAGTCAGACTAGCTACGCCACCTTACTTGGGGTTCTGTAGGATGATCTGAAAAAAAAATGAGTAGTTCCTGTGCAGACTGAGGACCTACAACTACTGTCTTGTGGACGGCAAAATCATCAGGTTACAGGCACACAAGGTATCAGAAGCATGAATACACAGGAAGCGTGGGTAATTCTTACAAGAAAAGCGGAGCCTATCGTATAATATCTTTCTGCTCTTTTGTAATCTCGCCTGTTGTATTTATAATTGTATATAGTATGTGTTAGGACTGATTAACCCATTGATTTATAATTTTTGGGATCAGTGGATTCTATTGATGGTAATGTTATTACCACCGGACACTACTATAAATGCCATAGCAGCTAGTACTGGCAGTAGTTATTTGGTGTGCTTTAAATACATTGTATTTTTCTGGTTTTCTCAGCAATAGTTTCATCATCTTGGATAACATTGTGATGTGTGTCTAGACTGTTGGCTCTTAGAAGGAAGATTGATTGTTGACTTGTGGAGATGAAGAGTAGTGGAACAGAAGGAAGATTAGATCGTGTAATAGCTGGGAGCTGTGGATCTGAGTTTGGAAGTTTTACAAGTTTAGGAGAACTTGTGTTTGGAAGCTGTTGGTCTAGCTTCATTGGAGTCATTCATTTGCAGTTAGTTGTGTGCGTGACGGCGGTGGCAAAATTTTTCACATAACACACCTTGTTGATTGCAAAAAAGATTGTATATAATGAAGTGTTTGTTCTCATACCCTGTTTAGTCGGAGTCAAGGACTCTGTTAGAGTCAGTAACTCCAGTGTTGGAGTAGACCCCGAGCAAAGTTGACTCTGTGGAAGCCAATGGAGAATGACTCTATGGAGTCGGATGGAGCAGACCACATAAGGGAGTAAGTGGAGTGAACACGAGGTGTGTTAACGGATAGTTGGTTGTTGTGTTCATTGTAGATGGTGTAAATCTACTAGCAAGTTAACAAAAAGCTGACAAACAATATCATAATCATTTGACATTTTAGATAACTCAGAGAATGGTAATTACAAGCAAAAAATGAACTGTCAGAACAAGCAGGTTGAGAACACAATTTTAGTCTAATGGAATGTTCAGGAAATATTGGCAAAAGTCTCAAAATGGTTAAAATGGTTTTAAATTAGTTCTACGAGTTTTTTAGCACTAGCAATGTTCAAAACTTACTGCAAAAATTGAAGTTAGTAAATCTAAAATAGATGATCAAAGGAAACTAACAAAAAAACTCCTTCGTATGATACGACTGGTACTACAAGAGAAGCTAAATTACTAAGTCGGTTTTCTTTACTATTTGTTGGCATAAGGTAGTCAAATAGTTAACAAAAAAATACAATATTTTCACTCGTAGAGATGTTATTAGTTAAGTGATTACTACTGTAAGCACTATTTGTATGCTTTGAATAATGCAGATCTGTTGGTTCCGGATGAAAGTCATAGGCTACACCAACTTTTTTTAAATATATTTCTCCAACCAATTAAATAGCTGTATTTTGTAGTTCAGCTTCATATGCTTGGTCCTTTTCTGGTCCAACACAGAATGGTTGACTCATTAACATATTCATTCTACCAATGGTGTTTGCCAATTAATCCTGTCTGTATGTAAGGTTGTACAGCTCTGAAAAATGACAAACAAAAAGCAGTTTTTTATTCCTATTAATTATCAGTTACTCAATTTCAACGTTGCCAACACCTACTCTAAATGCAGAATATGCAGAATAAACAAACAAATGATAAAACAGCTGATAGCTATTTTGCAATGAACTGAGAGTTATGCACGAAAAGGCAGATAGTATAGGTGTTATTGTCACAGGAATCTTAAACGTAAAGTGCTTTGGATCGATCTGCGAAAAGTTGCTGAGATTGAGGTTCTGAGTTTTTCTCAAAAATCTATTTTCTTCCGCAGGACTTACAATATGAAATGAGTTTTTGAATGAATCTAAAGGTCTCTGTATCAACACCTTGCACACAACTTCCTACAAACATTCATCTAGTTCCGCTAGGATAATAATTTAGTGTTGACAAAAAACACTTTACTAGTTAGTTTAGTTAGCCAGCCAGTCAGCCCGCCAGCCCGCCATCCCGCCGGGCCGCCGGCCCACCGGCCCGCCAGCCTACCAGCCTGCTTGCCTTGTTACAATATTTTTCTATTCCATTAAACAAAAACCTAAAATTGACAGATTTTTTAATGTTTATTGGCCTTAACTAGTGCTTCCCGGAATTTGAAAGTAGAATTAGACAATTACTCTATCACTTCGCTTTGCTTGATGTAATTTCAACCTTAAATAATCCTTTTCACATGGATGTATGAAATAGATATGTTCCAAGCCGAAGACTCTTTGAAGGTTAAAAAATTCAATTTTTCAAGCTCGACCAAGAGTTTGTAACTTCTGTGATGATTATTTATATTGAAAGGAAAAGTGGTTCGTGTCATTAAATATTATTTTTTACATTCCACTCCACTATAAGTACCTCGTTTACTTTGCGCTTCCTGTAAAGCATTACTTTCCCTTTGTTTATCCAAGTCTCCTTTAAGCTGATCCACAATGTATCCCTGTTCTTTCTCAACAGTAGCTAGCTTGTTTTTAGTATCTTTCAGCTCTGCAAAAAATAATAAGTACAAAAAATTGACTCTTTTCTAGAGTACTTGAGGAAAAAACTTTTACTCTAAACCTGAAAATCAGAACTTGAGCATGATTTCTCGACCCATACTACTGCATCACTTCACTGAAGTAAGCTTATGCCAACTCTTTGATGGATTGATAACAGGCCGGGTTTAGTTAGCTGTAAAATGACCAATCTGTGGCAAGGAACTGATCTAAACTGACAAATACCTACTATCCCTCAAGATTACGCATTTTGGTGCACTCTAGTAGCTGTACATTTGCCCTATCCAGCTACACTGAGCCACCCTGATCAACCAAACTGTATACCGTAATGGATGCCGGTCTGGTTCCACGGACATCCACTAAGCTCGAGTATTGTACCTTTCTCCAGAGGGGACACTGAACTGCTCGACAGTGACAACTGTGCAATCAGGCAACCGAATTACCCGGTATAGCTAGAGCACATGGCTCACACAAACAACACAGAGCGGTGTTTGAATAGTGGCTGTATTCTCACAAGACAAAGTCCTGAACGGTATTAATCCTCTAGGGTTATTGTGGTAAGACATGAGAATGAATGCAATGATTGTAGGTAAAGTCACTCCTGTCATAGGAGGACTCACAGGAAGTAATTAGCATACTTCATATAAGATCAATAGCACAGGAATTAACTCAACCAATCCAAACAGGTATATAAATAGTTGGAAAATCAAGTAAAGTGAATAGATTATACGTAAAAGGTGCCAAGTGACTAGAAGGCGGAGTCCTATCTCCTTTGTCCAATCACATGCCCTACAGGGGTCCCAGGTTATAGTTAGCTTATGGTCAACTAGTCTGCTAATCCGAGAAAGGGTACTTCCGGTTCTCGGCTTTGACTAAGTTCCCAGATAGGTTTAGGGTTCCTACACTATTGTGGCCATCTGGTGCCGGCCCAGGGTCGGCCGGCCCTGCACACCGACCGGCGCTGCACACCATGCCACCGGCACAGTACAACTTCTTACCCAATCAGCGATTAACCAAAGGCTTAGGCTGAAGTCTAGCGCACTGTTTGCAAAGGATGGAGAGTAAACGACCTGTTTACTATCAAGTTCCATCAAAATCTGCCACAGTACTACCTGCTCTGAGCTGTATACTACCTACCTCTAGCTGCATCGCCTCACTGTACGGCCTCCACTAAGGATAAAAGACTAATGGTCAACACCAATTCAAATAGAAGATGTACTCAGATGCAAACTGAGTAAACTGGAGTGGTTGTTTACTTGTTATGGCCGGGTATTGTTTCACTGCTCAGCTTTCAAAATATAAAGCAACTGAAAGAGAACTTATATGGCGCCATCCCAAAAGTTTCGCTTTGCATCTGAGTTAACCTGTCCAGTTTTGAGAGCAACTCAAAAAATATTTTCTGCTACTACTTTTCGGTTTTGTAAGTGAAAAAGCATTCTCTTGCTTTTGCTTTCAGTTCTTGATCGGTGCATTGATATACAACTCAGCGACTGTGTTGCATGCTATAAGGCAACTTTTAGTCAAAAAAAAATTAAACAATCAAGGAGTGTAGAACAATAGGAATCTAAAACACTAAACGAAATACAGTGGAAGAATTTTACAGAGAAAACCTGTAAAAATTTGTTTATACAGGCACTTAACTAGAGGCTGTTTCTGTGAGTCAAGGACACCTTCCGACAGTGACTAAACATGATCAACAGACAGCTGATTGTTCCTGTTCCCTGTTTTATATACAAGACGGGGACCCCTGCAGAGTCAGTAAATGACCTTGCAGGGCTAGTGGTAACCGTCATTGGGCTGGCTCGAGATGAGTGACTTAGTCCAAGATTCTGGAGATAGCGGTGGGGCTTCAGAAGGTCACGTTTAAGGCCTAACTACCTTAGTATGTAAAGAAAGGTGGCTGCCAGGCTAAGGGAAACCCCAGAACCAAGTAGGAGATAGGACCGCATACAAGCAGACACTTCAGCCTTGAGCTTTGCTTTTTTTATGAGTGCTTAATCCCTTTAACAACGTGTGCTTTTACTGTATTAGTTGTTATATTTAACCTTCTATTACTAATTTTCTATTTTACTTTTTGTGTCTCTCACTGATTATATTGATAACTAGGACAATAGTTGTTTCCTGTGATCCAGCCTATATAAGGTTGGATCTCCTCATTGTTCTTTGCATCTGTTTATACTTGCTATTGCCCTTGTACACTAGGAGATAGCCTCCATGGACCAGTACAGAATATGAATTAATGTTTGGACACATGCAAACTGAATGAGTATGTCTCAACCGCAGACTCTATATTAGTTGATAAAGTCATTCGAACAAGTAGTATTGGCCATACCAGCAGTGTCCTCTCTGGAGAGAGGTAGAGTGTTTTGAGTCAACAGGCCAAAATCTACTACAATATGAAAAGCTTAAAGATATGCTTACTCTTACTCGTGTTGATTTTGCATAATTTAAAGAAGGCAGCGTCTACTACAAAAAAAAACTATGAAGAGATTAAAAGCAAGCCTTTTTTCACAAACTTTTATTAACAATGATTATTAAGTGTTGTATCACCTTTGCTCTGTTTTTCTGCTAAGATTTCCATCACTCTTATCTTTTGGTTGGCCTCCTTCAAATCTGTAGCATAATACAGACAAACATACGGGCTGGTGAACAAAAGATTTTGTAGCTGAATTTAAAACTGGGTCATTCCTCAAAAAAATCATTTTATATATTTCTGAACACCAATTTTGGTAGTAAATTAAATAGAATCAGGTATACTATCCACTAAGTGTATGGAGATACATGAATGTCTGTTTTCTAGTGAAACACTTTTGCGTGCCTTGGTATATTTTTTCATCCTCAAACTACATTTTTTCAACTTTTTCACAAATACTTTTCTTGCGCTCATCTAAAACAGTTTTGAATTTGTTTGTGATTGCTTGCTTTTCTTCTTCAATAGCTCGACATTTTTGCTGGATCATGTTTTGTGCTAGAACAAATAAATCACATGTGTTAGATTTGTAAACAAGAAATATAAAACTAAACATCATTGCCTTCAAAATTTTGTTATGAGATGCATGAGCTCCAACTTTTGGGAGCAAAAATACAATAATCTTCAACTAATTTAGAGTTTATGTAGGCTTCACTTTAAGCTAACAGCTGCCGTACTGCTATGCAGGTTTATAAGTGTCACAATAACTTTTTCATTTTGTAATAACAAGAAATTAATCATTTAACTGGAAATATATCTTTTTAAAAAGAGGGTTATTATTGCAAGATTTCGGCAAGTCAAATTTTGGTATCAGAAGTTTATTTGGATGTGACACACTGTTTATCCATTTAAAATATATTCATCATACTGTGGATTTATTTTACCTTTTTTAAGCTCATTCACTTCCTGCTGCATTGTGGGCAACCTTTGGCAAGCATCGCTGAAACCTGTGAACAATCAATGCATCGAATCAAAAAACTCGTGGAACCGCAAAAAAGGTGTGCTTTAATTTAAAAAATATGACACCTTTCTTTCATGTAATAGACTATTATGTAATAGACTATTATGTAATAGACTATTATGTAATAGTCTATTGTGTAATAGTCTATTATGTAATAGTCTATTATGTAATAGACTATTATGTAATTGACTATTATGTAATAGACTATTATGTAATAGACTATTATGTAATAGACTATTATGTAATAGACTATTATGTAATAGACTATTATGCAATAGACTATTATGTAATAGACTATTATGTAATAGACTATTATGCAATAGACTATTATGTAATTGACTATTATGTAATTGACTATTATGTAATAGACTATTATGTAATCGACTATTATGTGGTGGATTTTAGTGAACCTCTCTAGCAAAAATAGACTCCCTTTTCCACATCACCACTAGCTATTATCTTACGAGACCATCCTTAAGGCTGCCCTATATATATCACAGAGAACATAACCCAAGTCACCCCGGGTCAGTACCCCAGGCTAGCCAATAAAGATGGCAGCTAAATGTATCCTGGGACCTCAGGAGCTGGAAACCTTTCACCTTATGTATACCGAAGCAATACAAATGATGGGAGCTGAGACTAGGAAGTAGGGATACCATATAAGGAGTGGAAGATTTTCACCACCGCACAAAGAGCGGGAAAGGAGCCCAGAGCCACTTTGCCATGTGTTCGCTCCTGCTGTTGATTCACTATGCTATTATGATTTGTATTGCCTCTTTTTATTTGTACCTATTTTGTATCAGTTTCTGCTATTGGCTCACAACTAATAAGGGCGTGAGTTTTCCTACCTTCTACTGTAAAAGGAGCTGCTGTATATGAGATACGTCAGAAGGGAGAAGAAGGTCTTGTGGATTATGTTAGATAACCATGTTATATTGCTAAACAGAATTAATTAAATAGTTTACTCGTGTAAACTCTGTGTGATTTGTCTGGGTCATGGACCCAAAGCAGTGGTTAGTGTCTGGTTGGAGTGGGTGCCATTGTCTCACTAGTAGGAGGAGGAGGAAATTTACTACAACATCTCATCGTTTTTTTCAGAAAGTTTTTTTATCTAATCTTTTTTTGCAGCCTTTCTGGATATTAAACAGTAAGTTAATTTTCACTTGGAGTATTAGAACAAAGGTGGAAGTGGGTTCAAAAACATGTAAAAGATTTGAACTACTCTGATCATTTGTACTTGACTACCTTTCGGTTGTTTGTAGGCATCATTTTGCTGTTCTCTACAGAGTGTCTCCAGCTGTGCAACTTTCTTGCTTGCTTCAGTGATTTCTAATAAAATTAAAACATCATATTTTTTGTAGAATCTTACAAATATTTTGGGGTAGTTTTAAATTTTGGTAATTCCTAAAGAGTTCATAGGGTTCATGGTCATAAATTAAACTAAATGTAAATGAAACTTTGCTTGATCTCTTTCGTTTTAAGCAAGGTAGGAGACACTTGCTGGCAACCACAAGATATGTTGTTAAAAATGTTTTATTATTTTTAGGTGAAGAAAACGGTCCTGTACTACTCATGTTATCAGCTTCATCTAAATTGATGTACTACCTCATAAAGAAAACAACAATAAGAAATCAATAGTAATTAATAAACATCAGGTGCAAGATTCCAAATTTTATTTACATATTGGCAATGAAAGACAGTGATCCAACAAAATTTACATGCTAAACAGTGAAGGCTGAGTTAATAAGGGCAGCGTACACAAAAGATTTGTGAAGTGTTTTTATTAAATAACCAACTTTTCAGTTAGTGGGTTTGTTACCCACAATTGTTTTAACAAATACTCAGTTGTAATATAATTTGCACCTAATGCAAAGTAGTCACATCTAAATGTACAAGCCATGTAGTACACTCTTCTATACATTGATTATGGATACTTGTTATTCGCAAATTTGAACAAAAAGATATATTTTATTGAACGGATGAGCCTGAATTCGTACCTTAGACAAAAAAACATCACCTCAAATTGTTTCCATTAAATCTAAGTAGCGCAAAGAAATATTTCTAGCAGAGAATATTGTTTATCATTAGTAAGCAACAGTCATTAGTGCAAACACACAGATAGAAAATCTATGAAACTTGTTCCTTATACTGATTTTACAGTTATTCAACATAATCAAAGGTTGCTAGTAGGTTATCTTCAAGCAAAGGCAAAATTAAATCGCAAAAGATCGCTTGGGGCTGTTTGCCTCAGGCATGTATTGATTTCTACAGCTTCCGCTACTAGTTAACGTATTTGCTAATCTTCACCAGTCTGCACCATTGAACCCTTTGTTTGTTAATGAAAACTTCCCCTAGGTGGAAAAACCAACAGCAAGAAATCCCTGTAAGTTATTGGAACATAAACTTGTTAGTTTAGTCTAGCGTGTAGCAACTTCTTGTTTTTTTGTAGTTGGAGAATCAAACAGTTATTAAAGCTCAACAAGGAAAGCTAATTGATTGTAGAATTATTTTTTTAATTTGTTGCAACAATCCACCAATATTAAACTAAAACATATAAAGCAACAGACTTCTGACACAAATTACTTGTCTGCTATGTAAAAGTACATTTGTGTCGTAGCATATGTAGAACTAGGCAGACATCAGTGTTGTTGCTAAAATATACGTCCAGGTCCTTTTTTATTAGCAATTCTGATATAAAATTAATCCGAGGAACCATATTTAAGCGGATGAGCAACTGAATTGCAGTGTGAGCAATAACAAATTGGCAAACAATTAAAAATTACCTCTTCAGACAAAACATTTGGCTTCAGCAATTGCAACTATTTTATCATTTTTTTAATGTTGAAAACTTGAAAAACAGTTTTGGATCTAAAAGAATTGTATGTTCTGTTTCACAGACCATATGAAAAATGATGAGTGCACTAAGAAATTTAATTTGCCTAGAAATCTATGAAGCTGTTTGGGGTGAACCATTTGAGCAGAAATTGCTTGCTATTTGATCCGGTTTAAGATGTTTCAGAAAGCTGACATGTTATCACTCACCAATTGTGGCCCAAGCTGCTACTCCATAAGGTAGGTCAGGGAGCTGAATGATATCTGAGACTGCACGCTTGTTGTTGTCTCGAATATTTAGTAGTTCGTTTCGCTGAGCTGCTGCCACAGAAGTTATCAAAATCTGTAGCTCCACCATCTGTTTCTTTTCTGCAGCATGATGTACTGGTGTCCGTCCCGACTTATCTTGTCCTGCCAGAATGATAAATCTTTGCTCTGGGGTAAGGTTGTTTAGAAGAAACTTTGTAATTTCTGTGTAACCTCCCATGGCAACGAGATGGATAGCTGTGTAGCCAGAACTGCTTGTTAACCTAACCAGTTCAAAGTGCTGAGTAGAGGAGAAGCCTGACAGCATACATCTGAGGCTCTCAATATCGTCACATCTGACTGCCTGGTGAATCGCTGTAGCTTGACTTCTATCCAGTGTAGTTATTAGTAGTTTATGCCGGTGGTTTACGGGCAATGTCAATAACACCTCTCTCAGCTTTTCCTCCTTATCACCGCAGTCAACATAGGTTCGAAGCAATTTTTGGGGTTCGACTTTATTTATAGCCATGATAGCTGAAAGCACAAAAGCACTCTCTGCGCATTGTTTCCTACTGCTAGCATTAAATACTGTGAGTAGATAAAGTAATTTTTAATATTGATAGACATTACACAATCAAAAGGTTACAAAATCCATGTTTGTATACACAGTTTGGCTATCGATAAAACCAGCCAAATTTATTTGTTGAAAAATGGAGCTAGTGCTAGAAATATCTGACAATACTTGTGGCTAAATGCACTTTTATAGTCATACCTGATGTAGAAGTAAAGAATGAACAAATGAATTTTTTCCGGTGTATTCCGCTCTATCCGTACAATGAATAATCAATAACTTACTACATAACTTAATAGCGAGTATTGATTCTATGGTCGGGATACATATAATTGTATAGCATTGATAGCATTATTAGTACAATAGCAGCAGATTTACATAACAAGTATCAAATACATCGAAGTTAGGTTCACATGTGTTTAATTTGCTGCATTGGTTACACACCTGTCAGGCATGCTTTTGTTAACTTTTTTATACGATTTCCTTTTTTTAATATACTACGCATCTCCTCCAGAAAATAGACTGGGCAAAATATCGCATTATCGTTGTTTGTTGGTATGAATACTTTTACACACCTGTTACAGTATATTTATATGGGTATGTAAAGTGCATGTTTGGTAAGTAGTTTAAATGATATTTGACAGTTGCACAGACCTGTCAGATATTTATTGATTTGTTATTTGATTATTCTTGAGGTTTTCCTCCCAGTTTTTTCCAGTTGATACGCTTCCTGTGTTTCTCAACTTGTTTGTTTTGATAACGGATTAAATGTTATGTTTATTTGAATAAAAAGGTGAATATAATACAAGCAGGCATATCAAATTATATAATAGTGTAAACAGCGCAGGTAAAATGGATAACATTTCTAAGAAAAAGTATGTAATAGTATGAGAGATTTACATGAGACAGTCAACCCCCAGCCCCCCCCCCCCACACCCCTTTCCACCCCTTGTCCTGTCAATCAACAAGTCAGACATAACCCCTGATCCCTTCCCCTTCCGCCTCGATACAAATTCCCCCACGAAAATGGATATTGAGGACCCCGACCCTGTATAGACACTGTATAGACCCTATACATCATATAGAACCTACCCCGGGTTACCCCGGGTCAGCTACCCTGGGCCAGTATACAAAGGAATTGATACAGTTAGCCTTGAGCCTATAGAGCTGGATGCTCACCTCAGGAAGCAGTTGAGAAGAGTACGTTGGTGTGGAGAGCAGGCTAAGTGAGAGATGCCCTAATAAGAAGTGGAAAAGTACCAAGCCAGGAAAAAAATTGGGAAAAGATGACCAGCACAATTTGACATGTGTTTACTACTATCATTGGTTGATTTTGTGTAGAAAAATGTATTGTACATTTTGATTGCTGCATTTTTACTATTATATTATATGATTGGTTCACCCTAATAAGGGGGTGTACTTTTCTCTGCTTCTCCTATAAAAGGTGCTTTGTTTGTGGTTTTTGAAGCAAAAGTTTGGAGGATCTTGCTGAAGTATTTAGTACTATATTGCTAAATGGAGTTAGTAAATAAAGTATTATTCGTGTAACTCAATTATTGTGTGTCTGGGTTGAGGGCCCCGTGAAGTTTGCTCATTAATTAATTCGGAGTCTACCCCAAATTCGCATTAAGAAGTTTTGGAGTGTTACCGTTGTGTCGTAGAAGAATGTGCAAAACTACTACATTGGTGGCAGCGGTGGAATTGGAACGAACAGAAAGACACAACGGAGAGAAGGAGAGAGAAGAAAGAAGCAAAAGTTATGCAGTGTCTGTATCCCTCCGTATCCATTCCCTCCCACCTACCCCGAAGTTATACAGTGGCTGTATCACTCTGTATCCATTCCCTCCCCCCTACCCCAAAGTATACAGTGCTTGTATCACCCTGTATATCACCGTCCTCTAACCCCAAAGCTATACCGAGCCAGTATAACCCTTTTACTGTTTTTTCTTTTCTAAAGGAATTCCTTAGTGTCGGTATCACCCTGTATACTACCCCCTCCCCTCCCAGAAGCTATCCCGGCCCGAGATAACCCGGTATACTGATTTATTCCTTGCCAGATCAACCACTCCATACCCCATAGCTTGCCATTGACAGAAGATTTTCGCCCAAAGAGCTAGGAGCGCTGGCAGTAACCCCGTTGGAGCTCAACCCATGGTAGCTCTAGAACAGCTGACTGAAGCCCTGCAGAATTTGGCCTGCACAGATGCCTTTCAAATCCCCCAAGTATGACGGCACAGGCGGTGTCGAATACTTTATCACTCGATTTATTGAGGTTGCAGATGCCAACGACTGGGGCCAAGCCACTGCTTCAATGCACCTCAGAGAAGCATTGAGAGATGATGCCGTTGAATGTGGCCACCCCCTCACATAGAAGGCATCTTCTCCTCCTTACATGCACGCTTTGGACTTCTCCCTAAGGAAGCACAAGCGAAGTTCATTGTGCTACGATGCTCACCCAAACCTCACTCCAGCAACATGCTAATGAGGTAGAGAAGTTGGTCCGCGTTGCGTATGACAACATCCCTCCAAGAAGAGTAAATCGGATGGTTTTAGAAACTTTTGCCAGTACCATAGGCCACCACTTGCCTGCAATGACACTTGCTGGCTGTACAACCCCACGATCTTGCAGTAGCCATCAGAGCAGGGAATTGATATTTACAGATAAAAAATGGTTTCGAAGAGAAACCTTCCAGAGCGAGATTGGTAGAAGATGATGATGAAGAGTAGCTCCTCCCCAATGGTGGGTCCTCACTCACTCACTAACCCCCCCCCCCCCCCCCCGCCCTCCCCAAACCAGATCCATCAGGCAGCCACCATAGCCTACGACGCTCTCTTCCTGTTGTTAAAAAACATGCAGATGCTGACCGAGGCCATCAAACTCCCATCAGAAGAGCTGCAGAAAATGCACTAGCAACCAAAACCCTCCCTTGCTGCCACTTCCCCATACCCCCATACCCCCACACCCCGTCACCTCCCCTCCAGTGTTGGGGGTGCGGTGCCATTGGCCACCAAGTCTCAAGTTGTGACCGCCAACTATGACTCTCAGATAAACCGATGATGGCGACCGCATTAGGTGTTGACGCCTGAAACTCGTGGTGAATGACAAACTTTTGAGTAATTGCTTTGTGTGTAACACATTGATTTTCAGCGTGATATATTACCAGCAATGTAGATGGCCATTGCTCACAGTGGTCGCACAAAACTGCTTTAGCATTTTAACAGCATTAGTCAGGATTGCTCAGATCTTATAGCTTTGGGGTAAGAGGGGATGGCTGCATACAGGGTAGACAGGCACTGTATAGCTTCGGGGTAAGGGGGGATGGCTGTATACAGGGTAGAAGAAGCTGCCCTGTTAACCCCTGGCCATCTACCTCAACTTCCCCCAACGCTTTGCCGAAAAACGGGCGTCGCCCACAGTAGGGAGAGCAGCCCCTAACTGCCCCGGGCACCCTGGAACTATTGAAAAAAGATAACAGAGTTGGAACAACGCAACCCTGTGATGCCGACTGTACCTCCCAGAAGAGAAAGACGACCTGTTGTACAGAGGCCAGAGCCCTGGCAGCTGCCCACTACCAACCGGTACACCCCCTTGCAAGATTTAGGAAATTTCGAGTCTTACTCATCTGTACACCACATCAGCGATGAGACTTCACCAGTTTGCTTTCCTATGCCACTGGACACTACACACCCCCCTGTCCCCATAGGCAACACCCAGCTGTTCAAGCTGATCACAGTCACAAGGTATACTACCCCACAGAGGAAACTGAACGAAACACACCCCGTCGTCACTCAACCCTGCCCACAGATAAACGGCCGTCTAGCACTCGAGAGCGACGCCCCCCTGCCCCCAAGCCCTCAGCTGTCAGCCAGCCACCTCCTTATACCCCTCACCAGAACGCCCTTATTAGGTGAGTTGTTTTTCCCAGGTCGAATAGGAGGAAAGTCAGCGTCAGTGCTCATCGACATCGGGTGTACCACTAATTTGTTATTACAACACCTATTCAACCGGTTGTCTCTGGCCACCAAACACTCTCTCCAAGAAGGAGATTCCTACGGTATCCGGGCAGATAGATCGCATAATCCCTTCTTTGGTACAATCAACCTACCCATTCATCTTCGAGACGTTAAAACAGAAGCCACTTTAGTGGTAGGACAGATAAATGAAGATGCCATCCTGGGTATGCCTTTTTCACCTCTCACCAGTGCCACATGAACTTTGAAAAATCAGTCGCGCAATTTTAGGCCAGGAACTTGCATGCACTGATCAGCAGGGCAGGATGCTCACTACAGGCGCACAATTGATAATAGATACCCACCTTCCCCCATGCACAGAGATGACAGTACTGTGCAAAGTCACTCACCCCGATCCCCTTCCCTTTGGTATTGTAGAAGGTGCCCCGGACTCCCCGCTCTTGGCCCCCAGTCTCAACACCCCTAATGCCAAACACCACCTGTTGGTGCACTGCCTAAACCCCACTAACCAACCACTGGACCTCAATGCTGGAAGGAACATCGGCGAGTACACTGGCGTACTCACCAACAACATTGAGCTTCCTACAAGAGAGATTGGACCTATCCCCTTGCACCCTTCCCCCCTTCCTTCCCTTGTGCCAGAAAATTTGCAGGAGGTATACCTGCAAGCTCTAGACAGCCGTCACACTCCACAAGAGGCATTCCAGCTAGCTAAACTCCTACACCCTTACGAGTCAGTGTTTAGCAAGGGAGGCCACGGTATGGGTCGCACGGACCTTGTGGCACACAGTATCCCCTTGAGACCTGGAGCTCAGCCTATCCGACAACACCCCCACAGACTTGGTCCCCACAAAGAGAAGAAAGTGGAGGAACAAGTGACCAAACTACTGGAAAAAGTATTCATAGAGCTGGAATTCTCCCGTGGTGTTAGTAAAAAAAAGGACAGCACCTGGCGCTTTTGCATCACCTACCGGCGTTTGTACACGGTGACACAGCAAGATGCCTATCCCCTCCCCCGGATAGACAAGAGTTTAGATGCCCTATCAGGCAGCCGCTACTTCAGTACTCTCGACCTGGTCACTGGGTATTGGAAGGTCACCCTAGACGCTGATGCTAGCAACAAGTCCGCCTTCTCCACCAGGTCTGGCCTGTATCAATGGAACGTCTTTTCATTTGGGTTGACTTCTGTCCCCGTCGCTTTCCAGAGGCTCATAGAACGGGTACTCCATGACCTCTATTGGAAATCACTCATCTTGTACCTGGATGATATTATTTTCATCGATCCTGATTTCCACATTTATCTCCACCGGCTTACCGAAGTGTTACAGCGGCTAAAGTCGGCCAACCTCAAGCTGAAACCCAGCAAGTGTGAGCTCTTGCAATCACAAGTTTGATACCTTGGCCACGTGGTGAGTGAACGTGGTGTATCTACAGACCCTGAGAAAATAGCAACAGTCCGAGACTGGCCCACCCCTACCTGCCTGAAATAGTTACAGGCATTCCTCGGCACCGTCGGGTATTACCAGCAGTACTTACCCCGGTTCTCCACCGTCATCAAACCCCTAACTAAACTCACCTGCAAAGGCGTCCCCTGGGAGTGGAACCCCCTCAAAGAGAAGCTTTTGTACAGGTCAAGGCAGGGATGCTCTCCGCCCCCATCCTCAGCTACCCCAATGCAAATAGTCCATACATCCTAGATACCGATGCCAGTGACAACGGCGCAGGAGCTGTCCTCTCGCAAATACAAAACGGTGAAGAGCGAGTAATTGCCTATTATAGTAAAACCCTGATTCCCTCTGAACGCAATTATTGCGTCACTCGAAATGAGTTACTAGCAGTGGTCAAAGCAACCAAACACTTCCGACCCTACCTCTACAGACAAACCTTTCGGATTAGGACCGATCATGCCTCTCTCATGTGGTTATGCAAAAGGAAGGAACCATCCAGCCAAGTAGCTCGATGACTCGATACACTGTCTGAGTTCCAGTTCACAATTGAACACCAAAGTGGGCACCTGCATGAAAATGCAGATGGACTCAGTAGGCATTGTTCCCCTGACTGCAAGCAATGTGGACATATAGAAGCTAGAGATGGCGGACCTACAAAAGAGGAAATAGTCAGTACCCTTCCCCCCCCCCCCTCCCACCTTCCCCCCTTTTCCAATCTACACAGAGCAACCCCGTTGCACCCAGTCCCCAAGTAGATACTGTCGCTCTCTCTTGCCCCCTACCCACTGATACAGACTTAGTAGAGGCCCAGAAGACCAGCCGACACTCCATGGTAGTGATATACGAGGCCGTCAAGACTCACTCCCCCATCGATCAATTTCAGTTAGAGCTAGGCAACAACGAGTTACGGCAGCTAGAGAAGCATCGATACTCCATGCAACTATGGCCAGATGATGTCCAGGAGATACACCAAGCCGGGCAACGCAGGTCATACTGGTGTGCTGTATGTCCCATCCCAGCAGTCTCAGAGGCAAGGTAGCCTGGGAAACCCACGTCATGGCGCACCTAGGCATCCAACTCACCCTAAAAAGGCTCAACCTCACTTGGTGTTTGCCGGGCATGACTGCTGACATACGACAAGCAATAAATAGCTGTGAGACGTGTCAGCGAGCCAAACATGGTGGAATGAAGCCCAACCCAACTAAGCAACGAATGTATGCCGGCCGGCCGTGGCAAAAGTTGGCCGTAGATTTAGTCGGCCCTGTTCCATAGACAGACCGTGGTAACAAGTGGATCCTTGTTTTAACAGACCACTTCACTCACTGGCAAGATACCCTTCCCCGACGCTACAGCCCCAGCAGTTGCCACCACCTTAGATGAACAGGTGTTTTGTTATTTTGGCCTGCCTGAACAAATGCACACAGACGAGGGTGCTCAGTTCGAATTTAGCCTTATGCGTTAATTTTCACCCTCTGGCGAGTCAAAAAGACTTGGACTACCCCCTACCACCCCCAGGCCAACGAAGTCGTAGAACGGAACAATCAAGTGCTTGGAGATGCACTGCGTTCCCTCCTACTAAAAAGGCGGCCAGAAGAATGTGACATGATCCTTCCCCAGCTAATGAGAGCGTTTCGTGCTACCATCATTCCACTACAGGAGAGACCCCTAACTTTCTTATGCTGGGTAGAAAGCTGCGTCTGCCCGACCAGTTGACATATCATCCCCCTCGTCGCGTTTGTACCGGTACATGAGTACACCCAAGCACTACAGAAGAGACTCGAGGAAGTACACGAGACCCTCAGAACTGAACAAAAGCAGATAAAGGGAGATGATGGTGAGGAACCCTCCCTGTTTAAAGCAGGTGATGAAGTATGGCTAGAAAATAAGAGGAGACGGAAAGACGAAAACCCGAAACTTGCTCCGAAGTTCGCCGGACTCTACCTGGCAGAGGAGGCCTGAGTAATCATACTTACCTGATTAATAGACATGGACAGCTCTCTGTACAGAATGGCAGTTGCGTCAAGCCATATAAAGCCTGCCTGGAGCCCTATGGACAAGCTCCTGCAGCCCTACAGCCAGCCCGCCCCCCTCCCCCAAAAATGTGTGGCGCCCCTCGAAGATGTACCCCCTCCTGGAGCTACCCTTCCCCCAAGACCTCCCCTTGAAAGAAAAGCAGAACTTAGTCTGCGGCAACCTGGAAAGGATCCCACCCCTTCACCCCTAACACCTCCAGCAAACATCGTCCAAATCGGACAAGATCTGGCTGAACTGGAGGCCGTACAACAAACACAGAAGTTGTCCCCCCCCCCCCCCCCTAGTCACACGTCCCCCTACCATAGCCCCAGCACCTACAGGATGCCTTAGGCAGAATGTGGGACCCCCCAACGTTATGGTGAACCCTGGTGCAACCAGGTGGTTGCAAAGAATGACTCAGTATGGAAGGAACAATACTGCTAGAAAGTACGAATGTTAGCCAAAGTAAAGGCATTTACCGCTAAGCCTGAGGACCCCACACCCCCGTTCTTAGTCTTAAACGAATTACCCAAATGTCCTCTGTCTCCATGTCAAATCTCAATTCCAAAGACACTCCCTATTCCCCCCACTACAATCTTAGGCAACCCCCACAAACCAGTACAAACCAGTTTGCAGCCCAATGAAACAAAAACTTCAGTCCTTTCTTTGTCTACTACTTGCACTGAGCAGTCCGCTCATCTCCTACAGCTGTTAACTAACTATCTAAATAAAATGAAGGCAGAGAACAACAATTCATGCTTACAAATTGAAGAAGATGACAACAATTACCCACTGGAGGCTAATCTGGCCAAATGCAACCCCCCTACGATTGCTCAAGAAGATCAGCTACTAGGTATACCCACCACAGAGGTGTTTTTACCTTCAAATCCACCGATAGAAGATCAGTCGGGTGAGTTGTTTGAATATAGCCAGTGGATATTCAAAAGCGGCTACTGCTCGTCATCCCTCAGCCTTAACTACCCGAGAGTTGTCTCCCCCTCTACCTACCCTAGACGAGTTCCCCCTCCCCCCCCCCCTCTCCCCCCGCTTGCTCTCCCCAAACCTGCCATTGTGATCGTCTTCCAGCCCCTGCGCCCGTCCCCCTTCCCGAAAACCTTAAAATTAGCAACAGCGAGTGTGTAAAGTCTACCCCCAAGCTCCCAACACCCCCAGAATGTGACCCCGGGGCTAACCCGGCCCGGAATCCAGCTACCCCGGCCCAGGATAGATGTATCATCCTAAAAAAGGCACACCCACGTACAGAGCAAGTGTCCACCCCTTCCAAAATCCAAAAAAAAGTCCGGAAAAGGCTGAATTCTGTCTCCCCCCCCCCCAACATTAGTAAAATAATGGTACACCCCCTTGCTAGCCTCCGTTACCCCAACCAATAATAGATTCAGAAAGTGTTAACAGCAAAAAGCAATGGGATAAGGGGTGGAGTCGATAAGCGGTAGGGCTTGTATAGCATTTCATTTCTCTCTCTAGGTTCCCAGGGTATTTATAGCCTCAGATAGATAGACCATGCCATCTAGCAGTAGTATTGTATGGTATACAGTCCTCTGTAGGCCTGAAGCTAATTTTGTAGCTTTCTGTTAGCGTTGCCATCTTGCTCTGGCTTTACCACCCCGGCAATGGACACCACCAGCTCTGCAAAGGTCAATCTGGATTTTCCAGGGTCTACGATTGGTCCGCTCCTGACACTTGGTGCCTGGACGACAATAATAACTTTGACAGTTGTTCTAGCACACTAGGGGCAAGTCTTGGTAACCCGGACACAGCTGTATACATTGGAGACTAGTCTCTATAACGTACGATTACCACAGCTCATCGCAATATGACGATAATATATGTTATATAAAAGGGGTAGATAAGCAAGCATTTGTGAAATTTTTTGGATTTTACGAGCAATTTTTTTATTATCTTTCAGTTGATACATTGATAAGATGCCATGCAACTTTTGAAAACATTTGAGGGACAAGGTTTAAGAATAACTTAACAGACACATAAACTTGTAGCATTCATACGACTGGCCGTCAACAAACTTTTTTATATCAATTATAACTGTTCTCTCTTCTACATGAAATAAGATAGCATTTAACCAGTACTTGGAGTATCTAACAGAATGTGGTAGTATGGAGATGAGAGCAGTTGTAGACAACCAGAATATCCTCCTAGAGATGTTTTCTTCAGTATCAACTACATACTGTGGTAGGGTAGACAACTCTTATGATCTGGTTATTAAAGATTCTTGTGGAAATACGAAGTTTTGTGTGGGAGAAGCCGAGATAGTAGAAAATCCAATCAGAGTGTATATTTCACCATAACTTGCAATTGGTAGAGTTGAGGACAACAAAATACTTTCAAATAGTCAGTGCAGTGCATGCAATATTGAAATGAACATTCATGAATTTGAGATTTGAAACTGTACAATCTTGTCAATTCTGGTATCATCACAACTTCCAGACCTCAGTACCGCTTTGTAGAAGTTAAAGCTTTGGCCGTCAGTTCTGCTGTACAGAAATCATTAAACTGTGAAAAATATTACGTGATACAAAACAGACCTGAATTTTCTACAGCAATAAAACTAAATGATGCCGCTACATTGCAAATAGATGCATGAAAAGCAAAGTGTAGAGAGAACAAACCAGTAGTTCCATCTGTGTTCTTTCAGACTAAGCATGAGCAATTTTTCTACATTCAAGTTGCTGCGGACAAAAAACTATTTAGGACATAAGACTTAATGAACTCCCTACCTTATCCTCAGGTTTTACTTTCATTTTTTTGCAAATAGAAACCAATTTTTTCAAGCCTTCCACAGATCGGTTGTAAGTAAAATTACCTCAAATGCTATAGATTGTAATAATATTTATTTTTTATCATATGTATCGAGTGAAATTGGCGAGATCAACTACCAATGTCGGGAAATGACTGTAAAGAACACGAGGGATGGCGCATTCTTAACAAAAACCATTTATTTCCCTTTTAATGAAACAGATGAACATGTGTGTGCACTCAAAATTTTTGTAAATGTAGTGGACAGAAATTGGCTGCTATTCATAATGTTATGCCAACAGCACTCTGTATCACATTCACAGCCGGATTAACTAAAAGCGAGAAAATATTAATTTGGTGAATTCAATAAGGTTTGTGGATGCAGTGTTGAAGATTTGGAATTACCTACCTAAATATTTTATGTCAGAAATGATGTGTAGTTGTGTGAAATGTTTACCTCCAAGGCAGCCATTCCCTGGTGAATGCACAATAGACTTTCTGAACAATATCGAAGTTCTGTTTATCAGGGCAGTTGGTTACAACAGGCAGAAAAATGTAGTTTATTATCAAGTAATAAATAAGAAGCTATCTTTTGTGTACCTTACTATGGAATGCACACCTTTAGAGAACCTGCAAGGTATGGTGAAGTTGGTAGTCAAGAACAAGAGTGGAATTACCGTGTTCAGTGCAGTTAAACTGCCTGCAGTAAACACAAGATACTCACATCATAGCCAGCTAATTGGTTTCCAGCAAGGCAATTATGTCTTTGATAGACTAGGAAACCACATAATGAAGATGTTCCCAAGGCCTAGAAGCAGAGAAACGTACCACAATGAGCAGAGGTTTGGCAAGCTAGTTGAATATATGTTTGCTGATGCAATAACTAAACAGCCTATTGGTATGATTAACCAGTGTGTGCGCAATATAAGGTTGTTCAGACTTATTAGCAAAAAGAAATCTCCACACATCTTCCTACACATATCTGCATTGCTTGCCTTGTCCATTAATATCTGGTGTGAGGCTTACAAATTTGACAATGAACCA
The DNA here is from genome assembly GCA_945261195.1 of Cryptosula pallasiana. NCBI lineage: Eukaryota > Metazoa > Bryozoa > Gymnolaemata > Cheilostomatida > Cryptosulidae > Cryptosula > Cryptosula pallasiana. The sequence continues at coordinate 12,371,220 of OX183132.1, forward strand.
ATCCCAGAAATATCTTCTAGATACTTGAATCATGTTGCTGGGTGCAAACCTTACGCGAAATTTTAAATTCAAAGTAATAAAAAAGTTTCAGCCATAATTGAAAAATTAAAACATGTAACTGTGTCTAATTTGCAAATGTCCTTTCTTGTGTGGGATAATTTGGTAGCCATGATTGAAAACTGGGCAGAATAACCCAGTTCTCAATAGTAACATACACAATATGAAGAAAAATTAAAGTTTTGTAACATCAGTGGGTGTCTAAAAGATTATATGTACTGCATGAGTTATATGAAGACTCATAAAACGTAAATAGCTGCATTGTGGCAAACCTAAAGTGATAAGCCTAGGGTTTAGTAAAGTTTGTATGTATGATTAAAGGCAGTATCAGTAGAATAATAGGAGCAGGTCTCCTCAAATAAGCACATCATATTGTTTATTGACAGACTTTTCATAAAATGGTTGTTTAGATCGATGTGGTAATCATAGCTGAGGATACAGCGCTCAGATCTGTCAGATACATTTTTATTATTTCTATAAATCTTTTTAGTCTAATAGGAGCGTAACTCCAATAAAAAATATTTGGAGCTTTGAAATGTGATGAATGTCAAAGAAACGAGAAAATTTGATAAATCTGGGCATTTAACAGGCCAAAAGTGAGAAAAAATATGAAAAATAAGATGATGAAGATACGTAAAAAAATGTACAAAGTCATTTGAACGCCACAGTTTTTTTTTCAATGGGAGTGTTGCCAAAAAGTTTCATCAGAAAAGTGTTATTTTTCAGAGCATAATGTGAAAATGTTGTGCAATTTATAAAATATTTGTTTTTTGTTTGTTGTTTCTTATGCGAAAATGTGTAACAGTTTATTTTGTTATAGATTGTTATTAAGTGTCAAGGTAATGCTGTCTGTGTGATGGCATTTTATGTTTCACCCAAGACTTTTGTATCAATGTTAAAACCTACTTTATTTTTATTGTAATCTTGTACCCAGTTGCAATATGTGATTTGGTTGTTACAACAACTTTTTGCGACGCTCAGTTAAACCCTTGTTGATACATTGGTTATAATCATTGCCAACTTACTTGATTAAAACATGGATAAGTATATATAATTGTAAGTTGGCATAAAGTTTAGAGTAGTGTTGATTTTTTTTTTAATTTATTGCAAGAGAGTTGATTTATTTTTAACGATGATCACATTTTTGAACCTGCCTCAAGATAAGTAACTGTATCAGAGAAAGAGGGATTTATGATAATGATGAAAATAGTGCCCCATTTAACAGATTTATTTTTTCGAAATGGTCAGAGTCAACCTGAAGTATCATCTAAATCGATATAGCTCAATCTATGTTCTGTTAATTAGCTGGTATTGTAGACGCAGTCATACTCCCAGTTTCAAGGAGGTTTTCCTCACATAGACAATTATTGGATTTGTTCACAAACACTAGAATTTGAAGTTATAATTGGCGAAGACTCTATAATTTTTTATATATTCTATAGAATGTTTATTTTTGCTGAAAAAAACAATGATAGCTGAGTGTTCATGCACAGCGTCTTCTCCTGCCATTAACTTTTAACACACACGTCAGGCTGCAAATGATGTATTTTGAAGTTTGGTTTGAAAGCGATGTCAATATTCATAAATTATCGAATTGGTGAGTTCCACAAAAGAAAATTGACTGCAAATGAGATAAAATGAATGGTAAAGCTTCCATTACAACTCAATATCCAAATTTGGGGAGAAAATATAGACAAACATTTGTTTTTAGAACTGACTGATTTCCTCATGTACGATTCCAAATCGTGAGAATACTTGGATGAACTAATGGTTGTAGCTTTGTAATATACTTACGTCAAATCTTCAGTTGTAACACATGAAGGATTCGGAGAGCATCTAACTTTGACCTTTCTTTTACTCAAAATGATAATAAAAATCTTGTTTTCTAAGATCTTCACATTTCTAAAATTTTAACACATTTTCTACATTATTTCATTCATTCCTGGTCATCATTGTTTTATTGGTAGTAAAGCAGCTACTAGTTTTATGACATTTTTCGCATGTGAATTCTAGATGTTGATACTTTTATGATACCAACAAGATCAATTACAAAAAGTTAAGAACGTATCTACACAATTGCTCATCTTTGCAAAATTTAACATTTTTAGTGACTTTGTTTGTATAATATTTACCCTCAGCTCACATTTCATTTCATGTTGAGTGAATTTTACTTGGGGAAAAAACAACAAAAACATGTTGAAGACATCGATGAAATGAAGATTTATCATAAAACTGACTATGAAGAAAAATTATTCACTTCACAAGTTTCAGCGTGCACTCAAAACAGTGAAACTCATAGTAATCGGGGAGTTTGTACGTACAATAATGACTAATCATGTAAGATTACGTGTCTTTTAGACTCTGCATAGAGTATACCACTCCGAACAATTTCTTTACAAGTTACTCTTTTGCTTTGTAGCCAATACTGGGATCATCATACAATGAATATTGAAGAGAGACAGACTTCAACCCACTTGAAAATGGTTGGAAGAAAACCTTTTCAGCTTCAAAATACCAGATAAACTGGTTAATCAGATAGGAGTGGGTACGGAAGATGTAGGCAATGGTTTTGATAAAATAGTCGAAGACATTGACCCGATTTTGGAAATGGTGGTTGAAAACGAGGCCGCTCCAATGATGGACAATGGAGATATGGATCAAACGAGGAGTGAAAAAGAAGACAAAGGAGATGAAAGAGAAGAAATAAATGAGTCAAGGGATGAAATACCTAATCGAATACCATCCCTAGGCATTTCAGATCTGAGAACACAACATCTACTACAGCTGTCAAGAGGGCTCTCAGTCTTAAGGTAAAGCTTAATAAATAATCGCTTAACATTATTTGAAGAGCTCAACTAGTTGAGCTGAAGAAAGGCTGTTCTCCTAGAATCCAGAGAGCTTCTCTCAAAACTGTAGAGTTTTTTGGGCATTGTTACAATGAATATTCTATCAAAGAAGAAAATGTATTATAATTATTACTACTAATTAATGCACTTAAGTACCTCGCCCTGGAGAAAGATATTATCCTAGAATCAAACAAGCTTCAGTGTGTTTAGTTCAAAGATTACATTTATTTTTTAGCTCTTCTTATTGTGGTAGATTTTGGTGAAAGTTGATAGCAAACAGGTCGTTTACTATCCACCCTTTGCAAACAATGCGCTGTACTTCAGCCTACAGCGCTTGGATAACTGCTGATTAGGTGAGAAGTCATATTGTACCAGTGACATGGTGTGCAGGGCCAGTAGTGACCCCTTACCGACCTCGGATAGCTATACTGGGCCGGCATAAGATGGCCGACGTAGCAGAGGAACCTTAAACTTCTCAGAGACTTTAGTTAAAGCCAAGAACCGGAAGTACCCTTCCTCGAATTACTGAACAAGTGGACCAAACTCTAGCTATAGCCTGGGAGGCCTGGAAGACCTATGATTAGACCATGGAGATAAGACTACGCCCTCTAGCCACTAAGGGCCTTTACTATTTAATCTATTCACCTTACCTAATTGGCTAACTATTTATATACTTGTTTGAATTGGCTGAATCACTTCCTGTACTATTGATCTTATATCAGTTATGCTAATTATTTCCTGTGAGTCCTCCTATAAAAAGGAGAGACTTTTCAAACACTCTTTGCATTCACTCTCGTGCCTTCCACAAATATCCTATAGCAATAATTACCTTTTAGGGCTTTTTTATGAGAATACAGCCATTATGAAAGCACCACTCTGTGTTGTTTGTATGAGCCATGGACTCTAGCTATACAGGGTAATTTGGCTGCCTGATACACAGTTGTCACTGTTGAGCAGTGCAGTGTCTCCTCTAGAGAGAGGTACAATACTCGAGCTTCGTGGATGTCCTAGGAGCCAGACCAGAATCCATTAAATTATTACTATCAACCATCTTTTTATTTAATTTTAGGTCAAGTAATAGGATCTAAAGGGCCATTATTTACTAAAACTGCTGAAACTTTTCAGCAATAAGTTAATACTTGATACATAATTATTTTACCCTAGTTGAAATACTCAACTGGTTGCGTTTAAAACAGACTACTCTCCTGATATCTGAGAGAGTTCATTTCAAGACTGCAAAGTCTTTGGGAACTGATAAATTCAATTTGTTTCAGCAAGGCTAGTAGAATCCAGAGTGATTTAATACACAGAGTGAGGACTTTCAATCTAGGTCGGGATCATATAACTCGTGGCCATCTTGGCGCAAAGAGAACCGGAAACTGCCACCCCTTTTCTATATAATCTTCATTGCCCAAAATTGTGTGGTTTATTTAAATGGCATTTACAGGTTGATTTATCCCACCATTCATTTTAATATGGTACAGGGAAACTGTTCACACTTCAAACCACTTGAAAGTTTTAATATCAATTTGATGTGTGCCTACTAGTGGGCTAGTATTCTGACTAGGGCTATTAAAATTGTGTTTGTCACAGCTTATTGTGATAGTTGGCCAGTGCAGGTAATAATTTTGTGTTAAAAAATTGGTATATCATGCCACTCAGTGCCCTCAGCTACATTTCCTTTTTAAATGTTTCACAATCGACAAAAAACAAAAAAAATTATTTCATTATGAAAAATATATATAAAAAAAGGTTCAGTGGCACAAGCTATTTACAAATAAAAAATACTGCCAGTTTCACAATTTGGTACAGGGACAGCCTACATATCCCAGGCTTTTATTTAGTGCAATTAAAAACATTCATAGCATGCATAGCTGCTCAGCTATGTTGTATGCAATATCAGGTGCCCGGTGGTAAGCACCAAAATGGCAACTATTCGCGCAAAGTCCCCACTCTGTGTTTTAAAGCACTCTGGTAGAATCTATTTATTATTATTACTGTTACTTAGACACCTCAATCTAAAAAAAAATTTCAGTTATGCTCTTATTCTCAACGGATTTAGTTGCAGTATAGTTTTACTGAGTTATAATGTAACGGTTTTCCCCATATCTAGGGTCCATTGTCACAGGTACTTGCAAGAGTGCTATATTGGTTTTACTTGTCTCTACTTAACATGGTAACGTGCAGCAGGCAATGTTGGTCTATCCTGCGCTGGACAGAACCGGATGCTGCTAACAAGCAGGCACAACTGTGTTCAGGCAACAGGCCACACAGAAATCACAAGGTTGATGGGGTAACAATGATTTATTGCTACTCACACAAAAATAACAATGTCTAACGGAACGCACATAAATGTAAACTTGGCACAAGTATAGAACAAGAACGGTAGTGGCTATAGGCAAGGATTGAGTAACCACTCAACACAGTCCACTTGCTAGTCTTTCCTGAGTCTCTGATGATCCAAACATCTTGTCCAGGCGCTATCTAACAACTGACTGCTGGACTGAGATGCAAGCCTATTTATATGAGGTAGACAATCAAGCAAGACTAGAAATATATGATTGGTTAATAAAAATACCCCCAGCGAGGCACAAAAGTAACAACAAGCTGGCATGCTAATAATGAGTCATAATAGAGATATATGAAAGAACACTTAAGGCGGGAAAGTCCTTCCTGAGCTTGGCTTAGTGCATCCGCACTGTGTGAGCCTCCAAGCGTAGCCTTCACTAGTCTTGAGTAGATGAGTATATATGTAGCACCGGCTGAAGATGAGAGGCTGTACTGTGAATTCCATTACAATACTTATTACAATCAAAGGCATTTTTACTGCGTTTCCTGTTTACTTTTATTCTTACCATGACACGTGTTTATTGCAATAATAGAAACATTTTATTCCACTTCGATAGCATTGTTAGTTTTTTCAAAATGAAACCCTAACACACATACGTAGCACTTTTTTCAAAAAAATTCTATGTCATCTGTAGCAACTTGTAAGTACCGTGTGATTTTACAGTTCTAAAAATACAACACACATTGATGGATGTTTCTTTTTATGCCCTTCTGTCATGATTGTACATTCGCACATATGCCATGCCTTTCTAATCATTGATGTAAACGGATTCACTCAAAATAATATAATATTAAATTATTATTTTGGAGCTGTCTGCTTTATGCTAAACTTGATTATCTTGCAAACATAACTCCAACAATCCTATATTAGGGAGTATATATGATACCGAAAAAGCTTGAAATTCCAAGATAAGATATTTATATATTTTCATCCAGTAGCTAGTAGCAAAATTATAGTGTTGAGCCTCCAAATAACATCTGCAACTTATATTTCTCCCTAACCTTGTTATCTGCCTTTTGTCACTTCAGTACACACCCCTAAAGAGGACAAGACGCCAATATCATTTTTCATGTCAAGTATCTCTATTTTGTTGAAATGAAATAGAATCACAAAAAAATGAAGGAACAAATTTTTTTCGTACTAATGAAACTGTGTTATAGGTTTCTAGCCATTACCGTAGCCACAACTTCGCTTTTGCTCCCTAATATTTGTTGCTCATACTGCAACAAATGCTCATCATGCGCAAGGTTTTTGTGATAGCAAAACCATGACTACAAATATTGCAGTCATAGTAATAGCCTATTACAGGCAGTAGCGTTTGGGGGTGTTTGTCGATCAGCATTTTCGCATGATATTGTTTACACCTGGTGTTGTTTAGTGGCCGGGAAATCAAAAATGATTATTTTCCAGTTTAAATAACTAAAAACAGTATTTGTACGCAAAATTTTTAAGCAAATTTAGGTTTTATTGCTTAGTCGATCAATGACAACATTCATCACGTTCTTCGCGGGAAATATTGTTTTCTTTTTCATGTTTTATTCACGTGAAAAATTGCATATTATTCCTGCAAATAACGGTGAATAAAAGTCTTTTTTCACGAGAATAAAAACAGTTTTTTCCGCATGAATGCAACAATTTATTTCACGCGAATGAAACGTAGTTTTTGACACAAATAAAAAATCGTTGAATTCGAGCGGAAGTTTTTTCACGCAAATAAAAAAAAATTTTATTCACTGTTATTTGCGGGAAGAATTGGTTTACTTTTCGCGTGAATAGATTTTTTTAGTTGAAAAGTTTAGATGTATTATAAAGAGAGTTTCGCGGCAGGGTTTTTCATAGAGTCAATCAGTGAAAATTTAGCTATTTAAGAGCCACTGTTTTCACACAGAAAGCATCCAGTTCAACAACGGTGAGCGAAGAAGCAACATCTACTACAGCTGCTAGGAGAGCAATCAGCATCAAGGTAAGAAATACTAAATAATTATTTGGCTCTAGTTGTTTAAATCGTCTAGTTTTTTTTTGGATGGAGAGGGGGAGGGATAGTTAGAGGGAGATTGAGAGGGATAGGGATAAGGAGAGGGAGAGGGTGAGAGAAAAATAAAAACACCACAAAATTTAGATGCCATAAAGTATTAAATAGCAGCATAAATCAACGACGTAAAACGTTGCATAACGCTGGAGATTAAACCCACAAAAAATCATTTGGTAGGGAGATCTGCTCAGATATTACTACTTACATTGGAGGTGTGCATTAGAACGAGAGAACGAGATGGAAAGGGCCAAGAAGAGACGGGAAAGACTCCAACGAATTGAAAAGTATGAAGCAGAACTACATCAAGTGACAAGGGAAGCTTATGAGCTGCTGAAAGGGGCAGAAGAGATCAAGGGCCGTATGAAACAAGAGTGCCAAGACATGTAGAGGACCAGGTCGTTGCCATCAATTTATTGGCGCTTTGCCGCCAATGGGGCGGAGTGTGTGGAGGACGGGCAACTCCCCAGGACAGTTCTATGTACCATACGTTCTATCAAAACACACGCCTACCTTTACCTAGTTAACCAACCGCTACAGCTGGGCGGAACTTGCTAAAGCTGGGGCCACACGATCGTGCAAATTTCCAAGAATTCGTGCAAATAAAAATTCGTACGAATAATAACCTGCCACACGGGGTTGTCTTCTTCCAATATCGTACGAATGATTTTGTGCGTGTAAATTGTAGCCAGCCAATTAGAACAACAAGGTAATTTTTACCGATCCTAGCTTTGTGATTATTAATTGAGCAGTTTCCTGTGTAGTAAATAATAATAATAAACAAGAATAATAATGCACACGATAACAATAAAGAATTACTTCAAGGAGAATAATTAAATATTCATTAATTTAATAATCATTGTTATTATTATTAGTTATTATTATAAGAAAATGATAATAATTAATGAATAATAATAAATGAATAATAATAATAATAAATTAATAATAATAAATTAATAATAATAAATTAATAATAATAAATTAATAATAATTAATTAATAATAAGTGCATATTAAAATGAATTATTAATAATCGTTACTTATAAGTAACAACTATCATCCATCATCCCTTAGCAGAGGCCAACGAGTGGAGGCACGAACAAATCTGACTGACTGCTCTTCCCAAAATTGACCTTGACCTCAGTCCAATCTCAGTCAGCCAATCAAATTAACCATCGTGCAAATTTTCACTTTACACAAATCGTGCATCGTTAACAAACCACGATGCACTATTTCGTGAGAATTGAACATTCGTACGAATTAAATCGTGGAAATTCCCACGATTCGTGGGAAAATGACTCCGTGTGGCCGCACCTTTACACTTGCTTACACACTTTTATATAAACCACACTTATTTTACTACATGCCAGCCAACCATTATCAATGGGCGTTATTTTCTATTGTGTGGTTCTCTCATATCTATTATATCCTTTGTATACCTTATGTATAAATGTTTGTGCGTCATGTGAATAAAGCACAGTCAATTACCACACTCTCATGAGCTCTATTGTTCTTACACAATAACCTCATTGAGCAGCTATACAGACAAATAGTGACTTTCCATGACGCGACGCCGTAGCGCTACGCCGTAGAGCCACGGGTTTTCCCCTCTTGGAAATGGCTATATCGCTACTGAAGTCGTGATTATGTGGCGCTATTGAAAGTCGCTACTAAGTAGCGACTTATCATAGCGCCAGACCACTGAAGCGTTATGGAAATAGGGAATGCCGTAGCGCTACTGGTTTGCACATGCGTGTATTGTATTTCCAGCATCACTGCAGTCAATATAATTAAATAATTTGGACAGAAATTTCAGTGATATGAGACAGTTGCCTTTCAAGACCACTTATAATAATTAAAAATGATGCAGAATTAGTGATCACAAATGTATTTATGTGTTTTATTTTATATTAATTGTTTTTTTCCCTATCTTAGACATTGATAATAATAAAAATTAAATAATAATAAATAATCAATTGGCTGTGGTTAAATAATAATAAAGATAAATAATTATTTTCAGTTTAATAAATAAATTACACATTAGCCAAGCACTGCTGCTTCAAACTTTTTCCTGTGGAGTATTGTACAGGAATTTACTTTCTGGGTGGTAGCCACCTGTACACCTCCCGAATGCTCTGTCCCCTAGCTAATGCAGTGCACAATAATTCTGCAATTATTGTTAATATGCTACTACTGACTTTGGTCATGCAAAAGAACAACCGAATCTGGTGTGGAACAAGTGCTGGCAGTTGCAATAATTATTCAATAATTATTTGCTGCGTCTGAACCTCTCTAGGCTCGACAATAATCAGTGCCGTGATTATTGTCTGTTTAAAGTTTGTTTCGAACTTTGCTGCATACAATAATTCCGCAGGAATTACTGTTTAGTTTATAGTTTGTTGCGAACTTTTGGCCACCGACAATAATGGTGCTGTAATTACTACTTGTCTGTTTCGACACAGTCGAGACCGACAATAATGACGCTGTAATTATTGTTGTGTTAGTTTTGTTTCGAACTCCACAGTTCGGATTGCAATGTGTGTCGAACTAGTAGGGCACCAGGTGCTTTGCGTCGTACACCTCGGGTCGAAGGAATACGCAGTAAGAGAGCAAACAATCTTACTTTCCGCCAAGCCTCGTGCTTGCTAATCGTTGACCAGCGCTTGTAGTTATGCTGCTTCTAGCTGTGCTCAGTGCTTGCTTTTTGAGAGTAAGAATCTTCTGAGAGTCAAGCTAACTCTAACATTTATTGCACAAACATAGATATATAAATAAAGTAGGCGGGTATGTTTTAACATAGTCACACCCTTGTGTAAAATCTGGCAAGTCACACCTTGCTAAGCACCAATTAGCACTGGGTAAAAGATAATAATAATAAATAGCCACACCTTGCTAAGCACCAATTAGCACTGAGTAAAAGATAAGAATAATAATTTGTGGAAACGGTATGTGCATAGAACTATACAGCATAGAATCTCGTAGTTAGGCACCAATACAATAGAACGATACATAGACGCTTGGGTAAATAATTAGAATAGACGCAGACAGTGTATAATACAAGGAGTAGATAATAATAAATAAGTTTAGACAGTACGTAGTACAGCAATGAGTGCTGGCGTCCCTCACAGTATGTAGCATTAGATGAAACAAACACAAGAAAAGCATTTAAAACCAATTGTTTGTGGAAACAATTTTCCTTCATACAGTAGTTTCACCCATTGACTCATTAGCTCAAAGTCGCCGTTGACTCGCTAATTAGGGTTCATGACCTTTGGCTTTCTGTAATTGCTGGCTCATGGAAAAGCGTGATGGTTTATCGCTATTGAGAAGCACTGAGCCATGACACCATTATGTAGCGCTACATCGAAAGTTAGTAAATGTACCAATTATAGTCAACTATAAATGTACTCAGTGAAACCAGTCAGACAAAGGACACACTAGACTGACCAGGTGGAATCATTCATACAAAGCACATGCAAAACACAGCAGCCACTGACTGTTCGGTATGCTAAGTAGTTGTTCGGCACACCTTGTCAATACACAAGTACGGGCTGACAGTTCGGCCCACGCAGTAATGAACTTCGGTCAATAAATGGTGGAATCCGCCGAACAACTGTCAGCAGCGGCTTGCAGTCGGCAGGGCAAACCAATCACCTGTCGTGTGACGTGCAGGTGGCCAAGCCCTGGCACACATTCTGAAATCCTGTACAGTATTATCATTGTTCTGGAATAACCTTTATGTGTGTGCCCTGTTTTATAATCTCTTACCACAAAAACTTTTATACTTCTATATATATATATATGTCGCATGCAACCAATAGAGTGTTCTTGTGTATCTATATTGATTTTTCTGTTATGTACAGTCTGGGAATGTTTTGTTACTAGCTATGCTTATACGACATTTTATTCATTTTATTATTGACTGATCTTATACACTTCATTTTTACTGTAAACATTTATGCTATATACAATATTACAAACAAATATTCTGTTGTCTAGCTTTATAGTAAAACCAAGTTATGAAACAAAACAAGTTTTATACCTACGCTGACATAGCTACGAAATTGTTATGAATAGGTTATAACTACTTGATTTGCGTGCTATTCCATAAAAAAATATCAGCAACTGACTCACAAAACTGTAAAACCTGGAGTCGGATGTCCGCAGCTGTAAAAACGCGGGTTTTTTAAAGTCTTCTAGTAACTTTGTTTCTGAAAAATTGCAAAAAAAACTCACTATTTATGAATTGGAGTTGTCTTAACAAGATGCGACAACAATTTTGGATATTTATTTTCGAGGAAACACAACTTCCCAATTTTTTTGTGAATTATTAAAAGTTGTACAATTTTTGGAGTTGTAAGCTCATAACTTTTACAATTTTACATTTTCCTAAATGTACGGAGTTGTCTTTTCATAGTTTTGATAAACATCCGTTTAAATTTTTTGTACTTGAAAATTAGGTTTTCAATAACAACTCTAACGTTAAGATAAATAAAATATTTCATTACAGTAAATATATATAAAAATTATTGTACAATACAAATAATGAGTTCAATTGTAGATAATTTAGTAATCGTGAGCTGTTGTTGACAGTTGTAGCAACCTGTCAATCATTCGCTTGTACACGCATTCTATCTAAAAGCATACATAGATGTTGATATAGCAACTTCAGCGTACTATGGTAAAAAATAACGTTAATACTATACAGTTACAAGCGAACTAGTTGAGAAACGCTAACAAAGCCTGTAAAAAAAAACAAGATTCACGTACCTTAATCAGATTTCTGATATCGGTATTCCGCTAGTTGTATTAGATTCACTTGTAAAACCAGCATTGTCTTCAGGGCTATTCTCACCGACAACACCATCTTCTTCATCTTTATCTTCAGAACTTTTATTTTCAGAGTTATCACCCGACTCACTATCATCATCGTCGTCGTCGTCGTCATCGTCGTAGTCATCATTGTCGTCATCATCGTCGTAGTCATTGTCTTCATCATCATCATCATTATCTTCATCATCACCATAAGCATTAACAATATCATCATCCGTGCTTTTCAACTCCTCAGCATCAAAAATAGAGAAAAAATGAAAGCTTTTCCCTCTTTTCACCCAAAGCACTCAATAGTGATAAGGCTTCTCCAACCGTCAAAATTGTAATAATGCGTTTTTTTCCTCCAATTTGACTCTTCATCGTGCTTTTATAGTGGATAATACCTTGTTCATAGTTTTTGATCTTTACAACGTTTTCAGGTGGGATAACAATCTTTCCACTCATCAAACATCCGTCATCTGACACGTATCTGTAGGTGACAGTTTGGGCAATACGTGGAGGTGCTGTCTGTTGTTTTAGTTTCAACGCTGTCGGTTGTTTCAATTTCAAATTTTTCCAAGAGAGAGTCTGGTAAATGTCAGAAGTGTGTTGATGGGAATACTATCGAAAGTGATGATACCGAAGCAGGGGTTCAATTGCCTCAACAATTTGTTTCTCAAATTCTTGGCTGAATCCCGCTGTTGTTCCAAAACTAGGTTACGACACATTCTAGTGCAGTTGGTGACAAAGCTCACACTTTTCCACAGCCAAGGTTTAAGCTCAAAGCCCCATTAGAGCAACTCTGTTTTTTCGACATTTTTGTAGGTGGGCACAAATTTGTGCTCATTGTATAAATGTGAAAAAGTATAACCATGCATGAAACTAAAAAATAAAGAGCCATTCCTTAAATTCTTAGAATTTTATGAGCACATTTTTCTACCAACTCTAAATTGATTCATTGATGAGATGCCAAGCAACTTTTAAAAACAGTGGATGGAGAAAGTTTGAGAATACTTTGACAGGCACTCAAACTTGTAATATTCAAACGGTGGGGAATAGAAACAGTTTTTGCATTTCAGTTCTAATTTTAATTTTTCCTGCATGAAACAAGATGGCAACTAGCCAGTACTTAGAGTATCTAGCAGAATGTAGTAGCATGGAGATGAGAGTGGTTGTAGACAACCAGAATATCCTCCTAGAGATGGTTTCTTCAGAGTCAACTACATACTGTTGTAAGGTAAACAACTCCTATGATCTAGTTATTAAAGATTCCTGTGGAAATATGAAGTTTTGTGTGGCAGGAGCTGAGATTTCAGAACATCCAATCACAGTGTACGTGTCACCAGAGCTATTGATTGGCAGAGTTGCTAACAACAAGGTCTATGTAGACACTGAGCGTTCTTATCATCAGGACATTGCGATAGATAATGACAAATTTATGATCGGAGATTGTGCAATTCTTTCCAGCAATGGTCTGATAACAGTCACCTGGCCAGAGAACTGCTCTGTGGAAATGAAAGCTTTGACCATAAGTTTAGCTATTCAAAGATCATTAGTCTATGACATAGGTTACATGCTACAGAACAAGCCTGTAACTGTGGCAGATGATGCACTGAAAGGCAAGGATTCTACACAAATGAACGCTGTACAAGCAAAATACAAAGATAACAAGCCTGTAGTGCCATCTATATTCTCTAAGAGTAATTGTGAGCAAGTATTCAACATACAGTTTGTCGGAGAGAGAAAAAGATCTAGGACATACATTTTGATGGACTCCTCACGTTATCCTCAGGTTTTACTTTTAGTTCTTGCAAATAGAAACGGCGCAATTGAGGCCTTCAATAGATCTGGTGTGGTGAACTTCACCTCAACTGCTAAAGATAATACCAACATTTCTCTAGTATCATCTATATCAGGTGAAATTGGTGAGATAAACCACCGGTGTCGGAAAATGACTGTAAAAAACCTGGAGAGTGGTTTATCATCAATAAACACAATTTATTTTCCGTTCAATCTGAGAGATGGACGTGGTGTGTGCACTCAGAATTTTACAAGTGCTAGCGGGCAGAAAATGGCGGTTGTTCATAATTTTATACCATCAACAATGACTATGAAGTTCATAGCCGGTTTAACTGAGAATGAAAAAAAAGTGATTTTGGTAAGTTCAATAAGGTTTGTGGATGGGGTGTTGAGACCTGTGAAATATTCACCAAAGTCTGTTATGTCAGAAGCAATGTGTAGTTGCGCGAAATGTTTACCTCCAAGGCAGCCAATCCCTAGTGAATACTCAATAGACTTTCTGAACAATCTTAAAGTTCTGCTTATCAGGGCAGTTGGTTACAACAGGCAGAGAAATGTAGTTTATTATCAAGTAATAAACAAGAATCTATCTTTTGTGTACCTTACTATGGAATGCACACCTTTAGAGAACCTGCAAGGTATGGTGAAGTTGGTAGTCAAGAACAGAAGAGGAATTTCACTGTTCAGTGCAGTTAAACTGCCTGAAGTAAACACTCTAGCGATATACTCACATCATAGCCAGCTAGTCGGTTTCCAGCAAGGCAATTATGTCTTTGATAGACTAGGTAACCACATACTGAACATATTCCCGAGACCTAGAAGCAAAGACAAGTACAACAATGAGCAGAGGTTTGGGAAGTTAGTTGAATATATGTTTGCTGATGCAATAACTGAACAGCCTATCGGTTTGATGAACCAATATGTTCGCAATGTGAACATTTTAAGACCTAATCGGGCGAATATCTCTCAGCACGTCTTCCTGCACACGTCTGCATTGCTTGCGTTGTCTGTTGTGTTCTACTGTGAGGTTTATCATTTTGACAATGAGGCGCTACCAGAAATATCTTATAGATATCTGGATCAGCTATCTGGGTGCAAACTTTACCAGGGACTTTAAATCACTTCGATTTAATGTAATTAGAATAAGTTGTAACCATAAATGGAACAATATAAGGCGTAAACATAACTAACTTACATATTTCCTTTTTTCTCTTTGTATACTCTAAGAAACTTTATTAAAAAGTGGATGCAAAAACCAAGTTTTAGTAGAAGTAAACACAAAAAAACAACAAAATTAAAATCCATTAGGTATCAGTGTGTGGATAAAGTGTAGTGAGCTGCATTATGGGATAACTTAAATTGAAGAATGAAGGTTCTAATAAAACTTGTTTTGTTAAAGTTCCGTTCGGTCAAATAGTCCCAGTTAGTCAAAGAACTGAGAGTTCTTTGCAAAGTTTGTAAAAATGTTTAAATGTCATTGCCCGTGTTTACCAAGAAAAATTTATCTTAGGTTCAGGGTCTCTAAAAGGAACAGATAATGAAACTGTTGAAAGGAATATCATGTATCCAGCTCGGTGACCATCGGCTATGGTGGCGGCTATGAAGCAGCGGCGGCGGCAGTGGTGGTGGTGGTGGAGGGGGTGGCAGTGGCTGGGGCAGTGGCAGTGGCAGGGGCAGTGGCAGCGGCAGGGGCAGTGGCATTGGCATTGGCATTGGCAGTGGCAGTGGCAGGGGCAGTGACAGTGGCAGGGGCAGGGGCAGTGGCAGTGGCATTGGCAGTGGCAGTGGCAGTGGCAGGGGCAGGGGCAGTGGTAGTGACAGTGGCAGGGGCAGTGGTAGTGGCAGGGGCAGTGGCAGTGGCATTGGCAGTGGCAGGGGCAGTGGTAGTGGCAGGGGCAGTGGCAGCGGCAGTGGCAGGGGCAGTGGTAGTGGCAGTGGTAGTGGCAGTGGCAGTGGCAGGGGCAGTGGCAGGGGCAGTGGCAGTGGCAGTGGCAGGGGCAGTGGCAGGGGCAGTGGCAGTGGCAGTGGCATTGGCAGTGGCAGGGGCAGTGGCAGTGGCAGTGGCAGGGGCAGGGGCAGCGGCAGCGGCAGCGGCAGCGGCAGCGGCAGCGACAGGGGCAGGGGCAGTGGCAGGGGCAGTGGCAGTGGCAGTGGCAGGGGCAGTGGCAGTGGCAGTGGCAGTGGCAGTGGCAGTGGCAGTGGCAGTGGCAGTGGCATTGGCAGTGGCAGTGGCATTGGCAGGGGCAGTGGCAGTGGCAGTGGCAGTGGCAGTGGCAGTGGCAGTGGCAGTGGCAGTGGCAGTGGCATTGGCAGTGGCAGTGGCAGGGGCAGTGGCAGTGGCAGGGGCAGTGGCAGTGGCAAGGGCAGTGGCAGGGGCAGTGGCAGTGGCAGTGGCATTGGCAGTGGCAGGGGTAGTGGCAGGGGCAGTGGCAGGGGCAGTGGCAGTGACAGAGGCAGGGCAGGGGCAGTGGCAGTGGCATTAGCAGTAGCACTAGCAGTGCTGATTGATTATCTGGAGTTTTCTTATCTCAACCTCTCATCTCACAAACCAGACATCTTGTAACTAGAGGTGTAAAGAAAATAATAGATGGGACAAACAACGAGGTTTCAAAGTCAGATATAAGTAAACAGTTGGGCAATCAACCATCAAAATTCTATTGCCCAAAGGAAGATTAGGCGTTTCACCGCTAAAATGAGACAATAGAGACATTTTAGGTTGAAAATTTTGACAGAATGTTGAAAAATAAACTATTACCGATAGTTGGCTGATGAAGATGATGACATGTTAATTGATGTCTTATCTCAAATGGTTATCTCGTACAATAACACAGCTACACGGCTCCCAGAAGGAAACCGAATTAAGTAGGCTTTAAAAATCGAGAAATTATATGGTATAAGGTGCACCAGAGAGGTGAACGCAGTTCTGGTAAAAATCCCAAATTGGAAGCTTGAGAATATGTAGGAATTAGTTAAGGGAATGAAGCATTTGAGAGAATTTTTACTCCAAACCGGACTATCAAGGTTTTTGCAATCATCAATATATTGACCAATTAAAAGAGTATCGTGTACAATGTGAAAGAGATCACCGAAAGAAAAGTCGAAAATAATATTTTACAGAAAAGAACCCCAAAAAAGTAAAGAAAATGAATCATATAGAGAATCAAAAAGATATCGGAAAGACAATTTCAAGCAAGCAAGTAATGATCAGTTATTGGTAAAATGGTTGGAATGCGGAGCTAAAATCAACAAGTGGATTGACAGATAGTTTATAAAGCACGCTTGTTCGCTAGGGAATAACATCACAATCGTTTAGAATGTTTGTGTTGATGACCTCGCCCTCAAATATTAATGATGCTGACTTGCCACAAAATAAACACTCTGATTTTACGATGCAACTTTTTATACTTATGAAGAGTAGTGGTGCTAGATGGGAGGTAACCCTACTTGGCTTACTGTATTCTAACAATTGGAAAGGTGTAACTGAAAGGCAAACTTACCTGGAAGAAATGTGAGTATTTGGTAAAAATAGTGAATATTTCATCCTAATAGGCAATGGGAGATACAATAACGCCATACAAAATAGATTTTAAGAAAAGGAGTTTAAATGCAAACTTTGCCATCTGTTACTGCAAAGTGAACAACAGAGTTTACTGACAAACAGCAATGTTGATATGACACTCAGTTTTTTATATCTTTGAATTTAAATTGAGTGAAAAACCTACGTATTCTCCAGGCAGATACAGCAACAACACACCGTTGGATGTTAGTAATGGTTCAACGTCTTCCAACTTCATTGACAACATAATAGTAAGAGATGCGAATTTATTTTTGCTAAGAGTAGCACATTTCTAAGAGAACATAATCATCCTCTATGAAAAGTCTAAAAATTTTCTTTACGTCAGCGTGGCATCATCGAATAGTGATCTGATCCAAATAACTATAACCAACGATTATGTCCAACAGATATCATTTTATGATAAAAAGGTCAACTTGGTGGTCCACTATACAGAGATAAACATAATGAATATAGCTCCATGCACACCCAAAGACTCTACCTCACAATGCGAGCCGGAACTGGTATTGGCGTGTATAGCGGACGACCTGTTATGCTGGTAAGTGCTGCAGCTGATTTGGTAGCAGTTTTTTATTTTGAAAATAAAATCACCTATATCACTGCTAATAATTGTAGCTAATGGTTTAAAAACAAGTGTTCTGACGTTAAACAGTAATGTGGCAAGTGACATTATCGACATTGCGTCATAAGCAAACATCAGATGTATAGAACAACTCAACGACATGATCGATTAGTTTCAAATGCAGTGAGACCTGAATGTCTCAAGGGGAGAAGGAAAACACCTACTAAAAGGAGAGGATCTAGCAAACCTAGGATAGTAGTTTTTTAGCTTTTGGCATGTCTAGAAAAGAGGACAAAACATTTCAAGTCATTGTTTAATCCTATTCAGAGTATTATCATTCATAGCATGTGTATTGGTATGCACCAATCGTGGTTGCAGCTTTCCTTAGCTTTCCTTTTCAATAGCATTCAAACTAATAATCTAGCTTTTTGTAACAAACAATAGATTATAGAGTAGCCCAGTATACTGCTACATACAGCATTTCTTTTCATGCCAGTTTAACATTGTATCTGGAAGTGTTAACTTCAGCAGTGCATTCTACTCTACACTACCTCAGTGCGACATACATGTGAGTTGAATTGTTTTCTGTTATGAGTATTTTTTCATATTACATTTTGTCATAGCCACGAATTGCTGTATCATGGTATTGCTTCTCTAAATGCATACACGTAGTGCTTTTTTACTAACAGTGGTTCCTGTATTGAACATAATTTTTTGCAGGCACATTATTATACATTACGGACTCATAATTTATATTTGGATGGTAGTCCTGTCCCAGCATCAATTTGTGAGTTTAATTGGTTAACAACAATTCTATATTTTGATTTCATTTCACTTTGTTTTGATGTGCTCTTTCTACCTATCTCTCGCACATCAGCAATATTTTTTACTGTAAACTGTTTTTTAACAGGTTACGATACGCTAATACAATTGGACCATACAGTTTCTATTCTACAACTCAATAGTCTGATTAAGCGATCTGTTGGCATTTTTGCTGAGGTTGGATAGCCAGCCATCCCAATACAGTAACAAACTGGATGATCACAGCAGCTAACATGGATGAATCTATCAAACAGCTCAAAGGTCAGCGAACCACACTCAAGTCGAAGGTAACCTCGCTCGCTAATCTGCTCATCAGTAGTATCGAACAGCAAGACCTTGATGATTGTGAGAGCTTGCGTGCTCAACTCAAAACGACATACAGTAACTTTCTGACAGTCCATTTTGATTATTCAGAGCATGTACAATCTGATGAGGCATACTCTGGTTATGCCACAGTCAATGGTCTGGATCTTTCTGCATATCAAAATGATGTCAAAACCTCTTATGATTGTGCAATTCAATGTTATTCTCAGTGGCAGCTTTCATTGACTAACTCTAAGATGGCTATCTCTCAAGCTATCAAGAAAGCTAAGACTTTAGTTATTGGGTGTATCAACCAGACCGCTATTAACGGTCACAGAGATTTTTGTGTAGAGCTTTCTAATAACTTAGCTGGTACAGTAGGTCTTGATTCATTACTACTTAGTCTGTATGATGTTATACTAGAATTAGAATCATGTGATGTTGGTTTGCCTGCAACTAGTGTAGGGGGTCAGCTACCACAAAATTCTGTGCTTAATTCTGATCCACCGGCCATTGGCGCCAGTCGGGCGGGAGGAGGTCCGGGACAGGGGTCTCTCACTCTTGGCGCTAGGGCGGGTCAGGGTCCGGGTGTAGCGCGGCGGTCCTCTGCCACAGATGACAGTATATCCCTTAGTGATTCTAATAGCCATTCTACGCAAACCCAACATGCTCCTATTAATCGGTCTACTCCAGCTGCGCCCAATGCAATGCGTGAGGTAAGTGGTAGTAATGTTAGACCTACACATCTATTGACACGTCAATCAGCGCTAGCTGTACATGATTTACATTCTAACACTCAGGGTGTTAATGATCTTGTGCAACCTAGCAAGTATTCTGTAGTCAGTGCTTATGATGGTTATGACGCATCACGTCACTCAAATGTGACAAGTGCAGGTAACTCCAATCAAATCTCATGTACACGATCAAAGCCATTACCATATAATGGTGATCGCCACAAATGGCCAGAGTTTTTGTCTGTGTGGTATAGATACTCGTGTATGTTCGTTGATGATGTTGACAAAGCCTCAGAGCTCAGAAAGTTCCTTGTAGGTGAACCCCTAGAATTGGTCAGTCCAATCTTTGCCACGCAACCCAATGCGCATGAACGCATGGTTCAGCGACTCAAGGAAGTCTACGGAGACGTCAGTCTGGGCATCAAATCAGTATTCTCACATCTCAATTCTCTCAAACCAGTCCGTGAGGGTGACACAAAGGCACTTGTCAAGCTTACTAATACAGTGGAGAGCTCCTACAGCCAACTGGGTGAACTAGGACATATCTCATCAGTCACCCTACCACATGTAGACAACCTTGCAGACCTGTTACCACCCACTATCAGAAGAGATTGGGATCACTGCTACGATGTGCTTTCACAAGAAGACAAAGTTCAACCATTCAAGAAATTCATGAGATTTCTAGAGGGTGAGCGACGATGTGCACTAAGACGAACAGAAAGCACCAAGTCCGATCAACAGAGAGGAGGTAACCCTAAACAACAGGTAACATCCTTTCATGTAGAATCTGATAAAGATGATAGCCAAAAAGCTCATGCTCATCCTGAAAGTACCATTAACGCTTGTGTCATACATAATAGTAGCCGACATGAGCTAATCGAATGCAGAGGTTTTCTCGCTTTATCTGCTCAAAAGAAATATGACTTGTGTAAAACCCATGCTATTTGCGTTAGGTGTTTGACTAAACATGGGCCCAGATCATGCCCTAGGTTTAAGCAAGGCTGTGCTAAGTGTAAGAAAACCAATCACCATGAATTGTTGTGTAGGAAAGGTAAAGATGAACCGAACAAAGCTTCAAATCCTGAATCCAAAATCGAATACAAACCTGTTGATAACAGAACAAAGGAGCAAGTATCGTCTCTCTATGGCACAAATAGGCCTTCTAGTGACTCAACTGTGTTCGCAATCCAGCAAGCTCCGGTTGTGGGGACCACTCACAGAGCACTGCTATTCTTTGATGGAGGATCGAACTCAACTCTCATATCTCAACGGGCGGCCAAGGCATGGGGAGCCAGATGTATCAGGAGAGTGAATCTTGAACTCAGCACCTTGGGAGACTCAACCGTAGAAGAAGAATCTTGCTTATATGAGGTAAAACTGTTAGCTCAGGACAACAGTGTGATTACTATACATGCTCTAAGTATACAGAGGCTTACTGGATCAATCAATAGACCTCTGAACCGTGTCATTCTACAGAACCTATTCCCTAGCATCGAAGGTGAGCTGCTTGTCAAAGACTCTGGCCCCATTGACATGCTCATCGGCAATGATTTGCTTGGATTTCATCCCCGTGAAGTGATAGCTTCTGCTGGGAGACATCTCCAAGTATGCTCCGGCCCATTTGGATTGTGTGTCCAGGGTTCTCATCCGGCTTTGGGCAACCGCAACAACATTCCATCATCATTGTTCATTAACATTCTAGCAACACAAGACTCCAAAGCTATGAAATCGTTTCATCCTCAGCACAAAGAATTCTCACTATCGGTGCACTCCTATCTCACCAAGGCAGAGAAAGCATCGCTGGGTGCGTTTATAGAAGGAGAGGAACTAGGAGTAGAAGTACAACCCAGTTGTGGTGCTTGTCAGTGTGGGAAATGCCCTGTTAGAGGGCATAGCTATTCATTTAAGGAAGAGCAGGAACTGCAGTTGATCAGGAATAATCTAAAGTACGATCCAGACAACAAGAGATGGACTACATCATACCCCTGGATTGTCAACCCGTTTACGTTGCCTGACAACTATAGCGCTGCGCTAGCTACTTTAGCAAACACAGAGAACACACTCAAAAGAGATCCAGAATGGAGCAAGATATACAGTGCACAAATCCAAGACATGGTGGATCGCGGTGTAGCTCGGAAGTTGACCAGAGAAGAGATGAGAGCTTGGACTGGACCAAAGTACTACATAAGTCACCTAGCTGTTCAGAACCCCAAGTCAACCTCAACGCCTGTACGAATTGTCTTCAACTCCAGCCAAACCTATAAGGGGACATCGCTCAATGCCTGCTTGGCCAAAGGTCCCGAATCCTACCTCAATAACCTACTAGGGATACTACTTCGTTGGAGGGAGGAGAAAGTTGCTCTTGTTGCCGACATCAAAAAGATGTATAACTCGATATACATCAACGATATTGAGCAACATACTCATCGCTTTCTGTGGCGATACCTGGAAAAGCGAGAACCGGATGTCTTCATAATCCTACGAGTAAATATGGGAGATCGACCCGCGGCAGCTATAAGCAGTGAAGCTATTTACAAGACTGCCGATATTTTTCAGAAGGACTTTCCTCGTGTTGCTGAACTCCTCAAAACATCATCATATGTAGACGACATTGTGGACTCGTTCCCATCTCATGCATCTGCAATGGCAACTGCAAAGGAGACTAATACTGTTTTACAGGAGGCAGGATTCAAAGTCAAATGCTGGCTTTTTAGCGGAGATATTTGTAAGAGAGAAGAGCTGGATAAACAACCTAAAGCCAAGGAGACAACGCCAACTCAGGTACTAGGTGTTCACTGGAACTCTTCAACAGATCTAATCACATTCAGGACTAATCTCAATTTCTCGCCAAAGAAGAAAGGAGTTTATACAAAACCTGATCTGACAGAAGTTGAGATGACAAAAGAAATGCCTGATATTCTCACCCGCAGAATCGTCATGGAACAAGTCATGAAAGTTTATGACCCCCTGGGTGTTTTATGTCCTTTTACAATGAGAGCCAAACATTTGCTAAGAGAAACGTGGACACTTAAACTAGGGTGGGATGATCAGTTGCCACAGCCAATGAGGGGTCAATGGATCAGTTTCTTCAGAGAGATGTTCAAATTATCTAAACTGGAGTATCCACGGTGCCTTCGACCTCGCAATGCTGTCGGCCTTCCACAGTTGATAATCTTCTCAGATGGGAGTTCTGTAGCCTATGGATTTAGTGCCTACGCAAGGTGGAAGCTTGAATCTGGAGAATTTTCGTGTTCACTCATCATGGCTAAGTGTCGCATAGCTCCTCTGAGGCAGCTCACTATACCCCAGATGGAACTTAATGCTGCTGTCCTATCAAAGCGTGGCCGTAAAGTCATAGAGAAGGAAATGCGATATTGTTTCAGCAGAATATATCAGCTTGTGGACTCTGAGACAGTACTAAAGATGATGAACAAGAAGTCCACCAGGTTTAAAGTTTACGAAGGAGTGAGGATCAGTGAGCTTCAAGCAGCAACAGATGGAGATATGAGCAGCTGGTATTGGGTGAAAGGCGAGAACAACACTGCAGACTGGCTAACTAGAGGAAAATCCATAGAGAAAATTGGTCGGACGAGTGAGTGGTGGCAAGGGCCTGGCTTTCTATACCAACCAGAAGAGGAGTGGAGTATAAGGCCTTACAAAGACTCTGAGGAACTCTCACCAGGTGAGAAGAAGGCGGTCTACACTGCAAATGTCACCACACCAGATTACCTCATTCAGTATGAAAACTTCAGCTCCCTTAAAAGACTGATTTGGACTGTAGCTAGAGTTCGAATGGCTGTAAAATCAAAACACTTTCACGCCCTTTTTGCTCCAGTATCTGCTAAGGACCTCTGTATTGCTCAACTCATTATCATCCGAGATGTTCAACGCTCTATAGAAGAAGAACTGCAGAAAGAAAAGAAAGGTAAATATTTTCGACTCCACCCAGTGAAGACAGAAGATGGTGTATGGATTGTGGGAAGTCGGCTCATAAGACATAATCCCATGACTGGAATCAAGACTCACACACAATGGATCGTCCCGTCATTGCACCCATATACTGCCTTAGCCCTTCGTCAAGCACACACTGATTCACTACACCGGGGACGAGATGCTACCTTAGCGAGATTCAGAGCTCAACACTGGATAACGCAAGGCACCAAAGTAACTCGAAAGGTGATCTCATCCTGCCAGCTGTGTAGACTGAGAGCCCCTCAAGTCATCCATCAACAGATGGGACAGCTTCCTGTGGAGCGACTCACTCCTGGGCCACCTTTCAACTCGGTAATGATAGACCTTTTTGGGCCCTACATTGTCAGAGGAGAGGTAAACAAAAGGTCATCAGGAAAAGCCTATGGAGTACTGTTCACAGACATCTGTTCTAGAGCAGTGCATATTGAGGCAGTATATGGCTACGATACAGGTTCATTTCTCCTAGCATTAATTCGCTTTGCTAACATCAGAAGCTGGCCTGCAAAGATATTCTCTGATCCAGGAACACAGTTGGTAGGGGCAGAAAGAGAGCTGCAAGAGGCGTGGAAAGCTATGGACAAGACTGCTCTGTTGAAAACCAGTACTGAACAAGGACTTCAGTGGATATTTGGTCCAGGAGATGCTCCATGGTACCAAGGAGCAGCAGAATCCCTGGTCAAAGCTGTCAAGCGCTGCTTTGCATTTTCAGTTGGAAACAAGAGGCTCTGCACCAGTGAATTCCAGACCGTATGCACAGAAGCTGCCAACACACTCAATGAACGTCCCCTCGGCTTGGCCCCTGATACAGACTCCGAAATCAGTATCCTGACGCCTAACTGCCAACTCATTGGAAGACCATTCGCTAAGAATCCGGGATTGTGGAATACCGACAACTCCCTCAAGAGTCGCCTCTCTCTGGTGGCCGCCATCTCAGAGGACTTCTGGAAAAAGTGGACGGAGCTCTATGCGCCAACACTCATGCATCAACAGAAGTGGCATAAACCACAACAAAATCTAAAGGTTGGTGATATAGTAGTAGTTCTTGATTCAAATGAGCTCAAAAATCAATATAAGGTCGCTCGTGTACATGAGATTTACCCTAGTAAAGATGGCAGGGGCAGGAAGGTAGCACTAGCGTACAAGAACTTCAAGGTAGGTAATAAGCTGGTGGAATATTGTGGGTGTAAAGATACGAGAATCATTCGCAGCGTTCATAGGTTGGCCCTATTGACCCCGGTAAATATGTAGGGACCTGCCGCGCTGGGTGCGTGTCCTGCTCCCGGCTGGTGGTCTGCGTGGTGGACTGGTCTGATCCCCGACTGGCTGGTGGGGATGGTTGGTGGATCAACTGTTCTTTTGAATTGGGAAATGGTAGTTGCTCATAGGACTGTTAATACTAACTAATAATCAAATGTTATCTTTATACTCTTATTATCTTATTCCACTTTTTTTGACAAATGAAATTTTGATATCATTTGTCAAACTCCCACCCCTCCGATGTATTGGTATGCACCAATCGTGGTTGCAGCTTTCCTTAGCTTTCCTTTTCAATAGCATTCAAACTAATAATCTAGCTTTTTGTAACAAACAATAGATTATAGAGTAGCCCAGTATACTGCTACATACAGCATTTCTTTTCATGCCAGTTTAACATTGTATCTGGAAGTGTTAACTTCAGCAGTGCATTCTACTCTACACTACCTCAGTGCGACATACATGTGAGTTGAATTGTTTTCTGTTATGAGTATTTTTTCATATTACATTTTGTCATAGCCACGAATTGCTGTATCATGGTATTGCTTCTCTAAATGCATACACGTAGTGCTTTTTTACTAACAGTGGTTCCTGTATTGAACATAATTTTTTGCAGGCACATTATTATACATTACGGACTCATAATTTATATTTGGATGGTAGTCCTGTCCCAGCATCAATTTGTGAGTTTAATTGGTTAACAACAATTCTATATTTTGATTTCATTTCACTTTGTTTTGATGTGCTCTTTCTACCTATCTCTCGCACATCAGCAATATTTTTTACTGTAAACTGTTTTTTAACAGGTTACGATACGCTAATACAATTGGACCATACAGTTTCTATTCTACAACTCAATAGTCTGATTAAGCGATCTGTTGGCATTTTTGCTGAGGTTGGATAGCCAGCCATCCCAATACAGCATGGCTATCCTAAATGGGAGAAGCAGGGGATCCAGCTGGGTGGTTCACTTTACAATATATATCCTCTGTTGTACATGTCTGTGATAAAATTTACAAGTTTTTCTGTAGAGAGCTCGTAATATCTGGTTACAAGATCTGATTACCAAACCTGACAGACTGGATTCTTGCGACCCAATGTCACCCAATGTCACCCAATGTCACCCAATGTCACAGATAGTAATAAGTATTTTACCGACCTCTGTGACTCTTTTTTCTTTAATCTGAAGCTGTGATGTTAAAAACAATGGTACTGGTGTTACCTGCACAATTGAAACCGTGCCTGCATGGATGTGTGTCTGTCTACTTCCAGTCAATGTTTAAGAAAATGACAATCTGTTGTAATGGATTCCGGTCTGTTTACCATGGACATCCACTAAGCTCGAGTATTATACCTCTCTCCAGAGGGGACACTGTGCTGATTGACCGTGACAACTGTGTTCAGCCAATCAAATTACCCGGTATAGCAAGAGCCCATGGCTCAGACAAACAATACAGTGTAGTGCTTGTATAAGTGGCTATATTCTCAAGACAAAGTCCTAAAGGGTAATTATTCCTCTAGGGTGTTTGGGGCAAGACATCAGAATGAATGCAAAGATTAGAGTAAAAGTCTCTCCTTTTATAGGAGAGGTCACAGGAACTTAATTAGCATAAAACATATAACAGTAAGAGCACAAGAAGTTGTCTGACCAATGCAATGAATTATATAAATAACTAACCAATCATACAATCGATAAAGGTTTAATAAATAAAGTGCCCAGTGGCTAAGGGCGGAGTCCTATCTTCTGCTGTCAAATAAGACTGTTCTACAGGGTCACAAGGCGCTGGTTAGCTTGTGGTCTTAGTTACCGCAGATGTTAAGGTAGGTAGCTTCGGCTCCTGGCTTGGTGGAAAGTCCTAGCTGGTTTCGGAAATCCTCAACTATGGCAGTCATCTTATGCCGTCCCCGAGTCAGCACACCTACCCTGTAGAGGTCACTACCGGCCCTGCACCGGCCCCGTGTACTGTGCCACCGGCACAGTATGGCTCTGCTACCGGCACAGCATCTCACCGATGGCTGTAGGTGCATTGCCAGCACACTGAGTGGAGAAATGGTGGAGCAAACTCTCAGTTTACTTTGAATATTCACCAAAATCAACGATAATATATGGAAAGAAAGTTTACCGAGTATCAACAACTCAGAACTACCATCATACTTTTTGCAACTGCTGGAAACTAAATGTCATGAGAACAAAACCATGAAAAAAAGGTGAAGGGTTGGAGGTGCGATGGCTCAATACATAAAGACACCACTAATCACTGCACCACTGACAAAACAAAGGAGTAGGGCGTATTCAGGTCTACAAAGACAATGAAGTTTACCGGAATACCTCATCTACCTCTTTTTCAACAAAAGAAGCTTATCATTTCCGGACCTACAAGGTTGAACTCATGTCCAACAAACTGGCTTGTTCGCTGCTTATTTTGTACTGACTCAAGGAGCAAGAATTAGAATCGACAATTTATAGTTGCATCTTTGGAAGGTTAAAATGAATTTTTTGATACAAACGCTTAATTCAGTTTGCCACAGAATGGTCACAACTACCCTTTAACCGGTCAACCGAAAGTGAGTGGTTGCTTGGATGATGCCAGAAACATTGCCATTACCAAAAATCAATATATAAGTGAAACTACGGTATACAGATTTGACTCAAACTGTGACTTTTAGAAGGAATGAGTAATGTTCCCACTAGCGCGGAGGTTCAGTTTAGCACCAACACCACTGAGACACTGGCTTTGGTCACCAATTTTGTAAAATACGGTGCGACAGAAATTGACAGCATTCTTCAATTGGATGTAGCCATTGACATATTGATTGAAACAAAAAGATGAATACCGTTCAGATTTCATCGATGTAATTTTCAAATGATGTCTCTCTCTCTCCTTCCATCAATGTTCTACCTAAAGATGTTTACCTGGAGACGATTAATACATTTCCAATGGTCTAGCATTGTTCCAATCAACCCAGAGAACATTGGTTGTTTGTGTATGGATATGGAAAAGGATTGGGTTTCTACAATTCATTGGAGTGTCACACTTCTTTTTACCCAGCCAGATTTGTGATGTAACAAATGCGATGCCAAAAAACATGATTTGATGTAACAATGTAGGCTTACAAAACCTTTTTGTTACCTGTAGACAATAACTACTGCACATATATTTGTATGCTAAGAATTAGAGGATGCAGTATAGATGGGACTGTGATGGTAACAAAACTTTGACTTTTTCACCACAAAAGTTTACGCTTGAGTGTCCATTTGAGCATTCGGTTTTTTCCGACTTTTTTCCTGGTGGGCACAAATTTTTGCTCAAAGTATAAATGTGAAAATGTATAATGATGCATGAAACTAGAAAATAAAGAGCCATTCCTTAAATTCTTAGAATTTTATGAGCACATTTTCTACCAACTCTAAGTTGATGCATTGATGAGATGCCATGCAATTTTTGAAAACAGTGGAGAGAGAAAGTTTGAGAATACTTTGACAGGCACTCAAACTTGTAATATTCAAACGGTGGGCAATAGAAGCAGCTTTTGCATTTGAGTTCTAGTTTTTATTTTTCCTGCATCAAACAAGATGGCAGCCAAACCGTATTTGGAGTATCTGACAAAGTGTGGTACTATGAAGATAAAAGCAGTTGTAGACAACCAGAATATCCTGCTAGAGATGGTTTCTTCAGAGTCGACTACATACTGTTGTAAGGTAGACAACTCTTATGATCTAGTTATTAAAGATTCCTGTGGAAATATGAAGTTTTGTGTGGGAGGAGCTGAAATTATAGAACATCCAATCACAGTTTACGTGTCACCAGAGCTACCTATTGGTAGAGTTGCAAACAACAAGGTCTATGTAGACACCGAGCTTTCTTACAATGATATTGTGATAAATAATGACAAATTTATGATTGGAGATTGTGCAATTCTTTCCAGCAATGGTCCGATAACAGTCACCTGGCCAGAGAACTGCTCTGTAGAAATGAAAGCTTTGACCATAAGTTTAGCTATTCAAAGGTCATTAGTCTATGACATAGGTTACATGCTACAGAACAAGCCTGTAACTGTGGCAGATGATGCGCTGAAAGACAAGGATTGTACACAAATGAACGCTGTACAAGCAAAATACAAAGATAACAAGCCTGTAGTGCCATCCATATTCTCTCAGAGTAATTGTGAGCAAGTATTCAACATACAGTTTGTCGGAGAGAGAAAAAGATCTAGGACTTACATTTTTATGGACTCCTCACCTTATCCTCAGGTTTTACTTTTATTTCTTGCAAATAGAAACGGCGCACTTGAGGTTTTCAATAGATCTGGTGTAGTGAACTTCACCGCAACAGCTATAGATACTGCCAACATTTCTCTAGTATCATCTATATCAGGTGAAATTGGTGAGATAAGCTACCAGTGTCGGGAAATGACTGTAAGAAACCTAGAGAGTGGGACATCATCAAAAAACACGATTTACTTTCCATTCAATGAAAGAGATGGAACTGGTTTGTGCACTCAGAATCTTATAAGTGGTAGCGGGCAGAAAATGGCTGTTGTTCACAATTTTTTACCATCAACAATGACTATCAAGTTCACAGCCGGTTTAACTGAGAATGAGAAAAAAGTGATTTTGGTGAGTTCAATGAGGTTTGTGGATGGGGTGTTGAAACCTTGGAGATATCTACCGAAGTCCGTTATCTCAGAAGTGATTTGCAGTTGTGCGAAATGTCTTCCTCCAAGACAGCCAATCCCTGGTGAATACACAATAGAGTTTCTCAACAATATTGAAGTTCTGTTTATCAGGGCAGTTGGTTACAACAGGCAGAAAAATGTGGTTTATTATCAAGTAATAAACAATCAGTTCTCTCTTGTGTACCTTACTATGGAGTGCACACCTTTAGAGAACCTGCAAGGTATAGTGAAGTTGGTAGTCAAGAACAGAAGAGGAATTACATTGTTTAGTGCAATTAAACTGCCTGCAGAAAACACTCTAGCGATATACTCACATCATAACCAACTAATTGGTTTCCAGCAAGGCAATTATGTCTTTGATAGACTAAGTAACCAGATAATGAACATATTCCCGAGACCTAGAAGCAAAGACACGTACAACAATGAGCAGAGGTTTGGGAAGCTAGTTGAATATATGTTTGCTGATGCAATAACTGAACAGTCTATTGGTATGATGAACCAATGTGTCCGCAATGTAAGAATGTATAGACCTAAAAAGGGGAATATCTCTCCTCACGTCTTCTTGCACACATCCGCAATGCTTGCGTTGTCCGTATTGTTCTACTGTGAGGTTTATCATTTTGATAATGAGGCACTACCAGAAGTATCTTATAGATACTTCGATCAGCTATCTGGGTGCAAACCTTACCAGAAACTTTAAATTACTTCAATTTAATGTAATTAGAATAATTTGTAACCATAATTGGGACAATATAAGAAGTAAACATAACTAACTTGCAGATATTTAGATATTTACAAGTTTTTTAAAGAACTCTCGATTCTCTGCAAAACTTGTAAATATCTTTAAATGTCATTACCTGTGCTTACTAAGAGAAATTTACCTTAGGTTCAAAGTTTCTAAAAGGTGGAGACAATGAAACTGTTGAATGGAATATAATGTACCCAGATCGGTGGCCTTAGACTATGGTAATGGTAGCGATTGTGGTAGCGGGGCTGGAGGCGGCGGGGTTGGGGGTTTTGAGTAGGATGGTGGGGGTAGTGGGGGTGGGGATAGTGGGGGTGGGGGTAGTGGAGGTGGGGTGTGGGTGTGGTGGGGGTGACGAAAGCTAGGGGGGGTGTGGGTGGTTGTGGCTGTGGGGGCGGCTTGTAGGGGTGAGGTGGGGTTAGTGGTAGGGGTAAGGGTAGGGGTAGGGGTAGGGGGAGGGGTAGGGGTAGGGGGAGGGGTAGGGGTAGGGGGAGGGGTAGGGGGAGGGGTAGGGGGAGGGGTAGTGGTAAGGGTAGGGGTAGGGGTAGGGGTAGTGGTAGGGGTAGTGGTAGGGGTATGGGTAGGAGTAGGGGTAGTGGTAGGGGTAGGAGTATGGGTAGGGGTAGGGGGAGGGGTAGGGATAAGGGTAAGGGAAGGGGTAGGGGTAGGGGTAGTGGTAGTAATGAAAACTTTTAACTTTTACAACTTTTACAAATTGTCTCATAAACTTTGGTCTGCTTCAAGTTTTATTTGAGGGAACAAAAGTTTCAAAATTTTTATACCATGACACTTTAATACCTTGAATGAAAGTTTTTTTGATTGTCAATAATCAGTCTGAATGCGGTGAGATATCAGCTACATTTACAGGAGACTCATGAAAGCAGGCTCAAAAATAATTTGCTAAAATGCAGATTAAAATGGTAAAACGTTATCTTTATAAGTGATTATTAAAATTAAAAAACCTATTGCATTGACCTGACGAAAATAGTCAATTTGCATCAAAAGTCAGAGGCGAGAGGTAATTTTCTAATTTTAAAGTAAACACAAAAGCATCATGGAGAAGTCAGAGCTGAAAAAGATTTAAGGCACTGGTAGACGATGCACTAAATAGTTTTTAAAAAATATCGGCAAACTATCAAGTTTTTATAGTTTTGACCATTTAGATGATAAACTTAAGGTAAACCAATAATAAAGCTTTGATTACATCAGCTGGTGGATGAAGTTTCATGAATTAATTTTATTCAGAAGGTGTGAAGAGATGCATTATGCGAATTTTTAGAGTGAAAACTCTAGGTTTAGTAAAGTTTTTACCCATGGGTAGTATAATAGGAGTAGATACCTGGAGGGTTTAATTAACAAATATGACTCCCCTGGTCACATGTGCCCTTTTGCGAGCACCAGCTGACAGGAGAACCTGTATGGTGCATTATTTGTACACCTAGTTTGTAAATCTTTGATTTTTAGATCGATATGAATCATGGTTGTGTAAGTAATAGCACTTGATTTTGAAGATTTCTTTGATTGATTTAAAAATCATTCATAATTTCATGAGCCTATCCTTTGTAAACTTTTGTTGTGTTTTTGTGCACCGGGTAAACTTTTTGGGTTTTTGTTCAGGTTTGTATCACGCTTTTGACTATCATTCCAATACTAACATATGTTGGCACAAACTGATGTCATTATTTAGATTGTACAGATGTTAAATTGAGTGTAGAAGGACACACACTTGAGAAAGCTCTAATTATTTATTTTTTTTCAATATACAATAAGAGTATTCGCGACCTCTGTTTGCCGAACACATTGCAATAAAAATAATCAGACCGGCAATAAATTTAATCAATAAATAATAATTTTGTTCGGAACTCGTGGGTCAAAAAAAAGTAGCTCACTAATTAAAAAAATAATCATCAAGTGTTTATTTGTATTGTTCGTAGGTCGCGAATGAAACTGAACACTAAATAAATAATAATGAGCGAGTTGATTTTTTTCATTTTCATAGACCGGTTTTGTATCCTTGAAAAATAAGTCAACATAATGTAAGCGTTCAAGATTTAATAAATTAAAGGGCAGCTTGACAAACTATTCCAGTATGTAGCAGTTCAAATTTTATTATTTTCATGATTATTTTGAAAAATTGGGAGTTATCTTCTTTATGATTTGTTCGGTAAACTATAACATTTCATTGAATATTATGTTGTTCTAAATTACTGTTCCGTTGCTTACGCGACATATTGAACTACGAACACCTATCATTTTTTGTATTTTGTTCGACGAACAGGTCGCGAATACTCTTATTATTCTGAATAAAAAAGAACCTTATATTATTTTAAAACTATTGAGAGGCAAGATGTTGGGGGAAGAAAATTTGGAGATGAGTGCAATGAATGATAACGATATAATTGATGATAGCGAAAGTGAAACTGGAGACAGTATTGTGGTAACTTTGATACGAGAAGCAATCATAGATTTGCTAATACCCATACCAATTGTTTTGATATTTTTTTAACATTTCTATACTTACAGAGGAATTACCAAGTTTAACTAATATGAAAGCGCCATCGAAGAAATACAAAATGCAAAGGTTTCTCGTAGTTGAATAAAAAATGAAACAATAATCAAATGAAAAACATCCAATTGGTTATGGAGTTCACTTTTGAAGACTTTGACGTAAGATTACATTTACTTTTTCCTGCAATGGTAATGGGATCAAAGGGATTTAAAAAGACAGGAGATTCTACAAAAGATTGAAGCTATTCAAACTATAGCTCCACCAGTAGAAACATTTTATTGTTACGGTGTCTATCAAAAGCTTCTGGTGATGTATTCGGAGTGGTATTACAAAAGGAGATAATAGATATAAAAGCGAGTTTTCCCAGAGATGGTCAGAAAAGATGATTGATAATTGATGATTTGATGGATGAAGATACCCAGAAATTGATCCCAATGTTTTACATATTAGGCGTGTTTGGTGTCTCAACGCGTTGGTTTGAGAAAGTTTGATCAACGCGTTTATCCCTCGAACGATAACTTAAAAGAGTAGGCGAGTGCGTACAATTTACAAAATTTTGCAAGAGTTGTCCTCTTTTTTTGTGTCCTCAGTAATAAATATAGCCCCGCAATCATAAGTTTGTTAGCCTAAGTTCTTGGGTTTAAAATTAGCTGTTCGTTGCGACATTTTTGTTGCCCTAACAACAACTGCATCATCTGCTATTCATACAAAGTGTTATTAAAACTCAGCAAACCACCAAGTACAAATTGTATTGTTATTGATGGTGGTAAGAATAATAATGACAATGATGAATAATAATGACAGCAACAAGCAAAAACATGTATTATTAATTAATAATAATTAATAATAATGGTGTGCTGATTATTCACTGTCATAAAAAATAATATATTTTATCAGACAAAGACAATAAGAATAAAATGAATGAAAGTTATATTATTATTATTGGCAATAGTGATAGCATTAATAATAGTGACAGTAGTAAAAATAGTAATCTATCACATTAATAATAAGTAATAATACATCCATTAAAAACAAAAAAAGATCATAACTTTTGATAGCACGTTGTTGTTATAATGCCGCAAAAGGGTACAGTGCCGTAATTAGTGAGAAGACGACTCCTTTAGAAAACCAACGCGTTGATTTTTATAGGTGTTCGCTGGCCAACGTGCACTGTAAACTCGTTGACAAACGCAAAAATGAGCGTTGATGCACGTTGAAAAAAACTTGCTACAAAGGGGCTGATAATCCCTCGACAAAAAACTGCCGTTGAGGATTAAATGTAAACGTTGAGCACACCGAACACGCCTATTGTAGTAGATTTTTGGGGACCTGCCAAAATGCCACCAACAACACCTGTCTTTCACAGAGGTTATCTCTCAATCTACTTCAACAGAGGAGTATCTCCGACTCCACAACTGTAACAGAGCCCACGGCTCAGGCTCAGTACTCAGTGTTTCGGAGTAACAACCATCATATATTATTTCACAACAATCCAGTGTAGTATAATAGTGAAAAAATATCTTGCTACTTGGTGGAATCACAAGCAGTATCCTGATACAAGTGCAAGGAATTTAAGTAAGACTCAGCCTTTTATACGCAGAGGTGCATGAAATCATCGACCTAGTTTCAGACACAAAAAATCACAATTAGCAGGGAATAAATATACGAATCAACAGACAAGTTATAAATAGCAAGGTATGAGATTGGCTAAAAGGTAGGTAAACAAACAAGGAGCCCAGAAGTAGAGGGCAGAGCTCCAAGCGTAATTATGCTGTGTCACAGTCGAGGAAGTGATAGTGTAACATAGTTAGAGTTTCTGAGCTGCTATAGCTCGTGGTCAATGACTTCTGGCAAATCCGATAATGGGTAAGTTGCAAACTTGAGCTTCTACATCTTTTAAAGCTAGTCTGGCCTCTCAGGCTACACCCATTCTTTCCTCCCAGACTTGGTATAGAGTGCCTGCAGGGCAGGTAGTGATAACACCTGTTTTTCAGTAGGTTTCTGGCAGTGCCAGAGTCTAGGAAGGCATGTCTGACACTCTGCAGTTGACAGAGGGACCTTAGCGCACACTGGTGGTCATGAAAATCCACTACAATATGAAACATTTTCATCATTTAAACAAAATTGTTTTTTTTCTTGCTCATAATCGGTTCTTGAAAGGAAATTGCACAGTTCTTAAAACATTTTTTGTTTTTTCCTTTTAAAAACCTTTAAATGTAGATCTTCCCTTAACTATCTTGCTCGACAATGCTTTGCCGGAAGATCAAAATACATACGAAAAACCTTTGGACCAGTGATGAAGAATCCTTGTTTTCTTTTCCATATACGTAGACACTACTCAGCAAACAAATTGCTAAATGCGATAAGAAGGTTCTGTCTTACACTATTCTATGATGCTATATGTACCCAAATCAATGCATATAAATAAAATCAACATTCAAAACATCTCATAACTGATTTTTTATAATGCTACCCTGGAGCTTTGCAACAAAACTTGAAAAAAAATGCGACGTTGTTGTTGTCAGTCAACAGCATGTACGGCTAATACAAAAAAATATTTCTTTATATCGCTATGGAAAACTGGACTTTAAAAAGAAAGATTTTATAGCTTCACTACTAGAGTCTATCATTAGCGCAGTATTTCTGGGTATACTGAAACTACAACGAGTCAAGTATGAACGTTTGCCCACAAACTATGATGAATAACATGGCTATTTTGGCACTCAATTGTATGAGTAAAAGAGAAAAAGCTGCCAAAATCTAGAAAACCGACTCAGATCTGTTTCACTCATTCAGAGAAACTGTCAAAAAACATTATATTACAGAATTTTTTTCCGAACTTGGAACCAATTATTAAGTTGCAACTTCGCAAGGACTAATCGTTAAACGGGCAATCAGTGACAAACATCAAAGATTAACACAGACTGGTGGGGGAAGCCTTTTAAATGCTATAACTACTCCCATTCTACCAGTTTTTTCCTCGACAAAACCAAAACTCTTCAACCTTTGAAAATTTTTTAGGCATAATGTTTTTGTACCAGAAAGTGAGTTGGTAGAATGAAGAGAAAAATCAAAGCAACTAACCCATAGAGCAAACAGGAAATTTGCTTCCCTTGTATTGCAACAAAACGGAGGATATAATGATGAGATATAACAATCGAGATGAGAGGCCTTGATAGAAATTGAAAACAATCTTGACTTGTCCTAGTTCAAAAGAGTAGATATGAGAACATTCAAAACATCCAAAAACGCTTGAATGATGTATGAACGATTATTAAAACAAACGAATATGAAATTGGAGCGCTGGCAAAAAACAAAGTTACAACCAGCATCTCCGCTCGCTGTTAATACGATTATTGGTAAAACAACTTTCATTCTCATCACCAACACTTATTACACCTGCATTTGATCAAGTAACAAAGCTATTGATGAAAAATAAAGTATTTGACACCAGTGTAACGGTTTTCCCCGTGTATGGAGTTGACCGTTACTGGCACATACAAGGAGGGCTATATTATCTGGCTTTGTTTCTACTGTAATGGTAGCGTAGCAGTAGAGTGGCAAAGCTTTGGTGGTTTATCTCGCGCTAGATATAGCCAGATGCTGCTATAGAGCCGGCACAACTGTGTTCAGGGAACCGGCCTCACAGATATCACAGAGTTGGAGGTAACAATGGTTTATTGTTACTAACAAAAACAATAATGTCTAATTGCAATGCACAAAAGTGAATGATCGACACAAAGTATACCATGAAGAACGGAGGTAACTGACGGCAAGGGTCAAGTGAATACTCAACATATAACTGATCAGAATAGTTCGCTTGCTACACACTAGTTACTACTGAGT
Organism: Cryptosula pallasiana; assembly: GCA_945261195.1. Taxonomy (NCBI): domain Eukaryota; kingdom Metazoa; phylum Bryozoa; class Gymnolaemata; order Cheilostomatida; family Cryptosulidae; genus Cryptosula; species Cryptosula pallasiana. Next base: position 12,408,111 of record OX183132.1, read on the forward strand.
CCTCTACTGCTCGATGTCTCTCTCTACGATCTGAGCGTCTGTCTAGGAGCTGTCTGAGAACTGAACTGCTGGGCGGAATGCAGGAGTACTTATAAGAAACAAGTAATCAGCTGATAATATATGCATATAATTGGTTGAAAATAATACCCCCAGCGAGGCATAAAAAGCAATCATAAGCTGGCACACTAACACTAAATAATAAGCTATAAATAGATACATGTTAGTCAGAGCACTAGTGGCGGGAAATCCTTCCTTAGGCTTGGCTTGGGTGAGTGGCAGGTCAGCTGTACTCCTGTGTAGTCAAGTGTAGTCATCTAATGAGTATTTTTTATGTAGACGAGATATATATAGTAGCACCGGCTGAAGACAGGAAAGCCACACTGTGAAAATCTATAACACAGGCCGCTTCAACGACCAAGTACTTCCGTACTGATAGTTAAACAGGCACAGGATGGCCAGATAAATAGGATGCCGGGGATAAATATGTGAGTATAAAAGTGTGAGTATATACAAGGGAGTCTCAATGAGACTGTCAACTACAAAACCTGTAGTCCGGCAGGTACATACTGAGTATGTCCTGAGGCACCAGACCATGTGCAAAGAGGCTTAACATGGTTAAAACCTGCCAACTGGCAGTGGGGTGGTTAAATAGGTTCAAAGAGCCTCAAAAAGACCGTCGATTACGAGACCTGTAGTCCAAGAGGCACATACGGTGTATGTCCTGAAGCACAAGACCATGTGCAGAGAATAAATATAGTTTAAACCTTCCAACCGGCAGAGGAGGGAGTAAACTGGAAGGGGTTGAAGAGTAAACCGACACACCAAAGTGTTGTGGACACATTAGTGTGGTGTCTGGGAAGAAGAGAGGCAAACCATGCTCTAAAACAGGCAGCCCTGTAGAGTCTGTTGAATATCTTTCAGGTGGGTGATCTCTGTCTTTAGCAACTCTGCTCTGGTTTTCAGTTTCTCGACTTTGGCCTCGGTAAGGGTCCCAGTTAGTACTCTCGCTCTCAGTTCTTCCAACTCGTTCTCAAACCTATAGACAACGCCCAGCGAGCTTGGTATTGTAACAACCGTATAGGCAGGCTAACCTCTGGAGCAGGCTCTACTGGAGGTGCAGGAGCTAATGATGGGGAAACATCTCTCACCACACAAGGGGGTGTAAAGAAAGGGGTAGAAGGAGACACAACCATGTCCTCAGAGCTAGTGTTAACTGTGGTGCAGGGCTTCCTACGTACCTTCTTCTTGGGGATCCGGTAACCGGCCAGGGGGAGTGACATCAGTGGTGTAATACTGGATTGCTATGGAGAAGGTTCTGGTTGAGTAGGAGCTGAGGGTAGAGGTTCCATCTCTACAGGAGTATAGGGGTAATGGTACCTGTCTGGGTGGGTTTGTGTGACCCAAATTCCTCAGAGGGTGACCAGTGCTGATATCTGCAGAAAGCCGGAAAGCTCTCACCATCAACGGCGTAAATGTACCCCATTCGTTGGTAGTGATCAGTGTCTTTTGGTCCTGAGCCCCGTTATTTTTGATGGCCATAGACACTGTCATGGGAGCTAGAAGAGTACCGGCACTTACAGAAGTATCTAACAAAGTGCTGCTGGACGTGGACCGAGAGTTGGCAGGTACTACGCCTAGCTTTCTTGATTTGCTTCTGTATTGCTTTCTCAGTGGAAGGAGCTATCCACTGCAGTAGCCCGACGGGCAATGGGTGGCTTCTTCCCGGATCCATGAGGAGCGGTAACTTCCTCCGATACCGTGGGGGTAGGAGGTGGTGGCACACCAACATCTAACAACTGCACTACTGGGAGGGTAGCAGGGGGGAAGAGCTAACTTCAGCTGCAGGGGAGGCAATGGGTGCTGTGGAGACGGGCGCAGAAGCAGTCTTAACCTTACGCCTGGTAGGTATGAGATGGTCTAAGGGGACTTGCTTGGCTAGCTTCAGGCTCACCGTTCTGGTTCTTGTTTAGAAACGATCTGGATTGGCAATGGAAAAGCTGGTGGTCACGGCAGTTGAAAAGATGTCCTGTCCAGAGGGACCAATCAGAGGGGAAGCTCCTCTTCATTTGCTTGGGACGATCTTTCCCAGCGATTGCTTCCGTTCACCTGTAACGGTGTGGGGCATACGGGTAGGGCTATCTACCTTCACAGTGACAGCCACCATACTGTGACTAGGCTCCGTACTGGAGGGTGTAGTGGTGGGAAGATGGTCCCATACCGGAGAGGGTACGGAAAACACTTGCTGCAAAGTAGGTGTACCGCGAAGGGGGGGACACGGCAGCAGAAACTGGAAGTGGAGGGAACTCCGCATCTAACTGGCGAGAAGGGAAGGAATGCCTCAAAGCTAGAGGATCCCTGGTAGAGCTATGATTCTGAATCCAACAATCCAGTTGGTGATCAGAAAGAGGGAGTGACAGTCTACTCTTGGCTGAAAATTTAGGCTGTATTGACGGAGAAACCCTTTGTGTAGGTGGAGATTGTCGATGGTGGTGACGAGCGGGGTTCTTCTCCGGTAGATGCTCTGCAGCATCATCGATTTCCATCAGAAATCGTTCTTCTTCTGACTGAAGAACAGCGTCCTTGACAGATGAAACATCCTGAGAGTCAACCATGGTGAAGTTAAAGCAGTGTTGAATAAAGTCAGCAGCAGTGAAAACACGTCCTGCGGCTTTGGAAAGTTGCGTAGCAATGGCAGTTCCAGAGTTCAACAGGCATTGTCTTTGACTCACGCTTGGTTGACAAACAGGCGGGGGCGGATGCCTCACTATGAGCTGGTTGACAGGTGCTGCATTCAATTGGCCATTACTCTGGACTGGGAGCGGATATGAACTCAATACTTTTCTACTATGTTTGCTAGACTGTTCTCTCTCAAATGGTGTTCAGTACAGGGGGTGGCTGTTAAATCACTCACTAGGTATAAGATAGAAGCTCCAGCACAACCACCACGCACTGTGGCCACTCCAAAAAGTCCCTTCCTAGCTTTCTGAACCCTTCAGCTATTTACAATCCCTTAGCTATATCCTTAACCTTCACTAATCCAATAACTACATAATGCACGATTATAACATGCCCTTTTTTTTCCAACTAGCAGTATACACAAGACACATGATCAACAGTTACAGCTAGCTTCGGAGGTGAAACATCCACATAAGCATACTTCAAACTATGCACTTTGGTTAGGGGCAGAGACAGTATCCACACCGGCAAGGTGTAAAGTTAGGTAGAACAGATACATACCTCACCTGTGTCATACCTCCCACTGGCCACTCACCACAAAGACTCAATCTCACCAGGATCGCTATTGTCCGTATCGCCACAACGGTCAAACCAATCTCGCACCACACCCGAGGGTCTTTCATCATCATCATTTGGTTTTGGTTCCGGACCACACAATTGGCCTTCACCTCTACCTAGCTTTGGATCTGAGTCACACATTTGACTCTCACCTCCACCTCCATTTGGCTTTGGTTCCGGACCACACAATTGGCCTTCACCTCCACCTGGCTTCGGATCCGAGTCACACAATTGACTCTCACCTCCACCTATCACAGTCTCATCTGGTTTTGGTTCCGGACCACACAGTTGGCCTTCACCTCCACCTGGCTTTGGATCTGAGTCACACAATTGACTCTCACCTCCACCTATCACAGTCTCACCTAAGTGAGTAGCACTATCTCCCTCACTGGAGTGAGTATCGCAATCCATGTTCTCACCGGAGTGAGGCCTCTGAACAGCCTGGGAGGCGAGCTGTTGCCAGGTCACAAGTGACTGCTCAGCAACTACCTCCTGGCTTTCCTCCGCAGGAGCCGAAGCTTCCGCAGGCCTAACAGACGAGTCCCTCTGGGCTGAGACCAGCTCCTCAGAGTGGGTAGGTCTGTTAGGGGCTTCGAGGGTGCCGTGAGCTCTGCTAGCTCTGACACCACTTGCAGCTTGGGCCACAGGAGCAAACCTTACATGACCTATGTGAACCTCACTCATTTCACTAGCACGACTCTTTTCACTACTGCAGCTACTACCTCGATGACTATACTTATCAGTATGTTTATACCTTTTATAACGGCAGTCCTGGGAAGTATGACCAATACCATCACAAATCCAGCAGTGTACAGCTGGGCAAAACCTAATTTGGTGATCATCTCTGCCACAGCAAAAACACGCTTTAGCATCATGGTAAGCCAAATAACCTCTGCACTTACTCCCATCATTTCTTCTATCACTTTCAACCCTACTCCTACTAGAGTGTTTTCTGCGCCATGCAGGCATAAACCTTTCATTGTTAGAATGCCTAGTGGACCTAGCAGACCCATAATCATCACAGCTGTGGCCAGCTTCACCTTTCATCTTACCTACATATTTCTCAGCATATCTACAATATTTCGCAGCAGATTGACCATTGCAAATGCTACGTACCTTCAAACTACTGTAACACTCACCACCATGCATGTTCTCTTTCATATCAGATACCTGGGCGGAGTTTAGCTGCTTTGCCTTACCCCGCTCCATGGCGTTCTCTGAATCTCGAGCCAATTTTCTTGCCCTTAGATTGTCAGTCAGCCCTTTCCAGTTCAAATGGCCCTGTTGCATCAGCTGAATACGCAGTGAAGATTCTCTCAAACCATTCACAGCTATAGCTAATGCAAACTCCAGCCTAACATTATCATCATTCCCAAAACTTAATGACCTACTAAGTTTTTCAACACGTAGCAGATAATCAATTTCATTCTCCCCCACAGCCTGATTAGCAGTGACAAACTTGAATGTTTTCACATAAACTGTTTCCTCGAAACCATAAACATTTTTCAAATGAGCCATTGCTTGTTCATAACTACTTGCCTCACTTCTCATATCAAATCCAAAAGACTCTAGGACATCTCTACCTCCTTGACCAATGGCATGTAATAAAGCCAACAATTTCATTCTCCCCTTGAAAACATCTTGTTTTCTCCGATTTACTGTTTCCTTCTCTAGTTTAAAGGTAACCATTTCCACACTAAGCTCAAATTCATCTAACCATGCCTTCCATGAACCATAAGTGTCATCAGGATTGATAACTAACTTAGGAAAATCATTAAAATCAAATCCCAAGGCCATATTTCACTAACCTGAAGTGTTCGGCAACACTGACCTTAAAAACTGGTAGAGTAGATGCCAACTTCTTCTTCACAAATCTTATTGACTGAATCTTTCAACAACAACAGTTGTAATGCACCACCACAAACAAATAACAAACACTCACCTTCACCACCACCAACTGGCACCAGTCCTATAACAACGTCGTTAATAAATCCACACCGACCTTCACTATCACCACAAACCCTTCAATACTCCTTTCACAAGATGACGAACACAATAGTAGTATACGACAACAATCCTCCTTCCCTTTCGCCTACGACGCCATGTTAAATCACTCACTAGGTATAAGATAGAAGCTCCAGCACAACCACCACGCACTGTGGCCACTCCAAAAAGTCCCTTCCTAGCTTTCTGAACCCTTCAGCTATTTACAATCCCTTAGCTATATCCTTAACCTTCACTAATCCAATAACTACATAATGCACGATTATAACATCCCACATATACATCCCAGCCAGGTTTAATATACATCTGCTTTGTTACCAATCGTCTTGGTAACTTTCTGTCTCTGGATAATTGTTTGACTGAACTTTTGCCCAATTCTTTGACTTTGATAACTGGATGATATTCTTTCCAAAGAGGTAAAGCTTGTCCAGTGATTGTAGGAGACTCTATGCCTTCTACTAGTGACCAGTTTGCAGGAGTTTCAGTGAAAACTGAATTAGGAGAGCTCCTCTTCATTTTAAACAATTTATTACATGTTGTCAGTTGATCCACCCCTTTTGTTGTTGCAGCTGACTGACTATAACGCGTGGGCGGGTCAATACTTTCATCTGGTTTCTGTACTAGTAGGGTTAGTCGCCTGGCTTTCACTGTGACTGGGTACTGGATTCATCTCCACTTGTTGCTGGGACAACTCCCGCACACTTCGGTTATTCTTGGCTTAACTACTTGCTCGATCGTCCTCAAACTTCTTGTGAGTGGCTGGGGGTTGGTAGGTAGTGGTTCTCCTGGCCGCTCCAACTTGAACTCTCACTTGTACTCTTTGGCCACTCCTATCTTGGTCATTGCAGGCTCAATACTCTGCGTAGCCACCCAGGTTGATTTGTTTTGAATGAAATCAATTTTCACTCCTTTTTTCCGCAGTCATCTGAGAACCTCTGTCATACACTGTGGGAGGTTGAAGAAGTCATATGCAGGAATGCTGATGTCTTGCAGGTGGCACAACGTGTGGCTTCCACTTGAAGACAGTTGGTGATGGTTTGGCTGGCCAGTGGGAAGGTAACTCTGTGTGCAGACCTGGTACAAGTGGGGGGTGTCTCCATTGATGCATAGATGTTTAATGTGGGAGATCCTATTGTTATTCACCAGTTGGTTGCCTTCCTTGTCTGTACAATGCATCTCACATCCTGAGATCATGCTGGCATGTTTACCCAACTTCAAATGGCAGTCATGGTTAGTGAGGAAGGGCATCCCCAATATAGCATCCTCGTTTATATGGCTAACTACAAACGTTGCCGCTGTCCTTAGGTCTTTCAACTGTAGGGCTGCCTTCACTGTCCCATAGAAGGGAATTTGTGTCCCGTCCGCCATGATTCCATGTGACTCACCCTCTTTCATTTTCTTCTTCACTGCCTGAGGCAAGCAGTTGAACACATGTTTTGATAAGAGGTTCGTTGTGCAACCGGTTTCGACGAGGAGCGTGACTGGCTGGTTCTCTAACCTACCAGTAAGGAAGCAACTCGTTTTGTAGGGCCTCTCTACTTTCTGGTCAGGTACACGGGTGGGCTGCACTTCAGTGGCCTGGGAAGGAGGGGGCAGCACTCTGACTGGTGAGTGTGTGGCGTGCTCCATTGGTTGTCTAACTGGTACAGCTACCGCTTGCTGAGTGATGGCAGGCTGGAGTTTCAGGGGGCCGGTAAGTTGTACCAGTGGTAAATCCAGCAGGGATGATAAGTTTAGTTCCTTCTGGACATGCTTCTCTCTTTTTCTCTGTAGGGTGACTTGGCTGTCACTTGTAGGAAGTAGTTGCCCACTAGGAGGTGGTGGCTCACTTCTTGTATGGTCTTTCAGGGAGCCGGCAGAAGAGGTAGGCAGTTTGGCATGGCCAATTTCAGCCTGCTTCTGTTCTCTTCGCAGGGGCGCCTTATCTGAGAGGGGTGAAGGCACAGGGTTATGTTTCTCTGGCTCCTTCATTTCCTTTTTCCACCTTTTCGCCTTATTGCAGGTAGCCGGTGTGGTAGCTACTGTGGGCGATGCTTGTTTCCCGTCACTGGATTTTCTCTGGGTGTCGAGGCGACTGGTGGTTCGGATGGACATTATCTGCTGTAGTGTCTAGGCTTTAACACTGTGGGGGTGAAAAACGAGCTGTTGTAAGAGGTGGCTACTCACTGACAGTGGTGGTAGGCGTTGCAGGAGGAGGGTGGTACACCATATGAGGAGCCTGCACAGGAGGTTGGGGGCAGGCTGCACCCCAGGTAGAGGTGTATGCACTGTCTGTTGCCATTGTCTCAACTGTTGCATCTCAGTGGCCATTTCCTGTACTGTCTGAAGCAACAATGTTATGGTATCTTCGTACACTGGTGTCAGAGGAAGGGCAGAGTGGTGGTGACTTGCAACTGGGTAAGTGTGATCCAGTTCTCTATGAGCCGGTGTCTGTGAATGACGGTAATGGGTCAGGGAAGGTTGATGGTATTCTTTGTCATATTTTTCGTCATCATGTTCTTCTACTATGCGCACTCTGGGTGGCTTGTTGTCTGTGAAGGCTCTTATCTGGAGGAATTTGCCTCCAGCGTGAACAGCTTCCTTTAGGCTTCTGGGATTCGCCGCCAGCAAATTTTGTTGTAGATACGGTTGAACCAGGGTGGTGGAAAATGTCTCTAGCACTAGACGTTCGACATGTTTGGCAAGTCTTCATATGCGACATGTACTAATCTCTCATAGTCATTGGCATGCTCCTGCAAGGAAGTCTTTGGAGTTTTCTTTAGTTAGGCAATGTTCTGTAGGGCCTCACGGCGTGTCAGGCCAAAACGAGCGCGGAGTGCTGTGAACACAGCTCTAAGGTTGTTAGGCTTGCCCCGCTCCAGAACATCGTCTCAGAGCGCTTCTCTCACATGTAGCAGGGAGGCATTATTGTCCCAACCATTTACTTCAGCAACTTCCAGGAACCAACCAATGAAATATTCTACATCACCCTTTCCATTGAACTTGAGTGGTTTGAAGACCGTCGCATGTGCGCAGGGGTGGAGCACTCCTCTAAGGGTTTCAGCTGGTTTGTCTAAAGCCGCTGCTTTTGGGGTGCCGGCTGGCAATCACCCTGCACTTCTGGCTCTATGTGCAGCCATACACAGAAATTCCTTTTCTCGCTGAGGCTCTATGTATAATTTTACTTGTTTCTTTCTTCAGCAGGATAGGTAGGTTGGTTGTTCTGTACTGCAGGGTGAGGTACAGTGGAACGTCTACTCCCCATCTGCGCTTCTTTTTTCAGCTGTATAGGTGGTTTGGAAGTATTATACTGGGAGGTGAGGTGGGACGTGATGTCTGCTCTTCCTCTATAGGGCCACACTCATTCCACGCTGTCGGAGGATGCTGGTGAAAAATGGAAAACAGTATCCGTAGGGTGGCAGTGGGGTGATCTACTGGATGCTGTTGATAGGGGGGGCGGGCACCAGTGCTCAGGGCAAAGGGGAGAGAGTAGTTGGTGAGTTATCCCACCGCTGCCACCAATGTAATGGTTTTCCCCATGTTTGGAGTTGACCGTTACTGGCACATACAAGGAGGGCTATATTATCTGGCTTTGTTTCTATTGTAATGGTAGCGTAGCAGTAGAGTGGCAAAGCTTTGGTGGTTTATCTCGCGCTAGATATAACCAGATGCTGCTATAGAGCCGGCACAACTGTGTTCAGGGAACCGGCCTCACAGATATCACAGAGTTGGAGGTAACAATGGCTTATTGTTACTAACAAAAACAATAATGTCTAATTGCAATGCACAAAAGTGAATGATCGACACAAAGTATACGATAAAGAACGGAGGTAACTGACGGCAAGGGTCGAGTGAATACTCAACACATAACTGATCAGAATAGTTCGCTTGCTACACACTAGTTACTACTGAGTCCTCTACTGCTCGATGTCTCTCTCTACGATCTGAGCGTCTGTCTAGAAACTGTCTGAGAACTGAACTGCTGGGCAGAATGCAGGAGTATTTATAGGAAGCAAGTAATAAGCTGATAACATATGCATATAATTGGTTGAAAATAATACCCCAGCGAGGCATAAAAAGCAATCATAAGCTGGCACACTAACACTAAATAATAAGCTATAAATAGATACATGTTAGTCAGAGCACTAGTGGCGGGAAATCCTTCCTTAGGCTTGGCTTGGGTGAGCGGCAGGTCAGCTGTACTCCTGTGTAGTCAAGCGTAGTCATCTAATGAGTATTCTTTATGTAGGAGAGATATATATAGTAGCAATGACTGAAGATAGAAAAGCTACACTGTGCAAATCTATTACACCAGTGACATTGTCAAAGATACTGCTGTGTACATATGTATGATGGTCATGGGCGTCACCAGGGGGGCTCTGGGGGTCTCTGCAGAGCCCCCCTAAAGTAGATAGAAAAAAAAAATTTTAAGCAATTATCATTTAACATTGTATAACCGTGATTCAGCAGGAGTTATGTTCTACTGTATGGTCAGTTTGAGCAACATTTCGAAGTGAACACTTTTATAACCTCTTACTAAAGAGACTGGTTGGCCTGTGTTCTTAGGCTTTTTCTATCGAATTATTAATAAATTACTGAATCACAAAACATTCTTTAGAGCTCAATCTACAATGTTCTGCATCAACGAAATGTAAGTTTCGGTAGATAGAGACTCAATCAATAGTCACAATCACTAATTATACTTTAGTGGTTACAATCATCATGCAGAAAACTTTAAAAGTCTTTCTGATCCAAAAACAAAAGCCAGAGATAAGGTGAGCCTGCTTTGTATGATGATGATGTTGAACTTGGACTTATATAGAAGAATAGCAATAGTAGTATTAGTCTGTCTTGGTATTAATTAAAACTTGACTAAGAAGTAGTAGTCAGTAGTCATTCTAATAATTATTATTATAATAATTATAATAATGATTAAATTATTATTCTTATTAATTTAATTATTATAGTAAATATTATAATAATAATTTTAGTTTCTTTTCAATTATAATTGATGTTAATAAATAATAATAATTAATAACAATCTAAAGAATTATAATAATAATATAAAACTCATAACAAGTAAATAAATAAATTATTATAATTGTTATTATTATTAATTATTATTATCTTTTTTGAATGAATTATTAATTGAATTTACTAATTATAAATAATAAATTATAATTATTATTATTAATATTATGATATTAATAGTTTAAATTAAAAATTCAATTGAAAAAGTAACAATAATTTATAATTATAATAATAACAATTATTTATTTACTTGTTGTTAGGGCTTTTATGTTATTATAATTGTTATTAATTATGATTGTTTTTGTATCTGTTCGTTGTGGTTTAATGATTTTAAAGTGTGTAAATAATAATATTTATTATATTATTATTACAATTATAATAAATGTATACGAACAATAATAATAAATAAATTATTAGTATATAATAAGTTATAATGCACATTCACTGTGACCAAGAAATTGATATTCAAAAAACTGTTGACAAATTTTCAGTCCTTCATCAAAGGCGAATGGAGCTGAACTATTGCATATTTTTAGATGAGAGGATCGGTCATAAATTCATACCAAGCTAAGATACATACGTGTATTCCAATGTTTAGTATATTTAGTACCATTTTAAAACTTATATTTGCGTTTGATAGTGGTGTTTTTAATTCTTATAGTTCGAGTTGACAGTTTAACTGTGTATTAATTTTTAAATAGATGTGGATGGATAAACTATATTATATAGCCCATCTTTATCACCTTTAGGTTTTTGGTTTGATTGAAAGAGTTTATTTCATCACAGCAGGATTGTTCGCTATTAAAATTCAAGAAAGGTAGTGAGCTGTTTATGGGGATAATAATAGTTTCAAGAGCTGGATTAATTTTTTACCACAACTAATTTTGATTAAATATTGAAGTTCACAATTACAAAGAGACATTTGAGCAATCAACATCTCAAATTTGAATAGCTGTTGATTGTAAGGGTCAGCAAAATCTATAAAAATCAAGTTGACTGGATTGTTTGCAAATGACAAAAAATTTACTTCAAAAGTGGATCTTTATGCATGCTTAAAAAATTTCATCTAAAAAACTCAACTCTTACATCAGTTTCTCTGGATGTTTGTGTTGCAAAGTAATGTATGTTATCAAAAACATTTGGTATCTTAGACGGCATTTCTAGACATCTCAGAAGTGACATTTCTCAAGTTTTCCGCTAGCGCGGGGCCTTTGCGGGGGAGGGGTGCCCGCACCCCACCCCTCCCCCGCACCCCCTCCCCTCCCACCCTCATTTTTAGAGCCCCCCTTCAAAAATCCTGGTGACGCCCATGATGATGGTGATCAATAATGATGATGTGTGATGAGGACGGACATAGATGATATATGGTGACTATGTATGATGATGATGTATGATGACAGTGCATATGACGACGATGGTGGTGGCAATTACAACGGTGATGATGACGACGACGACGAAGACGACGACGACGACGACGACGACGACGACGAAGACGAAGACGACGACGAAGACGACGACGACGACGAAGACGAAGACGAAGACGAAGACGAAGACGAAGACGAAGACGAAGACGAAGACGAAGACGAAGACGAAGACGACGACGACGACGAAGACGACGACGACGACGACGACGACGACGACGACAACGACGATGATGATGATGGCACAACAACTTGATGAACTTTGGAAAACAACGATTCAGGATGATTTAAAAAGAAAATGGTCAATTATTGGTGTAAACATGTGAAGTGAGTTGTCGAAACTTTGAAAATATGATCCGAAGACCGATGAAGTAAAGATTTAAAATAATTGTTAGAATTCAAGGATTTCCACAAACTTGTTGCAAGATACTGTAGTACAATTTTTCAGCACTTGGTCACGACTACTACTCTGATTGTCTAAGTATGTATCTGCAACTCCCTATATAGGGCAACAACAAGACTAGTCATGAAGTGTGAGCTTTTTGCTAAGAATAAAACTGAGCTCTCCAGCTCAGTCTCTTTTTCTCATGCAAAAATGTAACATACAGCATAGTTTATGACCGGTAAAATTTTACTATAATAACAAGACGTATAGGGGATTACTTAAGCAAATCGTATGTTAATAATTTCATAAGTACTTTGCAATAAAGTTGGCGGACTCTCTGTCCAACCTTTGACACTCTTATACATCTGAGTTTCGCTTGTCAAGAGTAGTCATTTCTCAATACTGTTAGGGGAGGCGACTTGTGACTTTCGTGAACTCCTTCACTTGTAATTATTATTAACTGCAGCCATCTTACCCTGTGCCAGGTAAGCATGGTTTGTCAGCAAATTCCCCCATAATAACGTTGGCGATATGCATGCAATAAAATTGACAAACACAGAGTACAGCAGGTTTGAAAGACTTCTAGCTAGTCTGAGAGTCGCTAGCATTAGAAGATCTCCATGACAAGCAAGTTCTAAAACAATTATGAATGTTTTGGAAAATGCATAATGGCCGACGAAGAATTGAAAGAATATTATTACAATCCTGTTTTACATACAGCTTTGCAAGGAGCTCCAGCTTTGTTACAAGTTCGTAGAAAACGAGAAAGTGAAAAAAGAATTTGCAAATAGTTGAACAGAGAACATGCTTATACGCCATGCAAAAAAAACTGATAATAAACTTCAAATGTCAGACAACTATTGTTGCAGGAATGGGAGAGCTGAATCAAGCGGATTTGATGAATTTCGGTTCGCAAAAAAACGCAAATGGTGAAACCGCTTTTAGTTGATTGCTCTTGATTCATTACAAAGCAAAGCATAGTCAACATTTGAATACAAGTGTATTTTTGTCATTCAAAATCAGTTTTTAAAAGGAAATCCTACAAGTTCTCTAAACAGTCACTATTTTTTTAATTTTTAAAAACTCTCAAGATGCTTCTTCCATCACCTATTTTTTTCGACAATGTTTCCCCAGAAGGTTGATTTTTTGCGCAGGATGACACTCTGGGTGGGTAGCAAGTTCCTCTGCGCAGTCACCTTGCCTAGTTGTACAGCTCGAGCCGGTCAGGTGACTTAGCAAATTGACCTCTAAATACTGCTATTTGGTCAATATGTTCCATATCCTGACATAGGTGAGAAGGAGTCGAACTGGCTTGGTAGGTACTGCATAATATCTGCTGATTGTGGCCAAACTAGATTTGGAACTGGTGGTTCCACTCTTGGAGTATTTTGACTGTTTTGCCTGCTGACAGTGTTAGCTTACTTCGAGGGTAGGTACTTATTATGGTTATGGTGATTGCCTCCTGTAACTGTTGTGGGTAGTGTAATCAGAACAGCTTAGAATCATCTGAGAGTGCCAGGGTTACTCTGGTTTTTATTCTTACATGGGATGAATATTTATACAAAAAAAGGTTACTTAGAAATAATAATGAGGCGAACAAAATATATGGCAACAGGCCACATATGTTGTTACAACTCCATCACATAGGCATAAAACTAATTACAGTTGAGCGTTAGTATGAGCGTTTTTCTATGACAAAGACGAAGTACTCATTGCCGTTCCTTACTATTTGTACAAGAAGCAATCAACAAAGAAATCTTATTATTTTCTTTGTATGGGCATTTCTCGGCAAGTAGATTATAAAGACAGAATATTAGGAAATTTTGTATCAGACAATCGGACAATTAATACAAAAACTTTGCAAAACACTTCATATCTGTGTTGTTAATAAGGTGTATCACACGATAATGCAATCACTTAAGTTTTAAAGCAAAATTTGAGAAAAAAAAACGCGGCTCTATTATTTTATGTTTTTGAGCAAGAAAAAAAGAAGATTGCAAGTGGGCAGAAAACACATATCGGTCAAGAGGCTGGAATGCGGATATGAGCTCAATGAGTGGATAGACAAATAGTTTATAAAGCGCACTCACGTGAGAATAACATCATACCCATTCAGAATGTATTCTGAATGGATATGATTTGTCTGCCCACAACATTTTAAGTGGAGATTTTCCCAACATCCATTCGGAGCTCAAGATGCTAATGTGAAAAAAAATGCTGAAGTGAAATTCTACGGCAGCCCCAATAAAAAAAGAAGTGGATTAGAATATCCTCAACTCCTACACATGAGTGGTTGCTTGGATGATGCCAGAAGCATTGCCATTACCAAAAATCAATATCTAAATGAAACTACGGTGTACAGATTTGACGCAACCAGTGACTTTTAGAAGGAATGAGTAATGTTCTCACTAGCGCAGAGGTTCAGTTTAGCACCAACACCACTGAGGAACTGGCTTTGGTCACCGATTTTTTAAAATATGGTGAGACAGATATGTACAGCATGCTTCAATTGGATGTAGCCATTGACATATTGCTTGAAACAAAAAGATGAATACCGTTCAGATTTCATCGATGTAATTTTCATATGATGCATGTCTCTCTCTTTCAATGAATGTTCTACCTAAAGATGTTTACCTGGAGACGATTAATACATTTCCAATGGTCTAGCATTGTTCCAATCAACCCAGAGAACATTGGTTGTCTGTGTATGGATATGGAAAAGGATTGGGTCTCTACGATTCATTTGAGTGTCACACTTCTTTTTACCCAGCCGGATTTGTGATGTTAAAAATGCAATGCCAAAAAACATGATTTGAAGTAACAATGTGGGCTCACAAAACTTTTTGTTACCTGAAGACAATAACTACTGCATATATTTGTATGCTAATATGTAGAAGATGCAGTATAGATGAGACTGTGATGGTAACAAAACTTTGACTTTTTCACCACGAAAGTTTACACTTGTGTAAAGGATTTTGTCGCACATTTACCAAACAGCTACTAGAGAAGTGTACCTGCTTAGCAATGTAACAATAATTGCTAATGAGAGCTATTTGTTTACTAGTAGTGGCTCTATCTATAGATGAGCATGAGTCAATAAGCTCCGTGTTGTGCCGTGTGCAAGTATACTAATACTATTTGGCCAACTGCCAACTGAACACACCGGGTTACAATAGCTAACACTTTATTGCTTCAAGAGACAAAAGCTTACTCAGAGTACCTCTCTTTGTAAGCGCACAATCCAATCTGCCCACTGGGCCACATGTTGACAAGGTTATGCAGTTAGATATGCTAATGAATCAGTTGAAAAATAGCATAAGATGATTGGTTCATAACAATAATAGAGGTCAACAAAAATAACAGATAAACAGGCGCAATGCAAACATATACTTATCAATAGGTAACAACAATAAAGCGCCAGTCCAGTTCCTCAGTAAGGCGGGAAATCCCCTGCTTGAATTCTTGACTCATCCATCCTTGCGGTAGGCACGCATACACCTCTGTACTGAGGGCAGTCAAGCGGAGCTGAGTCTAGTATGGCTAATGAGTGTTTACACACTGCATACTGGCTAGCATAGCATCAATGAGAAAGGCCACCTATGCTAAATTCCATTACACTTGAGTATCCATTTGAGCATTCTGTTTCTTACGACATTTTTTCCTGGTGGGCACAAATTTGCGCTCAATATATAAATGTGAAAATGCATAATGATGCATGAAACTAGAAAATAAAGAACCATTCCTTAAATTCTTAGAATTTTATGAGCACATTTTTCTACTAACCCTAAGTTGATTCATTGATGAGATGCCATGCAACTTTTAAAAACAGTGGAGGGAGAAAGTTTGACAGTACTTTGACAGGCACTCAAACTTGTAATATTCAAACGGTGGGGAATAGAAACAGGTTTTGCATTTCAGTTCTAGTTTTTTATTTTTCCTGCATCAAACAAGATGGCAACTAACCAGTGCTTACAGTATCTAACTAAATGTAGTAGCATGGAGATTAAAGCAGTTGTAGACAACCAGAATATTCGTCTAGAGATGGTTTCTTCAGAATCAACTACATACTGTTGTAAGGTAGACAACTCCTATGATCTAGTTATTAAAGATTCTTGTGGAAATATGAAGTTTTGTGTGGGAGGAGCAGAGATTGTAGAACACCCAATCACAGTGTATATCTCACCGGAGCTATTGATTGGCAGAGTTGCTAACAACAAGGTCTATGTAGACACCGAGCTTTCTTATCATGACATTGTGATAGATATTGACCAATTTATGATTGGAGATTGTGCAATTCTTTCCAGCAATGGTCTGATAACAGTCACCTGGCCAGAGAACTGCTCTGTAGAAATGAAAGCTTTGACCATAAGTTTAGCTATTCAAAGGTCATTAGTCTATGATATAGATGACATGCTACAGAACAAACCTGTAACTGTGGCAGATGTTGCGCTGAAAGGCAAGGATTCTACACAAATGAACGCTGTGCAAGCAAAATACAAAGATAACAAGCCTGTAGTGCCATCTATATTCTCTAAGAGTAATTGTGAGCAAATATTCAACATACAGTTTGTCGGAGAGAGAAAAGGATTTAGGACATACATTTTGATGGACTCCTCATCTTATCCTCAGGTTTTACTTTTATTTCTTGCGAATAGAAACGATACAATTGAAGCCTTAAATAGATCTGGTGTGGTGAACTTCACCTCAACTAAAGATACTAACAACATTTCCCTGGTATCATCTATATCAGGTGAGATTGGTGAGATAAATTACCAGCGTAGGGAAATGACTGTAAAAAACCTGGAGAGTGGTTTGTCATCAATAAACACAATTTACTTTCCGTTCAATCAGAGAGATGGACGTGGTGTGTGCACTCAAAATTTTACAAGTGCTAGCGGGCAGAAAATGGCTGTTGTTCATAATTTTATACCATCAACAATGACTATGAAGTTCACAGCCGGTTTAACTGAGAATGAGAAAAAAATGATTTTGGTGAATTCGATAAGGTTTGTGGATGGGGTGTTGAGACCTGTGAAATATTCACCAAAGTCTGTTATGTCAGAAGCGATGTGTAGTTGCGCAAAATGTTTACCTCCAAGACAGCCATTCCCTGGTGAATACTCAATAGACTTTCTGAACAGTATTAAAGCTCTGCTTATAAGGGCAGTTGGCTACAACAGGCAGAAAAACGTAGTTTATTATCAGGTGATAAATGAGAAGCTATCTTTTGTGTACCTTACTATGGAATGCACACCTTTAGAGAACCTGCAAGGTATGGTGAAGTTGGTAGTCAAGAACAGAAGAGGAATTTCACTGTTTAGTGCAGTTAAACTGCCTGCAGAAAACACTCTAGCGATATACTCACATCATAGCCAGCTAATTAGTTTCCAGCAAGGCAATTATGTCTTTGATAGACAAGGTAACCACATACTGAACATATTCCCAAGGCCTAGAAACAGAGAAACGTACAATAATGAGCAGAGGTTTGGGAAGCTAGTTGAATATATGTTTGCTGATGCAATAACTAAACAGTCTGTTGGTATGATAAACCAATATGTCCGCAATATAAGAATTTTCAGACCTAATCAGGCGAGTATCTCTCCTCACGTCTTCCTGCACACATTCGCAATGCTTGCGTCGTCTGTTATATTGTACTGTGAGGTTTACCATTTTGACAATGAGGCGCTACCGGAAATATCTTATAGATACTTTGATCAGCTATCTGGGTGCAAACCTTATCAGTAATTTGAATCACTTCAATTTAATGTTATTAGAATAATTTGTAACTTTAATTGGAAAAAATATAAGACGTAAATATAACTAACTTACATATTTCCTTTCCCTCTTTGTATACTCTGATGAACTTTAGTGAAAAGTGGATGCAAAATCCAAGTTTTAGTAAGTAGTAATATATGAGCAGATCTCCCTACCAAGTGTTTTTTTGTGGATTAGACCTTGAGGGTTATGCAATGAGTTACGGCGTTGGATGGATTCGCCGAGTTTATATTGTATTTCATTTGAGTGGCATTTGAGTGGCATTTAAGTGGCATTTGAGTTTTGATTATTTTTTTACTTAATTTGAAGCCGAGTTTATATTGTATTTTATTTGAGGGGTACTTGAGTGGCATTTGAGTGGCATTTGAGTTTTGATTATTTTTTTACTTAATTTGAACTTATATGGTATATAGATTTTGAATGTATGGCATTCAAGTTTTGATAATTTTTTACATAATTATATACATTTATTACATAATAAGCAGGGGTAAATCTTCCCATATAATATAGCTAGAGCCAGTAAAGACTAAGTAATACAAAGCACCAGGTCTTGTAATGATAATCAATGCAAAGTCTTTTCCTTTACGTCGCATCTTAAAAAATCCTCAAATGAGGTGTGGTAACACGTCTGACATCATACCAAAGAACACTTTTATTTTTCGGTTTTCCCTTTCTACCCAAATATACAACGTTAAACGGAGGGGGGTAATCATCACAGCTGAAGTTTTTAGCTATTTCAACTGGACAAAAAAGTATTTTGGGTTCGAGTTCATTTATATCTGAAGGATCATGGTAGCAAACTTGAGAATATCTACACTTCTCCTTACTTGATGGATGTATCACACCAGTCACTCGTATAATGCTTGGGATAGGAAGATCTTCAAATGTTTTGCAAACCGGAACTTTTGGTGAGTCAATCACTTGAGAACCTTTAGACTTTTCTATGAAACAATATACGATTATATACATTTTATTGTATAATAAGTAGGGAAAATCTCTCCATATAATATAGTTATAGTCATTAAATAGTAAGTAATACAAAACAGTACAACTTGTAATGTCAATCAGGTAAATAGTAAGTAATACAAAATAGTACAACTTGTAGTGTCAATTAATACACAGGTTTTTTTTATACATTCATTATCCGCTTGAGACTACCTGTTGTCAGCATTTGATATTGAGTTTACATACCATCAACACCAAGCTGTTCATCAAAATCTTGTAATTCGTTTTCTAGGAATTCCTTAAGAACTTCATCCTCATTATTCGTTTTTGTTAGCACCTCATTGGAATTTGTTTGTGTGCAATATTGCTCCCAATCACTAGCGTTGGTTGAAGAAATGAAGACAACATTGTGGTATGGAATAGGATTTCCATTCTTACTCTGTTTTTTTCCTTTGTAAATCATCACACCAGGTGCACATCTTTTAGCTTCCTCGTTGTATCTGATCGGTAGTAAAAGCGTTCTCGTCTCTCTTTTTCCATTCTTTTCAGCGACGTAGCGAATGCAATTTACAATGGATTCTTCTCCATTGAATCGGAAAGGAATGAATCTTTCTACAACTTCGATGTAAGCAAAAATGGAACAATCTTTGAAATTGCTGAGATACTCGATGTCGTAAGCGAGTTTGAGTTCTTCTTCACTCATTTTTCTCAGTTTTTCAGCTTCAGCAGTAGCTTCCATTGTGGTTAAGCGT
The DNA here is from genome assembly GCA_945261195.1 of Cryptosula pallasiana. Classification (NCBI taxonomy): domain Eukaryota; kingdom Metazoa; phylum Bryozoa; class Gymnolaemata; order Cheilostomatida; family Cryptosulidae; genus Cryptosula; species Cryptosula pallasiana. The sequence goes on from OX183132.1 coordinate 12,427,697, forward strand.
TTTGTGCTGATACGTTTAACATTGTAGTAAGTAGTCTCTGGTTTTTTTGAATTTTCCATCTCACCCAAGTACAAAATGTTGAAAGGTAATGGGTAGTTATCAACATTGAAGCTTTCAACTACTCTACTCGGGCAAACAACTTTTTGAAAACTCGCTCCAGTTGAATTATCAAGATAAGTGAGAATGTAGTAATTTCCGTATGCACCAGTACTCTGTTCAATAGAAACGATTTGCAAAACTGATGGAACAGGAAGTGATGCTAGTGTAAGAAACCCTCCAATCTTTTTCAAATCACATGGCTTCCATTTTTGGAGAGATTTGGCCATCTTGAGAGCTCTGTCAGCATCAGTGAGCAATTCTTTTTGTTCCATATTGTTTGATGTTGTGGGTAAAACCAGTTTTGGAAGAGCTCGTCTCTTTATTGTTGCTTCTTTTGTGACAGAGTTAGAGTTTTTTCTTTTGGAGGGTGTTTTGAGTGTTTTTTGTTTGTTTTCGACTGGCTTTAAATCCGTGTAAGAAGCAGAAAAATCCTCCATAGTATTCTAAAAAAGAAATAATATATAATTCAGCTTTTAATGTGGAACTAAAAGATTATTTATTTCATACTTTACATTAAAGCTAAACTAATTTTGATCTTTGCTAGGTAGGGAATAATAATTTTTTTAAATTTTACCTTTTATAAAGAGATAGCTCCTAGTAGTTGCAATGGAAGGTGTAGTAGATGTTGCTTCTCCGCTCACTGTTGTAGAACTGGATGCTTTCTGTGTGAAAACAGTGGCTCTTAAATAGCTAAAGTTGCACTGGTTGAACTCTATGAATATCGACCTTCTTTATAATATAACTATGAATCAAAATTTTGTCCACGCGAAAACCAATGTTTTCGGGGGAATAAATAACTTATTTTCACGCGAATAGAAACTGTTGCTTTCGCGGGAATACAAATTTTATTTTCACGCGGATACAATCCAATGCTTTCGCGGGAACAAATAATTTATTTTCACGCGAATAGAAACTGTTGCTTTCGCGGGAATACAAATTTTATTTTCACGCGGATACAATCCAATGCTTTCGCGGGAATAAAAAATTTATTTTCACGCGAATAGAAACTGTTGCTTTCGCGGGAATACAAATTTTATTTTCACGCGGATACAATCCAATGCTTTCGCGGGAATAAATAATTTATTTTTACACCAATAGAAACTGATGCTTTCGCGGGAATACAAATTGTATTTTCACGCGAATACAAACCAATGTTTTCGCGGGAATAAATAATTTATTTTCATGCGAATAGAAACTGATGCTTTCGCGGGAATACAGATTTTATTTTCACGCGGATACAATCCAATGCTTTCGCGGGAATAAATAATTTATTTTCACGCGAATAGAAACTGTTGCTTTCGCGGGAATAAAAATTTTATTTTCACGCGAATACAAACCAATGCCTTTGCGTGGAAATAATTTATTTATTCCCGCGAAAGCAACGGTTTCCATTCGCGTGAAACTAAAGTATTTATTCCCGCGAAAGCATTGGTTTGTATCCGCGTGAAAATAAAATTTGTATTCCCGCGAAAGCATCAGTTTCTATTCGCGTGAAAATAAATTATTTATTCCCGCGAAAGCATTGGTTTGTATCCGCGTGAAAATAAAATTTGTATTCCCGCGAAAGCAACAGTTTCTATTCGCGTGAAAATAAATTTTTTATTCCCGCGAAAGCATTGGATTGTATCCGCGTGAAAATAAAATCTCTATTCCCGCGAAAGCATCAGTTTCTATTCGCGTGAAAATAAATTATTTATTCCCGCAAAACCATTGGATTGTATCCGCGTGAAAATAAAATTTGTATTCCCGCGAAAGCAACAGTTTCTATTCGCGTGAAAATAAATTATTTATTCCCGCGAAAGCATTGGATTGTATCCGCGTGAAAATAAAATTTGTATTCCCGCGAAAGCAACAGTTTCTATTCGCGTGAAAATAAGTTATTCATTCCCGCGAAAACATTGGTTTTCGCGTGGACAAAATTCTGATTCATAGTTATATTATAAAGAAGGTTGGTATTCATAGAGTTCAACCAGTGCAACTTTACCTATTTAAGAGCCACTGTTTTCACACAGAAAGCATCCAGTTCTACAACAGTGATCGGAGGAGCAACATCTACTACTACATCCACTGACTATTAAAAGTTTTTCTGTGTGAATTTGAAAATTTTCATTGAACTTAAGACTTAATTATCTGACTTAATTATCTCACTTAATTTTTTTTCTACCTAAAAAGTAATGCTTTCACACAATAAATCACTCGTTCTAACAACAGTAACTGAAGCCTCAACATCTACTATATAATATACCGACTGACTACTAGGAGTTTTATTCACAAGGTAAAATTTATTAGCTGAGACATTTAACTTACCTTTTTATGTGCTATTGTCACTTCTATTAAAGAGTAATGATTTTATTGTTATTATAGTGCTATGGAAACAGAAGAGGATGATACTGATGTAGACATACATAAGGAATGGGAATGGCTCATGAAAAATCAAAATGATATCAGTTTTTCAAACGCTGATAATGAATGCATGAATGATGAATGCAATGCTGAATATGAAAATGAAATGGAGATGGAACTTGAAAATGCTTTTCAAGACAAACCTTCGACTTTTCAAGTTTCAGCAACTACTGAAAATACAATAGTCTTTGATAAGCAGTAAGTTTTTAAAATCATAAATTAATAACGTTAGTAGAGTAATTTTTTTTGCTGTTTTTTTTATAGTCATCTCATGAATCAGCAAAAATAATACATTATCTCCTTATTGTAGACAGGACTCAGAATATCAGAGAATTAATGTAAAAGAGGGAGTTGGGAATTCATGTCATAGTACACAGTAAGTTTTTAAAAACCTAACTAATAATAATGTTTGAGCCTTTTTTCCTAATTCCATTTTAAAAATTAATTGATAATGGTGTTTAAGTCATTTTTTCTTCTGTTACATTTCATACAAAATGTATGTGAATGTTTTATAGAACAACTATTATGTCTTAACATTTCTATTGTAGACAAAGTTTAAATTATCGGGAGGAGAATGTAGAAGAAAAAAACCCTGAAATTTCCCCTAATTGGAAATGGTTAGAAGAAAATCTCATTTGTTTTCGTTTACCCGATGAAACAATCAATCAAATAGGATTTGGTGCTGAGCCTTCACCACCAAAGACTAGCATAATAGCTCAAGATGTAGAGCCGGTTGTGGAGGAGATAGTTGAAGAAAATGAGAATGATCCAATGATAGAAAATGAAGAAGAAGAAGAAGAAGAGGAAGAAGCACAAGAGGAAGAACAAGAAGAAGAAATGGAAGATTTAAATTTTGAAAGACCTACCCGAGCATCAACCCTAGGTATTGTTGATGATAGCACAGCTCCAACTTTTCAAGATGAAGAATGGGATGATTTGATAGCTAGATATTGGGGAGCTATGAAAACGAAACATAGAGCTGGAAAAGTCATAGAACTTTTAAATGTAAGACTTTGGGATGGGATTCCAAGAGACCAAGCTGATACCTACCAAAATGACTATCATGATTCAAGAGTGTTAGAATTGCTAAAAAAAGTTTGGAGACAATTGAGCTCGAGAGCAAAAGTCAACTGTAGCGTAGGTTGTATACTAGAAAATAAAAATGACGGTGAACTCCGATACTTTCACTCATCATCAAACAATGCTACTGTATATCCCAAAGCTAAACTGATTGAAACTGAAGGAGATCTTGATGACTTCTTTGTCGATGTTATGGAGACTGATCATCGTACAAATAGCTTGAGACGGAGACCAAATACGACTTGGAGATTGATGTTAATCACAAACATTTCGTTTTATTTCTACAAACTACTCGGAATGGGAAAAGTTGGATCACCACCAGAGCATTTACCCTCTCACCTCATTAACAACAGACACACACGAACCATGTTAAAAAACACAAAAGGAAAACGAATTACCGACAATCTGTGTTTTTTTAGATGTCTAGCATTACACAAAGAACTACAAAAAAACGGTGGAATTGCAAAAGATCCGATAATTAAGGAGGTGAAGGAGTACCAACAACAATATCATAGTTTCATCTATGGTGATAGTGGTAAGAGGTGTGATGGGAAAGGAGTGACAGAAGCTGATTTATTGCTTTTGGAGCGAGCATTTCAACTGAAGATAACAGTGTTTTCTTTAAATGATGATATGACTTCAACAGTTATTTGGAATTCAAACTCCAGTTATAAGGAGAATCTATATTTGGATCTTTATATCAATCACTTCAGTCTTATTACAAACTTGGAAGGATATGTCAAAGCCTACAGATGTCCAACCTGTTCTACTTGTTATGACAGATTGGGGAATCTGAAAAGACACAGATGTTCAATCTCAGAGGCAACAACTATGCAGTTTTCTGGAGGGCAATACAGTCCTACTGCTACAATATTCGACAAACTGAAGGTTCAATTCGGGATAGATATCGGGTCAGATGATTCCTTGAGATATTATCCGTTTTTTGCAACATTCGACATAGAGTGTTTGTTACCTAATTGCGAAAAAGATCGAGATACAGACACAACCATTTACACGAATGAGCATAAACTTTTAAGTATTTCAATTTGTTCAAACGTACCAGGCTTCAACAACCCGTGTTGTATTGTCAACAAAGGGGATGATGATGAATGCGTTGGAAAGTTCATTGAATACTTGGATGATATTAGTGAAGAATCATATAGCCGATTGGAAAAACAATTTTCGCGAATCATAAAACAGATAGAAGGTGAATTACAACGACTGGAAGAAGCTGAAGAAAAGTTTCGTAGTGATTTTGAAAAAAATCGTTTCAGACGTAGAACAGGAGCTGAAAAAGTTCTGGATGATTTGTACAGCTATATGAAAAAACTCCCTATTCTAGGTTTCAATTCACAGACTTATGATGTCAATGTGATGAAAGGAAAACTGCTTCAAAAATTGAAAGATGTCTCCGACACAGATTTTGATTTTGTTATAAAAAAAGGAACCAAGATGCCTGTTATCGGAATAGGATCTTTTTTGTTTTTAGATTGTACAAACTTCATCGCTCCTGGATATAGCTATGAAATGTATCTCAAAGCATACAAATGTGAAGCCGGAAAAGGATTTTTTCCTTATGAATGGATGAAAGACTTGGAACAACTTAATCAAGAGCATCTACCACCAAGAGAAGCTTTTTACAGTTCTTTAAAACAAAAGAATATCAGTGAAGAAGAGTACATAATTTGTCAAGAAGCATGGAAAAATAATGACATGAAGACAATGAGGGATTTTTTAAAATGGTACAACAACTTGGATGTAAAACCATTTGTTCAAGCGTTGGAAAGACAAAGATCGATCTACAGAGAGCATGGGATTGATATGTTAAAAGACGGTATATCTTTACCAGGATTAGCGATTCGATGGATGTTCAACAAAGCTCCTCAACCACCCCCTCCATACCTCTCTACACACTTGGATTTCCATGAACTTGGTAACTCGCTTCGACAGACTCTCCCAATTTGTCTGCTTGACAACTGCAATGCAGAACTTTATCCTCTAATAAAGAAAAACATAGTTGGTGGGCCAAGTCTAGTGATGCATAGATATCACGAAAAAGGTATAACTAAAATTAGAGAACATTGGTTGGGAAAAGAAGCAAAGGTTTGTGATAGAATCTATGGAGTTGATGCAAATGCGCTCTATTTATGGTGTATGATGCAATCAATGCCTACCGGCTATCCTCGAAGAAGAAAAATCGAAAACTCCTTTGTCGCTGAACCAGTAAAATTTAGCAAGATAGCTCATAGCTGGTTACAGTTCCAAATGTTCTCAAAAAAAATCAATATCAGACATCAGCTCAATGGAGGAGAAGTTACTCTCGGACAGCGAGGATTACCAGTTGATGGATTCTGTGTTGAAAATCGTCATGTCTTTCAATTCCACGGATGTTTTTGGCATGGACACGACTGCTCTTATAACAACGCTAAAGAGCAAGAGCTTCAAGCTAGTGGAAGAAAATCAAAAGCAAATCTGTTTAAAACTACGATGGAAAATGAAGAATATCTTCGAGCATTAGGTTACACTGTAATCTCGATTTGGGAGTGTGACTGGATGAAGCGTGTAAAAACTCATACAAATTTACAAAAATTTGTCAACACGTTTTACAATTCTTTCTACCCTAAAATACTTGAAAAAAAGCTGAATCAAGAAGAAGTGTTGGAGAGAGTTCAATCAGAAGAATTCTTCGGATTTGTTGAATGTGACATCGAAGTTCCTGAGGAAGAGGAAGAAAAGTTCTCCGAAATGCCTCCGATTTTTAAAAATACGATGTTAACCAGAGAACACTTGAGCGATGAAATGAAAGTCTTTGCTGAAGCCGAAGGGTTTTTAAAGACTCCTCAACGCTCATTAGTTGGAAGTATGTACGGAGATAAGATATTGCTAATGAGTCCTTTGTTGAAATGGTACTTGAAACAAGGATTGAAAGTCACCAAAGTTTATCAGCTAATAGAATATATTCCTAGAAAAGCTTTTGAAGCTTTTGGAACATCGGTTTCAGAGGCTAGGAGAATGGGAGATGTAGACCCTAGTCAAGAATTACTCGCTACTACTAGCAAGTTGGTAGGAAATGCTGCTTATGGAAAAACAATCACTGATAAAGAAAAACATACCACCATCAAGTTCATCGAAGGTGCCAGAAAAGCTTCATTTCGTATCAGAGGAAACAAATTTATCTCCATGGAAGAGATAGCAGATGATTTTTATGAAATCGTAACCTGTAAACAGCTAGTAAGTTTTAAAACAATTATTTTGCAATTCAAAATTTATATTCCACAAGTTTACTTTGCTAATCAGTATCACCATCATTTCAGCTAACTATGAATGTTCCAGTACACTTGGGTTTCTCCGTGCTACAGTATGCTAAACTGAGAATGCTACAGTTTTACTACGACTTTATGGATAAGTAAGTAAAACCTAATTCCCTACTATTATCATGTATAAGTAAGTAAAACTTCCAAATAATTGAAGCAATCTTTTTATTTATAGATATATTGACAGAAGTGATTTTCAATATGTTGAAATGGATACAGATAGCGCATACATGGCGTTGAGCGGAACATTAGAAACACTGGTAAAACCAAGTATGAAAAAAGAGTTTTACAATGAATATGGTGATTGGTTTCCACGACCATACTGTGACAAACATAGAGATGAATTTTTAAGAATCAAAACAATGGGTTTAGAATGGAGCATGCAAGATTGTTGTGAAAAAGTACTAAAACATGGAAAAAGAACACCTGGATTGTTTAAAGAGGAATTTACCGGAGATGGAATTGTTGCTCTTAACTCTAAATCCTATTATTGCTGGGGAAAAAAAAAAACAAGTTTAGCTCAAAAGGTTTGAACAAACGAATTAATCAATTGAACAAAGACAGTTATCTAAATGTATTGAACACAAAAATGTCGTTTATGGGTAAAAATCGAGGATTTGTAGTAAAGGATAAAAAAATGTTGACATACAAGCAAATAAAGCGAGGACTCACATATTTTTATGCTAAAAGACGAGTGTGTTCTGATGGAGTATCTACCGAACCTACTTTGGCTTAAATAAAAACCTTCATAATAGTCTTCTTTTTAGAATAGTTACTATAACTATATATATATAATACAAAAAATCATTCATTGTATATATATATATATATAGACTTGATCTCAAAATGCTGATGTCATGTAGTCTCAAGTGAATAAATGAAGGTTATAGTACTTTGTACTACAAAAAATCTACAGTAAATTTTAATAGATATAATGTTTTCTATTACAATTATTTCCCAAATACTGTAAATTTTAACCATATAGAAGCTAATTTGAGGATTTTTTAAGATGCAATATAAAGAAAAAGACTTTGCATTGATTATCATTACAAGACCTGGTGCTTTGTATTACTTAGTCTTTACTGACCCTAGCTATATTATACAAGGATATTTTCCTGCTTATTATGTAATAAATGTATTTATTCAAGCTAGATATAACTCCTCTCTTCTCTCTCTCAAAATACTATATGAGTTCGAGTTATGTAAAAAATTATCATAACCTAAATGCCATACATTCAAAATTTAGATGCCATATAAGTTCAAATTAAGTAAAAAAATAATCAAAACTCAAATGCCGCTTAAATGCCACTCAAATGCCACTCAAGTACCCCTCAAATAAAACACAATATAAACTTGGCGAATTCATCCAACGCCGTAACCCATTGCATAACCCCAGATAATGACCCCACAAAAAAACACTTGGTAGGGAGATCTGCTCATATATTACTACTTTAGTAGAAGTAAACACAATAACAACAACAAAACTGAAATCTATTAGGTATCGGTGAGTGGATAAAGTGTAGTGAGCTTCATTATGGGATAGCTTAAATTGAAGAATGCAGGTTCTAGTAAAACTTGTTTGTTTTGCTTCGTCTGGTCAAAAAGTTCCAGTTAGTCAAGGAACTGAGAGTTCTTTGCAAGGCTTGTTAACATATTTAAATGTCATTGCTTGTTTTTACCCAGAGAAATTTACCTTAGGTTCAGGGTCTCTAAAAAGTGCAGATAATGAAACTGTTGAATGGAATATCATCGGTGGCCATCGGCTATAGTAGTGGTAGCGGTTGCGGCAGCGCCGGCAAGGACGGAGGAGGCATCACGGATGGGGGTGGGGGGGGGTGGGTGTGTGCATTGGTGGTTGGGGGGTGTGGGTGTGGTGGGGCTGTGGGTGGGGGTGGAGGCCGTGACGGGGGGGCATGGGGGGGAACGGGAGTGGGGGCGGGGCAGTGGCAGGGACAGGGCCAGTGGCAGTGAAAGTGGCAGGGGCAGCGGCAGGGGTTGCAGCAGTGGTGGCAGTGGCAGCCATCAGATGGCTTAGCAATTTGAACTCTAAATACTGCTATGTAGTCAATATGTTCCATATCCTGACATACGTGAGGAGTCGAACTGACTGGGTAGGTACTACATACTATCTGCTGACTGTGGCCGAACAAGGTTCGGAACTGGTCGTTTCACTCTTGGAGTATTTTGACTGTTTTGCCTGCTGACAGTGTTAGCTCGCTCCGAGGGTAGCTACTTATTATGGTTATGGTGATTGCCTCCTGTAACTGTTGTGGGTAGTGTAATCATAGCAGCATAGAATCATCTGAGAGTGCCAGGGTTACTTTGATTTTATTCTTACATGGGATGGATATTTATACAAAGAGGTTACTTAGAAATAATAAGACGAACTAAATACAGTGTACTCCTGATATATCAATCTCGAGGGGACCATAAAATCTTTTTTGATATATGAGATGTTTGATATATAAAATCATGACCGTTTGACTTACATCAGCAGGAATGTAGCTGGGAGAACAACTTACAAATGAGAGTTTTTTGACATTTACACTATATGTATGACTGGTATTTATCTGAATTTAAATGAGCAAAACACAAACTAATAAAAGAGCAGGAGCATTAAAGGAAACCCGTGATTGCTCTCTGGGTTCGATTACGTTGTTTCAGTTCAATTCCTCTTCTAACTTATACATATTAATTCATTAAATAAATGGTGTTGAAGCTGAGAATTACAACAATTATTCAATCATTATGTAGGTAGTAGTAGCACATGTTGTTGTATATAGTATTGTATTAAGTTACTGTTAGACTACGTTGGTTTTACCACTTCTAACCACCTATAACAACAAACGTAAAAGCTACTACCTGTAACTTATTATTTAATTTATTTATGAAATTATTTATTGTTGTTGATGTTGTCATTCTTATTATTATTATTCTTGTTAATAATTATTAGCCAATCATCATTTTCTCAGTATGGTGGTTTAAGCTTGTTGGCAACTTTATTGATAGTACCCTGAACAGACAATGGTAAACAGAGTAATTATAAAAAGCTTTCGGATTAGAGAATCATTACAGACTGACAAAATTTTACATGTAAGATGAAAAACTGACATTCAAATCCAAGATGTTGCCCTTTATGAGAGAATGTAAAATAACAGTGAAAACAGAATGAAAGAACATAATAGAAATAAACTCACAATTATTAAAGGTATACACCACCAAATGAGAATAGGTTAAAGTGCAGGTGAGCCCCTCAATGCTCCTGTAAATTAATTAATGGCATAAATAAGATACGTGTTTTCCTACATAGTATTTCTAATAATATAACAGCAAAAACCTGTTACTACATCAAATTCAAAGCACAAAGTATTGCATTACATGTGTGAATATTATCATGTTGGTGCACAGCGAAGAATGTTCTACAAAATAATGTCTTACCACGAAAACGTAGAGACTTTGCCCAGTAATCTAAAGATAAAATGGCGTTGAAATATTAATGTCCTCTGGTTACTGAAGAGTTAGTATGATAAATAGAAATGGTAGAGGAGTGATGACGGTATAGTAGAGAGAGAGAGCTCCTGATAGATGCTTCCTTGTTGACTGTTGGTCCTGCACTGATAGCATTGCACACTAGCCCTTTGCTCTGATTGGTTAAGGCGTGTGTGTGGAGGTGAGACAATTCCAAAAGATGCATGTAATACCAAAACACCGGAGGGACCGGGTTGACAGAATTTGTTAAAAAATTTCTGGCAATATTACTTTCATTATGTTTTGATAAGCTAGCTAGGTTACACTAGGATAATATTACCTATGAGGGGCCATCCAGGTCAGACACACGGCCAAGCATAACAAAAAATTAGTATGTCATAAAAAATTTGTGAGTGGTGCAGAGGAAGATGAGGAAATGAAAGAGCAAAGTGATTCACACCTTCCAGTAACTGAGTTGTGATTCACACCTGTGGCCACCACACTCAATGAGAGCCCTCGCAAACCGGTACTAGGAGAGCCAACCTCTGGACACTCCTGTAAACTATCACATCCTTACCCCCATGATGTTCATGAATTTTTTCTCCAACCCTGAAATTCTTATACTTGAGTGCTACCCTCCTAACGCAGCCATCCTTACCAGGGAATACATCTTTGACCTGAGCTATGAAATACTGACCTCGTAAAGCATTTGAATCTTCCACCGCAACAATGTCTCCTGACCTGAGGTTACGACTACGGGTTTTCCACTTACCTTGTCTAATAAGGGAGGGGGCGTAAAGCTCAGACCATTTAGTCCAGAACTCCTCTGATATTCTATCCACAAGGTGGATCCTAGTCTTGGGGCAGCTAACGTATTTCCATCCTCCTGGGTTGCGGTTGAAAGGCCGCCCAATCAACTGACAGTTTGGTGTGAGTATGTTGATATTTGAGTCAATGGAGGGAAGAGTTCCTTGGGGGTCTCTCGTTGAGTACTTTACCAATTTCGGTGCAAAGAGTTATAAACTCTGTTGGGCTCAATCGGGAGTCATTGATAGACATCTTGATCGCTCTCTTAGCCGCTCCGACCAGAGCCTCCACCGCTCCCTGTCGCCATGGACTATCAGCAGGGCTAAACCTCCATTCGGTTCCATTCTCTGAAGACATCCTGTAGGCAGAGGTTTTGTCTAATTCATCCCACATAATAATAAGCTCCTTCTCTGCTCCTATGAGTTGAGATCCAGGGTCTGAGAAAATTACCTCAGGCCAACCTCTTATGTTTGTGAACCTCTGGAGAGCTAGAAGAAATGATTCTGTATCATAGGCAAAAGCAGGTTCTATATGGACTGCTCGTGATGCTAGATCAGTAAAAAGTACCGTAAACTTTTCCTGATGTTCTCTTCTGGACTTCACCACGAACTCGATATGGTCCGAACAAGTCTACTATGGTGTGATTGAAAGGGGGTCCCGGAGAAACTCTTTCTGCGGGGAGAGTTCCCATCTCTTGTTCCAACAGTTTAGCTTCTCTCACTCGATATAGTTGGCAGTTTGAGGTGATTGATCTGGCTACTTTAGCTCCTTGAGTTATCCAGTAGTCATATCGGAAGCGTGCTAATGTGCCGTCTCTTCCCCGATGTCCGCTATCTTCGTGTGATTGTTTCATAAGCAGCCTCGTGACGTGATGAGTAGTAGGTAGAAGAACTTGCAAGTTGTGGAAGGTGATTGTCATTGGGTTGCCTCCTCTGAGTCTCTTTCCTACTCTCCAAATTCCATTTTCATCCTTCATGAGACCTAGTTTGGAGTACTTACCGTTTTTGAGGTTGATCTCCTGTAGAGAATGTTGTTGTACATCCCTGATCATGAGTAATCGGGCGGTCTCCAGAGTAGCAGCATGTATATTTGCAGTTTGTCCACCCCTGAAAGTTTTTTTTCTGAATATGCCATAGAGTCTTGCGATAGTCCACAGCAGCTTTTTAGCGGAGTTGAAATGTGTGTAGTTCAGGATTTCTTGTGGGATCACCTTCATTATGTCTGGTATAGTGGTGAAGCATGACTGCATGGCATTGCACTGGGGGTAGGATTTAATCGTCCACTCGGAGATTGGCCTATACAGGAAGCTGGGGCCGAGCCACCATTCTGAATGCGGACCGAGCTCGCTAGGCTTCTTGCCCCGGGTGAGCCAATCAGCTGTGTTCATGGATCCTTGTACCCAGTACCAATCCCTCATGTCACCTTCCGTGATGGACTGTATCTCAGCGATCCTTACACCTTCAAATATCTTGAATCTCGTTGAGGTCTTTTTGATGGCACACAGTATGGTTTCTGAATCCACCAGCTGGTATACATTCCTATAGGTAAAGTTGCTCTCGGCTTCTAACACCCTTCGACCTCTTTTAGATAAGACCGCTCCACAGAGCTCCATCCGCGGAGTTGACAGTTTTCTCATGGGTGCTATCCGACACTTGGCCATGATGAAGCGGCACCAGAATTGACCATTGTCAAGTTGCCATCTGATGTAAGACACGAATCCATAAGCCACATCACTCGCGTCTGATAGAATGATCAGATCCGGATCACCTACAGCATTGGGTGGCTTGAGTGCCCTGTCATATTCCCATTGCGTCAGCTCGAAGAGCTCTGTGAAGTATGAAATCCACTTCTCCACGAGACCGGGCGGTAATTGATCATCCCAACCAAGATTGAGAACCCAGGTGTCTCGAAGTAGACATTTTGCTCGAAGTGAGAAGGCACAGTAGAGTCTGAGTGGATCATATAACTTCATGGTCTGCTCTAGGACAGATCTACGAGTCCTTATAGTAGGAAGTTCGGAAGGAATTTGATCTGCAGTGAGGTCTGGCATGGTATAGACTCCTTTTTTCTTTGCGGAGAAGTTTAATTTGGCCTCCATAACCATCTTATCCGAGCATGGTTTCCAGTGGATACCCAATACTTGTGTCCTATACGCTAGGTCAGATGACACATCTGCTTCTTCGTCTAGCTTGATTCGCGGTTTACACTCTCCACTGAATAACCAGTGCTTGATGATAAACCCTGCTGCTTTTAGAGATTGTGTGGTTGATTGTGCTAACAAGAGTGCTTCCTCCTTGGTTGAGACTGAATGAACTATGTCATCCACATAAGTAGAGCGCTTGAGTAACTCTGCTACCTCAGGAAAGTTTAGTTCAACCATCTCGGCTGTCTTGTATATAGCTTCAGCACTGATGGCAGCTGCGGGACGGTCTCCCATGTTAACTCTCGTGATGATGTAGATGTCAGGTTCCCTGTCTTCCAAGTTCCGCCATAAGAATCTATGACAATGTTGTTCAACCTCTCCGATACGGATGGAATTATACATCTTCTTAATGTCCGCTATCATGGCTATGCCCGCTTCTCTCCATCGCAAGATGATGCCTAGCAGGTTGTTGATATACGCGTCTGGGCCCTTAGCAAGACATTTATTAAGTGACATTCCTTGTGTGATTTGGCTCGAGTTGAAAACTATCCTCACGGGAGTGGATGTAGACTTAGGGTTTTGCACAGCAAGGTGTGCGATGTAGAACTTTGGGCCATTCCACTGCCTTAGTTCTTCTTGGTCCAGTTTTCTAGCTACTCCTCTGTCGACCATGTCCTGGATCTGATAGGCATACACCTTTCCCCACTGCGGATCTTTCTTCAATGTTCGCTCAGTACTTCTAAGTGTGGCAAACGCGGCCAAGTAGTTGTTCGGGAGCTTGTCAGGGTCAACAATCCATGGGTAGGTTGTCGTCCAGAACTGTTGTTCTTTGTCATATGTTAGATTTCTACGAATTAGCTGTAGTTCCTGCTCCTCCACGAATGAGTACGAGTGACCAGGCAAAGGACACCTATTGCACTTACAGCCTCCACACTTGATCTCCAATTCTGTACCCATTTGTTCGCCTTGTATATACTGTGCTACTTGAGACTCTGTCTTTTTGCTGAGATGTGTGCGTACAACAGGTGATGAGAACTCACAGTGTGTTGGTCCGATAACATTTTTAGCGGGAACAGACATGTGGACGCATGCGAACTGGCTAGACACAGAACTTGAAAGGGGGAGGTCGTGATGGGCACCTTGCAGACATCTTCCGAGTGGTCCTTCAAGTACATAGAGGTGATCCCCAGCTCTTGCTATGTCTTTCCCTGGGTGTAATCCTGCGTAGTCACTTCCTATTAGTAGATCGACACTCTCACCATGCTGAAGCTTGCTGACGTTCACTTTGGGAAACAACTTACAAATCACACTTTCGTTCAACTTACTTACTTTACCTGTTATCTCTGGTAGACCGTAAGCTAAGATAGCAATGGGTCCATTGGAAATTGATTTGAGGGTGATTTCATAGATGTGCGTCTTGTGCTGGCTTTCTATGTTTCCAGTTGTCGTTAGATCCAAGTTCAGGGAGTGGATTCGTTTGGCCTTGCACCGCCTGGCAGCATAATGAGTTATCAGTGAAGCATTGGAGCCTCCGTCAAAGAATGTCGTGAGTGTGTCTGTTCTGTTGTAAAGGTTGACTTCCTGGATGGGTAGTAATGATGAGCCAGAGTGTGTATGATTACTCAGTGCAGCTTCATTCGGCTTGAAGTAAACCTGAGTACTAGCACTGATTTGGGCCGACTTAGACTGAGCCTTGGGTCTTGAATCCACAGACTGAGTGCCACGGCAGAGCAGCGTGTGATGGTTATTCTTCTTACACGTACTACACTTGTCCCACTTGCACTGTACCTGATATGTTTTTTCAAACACTTGAAGCAGGCATGATTAGACTTGAGAAGGTCGTACTTGTCATCTATGGACATTGCCTGGAATGACCGGCAAGCCTCCGTCGGATGGGCACTTTCCATGTGGATGTAGCAAGTTGCTGGTTTACCACTTGACGTCTGAGTTGTGGAAGGAAGACCACGGTCCTCTAGGCTGAGGGAATGACTACTTGCTGCAGTTCTCCTTGATCTAGCAGTGGGGTTCATAGAATTTACACAGCCAGATGTTGGGGACCTGTCCACTAGTCTCTCTGCTGTGTCGCGTTTAGATTCGAGAAACCTCATGAAGCTAGAGAAAGGGTGCAACTGATCTTGCACACTGGCCTGTCTGAACCTTTCAGTCCACTCCCACCTGAAACGTACTGGTAATAAATCACATAAATCATCGATCTGGCACATAGTAATGCTATCTACTTGACCTACCTCTCCTAATTGCCCATAGCACATTTCCACCTTGTTGATAAATTTGACTAAACCCTTTATGTCCTTCTCCTGTACAGCATGGAGAGAGGACAACTCATTGTACACAGCTTGAACGTTGAGGCTTACATTACAGTACTTGTTATCTAACCGCTGCCACATAATGTCATAAGCTCTAGGGTGATTAGTCATGATAGCTTTTACACACTCAAAAGCCTCGCCTGAAAGACACCGTTTTAATTCCCAGGCACGCTCTTGGTCACAAGTGAACTCCCTAGCAGCATGGATGCGCCAGATTGATCTAAACTCAGCCCATGATTTCCTATCCCCATCAAACTTGGGTAATGGTGATTTATTGAATTTGAATCTAGACACATGGTTTGACATTATTTCCGGTTCTAATGGGGCAGATAATGACTGATTAGCTTGACCCTGATACATAGATGCAATGGACAAATCACTAGGGAGAGGGGCAGGGATATAGGTATGTGACTGGTCTGCTACCCTGAGGTCAGTAGGTGCACTCCCACCACCCGGCCTGAAACAAGTGCTCTCATGAGACGGGAGACCACTAGGAGCTGAAGCTGCAAGGTTATACTCAGAACTGGCAGATGTGCTTGCTACAGAGTGTGGCGAACTAGGTTGTGATGGCTCAGTTAGACTGGGAAACGTAGTGTTAGTAGGGTGTGGTAGAGAAGTTAGTGTAGGATTTGACATACTGTGCTTATCGGATGTAGTGTGCTGGCTTGTGCATCGGACCTGGATGCACTCTAATGATAAAACAAGATCATCTAGTTTAGTAACAAGTGGTGCCGTGTGACCTGTCGGAGCGGATTCCAACTGGTCACACAACTCCTGCATCCTATTTACATGAGCAACTACTTGATTAGAAAAATCGCTAGTCTGATTATGAGTTATTTTATCAACCTGACTGACAATAAATTCTGCCTTCTTGATGGCTAAATTAGCATCACGAGAAAAAAATTTGAATGCATTTGTGGAGTAGGAAATGAAGGCTTCATCATATGACTTATTAGCCTGGGCTAGATAATCATCAAGTGAGAGGCTAGACACTACTTTATGATGTGCATATTCCTCGTCGGCTACCAATTCAGCATACTCATGGTGCAGGTTCGAAAAGCTAGTATAAGCCGCCTCTAATTGCTCACGTAATTGTTGTAGCTGGTGAGGTTGAAAGGCTGTTGGTCTTGAAAGCTGATTAGCAACAGTAGTCAGTTTGGCTTTGGCTCGGCTACGTTTCTCCTTTGTCTCGATTATAGCTTGTTCTTGACTCATCCTTTAATTGGTACTTTCTCAGTATGGTGGTTTAAGCTTGTTGGCAACTTTATTGATAGTACCCTGAACAGACAATGGTAAACAGAGTAATTATAAAAAGCTTTCGGATTAGAGAATCATTACAGACTGTGACAAAATTTTACATGTAAGATGAAAAACTGACATTCAAATCCAAAATGTTGCCCTTTATGATAGAATGTAAAATAACAGTGAAAACAAAATGAAAGAACATAATAGAAATAAACTCACAATTATTAAAGGTATACACCACCAAATGAGAATAGGTTAAAGTGCAGGTGAGCCCCTCAATGCTCCTGTAAATTAATTAATGGCATAAATAAGATACGTGTTTTCCTACATAGTATTTCTAATAATATAACAGCAAAAACCTGTTACTACATCAAATTCAAAGCACAAAGTATTGCATTACATGTGTGAATATTATCATGTTGGTGCACAGCGAAGAATGTTCTACAAAATAATGTCTTACCACGAAAACGTAGAGACTTTGCCCAGTAATCTAAAGATAAAATGGCGTTGAAATATTAATGTCCTCTGGTTACTGAAGAGTTAGTATGATAAATAGAAATGGTAGAGGAGTGATGACGGTATAGTAGAGAGAGAGAGCTCCTGATAGATGCTTCCTTGTTGACTGTTGGTCCTGCACTGATAGCATTGCACACTAGCCCTTTGCTCTGATTGGTTAAGGTGTGTGTGTGGAGGTGAGACAATTCCAAAAGATGCATGTAATACCAAAACAATCATGTTGTTATAAAAATAATAAATAATGCTTCTCTAATAAATGGCAGCATTATTAATAGGATAATAAATAATAAAATTTTGAAAAGTAGTAATAAGCTGTGTATTAATTGATTAATTCTTTGCTTTAGTAGTCTAGTTAAAGTTAGTAGCAGTACTAAGTGTACTGCTTCTTGAACCTTAAGTTTTCCTGAATATTTCTTGATTATTGCTTTCAATTTACAGTGACGATAGTAATATTATATATAGATAGATATGTTTCTCCCCATATTTTGAAATAAGACAACAACATGCGCAGACTGAATAAGGATAGCCTGGGCATGCTCTCTAGCTGCAATAAAGACCAGTTATTGTCAGTATCACAGCAATAATAATATGAGGTCGACCTACCGGAACCATACCATTGAGACAGATTGTTTAATTGGAATGATCGGCCTTGACATTCATATTCCAAGATGGCAGCCCCCATGGAAACTATTCTAACAGTGTTTAATAGTGCAGTTTTATTTTTTACTATCGCATGCTTTGGTCGAACTAGGGCACTTCTTACTTGGGCACATGCCAGATTATGATTTTTCACTTCGGTATGTGCCCATATGCAACACCTTTCTGCACGCCCCTGGAAATGACATTAATTTTATTGTTCGACATGTAAGAAATTATTCAATATAGGAGTAGGTAATTACAATGCGTTCAGCAGGGACTGATGCAGTTTGTTTGATATACCTGGATTTTCGATATAACAGAATTCGATATATCAGGCATACACTGTATATGGCAACAGGCCACGTTTGTTGTTACCACTCCATCACATAGGCATAGAACTAATTACAGTTGAGTGTTTGCATGTAGCACAAAGTGTTTATTGCCGTCCCTTACAATATGTACATGAAGACTTTGAGCAATCAACAAAGAAATCTTATTGTTTTCTTTGTATGGGCATTTCTCGGCAAGTAGATTATAAAGACAGAATATTAGGAAATTTCGTCTCAGACAATCGGACAATTAATACAAAAACTTTCCAAAACACTTCATATCTGTTTTGTTAATAAGGCGTATCACACGATAATGCGATCACTTAAGTTTTACAGCAAAAATTGAGAAAAAAAAACGCGGCTCTATTATCGCTGCATTGATTGGCAAGAAAAAAAGAAGATGTGAATATCAGATAAAAACATTATCTCTTTTATCCTACTAAGTATTGGAAGATACAATAACAACATACTAAAGGTTTTTCTGGAAGTGAATTTGGATCCAAAACTTGCCATCTCTAATGACAAAGTCACCAACACAAAGTTACTAACAAACAGTGATCACGGTATATGTAATATCACACTCATTTTTTTCAATGACATCGCCTATACCTTTAGATTTAAACCAAGTAGAAAGCTACATATCTTCTAGGTAGATACAATAATGACACACACCGAATATTAATTATAGCTTGAAGTCTTTTTACTACTTTTACTCCATCACTGTTGACAATAAAATGGTAGGAGGCACAGATGTACTTTGGCTAAGAGTGGTACAGTTCCAAGGGAAAAAATACCATGATCTGTCAGAAGTCTAAACATTATCAGTTCATCAGTTTGGCATCGTTGAATAGGTGATCTCATCCGAGGCGTTATAGCCAGCAATGATGTCCAACAGATACCATTTGATCCTGATAGTGTACATTACAAAGAAAAAGTTCATAATAAGAATGGTTTGATACACATCCAAGACTTTAAAATGGATTTCAAACTGTGCTACCTGAATGTGAGCCACAAATTGTATTGCGGTGTATAGAAGACAACAAGTTATGCCAGTTCTGAGTGGCAACAGACTTGGTAGCATTTTTTTGAAAACCAAGTCAGCAATACCTTTGAAAGCAGCTATCAGTTTTGGAAGAAGAGTTCTGGTATTTAGCAGCAATGTGGAGTGTGAAGTTATCGACTGCGCTCGGTGGAGATGTTTTCACTGTGGTGAGACTCGCTTGCGTCAAAAGGAGAAGGAAAACACCTAACTAAAGCAAGGGTCTAACAGACCTGTAAATCATATTTTTAGCTTTTGGCATATCTATTAAGAATCCGTTACATAATGTTTCACTTCATTATTTATTCTCATTTCAAAGTACCATCCTTCAAAACAAGTCTAGCCTAAAGAGTACAAACAGGCAACAAGATGGTAGGATCCTCTTATAATCCATACCCTTCGTTGGACATGTTTGTGACAATATCTACGATTTGTCTCCATCAAGAGCTCTGAATATCATGTTATCAGATCTGATTATCATACCTGACAGACTGGGTTCTTATGACTCAATCAAACTAAATGCCACAGGTAGCAACAAAAACTATGCCAGATGCTTTGACTTATTCTTTAAATTAATGTTATTGAGCTCAAAAATGATGGTACTGATGTTACTGGCATAATAGAAGCTGCATCTGTGTGGATGAGTGTCTCTCTTCAGTCAATGCTTACGGAAATAACAATATTTATGGAAAGAACACCTCTCGATGATACCAACAATTAGGGATTACCCTCATATTCTTTGCAATTGCCAGAGACTAACTATGAGAAAAAAATATAAAAGAA
Source organism: Cryptosula pallasiana (assembly GCA_945261195.1). Taxonomy (NCBI): domain Eukaryota; kingdom Metazoa; phylum Bryozoa; class Gymnolaemata; order Cheilostomatida; family Cryptosulidae; genus Cryptosula; species Cryptosula pallasiana. Next base: position 12,447,886 of record OX183132.1, read on the forward strand.
AGATGGAGCGTTGGATGCATGACAACTCATTCCATAAAGACACCAATAAACACAAAAAGAAGGGTGCTTGTCAGGTCTGGAAAAATCGTGGGGTGTACTGGAGAACCTTATCACGCTTTTTCAACAAAAGAAGCTGGTCATTCCTGGAAGTAAACGAAATGGAGTTTAAACACATTTGCAACACACTGGCTTTAATCGCCGATAATGACACATTGACCACAGGAGCAAAAATCAGAATCGACCAGTTCAAATTACATCTCTGGAAAGGTAAAATCAATCCTTTGATACAAAATGGCTAACTCAGTTTGCCCTTGAATGGTCACAACTACACTTATCCGGTCGACCAAAAGTAGATAATGTTGTACAAGATTCATCGCAGAGTGGCACATGTGTATAAATTTTTGAAGAAAATAAACCAAAAACCAAGTAAATGTGTTTAGTATTGGTTGACCATGACCACAACTCTTCAAGCAGAGACTTTTCCAAAACCTATTCAGAATGCAACAGGAAAGTTGACAATTGTCCCGATGGAAAAAGATAAGGAAGAGAACATCATCAACTCTTTCACATGGGTGGTTGTTTGTACGATGGCAAAAGTATCGGCCTTACCAAAAATCAACATCTAAATGAATTTATGATATGCAATTTTGACTTGACCTGTGGTTTTTCGAAAGGAGGATTTCACTCAATGAGTAATGTTTTCACTAGCATAGAGGTTCAGTTTAGCACCAACACCACTGAGGAACTGGCTTTGGTCACTGACTTTTTGAACTATGGTGCAACGAAAATGGACCGCATTCTTCAATTGGCTGTAGCTATTAACATAGTGCTCCAAACGAAAAGATGCCTACCTTTCAGATTTCATTGATATTATCTTCTGACAACATCTGCAGCTCTCCTTCAATGAATAACCGACCAAAAAATTATTTTTTGGAAACATCTGCTACATTTCCAATGGGTTCGCATTGTTCCAATCAATCCAAAAAACATTGGTTGTCTGTGTATGGATATGGAAAAGCATTGGGTTTCTTCAATTCATTTGAGTGTCACACTTTTTTTTACCCAGACGGATATATGATGATAAAAAAGCGATACCAAAAAACATGATTTGATGTAACAATGTAGGCTTACAAAACTTTTTGTTACCTGTAGACGATAACTACTGCACATATATTTGTATGCTAAGATGTAGAAGATGCAGTATCGATGAGACTGTGATGGTAGCAAAAACTTTGACTTTTTCACCACAAAAGTTTAAGCTCGAGTCTCCATTTGAGCATTCGGTTTTTTCCGACATTTTTCCTGGTGGGCACAAATTTTTGCTCAATGTATAAATGTGAAAATGTATAATAATTCATGAAACTAGAAAATGAAGAGCCATTCCTTAAATTCTCAGAATTTTATGAGCACATTTTTCCACTAACTCGAAGTTGATGCATTGATGAAATGCCATGACATTTGTAGAAACAGTTGAGTGAGAAAGTCAGGGGATAGCTCAACATTCACTTAAACTTAAAAAATTTTAACTGCGGGTTTCAAAAATACTTTTCACAAAACAATTATAACTGTTCTCTCCTTGCACGAAACAAGATGACTGCCAACCAGTATTTAGAGTATCTAACAAAATGTGGTGGAGTGGAGATTAGAGCAGTGAAAGGCAGCCCAAATATCCTCCTAGAGATGGTTTCTTCAGAGTCAACTACATACTGTTGTAAGGTAGACAATTCTTATGATCTGGTTATTAAAGATTCCTGTGGAAATATGAAGTTTTGTGTGGGGGGAGCAGAGATTGTAGAACATCCGATCACAGTTTACATCTCACCGGAACTATCAATTGGTAGAGTTGCTAACAACAAGGTCTATTTAGACACTCAGCTCTCTTACCATGATATTGTGATAGATAATGAGCTATTCAGGATTGGAGATTGTGCAATTCTTTCCGGCAATGGTCTGATAACAGTCACCTGGCCAGAGAACTGCTCTGTGGAAATGAAAGCTTTGACCATAAGTTTAGCTATTCAAAGATCATTAGTCTATGACATAAATTACATGCTACAGAACAAACCTGTAACTGTGGCAGATGTTGCAATGAAAGGCAAGGATTCTACACAAATGAATGTTGTACAAGCAAAATACAAAGATAACAAGCCTGCAGTGCCATCTATATTCTCTAAGAATAATTGTGAGCAAGTATTCAACATACATGTTGTCGCTGACAAAAATAACTTGAGGACATACCTCTTGATGGACTCCGCAGCACCTTATCCTCAGGTTTTACATATATTTCTAGCAAACAGAAACGGTGCACTTAAAGCCCTCAACAGATCTGGTGTAGTGAACTTCACTTCGTCTGCTATAGATACTAACAACATTTCTCTAGTTTCATCTATATCAGGTGAAATTGGTGAGATAAACCACCGGCGTCGGAAAATGACTGTAAAAAACCTCGAGAGTGGGACTTCATCAACAAAAATAATTTACTTTCCATCCAATGAAAGAGATGAACATGGTTTTTGCGAGCAAAACTTTACAAGCGGTAGCGGGCAGAAAATGGCCGCTCTTCAACGTTTTATACCAGCATCGCCGATTATAAAGTTCACAGCCGGTTTAACTGAGAATGAGAAGAAATTGATTTTTGTGATGTCAATAAGGTTTGTGGATGGGGTGTTCAGGCCTTGGAAACATTTACCAAAATCATTTATGTCAGAAGTGGTGTGCAGCTGTGAGAAATGTTTACCTCCGAGACAGCCAATCCCTGGTGAATGCTCAATAGACTTTCTGAACAGTGTTGAAGCTCTGCTTATAAGGGCAATTGGTTATAACAGGCAGAAAAATGTAGTTTATTATCAGGTGATCAAAGAGAAGCTATCTTTTGTATGCCTTACCATGGAATGCACACCTTTAGAGAACCTGCAAGGTATGGTGAAGTTGGTAGTCAAGAACAGAAGAGGAATTTCATTGTTCAGTGCAATTAAACTGCCTGCAGAAAACACTCTAGCGATATACTCACATCATAACCAGCTAATTGGTTTCCAGCAAGGCAATTATGTCTTTGATAGACTAGGTAACCAGATACTGAACATATCATCAAGGCCTAAAAAAGAAAAAAGCACAAAAAAGTCTGACAATGAGCGGAGGTATGGGCATCCAATTGAATACCTGTTTGCTGATGCAATAACTGAACAGTGTATTGGTATGATAAACCAATTAGCTAACAATGTAAGGATGTTCAAACCTAATAAGCACGATAACTCTCCACACATCTTTCTACGCACATCTGCAATGCTTGCTTTGGCTGTGAAGTTCTATTGCGAAGTTTACCATTTTGACAATGAGGCGCTACCAGAAATATCTTATAGATACTTTTATCAGCTAGCTGGGTGCAAACCTTATCAGTAATTTTATATCATATGAATGATAATCAAAATAAGTTTTAATCATAATTGCAACAATATAAGACGTAAACATAGCTAATTTGCTGGTCTCATTTCTAGTGTGGATTACTTTGAGGGGCTTTATTGAAAACTTTGTCACAAAAGCCAAGTGTCAGTAGTAGTAAACACAATAACAACAAAAACATCAAAACTTTTCTGATATCAATGCGCTGAAAAGTTGTAGCGAGCTGCATTATGGTCGAGCTTGGAATGAAAAATGAAGGTTTTTACTCAAACTTGTATTATTGCAGGCTGTATCCGGTCACAATTTCCAAGTTAGTCAGAGAACTGGGTACTCTTTACAGACTTTGTCAAAATTTTTCAAAATTTGTTCTTACAGAAAGAACGTGACATTAGGTTGACACCTACTACAAAGTGGAGAAAAAGTAACTTTTGAAAGTAATAGATTAGGAGTATTCGCGACCTGCTCGTTGAAAAATATGAAAAAAATAGTAGGTGTTCGTAGTCCAATATGTCGCGTATGCAACCGAAGATTAATTTAGAACAACATAAACATTCAGTGAAATGTTATAGGTTATCGAACAAACCATAAAGAAGATAAATCACAATTTTCAAGGTAATCAAGAAAATAATAAAATTCGAACTGCTACAAATTGGAATAGTTTGTCAAGCTGTCCTTCAATGTAGTAAATTTTGAACACTTACAATTATTTCGAATTTTTTTCAAGGACACAAAACCGGTCTATGAAAATGGAAAAAAATGAACTCGCTTGTAATTATTTATTTGGTGTTCAGTTTCATTCGCGACCTACAAACGATATAAATAAATACTCGTTGACGATTTTTTTTATTCAGTTAGCTACTTTTTTTTCCCACAATTTCCGAACAAAGTGATTATTTATTGATTAAATTTATTGCCGGTCTGATTATTTTTATTGCAATGTGTTCAGCGAACAGAAGTCACGAATACTCTTAACGTATCCAGCTCGGTGGCCTTCCGGTGTAGTAGTAGTCACAAAAACTTAAAATCTTCACAATTTTTACAAACTGATTTGGAAACTTGGGTCTGCTTTAAGTTTTATTTGGGGCAACAATAATGTCAAGGTCATGGTGTGTAATTCTTACCATGAATGAAGAATTTTGTGCAGTTGGCAAGATTCTAACTGGATGTGGCGATAGATCAATTGGGTCTAGCTGTATGTTCCAGTGGGTCTATGTGCCATTGATTTTGGCTCTATGTTTTGGTGAACTATCTTTCGTAAAAAAATGATATTAGAAATAGACGCTACCTTTTGCAACAAACCATTAATAAATTATTTTATAATGAAGTTTTGTTTTTTCCATGGTTTCTATTACTAATAAAAGTAGTCTACTACTTGTTGTATAATCATAAAACTACTATCATCAAAGTTTTTTTCAACTTATGTATCTTATCAAATAATATAATCCATTTGAACTTCAATGTATTAGATGTAAATGAAGCTCCACAATAGTCTTCTTCTATGAAAAATATTTCACCGGAACATAGAGACAAAATCTCCGGAACATAGACCCACCAGAATATTGAACCGCCGGAACATAGGGCATTTGTGATATCACTTACCTTCTGAGGAAAGCCAAGAATGCAGGCTCAAGACTAAATTGGAAAAATACAGAACAAAACGATTAAAAGTTATGTTTGCAGGTGAATATTAAAATAAAGAAGGTGTTACAATGACCCACCAAAAGTATCAGTTATTTTTATTTTTAAACAAAGTAAACACAAAAGTATTATGGAGAAGTTAAGGCGAAGTAAAATTGTTGGCTTTGGTCAAAGATGCACTACACAGTTTTGAAAGATTGTAAAAATAACAAGGGTTCATTAGTTTGGCCCCATTTACCTAAAAAACTCAAAATAAATAAAGAGTTAAATTTCCCTTACATCAGCTGGTGGATGAAGCTTCACACGCATGAAATGGATTAATTGTATCTAGAAGGTATGAAGTGTTGCATTATGGGAAACCTTAAAGTGAAAAATTTATTTTTAATGAAGCTTGTACGCATTAGTAGTATCATAGGAGCAGATATCTGAAGGGTTTCATGAGGAAATATGGTTCCTCTGGTCACACCAGATGCTAGGAGAATAATTAGGGTGCCTTTTTTGCACCAAATGTTTATATTCTTGATCTGTGAAGTGATATGAATCATGGTTGTGTATGTAATGGCACTTGATCTAGGACATTCTGTAAGGATTGTTCTCAAGGACAATTCTGTTTTTATAAACTTATTTTTTTATGAGCCCTAGGTGTCTTTTTGCGCACTGGAGTTAACTTTTAGGTTTCTATTGCTGTTGGAGTATTAACATATACTGGCACAACTTGGTGTGATAATTTTGATTGTATAAGTGTTAACATTGAGTTGTAGTGGATTTTGTGGGGGCAGACCAAATGTCCACCAACAACACCTCACCCCAGAGGTCAACTTCCAAACGGGAGAAGTATATCAACTCCACAACCGTATTCAGAGCCCACGGCTCAAACGCACAACTCAATGTCCCAATGAGTATGTCATAGTTTATTATACACTCACAACCCAGCAAGGTATAACAACGGTAATGTATAATGCTACTTGGTACACTCACAAGCAGAATCCCAATACAGTACAATGAATAGTGAAAAGTCTCTGCCTTTTATAGGCAGAGCAGGAGAAAACATATGCCCAAATAAGGGGACAACAAATCAACAGTGACAGGAAGTAATTGCACGAATAGAAAGGTAAGTTATTATTAACATAATGCAGTATTGGCTAATATAAGGTTAAATGCACTAGGTGCCCAGACGTGAGGGGCGGAGCTTATCAGTCAATAATGTTGATTCATGATGGTGAAATAGGTAGCTCGAGTTCCTGGCTCTTACGGCATGTGTTCCTTGCCTTTGGTCATTCTGGGGGTAGATAAGCTGCAAAGTTGGGCTCCTGCATCTTCTGTACCATTTTGGGCTCCCAGGCTATAGCCCTTCTTTCGTCACCGACCCGGTATAAGGCCGGTAGTGACACTGCAGGGCCGGTAGTGCATGCTGCAGGGCCGGTGGTACCTCTGCAGGGCCGGCAGTGAATGTTGCAAGGCCGGCAGTGAATGCTGAAGGTCCGGTAGTGAATGCTGCAGGGCCGGTAGTGCTTCTACCGGCTCACTTGCTTGTTTGCTGGCGGTGTCAGACTCAGTTTAGGCATGTCTGACACCCAGCAGTTGTCAGAGGGACCTTGCGCACAAATAGTGGTCATGAAAATCCACCACCGAGTGTAAATAGAAGGACAAGGGTTTTAGCAACCCGTAAATTTTTCCTCTGTTGTAAATACAATATTGTGCAGTGGAATTTACTACTGAGGACTTTGACTTCAGATTAAAAATACTTTTTATGAAGATGGTAACAGGATCAGAGGGATTGAAAAGACGAGAAATTTTACAGATGATTGAATCAAATCAGATTTTAGCTCATCCTCCACCTTTAGAAATATATTAATGTTACGGTGCCTATCAGAAAGCTGTTGAAGATGTATCTAGAGCGATATTTAGGCAAGAATTTTTAGATATAATAGTGTAACGGTTTTCCCCGTTATGAGGAGGAAGAACGGTTACTGATATTGCAAGAGTGCTTTGTTCACTGGCTCTACTCTGTATTTCGTGGTAGCGACGGCTACAGAGTGTCAAGGCAGTATGGTCTCTCTGATACGGAGAGTACTGAATGCTGCTAACTAGCAGACACGACTAAATTCGGCAACCGGCCAAACGGATTCCATAAGTTTAACAGGGTAGCAGTACTTTATTTCTACTTGCTACTGAAACAAAACGCACAGAACTGAACACTAAGTACGAGTGTGAAATGAAAGATAAGTCTGTAGATACGTATTGAGTAACAGTCCAATGTATCAGGCAGTACAGTCCTCTTGGCTGGTCGTTACTACACAGAATCCTAAGCGTCTTTTCCTAAGCGCCTTCCAAGGTATTCTTCCTGGTAATTCCAAGCGATTCCTCAGCTTCTGGGACTGGTGCTGGCTAGCCTTAAACGCTAGCTAAGACACACAAACAGTAACTAGACAATACTAGTTCGAGACACTAACTCCATCTACTAAGAGTATCTAGCTGTATCTGAGCTGCTGGGCTGAATGCAGCTCTATATAAAGGAGGTGCAAAATCATGTAGGGCATAAAAAATATATGATTGGCTAATATAAATTGAGCAACAAAAACAAGATAACATGTGACAAGTGTCAAAGTTAATAATAAACTTAGAGGCGGGAAAGTCCTTCCTGCGCTTGACTTTAGTGAAGCTCGGCTGCACTCTTGAGCACTCAAGCATAACCTCTAGTAGTATAGGCTCTTGGATAAGTATATGGTTGATTAATTTATGTTGTTAGCACCGGCTGAGATAATTGCAGCCCTGTGCAATTCCATTACAATAGCTCGTTTTCCCAGAGAAGGGCAAGACAATTGGTTGACATTTGACAATTTGATCGGCTAGTTTACTGCAAAGCCGTTCTGAATGCTTTATATATAAAACTTTGTCATCAATTGAATATAGGTGTCTTTTTTAGCATTCGAACTCCATTCCTGAAAGGACACCAGGCAATTTCTCTGAACATTAAAATTTCCTTAATTAGCCACTACTGTTTTTCTCTTGAAAAACCCTTGAGATACTTCTTCCATAACCTACCTGGCTTGACAATGCTTTGTCGAAATATCAAAATATGCACACAAAACTTTTGAACAAGCAACAACTAAGCCTTTTTCTCTCTATATGGACACTACTCAGCAAACAAAAGATTGCTGCAGACCATGAAAACTCTGTCTTGCATAATTCTGTGAGGTCATAGATACCCAAGTAAAAGGAGTATAAATGAAATTAACATTCAAATCATCTCATAACTGATTTGTTAATCTACCGAAGAGCACATTAATACTGTAGTAGAAGTGTGTATTACTACTTGGACACAACTGGTTAGTCATATACTCAAGTAACTTCTCATTACTCTGCCGGTCTTAATGCCTGTCAGCCCTGTGTGCTTGATTGACTGACTAGTGCTGGACAAAGCTGAATGCCTGCCGGCCCTGCAAGCCTTTATGTCCAATAGACTAATTATTGTTTGGACCAGTATGGATGCTTATTCGCACTACAACAGTGTACAGTACACAGCTTTCACTAATTGCAATGACAGTAATTACAGAAACTAAACACTGACCTTTTACTACCCAATTAGAGCTGTATGGTACTAAATGCTTGCTGGCACAGCAACACCAAACTGTTAAAGCACTGCTCAATGAACGACACCAGTTAGTGTTAGCTGCAACTTCATATAAACAAGGCAAAAGTGAGATTGTAATAATTTATTACAATCTCTCAAAATTTGGCAATTACATGGCCTTTTAGAGAATAAAATATTTTAATAGATTTCGGTCTGGTTACCACGAGATTCTACTAGTCTCGAGTATTCTACCTCTCACCAGAGGGGACACTGTGCCGGTATGACAGTGACCACTCTGATAGTTACTGCCGGATCAGTTAGCCAGCACAGAGCCATGGCTCAGACAAGCTACACAGGGTGCTGTTTGAATAGTGGCTTTATTCATCAGAAACCAAAGTCCTAGGGTGGCTATCCACTAGGGTGATTGGCAAGACATGAATGAATGCAATGAGTGTAAACAGAATCAGCCCTTTTACAGGTAGGCTGACAGGAAACTATTTGCATAATATGTAAAAGAGTAAATGCACAGGAAGTTAATAGACCAATTAAAACAAACATACAAATAGTAAGCAAATCATACAATAAATAAGGGTTAAAAGTAAATAGTGCTAATCGGCTAAAGAGTAGAGTCCTGTCTCTTTTGTCCAATCATACGCTCTGCAGGGCTCCTAGGCTACGTCTAGCTTGTGGTTGCCATTTCTGTCATTCCGAGGAAGGGTGCTTCCAGTTTTTGCACTAGAGTAGGATTCTAGGTAGTTGTACGGATACTCAACTATGGCTGCCATCTTGTACCGGCCCTGTATTGCTATACCGGGTCAATACAGGGGTCAGTGCCAGCCCTGCTTGCTGTGCCACCGGCACTGTAAGGCATTTCACCAATACAGCATCTTCAAGATGGCCGTGGGTGGAATTCGCAATGCACTGATGTTGATGCTTTAGTGGTAAACAACCAGTTTACTACTGACATTCACCAGAAAAAGAAGTAACGCAGGGTCGGTCAAACCTGCAGCGTGCAATGGATTAGTTGCTCACAACTTTGTGGCTAATGAACTCATGGCTCAGGCAAACTGTACAGAGTTTAAGCAATAAACGCAATTATCGTCCAGATATCCATGCTCTAGGGAAGCAATTGCCTAAAAAAGTTCCTAGCAGTAGCAGTAGTAGATATGTGACACCGAACAGACAATGAACAAACCTTTATTAGGCTGGTGGCAGGAAGTTCATTGCATCATCATAAGCTATCCAATAAACAGTACAACAAGTAAAATAAGCCAACCAACGTAACATACATAAAACAAGATTAAACATAAAAGGTGCGTAGTGGCAAGGAACAATGTTATAGATAAGGTTCTCAGTGTTTGGCAGCTTTAGGTCCATGACAGGTAAGATGTAAAGGCAAATTTTTTTTGGATCTGTCCTTTCAAAGCAACTTAGGCTATTTCTGGAGCTCTAACTAAGTAACCATCTTATTGTTGGCTTGGTATGGCACTGCAGGCCAATAAAGGTCACCGCAGGGCCAGTAAAAGTTGCTGCAAGGCTGGTATGGAAAAACTGCCGGGCCGGTATAGTATCTTCGTCTTCTTCCACAATAGAAGCTCTGTGCCGTCACTTTGGGAAGTCTGTGTGGTTGGTTACTTCAGTCAGAGACGCCTCTAGGAAAACATAGATGCTTAGGCATGCGCGCTGCTGAAATCTACCATACAATTCCCGAGTAATGAGAAATAAAGCTGATATTTCGGCTCTCAATGACGAGTAATGTAGAAAAACTGCCATAATCAAGAAAACCAACTCCAATATATTTTACTTGTTAAAAGAAACTGTCAAGAACCTTGTATTATGTAATGTTTCTCTAGACTTTGAACTGTTCATTGATTTTCAGCGTTACAGGAAGGAGTTGCACAAGCTAAAAGGTAAACGAACAATTGCGACAAACATAAAATATGAAGGCAAGCTGGTAAATGAAATCTTTTTAGATGCTACAACCACTGCAATTGTACCAGTTTTATTATCCACAACACCGTGACTCTGTGATCGTTAACAATTTCTAGGTGCAATTTTTTTACTAGAAAGTGAATACAATAGAATAAAGAGAAAAACAGGAAACAATGAACCAACAGAGGAAAGAATAAATGCCCTTTTTCTTGTATTGTGGTAGATCCTGTTGAATGGTAAACTGGTTGTTTATCACTAAGACATCAGCATCAGTAAGCTGGGATTCCACCACAGCCGTCGTGAAGATGCGGTATTGGTGGAATGCTTTACTGTGCCATTGGCACAGCAAGCGGGGCTGGCATTGACCCCTGCGGGGCCGGTATTGACCCGTTACTGACTTGGAATGGTGAACAGGGCAGGTACAAGATCGCCACTATAGTTGAGGATTCATACAACTACCTACTTAGTGCAAGAGCCGGAAGTACCCTCCCTTGGAATGACAGAAATGATGACCACAAGATAGATGTAGCCTTGGAACCCTGCGGAGCCTATGATTGGACAATGGAGGCAGGACTTCGCTCTTTAGCCACTTGGCGCCATTTGCTTTTAACCTTTATTCATTGCATGATGTGTTTGCTATTTATAAGTTTATTCCAATTGGTCTGTTTACTTCCTGTGCATTTACTCTTATATGTATCATGCACATGGTTTCCTGTCAGCCTACCTATAAAAGGGCTGATTCTATTTACACTCATTGAATCCATTCATGTCTTGCCAAGCACCCTAGTGGATAGCCACCCTAGGACTTTGGTTTCTGGTGTATTTTGTCTGAGCCGTGGGCTCTGTGCTTGCCAACTGATCCAGCAGTAGCTATCCATGTTGTCGCTCTCATACCGGCACAATGCTCCTCTCTGGAGAGAGGTAGAATACTTGAGACTAGTGGAATTTCGTGGTAACAAGACCAAAGTTCATTACAGTATTACAACTCAATGGAAGATATAACGATGAGAGATAAAAAGCAAAATGAAAGGCCTCAATGGTAATGGCATACAATTCCATTTGTCTGAGTACAAGGTAGTAGACAAAAATATTCTAAAGATGCAAATATATTGGAATGATGTAAGAAAGGTTCGGAAAAAGCAACAAATGCAAAACTAGTGCATAGCCAAAAACTTAAAACTACCACCATCATCACTCGCTAGTAGTACGATTACTGACAATTTTGTTGTCATTCTCATCACCAACACTTACTATGATTGCATTTGATCAATGAACAAACTCGTAGATGAAAAACAAATTATTTGACACCGGCAACTGGTGAGTAACCGATACTGTTGTCAGTGATTACTACGGCTCGTACTTGATGGCGGCTGTTCCAAAGATCTCTTGGTGACCCTTTGCTGACCTCTGTTGACTGCATTGAGAGGAACTACAGAATACAGGCATATGGTACCGATGGTGCTTTCTATCCACAAATCACGTACAACACGTGGCAGTTTATAGTGAGAATACAGACGAAGCACTCACACTAGCTGAAGTGCGAGTGTTTGGAAGGAAGTCAAACACCAGTACATGTGTATGTAAGTAGTAATATAAGGGCAGAATACCTCCTAACCCTATATATAATAGATAGTTGAGTGTGTGGGTGGGTCTAGGTTCAGCAATAATGGACTGATTGTTACCAGAGTGGTTGTGATGTAAGACATCAATAATACGACCGTCTAAAATCATCCACATTGGCACTTCGTTGATCTGGGCATAAGAGTGTTGATATTAGGTCAATATTGTAATGGATTTCGGTCTGATTTCCATGAAATTCCACTAATCTCAAGTATTAATGCCTTTTTCTTCAGAGGGGACACTGTGCCGGTATGACAGTGACAACTATGATGTCATGATGTATGACGATGACATATGATGACTATGAATCATAATTATGTACAAAAACGATGACAGTAAAAAGAAAACGGTACAACAAATAGATGACCTTGAAAAAGAATGTTCTCGGCATGACATCAAGCAAAGGTGATCAAACCATTGGTGTCAATATGCTAAGTGGATATTTGATTCGCCAAAGACCAACGAGATTAAAACTGGAAACAGTTGTTAGAATGCAAGGACTTCTGGTTTGTTGCTCGATAACTTGATCGATAGAAGTTTAATAAAATCAACAAACACAAACTGCCGCAGGTTCAAAAAACTGCTTGCTAGTCAAGGAGTCACAAGCATAAGAAGATCTGCATGACAAAGCTTTAAAATTTCTAAAAAACCAATGACGGTTTTGGAAACTGTACATCGAAGGTCGACAAGTTAAAAGAGTAATAATGTAATCATGCATTACATACATGCTCACGAGGAGCTCTAGCTTTGTTACAAGCTCATAGAAAGCACGAAAGTGAAATGAGGATTCAGGAATGATCGAACAAAGAGGAGACTTATACGCTACACAAAAAAGCGACAACAAACATTAGAGTTTGACTGGCTATTGTTGCAGGAATAAGAGAGCAGATTCAAGTTGGTTTGATAGATGTGGGTTCTCGAAAAGACAAAAATGGTCAAACCACTATTTGTTAATTTCTCCTTATTGAGGATCTAGAAAGTTCTAGGCTGTGCCTCTCATCTCACAGACCCGACACCTTGTAACTGTGAAGAAAATGGTCGATGGGGAAAACAACAAGATTTTACAGTCAAATATGAGTAAACAGTTCGAAAATCAAACATCAAAACTCTACTGGCCAAAGGAAGATTAGGCTTTTCAATGCTAAACTGAGATAATAAAGACTTTCTTGGTGGAAATATTTTTACAGAATGTTGAAAAATAAATTATTACTGATACTTGGCTGATAAATATGATGACAGGTTAATTGATATGTTATCTCAAAAAGTTATCTCGTACAATAACACCGCTACATAGCTCCCAGAAGGAAACCAAGTTACAAAGTCTTTCAAAATCAAGAAATTATATGGAATAAAGTGTACAAGAGAGGTGAAAGCAGTTCTAGGAGAGATACCAAGTTGAAAGCCCAAGGTTATGTAAGAATTAGTAAAGTGAGAGGAGCATTTGAGAGAAAATTTACTCCAAACTGGACGATCAAGATTCCCACAATCATTAATATATTGACTAACGAAAAGAGTATCGTTCACAAGGTGAAAGATCTCACCGAGAAAAACATCGAGAAAACATTTTACAGCTTTGGTGGCTTGTATTCCACTAGTCCAGCTTCAAGCAATACTTGCCCACCATCTTCTTTTATCTCCAAGCAGTGAGAGGCAACACCTCTTAAAGTTGAAGTGGCTCTGCAAAATGTACTGCAAGCTGATCACTGTCTTTTAAAAAAAACGAGCATTTCTCCCACATCAAACGTTTTCTCATAATTCTCACTTACTTTTTCTGCAGTCGTAGGAAGTAGGGTTTGATTTGAGGTACTAAGGGCAATATTTAATGGTTCCTTGTGGTAGTTTATCCAGTCGCATGGTTACAGTTTATAAGGATCCAATGAAGTAGCTCCTGGGGGCTCTTCTGGCACTAGACACCATTTTCTTGGTGGAAGTGGTTCGGCATTGTTTTCCCAGGCTTTCCGTCTACCACATGTTATAGGTAAAATTTAAGTTAATTACGATGGTGAACATCTTTCCTAATCAGTTATATTACCGAAAAACAGATTCTTGCCAGATTGATTTGTAAACAAGGATATGTTTCATAATTGTCATATAATTTGTTCTTATGTCCCAGTTATTTATTTTAAAATGCATTTAGAATGAAAAATCATGAATGCTTTATGATAGAAATTAAAATAAAAACCTTCCAAAGGATTTAAATCAGCAACTTGGGCTCATGAAAAATTTTAAATATTTTTTGGTATTTTAAAAAGACAGAAACGCATCTTTTTTCAGATACCCTCTTCATAGACTGAAAAATATCAAAAGTTGCATCATTTTAACATTTAAAGCCATAGTTTGTGTAAATAACCTTTCTGTTATTTTTAAAACAAATGTCACTAACGAGTTTGAGATCATATTTTTTTCGTTTAATCTGATAGTTTTGGTTTGAAGCGTCCTTTTTTAAAAGTCATTGAGCGTCTCAGTCTACTTCTATTTGCATCTAATAGAATTAATTACCTAAAACTCATGTGACATCATACATCTCTTTTTGGTGTTATTCTTATTTCCTCTATAATACAACAGCTTTCTCTCATATTTATATATTCTGTCATGTAGCCTAGGGCTACTACGTGCACCTTGCAAAGGACAGGCTACCGGGCATCTTATCTTACTAACCGTCAATCCAGTTAGAGTCAATCCAGTTAAATAATATCTATCATACCCACAGAAGCTCACACCCATTGCTGTAGCTCGGTGACAGAGCACACAACTCTCCACCACAAGAGCACACGCTCAAGTACTGATTAGTGCAACTTTATTTTTACCAACTTTTTTGCCTAATGAGCTCAAATGTGTGCAAACTTGTCACAATACAATAAAAATTTCAAGGGATAGGAGAGATTTAAAACAAAACATTCTCAAAATACTTCCAATAACTTCAAAAAGAAAAAAGTTTATGAGAAGCCACGCATTTTTCAGAATTAGTTGAGCAAGAAGACTCGAGAATTGCAATCTTAAAGAACGTTTTAACTTACTATTTTAAGTGGGTGGCCATAGATCACTTTTCGTGTTTAGATTATAAGTTTCCTCTCTCTTACACCAAACAAGATGGCAGTGCACCAGTACCTACAGTATCTCACAGAATGTAGCAGTATGGAGATGAGAGTGGTTGTAGACAACCAGAATATTCTCCTAGAGATGGTCTCTGCAGAGTCAACTACATACTGTTGTAAGGTAGACAACTCTTATGATCTGGTTATTAAAGATTCTTGTGGAAATATGAAGTTTTGTGTGGGTGGAGCAGAGATTAGAGAACATCCAATCACAGTTTACGTGTCACCAGAGCTACCAATTGGAAGAGTTGAGGACAACAATATATTTTTAGATAATCAAACATACCTTTGCGAGATTGAAATGAACTTTTATAGGTTTGGGATAGGAAACAGTTCAATTTTGGTCAATCCTGGACTGGTTACTATATCATGGCCACAGGACTTTTCTGTAGAAATGAAAGCTTTGACCATAAGTTTTGCTATTCAAAGATCATTAACCTATGAAAGAGATTGTATGATACAAAACCGTCCTGTAGTCTCTAGAGAGATAAAACTAAATGATGCAGTGACATCACAAATGGATATGCTACAGGCAAAGTGTAGAGAGAACAAACCAGTAACTCAATCTGTATTCTCTTCCAGTGAGTGTGAGCAAGTATTCAACATACAAGTGGTCGCGGATAGAAGACAATTCAGGACATACATCTTGATGGACTCCTCCCCTTATCCTCAGGTTTTACTTCTAGTTTTAGCAAACAGAAACGGTGTACTTGAAGCTTTTAACAGATATGGTGGAGAGAAATTTACCTCAACTGCTATAGATAGTAATGGCACTTCTCAGGTATCATCTATATCAGGTGAAATTGGTGAGATAAACCACCGGAGTCAGGAAATAACAGTAAAAAACCTCGAGAGTGGGACATCATCTACACAAGTCATTTACTTTTTCAACAAAACAGATGAAACTGGTGTATGCACCCTAAAGTTTACAGGCCGTAACAATCAGAAAATGGCTGCTGTTCATAATTTTATACCGACAACACCGGTTATCGCATTTACAGCCGGTTTAACTGAGAATGAGAAAAAAATGATTTTGGTAAACTCGATAAGGTTTGTGGATGCAGTGTTAAAGCTTTCAAAACATCTACCAAAATCTTTCATGTCAGAAGTGGTGTGCAGCTGTGAGAAATGTTTACCTCCAAGGCAGCGAATCCCTGGTGAATACTCAATAAACTTTTTGAACAGTATTAAAGCTCTGCTTATAAGGGCAGTTGGTTACAACAGGCAGAAAAATGTGGTTTATTATCAGGTGATAAACAAGAAGCTATCTTTTGTGTACCTTACTATGGAATGCACACCTTTAGAGAACCTGCAAGGTATGGTGAAGTTGGTAGTCAAGAACAAGAGTGGAATTACCGTGTTCAGTGCAGTTAAACTGCCTGAAGTTAACACGCTGGCGATATACTCACATGATAACCAACTAATTGGTTTCCAGCAAGGCAATTATGTCTTCGATAGACTAGGTAACCACATACTGAGCTTTCTACCAAAGCTTAGAAGAGCAGCCACATCTAACGACCATGAGCAGAGGCATGGGAAAAAAGTTGAATATATGTTTACTGATGCAGCGACTAAACATTCACTTGGTATGATCAACCCCTGCGCACGCAATATAAGGATGTTCAGGGGTATTTGTAATAGTAACTCTCCGCACATCTTCCTACAAACATATGCAATGCTTGCTTTGTCTGTTAAGTTCTACTGCGAGGTTTATAATTTTGACAATGAGGCGCTACCAGAAATATCTTACAGATATTCAAATCAACTTGTTGGGTCTAAGCCTTATCAGTATATTTAAATTTTTTTAAATCAAATTAATAAAGAGAAGTTGTAACTATGATTAAAAACATATTGGAATTGAACGTACCTAAGTTGCATGTCTCCTTTCCTGAGTTAGATACTTTAACAAACTTTAACAAAGAAGTTATAACTTTGCTGATATCAGTATGTGGATAAAGTGGAGTGACTATATCACGGTACAGCCTGAAGCGAAAAACGAAGGTTTTAGTAAAACTTGTACTATTGAAGGCTGCATCCGGTTAAACTTTCCAAGATAGTCAGAGCAACAGGATTTCTTTAAACGTTTTTTCAAAATCCTCAAACCTTTATGCTTACATTTCCCAAAAGGAAATTTTGGGATTGAGACCATCTAAAAAAGTGGAGATAATTAAATTGTTGAAAGTAGTAGAATGTAGCCAGGTAGTCAGTATGGTAAGTGTACCAGAAGCTCAGGGTCTTGACAGCTCTTACAACTTGTTTTAAAGACTTAGGTCCGACTAAAACTTTATTTGCCAGAACAGTAATGCCTAACCTTGATCAATAAAAAGGGAAAACCTTAAATGCAAAAAAAAACTGTAATCTTTGCTGTCAAAAAAGTTCAAGCTGATTGTGTTGGGTCATCAATTAACTACTGAAGAGATGAGAGAAGTCAGGCTCAAGATTAGAATGGAAAAGACTTGAAGGGGTATATTGTGTTGGTTGTTGTTAAACTGAATCAGGTAATTCATTGACCAGGTAACAAATAATGTTCAACCAATTCCAGAAAACGCAAATCCTTGAGGTAATTTTTTGATATTAAGCAAAACTATGCACAAATACGTTGATAGAGAACTTAGATCATTTAAGTCTTCAGTACTATACAAAGTTTCATTTCACATGCCGAGATGCTTAAAAAGTTATGCTTTATTCACCCATTTGGCATTATTTTGAGACTAAGCACTGATCAATAATGGACGCCAGCACTAATACAATCAGAGTTGTTGGTTTTTGCATGAAGGCCAGACCCATACTTGGGATGGCAAGCAGTAAAAACCTAAAAAATATCAAGTACAGCTTAAGACAAACTTTGCACAAGAAGAGAAAGAGGTATTCGCTGTATCTTGGACCTGTGTGAAAGTTGTTTTTTGTCTTGTAGAATAACCCTTTGGACTTGTATATATGTCCTGCTATCTGGACCTGCAAGCGCTGGGCAGGGAACTGTGGGATGTGATTTGGAGATGAGATGTCATAGATGGTAGTAACAGGTGAATTGAAATGAGAGAGTATATTAGCGGTACTGTATGAGTAGTATAATAGGAGCAGATCTCTGTTAAACAGGGCAATTGGGTTCTCCTGGTATGCAAAAAGATTTTTTATGCGCTCCAGGTAAAGATTCATGGTTCGTAAACAGGTATGTATTACGGATTCGTATGCAGTCGATTGTTATGAATCTACAGTTTTTTGATTGATAAGTATTTTTTGTAATAGGTTGGTTTACTATTTTTTGAGTGCAATATGGAACTCTAGGTGATCTTTCTCGCAGCTAATCAGTTGTTGCGTTTAAATCCCAGGTTTGCATCATCATTTGGATTACTGTTCAAATACTCTCATATGCTGTACAAACCGGTGTGATAGTTAATTATAAAGTAGAGTGTATTAGTTTTGAGCTAAGATTTATAATAAGCTTTATTATAGTGATAACTGGTGTAAAATCTTGTTTACAAATGATACTTAATCAGTTCATGTACCATAACATCTAATGCATAAACAGCAAGTACTGTTTACTTATTTATATATAGAAATGGCTCAATTTGTTTTATGAATCAGACTCAAGTATTTAGGAGACCATTTTTGTTTGGTTACCTTGTGAAAAAGAACTCTTCTTTCCATGCCGATCTTTTGGCTTTTCTTAAATAAAAGGTAACGTTTGCTGTTTCCAACATGGATAGCAAGGCTTTAAAGTTAATATTGTTCGGTTCTAATCCTGTTGGAGAATTCACATTACCCTCTGACTCCAGTATATCTAACAGGTATTCACTATGTTCCCATGATTCAAATTTGTTCGGGTTGAACTCATAAATCGTCCATTTTGGTCATGGGAATTGTGACTCATACGAGTTGGTTCTGGTTCAGTCATGTTAGCTCAATGCGGTTTTTAAAACCATATTGGTTTGGGTTAAGCATTTATTAGAATCATGGGAGTTGTTTGTGTTGATGAATGCGAATTCGCTTGGACAGCTCTTTGTGGAGGAGGCAATAAACTGGCATTTTCTCTGTAAGTCAGTTTTTTATTTTCGAACTGCAGTTTTTTACATTTATATAATAATAATCCTTTGCAAGTTTAACAACAGTTTAATTATATAGTAAATGGTTTGCTATTTTTTCGAGAAACTGAATCATAGTTCTGTTTGATAAGTGAGCAAACTAAATTGTTATTATTCTTATATTAAATATTTTATTATTATAATAGTTTATTATTAATCAATTATCATTTCTTATAGTTATTATCATATTTATTAATAGTCATTTATAATTGTTTTCAATTTTTGTTTTTATTATGAGCCATCTACTTACCATTATTATTAGTTTGCGTTGTACACATTCCAAAAATCTGACTCATATCACTTATTAATACAAGCATGGTTGTTTACTACTTTAATATGCAGAAAATACTATAACGGTATGTTGCGAAGTGACCAGTCCTGTGAATAAGGTCAACGAACATTAATCAACTAAAGAATCAAGCCTGATAATAATTAAATAATAATGGCAGAGTGAATGCGGAGATATCCAATATCACATCTGCAGTCAGAACATACCAAGGAAAGGCTAAAATTTGTATATCCAGAATTGTTGACGATACAGCCAGTAATAGGTAATGATGACACTAAGGAACCCAGGCTACGACATAACCAATTGAACGTTACATAAATTACAGCATGACGAGAACCATTATAAAGAGGAGTGGGACAAGAACATTTATCCCTCTCAACCTTGAAGCTATTGCAGATGTGCAATGACAGCGGCAGAGCAACTGATCAGTTAGACAAGGTGCTGACTCTACTATTTGTCAAGTACAATTTATTTACTTATTCTTTTAGTTTAAACAGTTTATATTAGTAGGTTTTATTTTCTTCTTCATCAAATAAAGTTATTATATAAATCTACTACGCCCCTTCATCTGTTCATTCACCTCATTCGTTCCTTCCTTCTTCCCCCTTCACTGAGTTGTTAATTAAGTGCTTCTTAAATATCTTAAGCAGTCTAAACTAAATTAACTGTGCACTTTCTAGCCTACCAATCACATGCAATTGTGTCTAGTGGATATAAGCCTCAAAACATTAAACCAATTGTGAGGTCACTGGATAAACAAAGTAAGCTACATCGTCCTAATACTATCTCACTAATGGTAAATTAATTACTGCACTTTTCTACTCACTGGAAGGGAAGGACAACTCCCGCTTATAATTAAATTCTAATTACCATAGGAACGGTTAGCAGTGCCGACTCGAATGAATGCTAACCAACACAAATGAATGCTCAAACTATACTGATTGTGTCATGCAAAACAGCATTGTCTGATAAATCACTAGTTGATTCATGGAGTTCAGAACCAGGAAATGATGGCTTATAAGTCCTCTGTAGGCTACTGGTAGGAAGCTTCTCAAATAATACTTTCCTTCACGAGTGTTTATTATGATCTACAATGAAAACGTGATGCGCATAAATAATAGTTCATATCTAATACAAAAATAGAGATCACAATAACTGACTTATAGAATTCTACAACTAATAATAATAAAGGGAATTAAATTACTTCCCCGATAAAATTCGGATTTTATCAGTGCCCAAAGAATTTTCAGACTTGAGAGGAGCTCTCTCAGATTCTAGTAGAGCAACCTAACTAAAGCACAAGTTACCTAAGATCATTTACTAATAAGATTAAAATGATAAATAGAATCCACTTACCTAACGGATAGAATTTTCACTTTCTCATCACCCAAATACTTTGCAGTCTTGAAAAGAACTCTCCGTGTGTTTAGGAGAACAGCGTTTCTCCAACTAAACAAGGTGAGTTGTTTAACTGGTGCAAAATAACTATTTATAAAGTCCTACTTTATTGCTAAAGAGACCTAATAGCTCCAATAGATATTGTTCCTACAGACTTTGGTGTTTGAGTGGAGGTTCTGTATGAAACCGGTGATTCTTATATTGCTAAACCTGCACCGAGTAACTTACCTCTACATTCAATGAGATTCATTGTGAAAAAAATGAAAAACAAGGTTAGTTAGGATAAGTCTGTAGCATAAATTTTCTTATCGAGTGATTTTTCATCTCATTGTTTCCTAGATATCGTAAGCTTCTCACAATTTCATTCATACTCCGTCCTCTGCTTCTCAGTAAACAAAGTTATATGCAGTATTCACGGCATACGCTTGATAGATTGTTTTGTGAAAACAGCTTGTCGTCTGAATGAGTGGAAAAAATCTAAATATTTCTCATCGTTGTACACAGCTAGTAAATGTTCTTCCGGCTGATTGAAACAACGCGAGTTGAGCGCCTAACATCCTCTTGAAAATATATGAAATTTTTTCAAGTATTTATTTCTCGATATTACGTTGACTAGAAAAAGACGACAGATGTCATTTGGAAACAATGTCGACACAATCTAAATGGTATTCATCTATCCATTTGGAGCACTACATCACACGCTATATACAGTTTAAAAACGTTGTCAGTTTTCATGACACCATCTTCTACAAAGTAGCTGACCAAAAACAATTCATTGGTGAAGTTGGAGCTAAACTGATTATCCATAACATTTTTCATCTAGTGAAATACGTCCTTGGAGAAACCACCGTACAATTCAAATCCAAAAATCTTAGTTACATGTAGATATTGTTCTCTCATAATATCTTTAGTCACACCGCCATAGCGAGTACTGCTTGTGTGTAAAAATTGATGGCATTTTTATTCAAAGTTTTCTGCAGTGAAGTTTGGCTCATGCCTTCTGCCAATCAACACTTTTTACCTTGGCATTCTGCATTCTAAATGGTTTTATGGTAAAGTCTCCACTAATAGCATTGTGGTCGACCATTTCTAGATTCCCTATACACCCCTCCCCGGTACATACACCTCCTTCCCCAACCTCCAGTCTCTCAACTCTGGGTAGCTGATTGCTGCATAGATAGTCTATACAGGACCCCAGATTTCTAGCCAATTTCCCCCCTTCTTGGCCCTTAAACATGGAGGACAACTGGTGGACTGCTAGCAAACAGACATAGGAGGTAACCTGGCCAATAATAGACCAATTCTAGTCTGGTTTAAACCAGAAGAAAGTTCTGTTTCTCCTCTAGACAGCTACTTTGAGCTACCCCGAGCTACCCCCAAGCTCCATTACATCACCTCATAGGAAGCTGCCACTTCTTGCCAAGATTGAGGGGCAAAACTAATGTAATAAAGCGAGTATCCCTGATGTGATGGGACAGATGAGCAGAAGAACACGAGCTAAAAGAAAGAAGATGATGGTATAAGGGTGAAAGAGGGGCAACGTCCAAAGACAAAGATTAAAGATGCTTAGTTTAAATATCTTGTTGTTTTATTTGTAAGCATATAATGTATAATTTATTGGTGTATTTTTTGTTATCATTTTATGTGATTGGCATGCCTTTATTCGGTGGCATGGCATCCTAGGGAAATGCTACATAAGCCGAGCCAACTTGTCTTGCCAGGCAGAGCACCTTTAAGCCTCAGTAGGAACGTTTACCTGTATTGTATCTTGGAGGAATAAATACTATTTATCACTTAAACCCTGTGGAATCTGTCTGGCCTGTTGGCTGTAACAACTAGTAGGAAGAGTTGAGAATAAACAGGAGAACTACAGAGTGGAATCTCCAAGAGAGGCTCTATAGCAACTGGCAGCTATGAGTTTGGCGAGTAGCAGCAGGGGAGAGCTTGTTGGAGTAAACCATCGGTTTAGGCTTTTGCAGTAGCAGAACGATCACGGGAGTTTTATTGCTTTATAACACTGGAGTTGTGTCGATGAAGGTGGGAAAACAATTGTTTCACTGTCTGAGAAAGCTTACATCGTGTTTGAGACCACTGCCATTGGTATTGCAGGTTTCAAGCCACCTTAACAGTTTATTTTTATATTCTTCGGCAGGATCAAAAGTTTCGCCATAGCAGGTGGCAGAAGGAACAAATCTGAAAATAATTTGAAGAGGTTTGAGCAGTATTTCACAAAGTGAGCGCACTAAAATATTATTTTGTATGTAGGCAACACACATTGCTTTTTATTATTAGCCATCTATGAGCAGCAACCAACATTGCCTAATGGGTTACACTGTGACCAGTGGTTAACAGGGTCTGGGTTTGACCCCTGGATGCAGAGCCCTTTTTTTCAAAAAGATTTGCAACTTTGCGGACATAAATTGATGATTTGCAGCATTTGAGAAGTTTTCAGTACACTTTGAAAAGGAGAACATGGAAATCTAGTTGGTAGAGTGTGTGATTATGTTGACGATGACGAAGGACTGCAGTTCAAATCTCACCCAGTAGTAAATGTTTTTGTTACTAACTTCAAATATACTTTTGTTTTTGCTCGCAAACACAAATCAATTTCTAGGTAATTTTGTTCTTACATCCTCGTTTTTCTATTTTATAGAAAACAGCTCCTTTGTTGTCTTTTAAGGAAACATGATGTGGTGGATTTTGAGGGGTCGGCTGAAATGCCACCAACCAAACCCCTTCCCTAGAAAGCAGTTGTTTAGCAAACAACTCAACAGAGGAGTATCTCCGACTCTACAACTGTACCGGAGCCCACGGCTCAGACTCAATACTCAGCCCTCCAGAGTAATAATAATTTGTTTATTTCACAGCGCTCAGCGCAAAATAACCGTGACAATGTATCCTGCTAACTTGGAACAATCACAAGCAGTATCTTGATACAAACTGCACGGAGTGTAAGCAAAACTTTGCCCTTTATAGGCAGAGGCACAGGAACTGAATGTCTTAATTACAGAGGTTACAAATAACAAATAAATCAGACATAAACATACGAATCAACAAACAGATTATACATAGCAAGGAATCAGATAGGTTAAAATAAGGTTAAATAGATAAAGCGCCCAGTAGTAGGAGGCGGAGCTTGAGGACCAATACTGCTGAGTCACAGCCCAGGAAGTGATGTTGCAATGCAGGCTAGGTTTTTAGACTGTTATAGCTTGAGGTCCAAAACTTCTGGTAATTCTGATCATAGTCGCGGATTTAAGCTTCCGTATCGTTTGAGTCTAGTCTGGGTTCTCAGGCTACATTCATTTTTTCCTCCTCAACCCGGTATAGACTGGCTGCAGGGTTGGTAGTATTAGCTGCAGGGTTGATCAGTTATCTGTAGGGCTGGCAGTGTCAATATCTGCATTTTTAGAAAATTTCTGGCAGTGCTAAACTCATGGAAGGCATGCTTGGCACTCCTTAGTTGTGACCTCTGGGGGACCTCTGGAGGACCTCAGGGGGACCTCTGCACACACTTGGTGGTCATGAAATACCACTACAATACTAGTTTCAAGCTAAAAATGAAAAGAAAAACTTGCCAAAAGTTTTCAATTACCATTTTGAACTGATAGAAAAGTAGAAATACATTTTGTATTTGTAAAAAACAGAAACACATCTTTTTTCAGATACCGTCACCAAAGACATTGAAAATTGTCGATAGGTTAACTATTGTAACATCAATGCCAAAGAAAATAGTTTATGTAAACAAACTCTCTGTCATATATAAAGTACATGTTACCAATGGGTTTGAGCTAATAAGAGTATTCGCCGAACACATTGCAATAAAAATAATCAGACTGGCAATAAATTTAATCAATAAGTAATCAATTTGTTCAGAACTCGTGGGTCAAAAAAAGTAGCTCCCCAAATAAAAAAAATAATCAACGAGTATTTATTTATATTATTCGTAGGTCGCGAATGAAACTGATCACTAAATAAATAATAATGAACGAGTTGATTTGTTTCATTTTTATAGACCGGTTTCATCTCCTTGGAAAATCATTCAAAATAATAGCGAGTGTTCAAAATTTACTACATTGAAGAGCAGCTTGACAAACTATTCCAGTTTGTAGCAGTTCAAGTTTTATTATTTTCCTGATTATTTTAAAAATTGGGAGTTATCTTCTTTAGGATTTGTTCGGTAAACTATAACATTTCATTGAATATTATTTAGTTCTAAACTAATGTTCCGTTGCATACGCGACATATTGAATTACAAACACCTATTATTTTTTTGTATTTTGTTCGACGAACAGGTCGCGAATACTCTTAATACTCTTTATCTAATTTTGTAGTTATTGTTTTTCAAAAAACTCATTGACGGACTCATTCTACTTATACTTTCAACAAGTAAAACCAATTACGTAAAACTCATGCACCTCTTTACGTCTGTCTGTATGTCTGTACTCTTTTTGGTGTTATTCTTATTTCCTCTATAATACAGCAGCTTTCTGTCATATTTATATATTCTGTCATGTAGCCTAGGGCTACTACATGCACCTTGCAAAGGACAGGCTACCAGGCATCTTATCTTACTAGCCGTCAATCCAGTTAGAGTCAATCTAGTTAGAGTCAATCCAGTTAGAGTCAATCCAGTTAAATAATATCCATCATACACACAGAAGCGCACACCCATTGCTGTAGCTTGGTGACAGAGCACACAACTCTCCACCACAAGAGTACACACTCAAGTACTGATTAGGGCAACTTTGCTTTTACCAACTTTTTGCCTAATGAGCTCAAATATATGCAAATTTGTCACAATACTATGAAAATGTTAAAAGATATGGGACATAGAAATGAAAAAAAAATTCCTAAAATTTTTCTAATAAGTTCAGTTTAATAAAGCTATGAGAAGCCACGCATTTCTCAGAAAGAGTTGAGAAAGAAGACTTGAGAACTGCAATCGATCGGTGGCTGGCCATCAGATCACTTTTTGTACTTGGATTACAAGTGTTCTCCCTCTTACACCAAACGAAATGTTAGCCAACAAGTACTTGGAGTATCTAACAGAATGCAGTAGTATGGAGATGGGAGCAGTTGTAGACAACCAGAATATCCTCCTAGAGATGGTCTCTGCAGAGTCAACTACATACTGCTGTAAGGTAGACAACTCTTATGATCTGGTTATTAAAGATTCTCGTGGAAATATGAAGTTTTGTGTGGGAGGAGCAGAGATTGTAGAACATCCAATCACAGTGTATATCTCACCGAAGTTATCAGTTGGTAGAGTTGCAAGCAACAAGGTCTATGTAGACACTCAGCTCTCTTACCATGATATTGTGATAGATAATCACCAATTTATGATTGGAAATTGCGCAATTCATTCCAGAATTGGTCTGATTACAGTTAATTGGCCACAGGACTTCTCAGTAGAAATGAAAGCTTTGACCATAAGTTTTGCTATTCAGAGATCATTAACTTATCAAAGGGATTATATGATACAAAACCAATCTGAAGTCATTAGAGAGATAAAACTAAACGACACTGATACATCACAAATGGATACATTGCAGGCAAAGTACAAAGAAAACGGACCAGTAGTTCCATCTATGTTCTCTTCCAGCGAATGTGAGCAAGTGTTCAACATACAAGTTGTCACAAGCAGTAAACCTTTAAAGACATATGTCTTGATGGACTCCTCCCCTTATCCTCAGGTTTTATTTTTAGTTGTTGCACAAAGAAACGGCGTTTTTCAGGCTTTCAATCGGTCTGGTGGAGAGAATTTTACCTCAACTGCAATAAAGCATAAAGTTTCTCTAGTATCATCTATATCAGGTGAGATTGGTGAGATAAACTACCAGTGTCGGAGAATGACTGTAAGAAACATGGAGAGTGGAACATCAACAACAAAAGTCATTTACTTTCCATTAAAAGAAGGTGATGGAACTGGTGTAACCGCTCAAAATTTTACAGACCGTATCAATCGAAAAATGGCTGCTATGCATAATTTTATACCAACAGCACCAGTGATCACATTTACAGCTGGCTTGACTGAAAATGAGAAGATATTAATTTTATCGTACACGATAAAGTTTGTGGATTGGGTGTTGAAAATTGGGAAATACCAACCTAAATCTTTTATGTCAGAAGTGGTGTGCAGTTGTGAAAACTGTATACCTCCAAGACAGCCAGTTCCTGGTGAATACTCAATAGACTTTCTGAACAATACTAAAGCTCTGCTTATAAGGGCAATTGGTTACAACAGGCAGAAAAATGTAGTTTATTATCAGGTAATAAATGAGAAGCTATCTTTTGTGTACCTTACCATGGAATGCACACCTTTAGAGAACCTGCAAGGTATGGTGAAGTTGGTAGTCAAGAACAGAAGAGGAATTACCGTGTTCAGTGCAGTTAAACTGCCTGCAGAAAACACTCTAGCGATATACTCACATCATAACCAGCTAATTGGTTTCCAGCAAGGCAGTTATGTCTTTGATAGACTAGGTAACCACATACTGAACTTTCCACCAAAGTTTAGATCCACGGCCACATATGACAACCATGAGCAGAGATATGGGAAAAAAGTTGAATATATGTTTACTGATGCAGCAACTGAGCAGGCGCTTGGTATGATCAACCCATGCGCACGCAATATAAGGTTGTTCAGACCGATTAATAATAGTAACTCTCCGCACATCTTCCTGCACACACATGCAATGCTTGCTTTGTCTGTAAAGTTTTACTGTGAGGTTTATAGTTTTGATAATGAGGCGCTACCAGAAATATCTTATAGATACTTTGATGGGTGCAAACCTTATCAGTAATTTTATATCTTTTCAATTCAAGTTGATTAAAAAAGCTACAACCATAAGTAGAAAAATATAAGACGTAAACATACCTACTTCGCGTATCTTCTTTCTTGTGTTAGATATTTTGATAGCCTTGATTAGAAATAGGCACAAAAACAATATTGACTACATGAAATTGTATTTCCAAGTGAAGACAAGACTAGCTTCAGGTTTATATTTTCTCTCTCACGAGTTTGAAAGCTTTTCATAACTA
This sequence comes from Cryptosula pallasiana, assembly GCA_945261195.1. Lineage (NCBI taxonomy): Eukaryota > Metazoa > Bryozoa > Gymnolaemata > Cheilostomatida > Cryptosulidae > Cryptosula > Cryptosula pallasiana. The sequence continues at coordinate 12,475,957 of OX183132.1, forward strand.
ATAAAAGTTATTGGTTCATCACCATTCGAGTCAAGTTACGCTTCTACTTGTTACTAATCTTATGCTCAACCCGATATTCAAACAAAACAGATCAACATGGATAAAAATCAGAATTCAAACTCATGTATAAACCAAAAATAATAACAAAAAGTCATACAAAAAACTAAAATCAAACTCTAACAAGACATTGTGCGAGTATTCACAAGCGAAGAAAATAGCATTTTAGAGAATGAAAGATAAAATGATCTCAAGTGAGATCTGAACCCTTGCACTTCGTTAGTGGAACCAGCTCTCCACTAACTACACCACCAAGCTCATCGGAAACACACTTAATGTGCCTAGTTATAAGATTCACAAATGAATAATCTTTCAAAGCTATTTTAGGTAATTGTGAAAAAAGATTTGAGAACATAAAGACACGACGTTAATCATTAAGTCATAAAGCAATGTTGACAGCCGTGCTTATATAGCTAATCATAAAAATAAGTTTGTTTGGCTTACATCCAAACAAGATTTTAGTGCCCTGACACCACAAAATACCGCTCACTTTTTTAATTGGTATTTTTGGATTTGTTTCTTTCACCACCTGAACATTATTTCTGATAATATTTCAACTGACAAAATTTTCTCTGCTACAAAAACTGAAAATAACAAACATTTGGTTCACACAATGTTTCTAGTGTGAGTTTTGACTCTTCCACCAAAGATTAGAAACAAAATGGATGTTCATTTAAAGGATAGCTACAATGCGGTCGCAGCCATGCATAAACTGTGCAATTCAAAGTTACGACTCTAATGCCCTGGTCACACGAGGATGATAACGAAACTATAATGAAATTTTATTAGGTGGTCGCTGAAGCACGGCGAATAAAGTTTTGTTAGGGCGGTCACATGACAACTATAATTGATTCGTCACGCCTAGCGATCAGTAGTGTCATCCAATGACAGCGCGGTGTTCGTTGTGCCCGGGCCTACTCATACTTTCCTACATGATGCAAAAGCATGGAAATTAATTGAAGCAAGGTTTGGATTAGATTATTTTAATAAATAGTCAAGTTTGACCCGCCATTACTATTCCAATTGTTTGGTTATAATTTATTATTATAATCTTTCATTTATTCAAAACTCATTATGAATATAACGAAATAAATAATTATTTCATTAAAAGACAAGTGTGCTACTATGGAAATCATGTGCTTGTTGTGAATGACCCTGACATTAGAAACCAACCAACAACAACCCATCGAAAATGAACCAATTAACGAGCTTATGTGGTCCAATGGTCCAATCATATGCAAGTATCGTAACCGACAAATTTCCCAAACCTAGCATTGCTTGATCACGACGAAACTGAAATATTCGCTCGGTTTGCTTAGCAACGAATTTGCTGAGCCTAAAAAAATAATTTCATTTACAGTTTCGTAAGAGATTCGGTCTCAGGTGACCAGGGCTTTAAGTTATAGTTGTTTTTCGGTTTTAAAGAACTCTTTTGAAAATGGAATAGCTGTGTCTACAATATTGCAAGAAGTTTGAAGCATCAAACATTCGAACGAAAACATTAAGGGCTACATAAATTCATTTTTTATTTTTCTCCCATTTATTCCATTTCCTCTTGGAAAAGCATTCAAAAATTCTGTTGTTGCTAATTGTTTCAAAATTGAAGAACTTGAAACAGTTTTGTGCAATTGCTTCTGGGTAAAAAATGGCACAGTTATATACATACAGTTATGCGAATCATGTGGCGTATATAAAAATGGATTTGAGGTCCTAGAAAAAAAAGTGGAGCCTATTTTTTATATAAGCTACAATGGAGAAATTTTGTAGAGCCTACTAAACACTTAGCTGAAGAGAATGGCGTGTCGAATGAGCTTTTATTGTTTACAGAATATAAAACAAGCCCTCGTTATCTAATAAAGCATAGAAATTTTAAGTTTCTATAGGCAGCCTAAGAAACGATAATCACATCTAAGTGTCAATTTTTCAAAAGTTCCCTCATTTCTGATGAAAATGGCCTTTATAAGTTGAATTAATTTTGTTGTCAAATCTCATAAACAACAAATTTTCCATTGAAATACCAAAGACCTTGCTTGCTAATGACATAAAATAGTTTTTTCAGAATAGTAGGGCAGCCAAACATCCATTATCCATGTTGTTTATGAACACAATGGCAATTGGTCTTGTTCATTGTAAATAATTTCCTTTATTAGCTACCAAAGGCCTTGTAATTGGCAATTGGATGTGTTATGTAGGTTTTTTAACATATATAATTGTGAAAGATTGCAAAATATGATAAGTATTTACATGATAAAACAATGTTTTTTTCGGAACAACTCATCAGTTTTTAATGATTAGTTTTATAATCGGTAGTAATTTTTTGGACCTGGTTTCTTTGGTAACAACTCCCACAATATTTAGTACCATATTTTAGTTGAGTTGTCATGTTCATCAGTAGATTTCCTGTCGTACAAAAATGCACCTGTTTTGCTGCACTGAACAGCTTTCTTCCTCCTCTGTTCTTAACTACCACATTCACGAAACCATGTAAGTTTTCCAAAGGAGCACACTCCATAGTCAAAACTGCATCAGGACAGCCTTTCCAGAGATTTCTCCTGTTATGTCCAACTGCAATTATGCAAAGTGCTTTGGTAAGTCTTATTACGCACCAACATCTCCATAAAGGCTTGTAATACAAACAACAGCAAGTCAATTCTGTTATATTAATATTTTCAAGAAATCAATTCAGTCTAACAACAGCAACTGCGTACTTACAAGAGTAAGCTAATATTGTAAAGGTCTTCCTTGTGATCTCGAAATGTTGACCAACACTGCTGAGAGTAGCCAGTATTGTAAGTAGAGACAATACGGAGTTGCAGAGTGCAAGTCAATTGGTAGCGTTAGCTCTCAGTGCAAGGCAATTAATCTCAACTATCAAATGCTACCGATACGGTAATAATGTCCTTTATCGTAGAAAGTAATACTATAGATTAACAACAGGCGCTACCGTAAATCTGTTGTAGGAGATCTGTATAGCAGACAGATCCGGTGAACCAAGGTATGCAAACTTAGTGTTACAGGCAAACCAGCCACACTAATCAGACGATTTTCAGTTTAATAACAATATATTATCAATGAGATACAAAACCTGCGAAATAGAACTAGTTCTCGAAGTGTACAGTAAAGACTTGACGTGATTAGATCCCACTAATACTGTCTAAGAATAACGCTGATAACACCTCCAGAGCAACTAAAGTTATCTCCAGCAAAGCTAAGCAAACTCTGATCAGCAAGCGATCTGCCTCACTATTTAGAAAAAATACTACAGTTGAAGTCACACAACAATGATTGGCTAATATAAAAGCAGTTGAGTTGGAAATAAAAACACAACAGAGGTGGGTTATAAAATATATGTAATCATTAGTGTAAGCTAACGCCTTGGAAAAGCCACTAAATAATTCACAAAATAATTACAATAATTTAACAAACATAAATGGCATCACCAAAGTCCTTGACCGGTTCTCCTTAGCGTTAAATCTTTCTCTGCAACGGGTCCTGTGCCCATCTGGCTGGCTCATCAGGTAAAGATCTTGGCTACTCTGACATCGCTCGCTCTAGGCTGTACTTCAATGCAATCCACTGCAGCTACTGCGTTGGTTGTTAGTAGGCATCAATCCTGGTCATGGCCACTCTGCGCATTTCCATTACAAAATCATCTTCTTCTTATTGGCGGACAATCGAGGTTAAAAACCAATGTCCAGAATTGAAGGCCAATAGTCATGAGATTCTACAGCCACTCGTCCCTCAAGAACTCCACAGACAGACAGCACTTCATTAGTTTTACCTTGTAGGACAAGCGTAGGTGTGTAACCAGATGCTGATTGGTCAACTAAATTGTTGACAATCATTAGTTTGCGACTTTTTAGATCGATTTCTCCTATTTTCAATCCAGCGTTAAATGCATTTTTAGCGTCATTATTAACAACTTTTGGTGCTCAAACAGCTATACATGTTTCTTTTTTTCCTAAAAAACCTAGTAAAACTTGATGATAGGTGGATGATTATATAACAGCATAAAAATATTACCTTTTTTTTGTATCCTGTACTTCTGAAGTGAAATCTTTGCTCACAATCACTGTGAGAGAACACAGATGGAACTGCTGGTTTGTTCTCTCTACACTTTGCTTGTGATATACCCATTTGTGATGTATCAGTGTCCCTTAGTTTTATCTCTCTAGAGACTTTGAGTCTATTTTTTATCATCTAACCTTTGTCATAGGTTAATAATTGTAGAACAGCAAAACATAGTGTAAAAGTTGTCATTTCTACAGCGAGGTTCTGAGACCAGAAGATTGTGATCAGACCATGTCTCACTACCAGTGTGAAGTGTCCTAAATTAAACACACAGGAAATCTCCATAGCTTGGTGGGTGCTCGCTGGATCATCTGAGGCTAATTGATAGTCTTCAACTCTACCAAACAGTGGTTCTTCTGAGATATACACTGTGATTGGGTGTTCTACAATCTCAGCTCCTCCCACACAAAACTTCATATTTCCACAAGAATCTTTGATAACCAGATCATAAGAGTTGTCTACCCTACAACAGTATGTAGTTGACTCTGAAGAAACCATCTCTAGGAGGATATTCTGGTTGTCTACAACTGCTCGCATCTCCATACTACTACATTCTGTTAGATACTCCAAGTAATGATTTGGTGCAGTCTTTAGAAAGCATTGAATCTTTTATGAAAGGTCTTTGGCCAGCCTAAATCTCTAATTTTCAATAGGAAACCACAACGGCAGGCTCCGTTGGTAAGAACTGAAATAAATACCAGTCAAAGTTGTTTAAATTCTTTTTTGTTGTGTAAGTTCTATGTTGTTTGACAGCAGCAGCAATTGAGGTGTTACAAAATCAGTATTGAAGGTATTTGTAAGATATAAAATTTATTCATAAATTTGCTATATTTTCAAAATTTATATATATATTATTCAATAATCATGAAATCTAGAATAAAAAAAATCATTGTTCACCATTTTTCTGTCCATGTAATGAAAAACGCTATTGGTTTTAACAAATGAAACCTTACTTATATTTGAAACATGATTTCACCGGATTGCGCACAACAATAGCATTGGTATATCTTTTGAAAGCTGTAGTCAAAAATTTTTGGAGTTGTCTTGTTAAAACTGTTGAAATATTCTGTTTCTCCTCCTTCTGCTGTGCTCAGCTGTTCATGGGTGTATCCCAATTTTTTTTTACTTTGGTAGTCTTTTTGTTTGGTAGGCTCATGATTGTTAATATCATGTTAAAGAATAATTTTTTTACTCTTATTCTTAATTCTTTTTAGATTTCACTAAGGTCTATAATCAAAGTGTTAATAAGTCATAAGTTGAGAATTATCTCCTCTTGGCATAGAAACCACCAATGGACGATCTATTACGTTGAACCTATAGGATATTGCTTACACTGCATGATTTTATTTAGTTTCTATGATTCCTGGCATTGAAACACGTCATCCTTGTATGTATTTCACAGTTCATTGTCTATGGCTTGTCTGTCTGTATACAATATTGTTAGACTAAGACATCAATGTGTCTGCAAGTTATAAATACTGTTACTAAAATATGTCATGGCTCGGCATGAAATATAATTATTATATGGATATTCACAGATTGAATCATAATTACCTCAGTTATTGCATCGCTGTAGAAAGTTCAAACAAGGCCAATATTAAAAAAGGCGGCTATTTTTTATTACAGTGAGCCTGTATCACTGTTGTTTTTGTCTAGCGCGCTTTAACACTAATTTGGAGTTGTTTTCTTTTTTCTAAAGACCTGTAACCGAGCATTGCACATTAGCTGCTAAAAAAATTTTTGAATTGCTCAAATTATAAAGTAATACATACTTTTCCTGAATGGGTGGTCCACAGGCTTCAAATGGTTTACCTAGAAGGAAGAATTGCGAAAAGTTTAGTACAAAATTTCCTGATATATTATTTCTATTTAATGTCTTCTTGTCGAACACATCATACATAATATCTGTGGGAAACACCTCTTTTAGCCAAGTCATCCATAATTAATAGCACAAAAAGACAATTTTTTTAATGTTTTGATTGAAGCAAATGTTCAAAATCATTAAAGCTAGACAATTTCTTGATACAAAGGATTTTCCATAAATTTAACTATAAAATAATCTGATTTGAATGCTTTCATTGGTTAAAATTTTGTCACAGTGCACACATTCTCCTGTTTTTGGTTTAACACATTGACAGTTCTCATCAACTTAATGCAACAGTTTAATGAACTGTTGGACTTATCCCAATTTTTAGTATCGCTGTGGACAAAGACTGAGAGCTTGCTATTTAGGTGGTTAGGCTAATCCAGTCTACTGACATAATTCTGATTAATGATAACCATCAACGAGCACAAAGGCTAATGGAATTGGATTAACTTATAATGTTATAGCCAAAGTGAAAACATTAGCTGTGGGTAGTAGAAATGTAAACCGTTTGATGAATTATACATGTTAATGGACCAAACAGCTCGTATGCAAGTCAAACCTGGCACAAAGATGGCTTTATTGGTGAGTAATAATTACTTTCTGTGAACTAGACTGTGCTTCCTCCAATTTGTGTTTCTACTTCGGTCATTTTACTGTAATCTTATGGCCGAAAGGCAAACAAACAGGTAGGAAAGGTTTAGGCAACTACACCTGTTGCTGGGTATGGTAGTATGGATTGCTGGAATAAAAGCTTCGCGAGATTGTTGGAGTTACCGACAGTTCTAAGTTACCTCTTCTACATGAAAGCTTTATCACTTTTTGAACCTCTGCAATAAAAAAAGCAGAAGCGTTATTTTTGTTCCATATTTCCATGTAATCAGAATCAACTTTTATGAAATAAATATTTCAGTGTTGCGAAGAAACATTTTGATTAAAGTAACAAAGAAATATTGTTGTTAATGGAAACCACCAACAATTTCACAAAGAAGAACTGATTAGCAAGCTGAAGCGTTTAATCGGGTAGAAATTGCTAGAATTGCCGCACTAAATCTGATTACGTGATTCTTAGCTCATTCTAAAAAATAAACCTCAGAGCTGTTGACGCTATTTGGTTCCATTGCTTACTGGTTGATATGGTCAAATTTGACAATCTGCACTGTTTATAGATTTTGCTGCTGCTGTTTCTACAAGCTGCCAGTGGTCATCGACCCTACCTTTTTACATCTACCTTACCAGCAAATTTAGTGGGGCCAAGCGAACAAGTTAGCCAAGACTCTACACGCACATTCATGCCAAGGTACGAGACATCCACTTTCTCATCTGAAACTGCCTCAACTGTTGACCAGGCTGAAATTGATACAGAAGCTACAACAGCCTCAGACAAACATATAAAGGTAGATATGGAGATTGTGGAGAATAATGACTCTGAAGCATCGATCAGTGCATCTAAGGAACCAGAGAATGATAAGATAGTCCAACACAAACAATACTGGAGAGACCATAGACCACTTGGGAGAGATAACTCGTTCATTCCACCAGTAGTAGCTACTTGTACTATTATAGGCTTACTGGTGATCTTTTTGATCTGTTTGGTTGGCACACACCAAATAAAAAGCAAGCAACCGACACGACGGAAGAAGCTCATGTTTCATAAAAAGATAACAGTTCATATCGACAGCACTACCACTAGTCGCTACCTTATGAAGAGTTTGGAGAGATGTTAAGGAAGAACCACTGTCATTCAATGAGTGACAGCTTGAAATTGTGTGTGTGTGGTCTCTGACTCACAACTAGAGAAGTACTAGTGAATACTAACTAGTAGTTTGTAAGCTCAATACTTGAGCAACTTCTGATGTGAATCGATGTTAACCGATGTGTTGCCACAACTGATTGTCACAAGTACAGGCATTGTGTAATCTTGTTACAAAATAATGGGCAAATTTCCGACTTTTTATTATTTTTTGCTGATATTATGCAAATTTCTGATCAGTGATGAGGAAACACTCAGCACAGATGTTGTGGTTCAGAGAGCTTTCATTGGGCCAAGCACCACGACGTATGATATGATATTATATTGGCTTATAAATTATGGTCCTACCAAATATTACTCATGGAAAAAACTGCATTAAATGTTGCCATAGGTTTGTTATGTGATTAAACTGGGTTTTCTGGAGAGAACTACTGCTCATGATATATATACTTCCATTTTTACCAACATCTCTATTTTTATAACTTGGCGAATAGATTTATTATCTTTTGACATGTTTGATGGACAACTATGATAGTTGAAAATCGTTACACATTTATGTAAATTCGGGAATAAAGTGATCGATAGACCGCAGAAAAACGTATCATAACCAATCATTAATATTGAGTCACACTTTAGCACCCAGTAACTTTGAGCTTTTGAATTCCAATCAGCATTCGTCAAACAGACACTGTATTTCTGATTTCAATGCTCTCTTTCAGACAAAAATCGACAAGCTTTCCTTAAAAATACGTTTGAAACTATTTAATTTTCAATTTCTAAGGTTTAAAACTAAGAATGTAAATAAAATATTTAAAATAGTCAGCTCCATAATTTTCCTATTACGCTAGTGATAACTTACAGACATCAAAGCAACATGGCGGAGTTTTCGCAGTTACGAGCCTACATCTGTTAGAGGTATTTTTATGGGCATCTGAACCTAAGCAGGAAATTGCTTCATTTTCTTTTCTCTAACAAGTTTCACCCAAGCTAAAGCACCACCATTGCAATTGATGATCAACAACAAAAGCATTAATTACGACTAACATTAAATCTGTCAAGATAGTTGCGTGGTCGGTTATCAGGTTACTGAAGTGTTGTGGATCAACATAAAAATCAAAAACATTTGTGAAAGTAATTGTGATGTTTCTTTTACCTATGTTATATTAGGATAATTGATATCTAAAACAGCCTGCTCTAAAAACTATAATTGAGCGTGACATTTAAATTTAGCTTTGTCACAGACGAGACAGAAAGCTAACCCTTATGTTACTTTGAGACTTTTGCAACAGGGTTGTTACTAAATAAAAACTGAGCTGTTGAGTATTGTGATGGATTTTATGTCACGTGCATTTGCGCAGATGTGTAGCACATGTTCTGGCATCACTGTATAGCCATTGGTTGGCCACAACAGTAATAATTAACTATACTGAATTGACCGACCCTGTGTTGATCAGGCATCTACCCTGCATTGGAGCCGTACCGACCTTGCACCACTCATTACTGACCCTGTGGGCGCCATACCGGGCTGGCAGGAAATGAGTCATTATAGCCTGAAACCTGAAGATAGCCTTAGAGGGAACAGAAGGACAAATCCACTAGATATCCACCAGTACTAATGAGGAAAGTGAAGGGACTGAATCTACAAAGCCTCAGATACTAAACACAGGGAGTAGAAGCTCCTGTGACCGGTTAAGGAGTCTATAGCTCCTCCTACTACTTCTGGGCGCCACTTACCTCTATGGCCATATACCTTATCTCATTTGTTGTCTATTTATATATGCCTCTCTATTTGATATGTTATGTCTTACTTTTGTGCTATTGGTTATTGCCACATTTTGCATCCTGTGCCCTGCCTAAAAAAGCAGAGCTTGCACCATATCTAATCAGATTGTAATGTAGTCTTATATTGCGACTTTTCCCTACCCGTATTCTTTGGAGAAAAAATAAAGGCATGTTACTCTAAAGCACTGAGTTATGCGTCTGCTGCATAGGTTTTTGAGCATGGTTCAAGTGCTGATCCTTTGGAATTACATTGTGACAGTACATCTAAACTAGTTAAGCCCCAAACCAAAGGGCCTCTACCAAGTAAAGGTGGTAGACAAACTCCCCCACTAAATTCAAGCTTGGTTATTGCCGGTAAACAGACAGTAGATAAGAAACCTTGAAGAAAAAGTATCTTATGAGACCAGAGAGTTTTATGCCGGCCCCGCCGTGTTTTATACCGACCCAGCAGCACTCTATGCCGACCCGGGGTCACTTTATACCCGCCTGGGGTCATCCTGTAGCAAGCAGTATGCTGCCAAAACTTACTGAAGGCAATAGTCACTCTTCGCAGCTCTCTCAGAACAGTCAGAGAGGTGCCACAGTCCCCAAAGTGGACACCACTCACACATCCAGCAATGTCTACGCCTTCCACCCTGGCTTGGGAAAAGGGACAAAGTCTAAAGAGAGAGATAACAGAGAACCGAAAGCACCGGTACTCTCCCCTGGAAAGCGTTGCTCCTTCACCAACCTCATTGGACAGTGTTCCGTCGTCCCCGCACCCGAAGGAAACTGTTAGGGCATCTTCCACACAACCAGCTTTCCCAACTTCCCTCTGCCACATGCCAATGCCAGCCCACAATCTGTGAGCTAATCCTAATAAGGACATTGATGTTGCAGTTGCTGAATCCTACTCGGAAGTAGAAGTCAAGTCGAAGTTGGTAGTGCAACTGGTGAAAGCTACTCTCCCATCTGCCTTGGAGGAAGGAGAGCTGCCTGAGGATGTCATTACCTTAGGCGAAGAGCCAATGACCTCGTGGACCAAAGAAGGCAAGAAAAACCCTACATGCTGGCACATGCTACAATAGGAGACTGTGGCCACAGAAAAAAAACGCATCAACGCACTGATGCAGAGTGCTACGGATGCTACCTGCCCAAAGTGCAACTTTGAGGCCAGGACCTCTCGGCAGTTGAGCGTGTACGTATCTCAGCATTACCTCCAGCGCCATTGCCACTGCAGCTATGGAAGTGAGAGAAGAGATGCCGTCTACTCTCACCAAGCTAAGTTTAATGCACCAGGGGATCCTGTGCACCACTTGAAAGCAGACATCATCTATACAGTAAACAGAGTCAGTTACAGCAAATTCTGCCTCCGTGCAGTGGAAGAACCTTGCAAAGTTTCGTAAGTGCCAACCCACTCTGCAAGGCAATCACAGAACTCTCTCCAAGCCACCCATCAAAAGGGAGCACTCACCAGAGATGGCAGCAGGTACCCCCAGTACCCAGCCTTCGATATTGCTGCCACTTCAGTCCTACAATATACCCAAACTAGAGAGTAGGTGTGTCAGTACCGACCACCTCCACTACCGACGGAAGTAGTCGACCTGACTGAGGTGAAGTTAGAGTCTGACAAACCTACTGTGCCAAGACCAACGCTGCAGTTCATGCACCATAGTAATTGGTTGGCAGAAGCCATAGAGGACCACGCAACTGCCCTGGAGAAAACTCTACAGGAGCTGCAGCGACTGATTTTCAGTCAACTGATCTTAGCAGAAGCCATTACCCTCGCTAAGACTGAGGCTAAAGTGGTAACTAAATAAATGGCGCAACGACGCAGCCAAGCCAGTGGCCTGAGAGGCGATCTCTTTTGATAAGACGCCGGACTATATTTTATGTTCATACCACTCTTTGTAACGTAGTTTTACAGACAAGTTTTTTTATAAAAATATGTGCATGTTTGACTTTTTCTGTATTGTGTTTATGCAGAAAACAAAATGTATATACACTCACCTGAGTGCAAGGATGCTCAGCTTCTTACTTATTCTGTTGTTAAATGCATTGTTAAGGCGAAGAGAATGTCTTTCATGGAGAGAGGTGTGTGGTGGATTTTCAAGTCAAATACATTTGCGCAGATGTATAGCACTTGTTATGGCATCACTATATAGCCATGGGATGGCTAGAACGGTAATAATTAACTATACGGAATTGACCGACCCTGCATTGATCAGGTATCTACGCTGCATTGAAGCCAAACCAACCCTGCATGACTCATTACCGACCCTGTGGGTGCCATACCGGGGTGGCAGGAAATGAGTCACTATAACCTGAAACCAGAAGTAAGCCTTAGAGGGAACAGAAGGACATATCCACTAGATATCCACCCGTACTTATGAGGAAAGTGAAAGAACTCAGCCTACAAAGTCTCAGATACTAAACATAGGAAATAGAAGTTACTGTGACTGGTTAAGGAGTCTATAGCTCCTTCTACAACTTCTGGGCGCCACTTACCTTTAAGCCCATATACTTTATCTCATTTGTTGTCTATTTATATATGCCTCTATATTTGATATGTTATGTCTTACTTTTGTGCTATTGGTTATTGCCACATTTTGCATCCTGTGCTCTGCCCAAAAAAGGCAGAGCCTGTACCATATCTAATCAGTTTGTAATGTAATCTTGTATTGTGACTTTTCCCTACTCGTATTCTGCGGAGAAGAATAAATGCATATTACTCTAAAGCACTGAGTTACGCGTCTGAGCCGAGGGCTCTGTCTTAGTTGTGGAGTTGAGTGTACTCCTTCACATGTGATTTGGTGTATACCGACCCGTTGTGACCTTTAGGAGAAAGGTAACTGGTGGCAGCTACCGTCGGAACGCTACTGACTTCTCTGTGCCAGCAAACTAGGAGTTCGTCTGACTACAGACACTCAGTTAGTGGTTTTACGCCCCCAAAATCCACTACGATATACATATTGCCGAGTAATAGTTGTGTAGATAAATATATATATGTATACTTTATTAACATGCTATGAAATAATCAACCAAGCATTAAATGACTTCAAATAACATCACTTGGCCACTTTAAGGAATGACAGTAATTCTTGGACCCATAAGCATCTCAATTGACGACATCTCATTTGACTGCAAGTATCCGATAAAGTATTTATGTATACAGGAGTACGTGGCCTTGCAAAAAGACTAACACTAAGTGCTTTATATTATGCACATCATTAGCATGTGCTCTAGGGCCATCGGGAGACACTTGCATAGCGACAGCCATTAGTAAAAAATGTTATGATTTTGGGTGTAACTTTGAAAGTGGAATGGTAGAAGATTAGAAATACCGCTAATTAAATAAAAACAATCATCGTAGGTTGGTTGGTTGCAAAGTAATATGATAGATTAAAAGACTGATTTTATTTTCAATTTATATTCAGAGCACAAGTTCTTTATATTTCTAAGCCTGACAGTTCTAGATTTCATGTTCTGAATTTCTTTAATCAGTCAGCTAAGCCAAGGTACCTCACAACCAAACTGGTGGATATGGCCAGTTATGTAATGTTTTTGTATCATAAAAGTGATGTGAGCTTTTCGACTCGTTTGTCCAAAAACAGAGTTTTATGCACAGCTAACAAACGCATATTTGTGGTATTTATCAGTGTGTGCTGTAACCATGGAAACATAAGCTTTTGATTCTTAAACAACTTTCCTATCAGCAGTTCACAGATGCATGAGTAGATGGAGAGTTCATCCAAGTCAAGCAGACAAAGTCTTGTGAATTTGTTTTGTTTTTTTAATGTGGCGATTCAAGTTGCAAATAATTTTTGGACTATTTACTGACCTAATTCCAAGCAATTATTTTTAATTAGAGTCAGCATTTTGCGCAGAAAAAATTTTCTCTAACTTTAACGTGTTTTGAAATTAGATGGCAGAAGGAAAGTTCAAGTTTGCATGAAAACGGAACTAAAAGCATTACTATAGACTTAGAGCCTATTTATTATTAATCAAAACATATAATCTGCAAATTTGAGCTGTAAAGCTGGATGTGTTTGAAGCATTATTATTTATACAATATTCTGCGCACACATCCAAGTGCTGTTGCAAAAACACATTTGGAATGTATATACACCGAGTACGTGGTGTACAAGCTCTCAGTTAGTGGTAGATCTCTATCTACCATTCAAACTAGTTGCTAGAGTCTAGAAGCAAACTATTTTGTTTACAATTAGTCATACTTCATGGTTCATCGCTCACGTTTATTGATCTGTTTAAATAAATTCCTCGGTCAACAGTAGCTATGTTCTCTTGTCACAGTGTCAAATGAATGATTTAATCTACTAACTGCCAGTGCCAAGCTTCATATTTCCTAAAAACCAGTCCATATTCACAGTTGTCTACTCATGATAACTAGAGAGAGCACAACTTCAAAGTCAAAAAAACAACCTTCATCAAGATACTTCAAACTTCTTTCATTTTGCAGCTATGAAAAGTATTATAATAATTAGTTAGCAATGAACTTTCTTACGATGTAATTTTTTTTGAGAATTTTTATTGTATGAATAAAAGTAAGTTCAAAGAATTAATATTTCATACACAAGAAGAATCAAGAGTGCCACACATAAAAAAAATAACAAGAACTCTTAAACGTTTGATAAGTTCCAATATTCACCCAGCTACTTCAAAAGCAAACACCAATAAAGGATGATAGTACAGTAAAAAAGCCTCTACAGCTCAATGGGTATATAATAGGAATTATCTTATAGATCCAGTCGGCGTAGTCTGAGCTGATTGGCTGATGATCTACCAATATTTACCAGCAGATTAAATGTATACAGAGAGAGAAGCACGCTTCATTTCTTGTGTATGTCATCATACTCATCTAAGAATTTCTCTTGATTAACTCCTCGCATCGTCCAGGTGTCTATGCAGTGAGTCAAGGAATGCGAACAATGCAACAATACTATTCTGTCTGAAGAAAGAGTTATCTTCTCTCACTGCAGTGAGAAAACGATTCCAAAGTTCATTTGAATAAAATCTAGTTTGACTGGTTCAAAAGAAAGAGTAAATTTGCTCAAAACAAACAATATGTTGTAAGATACAAATAGAAAAAATCTCAGTTCCGTAATTTAATATAAAATCTACTAAATAGTGTCAGGTAATAAATAATAAAATTATCGAAAATAATCAAATTATGGATTATTATTATTACAGTTAGTAATACCAGTTCTTGACTTTTAATGAAAAGAAAGACAAATGTTTTGAGGTACACATATCCATTTAAAATTAAAAAAGTCAAAAATAGCAAATGTGAGGGAAACTCATATAAACAAAAAAAAAACTTTCCTCCATAAATAATGATTTTGCTACATGATCCTGGCGCACATGGTAACCCAAATGTTTTCAAACCAAGAAAATAACAATTCTTTTAATGATTACAAGAACAAACTATCTTTCTTTGAAAAAGGATATGATTACATCAAAATCTAGTAGGTAAGCCGAATGGTTTCAGGCGACACTAGGAAATTCAAAAACTTTACCTGTTTCAAAAGTTCAACGCTCCAACATAATTTCACTCACTCACTAATGTGAGCAGAAATTGATAGAAAGGTTAGTGTAACAAATTATTAAAAAAGGTGAAGGACGTGTTTACAAAACCTCAGTCAGGTATAAAGGATACAAATAGCACCAACTGCCATAAATAGCCCACCAGCTACCATCAGGTTTCTCTTCCGAAGAGCTTTCTGGGACATACCTCTAGCCATCGTAAACTGTTCAGCTGTTACAACATAGACTTTTATAGTAAGGCAGTCAAAAATAGCATAGATGTCAATTTCATATGCAAAATATAACAAACCCAAAAAAATCACCATTTCCCAAAAATGTGAATAAAGTGCAACAGAGTGCTAGGTGAAAGAAAATTATTCATAATTGCGGTGAAGGCAAATGTATATGTTGTATAATTACTGAAGAGCAAATACAGCTTACTGTTTTTCTAAATGCCATAAAAACGTTGCCATGTGATGATAAGCACATAAAAGTTATTGTGGTGCCACAGTAAGTAAGTTATTGCGGTGTCACAGTAAGTAAGTTATTGTGGTGCCACAGTAAGTAAGTTATTGCGGTGCCACAGTAAGCCGATGGCAAGTACAAGTGGTAAAAAAGAGACCTTTTTTGATAAAATGTTGATCTGTGGCACTCATAGTGGGTAGCTTTGCCTTCATATCCACTCGCTGTAACCTGTCTTTGTCTGCCATTATTGTTGTTACTGTATGCACTGTGTCAACTGTAACAGAATGAGAATCTCATAAAAAACCAATCTCTTCAAAAAAATTTCAGTTTTAAATTAGATCAAAATACTAAAAAAAACTTTAGAGGCCCAAGAGTTGCTGAGGAGAACCAGCCTGTTATAAGGCACTGTAAATGCAATAGCACTCAAACTCGAGGTGTTAAACATCAAGAAATTAAAAAATGACTAATTATTACTCTTGATAAACAAAAAAACTCTTTAAATTTCAGAGAAGCAATTGTGGGGAATAGTATATACACGATTTTAACTAGAATTGTATTATATCAGAGAAGCAAACATCATTTTAATATTTACTCCTCCATTCTAATCTTTAGCAAATTTATCAAAAAGAAAACTTCCACTGCTTTAGGTAACTGAACAAAAAAGTCATTCAACGGCACTGGATAGCTGGCCATAGAGTATTTTCTGCGATAACGCATTTTTGAACAACTTGTACTGCAGCTAATACTATTTTGGTGGGTTTAACATTGCATGAGCCAATCATACTGCACCAACAACAGATACCTTATTCATGCTATTATTCATTTTCTAACACACTAAATGTCTAGATGTTAGCCTAATTATGAGGTATATTCACTTTTTGTACTTTGGAAAACAATAAGCATAATCTTAAGGGCTGCCCTTCATTCTTCTTTCTCACTAAAATAGAAAACTCTTGGGATGGCGTGAGAAGTTTAGCCATGCCAACGTTTATTACTGAGTTAGTCCTGTTCCTCATTTGAAGGGCTGTGAGTAACGTATTAAATAACCATCAGGTTAGTTAGTGTATGTTGTTGAGTATAAAGAACACAGGCTATTTAGTGTATGTTGTTGAGTATAAGGAACACAGGCCATTTAGTGTATGTTGTTGAGTATAAGGAACACAGGCCATTTAGTGTATGTTGTTGAGTATAAGGAACACAGGCCATTTAGTGTATGTTGTTGAGTATAAGGAACACAGGCTATTTAGTGTATGTTGTGGAGTATAAGGAACATAGGCTATTTAGTGTATGTTGTTGAGTATAAGGAACACAGGCTATTTAGTGTATGTTGTGGAGTATAAGGAACATAGGCTATTTAGTGTATGTTGCTGAGTATAAGGAATACAGGCTATTTAGTGTATGTTGTTGAGTATAAGGAACATAGGCTATTTAGTGTATGTTGTTGAGTATAAGGAACACAGGCTATTCAGTGTATGTTGTTGAGTATAACGAACACTTTGAAAAAATAGCAGCAATGGGTTTATCTTAGTTGTGAGTGAAAATCTAATAGAAATTTGCAAAAAATTGTCTGCAATTCTCCTCCACAAACTCCTTATTTTGTAGTAGTAATGCTCACTCAAAATGTACATACTACAACCCAAATCTGCCAATAGCTCATGGATATTATTTGAACATGAACTTATGATGAAACATGCAAGCTACACATTGGCGTACTGTTTTGTGTAATCGATAAAACTTTCAACAAAAGAAATTGTTAATTTTTGAAAACGAGCCATGATATTCTATTGCGGAATGCTTCAGTAGCAACAGGGTTTGCGAGCATCAACACATAGATTTTGTGGACGCAACAACACTTCAAATAAGTTTCGTTATGGGCTAGGAGGTGGCATTAAGTAAAAAACTGATTTTTATTGTATAATAATAGTAAGAAATAAAACGCATGTTTGCATTCATAATAAAGTATTTATTATTAATCACAGCAATAAATCGTTAAATCATTATCTTTTTATTATTGTTAAAAGAAAATTTGCTGAAATATTTGTGTGATTTGAGATTTCTATATAGGGTTATGCAGAAATAATCTTCACAAGAAATTGCCAATGTGAATATTATACAACACTTCTAATGCTCGCGTATGATGAAGTGAGCTTACATATATATGCATTTGCACATACACAATAATGTTTCAATAGTTGGTAGCTATGAATGGTTGATCTGTCATACAATACAGCATGACAAACCAACAAAAAACTAGTTATGGGAATGAAAATAATACTTTTTCTAAAATTCATAAACTTCTCAGCATGTTCAACTAAGAGTTGAAAGCCAAAACTTTTTAGAAAAATCACAAACTCCAGTGATATAAATTTTATTATTTTACAGTAATTAACATTATTAATAAATAAATAATAACCAATAATCAATCATCATAGAAACAACAACAACCATAATAATAATTTATCAAGTTATTAGTAAAACAATATTATTGAATATGAGAAGAATGAAGAACCAATCATCTAAATTTTATCATTAATAGCTTATTATTATTACTTTCTTTGTTTTAGTGTTTTTTTCAGTTTGGTCTTAATATTAGTATGTTTAATTAATTTTCTAACTTTGAAGTAAAATTATACCAACTCTTTAACAGGACCCAAATCGGGCCCAGTTGGTAGTCTGTGAACAGGCCCGGTTGATAGTCGGGGGATCGAAAACCGGTCCAGCTGGTAGTCGGTGGATCGAAAACGGGCCTGGTAGATAGTTGAAGGACCGAAAAAAGGCCCAGTTGATAGTCTGCGGGTGGACCGAAAACAGACTCGGTAGATAGTTGAGGGACCAAAAAAATGACCGGTTGATAGTTGAAGGATCGAAAACAGGCCCAGTTGATCGTTTGTGAGTGGACCAAGGACAGGCCTGGTAGATAGTTGAAGGACAGAAAACAGGCCCAGTTGATAGTCTGGGGGTGGACTGAAAACAGAGTCGGTATATAGGTGAGGGACCAAAAACAGGCCCAGTTGATAGGCTAAACTCTTATTATTATTAAATTCGTTGTGTAATTAATCATCACTTCTAGTAGCAATGATATAGGCAGAGGTTTACTTAACAACTGACTAACAGTCACTATCAACTTGCAGTGTCAATAGACTTGCCCGGCTAAACTAGTGTTAGTGCAGTGACTACTGTGAGACGTAGATTTCTATAACTGCCACGCGTAGAGTGAGTGCAGAGGCCTATTTAGCTACGAGCTCAATCTCTGATTAACTCCAGCGCAACTACTAACTTATAAACTTGCCCGGCTAAACTAGTGTCTGTGAAGTAACTACTATGAGACGTAGGTTTAATAACTGCCACATAGCAGAATGGGTGCAGAGGCTTACAGTTAGATTTGACAGATGCAGAATTCTTTAAAGTATGCGCACAACTTTATTCACTGCCAACTATGGCAGAAATAAAAATAATTCAAGCTTACATAGTAGTAGTATTCAAAACTATGTCCCTGATTGGACAAGATTTTAATAGGTCAACTACATCCATTTTTATACAACCTCTGACAGTAAATATTTGTACCAGAACTGATTAAACAATGCTTAAGTATTTTTTAAACATCCACAACACAACTTTGCAACTTAAAATAATAAAAAAGTAAAATGATAATATCTTATAGGAAATAATTACAATGGAACATTATACAATAATGCAAAGAATTGATTACATTAAACAGAGTTAACACAGCGCTCGGTATTGATGACTTTTTTTACCAGTCCGTTCGCTTTGACGCTGTATAACTTGGCGGCATTAGTGCAGAGCATCTAACACTGGCAGAAACATGTTCTTTTGCTACGAGTGCAGCTTTTCGTGTAGAGGTTTTCGAGAGTTAGCAAAGCATGAGCGAATCCACTGAAGGGGAGGTTGTTGTGTAGCCTGTGATGTTAACTTCACTTCTAAAGAGAAGGAGGCTGAGCATAAGCGCCTCTTTTATGCTCAAACAATCTCTACACACACAGATCCGCTGAATGAACTTAAGCCAGTGAAACGACCAAGCCCTCATGAGCGTCAGCCCTACTCTGACCACAGGGATCGCTGTCGGCTTTCCATAAGGCAATAGGTGCTTCACCCACCGTGGCATCTAGCACCGCAATCCTCACGAGCCAGTCCTGCCCCAAAAGTGTCATCAAAGTTTGTGACGACAGCCTCTCCAGATGACGACTCTGATCTGAATGACACTTGTGACATCTCCTTCTGAGCAGGCTGCTCTCTCCGACAATGGCCCTTTCAGTTCCGCCAACCATTACCACAGAGTTGAATTGTTCTTGTCCTTGGTTTGTATCAACATTCCCCAGCAGGTTTACTTCGACTTTTACAACAACTTACGTAATGTCTCCGTCTTCCCCACACCCAAGAGGCTAGGAGATCTGGACTGACATAACATAACGTTAAATAAGTAATTAATATTATCAATGATACCCAATGATCAATAATAAGTAATAATTATTATCATTATTATTACTATAATGAAAAAAAATAATAATAACTAGGAAAAACAGTTGGAGAGAGTGCAGACGCAGGCGATCCGATTCATATGTGGCCTACGAGAAGTCGTTGGTGTCACAAAGGCCAGGCTGGCTCTCAGATTGCCCTCATCATTGGAAGAGAGACGGAGGGATGCAAGTCACAAATTGTTCAGTAAAGTTGTCAACGACAAACATTCTTTTCTTAGGGCTGAATTTGAAAACCACCAGAATTCTTCTTAATCCAGACATCATCTTACTAGATCAGTGGTTAGGTCAGTGCCTCCCGTACAGGTTTGCAATACACACAAGATCCCTGCACCGAGGCTTTTTCTGTCGCATTTCCAGAGAGTTGCGAGCTCAGCCAAAAGATAGTGGTGCTGAATGTCTAGCTTTTCTTCGTTCTTTTATGATTTTAGTTTTGATAACTAACACGGCGTCCCCCTTCCCCCCTACCCCACACTCCGGGGTCTAGGAGATCTTCACAAACAACAACATAACATATTGAATCAACTTAAATAAGAAAATAGTAAACATTGAATATTATTGAATGTAAAAATATTGATAGCTTCACGATTTCATGATAGTTGGCTGGGAATGAAAAGAAAGATACATAATGATAAGCAAACACTTGCTTGTTTTATTTAATATTTGTTCATATTATTATGTAATTATTCGATACCGTAAGCTGTTGCAAGCAGTTGCTTGAAATAAGCAACTGCATTAAAAATGAAGGCTATAAAAGTGTCATTGGTCAATTTACCTGCGTTCCATAATTTTTTAGCTATATATGTAAATCGCTTTCCAATTGGTTTATTGTGTGAGACATAATCATTGGATATTTTTGATATCGCTAACTAATCCTGCGACACGATAAGTTCTTATAGTTTTCATAAATGAAAAATACTTTGTTCGCTGTTGTCCTCTTTTGCATGAATTAAACCGATTATCGACGTGACGATAGTAATATGATTAGCACGTTATTATTATAATTATTGGTATGTATAACTAAACCATGAGATAACACAGTAAATTTCTTTTAACAGCTTGACGCAGACGGTAAAAATATTTTGCTATCAAATGTGTTAAACGTTAAGCATGAGCAAAAAAATATTATCTTTATTATTATTCATAAATAATAATAAATACTACTACTACTACTACTACTTACTACAACTACTACTAGTACTAGTACTACCTACTACTACCACTACCAACCACTACCACTTACTAATACTACTTACTACTACTACTTACTTACTACTACTTACTACTACTACTTACTTACTACTACTTACTTATTATTACTTACTACTACTACTTATTTATTATTACTTACTACTACTACTGCTACTGCTACTGCTACTGCTACTGCTACTGCTACTACTACTACTACTACTTATTTATTATTTATTACTTACTACTACTACTTATTTATTATTTATTACTTACTACTACTACTTATTTATTATTACTTACTACTACTACTTACTACTACTACTTACTTACTACTACTACTTACTACTACTACTTACTTACTACTACTACTTACTACTACTACTTACTTACTACTACTTATTTATTATTACTTACTACTACTACTTATTTATTATTACTTACTACTACTACTACTTATTTATTATTACTTACTACTACCACTTATTTATTATTACTTACTACCACTACTTATTTATTATTACTTACTACTACTACGTCTACTACCAATCAACAACAACTGACTGTTACTCTCTATCTATTATTATTATTATTAACTATGAATGATAAATATTCACAGGTCTACTGCAGAAAATTGGATGGGTTTTGGGCCACTTTTAGGAAATTTATTATGTTGTTGTTGGTGTTTGGAAGGTAAGTCGTCATTTCAAATGACGACTTATCTGTCTTCACTGCTGGCTCAACAGTAATTTTTTTGCCAGCGCTCCACCAAGAAATTACCTAAAAAAAGTAAACCCTCTCTGGGCTATCAATACTGCCCTTTTTTATTTCAATCAGGTGACTACTTGAGGACACCAACAACAAAACACAAGATAAATTTCCTAAAAGTGGCCCAAAACCCACCAAATATTTTGCAGTAGTAGGCCTGTGTAAATATTTTAGCAATTATTATTATAATATGGCTATAGAATAGATAGTTAATGATAATAATATTGTGCAGGATTTTATAGTAAATGCGGAAGATTACTCTGGTAGCCACCTGCACCACCTCTAGACAAGCAGAGTTATCTATTCAATCAGGCAAGCTTGCTGTCAGACCGACCGTATCAGTACCTATCCTTCAGCATTATCTGTCGGAAGGTAGGCCCTTATAGGCAGCGTTTTGCCAGGCAAGTCTGTCCCGCGTCTGCCACTCGTCAGACAACAGCAAGGCTAATAGACCAGTAGGTCGTCAGAGCAAGTTGTCTTCTAGAGTAGCAGAGCTGTATTGTATGTGTGCTTGTGTGCGCAAGTAGAGTTTCAAGATGAGACTTGGTTGAGTGTATGCTGTATATATATTCAAAGAATAAAACCAGCTGTACCTCGGTGATTATACTGAAAAGTGAGAGGCTCAGCAGCTGTATTTGTAATAGCATTGACCCTTGCCCTAAGGGCGGTCTTAAAGTTGTAGCCTCGAACATAACAAAAATATAAGTTTTGAGGTTATAATAACAAACGGGTGTTGATAGCAATGCACACTGTACAAATTGGAATCGCTATAATAATGTTCTGATTGTTCCAGGTTTCCAACAGAAAGTTTGTCATGTGTTATCCTGAGCAATATATTCGTTTTGTCATGGTTCTTGTATTACACTTAATATTTTAGATAATGAAGAAATTTTTTGTCTGCGTCGTATTTTTAGATCGGACATTGTTGCTGTTGTAGTGACACTGTTATTACTGGTGGTGAGATAGGGGTGTTGTCAGTTGTCCTCTCTCTTCCCCTTCTCTGTCCCTCCCGCTTTCTTTCCTCTCTCTCCCTTGACTCTCCTTTCATCCTTCCTCCACCCCCCCCCCCCCTCCGCTCTCTGTCATTTTACAAATTGTGACTTGCATTTTTACAGAGGTTTAGTTGCTCATCAATGCCCCGTAAGAAACCATTTAGTGGAAAACAGAAAAAGTTTCAACTTCAAGCAAAGCGACAAGAGAAACATTCACAGGGTACTTAGCACTTTATCATAAAACTTTGCATTAAAACCAGTGAGGGCGTTGTTTGTTATCAATAATTTAAAGCGAGCTTTGTTATATGCAGGTAGAAGTCATGGAAGCTCTACTCTAAGCAATTACTCCGGAGATGAGGATTCATCTGAATCTTCATCTCTCGTCTCAGAAAAGCGCGCGAGTCGGAAGCACCATACCAAGTCTGCTTCTAAGAATGCAAAAGATCGATACAAACTTCAGTTTCAGGAGGAGGTTGGTGCAGCAGACACTTTTTGAGTTTTGAACTTAGTTGGTACCGTTGCTTGGCTAGGTTGCCGACAAGCTGTATTTCTGAATTCTTTTTTAGAGTTGATTACCTCGAGAAAAAAAACCCTAAAGATCACTTGTTGTTCTCTGCCACATTTATATTTTGCAATACTACTCTGTAAAACTGCCATCATTTAAATGTTGCAGCGTTTGTCAGCGTCTGATTTTTTGGTCTAGAAAAGCTGTGAAAGGATTGTTGATGGATGATAATGGTTGAAGTTATCACATTATTTTTCAGTGCTGTTAAGGCAGCAGCAAGAGGAGAAATGTGGCAGCATTCACTGGACAAAGCCTCTAGTTAAACTGTGCCACGTAGCAGCATTTTTATTATTTTTCAGTAAAATTGATCACTTTGATAGCAACGCTCAACATTCTCTTGCAGAGTAAAGATGAGAGAGACAGGAAAAAAGAGATTGCTATGTTACCCTATCACAGTCGCTCACCTGAGGAGATGGAGGCAGGTTCAAAGACCTTTTATGATCCGCCCATCATGTTTCCTGTAAGGCCGCCTTGGGATCACAGTCTATCCCCTGCACAACTCGAAAACCAAGAGCAAGCATACTTTCAGGTATTTTTCCATCAAAAGTTCTTGAATCTAGCTTCAGAACCAGGCAGAGGGTACTGCTAGCTTCTGGTCTCATCAATTGCCTCTTTCATAAAATTTCTGCATTTTTTCACACGCATTCTTTTTTTACTCTAAATATAACTTTTGGACTGATATCTCCAATGACTTGTGCCATAAACAAAAGCAACAGTCGTCTTCTTCATATGTCTCAGAAGTTGGACAACTCTTTTGATATTCATTATTTCTTGATGCAGCCGTTCCTAAGAAGAGAGTTTCTCAAAAATCACATAAGGAGTCTGTATTGCCTGGGCTATCGCACCTGCAAGTGGTAAATATATGCTTTGCGTAATGCTGCTCCAACAAAGACATGAAATTATTTGTTTTAGAACTACTGTGAGAAGTTCATCCGGGATTGCTCATTGGGTTACGTCGAGTTAAACTTGGAGACTTGGAGACAACTGTGGAGAGTTCTAGAAATGTCTGATGTTTTACTTCACATTGTTGATGTCAGGTAGGGCTGAGCTATGAATGAATGTGTTCTACCGTATTACTACAATAACAAGAATTGTTATCAGCCGTTTTGTTCTGCATCATTTGCACATGTAGAGAATTGGCAAAATAACACAAATAAAACGCTTTTCCTTTGTAGTTTTGAAACTTGTCAAAATTATTGTCATTGACTTATATTGGACATTGTTATAGCAGCTGAACCCAGTATCTGGATTTATGATGAATAAAATTGTGAAATCTTTTGTTCTCAAATTACGTATTCTTTTTGTAACTTGGATTAATTTTTTACACCTATAATTCAGTGGTAGTTATTTCAACTTTTTCAGATATGAAATGTTATGAATTTATTTTTAAGTTAGTGCGTGGCTACTTTTTCAATCTGGTGTCTCTATTTTACAAGTTCAACCAATTTATTGTGGTGATTGTTAGGTACACACCCCTGCACTTCAATCCTGCTCTCTACTCTTATGTAACTAACGAACTTAAGAAAAAAGTTATTGTAATACTCAACAAATGTGACATTGTGCCTCCTCCAGTTGTCATAGCTTGGAAAAACCATCTGCTCGAAGAGTTTCCAATGCTAGAAGTTGTAATATTTACATCTTTTCCTAAAGATGAACAGACGAGACAGTCGTTGGCTAAGGGTCAGTAAACTGTTTTGTGCTCTTTTTGTTTTGTGAGTAGTAGCAGCTTTGGTTTGAGTATCAGTCATTTCACAAGTTGATGTGGTAAACTTTGTTAGTGTTTGTGTCCAGACTCCAATATTAGAGTTCATTCAGATTCATTCAATGTTGATGTATCAAGTTTTTATTTCAAGAAGTAGTTACAGTATATTCTCTATGATTAGCTCTGTCTTCAAGACATTTGAGACAGGTGTTCTTTTTGTGTGTTGAAGTACTTCTGATACTTATTCATGTCACTGTACCTGTTGGATGTATTTGGTTGTAGGTAAGCAGTCGAAAAGACGGAGGAAGAAAGCGGGCGCTGTCGGCCCGCTGGAGTTATGGGATGTCTGTAATGACATTGTAAAACCTGATCTAAATATTGATTCTTGGAAGGTTGGTTTTTGTGTCAGAAATTAATTGGTAGCAACAGTCAGTGCTCCCATCAGCTATAGTGGTAGTTGCAGTGGTAATAGTGGTAGAAGCAGTAGTAATAGTGGTAGTAGCAGTAGTAATAGTGGTAGTAGCAGTTATAGTAGTAATAGTGGTAGTAGCAATTATAGTAGTAGTGGTAGTGCTGGCGGTAGTAGTAGTAATAGCGGTAGTAACAGTGATAGTAGTAGTAGCAGTAATAGTAGCAGTAGTAGTAGCAGTGGAGGTAACTGTAGTAGCAGCAACAGTTGTCACAGATGTCCAGCGATGCATAACCAATACAAATGTAAACCACTAAAGATTAAATAAAAGATGAAATTGACGCTTTACAGGCTAAGATTCGGGAGGACATGCGTATGAATGCTGACGATTATGATGACTCTGACCCATCAGATTGCGAGGTAGAAGAAGGAGCGCAAAGAATAGCAAAGCTAGACACTACTTACTCTCGGCACACAAAGTATAATGAAGGAATCCTCACCATCGGCTGTATTGGTATGTTTTACTGGAGACTGTGGGTCATACAGCAGTTGTTTGTTGGCATAGCTGTGGTGTCCGTCCACCGTTGTATCTCCTTTGGCTAGCCATTCAAGTTTTCTTTTATATTTGGTTCTCAGGTTATCCAAACGTTGGCAAGTCTTCGGTGATAAATGGGTTAATAGGACACAAGGTAGTGAGTATATCTCGTACACCTGGCCACACTAAACACTTCCAGACGATATTCTTGACCAGTAATGTCGTGTTGTGTGACTGCCCCGGACTGGTGTTCCCTTCTACTGCACCTCGATCTATTCAGGTATATTACACAGTTAGTGAGCTTTGATTATGATTCATGCAAAGGCTTTTATGTTTTTCATTTTTTAGTCATGGAAAATTTATTAGTGACAAGTTTGGGCGCGTTATCTTGACACTCGTAAAGTGTTTGTTTAATTTCTAATCACGGCGTATGCACCCAGTCCGGAGAGAAATGTTATATTGGTGCAATGAAGTAAATGATTATTATATTTGTTTTAATTATTTCTTTTTATGATGATAATGATCTATAAATATAATTATATTTCTTAATTTAATCAAATCAGTATTTGGTAACTCACAATGAAAAAACTCTTTGACATTCTTGCCGGTGCTGATGTTATTGCTTGCTAGCAGTATTAACCCAGTGTTTTCTAGTGTGCATGGACTAACAAAGCGCACAACTCCCAAATGGGTTTTCCTGTCTATTTGAAGTTTGTTTCACTCTACAAAGTACTTCAATAATTCTTTCAAATTTACTCCACTTCGTTATTCTCACGCGGTGCAAGTCATTTGATCATGTGACTGGATCAAAAGGAAGACAACTCTGTTGAGGGTAGTCACAAGCTCCTGTTTCTATCCTTGAAGGTATTGGCTGGAATGTACCCTGTGGCCCAGATACGTGAACCTTACTCAGTGGTGCAGTACGTAGCCGAAAGGTGTAACCTGCCCGCTTGTTTGGGCCTGAGGCTACCATCTGATGAGACTAGTTGGTCAGCCTATCTTGTTTGTGATGGTGAGTAAATTCTAAAGCTAGCATTAAGTTTTTTCATAACATTTTTTGTATGTAATGAGTGAATGTGATTCAACCATGGCATTCAGCTCAAAGGGAAACAACATGGTTTACTTCATTTACAAAATATTTGAATGATCTGTTTATTTTTGTATGATTATGAGATGCAAACATGAGATTATAAATTTCCACCATTGCTAAATAGTAAGACAATATCCTTTTACTTTTCTTGTTATGCACATTGTATATCTTTTACCTCTAAGCATGATTTATTTTTATGCTTTCTGTCAAAAAAAAATTTTCTTAATTTGGAGTTGCCCACACAGCAACAAAAAGGCACAACTCCAAATTTAGGTATCAAATTTTTATTACCTTCCATTTATTTCTTTTTATACTGTGTTGTGCTCGGCTTGATTGGTTGACTGATCAGGGCTGGTGCTACGATACACTGCTGTTGTAGTACTGGCAGAGCTGAAGGGTTTTAAAACTGGCCGGGCAGCAAGAACGGACACTTACAGAGCTGCCAACTGGATTCTCAGGGCTGCCCTCGAAGGAAAAATTCTTTCTTACCTCTATCCACCTGGTTATCACTCAAGAACAGGTAAGATTGTCTGTAACTCTCATTGTATTTTCCTTGGAATTTTCATCTTCTTTTAAGGCTCAAACACACTGGAAGCGGGCAAGCGCGAAATTCGCTAGCGAATCTGCCGCGGCATGTCGCTTGCCAAAAAATATATAGACGCTCAAGATATTAAACATGTTTGATATTTTGCTGCGGCAAACACGCTGATTGGTCAGTACCTTGGTAACTTTTATGATAGCGAGCTAGTTTTTTCAATTTTGCATTTCCAAACAGTAGAGAAGTTGTTGCAGCTGTCCTAACGCAATAATATAATAATAAAGATTATTATTGTTCATTAGAAAAATTAAGTAAACGACTATTATTAAACTAACTACTACTTATACTTCAATTCATAATGTGTATTATAAAATTATAATTATTAAATAATCAAAAAAATATGTGAATGAAGTTCGCCAAAGACCCTTGGTTTTGTGATTTATCACATTCAAATTAGAAAATAGTCAGAAATAGAAAAATATTTTTTTGCAATTTTTATTTCACCTGACTTTATAGTGTAGCTATTGTAGTCAGAAATAGATAGATACTTTTGCTCCTTTTTATTTTCCATCCGCTTTTGTAGTGTAGATAGTTATTTTCTCCTAGATTATATACTTTATTGCAAACCTCTCAAATATAAATAAATAATAATAAATGAAAGCAGTGTTCATAAACAAAAGTTATCTGCACTTTGGGAGCAGACAACTCCGGCTGAAGCCCCTAGCGGCATCCACCAGTGTGCTTTGGCACCGCCGCGGCAGGCGGCTTTGTTGGTGGTAAAATTGCCGCGCAGATTTCTCTTCCAGTGTGTTTGAGCCTTCAAGTTTTTGTACTTTTGACAATTTTCTCTTTTCCTTCTCTTCTCGTCCATTCTTCATTTAGCCTCTACTCATTCATTTTTCTAAATCCACTTTTTTATTTCCTGTCGTGTCTAGCAGTTTTGCTCTTTTTCCACTCGTTTCTATTGTAGTCTGTGTTACCCTGTTCATTTATACCTGCTTATATCAGTTTTAAGCAATGTCTTCCTCCGTTTTCTGCATTCAACACACTTGAGTTTGTTGCTTGTATTATCTAGATTACTGGGCTTCACGGCCAGAGACTGTCTGGTTGCGCTCTGTACAGCTGGACAGGATAGCGACAGCAGAAGGTAAAAACCCTTATCAGGTCAGCGAACTATCAACAGATTCAGACACCACAGGAAGTAGCGAGGAAGAAACATCGGTTCCCATCAGAAAAAATGCCTTCGCTTTGCTCAGTGCCGATTGATATCTACTCTAACTTGACCTCTTCTGCTTGCTTGTATGCAATGATCTCTCTGCTTACTCATATTTTCCTTTCTTTAGCGATGGAAACAATATTCTTATTGTGTTTGTGTATAAAGCATTGTCTTCTGTTAAATAATCTATTTTCTCTTCTCATGTTTGTGCATTCACTTGTTCACCAAATATTTGCCAGTGTTATAGATTGTGATGACTTGGCATTGTGTATACAATACAAAATTGATATGCCTAATATAAATAGTAACAAAAAGCTACTTGGTATGGTGTGTATTGAGTGCTTTCCGTAAATAGAACAGTTATGGAAGCTTAAATAGACAGTTATTGATTTTTCTGTTATATCATTCATAGCTATAGCTATGGTATCTCGATGTAGGCCTTGGCTATCTGTTTGTATGTTACATGTATCACTCGCAGACAACAAGATGCATGTGTCTATGAGGTGAGTAAAAACAGTTTTTTCTAGTGGACAGAAATGTGTTTTTTATTAAAAATTATGGTTTGATTTACCGATTCACCGGGGAAAACTACTGTGTGATGACTTTTCATCTACAAAATAAGGCAAGGAGTATAACATGCCTCTATGGTTGCTGTTATATAATTTTAGTGAAGGAGTTGCTGCTATTACTGTTATTGCAAGCTTGTCCTTGTATAGCACTCTGAAGTTCTCTTTTACTTCCATTAATGGATACCACCCGCGTGTTAGTCATAACAGCTCACTGAGAAATATTAGCTATGGTGAGTCATCGTTATCAGAATTCATTGATCATATGCCGGCTGGTTTTTATTGACAAAAACTTTAGCGAAAGTTGATGTTTTTGTCAACAAAATTGCTGGTATTTCAATTTACATGCTCTTTTGCCCATATGAAACCAAAACTTTTGTAAAGAACCTAAATCAAGTTAAACTATATTTTTCATTATATCATTATTTTTCAAAGTTTCAATTTTCTATTATTTCATTATTTTTCAAAGTTTCAAACCCAGGTACTTGCTTCACAAAAATTATACATTTGATGCATTCACCCATGGATTGTTATTCAAAATTTTAATAAACTGATGATTGCTATTTCTTCCACATTGATAATATTAAAATAAAATTTTGTAGATTTCTATTCTCTACCACAAGTTATGACTAATGCCACAGTTACTGGACATTCCTCTGAGCCTCCCACAACAAATGATTTGTCATTTAGATCTCGGCTTATTCCTCTCGTTTTGAATATCACCTCAAAACTTACAAATGATTCATTACAGTCATCAAAAGCTGCAGTGAAAAATCTGTCTTCCATAACTCAGGTTCAACAAACCCAGTCATTTTTTTCCAACTTGAGTTTCATTATTCTAAACCCAAAATTTTGTGTAAAATCCAAACCAAAAGTATTAATATGGGTGTACAGCGCACCACCCAACTTTGAGAGGAGAAAATCAATTAGGAAAACCTGGGGAAACACAAGCGTATATTCATCGGTAAATGTGAGAGTTGTCTTCTCTCTGGCTTCAACCAGCCAATCACATGTGCAGCAGAGGATTCATAAAGAGATGAACCAATATGGAGATTTAATTCAAGATGGAAGTTTTATGGACTCATACAGGAACCTTAGTCTGAAAGTGAGTAGTTAGTATATCTCAATTGGGTTATAGCTAATTACTGATTTTTGTTTGAGTTTAGACACACATCAAACCGTTTCAACTTGCTGTTGTACATTTACAATGAGCTTTCACACGACAAAAAAGATTTTTTATAGCAGAAAAATACTTTTCTAAAAGATTTAAAGCGCTTCTCACCGTCACATGTAATAAATAAAAAAAAATGACATCTCAAACTCATTTTGCATTGTAGTTGGAAAATATGAGGATTAGAAAGAACGTAGATAGGAATGAGTGTGAACAGGAATGAATGCAGACATAGCTGAGATGAATGTAGACACCTCCTGCAATGAGCATAGACACACCTGGAATAAATGTAGACAATGCTATGGAAAAAACAATTTTTACATTCATTCCACGAAGTGCCTGCATTTGTTCTCGGCAATATATGAAATATAATTTCGACTTTTACAGTTGTCTACTTTGACCTAAATGCTAAATTTTATATTTCTGGAGCAAACATCAAAATGTTGATCTTTATGTCCCCAGGAATGAATGTGGACACATTCGGCATTTGACGCCAAATTTTTCTTGTCTAACATAGTCCACATTCATTCCAGGTCTGTCAATGTTCGTTCCAGGAAGTGTCTGCGTTCATTCCTGTCGACGTTTATTCGAATATTCAGAAAATATTGGCCAAAGTTTATAAGTTAAATTTGCTCAAAAAGTGTTTTGTTAGAGTTTTTGTGTTTAATTGCTTTTAGTTTCTGGTGAGTAAAAGGACCCGATATGTTCCCTTTTGGTTTTTAATGGCAAAAGCGCTTCCTGGCAGTTTTTTTATGGCCTTGCACTGTGGAGGCTTAGCAACAGTAAGTAAATGTGTTGTTTTGAGGGAGACAACTCTCATGTATATATATTTACCACAGGCTCAAGGTATGCTTAAATGGACTGCTACTTACTGTAATGACTTGAAGCTACTGTTCAAAGTGGATGATGACTCGTTTGTAATACCTCAGCGACTGTCGCTATGGTTACAGGAGTTTGTGAAAACAAGATCATGGCCCTACAATAGCATTTTGGGTAACTATTGTTTATTGTATAAAGTTCAAAACATCCAAAACTGTTTGCATGGTGAGCTCGTAAGAAAATGTGTTGATAATTGTGATATTTTGTAAATGACTTTTAATACCTCAATAATGTAACTTCATTTTTGTGTGGAAGTGTGAGAACTTCTGGTTCTTTCCATCCTACGAAGTTCCATTGTTTGTAAGTTCTATAATACTATGTTGGATCCGCCTTGCTGTCAAAAAAGCATTAGAACTTAAAATAGTATAACGTACACAGATTTTCAATGACTTGATAAAAAAGACTGGTTTAATTTTGTCAAAGTCACGTATTAAAATGCTTAGAACTCAGTTAGCAAACATTGTTCTTATTTGTTCGGCTATAGAAAGAAACAGCACCAACAAAAAATCAAAATTACACAAAGTGAATTTATTATTATAATGCTATTTGTCAATAATTTTTTAGGATCTGTGTGGTTGAATCCAGGCCCTAAAAGGTACATTGGCTTTAGATGGAAAGTCACAAGAGATGAATGGGCTAAATCATTCTTTGCACCGAAGGCTTGCCCAGGGTTGGGTTACTTCATCAGTGGAGATGCTGTAAGGAAACTGAAAAACTCCATAGCTAAGGTATGACTAAACTCCTGTCAATGTAGTCTTTAAGAAAAAATACACAATTATTTATGTTGCTATAAACTAGAATGTTAATTGATTGTTTCTAATCAAAAAGTATCTGTATGTCGGAAGAACCATTTTAAAATCGATAATGAAACAATTTTCTTTTAATAAATATTATAGTTTTATTTCTTTGGAAAACTCAGTTTAAATGTCTAATTGGTTCAGTCGTTACATCTTAATATATTTTATTGCTAAAAACTCGATATACGTTGTAGATGCCATATTTATGGCTTGAGGACATGTATGTAACGGGTGTACTAGCGGAGTCCGCACGTCTCAGCCATAAAGACATCTCAGTGAATAGTCACTTCATGTATAACTCTATGACTGCAGAAAAGGTCCTCGACAGCAAATCCATATTTCTTATTGGACACATGCCAAGTACTGATAGAACATACAAACTATGGAAAAGCTTACAATTTGGAAATCTCACTCGGATAGTTGAAAAGTCATTAAAAAAAACATAGAATATGTGAACTTTTTTTATAAGATTTGTTTGAAATAAAACTTCATGGTGTTTACGGACTATTTTGGCTCTTATTGCTTTGTTCTGCAGCTCAAGTTAATAAAATTTTCATACATCTTACACAGTTTTTTTTACTGTACGCACAACATCGTTCTTCAAGTTGTCTGATATTGATCACCAGCTGTTACAAAAACTGTCATGACTAGTGCATAGTCTCTCCTGGTGTCATTACTTCTGATCCAGATCGTTTTGGTTCAGACTATCTGTTCTACTCAGTTCTTCCGCCTGGCTCCAAATGCCAACAACCTGAACTCTCTGGCAATCAGACGCACAGACAGGTGTAGAGTGAATACATATCATAAATTATGAAGCATTAAGTTATCAGCTCAAAATCACTGGCTATTTATAGACGCAGAGTCTTACCAGGGAATGGTTAAAACTCCTTGTATGTAAAAATATGACTTCAAGTATACCATTCAAAATACAAGGATAACTCAGTGATTACCTTAGGGAGCTAAAGTGTTCACTCCTGGTTAACTGGTGATCTTAGGGTGTATTCATTGACAGTCGTCTGATTTCTAGCCGAAAGCCGTCAATCATTTACAAGATCTGTTGGTGCAGAGCGTATCTGGTTTCCTCAATAGTCTTAAACATCATTTTATATGAATTAAGAAGACAACGGGTTTATCGTAGTGCCATCTGGTGAAAAGGAGTGGATACAGCGGTAGAGAGGGGTTTACCATGGGTGAATACAGGGCATATGATTTTAATCTAATTGCCTGAAGACGACTGGTCTGCATTCATAGTGAGTTGCTTGACACCAGCTTTGTGAACCCATCAATGTTAGTGTCTTCCAAAGTTACAAGTTAATTGCCATTTTACTCTCAATTTTATATATCTAAAGAAAATATATCAGAAATATATTAAATAGATCTTTTCATAGATCTCTTGAGAAACTGTGTAAAAATTGAAAATTTATCTTTAGCAGTTCTTGTTGTGATGCTTCATAATATAGTTGGTTATCATTCTGCAAATTTGTTGAAAGTGACTGGATTTACTATTTACCGTGATTGTACATAAATCTTATACAAGAAAACGAAGTAAGAGCTCAGCCATTGACGCTTGCTATGCATTATATACTAGATCGATGCTGTGAAAAATAATAAAACCAAAACGTGTGCCTGAAAACACCATTAGTTTAAAACATGACATGGGACAGCAGGTTCTCTTAGAAGTATTTAATGATATTGTAACGCCACACAAACAAGAATTACATCAAACAAACCTATCATACTAATGTAACGTACATAGAGTTACAGAAGCTTTATAGAATGGCCATAGTGTCTTCTTTAGTCTGAGTGAAATAATTCCATGGTTAATAATAATGAAAGGATTTTATTAATCATGTGGTAGTTATGGAGCTCTTTTATGTAGCCGTTTTGCTGGCACAACATCAACTAAAATAATTAGTTTGCGTATCAAATATATATTTTTATTAGTCGGCAAAAGGAATCATTGCAGCTGTCGCTATCAGACATTATGTATCATTTTATACAGCATCATCTGCTTCTCTCTTTACAGATATATCTGCTGATTAATAATGGTGTAAGTTTTATTTTGCTTCTGATTTAAATATTGCGCTAGCAGTTGTTAATCCCATTTGCTACATAGCATAAATTATATACTAGCAATATTGTATTACAGTTACCTTACCTTGTTTTCTTTCAATTCTAACTTATATTAGTATTTTAAAAGCAGCAGTAATCTCACATTCCAAGTGTCTCTCACAAAGCCCTGCCTTTTAGGGTTGCTTTAGCACCAGCAACCAGTTGTTCCGACAAAAGGTAGGGTACACTAACAGCTCTACCCCTTCTATCCGATGCAAGGCCACTGACAGTGTCAGATGCGCCTCCCGCTGTCTCTCAGTTGGTATACAACACTGTATATCATTTGAGTACAAGAGTACTGAACTGATGTGTATGCTCTATGACTCGCCTCTGGTACCCAGCCAAAATGAAGACCACCCATCCAGCCAAAGTGAGGCTGACCCCTCACGGATATTTTTTGAAGGTATGTCAATGGCAAGGTAATTTTTATTAGCAGTCGATTTCATAAATGCTACCAACCAGACTTGTGCATCGGCTTATTAAAATAGCTTCTGCCAAAAGTATCTCCTTTTACAAAACATGAGACCTCTATTGACCACACAATACCATTTTTTTTAATTGGTTGAAACTACTCTGGTAAACTGAACTAATAAATAATTTTTTTAATTGATTTCATTTCAAAAAGTTATAAATACTAAAAAATCAATAATGTTTTATCCGACACTCTTGAAGCTTACAGTATGTTTCAACAGATACATCTTCTTCAATTTTTATGTGTAATTTCAGCACACGCCACTTGTCCCAACCTCTACGTCTTTAACCATCACTCTAACACTTGCATCCGGCTCGTTGAGATGGAGATGACTTGGAAAGATGCCAGCAACTATTGCTTATCCCATGGCGAACACCTGGTTACCTTTAATAGTTTGGATTCTGCTTTGTGGTTCACCAACTTCCTCAAGAACACACCAGGTAACCAGACATTAAAATTTTTATTATTATTATTTCATAATCACTGACAATTTTATTTACTGGGGAATGTTCTCTCTCTTACATCAACAGTTTGGTCTGAGTCTAAGGCATGGATCGGAGGAAAGAAAATAGGAGGAATCTGGCAATGGGTTGGGGAGTCAGCAGGACCTCTCACATTTGATTGGTGGCATATGAACCAACCAAGTGGAGATGGAAATTGTATGGCAATTCGTACTGGCAGTCACAAGTTTAATGATAAAGCGTGTGATACACCAACCAACTTTTATTGTGAGAGAAAGAACTAATTAACGATGTCTCAATATGTTTCACTTATTTATTGTGTTTCAACCTTCAACTATTATATAGATATCTTGCATTCTATATAGATATATTGTGATAGATTTACATGGAGTGGCCACTGCGTTAACAGCCTGCAAGGGTATTTGCTTGCTGTAGACACTGATTCAGTTTAGTGTACCTTGGCTTCACGCTAGGTGGCTTGCCAACACGTTGGGCGTGTTGGTTGATAGCTCTACAAGCTGCAGAAAGCAGATGAGTCAAGGCGTTCCTATACTACTAGTAGCTGATTGGAGAACTTCCACTCTTTAAATGAACTATCGTTGTTGCTAACTCTTGTGGTAATTTTCCAAAATGTCATGTGTATGTCTTTTCAAATATTGGCGGTTAGCCAGATTACAATGTGCCAGCATGTTGTGTGTTATGGGCTGATTTTTTAAGCCAATCATATTCCTGTATTCTCAACTGCATGCATTCTCTATAAATATTGAGTCATTTAGCCCTGAGGGCAGAGTTGTTTGTGAGCTTGTATAGGAAGAATCTCCTGCTAGCTTTTGTATCCTACATAATAAAATGCTTTATGACTTGAACTAATTGTAATAAGTTTGGCTGGTTGCCTGTAAATCCTTGGTTGCCTGCTATCCAACACCGGGTAGACTCTCTCTCTAGTAGTTGGTAAAGGTGTAACAAAATCCTTTACATATCACTTTAACTTAGTATTATCTGAACTCGATAGGTGTTTCTAGGCTTGCCGAGTAACATGACAAAATTATTGATTTTTTTCAAGAGGTATTTGGTTTATTTTTTCTATTGATAGGTAATTCCATTTTTGATTTTGAGATTTCATGTTGTTATGCAAAGCTCAATTTTTAGTGATTTAATAACTTGGAAAAATTTTTGAATAAATGGATAATTAATTACAAGTATCAACTTTTTTTCTCGCAAATAGTTAATTATACTTCCTTTCAATACGTGTTTCACTGAAATATGAGACCTTCCGTTTTAACAAAGATAAAAATATATCGGTGTATATATCTAAATATATATATATATGCATACTTGCTATATTATAATGATCATTTTCAAGAAATCGCCCAGTCGAATAGCCGCAGCAAATAACTGCCCAGCTATTACCAAAGAAAGAGAAGTTCTCAGGAAAGACCCTCCACAAGGCGCTCAGGGTGTATGGTAGTTAGGTACCAAGCTCACTTTTAAAAAGCTATAGTTAGGTTGCGAAATGTAAAACTGCATGCACATATAGTGATCGCTAGGTGGGTGATTGCAGAATTTTGTTAATTTTGTTTCTGGAGAAATCGATAATTAATCGTTAGCATTTTATTTGAGGTTATTGCCAGGTTTTGAGCAACCAATCACATCGCACAAATGCTTTATCCTTGTTTCCAGTTGTGTCTGGTCATCTGTAGTCTAAGTGCTCAGACTCCAAAACGGATGGAGTTAGTGGCGCTCACTATCAAACTCCTCTCCTATCCTCTGAGTATAGGAAAGGAGTTTGATAGTGAGCGCCACTAACTCCATCCGTTTTGGAGTCTGAGCACTTAGACTAGGTCATCTGCAGCGCTTCGATCTACCAACGACCACATAATAAGTTGCAGGCCATACTTCAGCACAGCGAGTTTGTCCGGAATTGCTGAAAAATGGATAAGAAGAAATACTTTGGAAATTTTTTTAGGAGCTTTGGCAATCGCTTTGGAAAATCACCAAGCGATCACTATATGTACATGAGGTATAAACTACTTATGTAGAAGGACATTGCAAGAAAATCGCCCGGTGGTGGAAATAATTTTTCCTATTGGCTTATGACAACCCTGTCTTGCTAAATTGATTTCGTAGTCTGGATACTGTTACTAGCTTATAAAGAAACTTCAATACAAACCAAAAATATTTTGAACTAGAAAACTTTGGAATGAAATATTAGTTTGTCTGTGACATACTTCCTTATCAATTCCATACAGAAAAATACTCACAAATCAAAATACTTTTTTCCATTTAAAAAAAAATGGAAAATAGAAGCAGTCAAGTAAAAAACTTCATTGCGTTTGTGGTATAGCACTCTTTTAAATCGGGGGCATTTGACAAGTCGCAACAGTGCCAATGTCCTGCCATGACAGCTGCATTGATTTTAGATGCACGCTGGTAACATTATTTGTGTGTGTGAGAGAGAAATTAATTAATTTGGTTAATGCAGTTTGTTTGAAGTTTTAAAACCAACCCATCGAGTGAAGCAGAAAATAGAGCAAAAATAACTAAACTACTGTAATTATTTGTTTGATGTTGGACAACTCACTCTAAGATGGTCGTTGCAAGACTTCGATTGTTTGCATAAAATAATTAATTTCGTGTAAGTGAAAACTTGTAATTTAAAACCTAATATAGAATATAAATCTTAATGAGCTTTCGCTTTCATCATGGCCTCACTATCAGATAGCATCTGTTAGCTCTGCCACAGCAATTAATCTTAAAACATCTTTAAACTCGAGAAAACGTGCGTGTGAATTTAAATGTTTAATTAAATTTTTAAACCATTTAACACAAGCGTAGAACAAAAATTAAATTTTTTTCATACATCCTTCAGTATTATAATTCAATATATACTCTACCATGTAGAGAAAGGTAACATTATTAACTACTTCGTCTGCTCCTGCCGTTACCACCACTACCACTATTATTGCTGATTTCACCATCTCAAATAAAACCATATCTTGTAGTATTCGCTTTATTTCTGCTAACAGTAGCATATCCTTGTTTGGTACTACCTAACACGCTGTTACTGCTAGTAACACTACTACTGCTAGTTGTAAGGCTGGCAGCAAATTTGCTGCCATTACTGCTTTT
This sequence comes from Cryptosula pallasiana, assembly GCA_945261195.1. Lineage (NCBI taxonomy): Eukaryota > Metazoa > Bryozoa > Gymnolaemata > Cheilostomatida > Cryptosulidae > Cryptosula > Cryptosula pallasiana. Next base: position 12,514,555 of record OX183132.1, read on the forward strand.
TTTCAAAAGTTTTAATATAGTTTCACAAAAAAACTAGTGAAACTGAACTTGGCTTTAACCAGCAGTGATCTTTTTACAAGGTATAAAAATATTGATTTTTCAGTAGTTAGTTAATCATAGTCAGTCATTTACTTGACAAAATTTGCAAAAAAGACCCGTCATTTCAGTAGCTATAGACTTCTTTAAACATAACCATCACATTTTTGTACCGCTCTTGCTTGTCAATTGCTGATCACAACAATGTATACTCCAGCTGATTGAACTTGATCTAGAAGCTTTCTGAATGATTTTGGCAAAAAGTTTGCTTTTTATTAAGCATTTCCAACCTATTGATCCCTGTCCCTGTCTCTTAGAAGTATTTAATGATATTGTAACGCCACACAAACAAGAATTACATCAAACAAACCTATCATACTAATGTAACGTAGAGTTACTCAGAAGCTTTATAAAATGGCCGTAGTGTCTTCTTTAGTCTGAGTGGTTAATAATAATGAAAAGATTGTATTAATCATGTGGTAGTTATGGAGCTCTTTTATGTACCTGTTTTGCTGGCACAACATCAACTAAAATAATTGGTTTGCGTATCAAATATATATTTTTATTAGTCAGCAAAAGGAATCATTGCAGCTGTCGCTACCAGACATTATGTATCATTTTATACAGCATCATCTACTTCTCTCTGTACAGATATATCTGCTGATTAATAATGGTGTAAGTTTTATTTTGCTTCTGATTTAAATATTGCGCTAGCAGCTGTTAATCCCATTTGCTTCATAGCATAAATTATATACTAGCAACATTGTATTACAGTTACCCGATCTTGTTTTCTTTCAATTCTAACTTATATTTGTATTTTAAAAGCAGCAGTAATCTCACATTCCAAGTGTCTCTCACAGTGCCTTGCCTTTTAGGGTTGCTTTAGCACCAGCAACCAGTTGTTCCGACAAAAGGTAGGGTACACTAACAGCTCCACCCCTTCTATCCAATACAAGGCTACTGACAGTGTCAGATGCGCCCTCCACTGTCTCTCAGTTGGTATACAACACTGTATATCATTTGAGTACAAGAGTACTGAACTAATGTGTATGCTCTATGACTTGCCTCTGGTACCCAGCCAAAGCACAGACCACCCACCCAGAATCTTCTTTGAAGGTATGCTTATTGTTGGATGGTTTTCTCACTTTTTTTCTCTCTTTGTCCGCTTCTTTTCCATGAGTGCATGTTTTCCTCCCTATTTTTTCCCTCTCTTTTAGTGTTTCTCTTTGTACCCCTTTTCTCTTTGTACCCTTTTTCTCTTTGTACCCTTTTTCTCTTTGTACCCATTTTCTCTTTGTACCCCTTTTCTCTTTGTGTCCCTTTTCTCTTTGTACCCCTTTTCTCTTTGTACCCATTTTCTCTTTGTACCCCTTTTCTCTTTCAACCCCTTTTCTCTCTGTACCCCTTTTCTCTTTTTACCCCTTTAACCTCTCTTTTTACCCCTTTAACCTCTCTTTTTGTTTCTCTCCATCCTCTTCCTCAATCACTCCTCTCATCAATTTTTTTGTAATCTTCTCTGCTTTATGTTGGCACCTTTCACTTTGTTTTAATTTTTTCTTCCCACTTATAATTTCTGTCACTTGCTACTCAGTTTATTCTACAATAGTTGTTTTGATATAGCCCTCTCTCCTACTGTTCTTGTTCATGTCGTTGCTTCACTTGTGTCACTTTTTCTGCCCGTTCCAACTAAAAATGTTACTTTATGACAGTATTTGATATTTTCATGTTGGAGTGTCAGGTATTCAGCTTCATAACAAAAAGTATGTGTAACTCCAACATTTTTCTTAGCTGACAACAATTTACATGCTGACCAACTAGTATGTACTTTCCTTCACTAGAAAACTGTCAAAACCAGCGCTATAGCTCTCCCAAACCCTGCAGCACTCTCCCAGATCCTGTAACACTCTGCCGGATCCTGTAACATTCCCCCAGATTCAGAACACTCTACCAGAATATTTTGCTTACCAACAAGCTTCCTGGCGAGCATCAGAACAAACTGCACAGTATTAACTTATATATCAATCAGGCACAAAGAAAATGTAGCAAAAACTTCTAGCCCTGTTCCGGCTATAATAATAAAATAAGTTTGTGCTAATAGTTGTATTGGAAATTATTATAATATTAGAATAAGTAAGCAGGCACCGTGTACGTCAATCATGCACTAATGTGCCAGCTTACAACTGCCCCATTCAAGTATCTTGTGGATATCTTGATTATATGTCCTCTCAGCCACTGATTAGTTCTGATCCGAGTCACCCAGCATTCCAAACATTTTATGAAAATGCATCTCATCTTCTAACTTTTAAACAAAGTAAAATTGAGTATAACACATTGTTGAGTTTTGCTCTGCTGAGGGTGATGTGTGTAGAAGGTAAGAGCATGAGGTCGACGGTGTGAAAGGGGTGATATAGCGACTAGAGGTACAGACGTCTCAAGGAGATGTGAGTACAGCCATGGACATAGGATATCTTTTATCACTTGGGCTATCAGGTGACATCTCAATATTGATGGCTCTAGGAGTTGAGAGGGAATTAAAGTACTATTTGGCAAATGAAAAGGTTTTATTAGTAACCTGGTACTCTAGGGGCCTAGCAGGCTTGTGGGATTTTGTGGCCCCTCACTATCAAACACCCACCCGGAGTTTGATCGTGGAGTGCCAAAAAATCCTACAAGCCCCTAGACTAGGAAACTGGGTGTTACAATTAAGGAGGCAACCAAAATCTTACTTTGGTAAAATCAGCAAACAGAGGAGTTTTAGGAGGGTCTGAGGTTTTGGAAAGGTCTGGGATTTTGGAGATAATCTGGAGTTTTAGAGAAGATCCTGGGTTTTGGAGAAGGTGTAAGTTGGGGGCTGTGGGGACATTACCAGAAGTGTTGAGGGCCAAGGGTGTGTACCACAACACATAGATATAACAAGAAGCCAGAGGTAGACGATCATTTAAGAGCTGTGCCTGATAAGTTTTCTCTATTTGGTACAAATAAGACAATAATTCTTTTGGCTGTTTCAATTTTTTTGATAAATCTCTTGGCCTAACTAAGGGCAAATTTTTGAAAGAGATTTACTGCTTGTAAAATCAAAGTCCCATGGTTTAGAGCAGTTTATGGTGAGCTCAGTTTTGATGCGATGGCATTTACATCACATCGAGCATGAGAAGTTACATTTCAAGTAGACATAAATTTATGCAAAACAGTTTCCGCCAAATCCATCAAACAATTAAGAAATAAACATATATGAATCTTTAAACTGTAACATTCTGAACATCAGAAAGAAAACTACCGCTAGTACATTGTTAATAGCGATACTTTCACTCTATATATTTCAGCATATGGTATTTGCCCTATTCTATACGTCTTCAATCCGTACTCTAACAGTTGCATTCGTTTCGTTGGACTACAAAAGACTTGGCACGATGCCAAAGACTATTGTTCTCTCAGTGGTGAATACCTGGTTACCTTCAATAATCTGGACTCTGCTTCATGGTTTACTGAACACATTAAGAAACATTATCCAGGTATAAACTTGATAAAGTGTCGAATTAACAGTTCTGATGAGGGAACACTCTGCATTGTACTTGAGCATTTTCATGCATCTTGTAGTCGGGCCAGGTCGTTATCCTTGGATTGGAGGTAGAAAAGTGAATGAAACTTGGCAGTGGGATGGGAGGTTAGCAGAGCCCGTGAATTTTGTTTGGTGGAGTAACAATCAGCCGTCTGGTGATGGACCTTGTATGGGCATTAGACCTCCCAGCTACAAGTTTAATGATAGGTCGTGTGGCAAAGCTGATTGCTTTTACTGTGAGAGAGAATTCTAATTAGAGCTGCTTGTTCTGACCTATGACCTTGTTGTATTCTGTACACTTTTATTAGAACTTTCTAGTATGTTAGAAATGCCATCTTTATAAGCATAGCATCATAAAGTGCCGAGTTTTAGAATTTTCCAGAATGATATATTCTTTTGGCATATTTTTTTTTCAAATTTATTGCTGTAGTCAGTTTTGCAGGCTATTTATTGTTACGGAGCTGTAATGGTATGATTAATCTATGGGCCCCCAAAGTCCTCCTTGTAACTCTTTGAGCTTGAAGTGTAAACATTGCTGAAACGTGATGTGGAACGTTATAAGACCATTAAGGAAAAATAGAAAAATGCTCCAATTTTTTTTCTCTTTTCGATTAATCCGTTATCTTCTTTAAATCTCTTCATTTTGTTGTCGTTATAAAACAGAATACAGACAATGAAATATAAACTACTGATCGGTGCAAACAGATGATGGCAAAGTATTGTATTGTGGAAAACTTTGAAGGCAGTAGGTATCTCAAGCGTATCTAGTAGACTGAAGTTGTTATGTAACATCAGAAGGTACAGTAATGGTTGGCCCAAATAACCAACCTTGTCACCCTCGACACCCAATAGCTAACTTGATTGTAAGATATTCTCTTCATTAACACAATTCTGCCCCTTCATACTTAGTTCGCATTTATCCTAACAATATATAGCAGTAGCTGATAATGGACGCCGTGTCTCTTCAGATTTCAAGAGTGAAACCCTGTTCATGGTAGCTAGATTTTAGTGTTTGTAATATAAATTGTTAAGCTATACAGGGACAGGGATCAATAGGTTGTAAATGCTTAATAAAAACCAAACCTTTTTGCCAAAATCATTCAGAAAGCTTCTAGATCAATTCAATCAGCTGGAGTATACATTGTTGTGATCAGCAATTGACAAGCAAGAGTGGTACAAAATAGTGATGGTTAGGTTTAAAGTGGTCTATAACTACTGAAATGGTGAGGCTTGTTTGCGGATTTCGTCAAGTAAATGACTGACTATGATTAACTAACTTCTGAAAAATCAATATTTTTATACCTTTTAAAAAAAGTCACTGCTCGTTAAAGCAAAGTTCAGTTTCACTAGCTTTTTTGTGAAACTATAGTATAACTTGTGGAAAAAACAGTTAAGGCAGCAAATTTGATGTTAGCCTTACAACTAGCAGTAGTAGTGTTACTAGCAGTAACAGAGTGTTAGGTAGTACCAAACAAGGATATGCTACTGTTAGTAGCAATAGAGCGAATACTACAAGATATCTTTTTATTTGAGATGGTGAAATCAGCAATAATAGTGGTAGTGGTGGTAACAGCAGGAGCAGACGAAGTAATTAATGATGTTACCTTTCTCTACATGGTAAAGTAGATATGGAATTATAATACTGAAGGATGTAAGAAAAAACTTCAATTTTTCTTCTATGCTTGTGTTAAATGGTTTAAAAATTTAATTAAATATTTAAATTCACACGCATGTTTTCTCGAGTTTAAACATGCTTTAAGATTGATTGCTGTGGCGCAGCTAGCAGATGCTATCTGAGAGTGAGGCCATGATGAAAGCAAAAGCTCATTAAGATTTATATTCTATATTATTTATGTTTTAAATTACAAGTTTTCACTTACACAAAATTAATTATTTTATGCAAACAATCAAAGTCTTGCAACGGCCATCTTAGAGTGAGCTGTCCAACATCAAACAAATAATCACAGTAGTTCAGTTACTTTTACTCTATGTTTTGCTTCACTCGATGGGTTGGTTTTAAAACTTCAAACAAACTTTATTGACCAAAATAAATAATTTCTCTCACATACACAAATAATGTTACCAGCGTACATCTAAAATCAATGCAGCTGTCATGGCAAGACATTGGCACTGTTGCGACTTGTCAAATGCCCCCAATTTAAAAGAGTGCTATACAACAAACGCGATGAAGTTTTTTACTTGACTGCTTCTATTTTGCATTTTTTTAAAAGGAAATAAATTATTTTGATTCGTGAGTATTTTCTGAATGGAATTGATTAGGAAGTTTGTCACTGAAAAACTAATATTTTATTCCAAAATTTTTTAGTACACAAGTTTTTTAGTTTGTAATGAAGTTTCTTTGTAAGCTAGTAACAGTATCCAGACTACGAATCCAATTTAGCAAGACAGGGTTGTCATAAGCCAATAGGAAAACGTATTTCCACCATCGGGCGATTTTCTTGCAATGTTTTTCTACATAAATAGTTTATACTTCATGTACATATAGTGATCGCTTGGTGATTTTCCAAAGCTCCTAAAAAAATTACCAAAGTATTTCCTATTATATATTTTTCAGCAATTCCGGACAAACTCGCTGTGCTGAAGTATGGCCAGCAACTTTTTATGTGGTCGTTGGTAGATCGGAGCGCTGCCGATGACCAGACACAACTGGAAATGAGGATAAAGCATTTCTGTGCTGTGATTGGTTGATCAAAAAATCGACTAACGATTATTTGATCCAGATCAAAACCTGGCAATAACCTCAAATAAAATGCTAGCGATTACTTATCGATTTCTCCAGAAACAAAAATAACAAAACTCTGCAATCGCCAATCACCCACCTAGCGATCACTATATGTGCATGCAGTTTTACGTTTCGCAACCTAACTATAGCTTTTTAAAAGTGAGCTTGACAGCTAACTACCATACACCCTGAGCGCCTCGTGGAGCATCTTTTCTGAGAACTTGTCTTTCTTTGGTAATAGCTGGGCAGTTATTTGCTGCGGCTATTCAATTGGGCGATTTCTTGAAAATGATCATTGTATAGCAAATACACATATGCATATATATATAGATATATACACCGATATATTTTCATCTTTGTCAAAACGGAAGCTCTTATTTCAGTGAAACACGTATTTCAATTAAGCGAAGTTTATCATTGAAGGAAGTATAATTAAATATTTGCAAGAAAAAAAGTTGATACTTGTAATGAATTATCCATTTATTCAAAAATTTTTCCAAGTTGCCACTTGACACGAAGCAAGCACTAAAAATTGAGCTTTGCATAACAACATGAAATCTCAAAATCAAAAATGGAATTACCTATCAATAGAAAAAATAAACCAACTATGTATTGAAAAAATGATTTTGTCATTTAAAATGTTACTCGGAAAGCTTAGAAACATCTATCGAGTGATCATTTGTTCAGATAATACTAAGTTAAAGTGATATGTAAAGGATTTTGTTACACCTTTACCGACAGCTACTAGAGAGAGAGTCTACCCGGTGTTGGATAGCAGGCAACCAATGATTTACAGGCAACCAGCCAAACTTATTACGATCAGTTCAAGTTATTAAGCACTTTATTATGCAGAATACAAAAGCTAGCAGGAGATGCTTCCTAGACAAGCTCACAAACTACTCTGCCATGCAGGGCTAATGTCTCAGGATTTATAGAGAATGCATGCAGTTGAAAATACAGGAATATGATTGGCTAAAAAAATCAGCCCATAACGCACAACAAGCTTGCACATTGTAATCTGGCTAACTGCCAACATATAAATAGACATACACTGACATCTTGGAAAATTACCACAAGAGTTAGCAACAACAATAGTTTATTTAAAGAGTGGAAGTTCTCCAATGAGCTACTAGTAGTATAAGAATGCCTTGACTCATCTGCTTCCAACAGCTCGCCTTCTGCAGCTTGTAGTGCTATCAACTAACGTGTTGGCTAGCGCGTCCCATTGACTCACCTAGCGTGAAGCCAAGGTACACTAGACTAGAGATTTGGTCTCGTGTGACCAGGGCTCGTGTGACCAGGGCTCGTGTGACCAGGGCTCGTGTGACCAGGGCTCGTGTGACCAGGGCTCGTGTGACCAGGGCTCGTGTGACCAGGGCTCGTGTGACCAGGGCTCGTGTGACCAGGGCTCGTGTGACCAGGGCTCGGGTGATCAGTGTCTACAGCTAGCAAATACCCTTGCAGGTTATTAGCGCAGTGGCCACTCCATGTAAATCTATCACAATATATCTATATAGAATGCAAGATATCTATATAATAGTTGAAGGTTGAAACACAATAAATAAGTGAAACATATTGAGACATCGTTAATTAGTTCTTTCTCTCACAATAAAAGTTGGTTGGTGTATCACACGCTTTATCATTAAACTTGTGACTGCCAGTACGAATTGCCATACAATTTCCATCTCCACTTGGTTGGTTCATATGCCACCAATCAAATGTGAGAGATCCTGCTGACCACCCAACCCATTGCCAGATTCCTCCTATTTTCAGTCCTCCGGTCCATGCCCCAGACTCAGGCCAAACTGTTGATGTAAGAGAACATTCCCCAGTAAATAACATTGTCAGTGATTATGAAATAATGATAATAAAGATTTTAATGTCTGGTTACCTGGTGTGTTCTTGAGGAAGTTGGTGAACCACAAGACAGAATCCAAACTATTAAAGGTAACAAGGTGTTCACCATGGGAAAAGCAATAGTCGTTGGCATCTTCCCAAGTCATCTTTATCTCAATGAGCCGGATGCAAGTGTTAGAGTGATGGTTAAGGACGTAGAGGTTGGGACAAGTGGCGTGTGCTGAAATTACACATAAAAAATGATGAAGCCATATTTGTTGAAACATACTGTATGCTTTAAGTTTGTCGGATAAAATATTATTGATTTTTTGGTATTTATAACTCTTTGAAATGAAAGCAATTATAAAAAAACTTTTTTATTAGTTCAGTTTTAAGCAGTTAAAAACTTAAAGATATTGTGTGGTCAATAGGGAGGGATCTCATGTCTTGTAATAGGAGATACTTTTGGCAGAAGCTATTTTAATAAGCTGATGCACAAGTCCGGTCGGTAGCATTTCTAAAATCAACTGGTAATAAAAACTACCTTGCCATTGACATACCTTCAAAAAATATCCGTGAGGGGTGTTCCTCACTTTGGCTGGATGAGAGGTCTTCATTTTGGCTGGGTACCAGAGGCGAGTCATAGAGCATACACAGTAGTTCGGTACTCTTGTACTCAAATGATATACAGTGTTGTATACCAACTGAGAGACAGCGGGAGGCGCATCTGACACTGTCAGTAGCCTTGCATTGGAGAGAAGGGGTGGAGCTGTTACTGTATCCTACCTTTTGTTTGAACAACAGGTTGTTGGTGTCTAGGCAACTCTAGAAGTCAAGAAAATTGTGAATGCCAGGTCAGAGCTTTTGTCAATGACACAAAAAGCTTACCATTTAAGATTTGGTGAGTAGTAGCCTTTGCCCCCTAGTACGACTACAAGGTACCCTCAAAAACCAAACACTGCTTGTGTTTATTCCTCTTCTCTCTCACTGGTCAAAACAGTCTCACTCCCAAAGAGACTACTCCGTTTGGGGTCTACACCAAACACAGATGTTACCAACTTGGGTAGTATCCTAGACTCAGACAGATTAACCGTAGTATAAGAGAAATAATTTATTGTCCACACCCTAGCACTATAATATAGCAGCAAAACAACCCGGATGACATCTGTTTCTACAATACAGCCCTTTTTATAGGAGACATAAAGGAACTTCCACCCCTTTGTTAGGGATGAGCCAGTCATACAAAACAAACATGCAGATTATATACACTGAAGTAAACAACAGTTAGCAATCATAAAGTTTGTGCATGGTGAAGCTCTTCAACATACAATAGCAGCCATTCTGAAGTGGGGAGAGGGGGGGGGGGAGGAGCGAGCTGGAAGTGTAAAAATAGCAAGCTAATTATTCCAGCTCGGCATCTTGTCTCCGTGAGTACTTATTTTAATTGTCTCTAGCCAGGTTCCAAATCTTATGGCCCTAAGGCTTCCATTAGCGGTATAATCTGAGTATTTAGGTTATGATACCGGCTGGGTGCAGGGACTTTATAATATATGTAGTGGAACCTAAGCTAGCATATAGGGCTGGTATGGGAAATACATAGCAACATGGAGGGATACGAGGTACTACAAAGGGTAGCACTAAAAGGGGATTTTGTAAGTGGTAGAAGGAAAGGGTGCATGGAATGTTTGGCGGATGGAGGTGGTGGAGGGGTATGGTGACGTTCCGATATTAATTTCTCCCGCAATAGGAGCACCATGCTATTCCGGTATAATATACAGAGATAACAAATAGCTTATAGTCAAGGAAGTTAACAACTGACTGTACTACTTATGAATTATTTAAATGTTAACAACAAAGCAGCAGTCAAGTGTTAAATAATGAAATGAACTTATTACTTACACCACCGACAGCCAGCAGATATATCTGTAGAGAGAGAAGCAGATGATGCTGTATAAAATGATACATAATGTCTGGTAGTGACAGCTGTACTGGTTTCGTTTGTAGACTGTTAACGCTATATATTTGAGATACAAACTAATTATTTTAGTTGTAAATTTCATCTTTGAAAGGACAAAACTGATATGCAAAAACTCATTATTGCAACTGTACAAACACTCAGTTGATTATAATTTATATCTCATGTTCACATTTTCAATTAAGATAACAGTTCGTCGATCCTGGCATTGTTAATGAAGCCTTAACAGAGCTTTATATAAATGTTACTTGTTAATTAAAATCAATAAACAAATTTATTTAACAGTAAGCGTTTTATGCGTTCTCCATCGGCAAAGAATCTGCGAGGATGAAAATGTAAAAGTAGAATGTCTTCAAATTGAGCAGAGAGAGAAAAGGAAGTAAAAGATGAAAAGGGTAGTGCTGGGCAGGGGTGTAACAGGGTAGAGGGTGTGAGGTAGAGTGGGCAAGGTGGAATAATATTGTGGGGAAGGCAGGAGGGATATGGGCAATAAAAGAGCCGGTGGGCGTATTTGAATGATATGGGTAATGCTGCTAGTTATTTATATGTGCCATGGTGTATTGTAACGATTTTAAACCGGGAAAATAAAGTGCCAATAGACTAAATTGATTGAAATTGCATTCGATTTCTTCTGCTTTGCACGCTGAGTCAAGGTCACAGCGGTTTCTCCGTGATCCTATCTACTTCAGCTGTTGCTTTGTAGTACCGAGTCGCTCATTACCGCCATCTTTTTGGCACCCAACACAGGGTTTCACAATGCACTCGTTTAACTCCACAATTAATACCTATCAGGCATCGAATATCTGAAAGCAGTTTACACTAGACTAAAGTTACTGTTTTTTTATCTTCTGCAACTTTCAATTGGTTGTTAGAACAGTTTCTAATATTTTTTCCCACAGAAGACTATGACTTGTTTACCAACTCGTCTTAATAGATATAGCATACATTTCTTTTGGTAAGGTACAAGAAGAGAACACATTATACTGTAAATGATTTGAGTCTTTTTATTGGAAACATCACTAATTACCCAAAAAAAGCCTCTCAAAGATGTCATTTACGCAAACTGACTCTTTGAACCCAGCGTGACTAGTAACTAGTAAACGCTTCAATAGCAATCACTAGGGCCACTATAGTAACATCAGTCACTACCGTCAGATCATGTCAAGCTTTGGGCCAGATCTCCTTAACTACTGTCACCGTACACCAAGCTGTTGATGGAGTCGAAATAGTACCTCTTATCATCAAAGGTTGCGGTACCTGCAAATTGCAGAACGGCAGAACTGCAGAACAGGTCGCAAAACGCAGAACAACCCATAGACCGGTTATTTCCCTTTTTTAAATTACTTTTGAGGAGTTGTCTTCACATTCATAAGGGTACAAGGGTACAGGTCTATGAAAAATATTAATTGTCGTAGTCCGAATAATTTACAAAATGAACATCAATATTTTACCAAATGAAAAGTTTCATGATATTTTATATGGTGGCTCCTAGCTCCTTCGAGATCGTCTTCAAACTCGAAAACGTTTTTGTAATTTCACGGTTTCGTTTTTGAAATTAATTAACAAAAATTTGGGGAATTACAGTCAATTTTATAGGATTTTTGGGCTATTTTGCCAAACGGGCCGTTATTTGTTTAGGAAAGCTGGTTATTTCACTGTAATTCTTAAAAAATGCTCTTGGTTGAAAGCGAAAACGTTTTGCGTAGTTGAAAACGAAACCGTGATAAAAGTTCCATTTATTTCGAGTTCAAATCGAAAGAGAGGCTCAAGTGGAAAATGAAAACGAAAGCGCGTGTTTTTGCGGCGTTGGCGCCTAAGATAATTTATACGGTAACGAATTATCATTGGGGTAAGTTTTTTGGAGCAGCTCCGCAGTAAACCTTCAGTATCCGGTTAGGAAATCCCTTATAAAATAATATTTTTTCCCCCATATTATTCTTTTACATTTGCCTGTGTATCTATCTAGTGATAGAAACATCATCATGTTTAAAATATTAGATTGTTGTGATTGTTGATGATATGGTTGATACAACGTAGCAGCCTAGTAATTCATCATTGATCATCTCATGATCCTTTCTTGTCAACTTCAATATTTTTATTAAATAAATTATAATAATTAATAATAAATTATTAAAATTATTATGATTATTAATTGTTAGTATTATTTAATTATTAGTATTAATAATACTAATAATTAAATACTAACAATTAATAATCATAGTAAATAGTAATAATGATGTTATAATAATAATTGTAATAATAATAATAGTCTTTTATAATAATAATAATGATAATAATCAATCAATCAACAGAAAGAAGATAGATGATGATAGATGATTGTTGTTGATATGACTAAACACTAATAATAATTAGTATTGTAATTATTATTATTATAATCAATGAAAAAGCACAACAATAAATTAATAAATTATTAATAATGGTTTGTTTCTTCTTGTGATTTTTTCATTAATATTATTATCAAATAATAAATAAATAATTGTAGTAACTATTATTGTTATTATTATTATAATAACAGTAGTGAGTCATTGTTTTATTATAGTAATTATTAAAATAATAATATTAATAATAATGATTATATTATTAATATTTATTTTATTTAATGATAAATAAATTATTATTATTTATGATAATTATTAGTAACAGTTGAAATCAATAAATTGATTTTGAATAAATGATTATAGTAATAACAGTACCTAACTAATAATCGTAATTGCTATCTTATTGCTGTTGTTTGTTGTTGCATAGACAAATCAATCAGTAATTATTAATAATAATTTATTAATGAATCAATTTCAAGTATTTGCTATTATTAATTGGTTATTAATTATTATTTAATAAAATTATTATTAGTAATTGAAATTGTGTTAATTGTTGTTCTGTAGTCTTTCTAATATCGTTCTTGATGCTGATCATCTAAAAGGTATTTGTTGTTATTACTTATTTGGTTGTATTAGTATATATAATGTAATACTATATATAATATATATATATATATAATATAACACTACTATGAATGTACAATTGTGTTAAGTAAAACATAATAAATAAGGAAGTAATAAAAGTTTTAAGAAACACGCAATTATCAGTTTGTAGGTGCTTATCAGTGGTATGACAGGTGTGGTGAATTTAGCAGAAAGTTGTGTTGATTTTGATAAGTTGCTAGGTGCGAAATAATGATGACGGATAATACACTTGAAGATATTCGAATAAGCATAGACAGGAATGAATGCTGTAATGCATGCATACAAACCTACTCAATGAGTGCTGATACTTCTAAAGATGAATACTGAAACACCCAGACTAAATGCATACTCTACTGCCAAGAACAACATTTCAATGTATAGACTAACAAGCATTAAAAAATCATTCCAGTTCAGAAGTAAAATATCGTTACAACCTTCGATTCACCGGGTGTTTACACTCTGAAGCGGAAGTTGAAATGGTATTTTACATGTTGCCAGGAGTGAGGGTCAACTCACTTCTTTGACAAACTTTGAAATATTTTTGCTCCATAGTAGGCATTCATCTCTGGTTTGTCAACTTGTGTTCAAAGTGTTTGCTTTCATAACCAACCACCGTTGTTTATTTCTGTATTTCTTCGCTCTAATTCCCTCTGGTATTTATTATTATTGGACATATATGAAGAAATTTGTATTAAGGATCATAACAAACATTGACTATACAGTTACTTAGAAAGCTGGCACATTTTTCATAAATAATTAAAAATAGTTGATCATAATATTGATCTACAGTTTAGATACGTTTTATGAGGTGCTGATTAAAATAATTGTGGTTGAAAAGCTTTTTTTATAGTGCATATGTTAGGTTTGATAAAAAATTTATTGATTACGTAATGAGCAGCTTATGTACTACGACTGAACCGCAATCATGTTAGTAAATGTGGAACTATAAGCTTTGTTGCAATCCAGTTCCTACAAAAGCTTCAGAAGAGAAAAATTTATTGATCATGTTTTTGCTGAAACAATTATGCCAATAATTGTTTGCAATTGTTCTGCTTTGCGTCCTAGCACGTTGTTAGTGTTTATTTATTGTAATGTTTGCACATATATTTCAAATAGAGAATAGTTTCAGTTTGTTTGAAGTCCTTGTGCATAAATAATTTTAATAGTTTTGAAATAATAGAAGAATTATGTTCTCAAAACATGACCTGAAAAATTCATCTCAACCTGTTGATTATTGTCTCAGAAGCTGAAAAGTTATGTTTGAGAGTGATATGCATGGTGTATGAAGTTACCTCCTATTTTATACCCACCAACTTCGTCTTGTGTGTGCTGAGCATAGAAACTAGTAAAACTGTGCGCCTCATATGATTAGCTATTTAGCTATAATTAATCACAGTTATTAGCTGCATGCAGTAAGTTGCCAAAGTCCACTCAATCAACAGACACAGTCAATACTTGAAAGCAAGTTTTTTTAGCTGTAATGCCATAGCTGCAACTAGGTGTAGGTAATTCTTATTATTACCTGAAAAAAACTACCTTAGAGCTTCGAATTGAGGGTGGTGGATAGTATTTGTTAGCTGGCATTGGCAGCAAGTTAAAGGCTTTTTGTTGCTTTGTCTGGCAAAGTAAATCACTTGTGATGTGATGTTGAGAATGGCTGGTCTTATTGGCGCATACTTTTGTATGTTCAATCAATCCTGACTGTTAGTTTCTATCGCTGGTGCGAAATCAGCTAAATGTCTGATTTTATCGATATTTATGCTCAATGACGTTAACCATATAACACTGCAGTTCTTTATTTTAATTAGTAGGAAACAACAAAGTGTAAAGACAAATCAAATACTGTAGAGAGTTTATGCTTTGGATGGAGTGGAAGATCAACAGCCACATTTCTGATTCAAAGATGGAATATTATCAGGTATTTAAACCATCTGCGCTTGATGAACATTAGTGCTGGATCAGTGAAAATTGATGTTTCACATGAAACAAAAAAACAGTAGGCCTATTTGGTAATGTCATTTAACGAGCATAGGCCAGGCTTAGCTAGACTCACTTTGGGTGTAGAGTTTTTCTCTCATTGAGAATTGTAAAACTATTGAAAAAGTTAACTTGCAGCAACAAAAATGCAGTAGATCTATTGGGGTTTATGGGAGTCTATGACTGCCTGGTCAACGTAAGGGACTATCTGTAAGCGGCAGTTCAATTATTATATTTTACAGTGCATTTGAGCAAGTAATTGGAACACATAGATTGAGTTTTCAGTTTAAAAATCTTCATTATTACTATTTAGTGTGCTTTTCAATTTTTTCCTCAAGAAGGTAGAGAATCTTTTAGATTTAATTATTCTCATTGCTGTGAAAAAAACAATGCCAAAACTTTAATTCTGGCAGTGTAGTTTGTTTTCGTTTCAAAAGTAAGCTAAAATTATTGTTTACTTAATTCTCAATCTAAAAGATTATTTTTTTTTGTTAAAAGTTATTCGTTGGTTTTTTTTATTTTAATCACGAAACACTGTCATGCGAAGGCCAACTTATATGTGATATTGACTTTACCAAAGAGGTAAAAAATTGCAGACTTGAAAAAAACCGCTCCAAAAAAGTTGCAATTTGTTGCGATCTGAATTTGTGCGATCACAAATGGCTCTGTACAATGCCAATATTTGGGAAGCCCCACTTCTACATGAACAAACCAAAATTTTGAAAACTCGCTTTATAGCTCTATATAACTTGCCGTGTCTTTGTGAAAAAATTGCGTGGAGATCAGTGCTGACTGTGTTTATAGGAATTGCCTCAGTGGGAAGAGGGCAACTCCCTATAAGTTTGTAAAATACATTTCACTCTGAAAGTAGGCATCCAAAGCCTTTTAATAAGAGCTTGCAGTGATGAATTTATGTGACCTAGAGTTTCCGCTGTGGTGATTAAAAAGAATAGCAATGAATTAGCCATTGCAGTGATCTTAAACTGGTAGTGTAAAATCATTAGTCAAAAGCTGTGCAGGTAGAAAACTTTCGTGACTACCCATAAGCTATTTGTTAGGGGCTCGCTATTACATTGTACGCTTGACCTGACAGTTGTAACTCGAGAGAAAACTACTCCTGACCGCTTATGAGTTATTAGCTATGTTGACTCGTTCTCTAGTGCCTTCACATTAGCAATACATGATTTGCTAGTCCATAATAGAGCCAATTGCTAGTCTTTTGAAGTTATTTCCACATGCGTTAGGAGGTCGCAACTCCTGCAGAAGCATTTTTAGAACAATAGTTCCTGTATAATTCTGTCCCGATTTTGAATTTGATTTGATTCGTTGTACGCAATTTATTGCATATTTTGTAGTATGGGAGATGACAGATACCCTATTTGATGATGGAGAAGATACAGTGCGTAAAGTTCTGCTGACTGATTTTTTTAACCAAAAGTATTTTTGATTACATGACTGTTGAGAGTGGCTAGAGTGTGATACTCTTTCCACAACTGATATTGGCAAGAATAATGATGTAACCGTTCAGTTGACAGATAGATTTTTTCAATGTTTTGTTGGTGATTGTCTGCCTTAACTTGTATGCTTAAATTTTATGATAATATATTTCTATTTCTCAGCATATAATTCATATATGCATCATTAAATCAATAAAACATAAAAACATGCGCAGTTAGAACAATATTATTTTAAAAATGAAAAAAGTTGGTTGTTATACAAAGTTGATTAAAAATATTCATGGTGGCAAAATAGTGGCAACTGCATAACATAAGCATAAAAACATATTGCAAGCTTGGGTCGCAGAACATCAACCTTATATTACAATTGATATTATATTCTAAAAGTAAAAATTATGTGGATTCCAGATAATTATAATAGGATGAAGATGATATACAAATTGTGAAACACCTATTTTCATCAATACTTCCCTTGCACGACTTCCTCATACATTAGAGATATGGCGACTACCAACATATGAAAGCAATAACAGAGAAATTTGCAGTGTGACATGCAGCATGCTTCTTAGCAAAAAAATTACATCTGAATAATAATATAATTGATATACCTACGTAACGAACGAGCAAAAGTGAACATCTTTTCACTGAAGCTTTGCCCTTACATGCCGCTCATGATGGATGGGGTGAGGCATTTTCAGAGATTATGAACATTGCAAGTTAAACACAATTTTAAATGCACACTACCAAAATGAAAAGCAGAATTTCTGATGCTATCCTAGACTGTTTCGCTATCCCAAGGCCATTTGTGATGTTCAGGCATCATCAGTTGCAACAGGTAGGCTGCTGGCTGTTAGTTTTCATTGTACACAAACTTTCTTGTCTCAACTTGAAGTGGGTGAGGCATGGTTGGACATCGTGAGGTTTCTTGCTTGCTTCAGTATAAGCTTTCACTGCCTGCTACCATAAAAAAGGTTATGAGTAATACATGGTATTTTCGCTGGCCATTCTTTTTATATGAATATTTTTCTTCGCTAGGTAAACTTTCACAATCAATCAGGGATGCCTGGTTGGGGTCTGTCCACTGGGCTTGACGATGATGTCATCGGTCTTGGGTTCAAACCCCAGTTATCTTTTCTGCAGTTTCAAAAACTTTTACGACCAATTGACTTTGAAAAATTGACCTGGCAATGACAATTCATTTTGAGAGCAATAGCAAGCAGGCAACGTGTGGACTTCAACGTTTTGTTTTGGCATGAAAACGCATCGAGGAAGTGTGAGATAAAAGAAAGAGGGTGTAAGTTTTTGATGATACAAAAATCTAATCTGACACACAGCCAAAATTTTAAAAATGAGATATTACTTGTGAGATTTTCACAAGTTTAATCTTGCATGCTTCATCAAATGTATCACTGTTAGGACTAGCATATGTATATCAATATAAACCATACCTTGTTGGAGCATTGCGCATCGAGCTGTTGCACTTTTATTTTCTAGGGCCTTGTTTTAGGCCAGGTTTGTTTTTATAGCTTTAAAACAGGAAGCAATGCAAAGATTCCTCTTTTCACTGTATTGCACTCCCTCTGTAAACATATGTCAAAAACATCACGAGAGTATCACAACTTCTTTGTATTCTAATGGGAGTAATGTTAAACACAATATGTCAGCAGCCGTTTAGTATGGTGGCTCAGAACGTTTTGTGTTTTGCGTTTTAAAACATCTGAACGCTTTCCAAACCGTTTGAACGAATTTGATATAATCTGAACTTTTGCAAAACTTCTGAACGCTTTGTGAAATCGTTTGTGTACTTGGAAAATCCGAGCCGACTCGCTGGTTCGCTCTATTCATCATAGATCTACATTACATTTATGATTGATAGATGTTTTTACTAAACAGTTGAAATTTCTTTAAATAAATAAAATGTTTTTATTTATTATATATTATTTGTTTTAACTTGTTTTAAATAATAAATACAACCCAATAATAAATTTAAATAAATAAAATTTTAGAGATTATATTCAACAACAATTTTATACAGTTGATTAATTTGCCCTGTCTTTTGATCTATGTCTATGTTGATAAAGTTGTATAGAGGCTATAAATAAAATGATGACGATCGCTTTTGGTTCAAAATCCATGTGCTTTGCAAACTTTTCCAAATGATTTAAAATAGTTTAGACTATTTCAAAACAGCTCAGACTATTTCAAAGTAGTTCATACGGTTTGTAAATAGTTCATACTCTTTCTAAAGCATCCATACGGTTTGTAATTTTCTAAATCATCTGAATCATTTCTAAGCCGTCTGAATTATTTGCAAAACAACTATACGGTTTGCAGAATTTACAATCGTTAGACAGGAAATACAGTTTTATAGCATGAATCCCTCAACTGCTGAGGCCGACGATTAATTTATTACAGCCAAAAGCCCGTTTTTAAGCATAGTTTCTTGGATTAATTGACTACAATTACCCAATTATTTTCGATGTAAAAGACGCTTTGCAAACCGTCTGGACTATTTCAAATCCGTTCATACGATTTGAAAACGAAACCGTCTAATGTTATGAGCCACCATAGTTTAGATAGGATTAATTTAACATAAGTGAAACCAACGTGAAAGAACAAAAGACGCTGCTTTTTAGTAAGTCATAGCACAAATGTGACATTAAGTAGCAGGGTTGGTTGGTCAATTAAAACATTTGTTGTCTCGCTACCATACTCACTGTGACAATAATAACATCTAGTTGTTGTTGCACTCCCTACTGATTTGTTACTGTCTGCAGAGTTAAATCCAACACAACAATGATGATGATCTTGATGCACGCAGAAAAAACAGAAATTAGCCCGAGATGAAAAAAAGCGTATCGAGCAATAGTATTATAATATATTATAATTATTATTCATCAAACTACTACTATCATAATAATCATCGGTAATGATGATAATAATTATTAGCTGATAATAATTACGACTATAATAATTATTAATAATAATAGATAGTAATAATAATAAATAATATTATTAATTTTAAACTCAATAATAATTAATACAACAACAACAATAATTATTTTAATAATAATAATTATCATAATAATAATAATAAGTTGTAGTAACAGTAGCTGTAGAGTATTATTATTATTAGCAGCAGAAGTAGCAGTATAACTTATTCAAATTATTATTTATTACTAAGTGAGTGAGTCTAATAAAAATAATAATACATACTTATACTACTATCTATATTACTATTACTACTAGTCTAGTAGGAAGTAGTAGTACGTACTGGTACTTGCTTGTGAGTCTCAGTAGTGTGTTGTTAAAATTTATTTTTTGATTGAAACCACCACTGCCAGAAAAAATGATGGTTCATTCATTAATAACAATAACAAGTTGAAGTGGTGAAAGAAATTTCATAATTCATAAAAGCCCATTTCTTTCAGGCAGATAAATCTTGTTCATTGAAAAAAATAATAACCAACTACAACAACATTGCTGATACTAATTTCACAACAACAACAAGACTTACCAGGCGCGGCTGCACTCCCAATAGAGTGACAAAATTTCTCGATAGTCTATTGGCTTATTTTAATTACCCATGCGCGTTTTTGTAACTACTGTAAAACTCCAACATTACCAGTGTGTTTTTGCTCACGCTTTCGTTTTTGAAACTCACTATTTAGTTTTCCCACGAAAACGTTTTCGAGTTTAAGTCGATCTCGAAGGACTAAGGAGCCACCATAATTTTAGGATCAGTTAAGACAAGTTCACAGCTGCTGTCGTGGACAAACTTTACAGCGGAAATCCAGTTTGGTCGTGCAGGCAAGTGAAAGAATCTCTCAACAACGGCAAGCAATGCCTAGAAAATCTTCAAACAAAATGTTAGTCAACCAAATTATCTTAAAGCTGTCCTTGATCGGTTTGTTTTTCACTGAGTGAACCAACAGTGTTTAGACCAATTATTATTGTTGTTCCGATAGATTAGCTGTTATTGTTATAATTATTATTATTTATTAGCCATACAGATATAATCTGTATGGCTATTGTTTTAGTAGGTTTTATTATTATTAGCCATACAGATATAATCTGTATGGCTATTGTTTTAGTAGGTTTTATTATTATTATTATTATTATTATTAGCCATACAGATATAATCTGTATGGCTATTGTTTTAGTAGGTTTTATTATTATTATTAGCCATACAGATATAATCTGTATGGCTATTGTTTTAGTAGGTTTTATTATTATTAGCCATACAGATATAATCTGTATGGCTATTGTTTTAGTAGGTTTTATTATTATTATTAGCCATACAGATATAATCTGTATGGCTATTGTTTTAGTAGGTTTTATTATTAGCCATACAGATATAATCTGTATGGCTATTGTTTTAGTAGGTTTTCTTATTATTATTTTTCTTTCGCCGCATTCTAACCACTAGATTTCAGTTTCTGTCTTCTTCTATAACTACAGATTCGCTGATTAGAACTCTCTAAAAAGTAGTTGGTTACGTAGGGGTACATCTGGAGATTAACGAAATATTTTTTTTCAAGTTAAGAAAGTTACCACGTCACAGCTATTCCACTTTTCGCACGCCTCTTCAACAGCCAATTTCGTTCAATAAATGGTGAATAACACTGTCACTTTTCATCTAAACTGCATGATATTTATATGAGGGTGTGCGGCTATGGTAGATGTATACAGGCATCAAAAGTTTTCAATAGCAAGTTTACAAGTTTTTCAAGGAGAGGCAATTTTTAGTGATTTTCAGAAAATTCGAACTCTTTCACTGGAAGAGATTCTGATCTAAACTGTTGTAATACAAGTAGATATGGCATGTTTTCCCACAGCAGGGGCCTATTACGACGTTATGTCATGACACAACGTTGTTGAGTGAACTGCAGTTTGATCAACGACGTCGCGTCATGACACAACGTCATAGTCTGCTGGAAGAAATTCTAATATAAACTGTTGGAATACAAGTAGATATAGCAGGTTTTCTCACAGGAGAGGCCTATTAGGACTTTACGTCATGACACGACGTCTTTAAGCAAGCAGCAGTTTGATCAACAACGTTGTGAACTGAGCTGCGTAATGACACAACGTCATAGTCTGCTCAAACGAATAGAGGCATTAGCATTGAGTAACTTACGTGGAATGTTGCCAAGTGCATGTGTACTTTGACAGACCATTTAGAGAGTTGCCTGCCACCTCGGAGAAGACAACTCCGAACGAAACACTTATATTGCTCTTTAACTTTTGAACCGTTTGTCGCAAGTCACTAAAACTTTTTTTAATCAAAGCCATCCATGTGTGCATGTTTTACAACCAATAATGCCGCATACAATGGTTTCACACCACTACACGCTCTTCCATGAAAACTCAAAGCAATACCAGTTTTTATTGGTTCTTACGTTGTTCATAACCGATCTTGGAAGACACATTGATTCAGTCACATTGATTAACATTCTGAAAAAAAATGAACAGTAGTAATATATGCGCAGAACTGGGTGGCTTATGTTTTTGGATGTTAAACATTATACAGAGAGGACAAATTTTAAGTTATATGTGCATTTATCAACAATATGCACAGCTTGCCTGATCTAAATGTTATATTCTGTCACTACAGTAATTGCCTAAAAACTTTAAAAGATTTGTTGAGAGGGTAACTCCTAAAATAAACCAGTTTCCGTCTTGACAAGGGAAGTTAGTCGTCTAAAGACAACTTGATGCAATCATAAGTACTCAACCCATGAGCTGCTTAGTTGGAAAGCTGCCAAGTTTCTTTGAATCATGTAGTTTCATTAATAGCTGTGTTTTAAATCAGATACCGAGAGGATAACTCCTTAAAATATGCATTTTTCTCCATAACTTTTGAACCGTTAGTCGAAAATGGATAATTTTTTTTTCGTCTGACTCAGCATCTGTATGGCTTTTATTTTCTCTACAGAGAAAACATTTTAGTCTAGTTATTATTATTATTATTATTATTATTATTATTATTTTTCTTTCGCGAACTTTCTTCTTCTATAACTACAGATTCGCTGATCGGAACTCTCTAAAAAATAGTTGGTTACGTAGGGACACATCTGAAATTTTATGAAAGTCATTTTCTCGAGTTAAGAAAGTAACGGTGTCACAGCTATTCCACTTTCCGCAAGCCTCTTCAACAGCTATTTTTGTTCAATAAATGCTAAATAGCTCTGTCACTTTTCATCAAAACTGCATGATTTTTATATGGGGGTGTGCAGCTATGGTATATGTACACAGGCATCAACAGTTTTCAATAGTAAGTTTACAAGTTTTTCAAAGAGAGGCAATTTTTAATGATTTTGAGAAAATTTGAACTTTTTTGCTGGAAGAAATTCCAATTTAAACTGTTGAAATTACAGGTAGATATGGCGTGTTTTCTCACAGGAGGGGCCTATTAGGACGTTATGTCATGACACAACGTTGTTGAGTGAACTGCAGTTTGATCAAGGACGTTGCGTCATGACACACCGTCATAGTCTGCTGGAAGAAATTCCAATATAAATTGTTGGAATACAAGTAGATATGGCA
Organism: Cryptosula pallasiana; assembly: GCA_945261195.1. Taxonomy (NCBI): domain Eukaryota; kingdom Metazoa; phylum Bryozoa; class Gymnolaemata; order Cheilostomatida; family Cryptosulidae; genus Cryptosula; species Cryptosula pallasiana. Next base: position 12,537,671 of record OX183132.1, read on the forward strand.
GGTTTTCTCACAGGAGAGGCCTATTAGGACTTTAAGTCATGACACGAAGTCTTTAAGCAAGCAGCAGTTTGATCAACGTCGTTGTGAAGTGAGCTGTGTAATGACACAACGTCATAGTCTGCTCAAACGAATAGAGCCATGAACATTGAGTGACCTACTTGGAATGTTGCCAAGTGCATGAGTACTTTGACATACCATTTAGAGAGTTGCCTGCCATCTCGGAGAAGATAACTCCGAACAAAACACTTACATTGCTCTTTAACTTTTGAACCGTTTGTCGCAAGTCACTAAAACTTTTTTTAATCAAAGCCATGTGTGCATGTTTTACAGCCAATAATGCCGCATACAATGGTTTCACACCACAACACGCTCTTCCATTTAAACTCAAAGAAATACCAGTTTTTATTGGTTCTTACGTTGATCATAACCGATCTTGGAAGACACATTGATTAAGTCACATTGACTAACATTCCGAAAAAATAATGAACAGTAGTAATATATGAGCAGAACAGGGTTGTTTATGTTTTTGAATGTTAAACATTCTACAGAGAGGACAACTCTTAGGTTGCATGTAAATATATCATCAAATTGCACAGCTTCTCTCATCAAAATATTATGTTCTGTCACTATAGTAACTGCCTGAAACTTTGAAAGTTTTGTTGGGAGGGTAACTCCTAAAATAAACCAGTTTCCGTCTTGACAAGGGAAGTTAGTCGTGCAAAAACAACTGGATGCGTTCATAATCATTCAAACCATGAGCTGTTTACTTGGAAAGCTGCCAAATTGTTTTGCATCATGTAATTTCATTAATAGCTGCGTTTTCCATCAGATACCGAGAGGATAACTCCTCAAAAATCGCATTTTTTTCCATAACTTTTGAACCGTAAGTCGAAAATGGATCATTTTTTTTTCGTCAGACTGAGCATCTGTATGGCTTTTAATTTTTCTACAGAAAAAATAATCTTTTCTAGTTATTATTATTATTATTATTATTATTTTTCTTTCGCGAACTTTCTTCTTCTATAACTACAGATTCGTTGATCGGAACTCTCTAAAAAATAGTTGGTTACGTAGGGACACATCTGAAATTTTATGAAAGTATTTTTCTCGAGTTAAGAAAGTCACGGTGTCACAGCTATTCCACTTTCCGCAAGCCTCTTCAACAGCCATTTTTGTTCAATAAATGCTGAATAGCTCTGTCACTTTTCATCAAAACTGCATGATTTTCATGTGAGGGTGTGCAGCTATGGTAGATGTACACAGGCATCAAAAGTTTTCAATAGTAAGTTTACAAGTTTTTCAAGGAGAGGCAATTTTTAATGATTTTGAGAAAATTTGAACTTTTTTGCTGGAAGAAACTCCAATCTAAACTGTGGAAATACAAGCAGATATGGCGTGTTTTCTCACAGGAGGGGCCTATTAGGACGTTATGTCATGACACGACGTTGTTGAGTGAACTGCAGTTTGATCAAGGACGTTGCGTCATGACACACCGTCATAGTCTGCTGGAAGAAATTCCAATATAAACTGTTGGAATACAAGTAGATATGGCAGATTTTCTCACGGGAGAGGCCTATTAAGACTTTAAGTCATGACACGACGTCTTTAAGCAAGCAGCAGTTTGATCAACGTCGTTGTGAAGTGAGCTGTGTAATGACACAACGTCATAGTCTGCTCAAACGAATAGAGCCATGAACATTGAGTAACCTACTTGGAATGTTGCCAAATGCATGAGTACTTTGACATACCATTTAGAGAGTTGCCTGCCATCTCGGAGAAGATAACTCCGAACAAAACACTTATACTGCTCTTTAACTTTTGAACCGTTTGTCGCAAGTCACTAAAACTTTTTTTAATCAAAGCCATGTGTGCATGTTTTACAGCCAATAATGCCGCATACAATGGTTTCACACCACAACACGCTCTTCCATTTAAACTCAAAGAAATACCAGTTTTTATTGGTTCTTACGTTGATCATAACCGATCTTGGAAGACACATAGATTAAGTCACATTGACTAACATTCCGAAAAAATAATGAACAGTAGTAATATATGAGCAGAACAGGGTTGTTTATGTTTTTGAATGTTAAACATTCTACAGAGAGGACAACTCTTAGGTTGCATGTAAATATATCATCAAATTGCGCAGCTTCTCTCATCAAAATATTATGTTCTGTCACTATAGTAACTGCCTGAAACTTTGAAAGTTTTGTTGAGAGGGTAACTCCTAAAATAAACCAGTTTCCGTCTTGACAAGGGAAGTTAGTCGTGTAAAAACAACTGGATGCGTTCATAATCATTCAAACCATGAGCTGTTTACTTGGAAGTCTGCTAAATTGTTTTGCATCATGTAATTTCATTAATAGCTGCGTTTTCCATGAGATACCGAGAGGATAACTCCACAAAAATCGCATTTTCTCCATAACTTTCGAACCGTAAGTCGAAAATGGATCATTTTTTTTTCGTCAGACTGAGCATCTGTATGGCTTTTAATTTTTCTACAGAAAAAATAATCTTTTCTAGTTATTATTATTATTATTATTATTTTTCTTTCGCGAACTTTCTTCTTCTATAACTACAGATTTGCTGATCGGAACTCTCTAAAAAATAGTTGGTTACGTAGGGACACATCTGAAATTTTATGAAAGTATTTTTCTCGAGTTAAGAAAGTCACGGTGTCACAGCTATTCCACTTTCCGCAAGCCTCTTCAACAGCTATTTTTGTTCAATAAATGCTAAATAGCTCTGTCACTTTTCATCAAAACTGCATGATTTTTATATGCGGGTGTGCAGCTATGGTATATGTACACAGGCATCAACAGTCTTCAATAGTAAGTTTACAAGTTTTTCAAGGAGAGGCAATTTTTAATGATTTTGAGAAAATTTGAACTTTTTTGCTGGAAGAAATTCCAATTTAAACTGTTGAAATTACAAGTAGACATGGCGTGTTTTCTCACAGGAGGGGCCTATTAGGACGTTATGTCATGACACAACGTTGTTGAGTGAACTGCAGTTTGATCAAGGACCTTATGAAGTGAGCTGCGTTATGACACAACGTCATAGTCTGCTCAAACGAATAGAGGCATTAGCGTTGAGTAACTTGCTTGGAATGTTGCCAATTGCAGTTGGATCAACAACGTTATGAACTGAGCTGCGTAATGACGCAACGTCATAGTTCATTCAAGTGAATAGAGGCATTAGCATTAACTAGCTTGCTTGGAATGTTGCCAAATGCATGTGTACTTTGACAGGCAATTCAGAGAGTTGCCTGCCACTCGGAGAAGAAAACTCCTAACAGAACCCTCATATTGCTTTTTAACTTCTGAACCATTTCTTGCAAGTCACTAAAACTTTTTTTAATCAAAGCCATGTGTGCATGTTTTACAGCCAATAATGCCATATACAATGGTTTCACACCACAACACGCTTTTCCATTAAAACTCAAAGCAATAACAGTTTTTATTGGTTCTTACTTACGTTGATCAAAAATGATTTTGGAAGACACATTGATTCAGTCACATTGACTAACATTCCGAAGAAAAAATGAACAGTAGTAATATATGAGCAGAACAGTGTTGTTTGTGTGTATTGATGTTAAACATTAAACAGAGAGGACAACTCCTAAGTTATATTAACATATATCATCAAATTGCGCAGCTGGTCTCGTCTAATTGTTATGTTATGTCACTATAGTAACTGCCTAAAAACTTTGAAAGTTTTGTTGAGAGGGTAACTCCTAAATCAATTCAATTTCCGTCTTGGTCAGGCAATTTGGGCGTATAAAAACAACTTGATGCGTTCATAATCATTCAAGCCATGAGCTGCTTACTTGGAAAGCTGCCAAATTTCTTTGTACCATGTAAAGTTACTCATAGTTGCCTTTTCAGATGGATTCCGAGAGGATAACTCCTCAAAAAATGCGTTTTGCTCCATAACTTTTGAACCGTAAGTCGAATTTGAACAATTTTTTTTTCGTTGAACCGTGCATCTGTATGGCTTTTATTTTCTCTACAGAGAAAACATTTTAGTCTAGTTATTATTATTATTATTATTATTATTATTATTATTATTTTTCTTTCGCGAACTTTCTTCTTCTATAACTACAGATTCGCTGATCGGAACTCTCTAAAAAATAGTTGGTTACGTAGGGACACATCTGAAATTTTATGAAAGTATTTTTCTCGAGTTAAGAAAGTAACGGTGTCACAGCTATTCCACTTTCCGCAAGCCTCTTCAACAGCTATTTTTGTTCAATAAATGCTAAATAGCTCTGTCACTTTTCATCAAAACTGCATGATTTTTATATGGGGGTGTGCAGCTATGGTATATGTACACAGGCATCAACAGTTTTCAATAGTAAGTTTACAAGTTTTTCAAGGAGAGGCAATTTTTAATGATTTTGAGAAAATTTGAACTTTTTTGCTGGAAGAAATTCCAATTTAAACTGTTGAAATTACAGGTAGATATGGCGTGTTTTCTCACAGGAGGGGCCTATTAGGACGTTATGTCATGACACAACGTTGTTGAGTGAACTGCAGTTTGATCAAGGACGTTGCGTCATGACACACCGTCATAGTCTGCTGGAAGAAATTCCAATATAAACTGTTGGAATACAAGTAGATATGGCAGGTTTTCTCACAGGAGAGGCCTATTAGGACTTTAAGTCATGACACGACGTCTTTAAGCAAGCAGCAGTTTGATCAACGTCGTTGTGAAGTGAGCTGTGTAATGACACAACGTCATAGTCTGCTCAAACGAATAGAGCCATGAACATTGAGTAACCTACTTGGAATGTTGCCAAGTGCATGAGTACTTTGACATACCATTTAGAGAGTTGCCTGCCATCTCGGAGAAGATAACTCCGAACAAAACACTTATATTGCTCTTTAACTTTTGAACCGTTTGTCGCAAGTCACTAAAACTTTTTTTAATCAAAGCCATGTGTGCATGTTTTACAGCCAATAATGCCGCATACAATGGTTTCACACCACAACACGCTCTTCCATTTAAACTCAAAGAAATACCAGTTTTTATTGGTTCTTACGTTGATCATAACCGATCTTGGAAGACACATTGATTAAGTCACATTGACTAACATTCCGAAAAAATAATGAACAGTAGTAATATATGAGCAGATCAGGGTTGTTTATGTTTTTGAATGTTAAACATTCTACAGAGAGGACAACTCTTAGGTTGCATGTAAATATATCATCAAATTGCGCAGCTTCTCTCATCAAAATATTATGTTCTGTCACTATAGTAACTGCCTGAAACTTTAAAAGTTTTGTTGAGAGGGTAACTCCTAAAATAAACCAGTTTCCGTCTTGACAAGGGAAGTTAGTCGTGTAAAAACAACTGGATGCGTTCATAATCATTCAAACCATGAGCTGTTTACTTGGAAAGCTGCCAAATTGTTTTGCATCATGTAATTTCATTAATAGCTGCGTTTTCCATCGGATACCGAGAGGATAACTCCTCAAAAATCGCATTTTTCTCCATAACTTTCGAACCGTAAGTCGAAAATGGATCATTTTTTTTTCGTCAGACTGAGCATCTGTATGGCTTTTAATTTTTCTACAGAAAAAATAATCTTTTCTAGTTATTATTATTATTATTATTATTATTATTATTTTTCTTTCGCGAACTTTCTTCTTCTATAACTACAGATTTGCTGATCGGAACTCTCTAAAAAATAGTTGGTTACGTAGGGACACATCTGAAATTTTATGAAAGTATTTTTCTCGAGTTAAGAAAGTCACGGTGTCACAGCTATTCCACTTTCCGCAAGCCTCTTCAACAGCTATTTTTGTTCAATAAATGCTAAATAGCTCTGTCACTTTTCATCAAAACTGCATGATTTTTATATGCGGGTGTGCAGCTATGGTATATGTACACAGGCATCAACAGTCTTCAATAGTAAGTTTACAAGTTTTTCAAGGAGAGGCAATTTTTAATGATTTTCAGAAAATTCGAACTTTTTCACTGGAAGAGATTCCGTTCTAAACTGTTGTAATACAAGTAGATATGGCATGTTTTCCCACAGCAGGGGCCTATTACAACGTTATGTCATGACACAACGTTGTTGAGTGAACTGCAGTTTGATCAACCACGTCGCGTCATGACACAACGTCATAGTCTGCTGGAAAAAATTCCAATATAAACTGTTGGAATACAAGTAGATATGGCAGGTTTTCTCACAGGAGGGGCCTATTAGGACATTATGTCATGACACAACGTTGTTGAGTGAACTGCAGTTTGATCAAGGACCTTATGAAGTGAGCTGCGTCATGACACAACGTCATAGTCTGCTCAAACGAATAGAGGCATTAGCAGTGAGTAACTTGCTTGGAGTGTTGCCAATTGCAGTTGGATCAACAACGTTATGAACTGAGCTGCGTAATGACGCAACGTCATAGTTCATTCAAGTGAATAGAGGCATTAGCATTAACTAGCTTGCTTGGAATGTTGCCAAATGCATGGGTACTTTGACAGGCAATTCAGAGAGTTGCCCGCCATCTCGGAGAAGAAAACTCCTAACAGAACCCTCATATTGCTCTTTAACTTCTGAACCATTTGTTGCAAGTCACTAAAACTTTTTTTAATCAAAGCCATGTGTGCATGTTTTACAGCCAATAATGCCATATACAATGGTTTCACACCACAACACGCTTTTCCATTAAAACTCAAAGCAATAACAGTTTTTATTGGTTCTTACTTACGTTGATCATAACCGATTTTGGAAGACACATTGATTCAGTCACATTGACTAACATTCCGAAAAAAAAATGAACAGTAGTAATATATGAGCAGAACTGTGTTGTTTGTAAGTATTGATGTTAAACATTAAACAGAGAGGACAACTCCTAAGTTATATTAACATATATCATCAAATTGCGCAGCCGGTCTCGTCTAATTGCTATGTTCTGTCACTATAGTAACTGCCTAAAAACTTTGAAAGTTTTGTTGAGAGGGTAACTCCTGAAATAATTCAATTTCCGTCTTGGTCAGGCAATTTGGGCGTATAAAAACAACTTGATGCGTTCATAATCATTCAAGCCATGAGCTGCTTACTTGGAAAGCTGCCAACTTTCTTTGTACCATGTAAAGTTACTAATAGTTGCCTTTTCAGATGGATTCCGAGAGGATAACTCCTCAAAAAATGCATTTTGCTCCATAACTTTTGAACTGTAAGTCGAATTTGAACAATTTGTTTTTCGTTGAACCGTGCATCTGTATGGCTTTTATTTTCTCTACAGAGAAAACATTTTAGTCTAGTTATTATTATTATTATTATTATTTTTCTTTCGCGAAGTTTCTTCTTCTATAACTACAGATTCGCTGATCGGAACTCTCTAAAAAATAGTTGGTTACGTAGGGACACATCTGAAATTTTATGAAAGTATTTTTCTCGAGTTAAGAAAGTCACGGTGTCACAGCTATTCCACTTTCCGCAAGCCTCTTCAACAGCTATTTTTGTTCAATAAATGCTAAATAGCTCTGTCACTTTTCATCAAAACTGCATGATTTTTATATGGGGGTGTGCAGCTATGGTATATGTACACAGGCTACAACAGTTTTCAATAGTAAGTTTACAAGTTTTTCAAGGAGAGGCAATTTTTAATGATTTTCAGAAAATTTGAACTTTTTTGCTGGAAGAAATTCCAATTTAAACTGTTGAAATTACAAGTAGATTTGGCGTGTTTTCTCACAGGAGGGGCCTATTAGGACGTTATGTCATGACACAACGTTGTTGAGTGAACTGCAGTTTGATCAAGGACCTTACGAAGTGAGCTGCGTCATGACACAACGTCATAGTCTGCTCCAACGAATAGAGGCATTAGCGTTGAGTAACTTGCTTGGAATGTTGCCAATTGCAGTTGGATCAACAACGTTATGAACTGAGCTGCGTAATGACGCATTGTCATAGTTCATTCAAGTGAATAGAGGCATTAGCATTAACTAGCTTGCTTGGAATGTTGCCAAATGCATGTGTACTTTGACAGGCAATTCAGAGAGTTGCCTGCCATCTCGGAGAAGAAAACTCCTAACATAACCCTCATATTGCTTTTTAACTTCTGAACCGTTTGTTGCAAGTCACTAAAACTTTTTTTAATCGAAGCCATGTGTGCATGTTTTACAGCCAATAATGCCATAAACAATGGTTTCACACCACAACACGCTTTTCCATTAAAACTCAATGCAATAACAGTTTTTATTGGTTCTTATTACGTTGATCATAACCGATTTTGGAAGACACATTGATTCAGTCACATTGACTAACATTCCGAAAAAAAAATGAACAGTAGTAATATATGAGCAGAACTGTGTTGTTTGTGTGTATTGATGTTAAACATTAAACAGAGAGGACAACTCCTAAGTTATATTAACATATATCATCAAATTGCGCAGCTGGTCTCGTCTAATTGTTATGTTCTGTCACTATAGTAACTGCCTAAAAACTTTGAAAGTTTTGTTGAGAGGGTAACTCCTAAAAGAATTCAATTTCCGTCTTGGTCAGGCAATTTGGGCGTATAAAAACAACTTGATGCGTTCACAATCATTCAAGCCATGAGCTGCTTACTTGGAAAGCCGCCAACTTTCTTTGTACCATGTAAAGTTACTAATAGTTGCCTTTTCAGAGGGATTCCGAGAGGACAACTCCTCAAAAAATGCATTTTGCTCCATAACTTTTGAACCGTTAGTCGAATTTGAAAAATTTCTTTTTCATCGAACCGTGCATCTGTATGGCTTTTATTTTCTCTACAGAGAAAACATTTTAGTCTAGTTTATTATTATTATTTATTTATTATTATTATGATATGATTGATTGATTGTTTGATCATCATCATTGATTGAGGATCGTTATTAATTAAATAATTATTATTATTTATATTTATTATTGATTATTATATATATATATTCATCATTATAATTGTTATTCATTGTAATAATTAATAATTATTATGATTACCAGTCATATCATCATGATGATTATTATCATCATCAAATTCAGTCATAACATTATGTTACATAATATATGTTACATGTCACATGCTACATATGTTACATTATACTGTGCAGGATTTCACTGTGGGGGTGTGAGTTGGTAGCTCGGCCTACCTGCACAACCTCCCAAACTGTGATGGCAAACTGTGTCTAGCGCTTCAGCAATACAATCCGCCCACAGGTCGACTAGTATCCTTGGGAGTGGTGCATTACCATCCTAGTTTACTATCTAACTGTCGGTTGCGTTAGCTATTCTAGTGTAAGGCAGAGGCCGAACTTTGAAGGGCGAACTAGTCAGAGCTAGGTTCGGCCAGCAGAGGTTCGGCTGATCTGTTTCAGTGCAAGGCAGAGGCCGAACTTTGAAGGCGAACTAGTCAAAGCTATGTTCGGCCAGCAGAGGTTCAGGCTGATCTGCTTATTTATTACTACTCGAGTAATAGAGCATTCGTTGTACGTGCATGTACTTAGCGCAGTGAAGTTATTGTTAGAGAACAAAGAAACTTCTGAGAGTGTGCAAGCTGACTCTGACTTTATTATTCAACGACATCAGTATTTATGTACATGGTTACATAAGAATAAAAGGTTACACAAAGGAGGCCACACCTAGCACAAACCATTGGCTAGAGTGTGCCAATAAAATACAGTAGGAGGTGTTAAAGTGATTGCTTGAGTAGTTGCACATGGCCAACATATACGATTGCATGATACAGTAAAATAAAATGATAGTAAATAAAATGTACAGAGAGCTATCGGCTCTGAAGCGTATGCAATAGAAATAAGAATGTAGACTAATAGATTCGGTAAGTGAGTGTTACATAGAACTGACCAATAGAACTCAGTAATAGAAATGTCCAAGATGGCGCCGGTCCTTCACAATATTGTACAGGAATTTGGTGTCTGGGTGGTAGCCACCTGTACACACTCCCGACGTGCTCTGCTTGCGCCCAAGTCTACTTGTAATAATCCGTGCTGATTATTTAGAGAGCATTCACTGGTGTTTGCATGTATGGGTATGGCCGAATCTGGCGTATATACTTGCTGGCAGTGGACAATAATTATCTACTAATTATTGGCTGCATCCGAACCTTCACAAGGCTCGACAATAATTGTAAATTATTGTCTAGTTTATAGTTTGTTTCGAACTGTATGCCGACATTAATTCCTCAGGAATTACTTGTCTAGTTTATAGTTTGTTTCGAACTTGTGACTACTGGCAATAATGATGCTGAGATTATTATAGCCGAATCTGGACTCAGTCGAGATCGACAATAACTCCACTATAACTATTGCTATCTAACTTGTTGGATTCCCCGAATCCGAATTTGATATGAGCCGAACTGTTAGGGCACTAAGCGTTGCGTTGTAATCCTCACCTCAGGTGAGGGTATACACAGTGATAGGGCGAACCGTTCTCACTTTCCACTTAGCTTCGTGCTTGCTAACAGTCGACCAGGTCAGCGCTTGTAGTTTTGGTAGCTTCTAGCTGTGCTTGCTTCTGAGAGAGAGAATTCATCTGAGAGTCAGGCTAACTCTGAACTTTATTGCATGTACATCCATTTAAATACAGGGAAGGCGGGTACACATTACTAACCACGCCTGAGTAAAAATACTGGTGCAAGCCACGCCTTGCCCTTACATCAACACCCACTTTGTAATAATTAAAAACGTGGAAAAATATAATAAGTAGTAGTGAATAATTATTTGGTACAAAGTAGAACGCAGTAAATAGTATCGTAGGCACATGTAAACAATAGACCCTTGCATAGACATAGACAGTGTGTAGCGAGTAGACATAAACGTAGACAGTGAGTTACTTCGGAGATAAAAGCTTAACTCCTAGACAAAGGAAATAGAACAATGAGATACAATCTCAGACGATAATTGCGAGAGAGTATCTTACTAAGTAGATAATAATAATAAAATAGGAGAGCGTACCGGCGTCCCTCACAATATTGCATAATAATAAATAATAATAATATTATTATTATATCATCTTCTTCTTCTTTATTATAATTATCATCATCTGTCAAGTATTATTATTATATTTTTGTAATATTATTATTGTTAATATACGGAATATATATATTTATGTTACCATGTATTATGTATTATTTAGATAGTGCAAAAAGTTTTGTCAAATTTTTCTGAAAATTGTTTAAATAGTTTCAGTGGGTAGCAAAGTATGTTGTGGATACAATGAGACCAAATTTGCTATTGTGACCTCAATATTTAACTGTTAAAAACAATTTTTACCAAATGTACTTTTAAGTCAAAAAATGCATGGTAAATGTTCTTTGTTTTTTGCAGGCAATTAGTGTTGACGCACGCATGAAGCGACGCGTGTTATATATATATAGATACATCATGCGTACGCCTCAATAATTATACAATGTATATGTAACAATTATTATAAATGCTTTGCATTGGCTATATAACATTATTTTGCTATTAATAACTTTCTCAAGGAAATCGAATTAACAATTTTATTTGAAAAAGACTGAATATTGGAATGAGCGTATACAAGAATACAATAATAGTTGGTTATTAACACAACAGCTATGAAATAATAATGATAAAGTAAATTAAAACACTCTTATTTATTTACCAGTCACTAAAACAGCATCTTCACTGTTATTCATCTATGATTGAATCATTTATTTTTATCAGTTTTTGTATTTTGATAACAAAATATTTTGTTTTAGTGCTCTTTGGGGATTGTGCAGTTGGCATCATAGCCCTATGTCCACATGTGTTCAGCTGGTGAGTGAATGCCTACCATTCTAAATCATTAAAGGACTTAAGACAGGCTTTGCTAGACGCACTTTTGTGTAGAGTTGTTCTCTCCTCAAGCATTGTAAAACCATTAGGAAAACTCACTTGCGGCAGCACAAATGCAAGAACTTTGTAGAGGACTATGGAGGTTTGTGACAACGTTGTCGACATAAGGGGCTATCTGCAGGCCGCAGTTCCATTATGATGTTATATAGTATATTCCATCAAGTATTCTGTACCATTTCAATTGAGTTTTAAATTCTAAACGACCTTCTAAAAATCTTAATTAATAATACTTGGTATCTTTTTAATTTTTATCTCGGAAAGATAGCCAGTATTTCAGATTTAATCATTATCATTGTTGTAAGAAAAACGTCGGAAATATAATTTCGGCAATGTTTTTTTTCATCTAATATTGTTATAAAATTATACCAATGTGATTGTTTAATTTATTGTTTCCGTTGAAAATTATTATTTTGATAAAAATCTTCCATTAATTTTTTGATTTTGATCATAAACATTATCACGTGAACGCTGGTGTATACATAATAGCGATTTTACTAAAGATAAAAAAAATTGCTGACCTGAAAAAACAGCTCCAAAAAATTTAATGTTTGTTGCAATATGATTTTTTTTGCAATCAACAAAGTCTCTGCACAATGCCAATATTTAGGAGGGGCTATTTCTATAAAAACAAACCAAAATTTTTTAAAACTTGCTTTATAGCTCTATATAATTTGTTGCGTCTTCGGGAAAAAATTGCGTCTTGGTGAGTGCTGACTGTGTCTGTAGGAATCGTCTTACTGGTGAGAGGGCAACTCCAGATAATTTTTCTGAACACATTTCAACCTCTAAAAGTTTAAATTAAACCAAATCCTCTTCAAATTAGGCGTCCTAGCCCCTTTAAGCAATAAGATATCTTCATATTTATATACCATCTATCAATTAAGAAGTTAGTCATGGCTTCATTAAAAGTTAGGATTGTAACTGAGAACTCCATTTTTGTGATTATAACCTCAAATAGTTGCTTAGTTTAATCTTTAAGCAGGTTAATTGACATGCAACTAGCTTATTAGTTGCATGAATTCATGATAAAACTGTCAGTACTTTTTCTATCCTTTTTTAGGCTGCGCCTTTTGACAGGTAATTTGTAAATAATTGCTTGTTTTGTGTTGTTTGTTTCATTTTCCTGTGTTACAATACTTCGCTGTCAACTTTGTTTATACATACATAATTGTCATAGATTGTCAAATATGATAAAAATTTGGTAATATTTGCTTTTACATGTTATCTGATTGCAGTGATTTAGAGTCAGCGGATTGGGTTTGTGAGCAATGCACCCTTATAAATGTCGGTCATGTGACATGCTGTGAAGTTTGCTTTAACCCACGGATCGTTAAAAGGTAGTCATTTTTTAAATCATATCTATTATATTATAATGACCTCGGACATTTTGCTCATCTTTTGTACTAGACTGATTAATACAAAACAATATTTATTCTACAGATCATACTCTTCAGTTCTTCAATGTAATCGGCTGGACAAGGTAATGTGCTATTATGAATTAGCATGAAAGTCTTTACAAATAATTAGTTTATGTTGCCAATAACTTGAGACCATCCATCTCACTATCAAAAGCTTGTGAATGTTTTTAGTTGTCAAGAATTGCAATTACAAGTTTTGCAAAGCATTTTTACATTAAAAAATAATTGGGTATTTTAATGGTCTTGAAACAAAATTTTTCATATTTCTCTCTTGTATTCTTGTATGTATGGCTATAAAGTAAGGCCCACATAATATGTGGGCCTTACTTTATAGCCATGAAGTAGAAATATTATTTCTACTTCATGGTCGAAATGGAAGTAGTGCATGCATACAAATTCGTCATTATTGCTTTTAGAGATCGACTGCCCCTGCTATTATTAGCTCATACAAAACTCTCCCTTCATCTAGTGAGATCAAGGTAAGGCTAGTTAAAGTTGTCTTCTCTTTATTGTAGAAATGTGCTAAATAATCTCAACCATAATAATAAAAATAATCATGAATTAATTACTATTTATTTTTTTATTGTATGTTCGATCAAATAACATGTAATTCAGATTTAAAAGTAATTGTGGTTGTTGATAACAACAACGACGACAACAATAAAAATCTGGCAATTTTTTTCTTCACAAATGAATCTAAATAATAATAATTTGAATTTTTTGGTATTATTTGATTTAAAAATATTTTTTTCAACTGTGATGTTGCTTTAGTTTTTGAAATATTGGCCGTGTAATTTATCACAAGAATGCTAGTGTGTGCATAATAGCAAACCTATCAATAATAAGTTGAAATGCTGACTCGACTAAAACACCTCCAAAAAATCTGAAAATAATTGCAAACTTAATTTTTTATGCCGTCCTTCTATCCATACAAGCAAAATTTTTCCAACTTCACTTTATGGCCTTGTATAACTTGTTACGTATCGAGAAAAAAAAATGCGTACAAGTCACCATCTATTGCGTCTATGTTATGGATGGAATTATCGAGATTCAGAAGGCTTTGTTACCCACTTTTAGACCACTCCCATTTTATTTAGTGAATAAATAGAATACCCAATTATGCAAATTGTTTTATGTGGCTTTTATCTAGGAAATTTCCGACAGAAGCGACGCTGAGAGCTCTATTATGTATCTTTCATCTACCACAAGTGATGATGAGTCAGCACCAATGAAGAAAGCTAAAAAACCTAAATGGTATGCATTGGCACAAAGAATATTTGCTCACGAGTTTATATTTCTGATGAAGATATTTTGAATAGTTGCAGAAGGGTGTTTTTGGCTACTATGTGACGGAGATGTTCAGAGTGCGTCCTGCCATTATGTACCATTGATTATGAGGAGCTTGTGAGGCTAGTAGACTAGGCTGTGCAGAAGAGGGTCAAGATATGCTATGAATGCAGGAAACCTGCGGACATTTATGATAATGCAGTAATTGGGAAAACGATATATCGTAGCTATTTTAATAACCAGTCAAGCACCCTGAAAGCTACTCTAAAACGAGAATGGGCGTACTTCCATATTGGGTGTTTCAATTACCCTAACAAGTGTTTACACGTTTGTGAAGATAGTAGTTTTGATGACGATATATACATACAACTTGCGGCCAATGGTTATGTTATCCAATAACAAGTGATGTATTTTGTGTAACATTCAGAAAATCGAATACACAGTTTGTGGTTAGAATTATTAATTCAAGTTGTGTATTTTATTGTTGATAGCATTTTTATATTGTTGATACAATTAATTTATTTAAAATAAATGTTACTTTTGTGACAGAAATTTGGTCATGCGACAGCAGTTTTATTGATGATTTACCTGCACAACTTGCAGTTATTGCTTTTATGATCATTAACAAATGTATCTGGTATAACAGGCACATAAATTGTGTATGTACATGTCACATTATGAGATCATCCACAGCTTGTAGCCAGGATGATTAATCGAAACACTTATTGTTGTTGCTTCTACCATGAATCGCTTAAAAGAAATATTTTATCCATGTTACAGGAGTTTGGTCATGCTTTGAATACCAATAAAATTGGCATAAACCATACTCAAATGATCCACTGTCATAAAGTTCTATTCATTGATTGAGTTGTAATTGGATGTTAGAAAAAATTGCCTTTAAAAGGAGGAAACAACTCCATGTATAAAGCCGCACAAAACACGTCGAAGAAAATCTTTGACAATGTATATACCGCTAGTTTTGCAATTGTGAAGACAACTCCTCAAAAGTAATTAAAAAAGGGAAATAACCGGTCTATGGGTTGTTCTGCGTTTTGTGACCTGTTCTGCAGTTCTGCCGTTCTGCAATTTGCAGGTACCGCAAAGGTTGACAGGGTCTCCCTGTTGAAGGTACAAGCCTAATCATGTTTTTCTGATCTGAGAAATGCCATTCATGCATATGGAGCTGGATTTTCGGTGTCAAAGCATTGTTTGCAAGTCTCAAAACCAAACGAATTAGTCACGCATATTTTAGTCTTTTGCACATTTTTATTCCATAACCCACAACTTCAATGCAGTAGGAGTTGGCTCACAAAGCTACAAACTCTGATATCGGCTGAACACCACCTTCAACCTGAGGCAAGCCCATCATCTTTGCGTTCTTGTCGCTGTGGCACAGATGGTCTTTTGAGAAGTTGCTCATGTCATACTGTCAAACTGCATTTTTTTGTAAAAATCCTCGGTCTCGATAGGGAGCACAAAGCTATCTGTACCCATGTACAGCACGCCAGAATCTGTAAATTCTGGTCAAATGTTATCATAGAAAAACTCATATATTAGCTTTTTGGACAATTCTAAGATTGCCTGGTCGACCGACGTGTATGGGTTTGTTTAATCAGACAGTAGCCTTGTTTATGGGCACGGTCATCAGATGGTCATTTAACTCTTTTGGAAACTTGAACTGTGGTTTGTTGATGCACTTTTTTTATTCAACTGTAAGCCCTATATCGATCCTCCTGCATACATTACCCATCGATTTACCAAGCACGGAATTGTTCATGAGGTTGAAAAAGCCCATTTTAAAACTCGTCTCCATCTTTCTTCTCAGCTTTGTACAATTCCACCCAGGCAATCTCCTTTAACATGAGTACTCGGCGAGTTTTTTCTATCCTTAGCCCTTTTTCGGTGCAGAAGGCTAATAGTCGGTGGTGTACAACGCAATTGTATTTGTTGTTCAGGTTTGGTACCAGCTTTGAGACTTTGGCATAGCACAGCTCACCAGCTCTATCTAGCTCTCCAACCAAACGCATGTAATGGACTAGGGTGCCAGCGGGTAGTCATTGTAATTATCATGGAGGACTTGGGTCATACCAAGTCTACCTCCGCAATGTAGCCTTCATCATCGGCAAGATCATCTCTATCCAGTATTCTATTTTTGAGTTCTACCATCTCAAAATCAGCTTACTCTGTACTAAAAAAATATCGGTCATTAGTGGACTGATGATCTATGATCAATAGAGCAGACTAGCATCACAAACCGTTAAGCAAGCGATTAAAAATAGCAGGGAGTCAGGGGCAAGGGTGTAGCCAACAGGGGGAGGAATAAACGTTAACTTGTCATCAAAATCCACCACAATAACGCCCGGTTATGAATAGCAATATTGCTCATTTTATAGAAATACTCATCCCCTAATAGGCGAATGACCAACTGCATACAACCCTACATAAACCAGATAATATACAACATTTCAACAACAACAATAAACACACGGTGGAGTTGAACAACTACGGGAGGAGGAAGCCTCAAGTCCTTATAAGGTAATTAGTCTGTGTTCCCTCAACTTGATATCTTATGCAGGGGCCAATAGATGTTGGAGTCACAACTGACTCCGTTTTGACCTGAGGGGTTGGCCTTTCAGATTCGGTATAGCTACCTACAATTATACATACAGACCTCACATACAGGATTGGGAAAACCCCAAATTGTTGTAGATTGCATATAAGTTGTCACATAGCTCTCCATTTATCCTACAAGTCGGATCATTCAGTTGGACTCTGCTCAGGGCTTAACGTCTATTGCAAAAATAAAACCCTTAACCATAGCATGTCAGCTAATTATGGACCTACTTCAAGTAGTCTGTCCCTGTCTGGGGAAATACTACAATAGGGTGATCTGCCAGTAACGAACTCTACTACCAATATATTGACTGAACTGCAGTATTTATATTCAACTTGTTATGAATTTTGTTGCTAGAAAATTTTCATGTTCAATCAATCATGTGTTTTGTATAGCTGTACAAGAACACTGACTGTGATGTGAAACCAAAGCTGCCTGAAAAATACCGTCCATCCAGAGCAGCCAGTTCAACTACTCTCGCCACAAAGTGTGGAGTTCAAACTGCAGCCAGGTGGAAGATGCCTTTCTTCAACTTTAAAAACATTCATGACGAATTGACGATGAATTTTTTTAGCAACATATTAATGTTGTAAAAGGACTGACCAACAAAAATACAACTGTTTTATGTCACCAAGCGATGTATTAGTTGTCGTGTATTTCCACTGTCGAATGTTAAAAATCATTGAATTAAAAACTGGGTTAAGTTTAGAAGGTTATGGCAAAAACCTTGAAAATTGTCAAAATGAACATAAACTGAGTTATGCGCTGCCTGCTGGTCAAAAACTAGATGTGACCATATAATTTTCAGAATTTTTTACCAAAAACCTGAGACACCAAGGCTATTATGACTGGAAGTGTATATGCTACAGACAAACTTGATCACTCATCACCAATTAGAAAAAATATTTTATCTCTGCATAAATAAACGGAAGCCAAGACAATGACACACATGAATAACAAAACCAATATAAAAAATAGAAACTGCGTGAGTCTAAAGTATGTTGGTGCTGATCTTCTTAGACATCTTCCAGCTCTACTATTATATCTCCTTCACCGACTGTTTCGCCTGCTTGGAAATTCACTTTTTTCACCTGAAAAAAATATTGAGTATTGAATAACAAATCAATCAAATGTTTTGAGTCTGAACAGATTCACAGAAAAAATTTGACAAGTTTCTTTTTGTAGCGCTTAAACAGAAGGCATGTAGGTTTGTCTGGGTTTTGTTGATAAGAAAAAAGCTTTGAAGAGCCTGATGAGGGTAAGGAATAGCAGGAGGAAAGTGGGAATGAGGGTATTAACAAAGCGGGAAAGGATTAAAAGACAGGCTGACAAAGATATAAATTGTTATAGCATATTATTTTATTGTAAAATTTTCAGTCGCTATATTTTGTAGCATTGCTTCACTCTCACAAAAACCAGCCATGACATGGAAATGTTCATATATTGCTGATAGATGACCTTGTGTAGGAACAAATTGAGGCGGGGACTATAACAGCACATACCTTAGCCGTCTTGGTGGCCACAAGGCTATTCTGCATCTTCATTGCCTCCAGCACACAAGTTTCTGTGCCCTCTGACACCTGCCGCAGGTAAAGTGATACATATACAACGCAGGTAAAGTGATACATATACAACACAACAAGGTTATCTGGTATAATAATAATTGAAATACAAAACAATATAGTGAAGAATGGTAAAATTGTCAAATTTTTGGTAACAGAACATATCCTCACAATTTCAACTAAACAACACAAAAATCTGCGAAAAACTATCCTTTAAGTTGAGAATGAAAAGCTCAAAAGACTAATTTTTTAAAACACAAAAATCAGAAAAAGTAACGAATATGAGATATCAAAATCTTCAACAAAGTATGAGATAAGAACGTTGGCTCCACACAAACTCGATTTTATTATAAAAAAACACAAGCTAGTTTGAAGGGTTGCATAATGACTTTGGCAATCCATTTATTATTGTATATCAAACAGTAAGTTAAGACGAGTAACCTGCTATTTACGATAACTCTATTGATTCATTCCCGGATTGAGGGTTGCAAAGATAAAACTCACTAACTGAAACTGTAGATGGCAGCCAGGTCACTGACTGTATATATAGAGAGATCAATGATTACTCACCACGTCACCAACTGACACGCTGACAGACTTGACTAGGCCAGGCATGGGAGCAATAATAAGAGCGCTCAGGTCTGGCTCCACCTTCTCCGGCATATACTGAAGCATGTCAGCGAATGCCTCATTCAGAACAGAAACTTGAAACTGTAAACAGCAAGTCATCGTCTATGATATATACCTTTCTAGATCACCATGTTGAGTATTGTTTGTGTGACAAGACTGAGACGAAACAAACAACCACGAAACTCTAATCTCAAATGAGGAACTTGAGAACAGAAAAATCAAAAAGCTCAAAAAAACTACCTTATTAGACTTATACACACAAATTAATTGCATTCACTCCTTCATATGATAATAAAAAAAATTGTACAAAAAACAAAAAGGAAAAGAGCCAACAGCAGATGGGGATAAGACAAGCAAATGATATAACAGGTGAGTATAACACACTTCCTGTCATACAACGACAGGTGAGTATAACACACTTCCTGTCATACAACAACAGGTGAGTATAACACACTTCCTGTCATACAACGACAGGTGAGTATAACACACTTCCTGTCATACAACAACAGGTGAGTATAACACACTTCCTGTCATACAACAACAGGTGAGTGTAACACACTTCCAGTCATACAACAACAGGTGAGTATAACACACTTCCTGTCATACAACGACAGGTGAGTATAACACACTTCCTGTCATACAACGACAGGTGAGTATAACACACTTCATGTCATACAACGACAGGTGAGTGTAACACACTTCCAGTCACACAACAACAGGTGAGTATAACACACTTCCTGAGATACAACGACAGGTGAGTGTAACACACTTCCTGTCATACAACGACAGGTGAGTATAACACACTTCCTGTCATACAACAACAGGTGAGTGTAACACACTTCCTGTCATACA
Source organism: Cryptosula pallasiana (assembly GCA_945261195.1). NCBI lineage: Eukaryota > Metazoa > Bryozoa > Gymnolaemata > Cheilostomatida > Cryptosulidae > Cryptosula > Cryptosula pallasiana. The sequence continues at coordinate 12,557,878 of OX183132.1, forward strand.
ACGACAGGTGAGTGTAACACACTTCCTGTCATACAACGACAGGTGAGTGTAACACACTTCCTGTCATACAACGACAGGTGAGTATAACACACTTCCTGTCATACAACGACAGGTGAGTATAACACACTTCCTGTCATACAACAACAGGTGAGTGTAACACACTTCCTGTCATACAACGACAGGTGAGTGTAACACACTTCCTGTCATACAACGACAGGTGAGTGTAACACACTTCCTGTCATACAACGACAGGTCCTGTCATACAACGACAGGTGAGTATAACACACTTCCTGTCATACAACGACAGGTGAGTGTAACACACTTCCTGTCATACAATAAATGGAATAACTCACCACTGTACCAAAGTATCTAAATTTAATCACTCCTGAAGGATACCTCTCTAGCAACTGAAAGTATGTCGTCTGTCCATTGATCTCCGGAGCTAACACAGATTGTGACAGAGAAAAATTGTCAGTGAGATCAAAACTTTGTCCATCTATAATCACCTACAACACATTCACAACACAATTCACCATTGTTATAGTGTTAAGAGAGAGCTCACTCCACCACATCATGGAAGGGGCAATCTTAGCCGTGCAGCTGTAGTGAGTGATACCACCAATGATTGTACACCAGCTGAACAAACTACTGACTCGCTATATTTAATATTACTTCCTGTTGACCAGCTGACGGAAACACAATAAACATGTAACTAACTATTGAGCCTCTCTGTAAGTATAATTTGACTAGCAATTGACTAGCGGGTGATGGTGTCCTTTATCACTCAAGTAAGCAATACTATCAACTGTTACCATACATCTAATGTATGTAGGTGAGCTTGCCTCGACACACATTGGTCACATGACGCATGGGTCACATGACGCATGGGTCACATGATCAAAATACCCAATACAGAAAAGCCTCACTTGTTGCTGTGAGGTATCGATGATGACACTACTACGTACAATTGTGCAGAACCTGACGACAACTGCACACGATCAGAGCTAGCTAGTACTGTTTTACCTACAACAGGCAGGTGATTGACAGGGAGTACTGACCTCAAACTTGTCATCAGTGGATGAGACAGAAACTGACATCTCCTCCGAGTCAGGAATGTGAACTTTGAATGACTGAGTGCTCGGTACAGTCGTGTGCTTCTTTATTCTACGGGTGAAAAACATAGGCTAAGAAAACATGGGCGGACAATTCATAAAAGGTTGAAACATTGAGGCATTTTATGTAAACAAGAGTGAAAGATGTGCATGGAGACTTCTCAGTATTGATAGAGACACAAGCAAACATAGACAGAACTAAGCATAAAGCCAATCTTCCATAGAGTAATCCAGCGATAGATTGCGCACTCACCTGCTCTGATTAAGAAACAAGGTGGACCGAAAATCCTGTTTACATCTGATACAGCAAGCGATTGCCGCTAATTTCTTTGCTTCTAATGAGTTCAACTTTTTGCCTTCAAACAATCATACAGGAAGGTAACATGTATCCTACACTACAGATATGTATTGTACTGTACACTACAGATATGTATTGTAGTGTACACTACAGATGTGTGTTGTACTGTACACTACAGATGTGTGTTGTACTGTACAATACAGATATGTATTGTAGTGTACACTACAGATGTGTGTTGTACTGTACACTACAGATGTGTATTGTACTGTACACTACAGATGTGTATTGTACTGTACACTACAGATGTGTGTTGTACTGTACACTACAGATGTGTATTGTACTGTACACTACAGATGTGTGTTGTACTGTACACTACAGATGTGTATTGTACTGTACACTACAGATGTGTATTGTACTGTACACTACAGATGTGTATTGTACTGTACACTACAGATGTGTATTGTACTGTTGTACACTGATTGAGGTTTGAGTAGTGAAATGTATGGAAATGGTCATGAAATGTCAGATTTCTCATGGCAAAAATCATGAAGTTTATACGGGAAATATATTCAAACGAGGAGTTCAACTCAATCAAGGTCAAGGTCAAGAGTTTGTACCTCCAAATCCATCTGGGTAGACCTCTTGTAGATACTTGGTGCTGATGTCACCTGACCTGAATCTACTCTCCTCTATAATGTCTCTAAGTAGGGGGATGTTATGGGTCACCCCTCTAATCTCATACTGATCTAAGGCTTTAGACATAGTATCTAAGGCTTCCTTTCTGTCTGCACCATAGGAAACCAGCTACAACACAATACGTGCGTGACATTACTTTCCGACAGTTAAATATCGCCACTCCACAAATCGCTACAAGGCAACTAATGGTAATCCATACCCTTCCTAGTGTTGACCCGTACAGTAACTTATCAACCAGGGATGTAGAGCTTACCTTACAAATCATTGAGTCATAATAGATGCTTATTTCACTCCCCTCTTCTACACCACTGTCACACCGCACCTGCAGTAGCATTAACACTGTATGGTTACACCAGCACATGGTATAGTGTGATCACATACCACAACCTACTACTAAATGGCAACACATGATGTCCTAATCAAAAATACAACAACACAGCATTGTCAGGTAACACATGGTATTGTTCGGCAACACGCAGTATTGTCAGCTTAAACACAGTATTGTCAAGTGACATAGTGTTGTCAGGTAACACATAGTGTTGTCAGGTAACACATGGCAATGTACGATATTACACAGCATTGTATGGTAACAAACGATATTGTAAGGGAACACGTACATTAGGTATATGAGTGGGCTCCCTGTATCTATTCAACCTGCCCACGCTGGGTAGACCAAATCCCTTGTATGGATCTTCAGCATAGACCCTGCACTCTACTGACCAGCCCTTTATCCCTGCAGGGGCACAAACAATAGATACAGCACACCGCTCAATAGATAGAGCACACCAAACAATAGATAGAGCACACCGCTCAATAGATAGAGCACACCACTCAATAGATAGAACACACCACTCAATAAATAGAGCACACCGCTCAATAGATAGAGCAAACTTCCACATTTAATAAGGACCAATGATGGAGCAATGAGTGATCATAGACATGGTCCTAGGCTCTCCATATAAATAGGAGACCAACGAACCGCTATTATACAAAAAATCCTCGGCTATTCTGTAAGGTGATGAAAAATATAGCACAACATGGACCAGCCTTGAAAAACTATTACTTGCACATTATTTAATTTCCACTAGTACTACGGACTGTTCCGTTAAATGGAATACTAATCAAATTACCAATATCCTTTTGGGTGAGTTGCAGTGGGTGTCCCTTGGCCACTCTCAACATTTGATGCACCAAGTCTACGCCAGTGATGAGCTCTGTGATCGGATGTTCCACTTGCAGACGAGTGTTCATCTCCAGGAAGTAGAAATTCTTTTGAGAATCCACCAGAAACTCCACCGTACCTGAACGACACATCATACCCTTCATCAAATAGTAAATGTACAGGTCAAACTTAAACAGTCTGTTGATTGACAGCTTGCTAGATACCTGCTGAGTCGTAGCCTACTGCCTTGGCAAGTTGTGTGGCCTGAGATCCCATAGCTTGTCGCGTCTCTTCATCAAGGTAGACACTTGGAGCCTCCTCAATTACTTTCTGATTACGTCGCTGAATGGAACATTCTCTCTCATTTAGGTAGAGAGCATTCCCGTGTTTGTCACAGAGCACCTGCAACAAGTGAGACACAAACACAGCCTAGATTAATACAGCCTCCTCCTCACTACTTGTCTCACCGAGGGAACACAACTCCACATCAAATCCCAATCTAGTTGATTGTAGATGACAATTGCTCCTCCAACACCCAGTAGTGTGAGACGCTTGATTTATCAATAGCTTTTTTGTTATCAATGCTTTGACATATCTAGCAGTGTTACGATAACTCGGCAAGAAAAAAAAAATTAACAGCTCATATCAAATGTAACTCAACATACCACCCGGACTGGTGAATCTACAAGCCTAATGCAGAAAACTAGCGAGTCCTAGTTTACTGGGGCGACAAAGGGTACTCATCTCAGCTTTAACATTATGGGTAACTTGTAAAAGCCCGCGCTAAATGTTGTGAGAATACACAAGAGGGGCTTCGAGTTTGCTGAAAAAAAGTAAAGATGATGCGACCTTCACCTACTTATTGCACTGACCGAGCGCTCTAGCTGAACAGTTGGAAAGCGGTAAAATAATTAATTATCACGGGGAGCATCGTCTCTATTTTCTTCGGCAGTAATGGCTTGTGGATCCTCAAAACACGAATACGGGTTAATACTAGTGCCCGCAGTTTCAAAGCTGAGATGATGACTATTGGTCGCCCCTGTGAGTTAGGACTTGCTAGTTTAGGAGACTCAGGTGATCACACGATATTTTGCGTGACGCGCCATTTGCAACCATAAATTTTGGAAACATGCTGTTGCTGCTTCTCAGGTAGTCAACTGATGGAAATAGAAAAAGGTCAGTATTGACAGCCCAGAGGATTTACTTTTTGGTAATTTCTTGGTGGAGTGCTGCCAAAATTACTTTTGAGCCAGCAGGCCAGCACGTGAAGACAGATTTGTCAGACCATGACTTACCTTTCAAACCCAAACAACAAAACGAAACATAAATTTTCGAAAAGTGGCCCCAAACCGACCAGATTTTCTGCAGTAGGCTTGTGGTTGAATTATCGAAAATGGAGATGAGAAATAATCTCTTACATAAAGTTAGTAGTTGTATATACCTCCATCTCCTCATGTCTATAGTTATCTTACTTGTATCGCTATATGCCTACGGTTCTCTTACTTATATATCTATCTGGCTCACACTATCCAACCAATAGCTTTAATAGGTCTAGACTCTAGAGCTATGTTAGCTATATCAATTCGTGTCTATTCTTAGCTTGTATAACTTTCTGACAATAGTTACTGATCTAATCGGTATCCCTATATGTCTAGAGTTATCGCACCTGTATTTCTATATGCCTAGGGTTATCTATGTATTTCTCAATGAGCATCCTGTCATCGCCAAAACTAGATTTTGCCTCTGCTTTGCTCAGCCTGAAACCGTTTCTTGCATCATTGTCATTCCAGGCTATTCTCATGCCCTTGCCTCCGCCCCCGGCCGAGGCCTTTATCATCACGGGGTAACCTACAACACAAGTGCTAGTTCCGTCACTCCTACCTGCATACTCCTATCTCCTACCTGCATACACGAAGTAACGCTTCTTTAGACCGATTAGTCTACCCACAATTCCACTCCCACCTATGTCATTGGATATCCTGACTGCATCCTCTTCCGTGGGCACTTCACCGTCAAATCCGGGAATTGTGTTCACTTTGGCCTGATTTCCGATCCTTTTGCTTTCAATCTTATCTCCCATCATGTGTATAGCTTCAGAGTTTGGTCCCACAAATACTATATCATTCTCGGTCTACAAGAGAATGGCTGCCAGTTATCTACCAATAGCCTTGAACTAAAATACTTCACACTGTAATGACTTGAATAAACTCACAAGTTTAGCGGCAAAGTCCATATTTTCGGAGAGGAAGCCATATCCAGGATGCACCTAAAACCGCATTGGTAACAAACTATGAACATCTATACAAAAATAGAAATTAGTAAACAAACACAGAGATTGGTGAACAGATATAGCATAAATAGAATATGAGTAGGTATTAAGAGTATTCATGAAAAAAATAATAGGTGCTCGTAGTTCAATATGTCGCGTATGCAACGGAACATTAGTTTAGAACAACATAAATATTCAATGAAATGTTATAGTTCCCCGAACAAACCATAATTAAGATAACTCCCAATTTTCAAAATAATCAAGAAAATAATAAAATTTGAACTGCTACAAACTGGAATAGTTTGTCAAGCTGCCCTTCAGTTTAGAAAATTTTGGACGCTTGCAATTACTTTGAACCATTTTTCATGGATATAAAACTGGTCTATGAAAATGAAAAGAATCAACTCGCTCGTTATTATATATTTAGTGTTCAGTTTAATTCGCAACCTACAAAAAATATAAATAAATACTCGTTGATTTTTTTTTTATTCAGCGAGCTACTTTTTTTTACCCAAGAGTTCCGAACAAAATGATTATTTATTAAATTTATTACCGGTCTAATTATTTTTATTGCAATGTGTTCGGCGGACAGAGGTCGCGAATACTCTTATTGAATAAATTCATACGTCAGGGTTCCCCTAGGAATTTCAATGGTGGGGTGGAAAACCAATTTTCATACACAGGTAGTGGTCACTGTGGGGTGGCTATTACTGAGGTCAAAATTCAAGTGTGCATTTTGTCTCTAGCAGCTCCCCATGTACTTGGGGCTGGTCCAACCAGAGACAAAGTCCGTGTGAACCACATAAGCGCACCAGAAGCAATCCTGTCCATGTCTGTAATGTAGTTGTTTTAGCTTTTATAGTATTGCTGGAAATAGGGCAAACATAACTCTAAATCACCAATTATTTTATTAGTAGACAGAATTAAAACGTAGCATATAGACATTTTTGTATACTCAATGAACAGCACATGACATATCTAAAGTTTTGTGTAACCAACACATGTTGTGCTAACTAACCCTCATGCTCATAGTCTAGGTAATTCTTTACTTTGATCCTGGGTTTTCTGAACTGTCTAACAGCCCCATCTCGGAGAAAAGAAAACTCTATAGAAACTAAATAAATGCCAAAAATTGCAGTAATACCAAAAGAAACTAACAGGTAATAATGCTAAATATGTAAAGATAGATAAGACAAGTGGATAAGGAGACTAGAAGAGATTATAATAATTATAGTGATTAGTTTAATTATTATTAAATTATCAAATTACTGTTCAATTATATATTATCCCATTATTATACTATTAAATAAAACTATCTATTAATTTAATATTTTTTTTTCAATCACAATATTGCTTTTTAATCATTAATAAATGTATTATGGACTTCAACCGAGCATAAAAATGGTCACAGTAATAAAAACGACGATTACTAAAACTAACTATGCTCTACTATTACAGTAAATGAATAGAGACAGGTTCTTCTAAAGAATGCATCAGATTACGTAACTACACACATATTATGGTCAACTATTTTGCAGTTTGAAAGTTTAGCAACTGGCCAAAAATGCACCAAGTAATAATCCTATCAGCCATGAAATTTTTGCGGGCTTTATTAACAACAAGAAAAACCAACAACAAAACAACGAAAAATATTTTACTTCCGTTTAGTTTATTAAATATGAGAGCTGATTGCTGCCATGTCAACTCAAAAAGGAGAAAAAACAGTAACTAATAACTGTTCAATAATAATACTAAAACACGCATGAAATAGCATAAACTGCAACATGAAGTTGTGTGATTGATTTCTATATCCAATAAAATCATAATATTGAATTTGGAGTCAGTGTTTAAATAATAATAACAATATATATTAAATGGAGTAAATAACAATAATAAAATTTGTTTCATTTAGTATTTAATTTATATTTATTATTATTTATTAGTTACTAGTGTCACAGCTGGCTCTGGTCTGTCATTATTCATAATAATATCACATTTATTGCCCACTAAGCAATAAGAGTTGGAACCATTTGGCATCCCAAAGAATGTACTGTCAGTGCACAACTCAATCTTCTTTGACTGAGACTTCCATTCCTCAGCCATGGAAGCAAAAACTGATGACTGGTGAACAGTCAGAAAACACCCGCAACATGCATAAACTTGGCATACATTGAAATATCTGCAGCTTCTGTTGCCCGCTAGTGTTAATAAGCTATGTTTAGTTCCTACAGCGCTATTGGCTAAAAGTAACTTTCGCTGCTAGTGATTGGTTGCTATCTAATGCACAATGAGTGTTCCATGTGCCCATGTCTACTAGGAAGAAAATGTCACAAAATGAGCAATTGTTATTTGGAATTAAATATTAAAACTGTTCAAATTTCAAAGTTGCTATTACTGCTGGTGTCCAGTTTATCATTCTTTGAAAAGATACAGCCTGCCTAATGGTAAAAATGTAAAACTATGAAAAAATTCTTGGAGCATAAAATAACCCTGTACAATTCGCCATTTTTCTTAATACTATATCTGGGGTACCATATTATGACACTGAGGAGAATCGCCCCTGGCGACCCTCTAAGGAGAGCCCCGATACGTGTATATAAATGTATCATCCAATGTATTTGTATAAAAAGCAAACTGTCTCCATTTAACACTTATATGAAACTTACCCCAACGTTTGAGATACCCTGTGGACAATAACCGGCTAAAAACTATCTCCCCAGATTTTAGCATCAAAATCACATATTGCGGGGATATACATTTGATACAAAAACTCCTGAGCTTAAAACAATTTGATACGCTCGCCATCTCCAAATATCATTCTATTCACTCTGATTCAATCAGAACTGCAATTCAATAACACACACCAAATCAGTCGATAGATCAATAACATAATGCAACATACGGCTTGAGCACCAGTTCTTTTGGCAGCTTCCACAATATTGTCCATGACGAGGTAGCTTTGGTTAGTAGGGGCGGGTCCTATACACACCGCTTCATCCGCTAGCTTAACATGGGGCTGTAACAAACAGTCTATAGACGTGTGTCTGCTTCTACTCATAATCAATGCCATGTGATCACAACTTGCTGCATTAAATTAGGCCATGTTTGAATTTCTAAAAACCACTAAACATACAATGAGAAAACATGTAATCATTTACATGGGAAAAAAAAACAGATTGGAAGCAATGGTAGAGACTACAAATGAACACGCACTGTCACATAACCAGAAAAATTGTCATCTCGCTTGACTTGATACGCAGCAAATCAATCTACTCAAACTGTCAGTATTTTACAGGCCTATAAATTGGAGTTACCCTTTCACCAACTCAAAACAAGAATAGACAACTTCAACAAAGCAAATCAGTTTGATTGAGCTGGTTGCAAGACTTAGTATATCAGTGGACTGATGCTGATATAAATACTTCCCAATATTAAACCTGTATAAGCTGTGCCTTCAACAAATACGCCAAAAACTGAGAGATGACAACTACAAGATTGCAGTGGGGAGACTGACAATACTTTTATTTGTAATCTGAAATGTGTAGACAGGTTTTTGAACGGTAGAATTGTGACAATTAGCTCAGAAAGTTGAAACAAGCAGAAGCAGTAGAAAACACTTACAGCGAATGAGTCCACCTCGCTGTGCACTGCGACAGACTTTATTCCTAGACGTCTACAAGTGTTGATGACTCTGCACGCAATCTCGCCTCTGTTTGCTATGAGCACCTTATCAAAGCTCTACAACAAACGACAATGAGTAAGATATGGTCTTTGCTTGGACCACTTATTGTGTATCATCAAATGCTCACTGAGTGAAATCTTCTCTAACACAATGAGTTGTTTTCTCTTGAAAAATGACACAACTCCAAACTGGCAGGAAGTTGGGTTACTAATCATGTACAATGAAGTACTAAGTGGGTCTGGCATGTTAAAAGCAAGTCGGGAAATAATAATCGAGAGATTTAGACAATAAATAATAATGTCTCATTAACACATTCATTACAGGGTGCTTGCTTTCTGTGGTTTTCGTGGTTTTTCGCTTATTTTCATTATTTTTTAGCGGCCCACTCGATGCAGCTACAACAGTGAAACAAATACCGAAAGAACGATAAGATTCTCCTTAAAAATTATAGGGGCATTATCATGGACACAGAAAAAACCAAAAAAATTTTCCCCGCCTACCCTTTTGGGCCCTTATTGCGACATAGCAAGTAACCACGAAGCTAGGCCGAGGGGAGGCCGATGTATGGATTTGCATTTTACACGAGAAATATTTGTCCTAGACACAAAAAACTTGCAGCAATGAAAAGGTGGCAAAATTTTGTTCTAGAATGATTAGTTATTTGCTAGGTTGGGCTTTGAAAAAAAAGCCTCAAAACCTCAATCAAAAACCACAAAACCACAAGAATGCCATTGCGCAACATCTGTAATGGCTTATTAATTGGTTTTTATGAACTAGTGAAAAAAATACTTATAATGCTTGAAAGTCAACAAAAGACTGCCAAGACAATGTTTCAGTGGTTATCTCTCAAATTTATGTTTTATTTTGCCAATAGAACCCTCTTAAATACTTTAATTATTTGTCCCAAAATGATGTTGTGGGTAATAATAATAAAAAACAATGGCTACTATTGATAAATAATTAACACTCTTATATTGTTTTGATATTCATATAAATTGGTGAATATGATCAAAAGATCGTGGGGATTCTGAATATCAAACTTTTTTTGACAGCCGCTACCGTTTTGATGGGAAAAATTAGCTCCGAAAATAAGTCCGATTTCGGCAATAATTATTAAAAATAACGAAAAGTTAAAAAAATTCATAAGTCAACCGAAACTTGTCCAATCAGTATGAAACTTGGTGAACATGAGCGCTAGGATGTTTGTTTCCTTCGTTTTAAAAAAAATTGTGATAATTATCTTAAATAAGAAAAATATTTACAATGAAAAAAATGACAATTTTGGTAATAATAAATAATTATTAATTATTATTACAATGAGTGAGAAACTACACTTACCGTGCTCGAAATTTCACCAAAACTGGTCACTATGCTCAAAACATGGTGCTTTCAATATCCTTATATTTAGTTTTTTGAAAATCTATCTATAAAAAAAAAATTCCAAAAAACAAAAGCAACGCATGCACCAAAAATCTGTGCGCCATTGCTGGTTGCTAAGGAACAAAAACCAACAAATAAAAAATTGTAAAACTCAAAACTAGCCTGAGGCCATGTATTAAAGATAATTTAGAATTATACAGCAAATGATTCTGAATAGAATGATACCAAAATGTAAGACCTTACTCTTACTTTGTCCACATGGAAATTGTGAACAGACAATTACCGGTTTACTGTACTCAACCCGAGTGGGCTCGGGGCATGTAAGAGATGTGTTAAAAGATTGTTATCCACTTGATGATTTTTTTTTATCATTGTGAGCCAACAGAATTGTATAAGAAATATTCTGTCGATGTAAGAATAAGTTATCTAACAACGTAACAGGTGGCAATCATTTTATAAGAGTATCTCGACTTATTCAAATCTCAACAACTCATTTCTGACTGTAATTTTTCCTTAACCAAATCTATGCCAGCTACACAACGTCATGACTCACCGCTTCATTTTTGCTGTACTTGTCATTCCAATACTGACTTTCTATAAACTTTTGGTAGGAGTAAGCAGATGCTGACCTGCTGCTTGTATGTAGAGTGCGATACTGCAATCAACAAATATGTACAGCTATAATACCAACTGCAACAATATAAATATTCAGTAAATAAAAACTTTATCAGTCATCATTACTTGCCATCTGTCATTTAGTACTCTCTCGTTTCCAAATTCGGTAATAAAAAATATGTATATATATTTTTTGTAACATGAAGTGTATATGATACCAAGTTATAAATAATGAAAGATGGAAATGGGTTTACAGCTTCAGAGGGAAGCTGGATAAAACTGGATCAATAGGAACTTGGTATTGTTACGCCATAATTCTATATTTAGAATGTCAGCAAATGAAGCCATGAGTTGTTGCAGTATCCTATCAAATTTACATTAACCCACCTGAAAAAATGGTTTGATATCAATCTGGTTTCGTAATCAATCATGTTGCCTGCATTTTTGATCAAAATTCATTGACAGCCCATCAACAACTTCAATGACAGTAAGCACAGCACTAGATGATACTGACCCAGACAACAGTAGCCAGCAGTGGTGCTACAACTACTGCAGTGAAACCACCGGTATGGACAAACAAGCAATTTTGAATCCCCCAACGTTTTATCAAACTGTTAAAGCCTTTGGTAGCTTAGTTCTTTTGTCATATTACGCAGTGCAAAACAACTTAGAAGAATAAAATCATTTCTTTTCTTTGCCAAGACTGGTAAAAAGAGATTAGACTCAAATATCACGGCTTGGTTTAGAGAGAATTTACTGGTGAAAAGCTCTACTAAATAAATGAATTCGAGCCATACATTGTAAATTACAACAAAAATAATTTCATTACAACTCCAACAGCGTAACTGGCCAGCATATGTTACGATTCCTTGGCAAAAACTTAGCAAAAAACATTGCGAATCTACTTAATCTTCACAATTAAATTTTTCGTCGGTTTTTCAATTAGCATGCTTGTTTGTTTTTTATACATATTGCGACTTGCGAATATTGAAATGAGGGAACACAATTAAAAGTTGGCAGAACTGAATACAAACAGACCGGGAGTGGATATTGACACTTTGTAGAATAAGCTTTGAAACCAATGTCAATCATTCAATAATGAAGTGTACTTCGATCATCATTCTAGGAAATGCTAACACCCGTTTACGGTGACATAAAAATATCCATCTCAATATTGGTTTCAAGAATGTCTACAACATTAAACTTCTCGTAAGTAGAGAGCTCTCAAAATGATTGCCAAAGCGATAGTTTACATGTTGCCAAATACAACTGCTGACAAGACCTAAGACTAGAGATGATTGTTTCTAATAACTTAGCCAAACTTCAATTGAGTTTCGTCAACAACCAATCTAGGAAATGTCCACATTCACATCAGGTTTATCTGCATTCATTCTTTTATTTACATAAAATTTCGATCACCCGACGATTAACTGCTTCGCTACACTGTGCGGATGTTTTAGTGACGAGGTTCCTATACTATACATCATTACCATGTGCCAATAACTACACAGTTCAATGTGGTGCGCTGACGTTCTGGAAACTTTCTGCACACTGATATTGAACTATCCAACCATATGTCATAAATCGGTTTTATGAGTGTTTAAACTTTGGGAAAAAAACAGTTTTTTTCGTATAGCAAATGATAGTAGTGGTTTGAAAACACAACATTGTAATGAAAGTTTTTTTTCACAATAACATCATTTTCATTTATTGTTTCGGAGTTATTAAATAATAAACCACTAAAATATTATTATCACTTGTTTATTGTTTCACCTATTACTAAAATTTAATACTATTATTAATTATCAGTATCCATTCTTGTAGCTAGTTTATGTGCCGTGTGACATTTTGGTCAGCAACTGCACTACATCAAACCGACTTCGGTGCAAGTTGATGGATGTACAAGCTCTCTAACACAAATATTTCTTCAGAACTTGAAATTGATGAAGCTTCTGCCTAGGGAAAATATGTTGTAAATGGATAAGCTCACTGAGCTCCAAACATGTTTTGGCCAATCTCAGGGTGCCAATGTCCTATTGGCCTTGGGCGTAGACTAACATTTGGTTTAGCACAAGATCAAGCATGTTTATGTGCGGATGCATCGATCAATTCCATCCGAAGGCTTTCCAATGGCCATCATAAGTCTGCGTATGTAGCAGCCCATTTACATAAACAAGAAAATGAGAACAAAAATGGTCAGTTTACTTTTTATTCTTTTCATAAGAATATTCATTCTTAGCAAATTTGTTATCAAACTAGTATTATTAATTTTGAATTTGGTTGCTGCTTCATTATTATTGACAAATAAATAATCCAAAATTGTGAAATACTTCTTATTATTATTGTTATTAATCACCGCTACAGTACATTAACAATAGACATGATGATATAAGTTATTTTTGTGAAAAAACTTTTGCACTTCAGGAGAGGTGACAGGTAGTACTACTAATATTTTGATCATATTACTGTTCGTTCTGTTCAGGTTATTTAGCTAAACATAGTATTATTATTATTCAGCGCACACAGAGCTAATGCGAGCGTAATGTTTATGAAGACAAAGCATCGATATATAAATTTGTGCCACAGGGGTTCTTCAATTTGTAAAATATTCTAGTGTTACCATATATTCAATAACTTGGGGCCACAGGCTGCTAGAAACAAAATTAAAAAAGAGACTGAAATGTAAACACCAATCCAAACCGGTTTAGCCAATTATTGCACTGCTTGCATAGGTGTGGAACTAGGGTAAAAGTTCAGAATATCTTGCTTCTCTATAACTTTGCCGACATATTGGTGTACTATTTATTATAATTCAACCACACATGAAGGTATAAAAATATATTTAGTATTAGCTATTTCCAAATGCAAAAAAACATTGGTATAGCTTATTTATGAATGGAGATACCTACCGTCGCACGACTACTCACACGCGGTTAAGCATCACTGATTCCGCATCAATAGAACAATAAGACATGAAACTTTTGGCAATTAGAATTAACACAAAGGAATTTTGGTAGAGAGAAAGATTTCTTGCAAAATCTATTTTCTCGGCAGTTACTACCATCACCAATTTTTAAAAAGGTAGTCGGCATATCCCAAATAATTACCATCTAGTTTCCTCGACTTGGTTCACATGCAACCTAATGGAACACATAATATCTTCACACATACATTCTATACATGATGAAATTGAATTGGTTTGCAGACGACATGGTTTTTGGAAAGGTCGCTCTTGTGAGACTCAATTGTATACCTACACAATAGGTTACATTCTGTCCCTGCGAGACAGAGGCAAGATCGTTAATTTAATTATATTAGACTTTTCAAAAGTCTTTGATACGGTAAACCATAGAACACTTTCATTTATGATTAGAAGTATCGAGCATGATAGTTTTGTTGTTGATTGGATAGAAAGCTTGCTCCAAAGCAGATAGCAAATTGTATCCATTGAAAATGTAAATACAAATCCCAAACCAGTTACATCAGGTGTTCTTAGGGGTAAGTTTTGGGGCCTCTCCGGTTCTCATATTCAACGATATCCTCCCGCAAGTAGTCCAGTCACATTGCCGACTTTTTGCTGATGACGTAACATTATACAACACACATGATGACCAGGGTTGGTAAAAACCATGGTTTTTTTTCGGAAAAAGCCAATAAACCGGGTTTTAACGGTTTAAACCGGTTTTATGATTTTCATATAAATAAAGGCTCCACTGGTTCTGCTTTAACCGAATTATGCGGCATAAACACCAAATAACTAACTCATGTAATAAATATGGCATCACAATTCACATAACTATTTTATTTAGACGTTACAGAAATTTAAGTGTATGTATATTGAAACAAATTTACAACAATAGTTATCATTATGTTATATTATTATTATGCCCATGTCTTTGACGATTTTAGATTAGATCTAACTGTTTAACTTTCTTCCTGGCCTGAGTGAGGCTTTGAAATACAGTGTACCCTGAATGCATCAAACTCTCGTTACATCAACAGTAATCCCATAATGTCATAGACATGTCCAACCAACTAAAAGGCAGTGTCTGGTCTGTGTATTTTTCTTACAATACAGCTACACCATCCATATGAATATTATACTGTCTTGTTTGTTAGATCAAGAGTGTACAATGTACCCTAAATGCATCCAACTTTCATTACATTACATCATTTAAACAGGGTTTAAACCGTGCCAACCCTGATGATGACTGAAAAGTTAACGTGACATAACTTCACTTTTTGAATAGTCAGCTTGTTGGCATTTGAACTTCAATGTATCCAAGCACGAGTTGATGAAAGCTCACAATCCTCTTTGAATCATCAATTGCTTGGCGGGTGCCACCACACTCATATTTGGGTATTGAACTGCAAAGCAGCTTAAAATGGGATTCTCATACCACCAACATTACAAATGGAGCGATTCACCAGCTTGCAATGATGATTAGGCAAGTGCTGATACAAAGACCAAGAAATAGTGTATTTTTCACTTGTAAGAACCCACTTGGAATATGCAGCACAGGTGTGGGACCTCCATCACTCAACAACCAACAGATTGAAAAATTCAAAACAAAGCATTGCGTTATATTTTTAATGTCCAAGGACAACTAAGTTTTACGCAAGTTCATAAACATAGCCAAATCGAGTCACTTGAGAGCAAGAGAAAAGTGGCCAGAGTTGAGCTGTAATTAAAATGCTTAGAGAGGGAAACAACCTCCATTCCAATATAATTTTGAACGTGGACATTTTACCCAAAAAACAGCAGACACTTATTTCCCCCATACAATCACTGATCTATTTTTACACTCTTTTTGGCCTCAACCTATTCGAGAGCTCAGATCAGACCAACTCAATAACTAATATCAATTCATTATTTAATCAATCCTCAAGAATTGTTTTCCCACGCATTTACATACTCTTTGTAAAGTCTAGTGGGAAAATACTTTTCCTTAAAGTGAATATGACACGCTTGGGTTCTTTATATCAAATCGAAGCTCTTGATTCGCTGATTTTCACCATTCCTAGCAATGTTGCACCAGACCTGCCAATATTTCATGATTGCTCCTACAACCTTCAATATTGGAGGTAGCTAAAAGGTAGTTGTGGGATTGTCAACTCTCCAGCAAATCCACATGCCTTGACACCTTGCCAAAAATAATAGAGGGAGGTAGGTGGCTGTGGTCATAATGAGGTTATGATTATTGGCATTATGTCCTAGCAAGAGCATGTATGACATACATAGTGCAACTTGATTGTGGTTGCTTTAGCCGAAGACTATATAATACTATAGGTATTCTACAATCTTTGCTTTAGCTATGCCACTTGGCAACACACTAGCAGTTTTGCTGACAGTACCATAGCCCTATGGACAGTACGATTAAAAGCCACAAAAGCTTTCTGTCTCCTGTACTATGATCAAAGACTATATAATTATATAGTAGTATTTGCTATGACCTTAGGACATGTGCTGACCAAGAACCCAGAAATAACAAGTATAAACAATGTGAGGTGGCAATTTTTGACTTCAGAGTTGCTATACTCCCCCACAACAACCCACTGGATGCCATCTCAGAAAATTCATGACCCCTGGGGTCAACTAGACCAGCTGTCAGAGAGGTCAAAATTTGATGCATCATCGAGTACAAATATTGGTGTGATAGTGTGAGTTAGTACATGAGAGAGCTGGCAGCTAAGTTTGGAGAAGAAATCACTATAAGCAATATTCACATCTTATATATAACTTTTGGTATGGCATTCCTATTTGATTCCGATTCATCTGATAATAAAAGTCAAAGAGTTTTTGAATCGACAATGGATGAGGAAGAAAAGGAAATAGGATTAGACATGCCATGCAATCACATTGTGCCATATAGCAACGATCCAGAGGTAAGTCAGTATCTAGCAATGCTGTTTGCAATAATTCTTAGATCTCAGTTTATATCACAACTTGCAGTCTGCCCACATTCACAGATATGATTCACGCAATTATGACGCAATGCGTATTTTGCTCAGTAAACTAAATTGCAACTGATTATGTCCATAATTGTTGCTATTTTACAGCAAGACAGCAGACATAGCATCAGTGAAGAATCTGAGGATGCAGAAGAAAATGGTCATGAGGTTATTCATGAATGGTGCATTTGTGAGTGTTGTTCACAAATGGACACATTTCGTGAAAGAGTGTGCTGTTACGACTTAGACATCTGCAGAGAGAGAAAAATGAAGGCAGTGACTATTTACGGACTACAGACACACTTCGATTGCATCACTGAACACCAAGGATTTCGCTACAACTGTTTGGTCTGGGAAGTGCTGGACAATGCATGGCTTACGTACAGACAGCAATATGGCAACACAGCATATGAGAATAACAACATACATAAAAGACGGAGACATGCCGCATATAGACAACTTGCTAGGCTTTTATACGGCATTGTTAGACAGCAAAATCGTTATATTTTGCCATCATGCGTTGTGCATAAAATTCGTGAATCATTCAATGACGGAGAAGAACAATACGTTGGGTTCGTCGATGTGTTTGACTAAGTAAGTAAATAGGAAGCAATTTAATGAGAACAAATTGTTATTTGCATTATGACATGAAAATGTTATGCAATAGCTGAACATAATATATTATATGCATTTCGGCCGTGGCTTGGCGAATCGAGTTGTGTGGGCTTGTTTTAGACCCATGGGATCCTCATCAGGTTTTCTATACATAACAGACATTGGTGAAGGTACATTGTGCCCTTCCTCATCAGTTTTGAGGAATTTCATAGCTTCTGTCATTATATCATCAATATAATCTGTGAAATAAACAGATACAACATTGTAATTTGCTGCATTATTCACTTGTAATGGAATTAGAAGTCCAGGAATTCTTGCAAACTTGCGCACAACATACAGTTCCATTAAAATCTCATTTCTATGTTCAAACTCGTATGATTGTTAGATAATAATAGTATATTATTATGGCAGATAACTGATGAAATATGTGCCAATTACCTTGTGGTCTCTCCACTTTGACGCCTTGCTATCCATGTGTCCCAATTTGTGAAATCTGATGGCAGAAAGTGCTTATAGCACAGTGCTGACGATTTAAAAACTTTGATTTCTGGACGATGTTGATAGATAAAATGATAAATGCATTCCACTTGGTAGAAAAACCAAACATTGCTTCTTTGCAATCACAAATTAGGCATTTTCTGTTTGGCATGTTGCTCCTTATCCTAAGCTTCCACATAAATATGTGATGACTAAATATTCTGCCATTTTTTATAGTTACAAACCTTGTTTTTGTTGACTGGGCTCCTTGCGCTGATTATCTAATTGCTTGACCTCATTGTGTGGTCTAAGCTGACCCTGTGGTCAACATGCTAACTCATTGTTTTGACAATGTCCCTAAATCACATTTGGCATGCTTTGATCTTCCTCAGTGTTTTTACTGGTAAGGGCACAGTGCCAAAACACTGCTCAAGCCTATAAATGGGGGAGGCAAATCCAAAGATGAATGAAGTACTAACAACTGAGTTTTCGCACAAACTTGATGATACGTAAAAATGGAAATTTTCATCAAAATCAGTGAATCGAGAGCTTCATAATGATATAAAGGTGTATTGAGCGTGGCATATTCACTTTAACATTACAAGTGCGAAAAAACAAATTTAACAGCATTGATTGTGACGGCCGGATATTAATCATAATATCAATCTACATACATTAGCGTGTACAGAACTGATGCGATCATAGAATCTATATAGAATTTCGTGCCACACGGTTTTTTTTGATTTTTCAAATATTGCTGAGTGACATTCTTCAATAACTTCGGACAAAAAGTGGCTAGAAACAAAATTTAAAATGGTGCGAAGAGGAAAAACATTTTGCCCAAGTTTAGCCCATCATGGCACTGCCTACAAAGCTGAGTAAAAAAAAAACTGGTTTGACAATGCATTGTAAACAGGCTATTTCCTTTGACGAAGTGGGCCCCTAAGGTTTCAGTACATATATTATTAAGTTCTTCGTTATCTCATCGACCCAGTGTTATACTAATTTATCATAGAGCAATCATTTTATGTAAAAAAAACCTTTACTGGAGAGCTATTCCCAAATGAACAAAAACATGTCTTATCATTAGCTAGCTTCCCCAAGCATAGTAGCGCATCACTAATTTCGCTTCACTATTACAACATTGTTGTCAGTAATGCTCGACAGCATGACCTCAAATCATGTTTTTTTTTCCACATGCAAAGGTGCTTTTTCTTAATGATTTTTATGAGGCAACCACTGGTGTGACACAAATAACTTTTGTACCAATGGATGGGCAACAAACTGGTTAAAAAAGCTGGTGCTATATTTGAGAAATTGTCCATTTATAAGTTACACTTGTGCTATCTACTACATACGCATACTACTGAAATAATTTTTAATACCTAAAAAGAAAGGCTGATGCAGAAAAAGTTTTCTGCACTAGACCAGCTAGCTATTATTATTTATGTTTGTCTAGATCTCCTAGACCCCTGGGTGTGGGAAAGGGGGAGACATCATATTAGTTATCAAAACTAAAATTGTAAAATAACGAAGGAAAGCTCGACAGCCAGTACCACTATCATTTGGGCTAAGCTCTCAACTCTCTGGAAGTGCGACAGAAAAAGCCTTGGTGTATGACACTTGTATTGGAAACTTGTACCGAAAGCACTGACCTAACCACTGATCTCGTAAGATGTCTGGATTGGGAAGAATTCTGGTGGTTTTCAAATTCAACCCTAAGAAAAGAATAAGTCACCCTAGCCTTTGTGACACTAACAACTCCTCTTACACCACGTATGAATCGGATCGCCTGCCTCTGCACTCTTTCCAACTGTTTCACATGCTTTACCAAGTGAGGATCCCAAGCCTCTGAAGCAGACAAAAGGGGAGGTATGCCACAAGTCTCACTTTCATAGGAGCATCATAGAAGGCTCTCTTGATCATTCCCGATTTTTGGGAGGTCTTACTGGTCACCATGTCTATTAATTGAATCTCAGTGGAAGTTGTTGCATATATTGACACAGATACTTAAACTCTGATACTGGAATGAATGGTGTTTGTCCAATGTGTACATTGCCTCGACATTAGGTTTTTTTTACTAAAAGCTACAGCTTGACACTTAGCGACATTGAATTGCATATGGTTTTGTGCAGCCCATTTTGATAAATTGCTGAGATCTTGCTGGTATTTATCATGACCCTCCGCGCTGTTCACCACCATGTAGACCAGTGCATCATCAGCAAATAGCCTTATAGAGGAAGAGTCTAAATAGTTAACTATATCATTAATAAAAACCAGGAACAGCAATGGACTGAGGACAGATCCCTGAGGCACTCCCGATATAACTGGCAGAGGCTTTGATTGATGTCCCTGTATAGCCACTCTCTGGGCCCTATCTGTTAAGAATCCATGTGTTCAACGTACAATCACCAGATGACAGAGGTAAGCTAGCATCTTCTTAATGAGTAAGTTATGGTCAACTTTGTCAAAGGCTTTGGAAAAATCTAAGACCGCTGCATGAACCGTTTGATTTTTGTTAATATAACTTATGATGCCATGCAAAACTGTTACAAGCTGAGTTGTACAAGAAAGCCCTCTTCTAAAACCATGCTGCCTGTTATTAATGAAGGTTTCCAGATAAGTAGTTGGCCGACCAACAACTATTCTCTCCAACATTTTGCAACAAATGCAAGTTAGGGATACTAGTCTAAAATCAGACCATGTTGATCTGGAACCTTTCTTAAATATTGGAACCACATTTGCGGTTTTCCAAATTGATGGCAAAGTACCGGTATCCAAAGAGTACTGAAATATTTTCGCTAGTATTGAGGAGGTCATTGCAATGTCCAGACTTGATTTTTCTTTTCTCAATTTGTCTGGACCAGGAACCTTTCCTCGCTCAAGACCAATTATCTATTTTGCCACTCCATCATGCAAGACATCTGTTGATGACCGAGGGTTGAAAGTTACATCCGCAGCCTCAGAGGATGCCAAGACAAAAACGCTCTGGAAAAAAAGGTTAAAGGTGTCCGCCAGCTGTGACAATGTGCAATTTTTCAAAAGGATATTTAAGGACAATCTGGTAGTTCTGCCAGTCAATCGCGTCATGTGTATAAAAAGAATTTTTCTAAAAAAATTATAATTAATGTTATCAATAATAATTATTATAATAATAAATAACAATCAAACTCTGGCGTATAATAATCAATTATAAAATGTCATAAAAATCTGTTTTTCTTTTGTAGTAAGTTATTATCAATTATTATTATTTAATAATATGGTAATGATTAAGTACTATTATTATAAACAATATCATTGATTTATAGTCACAACATTTTTCATTCATTTTCTTCTGGTCTTACCCTGGCATTATATAAATCAAAGAATGTGAAACAAAAAACAGTGGCTAATAATGGTAGTTCAGTCAGTTTGCTTATAGTATTATCACTATTATTTGCGCATCATTATAAGATTGTTGTAATAATATTATTATAAATAATAAGAGTATATATACATCTAGTCAATACAAATGGATTTTTCAAATCAGCCTTGGGACGTTAAAAATCGTATCATGGCGTAGAATCATACCTTGCAATCACAATAGTAGTAAACTTTTTTGTCTCTCATTAATAGTTACTGAGAAAATGACTCTCTTAGCACTAAAATTACTTTGTTTTATGTTCGCACAGCGGTTAGTTTTACGCCTCATTATTGATACATTAGAGTAAAATCCGTGGCGCGTGACCAAGCGTGCGTTATTGATTCGCGGTTATTTATTAATTACTTCATTGTAATATACATTAACAAAACTACGTGTTTATTTGGCAAGGGAATTATTAAATCTATTTTCACACCTACAGATGTAAATGATCTATAACAAATAGGGTGCAGGATTTTGTGGTGGTGTGTGATTCACCAGGTAGCAGGCACCTGCACCTCCCTCAGTACTTCGCTAGACTGCAGACCCCAGTTCAGTAGCCTAGGCAGGAACTACTAATTAGTAGTGCCGGCCAGCGTCGCTGGACTGCGTGCTGGCCTAGGTGCTGTACTGCGTGGTGGCCCAAGCGCTGGACTGCGTGCTGGCCGAAGTGCTGGATTGCTTGCTTTTGTAGGCTTGTAATTTATTGCAAGATTTCTATTATTGCAATAGGTATTGCTATCTTCATATAAGCAATATGAGAGTGTGTGTGAGAGTAGTATAGCTTGTATTCTTCTGTCTGTGCTCCTCCAACTACTCCGAGTTCTGAGAAAGCAGCAGCCAGTATTTATATAAAACATTATATAACATCTTTTGTTTGCATGTAGCCTTTGTACATTGTATAAAATAAGGGTGGCTCATACAAGGCAACGTAATTAGGTATCATACTAGTTCAATTACATAACACGTTGTCTGGTGAAAGAAGGGATATAACACAAATGTCACGTACACATGTTCTGTATAGCTATTTACAAAGAGTAGTGTTTGTTGCTTTTGCTATTCCTTCTGTAGGCCCGTAGCTGGGAGTTGCCTTCTTAGTATAGTTACGCAGCACCTTGGTTGGATAAGAGCCAATTCCTGTACTATAGTATATCAACAGGTCGGTAATCTGATAGGCTTGTGATATAACATGATCAAAAAATCTAAGGTCCAATGGCGCTGGGAAATTTCTCGTTTACAACGGAGGTTTCCAAGCATTTTTTCTCAAGTCTACAGCTATGTAAGCAGTGCAGTGATTGGTTAATCTCATTCGGCAAAGTGTATCCTATTAAACCCTTTTAAAATTTGGTTTCTAGCAGCTTGTGGTCCCAAGTTATTGAAAATTTAGTAATTCCCGAATATTTGGAAACTGAAAAAAAAAAACGAGTGCTACAAATATTTATATCAATGCTTTTGACGCGTGACGTCATATCTCGTGGTCAATTTGTAGACGCTAATACATATATATATATGATACAACAATGGACCACACTACTACGCATGAACAAACATTTTTGTGGCTTGCGGTCGAGACAAGAATGTAATATATATTTTCAGCTAAGAGTACATTTTTAAAAATTCAAAAATACTACTAGCTATGCGAACAAACTATAATTTTCTATCAATGGAATAATAAACAAAAATCCTTTCCAACAACAACAACTTGATATTTATATTACTTTTTTCAACAGTCAGTGTGAGTGTAAGATGATTTCTTTGTTTTTTTTGCACTTGCCATTTATATAATAAATAACAGTCGTAGAGTAGTAGAACTACTTATTATTATTAGTATGTACTAGTAGACTGTAATGGTAGATAATAAAAATAATGATAAACAATAGTAATAATAATTAATAATAATTTTCATTTTTAAAATGGACTTGAAGTTGAACTACTAGAATGATGACGAAGGGACATTCGGCTAAGACTTTTAATGAAAATCCTTAATGAAGGTGATAAACTACCAGCGCTTAATGCTTCATATGATGAGCTCATCAATAAAGCGTCCGACACTAACATTCAAACTAGAGCCCAGAGAGTAAAGGAATACCCTCATCTATAATAGGTGCAACTAAAACTGAGTATCATAACAGCTTCCTACTAAGAACAATAATAAGAGAGCTCAAAATAAATGCTAGCGATTGTCAGACTCTCGATTGTCAGACTCTCACAGTTTAAACAAAACTTGCAAGTTTAATGCTTGTACTACTGTCTAACATAACTACCTAATTACTCGAACATTGAAAATCACTGACAGCCAAATTTTAACACATGATTATTATTAGTAGTAGTAGTAGTTCAACTACTACTACTACTAACTACTACAACTACTAGTTGTTGTTGTTAGTAATATAATAATAATAATAATAGTTACAGTAGAGTTAGTTGTAAGTAAGTTGTTAGTAATAGTAGTAGCAGCAGCAGATTATTATTAATTATTATTATTATTGTATAAAAAAGAATTATGGTTGTTAAACAACCATAATTATTTTTTATACAATGATAATAATAATAATCTACTCCCTCCGACATAATAATAATAATAATTAAAACAACTTGTTTTAATTATTATTATGTCGGAGGGAGTAGTTTTCAAATAATAATAATAATAATAATAATAATACTATCATCATGATCATCCGACGTTATTATTTTATTATATAATAATAAGTATGATGAGGTGCACCACTTCCACATTATGTGGTTTAGTGTGAAGACAACTACGAGGTAATAATTATTATTGTTATACTAATAATGCTTATTTCAACAACTTAGCAGGTAATTGAAATATTCTTACACGTTTGAATGCACATAATCTGGAGCAGGATTGACATCCAGGCCGCATCAGAAGCAATGAATTACACCGGCCTAACGACATGACTTCTTTGCTACATACGAATATATTCCTGCAAGTGCCGCTGTGGTGCACCCCATAGAGCCAGGGAACTATATTTCTATGGTGTATCCCTTTTTACTTTTATCGGAAATGGCGACGCGCTAAATCTGTTGATACGATATTCCTACGCAGTTAACACAGTGAACCTTATAAAATGTAAAGATGGATGCTTGTTGTTTTCCTGAAATTCACAATATTTTTTACCGGTGAATCTAATACGGCTTAATGAATATGCTTATCTGATCTTACAACGTTTTTGTTTGTTTCATCTTGCTAATGATTAAAATTATCAAGATAAAAGGTAGTGTGGCGCTTAATAATAATAATAATAGTAGTAGGCTACTACTACTACTAGTACTACAACAGTAGCAGCAGCTTGAGTTGTTTGGCTAGATGATGTTCAAGAAGTTGCTGGAATTATTATCATTATTTATTATTTGAAAAAAAGATGGTAGTGATATATTTTTTTCTTTTCAGTTGATTATCATTATTTATGTAAAAAAGGTGTATGCAAAAATATTGGGTTAGTGTTAGATAATCCTAATAATAATAATGATTAATAATGATAATGATAATGTCTTGAATGAATGAATTGAACTACGGTGGAGTTTTTTTTTGCTTTTCTTTTTGGTTAGACTTAGTAGTAGTGGTGGTGCTGCGTGATGTATGTTGAATGTTGTTCTTTCTCACTCCAAAAAAAGCTGGTTACAACCACAGTGAGCCATGTATGATTGGTAACAAACAGGAATTGTATTAAAAAATAATTAAAAAAAAATTATAATAATAATATATATAATACAGTATTATATATATTATTATTATAATTTTTTTTTTAATTATTTTTTAATACAATTCCTGTTTGTTACCAATCATACATGGCTCACTGTGGTTACAACGAACAAACAGTGACACTGACTACTTTCTTTGAGTTAAAGATGATGATGATGATTCATTGTTGTTGTTGATGATGATGATGTTATTATTTTATTAATAATAATAATTATTATTTTAATCATCAGCTATCACCTTTAGAAAAGAGTTGTATTCACTGCAATTGATCATCATCATCATTGTTGTTGTTTGATATGATGATGATTGGTTTTAGAATTTTTTTGCAAGAAATTCATTTCATTAATTTCAATTTTTCCTCCGAGTCCATCCATGTGTATGTATTATTATTTATTTCACTAAATTATTTTGAGGGAACCTACCTTTATTATTATGGTCTTTACTGTGAAAACACTTTAAAATTATTAATATGAAAATGTTGTAGGATGATTTGAATGTAATCATATTTAGTCTGATATCGAACATAACTGTAAAAAGTTCAAAATCGACCTGCATTTCAAGGCATTATCTGACCCTAACCAAAATATTGATGTGGACTATTAGTTTTATAATGTAAAGACATACAAAACTTATGTTTGATATAACCCTTTATACAAAGAAGAACAACGTAAATTTTCAGTTACACTCTTTTCTAATGATCATCGATGATCACTAGAAGTCTAACAAACAAACACTAGAAGTGATCATCGATGATCACTTAATTGTGATTGAAAATTTTGGAGATTCTTTTTCGGATAAGGAGTTAGTTATCATTATGACAACACAAACATTATCTTCATGTGCCTCGTATTTCTTTCTGAATCTTCGCATGAAAAAATAGCAATGAAAAAATAAATAGGAGGAAATATTCACTGTTTAGCTGGTAATATAGTATGATAACGAATTATGATTAATTGATAAGCAATGATAATTTTGACAAATAAAACATTTATTTTAATTAGTGAAAACCATTTGCTGAGTGTATTATTACTCATTATTGTGTAGCATCTTGTTGTGACCCTCTGACGACCATATTTATCAGCATACCTCAACCACTTATTTTCACAAAAATTGATACAAAAACGAAGTCTAAAATTAAAAACATAAAGATCGTAATACTATAGTTTCACAGATGATATATTAATATTGAATTTCGGTTACTACTATTACTACTACTACTCACTCTAAGTCAAAGGTACTTGTTACATGAGTTAATTAGTCAATTGATGAGGTGCCCCTTTTGTTAAATGTTCCAGTACGTTTTAAAGAAGAGAGTGAAAATTTCTTGCGATAAATTTTTTTTCTAGTGATGATCCCCATTTGTGATTGTTATTATGTTATCTTGGTTGTGATCACATTGTTATTATGATGAATGATACAAGTTAACATGAATTGAATAATGAAAATTTTCATTGCAACACGATTTTCTTGCAATGGTGATGGTTATTCCTTATTAGAAATTGTTAATTGAATGATTACATCATTGGAAGGAGTATTATTATTAATTCAAAGAAAGGCTAAGCAGAAAGATTGGGGAATATGAGGACCACAATCGCTGTCATTGATGTTGTTTTCTGAGGAGAGATTGCAAATGTTATTTAAAACTTCCATTTACTTATTACTTTGTTATTCTCCTCGCTTTAAATTTATCAACTTTGACAGTATAAATTGCAAGCTGTTGTTATATGCATGATGAACATGGTGTGATAATTATTTAGTTAATTTGGTTGAAGTAAATTTTACTGCAAATGCTACTGCTATTAATTTCTGTTACTGGTGTTCTGATAACTATTCCTTGTATTTTTTCATGTACGTAATCCTTTTCGTATAAAAGCAGCGAAATAAAGGAAAGCCAGAGTAACCTATTAATCGTTTGACCCAGTCATTTTTTTTCTGAATGATTATAATGGTAGTGCTGTTATTGCAATTGATTATACTGGCTAAACCAAAAAGTTTGGTAAAAAATTTCAAATGGGAGAATTGCAACCACGCTGATAATAGTTTTTAGATTAGATATTGCAACTCTGGAAAAAATAAGTCTATGAATACCCATGAAGTGTACAGAAGCGCTTGTAGCACAGGTCGACATTATTAAAAGCTGTCTTCCGTTTCGAAAATCATTGGGTTGTGAAATTATTCTGCTTCTTGTCAATGAGTTATGGTGATTTACTGTAAAGCTTATGTTTCAGTCGATTTGCTGATACCAAGCCTTTCTTTGACTCAATTTTTTCTACATTGAGCTGTGTGAAAAATAGCTCCCTGTCAAAATAGCAGCATGTAAAATGCAAATATCGTTGAACATTCGTAATCATAGCAATATTACAAATGGGTCGTACCATTTTAAAGTGATCAAACAAATATCTTAATAGAGCATTGCACCAGGAAACTAATTACGCAAGTTTTCAAAATCTCATTATCGCTTTAGCCAAGTGTGTAAAATTATTCAACACACGTTTTTTATTAGTCACATGCAAATAAGCAATTGTCAATAAATAAAGATGCCAAGTTAAAAATGTCTTTTTTTCATATACGAGCTACAAGTCCCAAAGGCCACTCAGTTATTGAAGTATTATTTTGATGACGGTGTAATGACAATAATTTAGTTTGTCTCATGCTTTCAATTAAGTATATAGAAACAGTCTGCAGCATTCGGCCTTCACCCAAAAGACTCTTATTGCTAAAAGTTTGCGAATGTTCATATAAATTAAAACCTAGGTTAGAGAGCATGCATTAATCATGCGAGGTTAGATGAGTTCTTTTAACTTTATATGCACAATATCTTCAAGAAAAGTGTCAAGTCTTGGTTTTTATTTGTTCTGTTGAACCGCAAAAGTAACCCTAACTAAAGTTTAAGTGGAGATTTTTCGCAATCGAATGTGTTAAAACTTTGCTATCCAATTACAATAACTGTTTCGCCGAGAGAAAAGATTAAGTCCACCAGATATATTCCAAAATTGGGAGCTCTGTCTGCAAAAGAATAAAAATAAATTTTGCCTGACCAGAATGCAATCAGCAATACATTTACTGAACAATGGAGAATGTGTGATAACAGTTACAAATGATTCCTGGCTCACTCCTGTTATTTGTTAACTACGATTTTCATTTTACTCATTCAGATCATGACTCATGTCGGACCTGTTCCACCTGGCGTTAAAACAACGTCTCCCGCTTCTGGCTCTCCTTCGGAGTCCAGTGACGTAGCTCCAGAAGGTGGTCAGGTATCGCCATCTGTATCACCTGTTCTCAGTGATGGCACATCTCCTTCTAAGTGGGTGGAGTTAGGAAACGGTGAAGGCCCTAGTGAGAATGTGCAAGCTGTCCAGGTAGGGTTGCAGCTTTGATAAGATTATTTCTATTTGTAAGGTGTTCATAGAATTTTACGCCCTCTGCTTAAATTTTTTCTTCAATCACGTTTTCTTTGAAGCCTGAAAAACTTACTTTCATTCTTTATATCACTTATGCTTTTTTATTGTTCAACTTTGATAAGCGATTTTGTGAAATCTGTTGCGCAATATTTGAATGAAAGGCTATGCCGAATGCTGCCATACGGAGGCTATTGATGCATGCTAGTTAGTTTAGAGTTCGATAAAAAAAAATAAATGCTGGACACATTTTCCAGTTTGAAAATTAATATTTATTACTTTTTACAAAATTTTTATTCTTGAAATTTATGTTTGCTAATATACATAAAAACATAATTGAGCATGTCACACTGAAAATTCATCATCAGTTGTTTTTGTTGGCCACTAAACGACTTTGAGTGAAGTCGTGTAGTCATTGCTGTTAATCGCAGGTAGACGTTGACTTATAGCCTCATAGCTTTGGTGCATTTTTGGTGTAATCATGCTTCAGATGACTTAAGACTAGTGGACGCGAGCTTATAGTTATTATAGCTGCATGAAAATTCAGTCATCAGTTTCAATCCTGTTTGTTAGAGATTAAAAAAATTGGAAATGATTATTGTATTGTGAGAATTGTTAATCTCCCTGCAGCACGATGAAGGTGACGAGTCTAATGGAGAAGCAAGCAGTGAGCCTTTGTTCCCAGTAGATAAACTAACCAAGTTAGATGACATGATTAACAAACCAAGATGGGTGGTGCCAGTGCTACCCGATGGAGAACTGGAAGTATTACTCCTTGCTGCCATTAAACTTAGTGAAACTGGTGAGTATGGTGTGGGATACTCAACCGCTGACCAGAATGGCCCAAAATTTCTGGGGCCACTTTAACATTGGGTCAAAAGCTATTCAACTTAGCTGAGTGTAGTCAGTCATAAAGGACCTTCATGGTCTAGTCAGGAACACGACTTTTGATCGGAATTGGAGCATTCATGCGACGAAATGTCGAATCACTAAAGCTACGCAGGTCGCCGCCCAATCTAATCGGCGCCGTACCATGCAGTTGAACATGCTGAAGTTTTTAAATATTCCGACGCCGCGACTATAATGTGATTGGCTAATCTTTGTCCGCACTGGGTCAAGGTTAATTTAAAAAATCTTGCCGCCAATAATACTTGTTCTAAGTCGTTTGCATAAATATAACTTTTGTTTATTATGATAAATTGTAAGAAAAAAACATTATGATAATCACTATCATTATTGATTGTTTTTATTGTGATTTGTTATTGGTGCAACGAATATAATAATAAGCAAAGTAAAGTAATTATTATTACCATGAGAAGTTTATTTATGATAATAATTAATTATAGGTGATATTTACTAAATACTGAGTAGCAAATAATAAGTAAGTAATAATAATAATAAATTTCTGTTGTTGAAAATAATTATTATAATTTACTGATCATTATGATTAGTTTTATTATTACTTGTTTTTCTTTGCACCCAAGGTGCCGAAGTCACGATTACCGTCAGCCAGTGTGGTCTGTAGAAACCGTTTCCGGTGATCAGTTCAGGCGTCGTGTCGAGCTGTGAGTGTTGCCCGAACCCGGAAAAAGTCGTGTGTGTGGCCAGACCATCAGTGGAGAGCTTGTTAGTGGAGCATTCAGTAAATAATATAGCCAAAACAAGACTTTGAGCTCTTGCATATCATGACTAATAGTCCGGTTTTCAACAATTTTTTTGATGATTTTGCATATTTTCTTACTAGTTGAAGCAATGACAACTTTGTGCAAGAAAGTCTCATTTTTATTTTGTGTACGTAGGAACTTCCTGGTCCCGTTTCATTCAATTACCTATCAGCTATTTTAGTTAAGCCAAATGGAATTTCCAGTTTCCATTGCATACATAATGTAACTGCATGCTTTTCAAACAATCAATATCACTGTTACACACTTCACTGCGTCTAACCTATAATACTTGTATGTATAACTCGCTAGCAGTTCATATATCTTTGACCTTAGACCTTATCCCTTATCCTTAGAACAGACAGAACTATTCCCCTCTGTGTAATGTACGACTGTTGCACATCAGAAAAAGAAATATGCCTTTTAATTGTCACAACAATTCCATGTGGTGCAGATACAACTCTGTTATTTGGTCTCACCAGAAGTCCACTCCTATTAAATCATCTAGTAGTAGCAGCAGTAGTAGTACAAGTACACAAATATATACATCAAGATCACTTACAAGTTAGTGGTCTATGTTTGATTATGACCTCAAAAACCAATACCATTAATACACCTACTGCACTGCTACTACTATTACTGCTGCCACTACCACTACTACTGACATTACTACTGACATTACTACTACTGTTGTTACTAGTACTGCTACCAACACTACTGGTGTTATCGTTACTACTAGCACCAGCAATATTGGCACCATAACTACTAACGTTACGTGTACCCGGAAGTGTTTATACCTGCTGGAATACATATTACAGGTTTGGATAATCAAAGCCAGGCATGCCAGAGGTTCTACAAGGATGGACTTGTGTTATCCTTTACTAAAATACTAACTGATGATGCAGTCAACGGCTGGAAATATGACATTCAGGTACGCTGAGCGCTTCAAATGTTATAACCAGCAATTTGTTCATCACTTTTGGGGCAGTTGCGGAGTTGTCTAGAGTGTAATACTGTGTATCTCTTTAGAATTCACCTTCTCTATCAAGTATTGTTTTGAGAATTTCACAGGGTTTGTCTCCCCTGTCTCCATCACAGATATGTTAGACGTATTCACGGGCTGGATTGCTGCACAGCTGCTTTTATCTATATTTGGGACCACATCGGTGGGCGTCCAGGCATTCACATTTTATATATAATATTAAGAAATAATAAGAGTATTCGCGACCTGTTCGTTGAACAAAATACAAAAAATAATAGGTGTTCGTAATTCACTATGTCGCTTATGCAATGGAACATTAGTTTGGAACAACATAAATATTTAATGAAATGTTATAACTTACCGAACAAACCATAATTAAGATAACTCCCAATTTTTAAAATAATTACGAAAATAATAAAATTTGAACTGCTACAAACTGGAATAGTTTGTCAAGCTGCCCTTCAATTTAGTAAATTTTGAACACTTGCAATTATTTCGAATTATTTTTCAAGGATAGAAAACCGGTCAATGGAAATGAAAAAAATCAACTCGCTCGTTATTATTTATTTTGTGTTCAGTTTCATTCGCGACCTACGAACAATATAAATAAATACTCGTTGATTATTTTTTTATTCATTGAGCTACTTTTTGTTGACCCACCAGTTCCGAACAAAATTATTATTTCTTGCCGGTCTGATTATTTTTATAGCAATCTGTTCGGAGAACAGAGGTCGCGAATACTCTTATTATCCTTCGATCGAGAGAAGATCTAAAATTCCCATGTGCATTGTAGCCGAGCATAATTTTTTTCACATGCGTAAGCATTTCATCAACGACGGTTATCATGTCGTTGATTCTGCACTGTTGCTGTTTCTCGAGCGATGCTACAAGAAGTAGCAGATAGTGGTAGCGAGTCAAAGAATAAACAGCTTTACACTTGTCCGGTTGACAGTGTTTATTTCTAAGCAATTCATTCTTGATTAACTTTCACAATTATCTTGATTGTTTTAACAAAATGGCCGTTTTTTATTATTATGACCCATTTATTTGCAATATAATGTTATTGTATATGATATTCGTAATTAATAATAGTAAACATTATATATGATTTATATTATTAATAAATAATGATAGAATAATAATGCCGGGAATGAAATGCTTTGAAATAAATGTCACCCGCATGGATATATATTAATTTTGTGTGGTGGATCGGTAGTGTTCGCGACCTATGAGAATGGCTCGCAAAGTGATTTTAATTTTCTCACGGGGGATGGTTTATTGCAATCTACTACTACCGTCCCATTTGCATTAAATAAATTGCGAGAAATATTATTTATCTAGTTTATTGTATGGATCGATCCAGCCCGCGAATCCACCTCTTATCTTTATGGCCGTTATCTCTCTCATCATTTGTTATCTTTGTTATCACAATTGAGTTTGGCTGAATGGGATGAGAAGGTTTGAGTGTTTCTATAGACTCAGGCCATAGATATTACTGCTTATACAGACCAGATGGAGGTATTAGATGCAGAATGCTACTGTGTATAATATGGAGAACACTAACTGATATATTGCTGCTAGTTCTACTAGCAAGGCTCTAGCCTTCTAGTCATAACCTGTTCAATAATCAGGTGCCTTTGTGTTCCTCCATCCAATTGGTTCAGTGGTCATTAAAATAGCCCAATGGCAGCAAGGCATTGATGACATTTTTGTTGGTTTTGTCGGTGTTTCAAATTTTTCAAGATGCGGGCTGATGAGTGTGTTCTAGTGTGCTTTGTTTTCTTTTAGCTTGGTTCCAAGTTTTTGTTAAACCTAAAAAAACAATTCTGGTTTGGTTAGATTTTTTGAAGTAATAAAAAACTCTTTGAAACTGACATCCATATAGGTAGGCGAGGATGTGGCCCAACTGCTCTGTAGCAAAAGCTGGCTGGTTTTTCGATCTATTTTGGACCTAATGAGACTACCAGCTCATTGAAATTATTTATTGTTTAGCTGCATTCCTAGTTAATTTTTATTATATGAGGCGATCTCAATTGAATGCCTTGTGCTGTCTCGTATGTTCTCCCTCAGAGACTAATCACAGTTGATCATGTACTCAGCAAGAACAAACAAAGAACCCAATAACCAGTATGTAACACGTGAGGAATTCACAGACAATTGGCTACAAAAATAATGATGGACAGTGAAAGTGCAAAAGAGAAGCGCAATCCAGGCCCATTGTTTTGTGATAGTACACAACCGCAATGTTCAGATGTTTCACAGAAGTTGTCTTCTCCCGTTGCATTATCTATTGCATCCCTTAGCCAGTTGTAGCGGTGAACATTTTATCACCTGTCACTGAGAGACATTCCAGGACATTACAACATAATAATACTTCATCCTTCAATGATTAGACAGTGTTCCTAGCTTTGTTTGTCTTTCATTTGTGGTCCGATTCATTCTGGTCTATTTCAACTGATATGTTGTTATGTTTTGGCTCGACTTGATTCAACAAAACGAACTGTCATGCTCGTTCAGTAAAAAGTGCTTGTTCTATCTTATCAAAATTATAAGGGGTATTCTTCTATTGATAGAATGTCTAGTCCTTGCATAACTCTATTGCGTTAGTGTATAACATATTTGGGGTAGTTGAACTATGTCTGGTCTCGACTCAACTCGCTGTCGTAATAGTGATACCTTATGATAACAATGTATAACTCACGTGTAAAACACTATTATACTGTAGTGTGGAGTATATTCTACCATGCCGCTGTGTAACTCTATTGCAGAGATGTATCATGGATAACTGCAGACTTCTCATAGACTTATGTGTTAATAAATTGAATGATGACAACATTGTACTGATAGATCTCCTATCAACAGTTCTTTGTCCCACATCAAAGTAAGTTTGCGCTTGTTCGTAGATCAGCTGTGCAATTTTACATTTGCCTAACCTAATAGTATAAGTCTTGTTTGTTTGTTTGCTAGACTCCTGATATGTTTGAAGATTAATTGTTACACCAAAGACTTATGCGTAAAATATTATTTTAGTATTTAAAAGTCATTAGGTATGAGTATTAATCGATAGATTAAACACAAATGACAATGGTTAATCTCTTCAGTAATTAATTACTAATATAGTTTGGTTTGCATTAAAATAATTTTTAAATTAAAGTTTATGTATGAAGGCAATTGTAAGGGCTAAAACCGTTTGTGTGACACCAGGTTTCAGCTGTACAACGCCAGCAAGTCACCGGACATGTTGAATATGGAGGAGAAAGATATATATGCCAAGTCTGTAGAGAACAGGATTCCTGCCAGGGTAAGTCTTTCGCCTGTTGCAGTTATTGAAAATGCATGAGCCCTTACACAAAACTGATAAAAAATCAAATTCCCTCCATGAAATATGGCCTGGCATTGATTCATTCTATTGTACTTCCTCTGAGTTTGAAGGCAGATTGTCTACAGTTTAGTTATAGTTGTATCTTTTTGTTGAATTTTAAAAACTGCTGAAAATGGTAGTACAGCTAAACTAAGTACACATTTTTGAGATCTAATAGGTCTTAAATTTTGTTAATTTTTATACAATTTTGTCTCACATTTTTATGGCACAATTCCTTCACATTCATGACTTCTTGAGAGTCGTGTTCGATTTTGTACCGTCTTACTGAGAGTTGGCCCTCACATTCGACTCCACGTATGATAATACAATTAATTGCTTTCAACCAAATGTCGTTTTTTGGGAAAGCTGGTTTTAAGTTGAAGAAAATTTAGTTTTTCATTGTTTTTTCATGTTTATTATATACCTTACACACAAGTACGTTATATCTTGGTGAAAGGTAGTCAAATTTTTAGATTGTAGAAGATCCTTGTTTGTACAGGATGTAACATTAGTTATAAGTCACTGTGTGTTGGGTGTCTTGCAGGGATGGCTCATAGACCTAATCAACAGATTTGGTAAAAGGGGAGGGTTTACAATACTGAGGGACAGATTCACAGTAGCACCTGGTGAGGGGCGTCCGCTAACCTTCCCTTTAATATCTTCTCTCATAAGACCGTTTGGTCAGTGCTATGAAGTGCTCACTCCAGTCACTATAAAGACCTACTTTATGCCGATAGTGGTATGTACAGCCTCTTCCTGTCTAACCTGCGATCTAATTTCACTGTTATAAAGCTTCGTTATGCTCGGATCTCCGGCTATTTGCTTTTGTTATGGCAAAATTGTAATATTATGACTGATTTTCATCGTATTTGTGTTTTTGTGGAGTTGTCCCCTCTATGTGCAGGACATAGTGACCGACTTCCTGAGAGGTCTCTCCGATGAGGATATGAAGAAGAATAGCAAGAATGAGGTGAAGAATGACGCTCTCTCTGCTATCATGAAAAGTCTCAAATGTTTAGGTAGGCTTATGCAATAACTTTTGGTTGTTGTGTTCATTGTAACAACTCTGCCTGGCAACGTGAGCATTACACGGTGGAGACGACCATGTTACTATGGATTGTGTGTGCTGGTTAATGTATACGTTGATTCATTGTTACTTATCTCTGAACTGTATGTATGAGAATGTATCTGTTGTCTTATTTTGGACTTGGCTTTCTCTACTGTCACTGTTAACTAAGTTAATGTAGATATATTTGAAATTTGTCCAAGATTTGATGGCACTAGCTAGAAAAAAATCAAAAATTTCCGAAAAAGTCATTCAAATGTTGTAGTAAATGAAACTTGATAATTTAATTTTTTCGGAGTTGAGTCCTCTTTGCATAATTGTAATAATTCTAACGCTATAAGCTTCACCTGTTTTCTTTGTCATTTATTGTAATCAGACACCTTATGCAAAACATAATGGCACTTTGCACTAATAGAGATAATTAAATATGACACTTCAAAATAGCTGTTTCTACATGCAATTTTAAACCACTCTCTACGGTTTTTGGGCTCTTTTATTCAAAATATTTCATGCTAGAAGTTCAATTCGCACAGAGCTAAATTCTATTGAAATCTGAAAGATGCCAGAATTATTTCATCACCATTCGAGATATTTTAGTTTGGCATCTCATGCGTCACGACTGCGTGGCCGTAGATTCTGTAGCTTGTTTGATGTTTGGTGCAGTGGCGCAGGTGCCCAACCAGGAGGAGAAGATCAGAGAGCTGGAGATATTTCGTCTGGAGATGATACTTCGTCTGCTCAAAATATCGTCATTCAACGGTAAAATGAACGCCCTCAATGAGGTCAACAAGGTGAGAAATTGTGCTAACTAGTAGCTCCATTACCCCTACTTGCCAGTCACGTATTTGTTGCAGTGTGACCATCTAAAGGATTTTTTTATTTTATACCTTACGTTATTTTATTATTCCAAATTTCGTCTTTTCAATTGCAGTTTTCAGAAACAACAAATAATACCTAAAAAACGCTTGTAGATAAAAATCGTTCAAATCTTACGTATTGGGAGTTATCATTCCATTATTGTAATGGCAGGAGCTCCAAGAATTCACTATTTTCCTCGAGGCCCTTATGCTTGAATTTTTTTTCATTCATTCAACTGGTACAATGAGCTATAGTTGTAACTTAAGGGTATGACACAACAGCGTACCTCTAAAGGTGCATGCAATCGCACTCTGTTACTGTTTCATATCTCCTGATCAATGTAATGTCTGACCACACAGAGAGCAGACAACTACTGGTGCAGTTAGTGACCTCATATACGGTACATATAACTAAGTGTGTGTACTTGTCAGGTGATAATGAACGTGTCCTACTACTATAACAGACCTAGTCACTCGTCTCTCGACGAAGAGGAATGGCTGACAGCTGACAGAATGGCTGTGAGTTTTTGTCGTATGGCAGAATTGCGTGCCTACATACTTGTGTTAGTTGTCATTGGTTTGTGATTGGTAGTTCTAGTCAACAAGGTAGTCTCAATCATCGCTTTCCATGAATGATGTTATTTTTAGTAACAGGATGGTTTTCATTAGTATTTTGGTGTGAAATTCACTGACAATCTTTGAGAGTTGTTTAATTTTTTTGTTAGAAAAATGAAAATACAAGTCATTGATATTTGCAGAGAAAACAATATAAACTATAAATTTCTGAAATTCTCCATAAAAAGTTGGAGTTGTGTTGTGCTGTGTGCAGGCGTGGATATCAGAGAACAACGTGCTAAGCATTGTGTTGAGGGACTCCCTGCACCAGCCCCAGTATGTGGAGAAGCTGGAAAAGATCGTCAGGTTTATGATAAAGGAGAAGAACCTCACCTCTGACGACTTGGATACAATATGGCAGGCGCAACACGGCAAGCATGATGCCATTGTTAAAGTACGTCCACATCCTTCTATATTAGGAATGGTTGATTTGTTTACTTGCAAAGTTTGGAAACTTTTTTGTTTCATTGGTCTAATTTGATTGGGTTTGCTATCGCTAGAGAAAGTGCAATGCTACTTTAGCCATTTTCCGGGGATTGTTCTTTATGCACTCGATAATATTGCTAGCATGAACAAGTGCGAGCAACAAATCAGTTTTGAAATGTTCTTTTAATTTTGTATATTTGGTTTTTTAATTTTCGCAATATGTTTTAAAAAAAAAAACAATATATTTTTAGCTGAAAACAGTTTGAAGTCCCAGTCCAACCATCTTTTTTTCTCTCATCCAGCTACAAGCAGAGGTAGCCTGAGTGCAGATATGTTGGTGTTTGTAGAACATCCATGAACTGTTGGCTAAGCTCGCTTGGGATTTCTCACCAGAACAGCTAGATCATCTATTCAAGTGTTTCCAAGACAGCTGGCACCATGCCAACAAGAAGCAGAGAGAGAAGCTTCTGGAGCTGATTAGAAGGCTGGCAGAGGATGACAAGGAAGGGGTTATGGCTCAAAAGGTGCTTGGGCTATTGTGGACATTAGCTAGGGACGATGAGTGCCCCACCGACACAATGGACCAGGCTTTGTCAGCCCTCATTAAGATTCTAGACTACAGCTGCTCACAGGACAGAGACA
This sequence comes from Cryptosula pallasiana, assembly GCA_945261195.1. Classification (NCBI taxonomy): domain Eukaryota; kingdom Metazoa; phylum Bryozoa; class Gymnolaemata; order Cheilostomatida; family Cryptosulidae; genus Cryptosula; species Cryptosula pallasiana. The sequence continues at coordinate 12,596,271 of OX183132.1, forward strand.
AGTTAAAGTTGGAATGGACTTACAAATTTGTGGAGGAGTTGAAGGTTGGTAGCTGTCGGCAACGTTCTGAGCAGTCAAATAGGTCATGATGGCAAGTTTTTCTGATCTGAAACGAAAAAAATTTATCCATGAAATTCTCTTGAAACTGAAGTCATTCAACTTTAAATTTATTCGCAAGTTTCAGGTTTGCCTTATTTTTATGATTCAAAAATGAAAAAGTATATGAGGATTGTATGAGGGCCAGGAGGGTGTCAGCAGCTTACCAGTTATTTCGTTTTGATCATATATTTATATGCTTGTTTGATGCAAACAACCAGTTATTGGCATGCAGTTGTTGTTCATAATAAAGGTAAACAAGAAGATGATAAAAGTGTGAACCGCTCTAATGACGTCAATAAAACAAATGAAATCCAAAAATCAAATTATAAATATTATAAATTTTTGTTATCATGTAACTTCCTTGTTGGTTACCCAGGAGAAGTCAACAGTATCAGTGAGCCAAATTAAACCTTTTGCTTAGTTTCAAATGTTTCTCGAAACAAATTACCTGCTTTTCTTTGATATCACTTATTTGTTATTTCAGATTTTCTGTGTTCTGAATTGTTAGCCTACTAGCCTTTGATCCACACTGGCTGTCGTGTGTTGTAGAACAACAAGCTATGGGTGCTGCCCTCACTCATGCAGATAATGGAGATTTGTAAACTGTTTAACGAAGCACCCGCCTCCTTTGGTCACCAGGGCCAGTCCACCAGCAGAGTCTCACACATCCTATTTAGGAATCAGGTGATCAGCGAGCTGCAAAGCACCCATAAGATAGTGATGACTGTATCGCAGAACCTCGTACAGTACATGGAGAATGCTGCCGAATATCGCAAAGGTTTGTGCTGCTTCATTTCCTAACCTCTGACCCCTTCCGGGTGTCCAAACTATTGTTGCAACTGTTGGTAGTCTTTGATTAACCTTTTCTATTATCGTCTATTACTTGTCTTTGGTTACTTCCTGTCTTCTAGTTGTCAGTCCTTCCTCAGCTTAGATGAGTTGATTTCATCCAAGTTTTTATCAAAAACAGTTTCACTTGAGATTTTGCTGAATGTTTATGAATATTTTGCGTATTCTAAATGGTTTTTCTGATTAGCTTTGTATCAAACATGACTTCCATGGTTCACAACAGGCTGACTTGCTTTCTATCGTTACCAGAACACCCGGATGTCGCACCTGAGGACTACCTGCCAGACTTTCGATACAATCACCAGCAGCAGGTCACTGATAGACTCAAGTTCCTCAGATTTGTGCTCAAAGACGGGCACCTGTGGCTATGCTCCCCTCAAGCTGTACAAATATGGGAGTGTTTAGCTATCCATGCGGTGTATCCCAGTGACAGGGAGGCCTGCTTCAAGTGGTTTACTAAAGTATGTCTCTTTCCTTATCTCCCATTTGGTCTAGTAGAATGCCATGCGTTACTAATGCTTCCTCTCATTGAACAGCTGATGGGTGAAGATCCTGACCTTGACCCCGATATTGCCAAAGATTTTTTTGAGAATCAGATTCTGAGACTAGAACCTAGTTTGCTGACAGAGAATGGAATGAGGTACAGTTTATAGCTGCTGTTACCAGTGTGTCCATTGGTTGGTTCCTGAGACAACAGTGCTTGTTCAACCTGGTTATTTCAATGCCTTGCAGCTGCTTTGAGCGCTTTTTCCGCAATGTAAACACGAAGGAGGGCAGTAAGCTGATTGAGAAGAAGCATTGTTTAGTGATGAATGACCTTAGCCTTGTCGGCATGGACTATCTGTGGACTGTGATCCTCCACAGCAGCGATACTGTAGCTAACAAGGCTATAGGCCTTATGAAAGAACTTCATGCCAATCTTGGCCCTAATCTTCAAACTCAACAGGTAAACTGATTAGACCTGCGCTTAAAATTAGTTGGTGCATGGCGAAGTCCTATGAAATGTCTGGCAGGTTTTGGCTGCCACCATGGGATAGAAGTGACAGTTTCCAAGCGGCAGCAATGGAAAATTTACTATTTTATATATTTTGGATATGAAATCTTGTTGTACACTGAAATGTGGCAGTTTTTGTTTGTACATTGGTTCTATATTGAACTGAAAAGGCGGTTTTTTTTCTCACAAATCTGTTTCGTAATAATAATTATTTATTATTTTGATTTAAATTTTTTCAATGGCAGTCGATTGATTGTTAGTTGACGAATTATGTGTGTTCGCATTACCACTTGATTTTTGAAACCAAAACAAGAAACTATCAGTTACGTAACTGACATATGATAATCGTCACAGAAATGCACATCAATGCAAGGCAGCAGCAAGTTGGACTGCATGCATAAAATTTCACGTTTGGAATAAAAAATTAAATGCATTTTGGAAATTAGATGTTTTGCCAAAATTTGTTTTCAAAATTAACTTTTTAAAGTTATCTTTTTCAAAGTCAAAAACTTTTCTTGTTTTTTTATATAAATTTTAGGCTGATGAAGAAAAAAATTTTAGCAAAAAGTTGAAACGTATTTAGAATTTAAGTTTGCACTCTACTCAATGCAAAAGTTTGTAAGGCATCTGATTTGTGACACGGGGAAACTTGACTCTTGCTGAGAATATTTTATACAGTTTGTTTTGTTGCAGTCTCTTGTCAGTCTCCAGACAGCGTTGTTATTTGTTTGTCAATATTTTTGCAGGAGACAATCCATAAAGAGTTCATATCAGAGTGCTTTGATAGGCTCAAAACCTCTTATGAGACTCTGCATTGCCTTACCAAAGACTGCGCTGATGAGAGGGAGAGAGAGGCCAACAGAATGATACGGGTGTTGACTGTACTACATGAGTATATCAGTGAGTGTGATGACTCGTATGCGGAGGAGAGAGCATTGCTGTCTCTAGCCAGGTGAGAGATCATTGTGGAAGCTTTCATTTGCTACTTGAACAGTTTCGATTGAATTTTCCAGGTTCTGTTGATGTTATTTTTATAATTGTGAAAACTACTCTATAGAAGTTATGTCATTTTAATAAAAATAAAGTTTTCAATATGACTTTTCACAGTTTTTATTTCCAATATCCTGTAAGTTTTTGATAACAACAGTGATATTATAGTAATGATATTGCTTTCAATCATCATTTATATTATAAACTTGGTTGCGTAATGACAGCTAGTGAACCCGCGATTGGGTGAAATACATCACATGGCTATGAAATTGCTAGAATTGATGCTCAAATTGACACTGCTATATTGGTGTAAATCAGTTCGTGACATGCCTTAACCTTTACAAAAATTGCACAATTTTTTTCTTGAAAAAACCTGTAGGCACCTTTAATGAAAAAAGTTGCCTTTTGTACATGTTATTAATTGAACCCTAATGCCTTATAAACATATAGCGATTTTGCTTAGCGATTAGGGAAGTTCCTCCACAAAATTGCGCAACTTTTCAGCGATTTCGATCAAACTCGCTGTTACAAAGCATAGCCTTCAATTTATTATAGGATCATTGGTAGATCGGAGCGCTGCATATGACAAGACACTATTGGACACAAAGATAAAGCATTTGTGCGCTGTGATTGGTTGATCAAGGAATCGGCTAGCGATTTTTTGATCTCGATCAAAACCTGACGATAACCTCAAATAATATGCTAGCGATTGCTTAGCGATTTCTCCGGAAACGGAAGCCGCAAAATCCCGCAATTGCTAAGCAAGTCACTTAGTACTCGCTATATGTACATGGGGTTTAAGCCTCTCCCCCACTCGACATCCACCCAGCTACCCTCAACTGTATGTTGTGCGCTGCCTTCAAGCTTTTGTCTCTACCATTTGATGTCTTATTGAAGGGCATCGAGAGGCAAACACATATCTCTGTTCATCAGAATGCCTGGAGGTCAAGGCAATCGGCCAGAAGACATGGAGATCTGGTCTCACAGCAACGACACCCTCGGCTGTGTCAAACGGCAGTTTCTCATGAAGTACGTATTTATTTATCAGCCTGCAATATTACTGTCTCTATAGATTGTGTGTGGGGTTTGTAGTATGGGTGTGCTAGTTATACATTGGTGTGAGGTTAGCAACATCTACACAAGCTCGTCTTTGTTGTTCAGCGCATTAGATATTTGTTGTATCAAAGCGAAGCATGTCAGTGCCGAAATCGGCAATTTCCTGTCTGTCTGCGCAGCCATATTCATTATTTTAAACCCTATGATAAACACAGGTTTTTATGTTCAGAGTTGTTTACCCTATCATATTTCAACGCACCATCGGGTTTGTTCAACAGGCAGTTGCAACGCATATTTAACAGATCTGCTTTACAGCATCGCCATTGTCTAATCATTTTTTCATGAAAATACGTTTTTTTCACTGTGTTGTTGTTATTGTTGCTCCATTACTGATGGCTGTATCAAACAATGAAATGTTTGTGTTGATTGTCTTCTCTGTGCAATCGCAGTGATGATATAAAGTAAGACTTGGTGTTGCTCAAATGTTCAGTTACTTTATTTTTCTTTTGTATGTTGGTTGTTGTTTGTTTGCTCAATATTATATATCTTTGCTATATGCATGTTTACTGCATTTAATAAAATGTAGATCGTTTCACCATTGCTCGCTTTGAATAATAATACAATATGTGAAGCTCGAATAATCTATCGATGAAAATCAAAAATATTAATAGCTGTTATTAAAATTATTTAAAAAATATAATTTTTGTTTGGAAATATCAATTTATCAGATTAATCAACCATTATTACCTATTAGCTTCGTACGATTTGCCAATAATATATTAAACAATGTGGTGCTGTCTTTTCTGCACAAACTGGAAAGCAAACCTTGTGGTGCTGTCTTTTCTGCACAAACTGGAAAGCAAACATTGTGGTGCTGTCTTTTCTACACAAACTGGAAAGCAAACATTAAGGTTAAATAGTATAACTGGCCACAACACAAGTATAAAGAGAAGACAACTATGTATGTTATACTTGTTTCTCATCAAAAATCCACCATGACTAAGCAGGGACAAAGGCTTTTGTTTGGCTTATGTCCAATAATTTATCATTGCACACACTTGCTGTGGCGTATAGATGTCTATTGCACACACTTGCTGTGGCGTATAGAAGTCTATTGAGCTGTCTCATTGCAGGAGTAAGATGATGAGCAGCTACCGGGTAGAGCTCTATCTAAATAATGAGCTATTGGACATCCATGGTGACAAGAAGCTGGTCAGTCAGATACCCATCAGAGACAAAACGGTTGGTCTTAGTTCTTGATTATGACTGGCACGGCTTTCGTTTGCCTTCTTGTCAGCAATGTGGCAGGTCAGCTTGTCCTTGACTGTTGTATAGGTTCATTGGGCTTGCTTAGTCCACCGGGTTATCGTCTATATTTATTGTTTTAAATGAGCCTGTATTATATGGTTTGTGGTAGTTTTTTACTGATCATACAGAACTGGCTGCTAGCACTTATACCTATAGCGCTGTTTCAGATCCTGACTGCTAAGATTTGTCCATCTAACAGCAACACAGGCTCAGCCTCCGAGAGCAGCAGCGAGAGCTCCCCGTCTGCCTCTCCTCTCATTGGTCACAATGATGGCCCGAATCCTGAGTCCGAGCAATGCCTCCCCGGTGTGGTACGTGTCACGCCGCCCCTTCTCTTCTACTGCTTGTCTCTGTGGTATAATGTGTGAAATCAATTCATTGACTGCTTGTCGCGGGGTCATAGACACGTGATTTGTATTTGATGCATATGAATGTGTTCTCTCCGTGTCTGTTGTAGATCCTGTCTAAGGATATAAAGTATATACCATTCCTGCACTCTGTCTGTGACTATTGTATATTGGTATCCCCTCCACTCAGTAATTTACTGGTGAGTTTGTCTCTAACCAGCTTAGCAAATGCTTAGCAAACCATATTTCAACTAATTATTTATTATTATTTATTTATTATGTTGGTAGCAATCAACACGGAGTCTGTTAGACTTGGCTCCTGCACATCAGCCAACAATTCAACATATCAGAGAAGTGTGTCAGATACGTGCACAACATGTCGTCAGCAATATCAACTACGGTGGACCCAAACTCGAGTCTAAGCTCTTTAGCTCTGCCTCGGGTGGCGACCTCTCACCCTCTACAGCTGTATACATGCTCGAGGTAAAAGGCATTGCTTTAAGTTTGGCTTTATTTATGGTGTTAGTGCTTCATCAATTTTCCGCTCACAAAAGTCTGGTAGTTTAATATTAAAGTCTGTTTTTTGTTTCTATGAATAATCAATTGTTTCTCAAGTCTATGAATAATCAATTGCAGTTTTCATTCGATGAAAACTTGATGCTTTTCTTTTTAAGTTTTTTTTCAATTTCAAGTAGTTCTGTATTGGAAAGAAGCTTTTGGCGTTCCGTGTCATTTGATTAAATTATGGGCTACTAGTCGTGCATCTCTGTGCTAGTTGAATGAATAACTTTTTATCGTAATGAAGCAATATTTGCTGGTGTTTCCATGTGTTTTATGCTTTTTACACGTCCGGTCTATCTGTTTTGCAAAGAGGACAACTCCTAATGCAGAGCATTACTCCAGTGTTCTTTCATGTCTGTAAAACTGCCAACTTGTTTTGCTGTAGGTTATCTATTCATTGCTGATGCCAGCCGAGTCTGTCGTCAAAGAGGATACGGTGGTTTTTATAACAATGTTTGTGGAGTCTGGTGGAGTGTCATTGGTGCTGAAGGCCCTCACTCAGAATGACTTTATGAGCGGCTCAGACACCCAGTATAAGAGGTGTGTAGTATATAGTTACTGTAGTATGTAGTTACTGTAGTATGTAGTTACTGTAGTATGTAGTTATTGTAGTATATAGTTACTGTAGTATATAGTTACTGTAGTATATAGTTACTGTAGTATATAGTTATTGTAGTATATAGTTACTGTAGTATATAGTTACTGTAGTATGTAGTTACTGTAGTGTGTAGTTACTGTAGTATATAGTTATTGTAGTATATAGTTACTGTAGTATGTAGTTACTGTAGTATATAGTTATTGTAGTATATAGTTATTGTAGTATATAGTTACTGTAGTATATAGTTACTGTAGTATGTAGTTACTGTAGTGTGTAGTTACTGTAGTATATAGTTATTGTAGTATATAGTTACTGTAGTATGTAGTTACTGTAGTATATAGTTACTGTAGTATGTAGTTACTGCAGTGTGTAGTTACTGTAGTGTGTAGTTACTGCAGTGTGTAGTTACTGTAGTATGTAGTTACTGTAGTATGTAGTTACTGTAGTGTGTAGTTACTGCAGCTTGTAGTTATTGTAGTGTGTAGTTACTGTAGTGTGTAGTTACTGTAGTGTGTAGTTATTGTAGTGTGTAGTTACTGCAGTGTGTAGTTACTGCAGGTTGTAGTTACTGCAGTGTGTAGTTACTGTAGTGTGTAGTTACTGCAGTGTGTAGTTGCTGCAGCTTGTAGTTACTGCAGCTTGTAGTTACTGCAGTGTGTAGTTACTGTAGTGTAGTTACTGTAGTGTGTAGTTACTGTAGTGTGTAGTTATTGTAGTGTGTAGTTATTGTAGTGTGTAGTTACTGCAGTGTGTAGTTACTGCAGGTTGTAGTTACTGCAGTGTGTAGTTACTGTAGTGTGTAGTTACTGCAGTGTGTAGTTGCTGCAGCTTGTAGTTACTGCAGCTTGTAGTTACTGCAGTGTGTAGTTACTGTAGTGTAGTTACTGTAGTGTGTAGTTACTGTAGTGTGTAGTTACTGTAGTGTGTAGTTACTGTAGTGTGTAGTTACTGCAGCTTGTAGTTACTGCAGTATGTAGTTACTGCAGCTTGTAGTTATTGTAGTGTGTAGTTACTGCAGTGTGTAGTTACTGCAGTATGTAGTTACTGTAGTGTGTAGTTACTGTAGTGTGTAGTTACTGCAGCTTGTAGTTATTGTAGTGTGTAGTTACTGTAGTGTGTAGTTACTGTAGTGTGTAGTTATTGTAGTGTGTAGTTACTGCAGTGTGTAGTTACTGCAGCTTGTAGTTATTGTAGTGTGTAGTTACTGTAGTGTGTAGTTACTGTAGTGTGTAGTTATTGTAGTGTGTAGTTACTGCAGTGTGTAGTTACTGCAGGTTGTAGTTACTGCAGTGTGTAGTTACTGTAGTGTGTAGTTACTGCAGTGTGTAGTTACTGCAGCTTGTAGTTCCTGCAGTGTGCAGTTACTGTAGTATGTAGTTACTGTAGTGTGTAGTTACTGTAGTGTGTAGTTACTGTAGTGTGTAGTTACTGTAGTGTGTAGTTACTGTAGTGTGTAGTTACTGCAGCTTGTAGTTACTGCAGCTTGTAGTTACTGTAGTGTGTAGTTACTGTAGTATGTAGTTACTGTAGTATGTAGTTACTGTAGTGTGTAGTTACTGCAGCGTGTAGTTACTGCAGTGTGTAGTTACTGCAGCTTGTAGTTACTGCAGTGTGTAGTTACTGCAGTTTGTAGTTACTGCAGTGTGTAGTTACTGCAGGTTGTAGTTAGTGCAGTGTGTAGTTACTGCAGCTTGTAGTTACTGTAGTATGTAGTTACTGCAGTGTGTAGTTACTGTAGTGTGTAGTTACTGTAGTATATAGTTATTGTAGTATATAGTTACTGTAGTATGTAGTTACTGTAGTATATAGTTACTGTAGTATGTAGTTACTGTAGTATATAGTTATTGTAGTATATAGTTACTGTAGTATATAGTTACTGTAGTATGTAGTTACTGTAGTATATAGTTAATGTAGTATATAGTTACTGTAGTGTATAGTTACTGTAGTATGTAGTTACTGTAGTGTGTAGTTACTGTAGTGTGTAGATACTGTAGTGTTGCATTATATACTGTAGAGATGCGCTGCACCTGGTACTGAAGATTGCTAAAGTGATGTTACTTACTGCAGCATACGCTAAAGGTATGTTCTCTCCTTTCATTGGCTACTCAATCACCAATGACATCGTAACTGGTTTGCATTTGGTGAAATGATCCTAAAGGCATAAATTCAATATTTAATGCAGACAACTGCTCTGTTGATTATTATTTCATGCACGCTGGTGACTTTTATAATGGATCATCATTTCAGAGTTATCATTGTAAGAGCAGCCAATTCCCGTCATTTTCAGCAAGTGTAAATTGTCTACGTGAGCAGGCGTTGTCTTGTGGCGGTTGAGTTTATTTTTGTCTTATTAATCGTAGAAGAGCTTTCAGGTAAAGGTTGACATTTTCTTGTTAAATTTAATTAAATACTTGTCAGTTATTTCAGGCTTTGGTTGGTTTTAATTTGGTTTTCTCAATGTACGGCTATTTTTTACCAGTCAAAATTACTTTTTTATCGCTAATCGCCAAAACTAACCCAAATATCACAAGTAGCCATAGAGGCAATGTTTTTTCAATTCAATGTTTTTGAAATTTTCAAGAACTGATGATAAGCCCTACCAAATTGCTTTGTCCTTTCCACATTGAGTTGATACAATATATGCTTCATTTTCTTCTCTCTTTGACATGGTGAGTTAGGCTCGCTGAGCTTTTGCAGACTGGCCAATCACCATATATTATGTCTGTACCATTGATCACTTTTTTATGTCATTGGCTTTGACCTATTTCAGTGCAATGTGTTGCTGATAAGCTACATCAGCGGCAGCACGTCAGCTCTGCCGAGCACCAGTACGCCCTTGACCTGCAGGAAACTCTCGTCAGGCTACCCGTCTCTATGATAGACCCCATGCTAAAGCATATGTGCGCATCCACTCTGGGCAAACGCCTCATGACCAGGGTAAGCATTGCGCTCCAGTCACTAGTTTGTTTAAGAGAAGACAAATCCTGCTATTGCTTTTTAATAATCGCTAATACTCCATGTCATCTACTGATGGATTTGTTGGTATCATTTGTTGGAAATTATAGTTTATTGATCTTGATTTTTTTTTTCAGTTTCATTAAAACATTTCTATTGCTTTTAGTACAAAATATATGCATGCTGTTACTGATAACCACCTTCCTGCGTTGTACATATTATATTAAATAAATAATGAATATTTTGGTGAAGTGTGCTGATGACAAATTGCAGGCGTTGCAGTACCTACCAGATGATGGAACCATCAAGGCTGTCCTCAAGGTCATCTGGTCTGCTGCCAGTGGCTCCATGGAACTTCTTTCTTCCTCTACGGAGGCAATGCACAAGGCTGTGGAAGTCGTAAGTACTACCTACATTACAGTATATGCTTGTGCTTGCCTTTCCTTGCCTTTCCTTGCCTTTCCTTGCCTTTCCTTGCCTTTTCTCGTTACTAGCTTTGTGTTGACTAGAGTGCGTCGGCCATTTGAGTTGCGTAGATATCTGTTTTTTCTGTCAATAGTTTTGATTCTCGTCTCTCTTATGCATCATATTAATGATGTATTCAGCACAAGAATACTGTCGTTAAAAAGAAATGTATGCATGTTTGTGTGCTCACAGATGAGCAAAGATCTAGAGGAAGAAGAAGATGCCATAGACATACAAGTAGCTAGTGTTGGTCTGCAGGTACTCACTCTATGTCTAATGTTGCACCCGGAGACGCTACAGGATCTACACAAGGACAAGACTTGGCAGTCATTTATCATAGACACAATTCTCATCTGCAAAAACAGGTCACTAGTTCTCGCTGTATATCTATGTCTATGCTCTGTTATATGTGGGTCATTGGATTTTTATTTATTCTTTCTTTCAGTTTCGTTTAGTCGATGATTTGTGTTTTTTTATTCTTATTTTTACTATTGTTGTTTGATAACAGATTTATCGTGAAATATTTATTATAATTGTTGTAGTTAGGAGTTGTCGCTCCTCATCGCTGGTAGAATAACTCCAGTGTTTATTTTCTGATATATTTGTAGGTGTATCAGAACGACCGCTGAAGAACAGTTTCAATTAATTGCCAGCAAAACTAGACAAAATTTTTTCATCACTTTACTTTTCACCAATGAAATGGTAAGCAGACTTTGGGAGTTGTTCTCCCATGCACACAAGTTGACTATAGCAGCACAACTAGGTGGTGACTAAGGTATGCTATCTCTAGGGTGTGATGTAACTATTGCAGACTAAAGTGCCAGAGTACGCCAACCAATCAGCTCAGTACTTCTCTCTGCTCTGTCAGCTACTCAACTGGTCTCAGATAGATCACCCACTCAGCAACTCTGAGACGAGACTGAAGAATGAGATTGATTGGTTAAAGAAGGCTTGTGTATGTATCAGTATTCGTATTTATCACTTGCTATTATATTTTAGTTGTATTCGCAACTTGCTTTGTATCTCCGCTGTATCCACCACATGATGTTGCACTTTAGTCAATCCACCACCACCATCCACCTGTACGTGTATTTAACCGAATATGCTGCTAAAGTAGATATGGTTTAGATGTTCATGTCTTATTTTATATGTCTGTAATTATTATCAGGAAACAACTATATCTTCTGGCGTAAACTCAGTGAATGAAGCACTTCTTGAAGGTCATCTCGGCTTAGCCCGAGAACTGGTTTTCCCATTGCCTGCTGATAAAAAGAGGCTATATGGTTCAGATCTCGATGGTAGCAGACTTATCAAGGTTGGTGCTGAGGTTATATGATAATAGTGCTAAAGGTGTTGAGCGTGCTACGACTAGCTGCTGATTAAGTCGAGTTTTGTCTCTGCAGGAGTTGATGGAGGACTTCCTGTTGCCTGCTAGTAAAGTACTGGTGGCTAAGAAAGAGGGAAGACTATCTGACATTGCTCAGAGTCATGTGACTGCTATATGTCAGACATCTAACACCATCAATGCTGCGTACGACCTTCTGGTGGCCTTGTGTACTGGTTGTGTGGAAAACCTTGACCTCATCTCTAAAATACTCACTGAGATGTTCTATCAGGGTGAGAATTTGTCAACTATGCGTTTTAGAGTGGGTGTCATGGATGTTTTGTTGGCAAGCACCTGTTGGATAGTGACATTTACTTTCATTGACGAGCACTTGTCAGGGAATGTCATTAATTTAGCTCACAGGCTCTGTCAGTGTCATTGTTTCAAGATCCCTGCAAGAGTTTGTCAGTCTCAGTTCACTCAAGTCTGACCATTTTATTCGCTGCGTCAGAACTTGTCAATGTTTGGTTGATATTTGATTTGTAAGTGAATGCATATGTGCACAATATACATGCTGTAAGTGCTCGATACAGACAGATGAGTTAAGGATAGACACTAACTCTAGTCACATGTTTGTTTATATTCTTCTTGTAGGTGAAGACTCAGTGTTGACAGAGTGGGAGTATCTACCACCAGTTGGCATGAGGCCAGCACATGGCTTTGTTGGGTTGAAGAATGGGGGAGCCACTTGCTATATGAACTCCGTGATACAACAGTTATACATGGTGCAGGAGATCAGGGATGGTATGTTAAGCTTAGAGGGCATCGCTAATGACGTAGAAGAGTCTGATAGCAAAGAGTCATTTCCTCCAAAGGTTGGTACCTTCTACCTGTCGATTCCTTTGTTGCTCGATGATGGAATTATCGCTGGATGGCTGTTTGTCAGATGATGCTGTCTGTGATTTGACCTCAGGCCAGGCAACTAAATGCTTGTAGTTTATTTCTAACACGCTGTGTTGTTGAAAGACATTTATCTGCTCAATACGGGTTATTTTTACAGTTGAAAGTTTTGTTTGTACACTGTATCCTACAATCACATCTGGCTACCCATTTGCTTGATACCGTTGATGCATTGTAGTACGACCAGCTTTACCCAGACAGAGATTCTGGCAGTGAGGTGATTGAGGGCAACAGGCAGCCGGTGGAGGCTGAGGACCCGACATCCTCAGTAGCTAATCCAGAGGGCGGTGAGAAGGCATACAACCTGAGAGTTGTCAAACAAGTGCAGATTATATTTGCTCATCTAGCTCGTAGCAAGCTACAGTTTTATGTACCAAAGGGCTTCTGGAAACAGTTTAGGTAATCTATCCATTTAGTCATATCATTTCACCCAACCAATCGAATTGTTTCATTTATCCAATCATTTCACCCAACCAATCGAATTGTTTCATTTATCCAATCATTTCACCCAACCAATCGAATTGTTTCATTTATCCAATCATTTTACCCAACCAATCGAATTGTTTATCAAACCAACTTAGTCCATTTCCCCCAATCCAATCAGTACATTTCAACCACTAAACTTTCCCCTATCAAAAATCAAGTGGTTTATTCCATCTAGTTCTAGTATATCTCATTGCAGTTTCATTACAAGCTCTTACTACTCACGTAATTAATATAGCAGACACCCTCTCGGGTTGCTTCTTTGTAGGATCCAAGGTGAGCAAGTGAACTTGAGGGAACAACACGATGCGTTTGAGTTTTTTGGTAAGCTCGTTGACTCGTGTGATGAGGCAATGAAGACTCTGGGTAAAGACCAGATCTGTAGTCAGGCACTGGGCGGCTCTTATGCTGACCAGAAGATTTGTAAGGACTGTCCCCATAGGTTAGTAGACTACTACATACGATTGTATGATATGGCTAGCTGGGATGTTATTGTTCGCTTCTATGGCTGTAAATGTAGTCTAGAGCGTTGGCACTTCCGCCATGATAATATCATTTTATTGAACAGAAACTGGTTGTACAAAGCATTAGTAGTGACCATAGTTGAGGTTTGTAGTTGACTACTTTTTTTGCTTCAGTAGACAGGAAGCATGCAATTTTAACGATACTAATTCTGATTGATCTCAAATGACTATTTTAGATTTAAATTTCCGTCAGCTTTTTATCTGTCACTGTCACCTGTCACTTTCACCTGCCACTTTTTGTCACCCCTAGGTACTCCCAAGAGCAATCATTCACAGCACTAAACCTGGAGATAAGGAACCACCAGCACTTGAAGGAGTCGCTGGAGCAGTATGTGAAGGGAGACTTGTTGGAGGGGGCCAATGCCTACTATTGTGAAAGGTGCAAAAAAAAGGTTGGTTACATATTTGACATGCTCTTTTGACTAGACATACGAGGTATGTTAGAGGACAAGGTCGTAGTACTGCGTCATAAGATTTAGAATATCAGAGAACATCACAAGTCACCATTTGTTACAAATGCTGTTTGTTCCTTGATCAAATCTCTATATAAACTGTATTTTGAAAAGTTGAATTGATGAAGTTTTTATGAACAGGAAGTTTTGATGAGGCACTCACCGGTTGTTTTATCCCATTGCACTCTCATGTGTTACATGGGAGTTGTTTATTATCTGCTCTATGATTGGTTCTGTTCAGGTCGACACAGTGAAGAGAATGTGTGTGAAGAGATTACCCAGAATGCTAGCTATACAGTTGAAGAGATTCGACTACGACTGGGAGAGGGAGTGTCCTATCAAGTTTAATGACTATTTTGAGTTTCCCAGAGAGATTGATATGGAGCCGTACACAGTATATGGTCTAGCTAAGATGGAGGGTGAGTGCTCGCTACTATCTCACCTCTACCGTAGAATCGCACTTTGTCTGGTTTACCATCTCACACTGTCTGTGTTACAGGAGAGAACTGGGTGGATGATGAGGAGAAATCGTATGCAGATCAGCCGACACAATACAGGCTGACTGGAGTAGTTGTACACAGTGGGCAGGCTAGCGGTGGTCACTATTACTCCTACATCAAACACTCTGACCCACAATATCCTGATGGTGCTAAGTGAGTTGTCTTCCCCTGTCTCAATTTCATCATTGCCGTGGCAGGTGTTGTGCTCTCCACTGCTTGCATCTGACTTTTACTGGGCATTTGCGAACAACTTTTTTGAAATTGTTTATGGTTTTGGTGTTATTTTCAAGTAGCATTTCACATATTTATTTGAGTTGATTACCCTCCCCATTCCCTCCCTTCCCCCGTTTCCGCCTCTTTTACCTCTCACCCGTTCCCCTCCTTCTTTACCTCCCACCCCTTCCCCTCCTCCTTCACCTCCCGCCCCTTCCCCTCCTCCTTTACCTCCTGACCCTTCCCCTCCTCCTTCACCTCCTGACCCTTCCCCTCCTCCTTCACCTCCCGCCCCTTCCCTTCCTTCTTTACCTCCCATCCCTCCTCCTTTACCTCTCACCCCTTCCCCTCCTCCTTCACCTCCCGCCCCTTCCCCTCCTCCTTCACCTCCCGCCCCTCCTTTACCTCCTGACCCTTCTCCTCCTTCTTTACCTCCCACCCCTTCCCCTCCTCCTTCACCTCCCGCCCCTTCCCCTCCTCCTTTACCTCCTGACCCTTCCCCTCCTCCTTCACCTCCTGACCCTTCCCCTCCTCCTTCACCTCCCGCCCCTTCCCTTCCTTCTTTACCTCCCATCCCTCCTCCTTTACCTCTCACCCCTTCCCCTCCTCCTTCACCTCCCGCCCCTTCCCTTCCTTCTTTACCTCCCATCCCTCCTCCTTTACCTCTCACCCCTTCCCCTCCTCCTTCACCTCCCGCCCCTTCCCTTCCTTCTTTACCTCCCATCCCTCCTCCTTTACCTCTCACCCCTTCCCCTCCTCCTTCACCTCCCGCCCCTTCCCCTCCTCCTTCACCTCCCGCCCCTCCTTTACCTCCTGACCCTTCTCCTCCTCCTTTACCTCCCGCCCCTTCCCTTCCTTCTTTACCTCCTGCCCCTTCCCCTCCTCCTTCACCTCCCGCCCCTTCCCTTCCTTCTTTACCTCCCATCCCTCCTCCTTTACCTCTCACCCCTTCCCCTCCTCCTTCACCTCCCGCCCCTTCCCTTCCTTCTTTACCTCCCATCCCTCCT
Organism: Cryptosula pallasiana; assembly: GCA_945261195.1. Classification (NCBI taxonomy): domain Eukaryota; kingdom Metazoa; phylum Bryozoa; class Gymnolaemata; order Cheilostomatida; family Cryptosulidae; genus Cryptosula; species Cryptosula pallasiana. The sequence goes on from OX183132.1 coordinate 12,611,956, forward strand.
CCTTTACCTCTCACCCCTTCCCCTCCTCCTTCACCTCCCGCCCCTTCCCCTCCTCCTTCACCTCCCGCCCCTCCTTTACCTCCCGCCCCTTCCCCTCCTCCTTTACCTCCTACCCCTTCCCCTCCTCCTTCACCTCCCGCCCCTTCCCTCCTCCTTTACCTCCTGATCCTTCTCCTTTACCTCCCCACCTCCTCTACCCTTGGTATTAATTAGTTCATTCTGGTTGATACCAATCCGATGACTCGCTGGTTGCTGGTTGTAGATGGTACAAGTTTGACGATGGGGATGTGTCAGAGTGTAAGATGGATGACGAAGAGGAGTTAAAGAAGGAATGTTTTGGTGGAGAATACACTGGAGAGGTGTTTGACCACATGCTCAAAAGGTTTGTGTTGGAGTTGTGTGCTCTAAGGTTTGTGTTAGAGTTGTGTGCTCAAAAGGTTTGTGTTAGAGTTGTGTGCTCTAAAGGTTTGTGTTAGAGTTGTGTGCTGTAAGGTTTGTGTTAGAGTTGTGTGCTCTAAAGGTTTGTGTTAGAGTTGTGTGCTCAAAAGGTTTGTGTGAGAGTTGTGTGCTCAAAAGGTTTGTGTTAGTGTTATGTGCTCTAAACGTGCTTCATTTCTTCTTGTCCTCTGCGATTACTTACATAATCAGCTTACCTAACTTTTCTTTAGGTTGCTAATGTGCTCTACCTTTCAGTTTTAAATTTTTTTCGAGTTTATAAACAGTCATTAGCGGGTCAGAATAGCTTCTATGTTATGTGACAAGACCTGTGAAAGTGTCCTTGACATTGCTGTTATAGTCAGCCCTGTTACTGTTGTAGAATGTCATTCAGAAGGCAAAAGCGCTGGTGGAACGCCTACATTCTTATGTACGAGAGGATCGAACCTAGCAAGAAAGAGGCTGATGAATCCGAAGAAATCAAAGGAACTGATAGTTCGATAGATCACCTCTCTCAAACTGTTAGTGAGCTCTCCTTAGGTAAGCTAACCATTGTCAGGTTACATCTGGTTCTGTTACAGGTGTACTTTGGTTGGCAGTGTTAGAATTTTCGGGCTGTGTCCTGTAGGTAATGTTTTATCTGGTTTTGTGCTGCAGGTAGCAAGAAAACAGAGCCAGCGATTCCGGTGGCCATAGAAAGGATTGTGCGTCGTCAAAACCTCAACTTTATGCATAACAAGAATCAATTTTGTGCAGAGCATTTTCAGTTTATGCGTAAACTAATCAACTGCAACATACAACCTGTGATAGATTATATACAACAGTACCACAACTACAGCCAGCTGGTGCGTGCTTCTGACTTTTTGTCTTTTGTCTCTTTATGTCTGTTCTGTTACCTTGTCTTGTCTCTTTAAGTCTGTTCTGTTACATTGTCTCGTCTCTCTAAGTCTGTTCTGTTACCTTGTCTTGTCTCTCTATGTCTGTTCTGTTACATTGTCTTGTCTCTCTAAGTCTGTTCTGTTACATTGTCTTGTCTCTCTATGTCTGTTCTGTTACATTGTCTTGTCTCTCTAAGTCTGTTCTGTTACATTGTCTTGTTTCTCTAAGTCTGTTCTGTTACATTGTCTTGTCTCTCTAAGTCTGTTCTGTTACATTGTCTTGTCTCTCTAAAGCCCTGGTCACACGAGACTGATAAACGAAACTATAACGAAACTATTTTAGAAAATCGCCGAGGTGCGACTATAATAGTTTCGTTGTACTGGTCACACAAGAACTATAATTAGTTCGTTACGCCTAGCGATCACTAGTTTCATCCAATGACAGAGGATTGTGTTTTGTGCGCGGGCCTAGTCATACTTTACTGCGTGATGTGAAAGCATGGAAGAATTATTATTATTTTTGATGTTTGGAATAGATTATTTTAATAAATAGCTAAGTTTGACCAGCCAGTACTATTCCAATTGTTTGATTATATTTTATTATTATTATTATCTTTCATTTATTTAAAACTCATTATGAATATAATATAATAAATGATTATTTATTCAAAAACAAATGTGCTACTACTATGGAAACCATGCGTTCGTTGTGAATGACCCTGACATTGGAGACCAGCCAATAACAGAACATAGAAAATAAACCTATTAATGAGCTTATCTGGTCGAATGGTCCAATCACATGCAAGCATCGCAACCGAAGATTTTCCCAAACCTAGCATTGCTTGATCACGACGAAACTGAATTATTCGCTCGGTTTGCTGAGCAACGAATTCGCTGGGCCTGAAAAAAATAGTTTCGTTATAGTTTCGTCAGAAATTCGGTCTCGTGTGACCAGGGCATAAGTCTGTTCTGTTACATTGTCTTGTCTCTTCGTATCTGTTCTGTTACATTGTCTAGTCTCTCTAAGTCTGTTCTGTTACATTGTCTTGTCTCTCCGTATCTGTTCTGTTACATTGTCTTGTCTCTCTATGTCTATTCTGTTACCTTGTCTTGTCTCTCTAAGTCTGTTCTGTTTCATTGTCTAGTCTCTCTATGTCTGTTCTCTTACATTGTCTTGTCTCTCTAAGTCTGTTCTGTTACATTGCCTTGTCTCTCTATGTCTGTTCTGTTACATTGTCTTGTCTCTCTATGTCTGTTCTGTTACATTGCCTTGTCTCTCTATGTCTGTTCTGTTACATTGTCTTGTCTCTCTCAGTCTGTTCTGTTACCTTGTCTTGTCTCTCTAAGTCTGTTCTGTTACAATAAGAGTATTCGCGACCTCTGTTCGCCGAACACATTGCAATAAAAATAATCAGACTGGCAATAAATTTAATCAATAAATAATCATTTTGTTCGGAACTCGTGGGTCAACAAAAATTAGCTCACTGAATAAAAAAAATAATCCTCAAGTATTTATTTGTATTGTTCGTTGGTCGCGAATGAAACTGAACACTAAATAAGTAATAATGAGCGAGTTGATTTTTTTCATTTTCATGGACCTGTTTTGTATCCTTGAAAAATAAATCAAAATAATGTAAGCGTTCAAGATTTACTAAATTAAAGGGCAGTTTGACAAACTATTCCAGTATGTAGCAGCTCAAATTTTATTATTTTCATGATTATTTTGAAAATTGGGAGTTATCTTCTTTATGATTTGTTCGGTAAACTATAACAGTTCATTGAATATTATGTTGTTCTAAACTAATGTTCCGTTGCTTACGCGACATTTTGAACTACGAACACCTATCATTTTTTGTATTTTGTTCGACGAACAGGTCGCGAATACTCTTATTGTCTTGTCTCTCTAAGCCTGTTCTGTTACATTGCCTTGTCTCTCTATGTCTGTGTTAGTCTTTATTAGTGGCTTTCCATGTCACGACTTCGCAGCGCCACGGGTTCCCCCCCCCCCCCCCCCCCCCCCCACCCTCTTGGAAATGGGTATATCGCTACTGCTGTTGTGATGATGTGGCGCTATTCAAAGTACCAAGTAGCAACTTGTAATAGCGCCAGACCACTGAAGCGTTATGGAAAAAGGAGATGCCGTAGCGCTACTGGCTTGCACATGCGTGTATTGAATTTCCAGCATCACTGCAATCAAAATAATTAAATAATTTGGACGGAAATTTCAGTGATATGAGACAGTTGCCTTTCAAGACCACCTATATTAATAAACAATGATGCAGAATAAGTGTTTTCATTTCATATTATTTATCTTTTTTCCCAATTTTAGAATTTGATAATAATATAATTTAAATAATAATAATAATAATTAATCAATTGGTCGTAGTTAAATGATAATAAAAATAAATCATTATTTTAAATTTTAGAACTGAATTACACATTGGCCAAGCACTGCTACTTCAAAATTTTATCTGTAAAGTAAGTAATATTAGATGAAACAAACACAAAAAAGTATTTAAAACTAATTGTTGGTTGAAACAATTTTCCTTGTTACAGTTTCACTCATTAGCTCAAAGTCGTCGTTGACTCGCTAATTAGGGTTCATGACCTTTGAGCCTACTGTATTGCTGGCTTATGGAAAAGAGTGACGGTTTATCGCTATTGACAAGCACTAGCCATGACACCATTGGGTAGCGCTACGACGTCGTGATCTGGAAAGCCACAAATTGTCCGTATCTGTCTGTATGTCTATATTAGGCGTGTGTTTTGATTGTACAAATGAGAGAATTTCCACCACAATAGTTAGTGTATGGTATAGACATCTCCACTACCACAATATGCCTATGTTACTCTTTGTTTTGTAGCCTGAGCACCTCACACAGCTATCATTTATCAGTGTACGCCTCGCTTCTCAGTTTTTATTTAGTGTTGGATTTCACACTAAAAAGACATTGAGGTAGGTTTGCCTATTTCTACTGTTCCTAGAAACTAGTGACGTTCTAGTAGTTCAAACCTTGCTGCTCGATATGTTGTGTGCAATATAAAAATGTTAATTTCTTTGATAATACCTGCAACTTTGTGCATTGTATGTCCTCGTTACCTGTTCACACTATTTACATTGACAGAGGTTCCGCTGCAGACTGGTACGAAATCCTTAGCAGCCATCTTAGAACTAGTAAAAAGATCAGAAGTTGGTTTGCTGACACAGTCCTATTTGCTCACCCCGAGAGGTTCTCCGAATATCTGTTGGAGTCCTCCAGCTCTGAGGTTGGTGATCTATCTTTTGATTGTGGTGTCCGCTCCATCGTTTACTTTGCTGTGGTGTCCGCTCCATGTTTACTTTGTTTGTTTCAGGTTAGAGTAAATTTTGCAAAGATAATAGCATTCCTAGCACATTTGTCTCGCATGGATGGGCCGCGTCCTGTACCCAACCATCTTAATCTCTATGGTAAGTCCTCAGTCTGTGGAACCTGACTTGGCCCACATTGTTTGTTTTGAAAAGCAACTCAAATTTTATTGGAGCAACAATATTTTTGGTTGAAATCATCAATCCATATAGAGATTAATTCCTTTCTCTTTAAACTGCATGTGTTTGGGTGAGCCTGTTGAAGTGGTAGCAAATCTCCTTTGTTGCTGCAGAATTGTTGTCACGGATTGTTTCTTTAATTTTTGTATTTAACGCAGAAAATAAAATGAGGAAATGGGTTAGTGAAATGTAAACATGGCTGTAGAAGTTTGTGTATAGGATTTATTAGCATCGCAACGTCGATGTATATATGCATACTATACAGTAAACAGCAGACAATGTGTGCAACGTGTATATATAATGTATAACAGTGTATTAATGTACTGTTGGCAGCTGACACAGGTGTGAGTGAACAGGGAAAGGGACTCAGTGACCACCTCATCATGGCTGTACTAGCACTGCTTAGGAAAGAAGTATCAGAACATGGCCGCCATGTCACTCAGTATTTCCATCTGTTCGTTATGTACTGTAACCTCGGCTCTGAGGAGGTACTGTGTTCTGTTCCACATCCTGTTTGTAGCTTGTATACTGACTTACTTTAATACTCGACAACGTTCCCTCCGTGTCGATACAGAACATGCGATTTTGCGTTATTAAAATTTTTCGTAACCGATGTTTGCCAAAACCTAATCAGGTTGACAATAATTTCGTTCAAAGATAACCATTTTATTCGGAACTATAAGTTTAACAAAAAGTAGCTCTTTAATTTAAAAAAAAACAAAAACTGTTCATTAATATTGTTTGTCGATCGTTAATGGAACTGAACAAGCGGATCTTGTTTGTTCATTTTAATAATTCAGTTTTATTTTCTCAAAAACCTCACGTATGATAGCAGATATCATCACATTACAATACAAGAATTAGCGGTTTTACTAACTGCATTTGCTTATAACAACACCCTTCTTTAGTTTTTTGCCTTCGTTGTAAATTTGCAGTAATCGTCTTCGTCATTGTGTAAGCATTAGTTGAATAATGACTGTGTTAGTGATTGCTCCGTTCCATAAGCCACCTGTAGATTTACACACCTTTATTATTCTTTGCCATTTATTCTACAAACATCTCGGGAATATTCTTGTTGTTTGTTTATCCTTCTCTGTCTAACAACGGTATCACAAAGTCAACCTTTTGAGTTGAACAGATGAAGGAACCCAAATGTTAATTCATGTAAATATTGTTTTCTGTGATACGCAGGCACTATTCACTAAAATATACGCATTTCACACAAATAATGACTGGGTTTTGTGGATATACCAATTCAAGTGGAAGCATGTTTGCTACTAGTCCAATAAATATTAACTCATGCATTAAAGTGCTTTAGCTGCGCTGAGAGTAAAGCGTTACAGTGTTTATCTATATGGTTGTAGAGGAGACAACTCCTGTCACTAAATGTACTCAGTACGTTCATTCAAGTAGCCACTGACGAAGGTCCAGGTCCATCTATCAAGTACCAGTATGTGGAGTTGGCCAAGTTGTTCTCTGTTGTATCTATACTCATCAGATGTTGTGACTTGTCATCTGAGTGTCACACCCAGGTGCGTCTTGTTGTCACTAAGTAAATGTTCTCGCGCTAGTAAATTTATTCAAGATTATTGATTTTTGTGGTTCTGATTTTGAGTCAGTCTAACCATTTTTCAAGAGTTCTGTTTCTTTCTACACAAATAGTAGCGTTAAGAAAGAAATGCATACGCCACCAAAGTTGAAATAAATAATAATATGGAAAAAAATGTGACAGTTCCGTCGATTTTAGGATTTCAAATGTATAAGCATCATATCATTCATTTTAGCTTAAAACATTTTTTGATTCTCATGTTTTTGCTGTCGTAAAAGTAAAAATTTTCCCCTTTTAACACGATGGTTTTTATTTTTTTATCGCGATAAGATAATCTACGTTTATTTCCATCTGGTAATTAGGTTCCGTTTTTCATGTGGTAAATGTAAATTGAAAAACAAGTGGTTTAGCTTTTAGTGTGATCGTGGATTCCAATGGTGTGATATGACACTGTAGATATCAGTGGTATGATGTGATACTGTAGATATTAATGGTGGGATATGATACTGTAGATATCAATAGTATGATGTGATACTGTAGATATCAATGGTGTGATATGACACTGTAGATATCCATGGTGGGATATGACACTGTAGATATCAATGGTGGGATATGATACTGTAGATATCAGTGGTGTGATATGACACTGTAGATATCAATGGTGAGATATGACAGTGTAGATGTCAATGGTGGGATATGAACTGTAGATATCAATGGTGGGATATGACACTGTAGATATCAATGGTGGGATATGACACTGTAGATGTCAATAGTGGGATATGACACTGTAGATCTCAATGGTGTGATGTGACACTGTAGATGTCAATGGTGGGATATGATACTGTAGATATCCATGGTGGGATATGATACTGTGTTACAGGATAAGCGATCCTTAGGAGTGAACCCTTATGTGACTCCAAACCAGCAGCTCTACCCACTACAGCCGCAGGTGGCCGTACTGCTCTATAGTAATAAGGCTTTTGTTAAGAAGATTGTAGAAGAGAACATCAACCAGGATGATACCAAATACCTTCTTCTCTACCTGAGCTTTGAACACGCTAGATTTAGTGCAGAACTGCTTAATGAGCTCCTGTGGCAGGTCAGTTACTCATCCCGATATATCCTTCTGATACTTATGCTCTCATTGGTCATTCAAGTTGCTGTCTGTACTGCTTTTGGTTACCACTGTTGTTTACCCCGCTATTGGTAACCATTGTTGTCATCTGCCCTGCTATTGGTTACCATTGTTGGTATCTACCCTGCTATTGGTTATTATCGTTATTATCTGAGCTGCTTCTGGTTAGCACCCTTGTTAACTGTGCCGCTATTGGCTACTACAATCAATGTGCTGCTATTGGTTACTACAGCTGTTATCTGAGAGACCATTTGCTATTGCAGATAGCATACATTTACACATATGAGATGAGACCGTACCTCGATTTGCTGCTAGCTCTGCTATTGATGGAGGACAGCTGGCAAACTAGCCGAATAATGAACACTCTCATAGGAATAGAGGGAGAAAAGGAGACGCTTTTTGACATAATTCACAAAGCGAAGAATAACTACCAGAAGCGAGCTTATCAATGTATTAAAATGCTTGTCACCCTTCTGTCCAAGTAAGTGGTGACCCCTTGTTGACCCCCAGCTGATGTCTTATTGGTGGAACATAGTGGGCAGTGCAAGTGGTGGATTGAATGAAGTGCTGTTGTGGGTGTATGCAAGTGGTGGATTGAGTGAAGTGTTGTTGTGGGTGTATGCAAGTGGTGGATTGAGTGAAGTGTTGTTGTGGGTGTATGCAAGTGGTGGATTGAATGAAGTGTTGTTGTGGGTGTATGCAAGTGGTGGATTGAGTGAAGTGTTGTTGTGGGTGTATGCAAGTGGTGGATTGAGTGAAGTGTTGTTGTGGGTGTATGCAAGTGGTGGATTGAATGAAGTGCTGTTGTGGGTGAATGCAAGTGGTGGATTGAGTGAAGTGTTGTTGTGGGTGTATGCAAGTGGTGGATTGAGTGAAGTGTTGTTGTGGGTGTTTGCAAGTGGTGGATTGAATGAAGTGTTGTTGTGGGTGTATGCAAGTGGTGGATTGAATAAAGTGTTGTTGTAGGTGTATGCAAGTGGTGGATTGAGTGAAGTGTTGTTGTGGGTGTATGCAAGTGGTGGATTGAATAAAGTGTTGTTGTAGGTGTATGCAAGTGGTGGATTGAGTGAAGTGTTGTTGTGGGTGTATGCAAGTGGTGGATTGAGTGAAGTGTTGTTGTGGGTGTATGCGAGTGGTGGATTGAGTGAAGTGCTGTTGTGCGTGTATGCAAGTGGTGGATTGAATGATAATTCAGCTGTTACCTATGTTGTATTACCACTCAATGTATAATATGCCATACCAGATACCATTGAGAATGCAACAGTTTTTATGTGCCAATCTAACCCACAGATGTGAGGCTGCCACGCATGTACTACACAGTGACAAGGCTCTGTATGACAAGTGGATATCGTCTGTTGACTGGCTCAAAGAGGAGTTGGAAAGGGTAAGTCAGGTGTCCCCTGGTTGCGTCCCCCAGCTGTGTCCCCACCTGTGTCCTCAGCTGTGTCCCCCAGCTATGTCCTCAGCTCTGTCCCCCGGTTATGTCCCCCAGCTTTGTCTTCAGCTGTGTCCCCACCTGTGTCCTCAGCTGTGTCCCCCAGCTGTGTCCCCTGGCTGTGTCTCTGGCTTGCACAAATGTCTTTTGAATTGTGCTAGTTATACATAATTATATGTACTTTGCATTTAAAATTTCAGTGGCCACGATTGTTTAACTGGCTGGTATTTTTAATTTTGTTGGTTTTCAGAATTTAGCAACCAGCTAACCTAACAGAACATTCCACAAAATTACAAATCAAATGAGTTTTTACATTCCCCAGTGAAATATTCAAAACTAATCATTGCCGTCATGGCTTTGTGTGCAGTTTCTTTGTTTATCGTCTGCTCACTCTATTGCTGATTTGTTGGCCAAATGGTGACATCAGCTCATTCCTGGTGTGTTGAGAGAACCTGATCTGTTAAAATATGTGATCAACAAGCTGTAAATGTTTCAGAGAACTGGTTTAGGGGGTAACAACCAGTATGCCTACAGCAACTGGTCACCACCCGCTCAGTCTAACGAGGCCTCCAATGGATACTTCTTAGAGAGGTCTCAGAGTGCTAAAATATGTCTTGCCAAGGCTCTGGAGCTTATCCCAGAGGAGGTAACTCCCTCTCAATTGTGTGTCCAACATTATTACAATTGTGTCTCTAGCGCGTGTATATTGTGTGCTCAACATTATTATTGCGTTTAGAGGCATGTCCTTGACCTTTGTCAAATACTGGATTGTAGGACTCGAGTGAGGCGGACGTAGCAGTAGACAATGTAGAAGATCAAGATCATTCATTCATAGACTCTTCATTAAATCCACCAAGTTCTTTGATCAATGCTGGCACTGGCGGTAATGCAGGGGATGGCCCTGCCCCAGACCCTCCTGCTACTACAAGCACAGGCTCTGTCGACCATAACACCATTAACTCTACTAATGATGTAACGGATGAAAAAGGGATGTAGAGCGGCGGAGATCCAGTTTATAGACTATGTCACTATGTAGACCACTATATGGGTGGTGGAGTCGGCATCCATTCTTCAACCCGTATTCCATACAACTCAAGTTGACACGATTGAGCTTATCATCTAGATAAAGATAATTTGCCATTGAATTGTAAGATTATATATTTTTAAATGCGTTTGGATACTAATATAATAGAATAATTAATGTTAGGAGCTTTAGCAGCTTACATAGATTCCTTCAGCATACACACCACTGTCAGCCTTCTATCAACAGAGTCTATTAAAGCAACTCAACTCTAGTATTTCCAGTGAGGCCGGCTATTGTCACTGCATACATCTCATATATTTATCCTTTTTCTTATTATGATTTGACTTTTCTTTTTCGCGGCTAGCTCAGTGATTTAACAGTGTATTATGCCTCCATGTAGCCTTGTGTTTATTAAAGTCAGCGCATGCTGCTTGTTACACATTGATTTGTCTATTTTGTTTGATTCACTTAGTCAGCACAAATGGGGAACAGGTCTGAAGGCTTGGTTAAGCTTAGTTTCCATACATCTCCCAACTAATCGCAGCATCTCCTGCGAGCACTGGCGACTCACGAGGAGTTGCGATCCCTGGTTTCCATACTTTTGCATTTGCTGGCGACCGGCTGCGACTCCTTTGTAAATACATGGTAGATTTAGTTATTACTATCCTATTAATTAATTTATTTTATTAATATAGGAAAATTAGCTATTTTTATCATGCAAAGAGCTTTTATGTTAATAATTATTATGATAAGAGGCAACCATAATAATAGCACAAGTTTATTGCTACTGCAGTTTAAGCAGTAAGTAATAAATAATAATAAATTATTATTAATTATAAAAGGCTGTTGTTGTTATTAAATTATTATTACAATTATTATTATAATTATTATTCATAATAATAATGATCAACTCAATAGCATTATTATTTAATTAATCATAACAATTTCACCAGTGAAATTCCCAAAATTATTTTTTATTTATCACTCACTGGTAGCTATTGTTATATTTAATAATTTAAATACAATTATTCAATAGTTATTTATTATTAATATTATTAATATCAACGAACAAACTACGGCTATTGTTGCGCTTTTTATTATTAGAAGCTATAGGTTTTATATGAATGAAGTAAAAAAAAATTATTATTATTGATAAGTCAATTTTTTTGTCAATGACAAAAAAATAATTATTATTTTTTATAATAATATTACTACTACATGATTGCTTCGGCCATGGTCAACTTTCCTGACCTTTACCCTGATCTTTTAGGAAAAAGACACAAAACGATGTCGCCTAATCTTCAGAATCTATGTTTGGTCGCATGTGTACGGTCTCCATAGATCCTTGGCGATCGCCAGTTGTCCCTGATCGTGGGTGCGTCGCAGAAAAGTACTTTGCAAACAACTTTCGTGGGACGTCGCAGCAACCTCGTAGGAAATCGTGGCCCATCGCACAATCACGGTCTCCATAAATCGCAGATCGTGGCAGAAGCTTCTGCGACCTCGTGCGAGCGCTTGGGAGATGTATGGAAACCAGGCTTTACACTGTGCAGATGTTTTGGTGCCAATACGTAAATCAGTATTGTGTACTAATGGCTACACAGACCGATGTAGCTTGCAGATCTGCGGTTCATGTAATAAAAACACCTCTATTACCCATGTTGGGTTTTTCACAAATCAGTCATATTTTTTATGTATTGCTTTGGATTTATTTAATACCATTCATCAGAATATAACATCATTTATTGTTGTAATTATAATTAAATATTTTTATCAATAATCATTATTTATTCATGTAATTATTTCATGCGCTATTAGCCTTAGGTCTATAGATTAATTAACCAAACTTCAAAGTTTTTGTCATCAGCTGTGCTACATCTAAATAACTTGAGCACACATAAATTGATCGAAGTACAAACATGGTAGCGCTTGTCTAACGGCAATGAACTGTAAATGGTTAAACTTGATGAGCTTTAAACATAGTTTAATTTAGTTGAGAACAATGTGCCTGTGGTTTGGCTAAAGATTTAACTTCTAGATGTGCAGGCGTATCGGCAGATCTCATCGCCAAGACTTCTGATAACAAACATCGGACTGTGTAGCCACCCCTTTATATGCTTTTGGTATGTGGATCATGGAACTTGGGATTTTATGTGCCATTGTCACCTGGGGGTTCGCTAAGATCGCAGCAACTATGGATTTGATGGGATTGCAAAGCTGGTGTAGTACACAAGTGTCTCTCTAGAAATAGTTATTTATTAATCAATTGTTATTCTGTGACCCTTGAAACGTTCACCAATCAAATTGTTGAAAGATGCGTTCCATCAAGATGAATTAATTGGTATCATTTATGATATGTAGTTTATCGGTTGACCTTGGCCCTGTCTATGTTTTGCCCTAACTCAAAGATGGATCCTTTCTAGACAGTCGGTTATGGAGTTGGAATATTATGTAATGGAAGTAGCAACGACATGGGTGCTGTTCGTTTGTTTAAATTGACAAGTTTTGTCTTCAGGTGGAATGTTTTTGTATGAGCCTGTCAGGATAAATGGAGTTTGGTTATCGTAGTTGCTTTAAATAGCCGATTTTCTTTTACTTTGACTGCTTGCTATATATTTACCTAAAGCTGACAGCTACTTGCTGGACAGCCAGAGGGCTAGGTCAAGGTCAGAGCACTGCTTTTCTTAACTTATAGTCTGATATTATCAACGCTTCAACCGATGGACATGGTGTAAAGGCTGTATTTTACACGGTGTAAGTTATCATCCTATATCTTCTGTTTCATCTGCAAAGCCATCAAGTAGTGTACACTTGATTACTTGAGTAGACTGCGGTATACTTACATCATTTGCTCCAAGTATCGGTGGAGCTTTCAACAATTGTAAACTGAATCAGCAACATTTTTATTTTGATCATTATAGTCATGTAGTACACTGTATGACCTGCATTCTTCAAAGGTGTTATTATATAACTCTCTTAACTTATTTTAATTGATCAAATTTATATTATTTAATTAAAGTAAACTGATGTGAATCTTGTCCACTCGCTGTTGTCAATAAATTACAGCTATTACTAGACACGTTTGGGCTGTGTTGTTGTTATAAGAAACGAGAACCTGTTATTTTAACATTAATTGTCAAACTAAAACATTGCAGCAGCACATCAAGGGTAAAAAGTAGGTTGCCTCAAAAGTTTTTACTAGTTAAGGCTTTGTATTTGGGCTAATTACAGCTTTCCAATTTTGAGTATTAAGAAGCCTGCTGCAAAAGCGAGATGAGTTTAGTGTCGCTCCTTCTGTTTTTTTTTTTATTGCGATGTCAACCCCATTGTGCTTCAGTGCTTCGCCATATATAATCACTTTTTGCATTTTTTACCGTCTACTTATAGCACATAGGGTCCAAGAACACGGCTACATAGGTGCTTTCTTGTCAAACCCAAATAGATTAAAGTCATGACCGTAGAGCATTTCCAACGCCTCCAGTTGTGATTTGGACAACATCCTGTACCAGTGTGACAAGTTTTTGTCTGCTCTCATTTTTGACTTGTTGGTTACTGGTATCGTGGCATTCAAGTTCAAATATTTGATCATAAACTGCACATCTTCTTTGAAATGATCAAACTTTCCGATAAACGTATAGTTAGTTGCGCATGGCAAAGAGAGATGTGTTTGTGGTAGCCAGTGTATATCCAGATCAATGCTAGCTGTACGTGAGGATAATGCTCGGCTGTGGGACCTGGCTTTATCGAGGATGCATTGCACAAACTGTGAGAAGGTGAGAATCTTTTTGTGGTTCAATCTTAGCCATTTACAAGGGAGATGAAATGTTTTCGAGTAAAGTCCGTCAGCATGCACGGCTTTGTTGAGGTATGCAGAAACCAAACGGTCATACGGCTCTCTAAAAATACAGTTACAGTCCGCTTTCTTAAATTAATAATGGAAGACATTGAGCAGCCATTTTGTTTTAGTCCTAAAATTTTCACTGTCGGTTATTCATTTCTGTATTTTCATTAAATGCTGATTTAAATTACACGTATTATTAGTACTTAGAAGAACTGAAAAAAATACATTTCTTCAAACACAACCAGAAGTCATGTTGCAAAAAATTGAAAAAATGGTTGGCTGGTCACTTTTTCAGTTCGAAAAACAGTTTTTACAGAAAAGTATATGATGATGATTTGCACAAAGTTGTAACATTAGCATTCACTGGCAGTCAAAGTGATTTCTTTGTAAAACTTGCCTACTGATGTTTATCATTGGCTCGATTTATTGCCATCACCAGTTGGGTTGTAGAAGCAAAAATGTTTGAGTAATAAATGTTTTAAGATCAATAATTCTTTATTAAATATTTGCTCACATACTGCAATAAATCAAAATTTTGACTATTTTTTTGGCAATATTATTATTGCTGCAATCAATAGGAATTATTATCAGTTTAAAGTGTACCCAACTGAGTATTGCAAAGGTTGCCATCAGTGTGAATAATACTGTTTTTAAAAAATAATAAATCTATTTAATTTTAAATATTATCTACAATGTGTGAGCCACTCACCTGACGAACAATATTTTATCCTTGAAATTCTTCTGTATAGGCTTGATAGTCTCCAGATCCCTAGCATTAAATCCTATTTCTGGAAAGGGGATGTCCCATGCCCACCTTAAAAATACCAATTTATAAATTTTACTAAATTTTCTGTTGTTTTGAAATTATTTTGTAAATTAACTTCAATAATATTAGTTCTTGTCATTAAAAAATCGGCAGTTATTCAAGTTTTCAATGGCTAAACAAACATCACTTTTAGTTTTGTGAAAATTGCTGAATCTATAAACATTTCTGATGGGTTGTTTTTCATACTTTTTTCAATCAATGCGCAAAATTATACCCTTACATGGAGTCTCGGCCCATATCGGCCATCTTTCCTGCATGAGAGTAGAATATGTACGTCCATGTGGTGAACCCGCATTTAGGTATTGGAGTAAACAGCAGCGATCGGTTGTCGAAACTGGTCAGCGTTTTAGATCTTGGAGATCTCACAAAATAATCAAATAAGTCATTTCTTGATGGCCTACAAGGAAATTCCACAAATTATCAGCCTCTGACAAGCCTCTGAATACCATTTTTTTTTTATTATATTTAAAACTTGAGCACTTTTAACCATGAAGACAGTTGCGAAAATATTTTATCACTGTCAAAACTTTTAAACAAAACATCCAAATAATTGATAAATTTTTTTGCATGGTTAACTGGTTGAACAGCTGGTCAAATTGTGAGCAGTAGCTACTTTTCACTTCTGGTTTCTTCTAGTTTATGATACTTCTGTAAAATGTAATATAGAATCGCGTGCAATTCTCAAAAAATACGATTAAAAAATAATGTAGCTTGGTTATATGAGAGCATTTCTGATAAATCTCATGCTTTATTATGAAATATGAGTCACTTTAGTTTTAGCAAGCTTATGTTTAAAAATAACAATTATATGAAAGAAAAACGTATTCACCCCTTTATTCTTGAACATTGCTCTCTTGTAAAGTCAGCGTTTAGTTTCATGCTTCTTTCAGGGTCATAGCTCGTCATGGGTGGCTGTAAAACAGTTAAATGATTGTGTAAGTAACTGGTGGCTTTACCAGAGGCAAGTTGGCGGTTTTTCAGCAATGTTACAACCATTAGGACTGTGTGAATAAGCGTATATTTGCCTACTAGTCGTATGCTTTTCTAGATTCTAGCAAGCGGGAAATACAACAAAATGCTCCACTTATGAAACAATTGCCGAGTTTGAAATTGGGTCATCTCTTGTGTTCCTAACTTTTATCGCAACTTTTAAGCTGATAAAAATTGAGGTAAAATCGGCAAAAATTTGTTAACTGGAAGTGATTTTATATTTACAGATTGTATGATTAGCTCATTTTATATTTTGAAGGCAGGTGTTATAACTTTGTGTTGATGTTTCATCAACTAATAACTGCCATTTGAGATACCAAAACTTAGTCTTAATCACATGTAAATGTCTTAGCACTCTAATTTATGGACCAGCTAAATCTGGCCGTCCATGTCTACTCAGACAAATGTTATTTTGTATTAATAGTTTTTTGTGATTGCAATGCAAGTATTCAACAATCAATTTTATGAGAAACCGTGCAATGCAAAATATTATATCCACAATTCTGAGTAAACCTAGATTGTGCACTAAACAATGAACCAAAGGTTTTCAATTTTGCACAGTTGGCAAAAGATAAAAACTGTAAGTGATTGAGAAAAACTCTTTTTGTAATTTTTAATTATTACAGTTTTGTGTGAAGAAATCTGAACAGTAGAGAAATAAATTGCCTTCACACTTACTATACTTATTGCTGGCTTTCTTGTTGTTGTAGAAGATGCAACACAAGACGAAATGGTGAATGTTGACTTGGTGATATTTCTTATTGCTTGCGTAACTCTTGCTTTTTGTTGGAAGCCTGCCAGCACCAGTTGGTTCTTTTTTATATTGTCATCTATATGCTGCTGTTTCATCGCCATCCAAACGGTAGAGGTTGTCACTATGGCAGCCATGAACATGAGTTTGTACCAAAACTTCATTGTCAACTTGACAGAGCGGTCCATGCGTAATCAAAAAATTACTAACAACTAAGGCTATTCTTGATCATCATTTTCGTGATCTTTTGTTATTATTGATTTTTGTTGTTGTATCAACAACTTTGAGTGTAGGTATTGTTTGAATTGTCTATTCTAGTGTGTAATCAATACACGATGTCATTACTATGTTGACAGCCATTGTTTTTGCTAACAAAACCAACTGCACACTCCTGCATGTTATTTTATTCAGAGTTGTCTATCCTTGTATGTCACTGGAGAAATTTTAAATACATTGTTGGTTAAACAGCTTTGGACAGGAGCTGGTAAAAATCACAGAAAAATTGTTTGAAATACACAAAGCTTCAAAAAATCTTGTATGTACAGTTGATTATTTCACTGAAACTTTTCTTTTAAAGCAATTACGTTGGTAACACAGTATCGTAACATTACATTGTGAAATCTTGGCGTAGTCGAGATCAGTTACAATGGACCTCAATGCACTACTATACTAAAACATATTGCATGCTTCACTACTTAACAAAAATTATTTATAAACAAATCATTAGTGATAATCAACAGAAAAAAACAAAGATTATCAAGCTATTAGTGGTAGTTGCTTGCTGCACAGGTTTTCGCTCTCATCTGAAACTAAATTGACTAATTTGCAATATTGATAACTGTAAAGCTTGTATTGTGATTGCAGCCTCAATTTTTTTGCTAATAAAATCGACATTGCTATTAACAACTCAAGTTGAATCGGTTTGTGACCTCAGATTTCATTGTTTTTTTTTAAACGATCATAAACATTGTTCTTTGACCGATTATTGTTACAAAAAAAGCTTGACGGGTAATCAGTGTTTCGCTAGGGTACATGTAAGATTACTGCACAATACATGAGAGGAGATTCAAAGGAAGAATTCTGTAGCACAAGTAACATTGGTGAAGGCAACGGAGTAATAACATAAAGAATGCTTTTTATGGACAATATGTGAAGAAGTCTGGCTTGGTAGGGAGATCTGCTCATATAGTACTACTCCTGGCTTGGCTATAATTACTAAAAAACAAACCAATAAAACCTTATCGCATAACTTCCTTTTTCTTTCTATTTTAGCCCCGATAGTAGTAGTATATGAGCAGATCTCCCTATTTTAGCCCCGATAGTAGTAGTATATGAGCAGATCTCCCTACTTTAGCCCCGATAACTGCATGCAACGTCTCTCATCGAAAAATATTAAAGAAAGTAAAACACAAGTTTCGTTCAGTGATAAAGGCGTAAAACTTTGAGAGTACTATCAACGGTGATAAGCTCTATTATCTGTTACAACAAACAAAAGAACCTCAGAGCCCAGCTATGATTTATCACTTCATGTTTGCAATAAATACCGACTAAAGATTTTTACTCATGTCTGGTGACTAATATGTAACGAATTAAACTCTAATTTAAAAAGTTGACTGTTAAAACACCTAGTGATGACTAATATGCCAGTGAGGCTATATCTGTTCTTGCTTCACTTCTTTTTTGATGACTTTCAAATTCATTGCGACATGGCGTTGTTGTGGAGAAAAAGAAAATTGTTGTTGTATAATACAAAAAAATTCCCCGGTCTTGTCCAACTTAGATTGAATTGATTTGACCAATCACAAGTAGTGTAATAGGAGCAGATCTCACTCAATAGAATTGCTGATTAGTTGACATCATAAACATGAAAGCCTGAGAATGTGGGCACAACTCAAAACTGTGTGAGCAAACGACTTATTGCTGTCGTTAGCCCTCTTTCAGTTTGTTTCAGGAAGTTTTATTTTATCTAAACCTTGTTTAACTCTTTATTAAAAAGTTATTTTAATAAATTTCCTCAAAACCAAGTTTATACCCGGTAGATTTGGTTCATTCACCAAGCTTACAGCATTACATAGGGTTACCAAATTTCATAAACTCTGGTCGATTGATATTTATTTTTTATTCAAAACCCGAAGATAGTTGCTTAAATGAAGTGCTTGTACATTTATTCTGAAACATGTATAATCCTTTTTCAGTTTACTTTTAAGTAGATTTTTTTAATTTTCCTGTATAGCTGGGTCAGTGTGAGAAAGGTGCAACCACCCTTAGTAGGCCTCGCCACCATTTTCATCTCTTCTCATGCCCTCCTTTACTTCCTTATAAAGCCTCTTTCGAATTATTTTGGTAACATCCGGTTCAAAAAGTATTTGTTACTATATAAACTACTAGGATCTACATATACTGTATTTAATACTCATATACATCTACTACAGTTTTAACTATAATAACGGACACATCAGAAGTCTTTGACAAGGTTAGCTTTGCTTTGAATAAAGTCACTATTGAAATAAGCTAATAAATAAATCTACTATTGCAAAAAAGAATGCCAAAAAGATTAGTTGGTTTGTTTCACTCGATCCTTGTGTGCTCTACAACAATATAGTAAAAGAATGTGAAGCATCACCAACATCTAGTTATTAGTAATACTGAATGATGATATGGAAATGATTCTTCTTTTTTTAGTATTACTAGCCAGTAACCTACTACTAGCGGTGAGTCAAGTCAATGATAGGTGAGTGTCAATGCATCAATAAAATTA
Organism: Cryptosula pallasiana; assembly: GCA_945261195.1. Classification (NCBI taxonomy): domain Eukaryota; kingdom Metazoa; phylum Bryozoa; class Gymnolaemata; order Cheilostomatida; family Cryptosulidae; genus Cryptosula; species Cryptosula pallasiana. The sequence continues at coordinate 12,631,104 of OX183132.1, forward strand.
TATATGAACTAGAAAATAATTTGATATAATATTATGGAATTTGGTCTCATCTAACAAATTGTTGTAGCCCTAATCACTTGTTTTGCATTCTTGTTCCAACAGTTTATCCATCAATCGGTTGAACAGGGATTTAGTCGACCAAAGTGCTGGTAAGTATTTGGCAAACTTTGTAAATCTATGTTCGTTGTTAAATTCTATTTTATATAATATATTACACATCTGAAATTTTACCTTTAAATTATTATATGATTCCAAAATAACGATTAATCCTCATTGTGAAGATTTGAAATAATTAATACTTATTGCAGACTTTTTCGGCAAAAATTCAAAAACAACAAAATGGCAAAAATTATTGAGTTTTTATCAAGTTTTTGCTAATGTTAAAAATATGGAAAACATGCAGGAATCTAAAGGCCTGGCTACACGATTGCAAGTCTTGTGCGTTATTGCACAAGATTTCCGAAAGCTCAACGCATTTTGCTAATTGCGCTAACATTCGTCCGTTTGGCAAAGTTCTAGCATGCTTGAACTCTGCGTTGTGCTTTCTCCAGTGGCCCATGCAATATTGACTGTGATTGGCTGAAGCGGTCCACAGAGCAGCAAGTTTCGCGCACTTGAGTGACTTGATCCAACAGTTATTTACAGCTAGAAATAATAACTAGTAACGAGACAGCGGCTAACTAGCTACACTACTCCTACTGGCTATTACCTCAGCTAAGAGAATATAACTCCTCAAAGCAAACTAGTTCGATGCATAAAGTTTGCATTAGTGTAGCACCTCGTTGTTAATGAGTTGAAACTGCATAATGCGTTGCACACGGAGTTTGCGATTGTGTAGCCAGGCCTAATCGGACGAAAGTTAGGGCAATTAACAAAATGTGTTGAGCTTTCGGAAATCTTGTACAATAACGCAAGGAACTTGCGGTCAGGCCTTTAAACCACATCAAATTCTTATTTGCTAATTGTTAATTGTTAGTGTAATTGATTGCATCGTTTGGTCCATTTATAATTGCTGAGTTCCCATTGACAACTGCTATCCAGATTTTATGAGCCGCATCATGGGAATATTCTGTTAGTCCTAACTAAACAAAATTTATAATTTGGTTTGAAAAAATAAACTTTTTATATCAAATTAAAAATTCCCTCAGATTGAGCATGACCATGAGAAGTTACATACACTATGGATCAAGGAAATTTGTTACTTAACCCAAGAGAGCACAACTCATAACTCACAGCTCATATTTTCCAGTGGAAGTAGGGTGATTGCAAAAAAATATTGCTTGAGAGAAGCCTACAAATAGATAAATATTGGTAACGATCTTGTATAAATATAAAAATTTTTATTTTGTCGCCAACTAAAAGCTACGTGTCACTTGAAAAGTGAACTTTATTCAAACAAAAATGTGGAAAGCATGCATAGTTAGTTTGAGAATTCTCTGTTTTGGGTTCTTACAGCTGGAGACACTTATGCAGCTCCCCACTCACTAGTAGGAAATGATAACTACCTTCAGTTTGTCATCCCTGAAAGCACGCTGGAGTTTGTGGAGAAAATAAAGCTACGATGTAGTCCTCAGTGCCACCCAGTTGAGATTCCAGCTTCAACTGAAAATTTTGGTATGAAAAATACTTCAGCTTTTAATTTGCTCCAGCTCACCATAAACTTAGCAGAACATTTAGGTTGCTAACCGTAAACGTCTGAGCCAAAATGCATCATTCGCGATCACGACCTTGACCTTGTCTCTAGTAGCCAATTTTAAATGCAGTACAAAACTATCCATCATCACAGTTTGTGTTTAGTTATTTTTTATGAAGCTTTATTGCATTCAATATCTGAATATTTAACTTTTTAATACTGTTCTAGATTATGTTTTCTGACCACAAAGAATCTTCTCTCACAGGGCAGGTGATAATTAATCAAGGTCAGGATGGGGCAACTCTTAAATTTGAATAGTTTCACGTAGTTGGAGTGTTTGGAAGGGAAATGGGCCAGTTAAAGTCCAACTAATAGGATGAGGATTTTCTAGGTTAAGTTTGGAGGAAAAGGAATAAAGCAGAATGGTGGGCCATTTATGGATGAACAACTCCAGCGTACTTAGTCATCTTCTTCTGTGTGAATTGCATAATCGTGTTATGCATTCAGTTATTTAAACAGATGTAAAATGATTTGGGTGAGAACTCTTTATATATGCTTTCATTTGAAAACATATATATAGGACTTTCTGAAACAAAATTTTAAGTAGTATCTATGCATAGAAAAGAGTAAGGTTTCCGTATCTCTTGTTCACAGTCTCCTTGCACGTATTTCAATCTTTCAGGAAAGCACTGTCAAGCCAAAAACGTGATAAAAAAGACATTTGGAGGATTTTGAAAAACAATAGCTCTCAAAGATATCATGCAAAAACAAATTTATAGTGATAAAGAATTGCTAATGTTCAAATGATGACTGTATTTGGTGTATAAAGTGTTGGCTTTGCCAGAAGCTTCATCCATCAGATCGTCAATTATAACTTATTAACCACTTGTCTCTAGGAAATCTAGTAGCTATTTCTATCATCCTTCGTGAAATATCACTCTGGATACATTTTCAAAAGCTGTCTAACGGCACTGTAACAGTAATGTATTTCGACTGATGAGCAGTAGTCTGACTATCTTCAATAATTCCCAAAACCGCCTGCATACTTCCAGTTCCTGTTGGTCTGGCTATTATTGCTGTAAAAAATTGATTGAAACCTCGCATCCAATTCTTTAAAATGAGTTAGGTGCTCTTTATTCAATTGAGGTTTCATTTATGATTTGAATGGATGAAGACTTCGCCTTTTGCATATCTTCAATAGCACTCTCATAAACAGTTAATTCAATAATGCCTCCAAAAGTAAAAACCAGCTAGTGATACCAAAATAAACACAAACACGGTTGCTTTACATTTCAAAGATATCACTGAATTCTCTACAATTTTGCATTCGATGCCATCAGCCATATCTTACTCACTCATCAATTTCATCCCCACATCATCTTTTCCTGTCATGTCGCCTAATGGTAGTTTTGTAACGCAATATCACAGCTAATTTGATCGTTAATGGGGAAAAAGTGCCAAGTGGCAGAGGAGGAGTCAACAAATTATATGTCTTGTTATAGCCTTTTTCTTTTCTCTGTAGGCTCCCAGGGTAGTTGTAGCCTCAGCTTAACAGAACTTGTCATCTGACAATGGGGTTCTTGAACATACATTCCTTTACAGCTTTCAGGCTGAATTCGTAGTTCTTGGCTAAGGGCCATGTTGTGCAGTTTTGACTGGTTCTGCAAGGGGGTAATACTAGCCCAGCAGGGGTCAATACCGGCCCTGCAGGGGTCAATACCGGCCCTGCAGGGGTCAATACCGGCCCTGCAAGGTTTAATACAGGATTTTCCAGGATCCCTGACAGAATTTGCCAGGATCCCTGACTGGCCCTGTCATTTTACCCAGTGCCAGGATAGCAATAGCAATTCGTAACAATGAACTTGACAACAACCAGTAGCTTTTATTGTTGTTTCACCACTGTTAAGTGTTTGTCTGGGTAATCCGGATGCACCAGTCTAGAATGCCTGTATTGGAAACTACAGAGTATGTATATTTTAGTGCACAAAAATTTATCACAAGTCTATGATAACATTAACCTTTGCATCTTTCTAGTCTCCATTTTCACCAAAATCTATTCGAAATCAAGAAAGTTTACCAGCTAAGAATAGGCTGATTACTTAAGTTGTCATGTTATACATAGCTAGTTAGCCGTTGGGTTTTAGAACTATGGATTTAAAGGTTTTGGTTCTTACACACCTCAAACTATGTCTTTTCCTCTGCAACACTTCTAAAAATAGATAAGCTGGAGAAATTCAAACAACAATACTATTTTTGGAGTTTTTACCCAAAAAAATGGTGTGTAGTAACCAAGGCAGTGTACCAAACTATCTTTCAGCAATTGATTACTGCTGACAATCTGAAAAACTACTTGATAGCGTCTGTTGTCATTGGTAATAAAAAGGAGGTTGAGGCTAGAAAAGTTGCTATATCTGTACATTGTGGTGGTGAGGATGCACGGGAGGGATATGGTTAGTTTAATTTTTGCTGAAACAAAAGGAGATAAGTCATTTGTTATAGCACATGTATTAAAAAAATTGAGGTGTATTGAAATCCCAGAACTAATAGCATATACAACACAGTTGAAGATGTTTCCTTGAAGCCAAACAAAACGAAGGCAAGCAATTTAGCATGTATCGGCTAGGAGTCAGAGTTGAATATTCGAGACAGGCTGTTGTTTGGTATGTCCGACAGCAAGCTAGCTGAACATTTAATGGAAAAACCAGATGCTGACTTGACTTTGAATAATGATTAAATGGTGTAGGTCCTAACAGCTTACAAAAATCAATTATGCTATAGATTTGACATAATAAGGAAGCTTCTAGTCAGCCATCGAGATCTTTGGTGGTAAAAAAAAATGTACAGTAGATGCAGAGGATCTGGTGAAAAGCGTAGGAGATATGGCAACACAGTATCTGCCACAAATGTGGGAAAAAAGGCCATCTTAAAAGTTTAGTTTGGGTGTGGTCTGACATCAAAAGGCTAATGCAACCATCAAATTCTTCAATGTCTTTTGTGCGCCCACCACAAATTTTAAGTCAATCCATCCATCACAAGCCATGTGGCAGTTTGTTTTTTACACCAGTATTTGATAGATGGTTGGAAAACGTGTCTATTTGTTTCGGCAGTATCGTGACGTCCCTAATTCCGGTGTTACACAGAAATTTCTTGGGCTAGCCAATGAGCATTAAGGTATTGGGCCATGATTGATTGGAATTCCGAAGGGTAGTGCAACAATGCTACTACTAGTACTACTAACCAGATTATTTAATGAAACTGATATTGTAGACTGAGTTTTTTGAAGTATATCAAAGTATTCGGGCTTTATTTATCATCTCCAACCATTCAATCACATCTATGAAGTATGAATAGCTAATTGGTCTCAATTACACAACACTATGTTACCAGCCACAGCTCAGTGTTTAATGCTCATTGGTTAGCCAAAATGAATTCAGGGGAACACAGGAATTGGGGAGGTCACAGTACTACCGCAATAAATAAAAAATTTTCAGCCAGCAATCAAACGCTGGTGTACAAAACAAGCTGCCACATGGCTTGTGATGGATGTATTGACTTAATATTTGTGTTAAGTGCACAAGGAACATTGAAGAATATGGTGGCTGTGTTAGCTTTTTAATGTCAGGCCAGTCTCAAACCAAAACCAGCATATTGCAAGAGACAGTTGAGGAAAAGTGCAACGGGGAGGAGCTGAATAACAATAAAGGAAGTGATCCTTGGCACGTGAACTTGTTGGTCAATGAAGTGCGGACTTTAACCTGATAACATCGGATACATGAGCCTAGGCCAAAAATATTGCCTACAAATTTGAAAATAAGTGGTGTAAGATGAAGTATGCAAATACACAGTGTCCGTTACTAATGCTGCAAATAAATTGATTTTCAAATCTCCATCAAAAATGATGCGGCTGGTTACGCTTCCTATAGAAAAGGTGTGCCAGGCTAAAAATGGGTCAATCAGTAAATTAGGATGCATGAAAAGTGATCAAGTTAAAATTAGCCTAAAGCCAGATGCCAAGACAGTTAAAGCCAATGCGGTGCAAAGCATTCCAATACTTTTGATTGAAGCTGTTAATTGTGAGCTTGACAGAATGTTACAACTAGGCGTAATTATCAGTTATCAGTTGTTGTAAAAGGCTGGTCTAAGAAAGTGAGGACATGTGTAGATCTCAAAGGTTTAAACCGTACCATAAGGCATGTGCATTACACCTCACCAACATTGGACAATGTCATGGCCAAAGTTAATGGTGAAGAGATATTATCATCATTAGATGCAGCAAATTGAGCTGTTATCAGACGGAGCTTGACCCAGTTAGTCAAGAGCTAACAATGCTCATTGGACCAAAGAGCGTTACTGCTTCTGGAGATTTCTCTTTGGGATAAGTTCTACTAGCGAAATAATCCAGCTCAAAATGAATTAATACCTGTAGGGTACCAAAGGTGTCATTGCATATCAAGATGACGTTATAATCTCGGAGCAGTCAAAGAAACAGCATAGTGAGTGAGTGCTTAAAATTGGTGTTGGATCATCTCAAACAAAATGGTGTGAAGTTGAACAAAGAGAATTGCAAGTTTAGTGTGGAAAAAACTGCAGTTCTTAAAACAAGTTTCGGCCATGAAGGTGTGAGCGTCGACAAGACAACAGTGACTGCAATAAATCAAATGAGGGCTCTTAAGGATGTGGCTGTGGGGTATATTCGATATCTGAGACAATACATACCACACCTTGCATAAATTTTCAGACCTATGACGAACCTGATAAGGAATGACGTTGAACAATTTTAGGGTAAAAAGTAGTAATCCGTTTTTGATGAGGTCAAGTTTCAAACACCGACTCTCGCCTTTTATAGTCCTGGAGAAATAACCACTCGATCAGCTGATGCATGCAGTTATGTCCTGGATGCTGTTATTCTGAAAGAAGGAGAGAACGGTTATCGACCAGTAGCATTCGCTTCAAAGGTATTGACAGAGATTGAGGCGAAATATACCCAGATGGTGAAAGAATGCTTAGCGAGTGTATAGGCTTGTGAGAAGTCTGATTGTTACTTAAGAGGCACTGACAGTATTAAATTGTTAACTGACCACAAAGTTCTTGCACCCATGCTCAATGAATAAGGTCTCCGTTTTGTGTCAATAACATGTCATTGATTGCTGATGAGAATGACAAGGTAAAACCCTCTTGCGCAGTACGTACCAGAAAAAGAGCTCGTAGAGCGTGACTGTTTATTCAGACATCCCACTGAGGCTGAATGCCTGGGTGATGCTAAGAAGGCTGATGAAATAGTGTAGTGGATCGTGTCGGTAGGACTCTTACTACCGTCCACTAACAAAAGCCGTTCACAGCACGTAGCTCGTGAAGCAGCAAATCAACACCTCTCTCCTAGAGGCAACGCAGGGTCGGTCAGACCTGCAGAGTACAACAGAGAAGTCGGTAATGACTTCACTACTAGTGAACCAGACAAACTAAGTATAGTTTTATGCAACATAATACATTTATTGTCCACATATCAAGCTCTAGGGAGGCAATCGCCTAGAGAAGTCCACAGCAGTAGCAGTAAGCGATAAGTGGCGAAGTATTTATGAAAAAGCAGCGTTTTTATAGGCTGATCACAGGAAGTGTATTGCATCATGTTGGTGCAACCAATAAAACACAACAGGAAGTGCTGCAACCTATCAGATGACAATACATACAAAAGCACACAATGTTAAAACGATAAGGTGCCTAGTGACGATGAAATATGCTATATAATTAAGTCCTTAGTCTAATTAGCCGTACAATCCGGGTGGGTGAGAAGTGGTAGCAGCTAGGTCCTGGATTCGTCCTCGGGAATCAATACACATAATCTTGGAACTCTGGCTAGGGCGCCAATTTTGTTGCCAACCCGGTATGTCATGGCAGGATCGGTAGAGTTCACTGCAGGGTCGGTAAAGGTCACCGCAGGGTGGGTAAGGAAAGCTGCAGGGTCGGTAAGGAAAGCTGCAGGCCGGTATCACATCTGCAGGGCCGGAGTTGCAAATCATTTACTTCTAAGCGATGGCTACTTGATGCATCACTTGGGGAGGCCTGTCTGACTAAGTAATAGTGTCAAAGTCACCTCTGGGTAGGGTATAGGTATACGTAAAGCATATGTGCTGCCAAAATCTACCACAATAGAGCATGATTCAGTAAGATCATTGCTAATTTCAGAAGATGTCTTAGAAAAAATAAAAGCTGCCGCTGCAGTAGATTTCATCACCAATTGTCCTACGAGTCCACATTAATTGGTTGGAGCAGATATGTTTATGAAATAACAAAAGAACTGTCTGTTGTTGTATTACCAAGCCCAGGGTCAACTATCTATCTGTACTGCTTGTCTCTGGTTACACAATAAAAAATATGTTAAAAGTCATTCATCACAGCCGTTTAGGTGTGGGTAGATGCAAATAATGAACACAAACAACAGAAATATCTCGAGTATGATAGCAAAATGTGAGTATGATCACATGAAGCACCCTGGACAACAAAAAGAGCCAATCCTATAAAGACTTCTACTCGAATATCCATGGTAAATGGTGGGCACAGACATCTTATCTCACAGACTACCATTCTAGAGATTCAAAGCTGATGCGCTTATCAGAAACAACAAATGCTGCTGAGGTGGCAAAACGAAAAGCAATGTTTGCTAAATGGAGAATACCAGAGCCGGTGATTCTAGACAATGGGCCGCAATAACGTCGCGCGATGTCCAAGGAATTTGGCAAAGCGTATGCACCCCGCGGCACACAAAGCAAGAAAACGATACTAAATTTGTACAATTACTAATTTGGTAGCATTTTTTTTTAATCGATGGTATTTTCTTGATAATATTTCTGTTTATAGTAAGAAAGCAGACTTAATATCTGGTTTCAATTTGCGATTTCATTTTGTAGGCAACTATAAGAATGAAAAAGTGATCATAGGCCATCTTACGGTAAGAGCATGTTTGTTGAATTATGCACAATCTGTAGGGAGATCTGCTCATATATTACTACTCTTGAGAGTCATGAGAGAACTTGATGTGAAGTAAATCTTCTAGAGTCAAAAGTTGCAGTATTTTGCATCCTAGTTATTTTATTTATGGATCTGATATCACATTTATGCATTAAATTACTGCGCGCTAGCGCAATAACAATAACTAAATGGGTAAATATTGAATCACTATGTATTTTACGAATAGACTTCTGTGATTTAGTCTCAGCTCTTTAATCAATCTTGATTTCTTTACTCGTTAAATTTCAAAATATGACGATTAAGTCAACACTTGAACTTTTTTAGATCAATCTAAAAAATTGTATTATTTTGAATTTTTGGTGCTGGGGGTACAGTAGCTTGGTGATCAGTAACAAACTTGGGTATTCTATGTTTGTGGGGTAAATTGAAGAATCCATTGCAGGCGGATTCTTTTTGTTTTCATAATTTGATAACAATTTTCAAAGATAAGAACTTTAACGTCATTCCTACTTCCATATAATTGCTACCAAAAACAACTGTGTGTACGTTGAATGTAGATGAAAAAATTAGAATACTGTGAAAAAAAATTCTATGGAGCTTACAGATTCATTTTAAAAATTTCAATTTTTTTTAAAAGTATTATTTTGGCTACGTGGCTTTCTCACCCCACTTGATGCTATTGTGAGTTGGTATTTATTTTTTCACCATAATGTAATAAAAATTATCAAAAAAAATTAAGATGAACGTTTAAAAAAAATATCGCTGAATACTTTATACAGTTACATTTATAATTGTAATGGCAACAGTAAATGTACCAAAGTCAAGCTACCTTTTTTCGGGCACCAGCAATTGTGTTTTAGACAACACAACTCCCTTTACTGTTATGATAAATAAAAATTGAGGGGAAGTGTTATACTTTTGTAGGAGATCCCTTACAAAATGAATATTCTAAAATTTCACGCGCTTGATTCAATAACCGTAGACGTAGCTGTTGTACTGATAATGAAGGATGGAGCTGTTGTACAAAGTGATTCTATCACATTCACTCCAGGTTTGTCAAGTCTATGTTAGAATGTTCATTAGTTGAATATGATGAGTTGCTTCACGCAAGTGGTATACCTTGATGTTAGCACTTTTTACATCTCATTTCACACAGCCCCATCTTTGTAATAATGTGCAGGAATTTGTGGTGGCTTTTCAAAGAACACACCATAGGTAGCGCCACCTGCACCTTCTACCCTGATCGTTTTGACCCTCAGGCTACAGTGCGCCATCTCTTGCAAGCAATGCGCAGTGGACAGGTCTGATCAACAGCAGTTCCTTAGCATGACTGGCATACACTGACTGCTGATCGAGTTTGTCTGTTGCTGGACAAGCTGGAATAGGTGGCCTCCACCGCCTATTCCACTACTGTTGAGTCCACCCTGCAAGAATGTCTCTATTGTGCTTGTTCCACTGGCTGTATAGATGACTCCACTCTATCATTTGCTTATCTAATACAGAGAGAGTGAGGTTGAGAGGTGTATGAATGGTGTATTTGTTCAAAGAACTTAATCTTCTCAAAAATACAGTCGGAACAACTCTGGCTACTAAAGATCATGTGCCAGTATTTATACTGCCAAGGAATAAGTCACGCCCAGTGTGAGAACAGCAGACAAAAGATATTTAGTCATGCATGACAGTAATAATAAGGTATATGATTGCAAACACAATATGTTTACACATAGTAAGTCGATTGTAAGGGAATTGTCTCAACATAGCACCTGGTACAGATGGTTTGTAGTTTTGAGATTACTAGCACGGCGCCATATTGTTTGTTGCTGCGTTCCTCTACTACAATAATGTAAAGGATTTTGTCGCACCTTCACCTAACAGCTACTAGAGAAGTGTACTTGGTTAGCAATGTAACTATAATTGCTAATGAGAGCTACTTGTTTGCTAGTAGTGGCTCTATTTATAGATGAGCTATGAGTCAATAAGCTCCATGTTGTGCCGTGTTGTGCCGTGTTGTGCCGTGTGCAAGTATACTAATACTATTTGGCTACCTGCCAACTGAACACACCGGGTTACAATAGCTAATACTTTATTGCTTCAAGAGACAAAAGCTTACTCAGAGTACTTCTTTTTGTAAGCGCACAATCCAATCTGCCCACTGGGCCACATGTTGCCGAGGTTATGCAGTTAGATATGCAAATGAACAGTTCAAAAATAGTACAAGATAATTGGTCTATAACAATAATATAGGTCATACAAAAATAGCAGACAAACAGGCGCAATGCAAACATATATACATCAATAGGCAGTAACAATAACGCGCCAGTCCATATCTTTAGTAAGGCGGGAAATCCCCTGCTTGAGTTCTTTACTCTTCTCTCTACTGCGGCAGGCACGCATGCATCTCTGTACTAAGGGCAGTCAGGCGTAGCTGAGTCTAGTTCTTATGCGTATAGCTAATGCGTGTTTACACACTGCATACTGGTTAGCATGGCATCAATGAGAGAGGCCACCTATGTTGAAATCTATTACATAGGCCGCTTCAACTATTAAGTATCGCCGTACTCATAGTTAACGAATCATAAGGTGGCCACGAATCACAGGGGCCGAATCAGGTGGGGGAGGAAAGATCACCCCCTGCATAATTGGCAGAGGGAGTGAAAGAGGGCCCACAACCAGTGGGCTAATAAAGGGGGGTGAGAAAGATAGCACATCACCCAGGGGGTTAATAAGGTAGAAGGTGCACACAACCAGTGTGACCGACTAAGGGAGGAAAGGGTTGCACACAACCAGTGTGACTGATGGAGGGAGGGGAGGAACACCTTTCCCAGAACAGTCGGCCTTGCACTGTCTCCGTATGGGAATCAGGTCGAGGAGAGGGATCTGTCCACTAGACACCGTGTGGCCAGGCAAGGTGGGCACGGCTCTCACGGTCAGTGGAGGAGAACCTAGTACAGAGGAGGGGGTGGCTGTAAGGGGGGATTGCCCCGCTTAGAAGGTCCAGCCAAGAGCTCTGCTCTTCTCCTCTTACTAGGGATGATCTTCCCCAGCGCCTGCATACGCTCCCTGGTGACCGTGGGGGGTAGTCTAATACCTGCAGGTGGCTTTTCCTGTACCACCACTGTATTCAGACTCAGCCCCGGGTCATCCCGGGTCGGGGGAGGGGTGGCAGAAAGCGTTGAAACACTCTGGCTATAGGTGAGAGTGCTGGCTGCCGGCAGAGTGGGTACACTGGAGGGTGGAAAGAAAGTTGGGAGGGGAGGAAACTCTGTGGATTGCCACTGAAGAGGGGGTGGCTGCTTGAGTGCCAGGGGGTCACTGGAGGAGCTATGGCGACGAACCCAATTGTTCATCAGCTCTGTCTGACTAGCAACTCCTAAAAGTTCGCTCTCTCTCTCCATCTCTTCGGACCCTCCACTAGAGTGTCCTCTTTCCAACGCCACCTAGTTTGTGCGGGTTTCCGTAAGAACTCCACCCGGGAGAGCCGTTTGAATCTCAGGCATTTTGGCAATTTCGGACTTTCTATCCACTCCTTTTGCAGTTGCAATGAGATGGCATAGGGGCTGTCCATAGCGCATGGGTGGGCCGACGTTCCTTCGTGGCCGTTGTGATGACACAGGTGGTGGTTGGCTCTCAGTCTGTGCAGGGGGTGAGGGTGTCTCAGCTACTGGGGGATACAACTCCTGCATGTTTTGGCTATTTCTAGCTGAACCGCTTGTCCGATTTGCACCAGATTCGCCGTCAACAACTGGGGGAGTGGCAGGCCTTCTTGCAACTGGCCGCTCCAAATTTGGCACTCTCCTTTCTGGTGGAAGAGGCAAATTAGTCTCTAATGGCGGTGGTTCAAACAGAGGGGGCGCAGGCAGGGGTGGAGGTGCTATACGCGCACGCATCCCACGCATGTTAGGACGCCGCCTAGGCTCCACTGCCGCTGGCGCCTGCCCTCTGGGGTTAACACTGGGGTAGTAGGGCTTAAGGCGGCATTCGTTTTGCACGGACTGCTGGCCTTGCCTACTTATGAGGTAGGTGTGATTACTGTACGCCTCCTCGATCTCAAAGGGGCCGATGAATTTGGCCTGTAGCTTGGGGTTCTCTCCACGGCGTCTACGACGGTTCTCTAACCATACTTGGTCTCCAACCGTGTTTAAACCGGGCTCTTCACCTTCCTCAGCTCTGGCTTCCATTTGCTGCTCTCTCAGCGCCTCGTGTACTTCCTCCAGTCTCAACTTGAGGTTCTGGGCGTACTCGTGCACTGGCATGCAATCAGTCAGAGGGGGATGGTAGGACACTTGATCTGGCAGTCGCAGTTCCCTGCCCAGCATCATGTAGTTGGCCGTTTCACCCGTCGTGGAATGAGGGGTGGCTCTGAAGGCCCTCATCAGTTGAGGGAGCAGCAAGTCCCAGTCACCTGGACTGCGCTTCAAGAGCAGTGATCGGAGGGAATCACCTAGGACCCGGTTATTCCTCTCTACAATCCCATTGGCCTGTGGGTGGTAAGGAGTGGTACGGGTCTTCTCTATACCCCACATAGCACACAACTCCTGCTTCAGGTGGGACTCAAACTGAGCCCCTGGTCCGTGTGCATCTGCTCAGGGATGCCCATATAGCAGAAGACCTGCTCATCCAGAGCACTTGCTACCACTGGGGCAGTGGCATTTGGCAGGGCCAGAGCGTCTTGCCACCTGGTGAAGTGGTCAGTCAACACCAGGATCCAGGCATTGTCACGCTCTGTTTCAGGGAAGGGGCCCACCAAGTCAACGGCCAGCTTCTGTCAGGGGCGGCCAGCGTACATGCGCTGGCAGCCGGGACTGGGCTTGGTACCACCACTCTTGGCTCTCTGGCAAACCTCACAACTCCTGACCAGACGGCGCACATCTGCCGTCATCCCTGGCCAGTACCACGTGAGTTGGAGGTGCTTCAGGGTCCTGCTCACTCCTTGGTGCGCAAGAGAGTGGGTCTGCCAGACCGTGTGACCACGGATACCTGCTGGACAGACCGCACACCAACGGGAGCGGGGGTTGGGAGAGACCTGAAGTTCCAGCACACCATCTGTCCGGAGTCTCATAGCCCCAATGCAGTTGTTCAGTTGTCTCAACTCTTGGCTGCCGAGCTCCAACTGCTCTTTAGTGAGGGGACGCTGTGTAGACACTGCCTGGTAAATGACAGCTACAGCGTGGTTGCCTTCACTTTGAGCCTGGACAAGGTCGACATCCGGTTGGACGGGCTGAACGGCATTGGGGGGTACCTGAGGGACAGAGAAGGTGGTTGTGCTGGGGGGTGGTGGCCGCGACTCGAACCGAGTCGGAGCTGAAATAGCGGTGAGCTGGGGCCGAAAGGAGGAGGCCAACTCTTGCTGAACTTCAGCCTTAGAGGTTCCACCACCCCTTTCTTGAATGTGGCCACACTGCCTACACTCAGGGGGACCCATGCGACTCAAGCCGTCTGCGTTGCCGTGTCGGGGGCCACTCCTATGTTCAATGGTGTACTTGAACTCAGAAAGGGACTCAAGCCACCTAGCCACCTGACTGGTGGGTTCCCGGCGGCAACACAGCCACAACAGGGAGGCATGGTCTGTCCGAAGACGGAAGTGCTGCCCATAGAGGTAGGGACGGAAGTGCTTGACAGCCTTCACTACTGCCAACAGCTCTCTCCGTGTGACACAATAGTTGCGCTCCTGAGGACTGAGCGTCTTACTGTAGTAAGCGATTACTCGCTCACTACCTTCCTGCACCTGCGAAAGCACAGCACCTACACCTGCATTGCTAGCATCAGTGTCTAAGGTATACTGCAGCTTCGGGTCAGGGTAACCCAGGACAGGGGAGCGGGTCATAGCCACTTTCAGCTGCTGGAACGCGGTCTCTTGGGCTGTAGACCATTCCCAAGGAGCATGCTTACTCATGAGCTGAGTTAGGGGCCGTGCCACTGTAGAGAAGTCAGGGATGTACTGCCTGTAATACCCTACGGTACCTAGGAAGGCTTGTAAACCCTTTAACTCCGTGGGTGTCTGCCAGTGTGCTATAGCAGCAACCTTTTCCGGGTCTGTGGCCACTCCTGTACTGCTCACCACGTGTCGTAAATACCGGACCTCTGGCTTAAGCAACTCACACTTGCTGGGTTTGAGCTTCAAACCGGCCTGCTGTAGGCGCTGAAAGACTTCAGCCAGGCGCTGGATGTGAGTGGAAAAGTCAGGAGCGATGAAAATAATGTCATCGAGGTAGAGCAAGAGGGTCTTCCAGTGTAGACCTTGGAGTACTTTCTCCATCAACCGCTGGAAGGTGGCCGGAGCTGAAGTGAGGCCGAAGGGGAGGACCTTCCACTTCCACAGACCTGTACGGGTTGCAAACGCAGAGCGTTCACTGGCCTCTTCATCAAGAGGGACCTCCCAATACCCACTAACCAAGTCCAGAGTACTGAAGAACTTGCTTCCCGACAAGGCATCTAGACTCTCGTCGATGCGGGGGAGGGGTAGGCATCCTGGTGCGTGACAGCGTTCAGCCTTCTGTAATCAATACAGAATCTCCACGTACCGTCCTTTTTTTTCACTAGAACCACGGGGGAACTCCAGGCCCCTGAGGCTGGTTCTATGAGCCCACGCTCCAACAATTGTTCCACCTGCCTCTCTGCCTCCGCCTCCTTCTCAGGGCCTAGCCTGTGAGGGGGTTGGCGGATAGGTCGAGTACCAGGGAGGAGAGGAATGTTGTGCATGACCAGGGTGGTTTGACCAACATCATGGTCTCCCGAACTGAACACGGCAGCATACTGTCATAGCAACCCAGCTACTTGCTGCGCCTCGCACCTGTTCCGGCACTGAGGGAGAGCGGCTGAATACAGCTCAGAAACGTGAGGGGGAACCGGGGAGGGAGAAG
This sequence comes from Cryptosula pallasiana, assembly GCA_945261195.1. NCBI lineage: Eukaryota > Metazoa > Bryozoa > Gymnolaemata > Cheilostomatida > Cryptosulidae > Cryptosula > Cryptosula pallasiana. Next base: position 12,646,563 of record OX183132.1, read on the forward strand.
ATTGAACAGGAGGGGTGGAAGCGGGCATGGCAACCATCTCAGTTTGCTCAACCTCTTCAGGGCTCACTCCTCTGTAGTGGCCTACCGTGCTTCCCGCCTTCAGTTCTACTGGCTGAGCAGTCGGGTTCATGCACCTCACTAATAAATGTCCTTTGCTATCTGGCTCGTTCAGACTAGCAGCAATAGGAGGACCTCCCGGTCGGGACTCTACTAACCCAAGGGGTAAGTAGCTCTGTGTGGTGACCTTACACAGAATGGTGGACTCCGTGCCTGGAGGTAGCTGTGTGGTACGAAGGACCTGAACATTGTTCATTAGCAGTGTACCGTCCTTGTTAGTACAGCGCATCTCCTTTCCTGCCACGACAATGGCACACTCACTGAACCTCATTCGGCAATCATAGTCGGTGAGGAAGGGCATCCCCAAGATAGCGTCCTCGTTTATGTGACTGATAACAAATGTAGCTTCAGTTTTCACATCACGGAGACGGAGGGTAGCTCTCACCGTGCCATAGAAAGGGATCTGTGTGCCGTCGGCTAGGATACCATGTGACTCACTCTCCTGTACTGACTGCCTTACTCACTCAGGTAACTGGTTAAAGACGTGCTTGGATATGAGATTTGTGGTGCAGCCGGTATCGACTAGAAGGGTGACTGACTTGCCTTCAAGTTTCCCTGGGAAGAAGTAGCTTGCCCGGTATGGCCGTTCCATCTCAGTGTTAGACAGCCGGGTAGGTTGAACCTTTGCAGCTCGGGAGGGGGAGGCGACGCTCTATTTCTAGGGCGTGAAGGGCGCTCCACTGACGGGCTGGCTGGTGCAACTACTGGCTTAGGTCTCTGAACTGGGGCAGGCTGGTTCTTCAGGGGACCTACAGGCTCCAAAGGATGTAGGTCGAGTAAGGAGTGTACGGCGGCAGAGGTTTCATAGGGCTCTGTGCCGTCTGTGTCATTTGGTAGCACTGCATACCGGTTAGAGGTTGGCAGCTGCCACTTAGGTGGAGAAGGCGGTGCCTTCTTTCTGTGAGGTGGTCCAGAGGACCCGGGTGAAGGGGTTGGAGACACAGGGTTGTGCTTCTCTACCCTTTCCAGTTCTTTCTTCCACCTTTGTGCCCTGTTACAGCTAGTCAAGGGGGTGACTACTGCGGGCGCTGGTCGTTTCCCGACACGGGTTTTGCTCTGAGTACGGTGGTTGTCTTAGGTTTAGACGGACAACCTCTACTATAGTGGCCTGTCTGTCCACAGCCCCAACACTGAGGGGGAACCAACCGCGCCGTAGCAGGCTGTGACACCGTGTGTGGAGAGTTCTGTTCCATGACAGGGACGCCAGGTGTAGCCGGTGAAAGGTTGTGCACCACATTAGGTGTGGTGGGGTACCCGGGCAGGGGGTTGCATCACTTCAGAAGCAGGGTACACACCAACAGGGGGTGTATACATACCAGGAGGGGGTGCATACATCACAGAAGGGGTGTGTCCCACAGGAAAGGAACCTGGGGGCACTGAAGGGGGTGTATGCACCGGTAATTGCCACTGCTTCATTTGTTGCAACTCCATAGCCATGTTCTGTACTGTCTGGAGTAGATGAGTCATCATGTCTACCGACACAGGCGCTGGCTGCTGGGGTGGAGGGGAGTAGCTCACTGTGGGGTAGTTGTTAGTAACTGGACACGGGTGAGCCACCTCTCCTGGAGCCTGCGACACCATGGTAGCAGTTTGAGAATGATGGAATGGGTGCATGGAAGGTTTGCAGTATTCTTCTTCCTCTTCATCACTTTCTACAACTCGTACCCTGGATGGTTTCAAGCCAGGGACTGTCTTGATGTGGAGGAACTCGCCTCCAGCACGAGCTGCATCTTCCAGACTCTGGGGATCGACCGCTAACAAATGGCGTTGCAGATATGGGTGACACAGGGTGGAGGAGAATGTCTCTAGTATCATGCGTTCTATATGTCTGTCTGGTAAATCTTCATAGGCTATTCGAACTAGTCTTTCTACCTCGCTAGCATGTTCTTGGAGAGAAGTCTTCGATGCCTTCTTCAAGTGTGCTACACTCTGTAGCGCCTCACGGCGTGTAAGGCCAAAGCGAGCACGGAGTGCTGTGAACACTGCCTGCAGGGTGTTGGGTCTACCACATTCCAGTGCTTCCTCACGGAGTGCTTGTCTCACATGGAGCAGGGCTTGGTGAGCATTCCATTCGTTGGCTTCAGCGATCTCTAAAAACCGTGTGATGAAGTACTCTACATCACCTTGCCCATTGAACTTAGGAGGTTTGAAGTTCCGTGTAGGAGCAGGGGGAGGTGCAGGGGGTCGCAACACTCCTTCCAGGGTCTGTGTTAGTCTATCTAATGCTTCAGCTTCTGCCGTGCCTGCTGGCAACCGCCCAGCACTCCTGGCTCTCTGTGCAGCCATGACTGTAGAGTATAGCCTTCACAATCAGCAGGGTCTGTCAGCACGGGAGGAGACAACTCCGTGTGTCAGATGAACAGTGGAAGACTGACAGCGCACTGTGTCATGCCGTGTCAAACACTGGTTCAGAAACTCTGGCCGTATATAGGCAGGACAGTTTCTAAATCACTCGGTACAGTGTACGCAGGGTACACTGCAGAGCTGAGAGGGGTACCCTGGAGAGCTGAGAGGGGTACCCAGGGTTCGAAAGAGATGCCTGTACGATCTCGCGTGAGCAGTACAGCGACTACCGAGTTCACCGCGCAGGGTGACTGTCGTTCTCTTATCAAACACAGCAAGGAGAGGGGGGTGTTCTGCCGGGTGGGGGGTACCACCGGGTCAGAGCAAGGGGTGTAACAGTGTCCGTGGGGTGGTAGTTAGACTGCTACCAGGCAACTGTTACATTATAGGAAACACCAATACTCGGGGAAAGGGGGGAATGAGTAGAGGTGGTGTTTGGCAGTGTACAGCTTCTCTAGTAGTGTCTAACGTTCGCTGACTATCCCACCGCTGCCACCAATGTAAATGATTTTGTCGCACCTTCACCTAACAGCTACTAGAGAAGTGTACTTGGTTAGCAATGTAACTATAATTGCTAATGAGAGCTACTTGTTTGCTAGTAGTGGCTCTATTTATAGATGAGCTATGAGTCAATAAGCTCCATGTTGTGCCGTGTTGTGCCGTGTGCAAGTATACTAATACTATTTGGCTACCCTGCCAACTGAACACACCGGGTTACAATAGCTAATACTTTATTGCTTCAAGAGACAAAAGCTTACTCAGAGTACTTCTCTTTGTAAGCGCACAATCCAATCTGCCCACTGGGCCACATGTTGCCGAGGTTATGCAGTTAGATATGCAAATGAACAGTTCAAAAATAGTACAAGATAATTGGTCTATAACAATAATATAGGTCATACAAAAATAGCAGACAAACAGGCGCAATGCAAACATATATACATCAATAGGCAGTAACAATAACGCGCCAGTCCATATCTTTAGTAAGGCGGGAAATCCCCTGCTTGAGTTCTTTACTCTTCTCTCTACTGCGGCAGGCACGCATGCATCTCTGTACTAAGGGCAGTCAGGCGTAGCTGAGTCTAGTTCTTATGCGTATAGCTAATGCGTGTTTACACACTGCATACTGGTTAGCATAGCATCAATGAGAGAGGCCACCTATGTTGAAATCTATTACAATAAGACCCATATTCCAATATATTGTCCTTTTCTCACAGCGATGTTTATCATAAAATGGTGAGATATGAAGTTTATTAGAGACAATCAGGTCATGAAATAATTTAAAAGCCAGCTAAAGTGGTATGATCTGTATTCCTTGGTAGAAGCACATGTGGTAGTAGAGGTGGTAGTGGTTGTTGGTTGCTAGATAGAGTGATTAGAAAGTAATCGGCTGGTGTTCTGTCTTGTGCGGAAGCATTCCTAGGACAAGATTGCTCGGCGTTGCCTCAACTAAGTCTTATTGTACTTGTACAATGAATGAGCTGGTGTCAAAAGTGAGGATGGCAACAGCTTTTACACATTTAGATTGCTGGTCTTCTCTAAATCTATATTAAACAACCTATCAATATGATACTACAACTATGCATGCTCTTGTTAGATCTATTGAGATACATCTGATTCCCATGAGACAGACAACAGTAGTAGTAATGTAGGAGCAGATATCGGTTAGAAATTTTGAATATTTTTTTAGGATCAGGTAAGAGTTATGCCTCAACCTTTCCCCCGTCGACACATGACTTTTTTATTACTTTTTAAATCTTGTTTTCTTGGCACATACTCCTCTCTATTATTTTTTAGTGTAATAGAAGTAGATCTCAGTCAAAAAAATGTAGCAGTTATGCCTAATGGTAATTCAATTTAGAGTTACCTTCCTGAGCTAACCCATGATTTACAACCCTTGTTAACATGTTGTTTTTATGTTACAAAGTTCTTACGTGAGTATATTTTAACTAATCATGTGGAAGTTGATGCCGTGGATCCTATCCCCAGTACTGACAATTGTTTACACATGGATGGTTCTTGATACCTTTTTTATCCCTTGATTCCTGCCACATACCTACAACCTCTTTCTTCATGATTTCTTCATTCGCTCTTTTACTCTCGACACCTGGATGTTCTACTAATTCGGTTTGTACATGAATGTACAGTTTTTACACGGACGTACAAACTGTGCATGCATGTACAGGCTGCATATGCCCCTACAAACTGTACAAGATGGACAGGAATAGATATAAACATAAATGAACAAGTATATAAATGAACATGTCCATTTCTGTATGGACATAAATTAATAGAAATGGACATGTTCATTTACGTACTAATTGTATGTACAATTGTATATGTTTACTTATATCCATGTTGATTTATGCTCGACCCTATCTATAGGCATTTTTGTATGACAAAAAGATTATATTAGAAAATGTTTTTTTAGCTACAGAACAGTTTAAATAGTAGTAGCACTTCAAGAAGTAGCTACAAAAACTAATCGGTACACAACAAACACCTGCTGACAAACAAAGGATTTTAATGCAGACTGGTAGAGGTAGTTTTTTAGATGCTATAATCACTCCGATTGCACCGATTTTAACATACTAAATGACTCGTCAGCCTTTAAAATTTTGTGGTCGTCTCTTGCTTGTAACAGAAGAAGAGTATCCTAGACCGATGGAAAGATAAGTGATGCTAAACCAACGGTCCAAGACAAATTTGCACCATCATTGTATGACAACTTGACAAAAGACAATATGGTGAGAGATATGGAGAGAATCCAGAATGGTTTTCTTGGAATGGCAATAGAAATTGAAATCGATTAATTCGAGTACAAAATGTCAGAAGAAAATGCTCAAAGCACAAAAAACTATCGGAGCGATTTGGGAAAGATTAGGAGAAAGTACAAACAACCAGAGAGCTGGAGCTCTGCTAAAAACCCAAAATCTCACCATCATTACCGTTGCTAGAAACACAATTATCAATAATGAGGTGGCGACTTTTTTACCAGAACGTATGGAAAATCCTAGTAGGAGGTTTAATAAAAAATTATAATGTCTGTGAAAAGGGGGTTGTTTGACACCAAAGACTGGGAACAGAACGATATCAAAAATATTGACGATGATAGTGATAAAGATTCAGAAAGAATGAGCATCAATTGGAAGAGTTTAAAAAGAAAGTATCCAACATGTCAGCTAGCAAAGACGATCAACCGATGGGTTTAAAAATGTTGTATTGATTGAAAGACTCTGGGAAATACGATCCGGATACTAACAGGAGAAAACTCAAGGGAAGATGGCTTGGCACTAAGCTTTCAGGAACTTTGTTGCAAGATCTACTCACCAATAAAGACTTTATAATATCAACAAAAGATAACTACAGCAGATTTAAAAGTCTGCTCACCACTCAAGGAATCACAACTGTCAGGAGATACTCATGAAAAACTTTTCTTATCTGCTAACTTGTTAGCTCAAATGTGTTGTTTTTATACTAAGTACAATTTACTGAGTTTTTGTTTCGTGTTAATGTTGAGAAGCCTACATTGATTGTTAGTGCTTTTTGTTAAGCAGGCAATGCTTACACTTACTTTACTTGGAGTCACCCTGCCTATGTTATATATATTTACTTATCATTGCTGCCACATTGACCAATCATATGTTACCATATTATACTTTTTATTCCTGTACAACTGTCAACATGGCTAGTTTATGTCAGCAATACAGTCAGCATTAAATCCAACATTCTTTTAGTTAATCTGCATCATCCATCTACACAATGGGTACAAATAACACTAGAAGCCATAGCTCAACACTTGTGAATATAATATCACTTATATACTAATACTTACCTTGAGTCTTACTGAGCAATTGCAGTATGATAAAAATAATACCAATGATAATAATGTAGTGGATTTTGGTGGTCACTATGTCTGCCAAGGCCCCCCTGACAACTGCAGAGTGTCAGGCATGCCGAAATTGAGCCTGGCACTGCCAGAGAACTTTATAGGGAAGCCGATAGAATCACTGCCGGCTCTGCAGAAACACTACAGGCCCTGCAGCAATCACTGCCGGCTCTACTGCAGTCACTACTGGCCCTGCAGTATCACTACCAGCCCTATACCGGGCCGGGGAGGCAAGAATGGCTATAGCCTGAGGACCTGAATTACCACTAAAAGATGCAGTAGCCTGAGTTTGCTGTTTAACGACTGCGCCAAGAACCTGGACGACGATTGCACCACCACTTCCTGAGCTGACTCAGCATTATTGACTATTGAAGCTCCGCCCTGTACTTCTGGGCTCCTTACATATTTAATCCTATTTTAGACAATCCTATGCATTATTATTAATATCTCATTATCTCATTTGTACAGTTGCTTCTTGTTACCTGTGATTGGCTGTACCCTTATTTGGACATTTTTTCTGTTGTGCTGCCTATAAAAGGCAGAGCTTTGCTTCTATACATGGTAGTTGTATCAGTATTCTGTTTGTGACTAGATACTTTGCCATTATTATACTGCACTGGATTGTTGTAGCATAATATATAACGGTTGATACTTTGAAACACTGAGTTGTGAGTTCGAATCGCAGGCTCTGATTACGGTTGCGGAGTTGGGATCCTCATCCAGTGAAGTAGATTAAGAGATAACCTCTGGAAAGTGAGGTTTTGTTGGTGGTATATTTTTGCAGGCTCCCCAAAATCCACTACAATAATATAAAAATTATTGCTATTACCAGTAAAGTAGGAGTAAGGTATTGCTATCAAAAAAAATAACATTAATATTTTATAACAGTCATTTGTTAATACCCCTGCAATTATTCATAGTGATAGTAGTGTAATGAGACTGTGTAATGATCTACACACACCTTGTTCAGTCTGTACGCCGCTGTAGTTGATGGTATTCCTTTTGTGATCCGCAATTACTTTAATCTGATCTTATCCAGATTTTTTTTAGAGTCTTTACTGCTGCTGCGTTTTGATCCAAACAAGAGTTCAAAGTAGGCTTCATGTCTACGAGATTCAAAAATCGATTGTTACAATTGATTCATTTATTTTTATTAATTTGATCCATATAAAGTAAAATACTAGTTGTTTATTATTACTCACTATATCATTTTCAAGAGTCCTAGTTGCTGCTGTACTAGAGGTTGTTCCTTGAGTCATTTTCGATCACTTCTAATTGAACTTTTTCAGATTCTTTAGAGTCTTTATTACCACTGCATTTTGGTTGTATGGAGTGTAAGAGACTGTTGAAAGGTAGGATTTCTTAAAGATGAATTTTCAGCATCAGCTATTGGAGCTGTAGGAGTTGTGGGTTGAGAAGGAACCTTCTGAGTCATTAATTTTGATATACATTCTAAAAAAAATAACAAAAAGTTACTTATTTGTACTTTAGTTATAAATAGTTGAAATCTAGTTTTTACAAATGAGAGAGATTAAAATAATTAATTATCAATGTTCACCTTCTTACTTCCAAGAGCCCTAGTTGCTGCTGTTATAAATGTTGTTCCTTTAGTCATCTGCAATTCCTTTGATATGATCTTGTCTAGATTCTTTAGAATCCTTACTGCTGCTGCGTTTTGATTTGAATGAGAGTTCGAAGGAGGCATAATGTCTACAAAATACAAAGATCGATTGTTATGACTGATTCATTTGTTCTCAGTGATTTGTTTTACATAAAGTAAAATAATAATTAATTACTAAGCTCACCTTATTATTTCCAAGAGTCCTGCTTGCTGCTATAGTAGATGTTGTTCTTTTAGTCAGCTGCAGTTACTTCGATTTAATCTTGTTCAGTTTCTTTAGAGTTTTTAATCGCTGCTGCATGTAGGGGAGGTTATCAAAAGTGATGACTTCAAAGTAAGCATCCATCTGGTTATGGGTCTACTTTTTCAGAGTCTTGGCTAAAACTCACTGTTGTTTCATAGTCTGGTTCTGAGCGTTGTTGATAATGTAAAGTTTGAGTTGAACTTGTCCTGGCACTCCCTTGTAGAGTATCCTTTTTGATAGCACGAGTCATTATTTTTTTCAGTTGATTCAGTTGAATCTCTTCCCATTGACTCGTTCGAATCTCTTCATTTTCATCTTCGATCACAAGCAGGAGGACTGATTCATAAATCAGTATCATGGATTTGATATTTTCATTATCCGGTTTGATGTTGTCATAGTAGTTGAGCTGTTGTCTCGGATATTGTTCTTTTTTGGTATCATCAGAGTAGGAGAGCAAGACATGATGTTGTGTAACATCTATCATATCAGAGGCTTGAATGAAGGTTGGAAAAGGTGTGAGCGGGTATCATTTCGATAGTTGTAGATTATGGTGTACATCAGATTATCACGAAGTTCATCGGTAAACAACTCCATAACAGTCAGTATCGGTAGATTTCGAGTTAGTACTGTTTTTTTTAATGTTGTTTCGCTGGTGTGGGCTCAAAGTACTTATCAGAGAGGCGCTCTTATGGGTGAAGGCACTCAAGTTGTTGATGTTGACATCCTGAAACGGAATCTTGTGTGTCGGAGAAATGTGTCGTCTTGAATGTCCATCAAAACTCTTCTTTTGCAGTTTGAGTCTTTGTCATTATTCATAGTCTCATCATCTTGTCTTTGCTCTTCGAAGATGACAGCACGTCGTTTGGTGTGTTGGAGAAAAGTGTTGTCTTCAACACCCATCACAACTCTTCTTTTGCAGTTCCACTCTTCGTTATTATCCACAATAAATACTTAGTTCAAACATAGATATTAAAAATTAAAATTATAACACCTGGTGCAGGCAAAAAGGTACCTCACAGGTTCTCATAGTAACTGTTGCCAACTAAACGACACTTGGAACCAGGAGAACCTTGACCTTAGACTCCATGACAGAGATCTGCTCCTGTATTACTACTCTGGCTAAATATTCACAACAATTTGAAATATAATAAGCTGGTTTCCTTTCATTTTGTATGACTGATCTCACAACTATAGCCATAGCTGATGCAACCTCTTTGTATTACTGCATCATACATATTACTCGTGATCAAATACGTAAGCCGTGCACTCTACGTGCTGCTATCTCTAGTTACACACATGCATAACAGCTCTTACTCAAAGTCCCTTAGTTATGCCATGGTTACTCAATAGATGTCCAAAGGGCTCAACAGTTGGTTTTTTCTAGTTCACATCTTAATTCTAGCTTGTCAAGTGATATTTATCTTGGCCTTTGCTGACTAAAACTCCAGCCATATAGACTGTTACACAGAGAAATTCCTCAGTCTGTTGCTCCAAAAGTTGTTGAAAGTGTCCTGATGCAGAGTTTTGTTCCAAAGGGTAATCCTGTCCGACAAACAGAGCTATATCCTTTGCCTTTCAAGGGGCTTGAGGGATCAGACTGTATGCATTATCCAACAATTCAGGATTGGTTGTGTTTATTCCACACCTTCTCAGCTCTTCTAGTAATGAAGCAGGGTTTTGGGATTTTTTTAATTGAGTAAAGCAATCTCCACACCCTCAGTTTTTTGTTCGCCTTGTTTGTAATTTTTTTTTATTGGTTACAAAAATTTTTGTTAATCAATTAGATAAACTTTCTGAGTTGTTTCAGATGTCGTATTCACCAATCAAGATTCCGAGCTGTTGTAAATGTGTATTTACAGTACCAGTGAAAAGTGTCTGAAAGGTCAAATGTATTTATTAATTACACCTATGTATGAAACTTCCTTCAAAAATAAGTTTAAGACATCAATTGGAAAAATCTCATTGATTGAACGAAACCTAGAAACGCCTTAAATACATGACAACAAACTTCTGACCAACAAATGCCAAAAACGGCACCGTACAAAATTCCAGCTGGCTAGATTCACTATCATTGGGCCTCTATTTTTTTAACACTTGTGTATTACTTGGAACAGCTATTATAAGATTGTTTTTCTGCACGATTTAGTTGTTGAACTATCATTACAAGCAAAACATATTGTTTGGTAAATTCGAAAGTAGTAATATATGAGCAGATCTCCCTACCAAGTGGTAAATTGGAACACTACGAACTTAATGATAGCCAATTGCGAATAACAGAAGCTGAGGCAGTAACTAATACAAGGTTTCACATTGGTTGCTCAGTTTCACGAATAATTCCTCCAATTATTGTTGATATTGCAATCTGATGCTACCATGGACGTTAAAAAACAAAACAAACACCGCCAAACCAAATCCCAAACATTTAGAATCTTGAAACGAATAAAGGTGCCATGTCAATTGAACTTCTAATATTCTTTGTATGATTTATTGGAGATTGATGTCAGTTAAAAACAAAGTATTTATTAGATTAAAAACAACAATAAAATGTTAGCAGCCATTGCCCTTAGCTGATGCAACAACTTTATAAGCAATAGCTGTTGTCAACTAAAACATGAGAACACAACTTCTAATTATTATACAAGATAAGACAACTTATAGATGTGTATAATGTTACAGAACTAAACCAATTTATCTATTTCTGATGATTTTTACCCAAAAAATCTTTTCCGGAGATATTTCATTTCTAGTATAAGACCAATAGATGCTGACTTGTACGCAAACAAATCAATATACAACAACTTATATAAGGCCAGCAGAGTTGCAAAAATTTGGTTTGTTTGGATAGAATGAGGGCGTCCCCAGTAACAGTCATTGAGCACAGACTTTCAATTGAGCGTGGAAAATTAGGCTTGCAATAATTTTTTAATAGGTGTTTTATTTGAGCCAGCATATTCAATTATTATTGATAGGTTTGCTATTATGTACACACTGACATTCACGTGATAAATTACATGGCCAATGTCTCAAAAACTAAAGCAATATTACAGATGAAAAAATATTTTCAAATCAAATAGTATTAAAAGATTCAAATTATCATTATTTAGAATTTTTTTGTGAAGAAAAACAAACTCCAGATTTTCATTGCTGGTTATGCTATTGTTTCAACTACAAAAATAATTTCCAAATCTGCATAACACATTAGTAGTAATATATGAGCAGATCTCCCTACCAAGTGCATAACACATTATTTGACTGAAAAAAATGAGAACATAAATTGTAAATAAATATTGATTTTCAAATACAATAAAAGATAAATATTGTGATGGAAATGCGCAGAGTGGCCATGACCAGGATTGATGCCCGCTAACAACCAAAGCAGTAGCTGCAATGGATTGCATTGAAGTACAACCTAGAGCGATGCCAGAGTAGCCAAGATCATTACCTGATGAGCCAGCCAGATGAGCACAGGATCCGTAGCAGAGAAAGATCCGACGTTAGGACAGTTGAATGATGCCATCTTTGACAGTTGAAAGACGCCATCTTGGTTGACCTATTGTCACTATTATTAACACTTGCATTAGTCAGCGACTTTCCTAAGGGGTCGGCTTGTTCAATTATTTTATTTATATTATGTAATCTGCCGCAGTTGTGATTATATTTCTAATGCAACTGCTTTATGTTATCCAATCACTGTTGCACAGTTTTAGCCATTGTACATTTCTATAAATAGCGAGGCAGAGCGCCCATTGCTCAGAGTTTGCTTAGCTTTGCTGGAAATAACTTTAGTTGCTCTGGAGGTGTTATCAGCGTTATCCTTGGACAGTATTAGTGGGATCTAATTGACGTCAAGTTTTACTGTACACTTCGAGAACTAGTTCTATTTCGCAGGTTTTGTATCTCATTGATAATATATTGTTATTAAACTGAAAATCGTTTATTAGTGTGGCTGGTTTGCCTGTAATACTAAGTTTGCATACCTTGGTTCACCGGATCTGTCTGCTATACAGATCTCCTATAACAGAGAGCCATTACTACCATACCGGTAGCGCCTGCTGTTAGTCTATAAGTACTACTTTCTACGATAAAGGACATTACTACCATACCGGTAGTATTTGATAGTTGTTACTAATTGCCTTGCACTGAGAGCTAACGCTACCAATTGACTTGCACTTTGCAACTCCGTATTGTCTCTACTCACAAAACGGACTACTCTCAGCAGTGTCGCTAAACATATTTCAAGATCACAACGAAAACCTTTACAATATTGCAACGGTTTTCCTCGTGTAATGCGAGAAATACTGCCACAGGTACTGCAAGAAGCTTTGTGATTGTACATAACTCTGTGCTTTAGTGGTAGCCGTGGCTAGAGAGTGCAAGACTTGAGTATCTCTCCGTATGAGTCGAGATAGGATGCTGCTTATCAGCAGTCACAACGGTAGTTGGCAACCGGCCAAAATGATCCTAATAGGTTGAAAGTGTAAGCAAAGACTTTATTCTCCACTTCTTTAATACGCACAAAATTGCTATTAGAGGTAATTGCAAAGGTAATAGTAATGTCTTTGATATACTGTTGTCCGTGCTGGTAGGTAGGCGTCTTCTGGCGTAGTCTTTAGCTGGTGTGGATTCCTACGAGAGTCCAAGCGTCTTCTGTGCACATGTGGGATCTTCTCTGTTGTAGTCTGAGCCTCTCTCAGCTGTCTTGCTAACGCGAAGCACGCACATGTCCTAGGCAGTCTCTTACAATATAATATCTGAGCAAGCACTACTGCTAACTAGATAATACTGGCCGGCTGGGCTACAAGCAAGGGCTTATAAATGAGAAACAAAATCGCAGAAGTGTATAAATATTTGATTGGCTAAGCATAAGTAAAACAACACCGCATGTAACAGATGTCAATGATATAAATAAGTAAAAGGGTGGGAATGTCTTTCCTGCAAGCATGAAGCTATAGCTGTTGTGCAACTGCACTTCTGTGGACGCTCAAGCGTATGAGTCAATCTTGAATAGCATAGTTGATTAAATGTGTGTAGTACCGGCTGCGGATTGATGGCAACACTGTGCATTTCCATTACAATATGAACTAATTTAGGATTATTCTCATTATTTTGGTTGAGACTATTTAGCACTCTTTGATGCTACAGAAAAGAAAACTCCTACTAGTAAACTTCACTTGATGACATGCCATCTTCTGGAGTGAAGAGCCCTTTTACTCTCCGTCAAATTTATTTTCGCCATTTTATTTTAACCAAAATTTTCAATTCAATTTCATGCACAATTTTTTTTTTCAGTTTTATTTTAACACTGTAACTCCATTAATTTAATATTTTAAATGCCATTTCTGTTATATGGTTCAGATATTGTAATTTTTTTTAAATAAGATTTCCAATAAATAAACTTTGCACAAAAAATAAATCATTGCTAGTAATATATATTTTTATGGAGATCTGCTCCTGTTATATTGTAATGGAATCGCACAGGGCTGCAATCATCTCAGACGGTGCTACTAATATATATTAATCAACCATATGCTTATCCAAGACTACTCTACAGCCTATCTACTAGCTATTATGCTTGAATGCTCAAGAGTGCAGAGGACCTACTGCTTAACTAAAGCCAAACACAGTAAGGACTTTCTCGCCTCTAACTTATTTATCAACTTTGACACTTGATCAATTTATATTAGCCAATCATATATTTTTATGCGTACATGACTTTGTATCTCCTTTATATAGAGCTGCATGCAGCCCAGTAGGGCAGATACAATTAGATACAGTTAGATAGAGTAAAACCCCATGTACATATAGCGATTACTAAGCGATTTCATTAGCGATTGCTTGATTTTGCAACTTCTATTTCTTACAAAATCGCTAAGCAATCTCAAGCATTTTAATAGAGACTATCTTCAAGTTTTGATCGAGATCAAAAAATTGCTAGCGGATTCTTTGATCAGCCAATCACAACATAAAAAAACTTTATCCTTGTTTCCAATAATATCTTGTCATATTCAGCGCTCCGATATAGTAATAAATTGAAGGCTATGCTTTGTAACAGCGAGTTTGACCGGAATCGCTGAAGAATTGGCAGTAGTGAAAAATTGCGCAATTTGGGGGAGGGACTTCCCCAATTGCTAAGCAAAATCGCTAGCACGATCGCTATATGTACATGAAGCATTAGTGTCTCGAACTAGTATTGTCTAGTTACTGTTAGTGTGTCTTAGCTAGCGTCCAATGCTAGCCAGCACCAGTCCCATAAGCTGAGTAATCGTTTGGAACTATCAGGAGGAATACCTTGGAAGGCGCTTAGGAAAAGATGCTTAAAGATTCCGCGTAGCAATGACCAGCCAAGAGGACTATACTGCCATATACATTGGACTATTACTCAATACGTATTTAGAGACTTATCGTTCATTTCACACTTGTACTTAGTGTTCAGTTCTGTGCTTTTTGTCTCAGTAGCAAGTAGAAATAAAGTCTGCTACCCTGTTAAACTTGTGGAATCCGTTTGGCCGGTTGCCGAACTTAGTCGTGTCTGCTAGTTAGCAGCATTCAGTACTCTCCGTATCCGAGAGACCATACTGCCTTGACACTCTGTAGCCATCGCTACCACGAAATACAGAGTAGAGCCAGTAAACAAAGCACTCTTGCAATACCAGTAACAGTTCTTCCTCCTCATAACGGGGAAAACCGTTACAATACTACTAAAATATGTTGTGAGTTGGTTGTAAATGAGATTAAATGGAACAAACACATTTTGACCAAGTTGCGCGTTAGAAATTGTTTTCACCTCACTCAAAATATGTTGAGCTAACAGATATTGAGGTCATTGCAATTTACCTATAAATAATGCTTAAACTACTTGTTTTAGAAGCGCAACTGGGTTTCAACTATGCCAGTTCTGTAGAAGCTGTGATAGAGAGTGAATACACGCTTAAAGTTACCTACCATATTCCTGAATTTTTTCAATGCCCGCCAGCATCCATCGAGATTTCGTCACCAGGAACTTCCTTTAGTCAAGTTTTCGATGTGGAATTTTTGAGGTAAATATTTTTGAGGTTATATTATGTAAAAGTACTTTCTACTGACGTATTTGTTAGTAGCGTAAGGTGGCACTCACTACGCAACTTGATTGTAAAAACTTATGATTCGATCTACTTTGATTATGTTAAATGTCTGATTTCATTTGCATTACCAGCCCTCAAATCAAAGCAATAATGAACTTTGAAATGTGAAACAAAACATTTTATGGAACAAAACATCATTAGACGGAACTAAACAATATATAAATGCCTCCGAGATGAAAAGTTTACATTATTTGATCGGCACCAGTAACAGATTGTCCCTAACAAAATAACCAGTGCAACTTCTGATTAAGGCCTATCATTTTCTATATAAATCAGCTACAAGAATGAGATGTTTCTTAGCATTAGAGACTGTTGCTAATTTTTAGTTATATTATTTATTAGCCTAAGGTGCCACCTTATATTATGTTTATATATGCAAGTGTTACACGCTCCAGCTGTATAGGCAGTCTGGGAAGGTTAAACTTCAAGAGGAGGAAATAGGGTTGCTCATCTGTGTGCCCAATAGTGCATTCCATTACTTGTTGTTACCATCTGTTATAGCGCATTCTATACTTGTTGTTATCATCTGTTATAGTGCATTCCATTACTTGTTGTTATCATCTGTTATAGCGCATTCTATACTTGTTGTTACCATCTGTTATAGTGCATTCCATTAGTTGTTGTTACCATCTGTTATTGTGCATTTCATTACTTGTTGTTATCATCTGTTATAGTGCATTCTATTACTTGGTGTTACCATCTGTTATAGTGCATTCCATAACTTGGTGTTACCATCTGTTATAGTGCATTCTATTACTTGGTGTTACCATCTGTTATAGTGCATTCCATTACTTGGTGTTATCATCTGTTATAGTGCATTCCATTACTTGTTGTTACCATCTGTTATAGTGCATTCTATTACTTGGTGTTACCATCTGTTATAGTGCATTCCATAACTTGGTGTTACCATCTGTTATAGTGCATTCTATTACTTGGTGTTACCATCTGTTATAGTGCATTCTATTACTTGTTGTTACCATCTGTTATAGTGCATTCTATTACTTGGTGTTACCATCTGTTATAGTGCATTCCATTACTTGTTGTTACCATCTGTTATAGTGCATTCCATTACTTGTTGTTACCATCTGTTATAGTGCATTCCATTACTTGTTGTTACCATCTGTTATAGTGCATTCCATTACTTGTTGTTACCATCTGTTATAGTGCATTTCATTACTTGTTGTTACCATCTGTTATAGTGCATTCCATTACTTGTTGTTACCATCTGTTATAGTGCATTTCATTACTTGTTGTTATCATCTGTTATAGTGCATTGCATTACTTGGTGTTGCCATATGTTATCCTGTTACTACTATCAAAACTCTTTTCATGCATTTCAGTATGGGGCTCCCTAGAAATGGCTCACGCAAGAAAATTTTATTTTCTAGATCCATAAACTTCTAGCAACTTAAAGCAACTTAGAATGTTACTTCACATACTCTAGAACGTTACTAACGTACTCTAGAATGTTACTAACGTACTCTAGAATGTTAGCATGCGACACTAAATTGTGTCAGCCTAGTCTAAAAACTCAAGTCATTTAAAACAGTCCCAGAAGTTTAAGAAATACAAAAGTGGTACAATAGCAGTGGAGATATACTCCTATTATACTACCTATTCGTATTAAAACCTCAAATCATGTCTAAAAATTAAGAAAAAAGAAAATTATTTTTCAAAGAATTAAAAAAAATTCGTTTCCGGATACCTTCACTTATTATTACTTATTGTCGGAGTTCCTTTTGCTTTTATTGTGAACTTTCGCAATTTTTCTCTTCATAAGTGACTCAATTTCATTTTTTGCTGTCTCAAGTCTTTAAATTTGACAGGTGGCTTTGCTTTTACTATTTCAAGTAAAAAAAAACCGTAAGCTTAATCAGTAAAATATTGAACTATTTGTTAAGCACTAAAAGATTTTTACTACTTATGTTTGGTTGAGTGAGTTGGGCACCTCAACTCGTGAAGGTTAGTTCTGAATACCACATGCAGACAACCTTTCTGCATACAATCACCATGGCGCATTTCGTCCATTGAAGGTCTTTAATGAATTTGTGGTAGATTTTGGGGAACAATTATAGTAAACTGGGAATTTGCTGCACCATCTCCACGCTGAATGCGCTAGAGTTTCACCTACAGCCATCGGTAAGATGCTGTGCCGGTGGCAAAGCTATACTGTGCCGGTAACACAGTGTGCAGGGCCGGTAGTGACCTCTGCAGGGCCGGTATGGTGACTCAGGGCCGGTCAAAGATGGCTGCCACAGCAGAAAATTTCTGAAACTAGTTAAGATCCTGCACCAAGTCAAGAACAAAAGAAACCCTTCCTAATATCCGAAGTTGCCAAGACCGTAAGCTATCCAGATCCTTGGGACCCTGTCGGGCACTCTTATTGGACAATGGGAGACAGGACTTCGCCTCTAGCCGCTTGGCACTTATTTTAATTCGTATATACCGTATGATTGATTGTCTATTTATATCTGCAATTGTATTGTTTCAATCACTTCCTGTGCTTACTGTTATATGAATTTATGCTAATTACTTCCTGCCAGTTACCTATAAAAGGGCTGGCTCTGTTCAGATTCGTTGCATTCATTCTCATGTCTTGCCACAATAACCCTAGTGGATTGCCACCCTAGGACTTTGTCTTGCGGGAATAAAGACATTATTCAAATTCACTCTGTGATTGTTTGTATGATCCGTGGGCTCTTGCTATACCGGGTAATTCGGTTGCCTGATTGCACAGTTGTCACTGTCGAGCAGCACAGTGTCCCCTCTGGAGAGAGGTACAATACTTGGACATAGTGGATGTCCATGGAACCAGACTGGTATCCATTACAAATTTAAATGTTGTTCAAAATAAAATCTACAAAGTCATGGTTTTGTTTCGCTGCATTTATGCTAATCGTTTGACTATTTAAACACATATGTTGATCACTTCATAGCTTCAATCAAATAGCTAAATAACATACGATTATTTGCTCACCAATTTTATCAGTTTGTTTGTCATTTTAGGGTGCTTAATCTGGAGCTGAGTAGAAATTCAGCTGAGCCAGGTTATCACAGATTTGATCTTCAAAAATCTCCGCAAACGTTAGCCATGAAATTTCTCAACTACCAGGGAGAAGCGCTCACTCGTTTGACTGTAGAGGCGATAGTGGAAGGTAGATATCTACTTTCCACATTATTAACTACTTCCTAAATTGGCAATAATTATTGGCTTGGTGTCATATTTAAAACGATAAAAAATGAGAAAACATACACATACAGCTTATAAATAGTTTTTGTTTTAAAAGGATGATAAATACGTTTCGGGGTATTAAAACTTGCATCGACTGTTGAATTTAATTGGGAGTATTGCAGAGCATTAGCTATTTGGTTAAAAATGAATTAAATTTACTTTTTAATGAAAATATTCACAGAAAATAATCTAGATAAGCAAGAGAACAATTCTAGATAAGTACACAGCCAGTTTAGTAGCTTACATGGTTTCCATGTCAACCATATTTCATCGCAATATCCTTTTAACAATTATTGCAGAAGCAAACGACATAAAAAATCACCAATGCGTATGAACATTTGTGAAGGATTTTGCAGTATCCTTCACCGAACAACTACTAGAGAGAGCGCCGAGTTGTAATGAGAAGCAAGTATTACGCTTGTTTCTACTACTGAATCACTCTTGGTCTAGAGAGCACTACTAGGAGTAGTGTTAACATCTCTATTATTAACCGCGTGTCTCTGGGTAACACAGAGTTCTGCCAGATTTGGTAGACCGGAGAATTCAACAAGGCAACGCGCCAGACGAACTACATATAGTTATAATTATAAATCACTTTATTGACACAATAGTGTACTTGCATAGGTGAATTTCCTACGCAAGCGCAGCAACAACTCTTTAGGTACAAGCAAGGCTGACAGAGCGTTGTGTTATGTACAAGAGCATAAACAGTGCTGCCACTGTGGACTAATGTCCAAGTATTTATAGAGCACATTTGTAAACGACAGCAGTTGAAAATACATGGTCCCAATAGGCTAAAAATAATCAGCCTAGTGGTACAAAAATAGATTGTGATACATAACCAGCTGGCACATTATAGGCTGGCTGACCGCCAATATTTGAATTGTTTATACAGTCGCTAGTAAGAGGGGAATTCTCTAGTTTCATCTTCTTATCTAGAGCCCACCTGCTGCAGTCAGTAGCGCTATCAACAGGCTAAGACAAGCCTGTTAGTGCATCCATGTCTCATTTCGTATGTAGTTAAAAAGTGCATCAAATTGAATTGATTCTAACAGCAGCAAGCAAGTACCCTTTGCTTGCTACTAGCGCAGTGTCCGCACTATGTAAAATCCATCACACATTTACATGTGCCTATAAATTTAAAACATGTTTGCATATCGTTTTGATTTTGTGTAAAGTTGTGATTAACTCATTTTGGTTTTTTAAACCAGTGGCATCAACTACTCAGCCTACCACCGCCACCGCAAACGAAATCACTGGAACATCCAACAAACCGGCAGAAAAAAAGAAGAATGTATGGTCTAAAATCCCTACTGATCTGAAAGTTATAGTAGCTGTATCAGCTGTGGGGTTGTTTTTGATGGTAAGCTTTTACTGCTGAGCTAGCTTTGAGTTCTACACCAACCTGTCATGTTGGCGACAGAAAAAAATGATATATTTGAATCAGTTGTTTCTGTTAATGGAAACTGGGTCAAAAGGTTTAAAACAACTAGATTTCACAATCAAATAGCCAAGTACTAAGATAGTAAGACTCACTATATTATAACCGATTAGTAATGTGTAATAAGTGATTGGAACATACGTGGACAGGAACGAATGCAGGTATAGGTGGAATGGGCATAGACGCTTCCAGGAATGAAAGCTCACAGACCTGGAATGGATGTCGACTGCGCTAGAAAGAACTTTTAGATGTTCATTTCCAGATGTGTCTATATTCGTTCCCAGCGATATATGAATTATCATTTCGACTTGCATTGCAAGAGTTGTCTACATTGACAAAAATGGCAGAATGTTATATTCTTGGAACAAATGTAAAAAAAATGTTTTTTATATGTCATCCAGAGCAAATGTTGACACTTTCAGGAAGGACGTTGAATTTTATTATCTATAGCATAGTCGACATTCATTCCAAGTATGTCTCCCGTTCATTTCAGGTGTGTCACCGCCCATTCTAGGACATGTCTATGCTCATTCTAGGACATGTCACCGCTCATTCTAGGACATGTCTATGCTCATTCTAGGACATGTCTATGCTCATTCTAGGACATGTCTATGCTCATTCTAGGACATGTCACCGCCCATTCTAGGACATGTCTATGCTCATTCTAGGACATGTCACCGCTCATTCTAGGACATGTCTATGCTCATTCTAGGACATGTCTATGCTCATTCTAGGACATGTCTATGCTCATTCTAGGACATGTCTGTGCTCATTCTGGGACATGTCTATGCTCATTCTAGGACATGTCTATGCTCATTCTAGGACATGTCTATGCTCATTCTAGGACATGTCACCGCTCATTCTAGGACATGCCTATGCTCATTCTAGGACATGTCTATGCTCATTCTAGGACATGTCTATGCTCATTCTAGGACATGTCTATGCTCATTCTAGGACATGTCTATGCTCATTCTAGGACATGTCACCGCTCATTCTAGGACATGTGTATGCTCATTTCAGCTATGTCTGCATTCAGTCCTGTTGACGTCCGCATATTATTTCAATATGTTAACTACAGTTAGAGTAGCATAATCAGTTTGGCAGTGAGCCAGTCAGTGTGGAAAAATATACCGTAGTTGTTTTTAAATGATAAATTGTACCAATCTTTTCACTTGAGTAGCTAATTGATGTAATCAAGCTATTAAAGAAAACCTGACTCAGTTTCGCAGTTACGGTTTGAGATTGAAACTGCCTGATCAGCAATTACAAAGTATTCTATGCGGTTGTGAAACGATGTGAATTTCGAGAGAAAAACGCTGGGATAATCAAACAAGTTTAATGTTTTGTTTTTGCCTAAGTACACTGCCTTGACTGTAATTGAGCGTTTTAACAGTTTTTGAATTTACAATAACAATGTCAAGGTCACTAGTGTAAAAGATGAACATGGTGATATGCTATTTCTGCAGATCGGTGTTCTGTTCACTGTGTGCTACTTGTATAAGAGCAGAAAGGTGCTGAAGAAACGAAAAACAAAGACGGTAGTAAAACAGGTCGTAGAGGAAGCGAAACCTCTGAGAATTAACGTGGTAAGGGCTTCCGTCGGGGGTGTGGTCAACCCAGAAACAAGCCAACAACAAACGATTGCTTGGAATAATCTCAATGTACCTCAAGTACCAAACGAAGCTGGTGAACTTGAACCTTTGTACACCGCCGCATATATAGATGAGATGGATGAAGATAAAAGAGAATCTGTGTACCAGACAGTTGTAAAAGACAAACCTGCAGTGGAGGAGATCTACAAACTACCTTACGCTGACGCTGTTTATGACACACTTGGTAACACAGAAAATGCCAACGCTGTTTACCAGTCCTACATCAAGGATTCTACAGAGCCAACCTACCAGGCATTTAAAAATGAGGGATCGTTGTCGAAAATTAAAGAAAACAACACAAATGCGACTGGAAAACGAAAGCACAGATTGAGCAAGCTGTGAGATTCATTTATCACTCAAATAATGATAAATATTGCAATTAAAATGAAACTGGAAGAAAACATTATAAAAATCAACAAATAACTTCACAACTTGATCACTTTTATCTGTTATCGGAGGTGTGTCAGTTCCGAGCTTACTCGTAAAATGTAATAAAAACAACCTTTCCTGAGACGAGTTGCCATTTCTATTAGATATACAGTTGGTAAAAATGCAATAAAAAAACTGATGAATCTTCACTATTAATAAGGTTACTTCGTAAACATAAAAAAATCAAATGAATAAAATAGAAAAAGTTGCAAAATTTTAATAGATGTATTATAAAATAATTGTTTGTAAAAAATTCAAAAAATCTTGTATTCATCTTGAAAGCTTCACTGCATTCTGCAGGATAAAACTTGGTGGAAGACAGTGGTGAGTGTGTAAAAGATAAAATGATTTTAGAAATTACAGCGGTTTACTTGATAGAAAGAAATTAGACTTATCACTAAACGATAAAAATCAGTGCAAAACCTTCATGCAATAACGGGCGTAGTTCATACCCCCCCTAGCAATCTCAATGACAAGCTGGCTCAAACTTATAGATGACTCCAAACATTTGGCCGCCAAGACGTTGGGCAAGCCAGCTATTCTTGATGCAGGCAATTTTAAGTGAATCGCATGTATACTCAGTGTAAAGATTTGTATGAACCGCTCTGCCCATTCCTTCGGTGACTACCAAGTCCATATGATGCCTCTGAAGCAGCGAACATAAATCTTCGTTGACGTGCCTGGAGGGTAAAGTAAAACAACAGCACTATTTTGAGTCATTGTTCAATTCTACAGAATATTAACAACTTGTTTTTTGGACCAAACAAAGAGCAAATGTTTAAAAAAATCATGAAGCTGAGAAAAAAAATTTGATAAAAATTAATTAATAATAATTAAATACTACGATCTGTCTTTAAACATAAATTGTCATTGCTAAAATGTGTTTAAGAGAATTAAAAATCACATTGCTAAAATTAAATGTGGTGCTTACACAATCCTCAATCATCTTGTAAACTACCACAAGTTAGAAGATAATACTTGTTTGTTAGCACATGATGAAACCACTGGAATCATTTCTTATATTTATTTGTTTTGTGTTCCGCTGTGTTTGCATTTGCAACCTACAATTAACAATCAGCTTCATTTTTCTGTAAATCTTCAAGTTTCACACAATTAATTTATAAATGAATTTGATACTTGAACGTTACTGTTAATTCAACATGTTTAGTGATCAGAAATCACAATTAATACTCTAAAAAAAAACAAAAATACGTTGAACAGAAAAGAGTGAAAAAGTGGGTTGTCATTGTAAAAGAAAGATTTTGGTAATTTTCTAATAAATTAGTTGAAATCTTACCTTAAATCTAAACAGGGGGAGGCTTGGCCACTCTCCATCACAGTTAAGCATTTTTCTGCAATAGCCTTAGAGATAACAGGACAGTCAGAGGCAACTCTGGTAACCAGTATGTTCAGCTCATTATATGTGACGTCATTGACCACAGGCTTGGAATTCACACACAGCACTACCTGCATAGAACAAAGAAATAATTCCATAAAACACTAGTTAATAATAACAACTAAAACCATATTTATTATCAACAATTACGATAATTAATAATAAAAATTACTAATATATTATGTAAAATAACAGTAGCTATGTCATTAATTATTATTAATAATTATTTCATATTACTTAATGCAGTATCATCATCAGATAAATTTTATGAAAACCAGTTTTGCATCGAGTTGCATTATATTCTTATCGACGTTTGTCATTTAAAATTGTGGTAAGTTTTGTTTCAGCTGGTGCTAAGGCTAAGGCATTGGAGCAAATCTCAGAGCACCAACAAAATTTGCGGTAGAGGTAAAAACAACCATGTGTTTAGGCAAAGAAAATTCCCAAACTTGCTATTCTATCTATCACGAACAATGGATAGTCAGTCGAATACAGCGGTAAATAATATTACACGAGGCGAAACAACACTTTAATGTGTAAATTGTAAACTGTAAATTTGGAGTTGCTTTTCCATCAGATAGAACCATAGCACATTTTACACAGCTTTTGCATAAAAGAAAAAAAATATCAGCCACTTGAGGTTCTCCTTTAGATAAAAATGTATAGATGTAAAATAATAATAAAACTGGATAAAAAAATGACATTAGAGCAAAAAGAGAGTGCAAACCAGGCCATAGTAAACAAAAGAGTTTTGGCATTCACCTTAGTATTAGACTTGAGAAATTCCCGAGCGAATGGAAGAATACCAAGTAGGATGTCTGCCCCACTATTATCGCAAAATATGGCTACGCATTTATACTTTGGACCTGAAACGACTCTGTCAAGCCAAGCATCAAGGTCATCATGTAGCCAAGGTCGTTCTAAACAAATAGAGGATTACAGCCAGAATAATTTGACTCAGTCACAATATTTGGAGTAAATTTGACGTGAAACAAAACTACCTTGAAGTTTTGACAGAGCCTCATTAAAGTCAAGTTCCCCAGCTTCTAACATCTGGGCAACTGCAGCAGCTCCCCAATCAAATATATTACCAGCAAGAATTCCTCGAGCTAACTGCTTCCATCTCTCATAGACATCCATCTATATAGAACAATACGGAACAATTGTTGGCACAGGAATAAGCATATATTTTCACAAATCGAAAATGTGAATAAATCTTACCGAATCCAGATCCTGAATTCTACCTTTGAATAACTTGAGACAATCTTCGTTTTCTCTTTGCTTGTCCTGCAAGAAATTGATAAAATTTGGCTGAATAATGGCATATTTTAATATCACTGAACTCAGAATTTGAGAAAACTTTGAAAGCTTTTTGTGAATAAAGTGATTCAACTCTTCCATTTATTTCAAATAAAAAACATTGCGTTAAAAAAGCTGACAAATTTTTTGTCATCTTGGTATATATTGGTTGGCCAACCTTAAGATAGATGTCAGTGAAATGTGCGTTTTGTAGGCATTCCTCCCTCATATCTAAAAGACTTCGAACGGTAAGTGATCCGTACGCCCTACAACGTACCAATACATAAGCATTTCGACGGTCGGTTTATGCAACTTTTCAAAGCAATTTTTTTCAGGAGAACTGAACAAGTAAATGTTAATGTTGAGAAAAAATTCTGGATTGATTTAAAACTTGTAGTATTAAATTTATGCTTGTCAGAACTAGTAACTGAATTTACTTTTTCCATCCAAAAGATATCGCTTCCTGTTATTTCAGTTTCTGAAATGAGGACAGGCATTTTTTTGTGAGTTCTATTTTTTTATCCCCTTCCATAAGCAAGAAGTTATTCTGTTAGCCGCACACATTTAACCAATTACTTATTGCGAACTACCATTTATAATTCATTAACCATGTGCTACCTTTCATAACTAAACATCTGATTCATATCGATAAACAAGTAATTTTGCCGCAAAATACTTATGCTGACTGCTTTCTCCAATCAAAATCTTTAAAAGCAGACATTGACCAATCAACAACTGGAAACAGCACCAAACATGCTTAAACCAATCAGATACTCACGTTGGATTATCTGCGAGATTAGATAAAATGGTCAAATATTCATTACAAAATGCTTCAGCCCTTTTCTCTACACCAGCAATAGAGTTTTCACTTTCGATAGCTTTTCTCTTGAACTAAAAACAAACGACGCCAAATGATGCGCGGAAAGATCAAACCATTAGCAAGATTACATCATAAAGAGCGCTGCTCAATTATAGATCGCAGCTACGACACCGGCAGCCAGTCACCTTGGACAAGGAGTCGGTAAAACAAGATAACCAATAATTTCTGGCATCATAATCCTGCGTGAGATCAACAACATCTGGCTTGTAGTCGCTGGGGTCTGCCAGAAAGGGAAAAGTTATGAGTGGAGACGTGTGCCGACATATCTGGAATGCCTCAAACTAAAATGAAATTGTAGAAATATAGAACTTAGACTGATGTCCATAGTTTTCTGAATCCAAAGGATGATATTTATTTCAAAGCATTTTAAATTTATATAGGATAAGGTGAGATAACTACATACATTCTAATTATTATGTTTATTAATAATAAGAGAATTCGCGACCTCCGTTCGCCGAACACATTGCAATAAAAAAAATCAGACCGGCAATAAATTTAATCAATAAATAATCATTTTGTTCGGAACTCGTGGGTCAACAAAAAGTAGCTCACTGAATAAAAAAAATAATCAGCAAGTACTTATTTGTATTGTTCGTAGGTCGCGAATGAAACTGAACACTAGATAAATAATAATGAGCGAGTTGATTTTTTTCATTTTCACAGACCGATTTTATATCCTCGAAAAATAAATCAAAATAATGCAAGCGTTCAAGATTTACTAAATTAAAGGGCAGCTTGACAAACTATTCCAATTTGTAGCAGTTCAAATTTTATTAGTTTCATGATTATTTTGAAAATTGGGAGTTATCTTCTTTATGATTTGTTCGGTAAACTATAACATTTCATTGAATATTATGTTGTTCTAAACTAATGTTCCGTTGCTTACGCGACATTTTGAACTACGAACACCTCTCACTTTTTGTATTTTGTTCGACGAACAGGTCGCGAATACTCTTAATAATTACATGTTTCTTTGGTAGCCGCCAGTTAGCAAAGCAATTGCAGTGCTACTACATAATTGTTACTTCGCGTTACATAATATTATGCTATTTTACTGCATAAAAGAAAGTTAATAATAGTAATAACAATAACAAATATGATGATCATGTACAATAATAATAATATTATAACTAGACTGATCATAGTGACAATAAGAATGTAAAGTAGCTTTTTTTATAATCAAAATAGCGGTTAGTTTTATAGATAGCATAATAAATAAAAATATAACAATAATATAGCTAAAGTGACAGTAATCATTATTGATGGAGTTATCTTCCCTATTTTATGTGCCACAAATTTGAACTGCTTTGAAATAAACGTCACTGAGCCAAACACCTTAGCCTGTGATACTTACCATGCTAGTACAAACAGCCTTAGGGCTAGTAAGACCAGAGCTACCAGCATAGTTTTCTCCCCACGAGTATCTATCGATGTCTTCTTCGTCGGCACCCTTCAGGTATGCTCCGATAGCTCCCAGATAGCCTTCGTGCCTCAAAAACATGGCCTTGACATTGCCCTACAAGTAACTCAATAATCGGATGAACAGTTAAATTAATATTGCCAGTAATCATAATTTCACAATATCAAGCAGGCGATGCCAATGGAATTAAACATTGCACATATAATTTGGAATTGCCTGCTCTGGTGTATAGAGACAACTCTTAGAATTGAAAACCAGTAATCTTTTTTCAAATAGTGTAAACCGTAGCATTATAGTGAGACTAAACTCAATACAAAATATTGTGATGTCACTCACATGAGACCAAAAGTTGATGGCATAAGATGTAGCGTGCATTGTTAGAGGGTGACCACGAATGAAAAAACCCCCAAAGTAAATTCTAGTGACGTTGTGTATATCAGCTTGCAGACAGGCTATTTGTGCTATGTCATTGCATATGAGGAACAGTAGACTCTGTGCCATATCAGCTTGGCTGTATCCGCTCTCTTAAAACAGACAAACAGAAAGTTGTCCTCTCATGTGAGCTAGGTGGAGTAATCTCCCTCGCATAACATACTGAAGCACAAAAAAAACCTTTATCTTTGAGTTGCTTTAAGCAAATTTGTGAAGAAGTTGGCAAGCCAGTAATTGCACAGTAAGTTACCTGCGAGTCGGGTGACTTTACCAAAGCTGCAGGCCAGTATATCATCAGATAGTCCTAGAGAGGCAGCTCCCACACCTCCGTAAATATCCTTGACCATCAGATCTACCTGTGGTAAGGTTACAAGGCTAGCGATGAGACGCTGACAAGAGAGCAAGTCAGCATTGACTACATCTAATGTACTAAAGAAGTCTACGTACATTTTTGTTACTGCCTTTAGATGCCAGCTGTATCAGCGCATCAAATGAGTTGACTCCAGTGAGCAAAGCTCCAAGACCCCAAAATGTACCTCCACCCATGCTTGTCCCTCCAACCCTTGAGTATGTAGTCTCTGATTCAACCTACAAGAACATAGTAGTAGTGGTAGTAGTTGTAGTAGTTGTAGTGGTAGCAACAGTAGTAGTAGCAGTAGTAGCAGCAACAGTAGCAGCAGTAGTAGCAGTAGCAGCTGTTGTAGTAGCTGTAGTAGTAGCAGCAGTAACAGTAGTAGTAGCAGTGGTAGTAGCAGCAGCGGAAGTAGTAGCAGCAGCGGTGGCGGCAGCAACACTAGAGATCATGGTACCTTCAGCATGCTAACTCCAGATCCAATATTAACTAAAAGGTACGGGAAATTGTCTGCAGCACTCGGTAAAAACTTGTACTGACTCTGGCCAGCCTTGGGCTCTCTCTGGTAGACAAAACATTCATCACTGATGGACTTGAGCAGAAAGTTACAGCCCCTGACTAGACAATCCATCTCATCCTCTTTGTCCACTCTGCAACAATGCCAAGACATAGGGATCTATCATATCAGGTAAAACTGCAAAATCTTCTTCGAATAAACAACAAATAATTCAAGGAAACATTCAAACACTAGATTATAATTCAAACAAGTGATGACTTCAAGGGATAGTCCACAGAGAAAGCCAAAAATGACATTTTTTGATGCTAGTTTATTTGATATTGGAATGGTTAGGTAGCACTAATTTAATACATAAGCTACCAAAAGACAGTGATTTTCCCAATAGGGGATCAAATTTTATTGTAAAACTTTCCAAAAGTATAAAAATAGCAGTATAAAACTGTCATGTTTGCACAAATCTACTTTGAATTTCGCGCTGTTAGAAATATCGCCAAAGACTCGTTACATTGTTGTCTATAACGAGGGTACACCCCGCACAGACATAGCGTGCAATCAACTTGTGCGACATTAGTAAACCACCACCGCTGGAGCGCGACTGTGTGTGACCCCCTAATATGACGGGACTGGCTTGCACCCCTCGTCATTATTACACAGATACTTATCAGCCTTGTGGTTATTTCACATTAGGCTATATCAGTGATAAGTGATGACAATAATTATCACCGACAACTTCTCCTATCATCGATCATTATTAATAATAATAAGCGCTATTATTGCATATCTATTGGTATTATGTATCATGTTGTTATGATTATGAAATAAAAATATCAAAATTATTATTAGAATTTTTTTATTTAGTAATATTATTATAAGAATAATACTACTAAAATACTAAATATTATTATTATTATTAATTATAATTTTATAAAAAATAACTGGCAAAAAAATTAATTATTATGGTTTCAGCAATGAATGGCCCCTAATAACTGAAAATATTTAATATTTCAATGTTTTTTAGTAGTCCACAAAGCAAAAATACATGAATTGGGGAAACTAAGGGTGTAACAACACTGGAAAATGATAGCTTGACAATTATGACAATTCAATCGTATAAGGAAATGAACATCGTTTGGGGTGTACGCCAATCCCGGTGACGAACCAAAGAATGTATTGCCGATATCCAAAATGCGATTTCACATTTTCCCTTATATCTCACAAACTAAAATGTTAAAAACAACAAAGATACTCCCATATTTATTGTTACTGCTATTCAAAGTTTTTATCAAAATTTAGTTTTCTCTGTTGACTATCCCTTTCAAACATCATTATATGGTAGCAAACCCCTATCAAACTAGGATAGAGAACACGCAATGCATACGAGTGTAATAATAGTCCACAAACAAGCACAACACACCCTCTTGCACCTTCCAAAGGTGAGAAAACAGACACTCACTGACACCCTAAAGTGCTGGCAATCAAGTCCTTATACTTGTAAGCTCCGCCCCCGGTAACTTTTACACTCTTATCTTGTAGCACATACGGCTCGTGGTTGAGAAGGTTCTGTTGAATGAAGCTGAGACACGACTCAATATACTTCGTCTCAAATTTGACAAAATTAAGTAATTCTACATCTTCTTCAATCTCTGTCACTTTGTATATCGACTACAATATACACAAATAGATTAACTGTATATCGACTGCAATATACACAAGTAGATTAACTGTATATCGACTACAATATACACAAGTAGATTACCTGTATATCGACTACAATATACACAAGTAGATTAACTGTATATCGACTACAATATACACAAGTAGATTAACTGTATATCGACTACAATATACATAAATAGATTAACTGTATATCGACTACAATATACATAAATAGATTAACTGTATATCGACTACAATATACACAAGTAGATTACCTGTATATCGACTACAATATACACAAGTAGATTAACTGTATATCGACTACAATATACACAAGTAGATTAACTGTATATCGACTACAATATACATAAATAGATTAACTGTATATCGACTACAATATACACAAGTAGATTAACTGTATATCGACTACAATATACACAAGTAGATTAACTGTATATCGACTACAATATACACAAGTAGATTAACTGTATATTGACTACAATATACACAAGTAGATTAACTGTATATCGACTACAATATACATAAATAGATTAACTGTATATCGACTACAATATACACAAGTAGATTACCTGTATATCGACTACAATATACACAAGTAGATTAACTGTATATCGACTGCAATATACACAAGTAGATTAACTGTATATCGACTACAATATACACAAGTAGATTAACTGTATATCGACTGCAATATACACAAGTAGATTAACTGTGTATCAACTACAATATACACAAGTAGATTAACTGTATATCGACTACAATATACACAAGTAGATTAACTGTATATCGACTACAATATACATAAATAGATTAACTGTATATCGACTACAATATACATAAATAGATTAACTGTATATCGACTACAATATACACAAGTAGATTAACTGTATATCAACTACAATATACACAAGTAGATTAACTGTATATCGACTACAATATACACAAGTAGATTAACTGTATATCGACTGCAATATACACAAGTAGATTAACTGTATATCGACTACAATATACATAAATAGATTAACTGTATATCGACTACAATATACACAAGTAGATTACCTGTATATCGACTACAATATACACAAGTAGATTAACTGTATATCGACTACAATATACACAAGTAGATTAACTGTATATCGACTACAATATACATAAATAGATTAACTGTATATCGACTACAATATACATAAATAGATTAACTGTATATCGACTACAATATACACAAGTAGATTACCTGTATATCGACTACAATATACACAAGTAGATTAACTGTATATCGACTACAATATACACAAGTAGATTAACTGTATATCGACTACAATATACATAAATAGATTAACTGTATATCGACTACAATATACACAAGTAGATTAACTGTATATCGACTACAATATACACAAGTAGATTAACTGTATATCGACTACAATATACACAAGTAGATTAACTGTATATCGACTACTATATACACAAGTAGATTACCTGTATATCGACTACAATATACACAAAGAGATTAACTGTATATCTACTACAATATACACAAGTAGATTAACTGTATATCGACTACAATATACACAAAGAGATTAACTGTATATCTACTACAATATACACAAGTAGATTAACTGTATATCGACTACAATATACATAAATAGATTTACCATTCTTATAAGTTTGCGCATAGTGGAAGGTTCTGTTTTTGTTGTCACTTTCTACAAATTAACTGAGCGCATTCCTATTTAAGAAATAGGAGAAAAAGCTCAGATGTTTTACCTGCTTAGCTGGGTTTTCGGACACTTTTGTAACCTTCTTTTTACAAGTGGTAGAATATGCTAGCTTAGCCAACGAACCTCCTATAACAAACCTTGTTGGTGTCAATCACGAAACATCCATGAAGCTCAAATCTCTAAATAGTTCATAGCCAGGAAACCAGAATTAAATAAGCACTGACCTATATCAATGGCAAACCTGCGAGCTTGTTTAACATTGCTTAAAACATCAGGCAGCTCCAGAGCTTTAACCGAGTGAGAGTGATCGCTTTCATCAGCCATGAAGAAAACGAATTTTGTCTAAAGAATATGTTGTGTTAAATGGCATAATATACAACATAATATCAATAAATAAATATATATGAAATCTGAAACATAATGATAAAATCACAACCGATACCATATTTAGAGCAAAAGTCAATAATTCCGTCAATATTCAATTACTAAAAACTACGCTACTGACATGAATGATTTTAATATTATTATCATCTTCATACAAATAGTTGAGAGCTAAATAATAATACTATTAATATTGGCGCAACCATAATTTTTGGTGGAGTGTGTGACTTGAAATAACAAAGGAAATGTTTAAGTTGAGTTGATGAATGATCAGAGTTGGGGAAAAACACCATTTCATCAAATCAAATCACTAACCAAGTCATCAAAAAAACATACAAATCAAATTGATACAAATAGCTCAGCTAAATTTACGACCAAAATCAAATCAAGTAAAATGGTAACCAGGTGCAAATCAAGTCAAAGTTTTACTCCCATGATTTGAAATAATATCGAATCATAATTCAAATCAAATAATACAATAAATCTACAGTAAAAGAATTAATAAAAACCAATTGCAATAAAAATTTATTGTAATTACTGTTATCACCGTCAGCTATATTAAGAAAACAAACCATTATCATTATTATTAATACTTGTGAACGAAAATAGAAAAAACACTAACACTGGCAATCATGTTTAATTAACACAAGTTTATAATAACTAACTGTTGTAATAGATTGATAAGAGCACACCATCAACAATGTTTTCGTTTTTTTAACCATAATAATAAGATTTAATAATATATGTGACATCCGTATATTGAAACAGAGGAGTGTGAGCATGAGCGATGGATAAGAGTTGACACTAAGTATATATGTCAAAAGGATTACACATATTCACGGTGTAATATTAATCTAATGATAGTTGTCACGTGATACAAAAGCAACAAGTATTGGTTATATGCATGTGTGAATATAGATGGACATTGACTATATAACAACTAATGGGATATGATAAGACGGTAGAACGCATATGAGAGTGAAAGAAGTAATAGTCAGGCGGAGACAAATCCAAGCTGTGACATGCCGCAGTTTGAGATAGTTTTAGAACTGTTTGGCAGCGTATATAAAGTCTTAGCATCTATTGTTTTTTTTATCTTCCTTCCTGATCTTGTCGTGTACTTTCGTTCATCAGGGATAGTAGTTTGTTTGTTTGTTTGTTTCAGCTGTGCCTCGTGGGCAACCCTAAAGGCGGGTCTCATAAGCAGTGTTAGCAGGTTCATCTACTTGCTGTTCCCGAGTCTTGTCTGCTTCTGGATCAGTTACCGGTGGGTGGCTAGTATCCTGTACAGGCTCCAGTAGTACTGCTGGTGGCAGTGGTCTAGAACTCCACGTGGGTGCTTGATCTATCTCAGGTTGACGAGGGAACGCTGGTTGCTCGAACTGGGTCGCTGAGTACCTAGGCTTGATGTAATGCCTGTTGCATCGTATATGGCGATTTTTCTCATTGACGTTCCAGTATGAGTCTGAATGTGGATTTTGGGACTGAATTAATCCTGGTCGCCATTCTGGAGATCCATATGTGAACCAGATTGGCAGGTTTGGCGTGTAGTTATCCTGTCCTGGTTTGGAGGGTCTGATATGGGCGGCTCTCTGTTCAACTAGCTGAGTCTCCTGTTGGCTTGTCATCTGTGATGGAGCACACATCAGACCAAGTCGACTGTTAATTCTTCTGCTGGAGAACAGTTCTGCGGGGCTTGGCAGCAGATCACTGATGTGCGTGTCATGATACATGACAATGCCGTGGGTGACGTTCAGTGTCTTCTGTGACTTCTTCACAATATATTTGATTGTCTGGATGGCCCTCTCAACATGTCCCATTGACTGATGGTAGTGTGGACTTGATGTATGATGAGAGATTTCCATGTTTCGACAGAAGTTTGCAAATTTGGCAGATTTGAAGCATGGTCCACTATCAGAGTAGATCTCTTCAACCAGTCCGAGCTTCTGGAAGTTGTTGCTCAGTGCCTCAACGACGTGATCTATTGATTCACCTTTGATCGCGCTGTACGTAATGTAGCCAGAGTAAAAATCTATCGTAAAAAGTGCTGTCTTACCTTAGTGTTTTAGCTCTGACAGCTGCGGGAATGATGACTAGATTCCCTTTCATGATCAGACCATCGAGAATGGCAAGCTCATCCCTGAAGCACCAGTACGGGCATAGTGTCTCCATTAGATCTTACATGTTGTTTGGCCAACCAGTCCTTATGTATTCTCCCAGCTCTTGAAGTGTAGGTTTTTGACCCAGTCTCATTTTGCAGCAATTCCAGGCATGTCGGCGCAATCTTCAGCAGCTGTGCTATGGTGACATCATGTTCAGGAACTTCCTCATTCTTTCCTGACGTACTTGACTTGTACGCTGTACTTGGCCAGGCAAAGTAGCATTTGTTGCAGACGGCAGGAGCAAGGCTGATTGGTTTCTGGAAGATGGCCTCCACTGGCTTCTGATCCATGTGGTCTGTGATGAGACGCCCAAACGTGTAGTTGTGCAACTTCTGAATTGTAGATAAAACAGCCAATAGCTCCGGTTCGATGTTGGCGTAGTCGGCTTTAGTCCTCATGAGATATTTTCTGAGAAATCTTACAGGGTGTCCATCTTAAATCAGAACAGCTCCCCGGCCCTTTAATGATGAGTCCCTCTCGAGGATGACAGACTTGTTGGGGCCGTAGTGGACGAGTTCAGTGGCAGAGGCGATGCTCTGTTTGATGTCGTTGAAGTTCTGCTCCATGTCGCTTGTCCAGACGAAATGAATATCCGTCTTCCAGAGACCTCGCATCAGATGTGTCTTCCTCGAGAGGGTGGGGAGTAATGTCGACATGGATGTAACTGTTTCTACAAAACTCTGTAGTTCCTGTTTGATTGTTGGTGAAGTCATGCTGATGATGTCCTTCACTTTCTACAAGCAGAGGGTGACACCTCATGGCGATATCAC
Organism: Cryptosula pallasiana; assembly: GCA_945261195.1. NCBI lineage: Eukaryota > Metazoa > Bryozoa > Gymnolaemata > Cheilostomatida > Cryptosulidae > Cryptosula > Cryptosula pallasiana. Next base: position 12,681,656 of record OX183132.1, read on the forward strand.
TCTTCTGAAGTACTCAATCTGGCGTTTATTCTTGAACACTTGTCAGGGTTGAATCTGAGTCCAGCTTGTTGTGCTTTCGCTACAGTTTCCAGTAGATGTATGTCGTGATGCTCTTCTGTTGACCCTTGCACCTTGACATCATCTGCATATGGAAATGTTCCAGGTATGCCGTCCAGATCTTGGTCCATATGTTTGCAGAAGATTTTTGATGACACCGACAGTCTAAATGGAAGACTTACGAAGCAGTACTTCTTGAACGGTGTGTTGAATGCAGGGAGTAGCTGACTCTCCTTGTCGAGAAGTTTAGTCCAGTATCCTGACTTTGCATCGAGAGTTAAGAAGTGCTGCCCATTCTTGAAGCTGTGCATCTTCCCCTGATGCAGTGTGGTGCACATTCCTGATGAGATGCTTGTTCAGATTCCCGGGGTCTGGACAGAGTCGAAGTGTGCAGTTCTTCTTTACTACAGTCATCAAGTTTTGTATTCAGTCAGTGGTTTCAGGGCAAGGTCAGATGATACAGTCCTTTTACATCTTATCCCTTCCTTTCCGAGCTTCGGTAGAATACTCTGTGGCATTGCTCTACGTGGTAGTTAGACAGGCTTTGCGTCTGGAGACAACTTGAGAGAAACTTCTCCTCCAAACAATCCAACTTGTCCATCAAACATGGTTAAGAAAACGAGTTTCAGGTCTTCTAGAGGGTCGCCTGTCTTATTTCCTAGAGGTAGATGCTCCTAGTTTTTGATTCAAATCACCAAAAAAGGTGATTTGCAAATGATTCGAATCACAAATGACTTGACTCACTAATGATTTGCCCCAGCTTTGTGAATGATTGTTTTGTCATCAGTCATCAAAAAGATTCATCCTGTTTTTCTTGAGCTTGAGTACACAATATAGACATACATACAAAAAAATTGTTAGTAAATAACACAATGAGTAACAACAATATATAAATAATTGAAATAATATTAATAATTGTAATCATTATAACCATTCAATTCCAGAGGTATTAGTATAGAAATGCTACACAGAAGTTTATGAAGGCAAGGAGCGCCTGACACGTCAGTCAGTAGTAAGAACGGCCGGCTGCAGGGAAGTCAATGCAAAGTAAAACTTGATAACTCAGCCTACTTTTACATTGTTAGTTTTAAGGTATGCACAATTATATCTAACAAGCTGCTGGGTTTGAATAAAGTCATTGGGTTTGAATAAAGTCATTCAGCTGAATATTACTGCAGTTATAAAACTGTTATATTACAGTCTTTTCCTGTAGTTGCCACGGCCAGATCCTCTCTTATTAGCATACAGCATTCAACAGCCTTTCATTCTCACCCAAATGAAATTCATGAGGCCTGCTCTGAAGGTTATTTGCTTTAGGAAGTACCAGTTCAAAGTTGATGATTTATTTTTTACCAATGAACACTAGTGTGAACAGCTATGAATCATGAAGCAACTGAAAGATACAGCAGTGGTTACAAAAACTTCAATATTGAAAAAATTAGCCATATCAGTAGCATTAGTAGCAGTAGCATAGCAGTCACATGAAATTTAGCAAATGCAAGTCGTTCAGCAGACGTTCTACTGGTCTGGTAATAATAATAGATCATTTGCTCACTCAAAATCACATGTGAGAAATACCCAGGGATCATCATGTATTAATTATTATTAATTATAAATAATAATAACAATAACAATAATAGTAATAATAATAGTAATAGTAATAGTAGCAGTAACAATAACAACAACAACAATAATAATAATAATTCAAAAGACTGCCCTGTTGGGTACGGCCCAGATTCTACGAAAGGCTCTACAGTAAAACGGAATAGTGATAACCCTTTGGCCCTTAGCTAGGGCCCGGGCTCACTTTACACCAACCGTCAGGTTGTGAAATTTACTTCCCGAATAATAATAATAATAATAATAATAATAATGAAGAGTGATAAGATCAGACGAGGAAGACATGACAAAATCAGGATACAGAGACAAGCAGAAAACAACACGTATAGATGAATGGGTTGAGAAACCGATGAATGGACAATACATCAGACAAGCGAAAGAACACACGGCAGTAGAAACATGGAAATGGATGACACGGGGGAGCTTGAAAAGAGAAACGGAGAGCTTAATTGTCGCCGCTCAAGATCAGGCACTGAGGACGAATTACAGGAAGGCCAGGATAGAAAAGAGTTCGGATGACGCAAAGTGCAGACTGTGTAAGACCCGGGATGAGACGATAAGTCACTTAGTCAGTGAGTGCCCTAAAATCGCACAAACAGAATACAAACACCGACATGACAAAGTAGCTGCAGCTGTGCATTGGAGCATATGCAAAAAGCACGGTTTACCACACACAGAGAAATGGTATGATCATAGAGCTGAGCCAGTTATGGAAAACGAGAAAGTAAAACTGCTATGGGACTTTAACGTTCAGACAGATAAAGTGATAGAAGCGCGAAGACCGGACCTCATATTAGAAAATAAAGAGACCAGCGAATGTCAGATTATAGATATAGCAATACCTGGGGACATAAGAGTGATAAAGAAAGAAGAGGAGAAGATTGATAAGTATAAAGATCTAGCATTTGAGATTGGACGACTGTGGAAAGTGAAACCTAAGGTGATACCGATAGTGATAGGAGCACTTGGGACAATATCCAGCCGTTTGATATCTTACATGGCTGAGATTGGAGTACAGCTATCATTTGAAACAATTCAAAAGACTGCCCTGTTGGGTACGGCCCAGATTCTACGAAAGGCTCTACAGTAAAACGGAATAGTGATAACCCTTTGGCCCTTAGCTAGGGCCCGGGCTCACTTTACACCAACCGTCAGGTTGTGAAATTTACTTCCCGAATAATAATAATAATAATAATAATAATAATAGTAGCATTATTCATAATTTATAATCAAATTTATTTATAACAAATATTATTATAATAATTATTATTACTAATAATAATAGATCAATATTATTATTACCATTAGTATTATATATCTTTACATATATCATTAACCATTATTATTATTATTCATTGATTGCTAGTGTTATTATGAGTACTATTTATTTATTATTATAGTAATAATAGTTATTATTTACAAAAAATTGTTAATGTTATATAATAATAACAACCAGCAACTGATTAACTGGATCAACGATTTCTTGGCACACAGAAGACAAAGAGTAGTGATCAAGGGAAAGTCTTCCTCTGAACTTGAGGTGACCTCAGGGGTTCAGTGCTAGGTCCCACACTGTTCCTGATCTACATAAACGACCTCCCATTGAAAGTAGACTGCAGTGTAAGTCTATATGCTGATGATACACTCTTGCATCAGCCTGTTGACACAAGAGAGGATGCTGTAAGATTTCAGAGAAACATAGATGCAATAAACAAATGGTCTGCAGATTGGAAGATGCCATTCAATGAGAAGAAATGTAAAATCATAGTCTTCGGGAATCAGAATATAAGACCATCATACAATCTTGGAGAAACTATGATGGATGGACTGACATGACAACATATCTAGGAGTGGTGATGCAATTAAACCTCAAGTTTGACCAACATATGATCTCTTAAGAGAGAAAAAGCCTCTAAAACTCTGGAAGTAATCAAGAAAATACTGCATGAAGCCCCCAAAGAAGGTTGGTTACTAGCCTACACTAGCCTGTGTCGCCCAATACTGGAATATTCGGACACAGTTTGGGACCCATCCCTGAGCAGAGACAGTGACTCTCTGGAGATGATACAGCACAGGGCTGTCAGATTCATATCCAGATTGAGAGAACGTGAGAGTGTAACTGACTGAGGGGTGCTCTCAACTCGGTCTTCTACCTCTTAAACAGAGACGCAAAAATCACAGACTTGCTCCCCCGATGAAAATTCTGTAGGACGAAGGACGACATTCATCACTCTCAATGGCATACGATGAAATAACCAAAGATCGCCAAAATATGACAATGACCACAATGACGTCTGTCTATGCAAACTCACCAGTCTACCATGGTAGCTTTCTACCGCAAACCATTAGAGACACGAAAGTGAACACACATTAACCAACAGAACACAGCATTTATCTGAAAGCAAGATACTGTAGTCCAACCCCCCAAAAAGGAGGACTACCGTAACACCATTATCGACCAATTAACAGCGAATTGCTGCAACCCCTGTAGCCAAAACAAATTGCACACTGTTAGCCAAACAAATGAGGCACTCTTCTATACATTTAGTGTTATTGAGTGTTTGAAGCCTTCAAAAGTCAAATTATTATTATTATACTTACTTACTTGATACTTGAAGTGTAATCGCTTCTTCTTCTGAAGATTCTAGCAATGTGGCTGGCTCATATATCGTTTATCGCTCCGGATCGTCAACACAGGCTAGGGCAGAACGAACGTCTGATCCTAGCCTGCCACGGGGGGTGCTGAGAGCAGAGGAGAAGAAACCGGGAGACAATTCCACATCTTGGCTGTTGAGACAAAGAAGCACTTTTTGTACAACTCGGTGTTGCAGTGAGGTATCAGGTACTGCTGGTGGTGTCTCCTAGTGCTGCTCTGGTGAGGATGGGGGTCTATGTAGTCTGAGATGATGGTAGCTATTTCTCCAAAGTGCATTGCCCGAAATGAGCCGAATCTTCTCCTCTCTCTTTGGTGCACCAGGGTTTGCCACTCCAAGCTTTCGAGAAGTTTGGTTGTGCTTGTCTGATGGTCTGTTCTCGGAATGTTGTGTACATTTCTAGCAGCACGTCTCTGGATAGCTTCGAGTTTGGAGGATTGAGCATTCGTTAGTTGGCCATCCCACACTGTGGAGGAATACTCCACAATTGGTCTAACTAGGGTGGTGTACGCCTTTGCTCTTAGGTGGGGTAGTGTAGGTGGGATCACTCTTCTCACGTAACCAAGCCGGCTTGATGCTTTGTTGGCTAAGTAGGTGGTGTTATCATTCCAGCGCAGGCTGCTCTCTAACTTCACGCCTAGATATTTGACACTGGTAGTCTTTGGTATCTCGATGTCATGGAGGAAATAGGTGTTTATGTTGCCTCCTGTTTTTCTTCGACTGAATTTGATGTGCTCACATTCAAGTGGGTTGAATTCCATATTTAAAAAAAAAATATAACAATGTTATTATTACTGAACAGCAGGACAGTAAGTTGCTATTGATTTTTAGGCTTAATAATAACACCAATGGATAAACAGTAGAAACAAATATATAATAATTAATTTATTATAAATAATTCGTGAGAGTAAATAAATTATATTAATTGTAGACGCTACAACGAGTTGAATTTGGTACCACGTGACTCTATCAAAACCGCAGTATAAAAAACTGTCGTACCCTGAGGTTATAGACATTTGTTTTTATTGTTTTAATATTTCTGGAACCAAGGTTACTAACGCCAAAGTTTAAAGTTCATCAGATAGCCAATCATTTACAGCACAGGAAATCTGCTGAAATCTTCCTTGCAGACCTGTTCAGTATTAGTTACATGTGTTCAAACTTTGTATACTTCAACTGAAATATGTCAGCACTCAGAATGGTATTTTGACAATTTGTTAATTTTCATTCATGTGTATGCATGTTAGCTATCTAGTGGTGTATTATTTTGAATAATTGGTGAAACTTATTGGGTAAAATTAATCTTTTTCTGAAAAAGGGTAAGAAAAATATTTTTCAAAAATTCTACAATAGCGTGAGATTCCACCGACCATAATACGCTGATATTGCGGGCGGAAATAAACATTGATATGGTTTTACATTAATAAAATTTATCAACTGGCTATCAACTGAGACAGAATTACTTAACATTATAAATTTATTTGTCCAAATAAATTAATGTTATAATTTCAACGCTGAAAAGTTTAATTTTGCTATCAGTGTGAGTTTGAAAAAACATACTCATTTTTGCAGTTTCTCAATAATAATGATTGAAAATAAATCTGTTTTCACATTTCTACTAATAATTAATTTAATAATATTATTAGAAAAAATAATTAGAATATTAATTAATAACACATTGATTGTAATAATTACTAATCGATTGAGAGTAATTATTATCTTTCTGGTTGTTGTGTATTTAAATTAATTATAATAATTATTATTTATTAAATATAGAAATAATTGCAATTATTATTGTTATCAGTGGTAGCAAATTACAATCGTCATGATAATGGTTTTGCTGTACGCATATATATATATACACGCAAACAATATATATATTATATAGGCGCGTATATTGTTTGCACTAGTAGATACGCTTGGGTGATCCGCCTGCGGTCGCGTTGCCACCGCAAACAATGTGATTTTTAAGACATTATGCTTTTTTTTAAATTCGTTTTTTAGTATGTTGATCAAATTTGGGCCAATTATTTTTAGAACCAATGAACGTATCAGCTTCTACTAGACAAGTTGCCACCAATTTTAAACATAAAAAAAAAATCTAAAACTTCTCACTACACTATCTATTAATTGTAACTGTTATTAAGTAGGCTATTATAATATTATTATTATTATTATTATAATTATTATACTATGGGATGATTATTATTGGTGAATGATGATGATGCATTAAATAAATACAGCGAAGGTGAGGCTTATTAATTATTATTATTATTTATAATTATTATAATAATCATCATATCATCATTATCATCATGATGATGATCATCATCATCAGTGCAAAAAATAATTGGTGGGTTTTGGGTCACTTTTAGGAAACTTATGTTGTGTCTTGTTGTTATTGGTACCAACCACCAAACAAAACATAAATCTCCTAAAAAGTAGGCCACACCCACCTATCAATCTTCTGCAGTAGGCCTGAGAAATCATGGAGATTGATTACCTTGGTGAAATAATACAGCCTGGACAACAACAACGCACACCACACCGACCAAAAAACTGATAGATTCAAATTTACTGGGCTCGCTACTGTCCTCACTTGTTATTGTTTGGCCCATAGAATTATCTCCCCTCTAGAGGAGAGGAGATAAATCTATGGTTTGGCCGGTGTTATTTCCCAGCGAGTTTTGTCTTACCATAGAAACATTGCCATGTGATATTCTTTACGATCCTCAACAATAAGGCCGAAGATATGTGTCTGCCATCTTACTTTTTGGTAGCAACGCATAGTAACGATGACGCCTCATATGGATGTTATACAAGAGTGGCTTGCAATTTTGTTCCTAACTCCACGAATGTGTATTTTAAACAACAAAGGATAATTAGCTAGACATGCTGAAAGTCTAGAATGCCATGCAATTCTTATTTAATGTGTTTAAAATTAGTTTTGATTTTTATATTAGAGGCAACTAATTTGAGAGACCTAAAGCTGATGATTTGGTGAAATAATATATTTATGTAATGATACTATAATTATTGTGTCTACCAAATCAGAATGCTTCAAAGCTTTTTAATGCTAATAGTTTTTGATGATAAATTTAACAGTGATGTAATTGTATGTGTTGTCCTGTGAGGTAATATGGGGTAGGTATAAATAACATAAAGTGGCGTACAGTGTAATTTCTTAATAGTAAATGTCAGATCATCCAAAGTAGAATACACCCACTGCCTGTAAAATGTGTTGATGTTCACAAAAAGTGCTCAATGTTGACAAGCAGTGTATAATCTTGCCCAGCGTAAGAATCTTGGTTAAAAAATTTTACTCAGTCTAGAGAAACTCTTGTTCAAGGTCAAATTTCAATACAAACATAATGCGAGCAGCTGCAGTGATCCACCAGAATAGGAGGAGCTTATTGTTATACATGTCCATTGGTGGAATGGATCTCAGTCACCTCGACCCAAGCGACGTTTCGACCTAGAGTCACTTGAGCCCAGGAGCGGTCAGTTCGACCCAAGATGGCGGTGAAAATAGCTCTCTTCAATTTTTGTGCTATACGAGCAGGTATGAGTAAGTAAGATTTGATTTGCAGCTGTACTTTTAGAGCTGAGTATCTAATATTTTTAATAAAACTACATTTCGCTGTAGAAACCTATGAGACTTTACAAAAATCCTTGTTTTGTGCAGCCATTTTTTGTAACACATAACATGATAAATAATGATATAGTAGTTAGTTATTAGTTAATTAATAATAATAATAATTATTATTAATAATAATTATTATTATTTATTATTGTTGCAGCTATTTATGATTTAGATAAATAAAACATCAATTTGAGTACTGTCAATAATAAATGCTGCTTCATTTTGCAGTGTTGGTGTTTACTATTGTCAAGAAAGCCATTACATATCATCATCGTTTAGTTAGAGTAGTAAAAGTTATTAATCTTTGCTGATGACATAGACGTATTATTATTAGTTATAATTACAGAAGTTGCTTTCTCCATGTGGTACAACAACTTTGGTAATATTCACAAGGTATCAAAAGGTGAATAGCAGCTCTGCTGCAGTGAAGATACTCTTTTATACAACAAGCTGCATTGACATTGACTGGATGATCTTGTGTTTGGATGGATGATGGAACTGTCTGGAAACTCTTTATGCATTAAATTTATCTTCCTCTCCATGGTGTATGGGCAGGTAAAGCTAATACCATTAGCTATTTATTACACAGCTAATCATTTACCTCTTGCTAGTTCCCATAAATATAACTATATTGTGGATTTGATAGATAATACAACTGAACTGTGTGATAAAAAAATATTAGTATCAATTCAACTTGTAGGATGATGACGACAGCAAGGAACCCCATCGCAAGAATGGAGGGTAAGTAAGTGATTTACTTTCGACAGCCTCTGGTGGGTGTCTGTGACATTACTGTGTACTGTTATGCTAATACTGTAGTACTAGGTGTAATACTGTAGTACTAGATGTAATACTGTAGTACTGGATGTAATACTGTAGTACTGGATGTAATACTGTAGTACTAGATGTAATATTGTAGTACTAGGTGTAGTACTGGGTGTAATACTGTAGTACTAGGTGTAACACTGTAGTACTAGATGTAATACTGTAGTACTAGATGTAACACTGTAGTACTGGATGTAATACTGTAGTACTAGGTGTAACACTGTAGTACTGGATGTAATACTGTAGTACTAGATGTAATACTGTAGTACTAGATGTGATACTGTAGTACCGAATGTAATACTGTAGTACTGAATGTGATACTGTAGTACTAGATGTAACACTGTAGTACTGAATGTAATACTGTAGTACTGAATGTAATACTGTAGTACTAGGTGTAACACTGTAGTACTGAATGTAATACTGTAGTACTAGGTGTAACACTGTAGTACTAGATTTAATACTGTAGTACTAGATGTAATACTGTAGTACTAGATGTAATACTGTAGTTACTAGATGTAATACTGTACTGTTTGCTGTAGAAACAAGGCTCTGATATGCCAATTACTGGACTCACCAGTGCTGACTCTCTCACTGACAGGCCCAGAGACTTGTGTGCACCGAGAGTGAGACAGCTGACTTTGGAGAAGCTGAGGTGAGTGTACAGTGTGTGGAGTACTGTGTGTAGCGTACAGTGTGGTGTACTGTGTGTGGAGTAATGTGTGTAGTGTACTGTGTAGTGTATAGTGTACTGTGTTTAGTGTACTGTGTGTAATGTACTGTGTGTAGTGTACTGTATGTAGTGTACTGTGTGTAGTGCATTGTGTGTAGTGCATTCTGTGTAGTTAATGTACTGTATATAGTGTACTGTATGTAGTGTACTCTGTGTAGTGTACTATGTATAGTGTGCTGTGTGCAGTGTACTGTGTGTAGTGAAGTGTGCAGTGTACTGTGTAGTGTACCGTGTATTATTGTGCTATGATCCTGTACAATGCTAATGTACATTCCTAGTACATACGATTAGCATGCTGTAAGTGAAGTTTGCGTGTGGCAGGAACTGAGGCAGAAATTCTTTCCCTCATCCTATTTCATCATCCAGTTTATCAGAAAACTCCAACAAGTTTTTGGAACAAGTTAACTACTAATTGTCTCCTGTCAGAGGTGAGTATTGTTCAGTGTTATATATAGCGTATTACACAGCAATGTATGTATGTAGTGTAGGAATGTGTGTTATATATAATGTAGTGCACATCAATGTATGTGTGTATGTTATATATATTGCACTATAGCACTGTATGTGTGTTATATATATTGTACTAAAGCACTGTATGTGTGTATGTTATATATATTGTACTATAGCACTGTATGTGTGTATGTTATATATATTGTACTACAGCACTGTATGTGTGTATGTTATATATATTGTACTACAGCACTGTATGTGTGTATGTTATATATATTGTACTAAAGCACTGTATGTGTGTATGTTATATATATTGTACTATAGCACTGTATGTGTGTATGTTATATATATTGTACAACAGCACTGTATGTGTGTATGTTATGTATATTGTACTACAGCACTGTATGTGTGTATGTTATATATATTGTCCTATAGCACTGTATGTGTGTATGTTATGTATATTGTACTACAGCACTGTATGTGTGAATGTTATATATATTGTACTGTAGCACTGTATGTGTGTATGTTATATATATTGTACTAAAGCACTTTATGTGTGTATGTTATATATATTGTACTACAACACTGTATGTGTGTATGTTATATATATTGTACTATAGCATTTTATGTGTGTATGTTATATATATTGTACTACAGCACTATACGTGTGTATGTTATATATATTGTACTACAGTACTGTATGTGTGTATGTTATATATATTGTACTATAGCACTATATGTGTGTATGTTATATATATTGTACTATAGTACTGTATGTGTGTATGTTATATATATTGTACTATAGCACTATATGTGTGTATGTTGTATATATTGTACTACAGCACTGTATGTGTGTATGTTATATATATTGTACTATATCACTGTATGTGTGTATGTTATATATATTGTACTGTAGCACTGTATGTGTGTATGTTATATATATTGTACTACAGTACTGTATGTGTGTATGTTATATATATTGTACTATAGTACTGTATGTGTGTATGTTATATATATTGTACTACAACACTGTATGTGTGTATGTTATATATATTGTACTACAGCACTGTATGTGTGTACGTTATATATATTGTACATCATCGTGACACTGACTTATCAGGCTTCATCCTCACATGAACTTATGAGGTTGTAAAGTGAAGAGGGACCACACCCTGTGTATATCTGCAGTATATATCATGTCTTTATTCTCACAATACTCTGTTTGTTAGGTAGTGTGCATCGTAAAGCTGCGAAGTTTGCAATAGCAAGTGTAGAAACCGTAAGTAACTCACACCTATGTATGGTTGATCGTAGTGTAGATGGCTCTGCTTTAAAAGACTACTTGTGAAAGTATTAAATTTAAATAACCTAATGAAATGCATCTCACAAAGTATTTATAATAGCCGAGCATCAGCTTTGGCAGTTGTGAATTTTCATACAATAGAATCGTATTTCCTGTTTAACAAGTGTAGAAATTTCCTAACCAAATAGTCATTTTGCGAATAATCTGTGCTGTTTTGAAATGGTTCAGCCGATTTGGATGTGTACAAATTGTAAGAAAGCTTTAGAACTAGTTGGAATCGCTTAAATCCAACTTTAAAATAGTCTGAACTGTTTTAAAATTATCTAGATTATTTTGCAAAGAGCATAGCTATTTAACCAAAAACAGCCATTCTGTTTTTCGTTATAGCTGTATAAAATCTCTAACATTGATGTAGTGATCAATGAATGAACGTTAAAAAAGTTATTCAATCATATAAACGGATTGCAAATAACCTAAGAAAATTTTTTTAAGAATTTGAAGAACTCTTATTGTTTATTTGTTATAAATTGAATATTAAAAAAAGTTTCTCGTTCATTTCACCAAAAATGTTTTCATCAGTGTTTAGTTAAAAAAATTGCTAATTGATAGTGTACCAGCAATTTAGCTTTGATTTTTAAAGCGTATAAACTGTAACACAAAGTATTCAGGCGGTTTGCAAAAAATTGGACTGCTAAAGCTTATTAAATAACGTTGTCAACTCTCCACAATTCACACAATTTCAATAGACTCCAGTTTCTGATTTTTTCGATTAAAAATTTCTCTAGTAACTTATTTGAGGCTGTTTTAATACTATCCCATTGATTGTTTTTATAACTTGTTGCGCAAAACTCTGCAGTTTTTTCTCCTTGTTTGGAATTCCATTTTGGCCACAGCTTCGTCAGGAAAGTACGAGTGTTAATTTTTTCAGTTACCTTACATATTTTACATGCAAATAACCACCTTATGTTTGTGATAAAAAACTAACAAAAATGCATGTGACATAGACGCTCTCTCGTTGCCTAGTTTTTGTTTCACATATTGTAAATGGGAAATAACATAATTCAATTCTTGCTTTATCAAATTGTAATTTGGCAAGATTTTAAAAGTTAATCCGTTTTAAACTCCCGTTTAAGTGTTATTTGTCTTTCCTTGGTAAGACAACTCCAAACTGCTTGCTAACTATTCTGGTTTTTACTTATTTATTTACTTTTTGTGAATTGAAAAACTCCTTTTTACTCCAAGCCAATGCTTTGCTAGTCTTTTTTTATTAGGTTAAATTAAAAAAAAAGGTGTTCGCTACTGATAAATCTCTTCATTAATATCCAGCCATGTAATGTTTGGTATATGGACACCGCCGTATGTAGTTACTTGTTTTTCATTTTGCAGTTCCCTCCAATACTATTGAGATGGCATGCAGTATAAAGCACAATCCTCAAGTCTTCAATATCCAAAGTACGAACGCACGGTCAATAACATTCACTAGTGAATTATTTCAGTTTCATTCTAACCTTTGAACTTCCACTTGAACTAACATTGTTTGGTAATAATACTACAATACTGACGAATTTTAAGCAATTAACAAATATTTCTGGCTTGAGGTTATTAGGCATTTTCGGATCGAGAACGTTCATGCCAAAATGGGCGAAATTTTCGTTTTTCGGCGAGTACAAAACCTGTTTTTTGGAACTCTATGCTGAACGGTGGTTTTACCGTTCAGGGGGTAGTCCACCCTATGACGTTCTTGATCCGAATGCATAGAGTTCTCCTATAATAAACATTTTTGCAAATAATGAGCCCTTTTACGTTAGTTACAATAACAAGACAAGAGTGATGAAGCCTCAAGTTTCATTTCTAACAATAATAATAAAATAAATAATAACAAGTCTTGAAGCATGTTGATGTTGAAATTATTTTTGGACACATTTACTGAGTGAATTAAAATAAAATTGTAATAAATAATTATAATTTAAACAAAAATGTATGATAATCATTATTAATATTACTGTTATTCAAATGATATCATCATTAATATTAATTATTATAAGTTTTTATAGTGTTTTTAATTATTTTATTATACTTTCTTTAGTTGTAAAAAAAAACAATTATTCAAATAGCCAAACATCACCAACTGATAATAAACATTGTTAAAAATGAAAAATAATAATTAGTAAAACACATAAGTAACTGGTAATAATTATCAAAATTATTATTTACTTTTTTATAATATATAACCAAAAAGCTGTCACCTCAGCAGGATGCGTCTTTTACTATTCACTGCGACACTAGAAAAAAAGAAGAAGATAACTCCGATGAAGTGAACTTATGATTTTGAACGTTCATGCATATAAATTATGCCAGGAATGAACGTCAAAATTGCATTCGGAAGCGCTTTCCCGTGCCAATTTTTTCAAGGTATGGACGTTCCTGATCCGAAAATGCCTATTGTATTCTTCCGTTTTTCTGTATTGCTGCAACATATATGTTGGTATAAAGAATATAGTTTTTAACCAAGTTTGAAACCAATTGTTTTTAGTAGCCTGAATAACTTGTAGCATATTATATGCAAAAAATATGCACATTCTATGTAATATTTCTAATGCAGTAATTTTTTGAAGCTCATTAGTAAAAAACCAATAATTGTCAAGTGGATTTCATGTTGCTTATTTAACCAGGTGTACAAACTAATGATACAGTCCAATGTAAGAATAAGTTTTTTAAGAAAAACTTTACCAGCTGGTCACAGCTAATTGTGCAGATGGAGTGGTTCTTTAGTGTTTTGTTTTGCATAGTGATTTATTTGTCAATATGCGATTGATTAGTGAGGGAACTCTATAATACATGACATAATTCCATCAGAAATGCAAGTAAAATACAGGAGTTATTTCTTTTAAAAGTAGGACAACTCCAAAAATTAACGCGAAGGTTTTGCCAGTGAAGGCTAATGTTGCTCATATGAGTGCGAGTCGAAATCATTCCTCAAGATCGTAAGTAAGGTTGAGACAGGGGTCGAAATGACTGGTGCGGGGTGAGGTGTCCGGTCGAAGTTTACCTGGGGTCGAGATGACTTAGTACCCCATTGGTGTACTGGAAACAGTCACAATGCGTGTAATACAGTTATTACTCTATCAGTAGTAATATATGAGCAGATCTCCCTACCAAGTTATTACTCTATCCCTACCTCTATGTGTCTTACAGTTATGCCACTCGGATCTCCCTTATTTTTGAAGAAGCATGTACAAAGACAGACAGTGATATGGAAATCAATGATTATGTATATATAAAGATAGTGTAATATATAATTGTTCAATTAAATTTTAATGGAAGTTTTGCTAGATGGAGTTGTCTGCTCACTTTTTGATGAAGGACCATTGTAAACGTGATACAAACAAAAATTCCTCAAAGATCGGTTTTGTCTATAATCTATCATTAGGCAGATCAAAGCAAATAAACAGTATTTTTTTTTAAACGTATACATTTGGTTGAGGACGCTGGTTATGCGAAAAACTGTTTAGGCACAAAAACCCACCATTGATATTTTATCACTCAAAGCCAATACAAGCCCGACTTATAATTATTTCGTGTAGCGTTTTGTTCTATCAAAACTTTGATGCTAAAATTGCAGGTATTAGTTAGTGCAGTTCAATGGTTAAGGGTCAGGGTGTCGAAAACTCTCGATTATATATTGCAAGCTTTTGGAAAATAGCAAGTCAGCAATTGGGTCTGCACTCGTAAGAGTACATACACCAGGAGTCGCTAGTATTTACAGGGCCAAATAACTGAACTTACGGAGTTGCCTTCTCAGAAACAGACAACTCCATCAAAAGAATTTTTAAAGCCAAAATGGAGATAGTGCTGGTCTTTCTCAATCAGTTTGATCACTGGAAACGGTTTATCGCCAAATGAAATTAAAGCTAAGGATATGTTTCAGATTTCTTATTCAATTTGTATTTATACCTTTTGTTTAAGAATGCACTCAGAAAAATAAAAAACCTATTGATTTCCAAATAAAAATTAAAAAAATTGACCTGCCAAAGAAATTAAATTAGCAATTTGAATTGATGAAAAAATGACAATGGTTTTTGTGTTTTCAAAAACCGGAAACACGTATTTCCTCAGATACCATGACCATAGACTTGGAAAATTATCTATAGCTATATGATTGTAACATAAATGCCAAAGACAGTAGTTAATACAAATTACCCTCTCTGTTATTGTTAAATCAAATGCCACCAATGGGCTCGGAGACAAAACCCCATGCACCTAGTTTGATAGCTTTTGTTTGGGCGTCTTTTATCAATCCTGATAAATGCTCTCAGTCTATTTATATCTTTAGCCAATAGAATGAATTACCTGGAAGTCATGTGACCCAAGGTGTATGTACTTTTATCGTCACTACCGCATTATAACAGTAGTAATATATGAGCAGATCTCCCTACCAAGTGTTTTTTTGTGGATTTGATCTGGGGGTTGAGGCAATGGGTTACGACGTTGGATGAATTCGCCGAGTTTATATTGTATTTTACTTGAGGGGCATTTGAGTGGCATTTGAATGGCATTTAAGTGGCATTTGAGTTTGATTATTTTTTTACTTATTTTGAACTTATATGGTATATAGATTTTGAATGTATGGCATTTAAGTTTTTGATAATTCTAGACATAATTCGAGCTTATATGGTATCTTGAGAGAGAGGAAAAGAGGAGAGAGAGGAGAGAGGAGATACATCTACATTGAATAAATACATTGATTAAAAATGAAACAATGTGTGAATATATACATTTATTGTATAATAAGTAGGGATACATAAAGAGAACATATTAACTATTGTGAGCTTGAAATAGTTCCAATACCATTTCAAATGAAAAAATGGATGATGAGAGATTTTCATCCGTTTGTATGTATCTACATATATCTGATTGAAAATGATATAATAATTCAGTGGTCCATTGTATTGAAATCAATTTTTGAGTGAGCTCTTTATTCCACACTTTTCTTTGAATTTTCTTTAAGTAATCATTAATACTGACAGTTTTTGACATTTTCAGAACTGTTTGAAAATTGTTTTTAGTCATATGCTTAAATACTTCTACTGGATTGTCAACGTATTTATGTGTAGTGTATGGCCGGTATTGTACCGGTGAAAGTTCTCCATGTAAAGAAGCTACAGTTAGCAAATGCTGTGTCATACATAATAATATAGCTTGTAATGTCAAGCGATATCCAATCTTTTCCTGTACTTCAACATTTTCTTTAATATAGCTATGATATATCTTTGGAAGGTAGTCTTTGATTGTGTATCTTTTTGAACTCATAATGAACTAAAATAAAATGTTAAGTATTAGTATAGGATGATTAAACAGTGTTGTAAAATAATTACATTTTAACTTCTATTAAATAATTTTTCTATTAATTCTTACCTTATCACCAAGAAATCAGCTGTAGTAGTTGATGAAATCAGTTGTAGTAGTTGATGAAATCAGTTGTAGTAGTTGATGAAATCAGCTGTAGTAGTTGATGTTTTATTGCTGGAGAGAATGAATTCTATGCAGAGAGAGCTGTTCTTATATAGTATAAGCCACTCCTACTCATTTAGCTTATAACCATTAAAAACACTCACGCGAAAACTCTATCAGAATAGTGTTATTAGCGTGAAATATTCCTGTTTTATTCGCGTGAAAATAAAAAATTTTATTCCCGCGAAAGCAACGGTTTCCATTCGCGTGAAAATAAATTATATATTCCCGCGAAAGCATTGGATTGTATTCGCGTGAAAATAAAATTTGTATTCCCGCGAAAGCAACGGTTTCCATTCGCGTGAAAATAAATTAAATATTCCCGCGAAAGCATTGGTTTGTATTCGCGTGAAAATAAAATTTTTATTCCCGCGAAAGCAACGGTTTCCATTCGCGTGAAAATAAGTTATTTATTCCCGCGAAAACATTGGTTTGTATTCGTGTGAAAATAAAATGTTTATTCCCGCGAAAGCAACGGTTTCCATCCGCGTGAAAATAAATTGTTTATTCCCGCGAAAACATTGGTTTGTATTCGCGTGAAAATAAAATGTTTATTCCCGCGAAAGCATTGGTTTGTATTCGCGTGAAAATAAATTATTTATTCCCGCGAAAACATTGGTTTGTATTCGCGTGAAAATAAAATGTTTATTCCCGCGAAAGCAACGGTTTCCATTCGCATGAAAATAAATTGTTTATTCCCGCGAAAACATTAGTTTGTATTCGCGTGAAAATAAAATGTTTATTCCCGCGAAAGCATTGGTTTGTATTCGCGTGAAAATAAATTATTTATTCCCGCGAAAACATTGGTTTGTATTCGCGTGAAAATAAAATGTTTATTCCCGCGAAAGCAACGGTTTCCATTCGCATGAAAATAAATTATTTATTCCCGCGAAAACATTGGTTTGTATTCGCGTGAAAATAAAATGTTTATTGCCGCGAAAGCAACGGTTTCCATTCGCGTGAAAATAAATTATTTATTCCCGCGAAAACATTGGTTTGTATTCGCATGAAAATAAAATGTTTATTCCCGCGAAAGCAATGGTTTCTATTCGCGTGAAACAAAATTATTTATTCCCGCGAAAGCATTGGTTTGTATTCATCTGAAAATAAAATTGTTATTCCCGCGAAAGCAATGGTTTCCATTCGCGTGAAAATAAATTATTTATTCCCGCGAAAGCATTGGGATGTATTCGCGTGAAAAAATGTTGATTCATAGGATTTAATCAGTGCAACTTTACCTATTTATGAGCCACTGTTTTCACACAGAAAGCATCCAGTTCTACAACGGCTAGCGGAGAAGCAACATCTACTAAACCTTCCATTGGAACAACTAGGAGCTCATCTTCTTTATAAAGGTAAGAGTAAAAATATTTATTTTTTGTTAGCTAACACTACTAGCTGAAGGTTTATGATCTTTATGATCTTTTAAAATTAATTACGAAAAATTAAACAAAATGTTTTGTTTTTTTTAGAATGAATACTGAAGACGAAGGAAGTCAACCGATGAATGAAGAAGCAGGATCCCAGCAAACCCTTTCCCCATCACCTTCTCCTATCTTTGATATGGCAGAAAGTCAATTGGTGGTTGATGAACCAGAATCCCAACAAGATTTTACTTCATTCACATCTCCTACTAACAAGCTGTCTTCAAAAAGAACATCGATGAGGAAACGATCTTTCATTGATTTGACAAAAGATGATATTGAAACTGGCTTGAAGTGCAAAAAACCAGCTTTGTCGGCTGTTGGAGACGAAACGCTTTTTCGTCACGTCAGAATACCCTTTCAAGATGCTGGAAGTAATGAACTAACCACTCTCACCTACAAGAGCGCCGGGTTAATAAACTCTCTCTCTCCAGATAGTCTAGAAAAACTTGAAGAGCCCATGGAAATCTGCGAACTACCAGTACCAACGGTTATGGAGGTGTTGTCTGTTGAATTTCGTGATGAATCAAAGTGTGTCATCATTTACAACTACCGAAAGGATAAAAAGAGAACTCGGGTGAAGAGTGATGTTTCAACCGAAATAGGACTGCTTGTTAATAAAGCTAAGCAAACACGTCCAATTGTTTTAATTTATATGGGAGAAGGAAAGACAGGAGATGCGATTTTTCGTACTGCTGAATCTCAAGGGTGTAATCGAAAGATCAACGATCCATTCAACTCATTGTACAACAAGAGTTTGAGACAAATACAGGCTTATTTCACTGTCGCTCACCTACACGATTTTCCGCCAGGAAGTGTTATAGCTTATGAGAATCCTGGAATGCTAAGAAAATGTGATACTCGTTGGAACAAGACTGCCGATATTATAGTGGCTAATTACAGATGCATGGTGAATGGAGAGCTATTGATTGGAGATCTTAGCATCCCTGCTCAAATAGCTTCATCTGTGGTGGCTGAAAAAAGTGGTGTAATCGTATTCAAAGGACTAAGACAAAATACGAACAACATGATTTCCTATGATATCATTCTACTCTCGGCTCTTCAAGCTTTCATTCAAACCTCAGAACTGTTTGATACTTCGCTGCAACACAGCTGTCTCGCCTACTTTGATGAAAATGAAAAAGAGAATTGTCCAGAACAGTACATCGAAGTCTTAATCGATAACACAAAGGATGTGACTCGTCTTCTATGATGGTAAGTTTCATATCTATTTTAAAAAAAGCTCCGAAGTATTTTTTGTGAAATTAATTCATATAAGTATGTATGATAGAGTCATTAGTTACTATGTCTTTTAGATATAGCTAAAGAGCGCTCCTGAGGAAGAAAATGAGAAGAACTTATTTATTTCTTGCTTGAAACATTACAAAATAATAGTTTTTATAGGTTCTGTAGTGTTTAGCGCAAATAATGAGATAAGTTGTATTTTATTCATTTTATTTATTATAACAAATAAAAATCAAGTATAATAATCTATTTTAACAATTTACTTAGTAAATTAGTTCCTTGTATATGTACTCCATCTATCCCTTCTACTGTATTATCTTGAATGAACTCGAAGTTAGGATATGTCTGTATGATGAATCTCCGTATTGAGTGATCTCTCATCTCACTATCTCCTATATCTCGTAAACTTCTAACAATTTCATCCATACTCCACCCTCTACTTCTCAGTAAACAAAAGTATACACAATAATCGCCACATACAGTTGACAAAAAACTTTGTAGTTGTGTTTCATTACTTTGTATTGTTTCATATCCTCCATGAATACTTAGTATTTCATTTACATCTGGGTAAAAGGAAACAGAACGTCCAAACGAGTCAAAAAAATCTACCTCTGAATCATTAGCGTACACAGCCAACCAATGCTCCCCGGGTTGATGAGAATAATGGGTGTTGAATACGAAACATCCTGTTGGAAAATTGCAAATTTGCTTCCAAAACTGTTCTCTAGCTCCAACATGAATCCCTACGCTTTGACATAAAACGTCTGAAGATAAGATCGAACGAATTTGTATGGTATTCATCTCTAACTTTCTGTTTAAAGCACTGCGTCTCCTCCGATAGTTAATTGAAGAATGCTATCCATCTCCAACACACCGTCTTTTACAAAGAATGCCACCAGGGATAATCCATCAGTCGTGTTAGTGCTAAAACGAATTTCCACACTTGTTGTAACATTTTTCATAGAGTGAAAACCTTCTTTAAGAAAATCGCCAGTCAAATCAAATCCATAAAGTGTAGTACCATCAAGGTATTGTTCTTTCGTAATACCAAGACTATCACCTTCAAGCAAAGTTCCGGTAGCGTGTAGAAACTGATGATATTCTCTTCCAAAAATTCCTCTAGCATAATTTGGTTCAAATCTCCTTTCAATTGGACGATCACCAACTCTCAATACAATACTATCAACACTAGCATGCTGCATTCTATATGGATTTAAGGCGAAACGTCCGTTCATTGCGTTGTGATCAACTAAACCTAAATAAATTTGTTTAGGTTTTTGTTTGTTTTCTTCCAAAGTGATGTCGATCTGCGCAACACCAGCACGAATTCCATATAGTTTTATCCGTTTTCGATCAACAGGATAAATGTAGTTGTGTCCTTCCAACGCCAAACTGAGTTGGGAGTTTTGTATTGTAGGATTCACCTTAACTTTACAAAGATGAAGTTCAAATTTATCAATTCTAATCTTTGCCCCTCCTGCAGGTGACTCATTCGCAGCAAACAAAGCTAGTTTGCCAGAGGCACGCTCAAACTCCAGCTGCATAGTAGGACCTGGTATTATTAATTTTTTCTGCTGAAATAATGCGAGATGAGGTTTTCCAGTTAATTCTATTGTCTTTCCACCTATGATTAGAGCTCTCCTCTTTTTCTTATCAGCGGTTTTGTGATCAGCAGCGACTTTGCTGGTTGAATCATCATACAACCATCCTTCCATCTTACCTTGATATTTCTTTCTTTCTGCACTGTTTTCGAGTAGTTGTGAAAAGTAGGAGCGTAAACCGTAGTTGTTAGCGTATTCAACGGTGGTTCCTTCTATCGACATTTTCAACTCGCTGAATAATGTATGCATTGAATCCCCCATCCACACAGCTGCATCATCATCATTACCGACAATATCGGTTCCATCATCTTGAACAACCGTGGCTTCAACTTGCAGAAATGAGTTGTAGAGATCTGTGTAATGTTCAGTGCTCCCTGACAAGGTTAACTCAATACTACCATAAGGATCTAACCTATCAGGTCTGATGACAACATATTCCGATCTTTCTACCGATATGTTTGTTGGTTCCGTAGCAAATACATCCAATGTTGGATTTATGTTGTAGGAAGAACCTTCCAACTTATTACCTGTTGTTCCATTTAGGCTAGCCATCTTTTGCGAGTGATGAATGCTTGAAGCGTTACCGCTTAATGACTATAGATATCAAGCTCAGCTGTCTTTATACCGGATTCTACTGCTATTAAAATATACCACGTTTACCAACACCTCTCCTCTTCTTTCCACCTCTTGTTTTTCTCCTTTTCATACTATCTGGACGGACTGCATTGAGCACATCTCCCCCCAGATCATTCAACTCTGCCAATCCCCTCTTCTTTGCTGACGCTGCAAAACTTTGACCATCGATGACATCACGCGCTACATTTCCACCTACAGACAATGCTCTTTTCCCCAAACTAATTGCTCCTCTTTTCAGCATTGGTGCTGCAGATTTAAGTAAACTTGAAAAAATACTACCAAGTCCATTTTCTCTCATATTAGGCATCACTCGTCGTCCACTATACACTCCAATTCCATTTCCAGCTTGCATCTTGTAGTACTCATCAAAAAAATCTTTTGAATCCTCAGGGGTGTATCGTACCAAACTCATTATAATTGTTTCTCTCTATAGTGAACCGTCAACACAACCTTTCCACCATCAAATGGTATTCGTTGACCGTCGTCACTCGTTATAAGTACTTGAATCATATCACTATTTAGTGATGAAGCGTCAACATAGTGAGGATTTTTAAATTCTTGATACACAACGCTATTCTTCTTTCCTTGAACTGGAACTACTCTCAATAAAGGTACATTCGTATCTCCTACCATTCTATTATCAACAATGTTGGAATAAACATACAGGGATATTAAACCGGAATTTATATCAGGGGGTGTGATATTATTGTATCTACCACGAGGGTATGTAGTTTTTGATTCAAATCCAAAAATATATGCTATATCTTTGGAAAAGCTTATGGCAGTATCAGGATCACTGTTAGTTAGTGAAGCGGTGTTGGTGATCTTGTTGTAGGAGATGGCGAATTTCTTGTCTAAATCCATTTCATTCATTCTCTTTCGTATAATCTCCTCCAACTCCTCTATACTATCATATCTTCCATTACCGATTAGGATGAAGGACTTTCCGCTTTTACCAGAGACATTAGTCTTTTCTAGATATATTTTCCCTTCGGTAACATTTTTCCAATTATTAGAATAAGTCATATCTAGCAGAGCTACCTCCCATTTACCACCATTGATAACCAAATATTTATACAGTCTCACTGTAAATTCGGAATTGTTATTATCAGGAAACTCTTCACCACTAGAGTTTGAGGGTAAAGTTATCAGCATCGACATTTTCCCAATGTATGATGATTATATCAAGCGTTGTTTCCTTATAAACTATTCATCTACCCACTCATTGAACTTTTCTCCATAACCTAACCACTTAACCAGAATCTGTCTTTTACCTCTTCTCATTCTTCTTCCCAGTATCTTTTCAATTCTGAAAATCGTGGGTTTTTTTACTTTTTGCAACTCTTTTTCGTAAAAGGTGCCATCAATCATCTCCTCAGCTAAATCTTTCACCCTATATACAACAGGTTTTTCATCAATAAGTACATCAGTGATTATAAAAATCTCAATCGTCCAATTCGGGGTGTATCCTCTTTCAAACACTCCTCTTGCCTTACTTATTCTCACATAATCCCCAATCTTTAGTTTTGCTTCTTGAGTTAAACTATGTTCACCTCCTTCATACACACGATTCCTTACAAGTTCTTGATTTTGAAAATTCACATCATTTGGTCTCATACCTATAGCACCATGAATTGTGTTGTTGTATGCATTAACCATTTCTGGTAAAACATCAATGTATCTATCATCATCTTTATATGTCAAATATCTATATATCTTCTCTTTTAAAGTTCTGTTAAAACGCTCCACCATTGATGCCTTTATCGTTTCATTTTCGGTTGTAAAGCGCTTGATTTTTTTTTCCGCCAGCAGAGTCTTGACATTGACGTTGTCAAACTCTTTACCTTTATCAGATTGTAAAGCTTTATAGTCTTCCCCTTCTAGTATTCTTCTCAATCCTCTTGCTACTACCGGACCTGATTTGTTGATGAGCGGCACAGCCCAACCTTTTCTAGATAAAGAATCAATAGCAGTCAGTAAAAATGCTGTATTATTATTTTCATCTCTTCGAGATCGAACATCCATCAAATCTACCTGTAGCTGTTCCCCTATTCCAGCTACAATTGTAGGACGACGCTTAAACTTGGTTACAACTTTTTTATGTAACGTGTAGGCATCCTCACCACTCAACCATTCACGGATTCTTTTTTCTCCCTCTCGTTTTCTACGAGCTTTCAGTAAAGCTCTAGCTCCTCGTAGAGATGTATGTAATGCAGGATTGTAATACAACTCTTTTAGCGTCTCGATGTCCATGAATTAGTACCGGGAACGACCAACTTTTTCTTCTGAGTCTTACGTGTTCGATGCGGGGATTTTCTGACAGTTGTGATTCCTTCATCAGTTAGCAGGCTTTTAAATCTACTGTAATTGGTATTTCCCGATTGTATTTTACCTCCTTCGGTTAGAACGTCTCGTAGTAAAGTTTTGGAAGTCCTAGGATTCAACCAATGTTCTCCAATTTTCAGTCTGTTCTTCTCCGAGTCGAATCTACCAATTTTACTCAGATTATTCAACATTCTGACAGCGATCGTTTGATCACTCTTTTTTGTTGTTAAATCAGCTGCTTTTTTTTCAAAATCTTTTAAATTTTCGCTTTCACTATCGTGCTCATCTTCTCCATCAGTAAGAAATGTACTTCCTAGTAAGGTTGTGTCTTCAGTATCAAACAACCTTCCTTTTATTAATTCCATCCCAATATCATCATCATCATCAACCACTTTCACTGATTCTAACTCATTGTCTTTATCAAAATTTGGTGAAAAGACATTAGGTTTATTATCAATAACTGTGCTATTGGCCAAAGGAAAAGTAGACTCTATCTTTTTTTTCTTAATGAGATTCCAACTATCCTTTTGTGTCTGGTTTTGGTTATTTTTAATCTTTTTGACATCAGACAAATACCTACGTAGGTTTTCAACATTTTCATCTAACTTTTCGTATGAGGATAAGTCAGAATCATAAGCCGTTTCCAGTAGATCATTTCGCTTTCGCTTCATATTTCTCACTGTTATAGCTTCCATAGGATTATAATACAATGGAGGTCTGGTTTTCTCTTCCTTTACCACTGTTTTATTATCCTTTCTTTCCGTTAATCTATAGTATTCATCTTCAGTGAGTATAAAATTACGTCTGGAGAATGTTAAAGGCTGACGATTCATCTTTTTATCGATGATAAAACAGATACAATAGGTTTTATAATAGCATCCAAAAGATTCCCTCTACCACTCTGAATCAAAATTTTACGCTTATCATCAACTGTCCCTCTACCACTAAGTTTATGTAGCTCCTTCTTGTAACGCTGCAACTCAATAAACTGCAACTCAATAAACTGCTCAGAATCAAGAGGAACATTACCTAATATAATATTTTTAACACTTTCTATCAATGATTGAAACAAATCTGAGTTGGCCTTTTCGACTATAGCGATTTTTCCTTTCTTACTCAGATCATCCAGAGCTAAAATCGCCATTCTATTTCGCATCATTCGTGTTGAGAGTTTCATCTTTATCTTCTCCCTCCGCCTAGCACACTTTTAAGTAACCCAGGAACTATATTGCTGATGATAGGTCCTAGTAGAGCGCCTAAAAATCCTCCTTTTTGCAATACAGCTTTCTTATCATCTAACGTTGATTTTCTTACTAAAGCGCTAATATCCTTCACGTTTCGCTGCAACTCATTATACTGAGATGATGTCAATGGTATTGTTCCATTTATAATAGCTTTAGCGCATTCCATTAGAGTCATAATAAACTCCTTTTTGGCTTTGGCTATAACAGACTTTTGAATAGCAAAGGTTGTATTGTTGAGCGATAACAACACAGCTGCATTTCTTGTTAATTTTTTCTCCAAAGCTTTAGACATTATAACACTTTCGTGTTGCGTCGTTGAATAACAAAATATGATTGAGGTGAAGTGAATAGTAATTGTATTTATATCCTTTTACTTGGGTACATATAATATCATAGGGAGAACTGATGTAAAATTTCCCAATAGTCTATGTTGATCATTCGTTTGTTGAGTCGTATCTATTCGTAAATAAGAGTATGGTTTCTTTGTCGCATCTTCAAAAGCCTCTTGTAAATATTTTATTTTTGATGGAAAACATTGTCGAGCCAAATAGGAAATAGAAAAAGCATCTCTAGGGTTTTTAAAAAGAAAAAAATAATGACTATTCAAGGAAATTGTACGATTTCCTTTTAAAAACAGATTCTGAACAATAAAAAACACACTTATGTTCAAATGATGACTATGTTTTGTATACAAAGCATTAGCATCGGCTTTACCAGAAACTTCATCCATGAGATCATCAATTATCAGCCATCGATTTTTACCATCTCTGGGAAAACTCACTGTTATATCTATCATGCCTTCATGAAAAATCACTCCTGATACATCATCAAAGGCTTTTTGGTAGGCTCCATAACAGTAGTGAATCTCTGTTGGTGAAGGGTGTGCTATAGTCTGACTAGCTTCAATCATTCGAAAAATCGCTTGCGTCTTTCCCGATCCAGTTGGTCCTGCAATCATTGCTGTAAAAGGAGATCGCATCCTCGGGTCATAATCTTCAGGTTTCCCATTCATCATAAAAAGATGTTCATCAATCAACAGTAGTTTCATTTATGATTCCAACAGGAGAGTTTCTCGCTTTTTGTATTTTTTCCATAGCTTCTTCATACATACTAAACTCAGTAACACCTCCAAAAGTGGAAAGCCCTACGACAAATACCAAAATTATCATAATTATCAACGCTTTACGCTTCATACTCGGTAAAACATCTATCATATCACGTTCAGTACCATCAATAGTATCAACTTCATTCATCAGTCTCATCTCAACATCATCCTCTGTCGACATCTTAACTTCCAATAACCATACAATCTTATCATGTTTTCATTTATATACAATGTTAAAACTGTCAAAAAAATCAAATGCCATACATGCAAAATCTAGCTGCCATATGAGTTCAAATTAAGTAAAAAAATAATCAAAACTCAAATGCCACTTAAATGCCATTCAAATGCCACTCAAATGCCCCTCAAGTAAAATACAATATAAACTCGGCGAATTCATCCAACGTCGTAACCCATTGCCTCAACCCCCAGATCAAAACCACAAAAAACACTTGGTAGGGAGATCTGCTCATATATTACTACTTTTAACCTATAGTTGTTTTCGGTAGAAATATGAACGGGTGAGTGAGGATTTCTAGGGCTATGAAAGAATAAATTCTTTTAATGAAAAAGAATTTTTGGTGTCGGCTTTTGAGATGGATAATTTAACTTTTGTTTAAATAACCGGTTTATTGTCAAAAAATATTACGGTTTCTTTCAATAAAACAAAATCAACCCTTTTTACATATTTAATACCGCTACCGTGGTCTGGTCACTGATTCTAGGACCAAATGACATTTGAAAAAGTTTTTCGCAATCCCCATTATGTATTGTGAGTTCTAAAATGAAATTTCACAAAAATACTGATAAAATGTTTTCTCAAGATGTAAAACTTCTCCACAATTGCAGATATGGTGGCTTTGTCTGAAAAAATTTCAAGTTATGTTTTGCATAAAACTGATGACATTGGAGTTTTGACTGTAAAAACCAATTTATGAAAGCTAGGCTTTGGGTAATTATCGGTTACAGATTTTCAAACGCGGAATCTTGGATTTACCCTCACATTCTTATCTGTAGCATGAATGCAGGTACCTGATTACGCAAATCTGAAGCATTGGGTTCTTGCTTTCATTAGAACCATCTCCTGAATTGTGGTTGTTATTATTTCCAATCACATGTTACCACATGGTATTCAGTCTATTTTAAAGTGCCTTATTGGTGTAATGGCTCAACGTACCTTAGGGTTGGGTTAGGTAGTGTTGGGTCAAGTTCAAACCCCATTAGGTATGACAGGTATGACAGGTATGACAGGTATGACAGGTATGACAGGTTTTTACTGTATTTGTCAAAAGGCTCATGCCAGACCGATCGTGAGAACTTTTTAGTAAAAACTAACTTTCCTATCACATTCCTTGCTTAAATTATATGTATTATTCTCACGCAAATAGTGTGCAATTTTTGGTGAGAATGTTTATTTCTTGTTTACAATCCAGGTTATGTAAAAATGAATAACTCTTGCCTTGCAAGAACTTGTGAAGGTTAACATGAATGAAGGTTTGTATACAGACGACACTCATCAGGAAATTTGCTAATTAGGAATATGATAAAAATCAACCGCAAAAATCAAGGTTTCCAAATTGTTTATTTGTTGTAGACCAACATTAGAAACAACACATACTTTACAATATCATTTATTTTGTATTGTAATGGATTATTCTCCAACAGAAGTTATTTACCAATCAACTTAAAAAAAAAGGAGAATCTCAAACTCCAAAACTGTAACAGAGCCCACGGCTCAGACTCACTACTCAATGCTTCAGAGTAATAACCAATTTATTATTTCACAAAAGCCAGTGTAAAATAATAGTGACAAAGTATCTTGCTACTAGGTGCAATCACAAGCAGTATTCTGATACAAAATGCAAGAAGTGTAAGCAAACTGTGCCTTTTATAGGCAGAGGTACAGGAAATGATTGGCCTAATTATAGAGATAGCAAATAACAACTAAGTAAGACATAAATATGCGAATCCACAAACAGATTATAAATAGCAAGTAATCAGATAGCTTAAAATAAGGTTAAATAGATTACGCGCCCAAGTGGGGGGGGGGGGGGCGGAGCTTTAGGAGCAATACTGCTGAGTCACAGCCCAGGAAGTGATGGTGCAATATAGGCTAAGTTCTTAGCCTGTTATAGCTTGAGGTCCAAGACTTTTGGCGATTCTGTTGGTGGTTATGCCGCGGATTCAGGCTTCTGCATCTTTTGAGACTAGTCTGGTTCCTTAGGCTACGTTCAATCTTTCCTCCCCGACCCAGTATAGATTGGCTGCAGGGCCGGTAGTGATAGCTGCAGGGCCGGTAGGGTTGCCTGCGGAGCCGGTAGAGTTAATACCAGGCTTTTATAAGGTTTCTGGCAGTGTCAGACTCAAGAGAGGCATGCCTGACACTCTGCAGTTATCAGGAGAACCTTAGAGCAGACAATGGGGTCATAAAAATCCACTACAGTATGTATATCAATTAGAATGAAATGAGTAAAAAAAAATAACAAAAATATATTTGAAGAGTTAAAGTATATACAACTACTACTATTATACTACTTATATACAACTTTACATGTACACATAGTTATCCAGGAGCTTGTACAATATATTTGATATATTAACGGTTGTGTAGACTAAAAAGCAGAAATAATAACTGTACACATTTTTATTAATATAAACATCTACACAAATTATATCAAACTTTCAAGACGATTAAATCAATCACAATTATACATAGAAAATGGCTGTTAAGTTTTAAAGAGCCAGCTACTGGTTCCACTCCACATGTGCTGCTAACCGGAGAGAATGAGTTACATAACTCTGTATCACATGTCCAAGTCAGCAATCTATAACCTCCTTGTTTACTCGTTATTTGACAGCTGACCCTGTCTTCTTTTGCTGAAGTGTAGCAGAACCTTTATCATAAATAAACAAAGATTGACTGAAACTATTGCGTGAGGTAATTGAAAATAGTGAGTGATCTTATTTTAAACTCTCAAAGGTTGGATGTAGAATTTACTGAGTGGTGGAATAATTATATTAATCACCTCCAAATTGTCTGTCTCTCGCCCTTTTCATACATACTCTGCACAATACATACAGCTTTATTGTTCTTTTCATCTTCACATCTGGTGCGGCTTACCTGTAAGCATGACAATTATTTTTGTTTATGTTTTGTAAGTACCTGCCGTGTTGTATTACATAACTAGTATTACATAACTAGTATTACATAACTAGTGTTACATAACTAGTGTTACATAACTAGTATTACATAACTAGTATTTGAAGATTATCAAGATTTTCATTGACAAAGCCAATTTTGTATAAAAGTAGATTTGATTATCGTGTAACTTTTTAATATTCAATTTGGTTTTAAATTTTGAGTTTTTCAATTTCAATTTAATGGCGCAAATTAGTTTACTGTAAAAATACACATTGATAAGTCCTATTATTCGTTTTTTCTGAAACCTCCATTCTTGTTTACTTTTTATTAATAGACTGTTAACTTACCTGACCATCTATGGCAACTGATAAGTTGCCCCAACAATCATCATCAGCTTTACCATCTGCAGAACATGTGTAACAGTTCAGTGCGACTGAAAATAAAATCATCAAATAACTTTTATTGGGAATATTAAGCTTTCAAATATGGCATCATATTGTCAATTTTAGTTAAAATAAATACCACCTGTAAATTTTTCATTTTTCAATGCGTACGACCCGTTTCTTTTTTGGTTGGAACAACAAAAAAGCGTACAAAAACTCAAATACCAAAGAAATTTTAAATGCAGAGTTTTTTTAACAAAGCTCTAGGAAAAACTTTTTACTATAAAAGTAAAACACCAATAATCGTACAAAATTTCACAGCTATTGCTAAATTTGTTTATATTTGGGCATGCAAATGAATATAAGAGCAACAAAATTTTGAAACTAATTGTTTTGCTTGGAGTTGTGTTCTTTTAGAAAAAGACAACTTTTACAGAACATTTGCAAAATGTTACCGAGATGAATATAAAGCTTGCAAGTTGCACAAACACCGCAAAGTTGCATTTACTTACAGAAACTAATCTCATTTACACTGCTTACATCTTTTTTTCTCAATTATCATAAAAACAGCCGTGTTAAAATAAAAACGATGAAGATTAACGGTGCAATAATCTTAGAGCAAACTTTTTCATTTCGTGGTAAATTTTCGTGCGTCAAATGCCAAAATATCGGTTTTGTATGTTTATAAATAGGTAATAGTTTTTTAGCCGTACTATTGTCAGTTTATTGACAACCCTGAAGAGATATATATCCACTGTAAACTACGCTATACCACGCCAGACCATGCCACACCATGCTACACCATGCTACAACAGACAACGCTTAGCTACACCATGCTATACCACACAACGCTTAGCTACACCATGCTATACCACACAACACTTAGCTACGCCAAGCCGCATTATGCAATAACACACTACACTATGCTACATTATACAAAGAAATAAGATGTTTTTAAATCTTGGGAAGACAAGTTTTCAAAGTTTTGGTTTGAAGGCAGTCAATGCTAGGTGAGGTGAGGCAATACAATACACATTTATTGCTCAGCATATTAAAAAGAACTTAGCTTAATGTTTACAGACAAACAAAACTATAGCCATGTAACTTACCTGTGAAACTCACCAAAAGTCCCAACACCAGTGATAGCAGCAGTGATAATTTCATTTTTTGTAATATTTTAAAACTTGAAAGCAAATTGTAGACTATAGCTGTTGTTTGTATGAGCTCAACACCCAGGTTATAGGAAAAAACGTATACTGATAGGTTATGCACACAAACTTTGCTGATTAGAAAATTACGTGATCCAATCAGGATATCCTGTATGACGTAATATGTAGCGTAAAGATCTCTATCCACATTGATATGATCACTATTATGCTACTTTTACAAAAATAGCTTTGTGGTGAATGCTGGGAAATATTGTATCATTTTGAACTTTGCACTGCTACGGTTAGTGGGCGACTGAAACAGATCAAATCAATCACAACTTTTTTTGCAGCAACCGGCTAACACTATTTTGTGCCTGAACGACCTGCAGTTGACAGGAATACGCAAAAAAGTGTCAATATCCAATTTTAGACTTACGTAGCATTGTTGGTTCTAAGAGAAATTTCCACATGGAACAAGCAAACTAGAAAAACTTCATCTGAACAGTCCAAAGTTTTAGACATGTCATCTTTTGTATTTGATGATTCTTTCATGAAAAAGGCAACATTTATTTTGTTACTCTGAAAAAACTGAAATATTTATTTAAATTTCGTTTATTGTAGATAACATTTTTTCTAATTATCATTGTTAGAGTTTCGATGAAAAGTTTAAAATAAAAGTTAGTTGAGATATTTGGCAATAAAATTTTATTTCAACTTAGAACAAAATTTGATCGATCAAATGTTTTTATGTAACATTCAACACGCGATTGCTAATGATTCTTTTGTGGACTCAGTTTTCATAACTGCCACCTAATAATGGGGGTAGTGCCAGTAAGAGTACCGATGCAGGTGTCATAAAAGTTTCAGGTAATTGATTTTATTAGCTGAAAGTATAAATAAACTGTGAAATTGTATCTTTTTTGCTGCAAACCAAAAGTATTAAATTAGGTGCAAGGGTTATTATTCTTGAGCCCACATGTGATGTGACAGTGAGGGTAGTTTTTATTAACCACCATCTTTGGCATTGTTGTTACCGTCATGAAATTATATATTATTTTTAAAGTCTATGCTTACGATCTCCAAGAAAATATGCAATTCCATTGTTTAAAAATAAAAAAGATTATTGCCACTTTTATATCAATTTAAACTGCAGATTCGAAGTTTTTGGCAGAGTGTTTTTTAGCTTCTACTTTGAAATTGTTGTTTTCTATTTTCTGCATGACTTTTAAGGTAGATAAACAAAGAAATAAGAATAAATTAAATAGCAAATATTGCTTTGTATCCAATTCAGTCTAGTAATTACTCATTTCTTTCTGGTAAGAGAAATCGATTGAGAGAGATGGTCGCTCCCCCCATTGATACGTTTCCGAGTAACTAGACGGAAAATAATCACTTGAGCTTTAAAACAAGTAAAGTCAGTTATTTGATTTCGCATTTTGTTCGCTTTCGAGTTTTAGTCAATTTTAATGTATTTCACAGTATGTTATATCAGCACCAGATCCTTGCACAATAATTTATGCAAAAAAACTAAAAACTTTTTAAGAATCACAAAATGTATAAATTTACCAACAGGGACTCTATACAATTACATGGAGTCTTAACAGCATATTAACAAATAGAGTGGCAGTAACACCAAGTAAAGAATAGAACACATGCTGACGCTGCCAGAGGTAGCACTAAAGTGCATGTTACACGAGTCTGTCTCACAATCACAGATCAATTCTTCTTTTTCATCATTTTGTTTTGACTGAGTAGTGCAACCCAATTCTGTATCTCCATCGAAACATTGTCTAGAAACACAAATGATACACAGTTGTACAGGTTACAGAAAACGTGTCCTATGCACTTAAACTTAAAAATGAATCAAAAGGTTAAATTCTAGTTTAATTAGCCAATTAAAACTGCTGATGTACCAACCAGTTTCAACAATGGTGAGCTGGAATTTCCAGTGTGAAAGTAATTCTAACACACCTGGTAACAGTAAGTTGTTCCTTCGTTGATTGTTTTCTAGTAATTACGGTTCTGCAGACTCCATTTGTTGAGCACACTTCCAGTTGGTTTAGCTGCAATATGATTTCATAATAACTAACTATATACACAACTGTAAAATATTACATATCATTAAAATATTACATGATATTAAAATATTACAAAATAGTAAAATACTAATTATATTAAAAAATTACATAACATCAAAATATTATCCAACTACAAAATATTGCATAATATTAAAATATTGCACAATTATGAAATATTACATGAATATAAAATACTACATAACATTAAAATACTACCCAACTATAAATATTGAATAATATTGAAATCTTACACAACTATAAAATATTACCTAGCTATAAAATATTACATAAAATTGAAATATTACACAACTATGAAATATTAGGTAGCTAGAACATATTACATAATTTTATCCTATTGCATAATTAGATAATTTTATATACATATATATAAATTATTTCATAATTCTACGCTATTTCATAACCAGATATTATACCTTTTTAAGGTAACTATAGACTAACACATAACTGCAGAATATTACATAACTCTAGAATATTACAGACATAACTGTAAAATATTTCAGACATAAACATGTAGTTTACGCTGCCAGTTCATGCCTTGATTACCTCATACTGATTCCTTCTTATTGGATTCCAGCATATGTGATCACTAGCAGAAGTTTCACATTTGTAACATTCAATTAGATTCTCGGATCTGAAAGACATCAATAGCCAGTTTTACAAGAAAAGAACAGTTTCTCTCTGTATTTAGACATTTAAAACTGACTGCTGTCTTAACTGATCACTTCATCTCCGGTCAGCTCAATCTTAATCTGGCAGCACCTACTTTGACACCGAACGTCTGACCGTGAATGTTGTTGGCGAGTTGCCAGCACTGATTGCTGTTGTTTTGGTTCTGTCCCTCAAATTTGTTTGTTGCCATGGAAACTTTTCAGGATGTACATTACACGCTTCAGTAGGACATATGCAAGTATGTATTTCTGTGCTACCATATGATTCTGTAATACACCTTTCCTTAGCCTGCGCAGTTTGGACGTACGAGCAATGTCTGAAATAAATATTTAACAACATTTTGTTACTATTAATAATTAAAGTTAAAAAGCTGTTTTAGGACTAGTATTTTACCTGGAAATGGAGTATTCCCGGGCTTTTTTACTTGTAACTGTGGTGCAGACAGGCTCTGAGTAATTTTTGCTACTCACACATTGCTGTAGCTAAAAACCATGATATCTGTTAGATATGTCATTTTTTTGTGAGAGTAGATCGCAAAGAAACATACATACAAAGAGTTTTAATTTTAAAAACTTTTCATCAGCATACTTGGTTTTTGTTACTGGAAATTCCATCCCAGCACTGTTTGTTAAATCCTGTTTTGTCAGAACAAACCAAACAGTTGAGGGCTTCAACATCTAAAAGA
This sequence comes from Cryptosula pallasiana, assembly GCA_945261195.1. Lineage (NCBI taxonomy): Eukaryota > Metazoa > Bryozoa > Gymnolaemata > Cheilostomatida > Cryptosulidae > Cryptosula > Cryptosula pallasiana. The sequence goes on from OX183132.1 coordinate 12,716,152, forward strand.
AATCGAACAAATATTTTTTTCTTTCAAGCTATCTTCATGACTGTACACATATTATATACTATTGTACAAGTTGTAAGAGTTTGCATTCACTGCACGTTCTATTCATTTGTTTGCTATAGAATATTCTATAGCTAGTTCTAGCTGATAAGGTCATCTCATATACAAAATAACCAATTTTATAACCATGTGACTTTAACTGTAAAGTCTTCGTCACAGCTAACAAAACTTACCTGGTTGAAAGTAGAACAGCAAAATTAGTAGTAGCAACTTGCAGCTCTCCATGTCAGCAGACATAGTATGCTGCTCTTTCGTATTTAGTATGTAGTTAGTTAGAACTAGGTCAAGGTTACAGCAGATGTAGACGATAATGTCATTGTGAGCAAGAGATAACGAGAGAAGCCTGTCTCCTTGCTACCTGTTATCTGCACCAAATCACAAGTATCAGGATATTAAACATCCTGCTAGAAATGGTTATGTATGGATACCACAGGTGTCTCGAAAACCTGATTAGTTGTACATAAAGATCTCAGACTACTGATCAAAAATCAAGGTTTGTAATTTTCTGTTTGCTTCTAAGTAATCGAGTCTCATTAGCTGTAAGCCCTTTTCATTCATTGGCCAATTAATTTCCTTGTATCTTTTTAAATGCTGATGGAACATGGGAGTTGTGTACTTTTTCATAGTTTATTTAAGAAAAGCAGTAGTTGTCGTCTCTTTCCACATACTTCATAGATGCTTTTAGCATTGTGAGCTATTGCCTGGCTGATAGCTTTGATACTATTAATAAATGAACAAAATATTTGTAAATCATTGATGAAAATATCATTTATTTGTTGACCCACTCAGCCTGTAATTGATGTGCAATATTTAAATGTATTATGTTATTGGACATTATATATTATATATCTACATGAAATGGAGGCTTTGAAAACATCTGAAAGATAGAAACTACTCAAACTCTGCTTACATCTGTTGTGTTTTCATAAATAAATAAACACACACGTGTGTAAACTACGCATATTTTTTTAGCTTTTCAGCTTGTAAATAACTTATTTTGTACAAAAAATACTCTGTTGCTCCTCAGCTACCCATTTATACAAATATAAGGTGAAGTTTTCAAACATTTAAAAAGCTATACATTTTTTTGTTTCATCATAGGTTGCTTAAATTGCCTGGTTGGTAATACTGCCTCAATTCAATAAAGAGTTGTCTTACCCCTTCCTATGAAACGGCAACTCCTAAATGTTTTCTTACCTGTCAATTAATTTCAGAACTGAAAACAATCATAATTGAATAATGTAAACGTGAGAAGACAATTCCCATTTTTATAGTGGCTTTTCATTTTTATTTGCGAGCAAATAATGTTTATTTATTTTTGAAAGCTTTGCAAAAGAAATTTAATTGTCAATATATACTATTTACAATAAAAATAGTTCATCAGATAATGAGAACTGTAAAAAAGCAGATTCAAAATAATAAAAAATAATAATACGTTGCTATGACACGGGTATATCAGCTATAGGCATTTGCTATAAGACAACGATGAGCATTATCTGAGCACTTGCTGTAAACAATTAAGTAGTGGTAGTGGTGGTAACCACTCCATTTTCGTGCTTCTGTACTGGATGTAGAGTGGTGGTGTCATCCTCACTCTTGTACAAGGGGTTGTTAATCGATAGAGATGTCACTATATCGTGGCCTAATCGCTTCCTGTATGAAAAAATTATAAATAATAAGATGCTTCTAAATGGTGTAACATCTCTTTCAACTTTTATAAAAAAAAGGTTAGACGCAAGATAAATATAAATTGAATTTTTCAATTTTTAATAAGAAAATTAATTCAATATTGAAAACATCCACTTTAGAAGAAACAAAATGAATTATTTTCTAGGAATTGAAAAGCAAAACTTTAACTTTATAAATCAAATTAAATTGGTTGTATTCTCACAGTAAACTTATAAAAAAATTATTATTTGTAATTAGAAAACTAGAATATCTATTAAAATTGAGAATTACTTTGCTTCTTCTGATAGAATTAGATTAAACCTCGTGCCAAACCAATAAAAAAAAACTCTTCTTATATAGCCATAAAAATTATTTTTGCAATCTATTAAAATATATGGCATTTTAATTAAGGAATAATGCGGGATTTTTTATTTATGGCAAAGTCAAACTTAGCAATATTTTTTATCTATTTTATCAATAATTTTGATTAAACTCGATCTGTATAATCTAATCAATAGTTATTCTCAATTAATCTTGGAAGAAGAACAACTTACTTGTGTATTGCGATGTACCAGAATGATACAGCCAACAGCAGTACTACGACTATTACAGTCAGCACAACGATTCCTGCTGTCATGCCATTGCTCTTTTCTGGTTCGGAACTTCTTTCTAGCTGAATTGCTGACTTTCCAATATCTTCTACAGTGGCTGAGGCAGCGCCTTCTGCTGTGGTGCTTGTCTCTGGTAGACTCAGCAGCGTTGTACTCTCTGGTGATTGATCACTCGCTAGAAAAAAGTTTTTTTAAAATCATATTTATTCTTGGAGTTTGTGATGTGGACGGTTATATTAAAATTGTTCTAAACAGTTTGGTTCATCTGTAAACAGGATTAAAGTTTTGTGGTAATAATTATACTGTTTATCGATAATCTTCAAAAATTAAAATAAAGAGGCTGGAAATTATAATTATTTAAAAGCTTTTTTTGCTTTTTGCTAGAACATTGCCAGCCTTTTAAGAGTCATTTTATTTTACTAATAACAGAAAGTTGAAAAGTTTTTGTCAAAACTTAATAATAACAAAAAATGCCTCTTACGATAACATGATGGTGGTGCAGTCCAGTGGCCATCAAACTGACAGGAAATGGAGGAGTTTCCATACAAAGTTAGGCCCTCATCGCACTTGTAGCTGGTTTTATCACCGTAGTAATGTCCATTTACTGTTTGTCTGCTCTGGCTTACCATTGGAGGCTCTCCACATCGTATTCCTACAAGCAAATAAATAAATTACATCCAAGAGACTAGTTTGAAGCATTTTTTACTTTTTTACAGTAGTTTGCAGCATAATAGTAATAAATAATTTGCCATTATGGTTGAACTTATTTTTAATACAACTCTTTGTTTTCCAAAGAATTGTTTAATAAAAAATAATTTCATTAATAATGTCTTTTGTTATTTTTATTTATTAGTTTTGTGAAAAGCCACAGTAATTATGGACACCAAGAGCTCTAGATACTGAACAGAACTACTTACTGTGGCAGACTGGCAATGTAGACCAGGTCCCTTCTTCTCCACATCTTGTGAAGTTATTGCTAACCATCCGAAACCCGATATCGCAAACGTATTGAACAGTATTTCCGACAATCGTCTCAGCGGCAGTACCTGATTTGATGTGCCCATTTTGTATAGTAGGATGAGGTCCGCAATCTCTGCCTAAAAATGGTTACATAACCTCGGTAATTGAATATCAATAATACAATTTGCAGTTATGAATTTTATTAAAATTAGATGTTTGTTCATCTGGTTCTGACACGTTCACGTACCGACGCATTGAGGAAGGACGGTCCAAGTTTTGTTTGATAAACAAGTGATGGTTGTGTCCCCGACGCTATCATAACCTCTCTTACAGAAGTAGGTCACTGTGTCCTTATATCTCAATCCTCTCACTACTGTTTTATTTGTATCAATGTTTTGAACCTGTGGTAGCGGTGAGCAGATAACTCCTAAAATAGGATAAGCACTGTAATATAACTCTTTCAACATTTTTTCTCGGCATTTCTAAAGAGATACATAAATTATCAAAATGATAATGAATCAAAACTATGCCTGACTCAAAATCTGCAAATTCATAAAAAAATATTTTGGTTCTTAAACATTTAGATTAACAAAACGCAAATTGCAAAAATGACAATAAATAGGTGTGAGATTGAATAAAGATAAAAATAGATTAAAATAAGATCCATGATTTTCTGCTGATGAGCACAAATAATGGAATAAGAATAAATAAATGATACATACTGCTGCATGGACGGCCCGGAGTCACATCAGGTCTGTCCCAACTTCCCGATGGAGCACATTTTATTGTGTAGTTATTCTCTGTTTTGTTTATAAAAACTAGTTGTCCATACACGTCTCTAATGTACGACCCGTATCTGTTCCGTAGATATGTGCCTGAAGATACATTTCTTTCATAGCCTATTCCACAGTTGCACCTCACTTGTGTTGGGTAAAACGTCGGGGCTTCCTCGCAACTCATTCCTTCATATTTCGTCAAATATCCACAGTCTTTAGCTGCAAAAATATTAAAACAAAAATCAATACATTTATTACAAAAATTCATGGCATATGATGCATTTTGTTTTTCCAAGGTGATGGAAAAATATTTTGAACTATTTTCACTGCAACTGAAAAGAAAAGTTTTGTCACCGATGCGATCCACTTACGTTGACACGTTTTGTCCGGTAACACCCACTTTCCTTGCGCGTTGCACTCAATTTTCACCGAAGTTGAGTTGTCTGGGAAACGATATCCAGGTCTACACGTCGCGTTCACATGATCTCCATAGTATCTAATGGATATACCAACAACATTAAAACCATTCAGCAGATTCATGATATGTAGCAGCCAAATACATCAAATACAAATTGGCAAAATTTCAATGACTGACATCCATGTACATACATATCCTTTGTGTTGTAAGTTGTTGTGTATGCCACGTAAGTGTAATAGTATGCACATCCGTTGATTCGGCGGGTACGATCATAGTAGGTACAATACCGAGATTTTACAGTTCTTGTGATAAAGTCCGTATCGGTAGTAGCATTTTCTACCTGAGGAACACCTCGGCACTGGGCGCCTGTAAAAACAACGTTTGTCAATATGGCCTCAAAGTTTTATCAATAGACTGAGATATGATTATAGAATATAAGTTCACTCACGAGCGCACGTAAAGTTAAGGTTGCTCCAAACGCTCTGGTTTCCCATAGTAACGCAAGCTATAGTGCCAACACCTTGCACAGCATAACCTCTGGTAGTGTCGCAGGTATAAACTGCTGTTACATAAGGTGTTACTGCCGAGGTAGTTGTATTTATTACCACATTAGAATTGGCTACAACTGGTGGTGCTCCACACCGATCTAAAATATTTCAAGATTAATAAACACTTGGACCAAAGGGCATCAACAGTTTGCTAAGATTTGGCATGAAAAAGTATGCCTCAAGGAAAACATTGAATTTTTTACCTTCTCATCGGTGAGAACAATCTCTATCGATATAAAATGAAGGATTTTGTGCAACAATATTGTTGTTGTCATTTATTTGTGGCAGATACTCTGCCAAAGTTCATTACTGCCGAAAATTTGTTTACATTCTAGAGGCAAAGAATACATTAGGAGTTCAATAAATTAAACAAAACAGTTTCTGTGTAACTAGAGTTTGACTTTTTTACCAACTTCTAATTATACTAAAAAAAATCAGAAAAATATTTATTTCTCATTTCATCTATTACGCAATAATCTTAGATGCTTTTCATAACAGCTAAAAGTTTCTAAAGAAATTAATTCTACGGAACTTACTTGCAGTAGCATCACCACCAGCAAAAAGCAGCAAAATCACAAATGCAGCAGATAACGCTGCCATTTGACTTTCTCCAACAAAAGGCTGCCGAATAAATATCTACTGAAGATGCCTAAATGTATCACGCTTGTACCTTCATTAGCTGACACAGCAACCACAGTTTGTTCCTCTATTTATAATACTGGCCCACATAGAATGCAGTTTATATGATTGAAAGTACAGTTAAGGGGTCAAAGGTCACTTGAGCTTCAGGTCCACACATAACTGTCATTACTAAACACGCCTTACAACATTTTCTCACAAAAAAACGTAGGCTATGAACCATGTAAATAAATGACATTAGACGTATGGCAGCCATTCTTGATATCTATGGAAAACCTGAGACAAAATCAGATTTTTAGGTATCTTGAAATTACTTTAGTAAGTTACTAACCTTTAATAGAAGTGGAGTGAAGTTGGCGAATATTAGGCTTTGGGGCTGCTAACGAGGCATGATAATTCGATCATAGTTTGAAGCTCTCTATTTCGAAAAAACAAATAAAGTGAATAGTTATCGTAAATAGCCAGATGTTTCGCGAGGCAGTGTTCAAGCTCGCGAAAAAACTGACTATCTGTAGTATCTCTTATTACTTATGCATTTCTAGAGCCTATTTAACCAAATAGTTAAAATTGTGTCTTTGAATACAGCAAATGGAAAGCAAACAATTTTAGTTATAGTAAAGTTTCAGCGAGCTAAATTATGCCATAAGTTTTTCAGGCTTAATACATATTTATATATATATTGGTGTGCATCATTGTGTGTGTGCTTGAATGCCTGTACAACTCCCCTGAGAGAGAAAAAACTGCTGTACAAACAGTTTATTGGATCATTTAGTTGTGAGGTCGAGGATTGGTTTTGTTGTTTGTTCTAAACCCAAAGGTTTTTTTTATTTATTTTAGTTTACTGTAAGGGGAGATAATTTTGAAAAAAAATCCCATTTTGCAAATTCCCGTGTTAAATAAGCAATTCAATGTTGGTATGACTGATATTAATTTCTTCCAGTATGCATAGACTATATCATTCATTCACGGTATTTTGTTTTTATCAATTAATTCAGTTATACAATATAATTAATAAGTAAGTTGAATATGACTAGTGAGAAGGTGAGGTGAAGGGTAAGAAGCAGAACAAGGTATTATGTATATATAGGGTTGATGTGGCTGGTGACCTGACATCTGTTGATTTAATTACGGAGGTATTGACCGGGCAATCAATGAGTTATATAATCAATTCCCACTGGATAAGTTGTAGTTTTTCCCAGATTTTCACAACAAGGTTCAAAGTACTAGAGTACCTAGTAGTGCTTTACATCAGCAATGATGGTATATAGATCCATGTTTGCTTTTCTTTGTAAAAAAAAACAACTTGATTAACAGCTGCCAAGCTGTAACTACTGGTTTTAGCTTTGCGAATACATAAAACCTCAGTTGAAGTTCTGTGAGGTCTTTCTAAAAATAGTTTGCTCAGGTTTTTACTTCATATATGAAAGTCACTGATGCGGATGAACATCAGCAAGTGAGTAATTATCCCAAGAAATTCTGCAATAATCTTGCTAATTTAATCGGTTAAATTTAATTATGGATGAAAAACTGCATAATCAAAAACTTATCAAAGTTTTTTTACAAAAATATCAAAAATTCTTTACGAATGAAAGTATCATTTTGAAAAAATTTATTTCAGTGGCAAAAAGTAATATGTAATCCTCAAAAAAAGATCAAAATGGAAATATTCTTTTGGTTTGACTTATTAAATAAACCGGTTATGGCTGGCACAAGATTTATGACAACTGCAAAGTTTGTTAACATTTTTCAACAATATAGTTATTTTATTTATGATTTGTTTATTTAAGATTGATGTTGTTCAACAAGCGGCATCAGTTTACATATTGTAGGTAAACAATAACCAATGAGAAATGTGTATAATAATGGCTAAAACAAACAGGTGTACGCTATAAATACCTCAATTACACCGATGAGAAATCAATATTTTCATCTTCAAATAAAGCCAGAGCTTTTACGTGTTGCAAACCGTGTTACAAAAAAACATTGGCGGACAGTAATTGACCTAAAAGCTGTGTGGCTAGGTTGCAAGACAGATTCCGCTGTAAAAACTTAACAAGAGAGAGAAACGTCAGACAAGAGAATTGTTAGCGCATGCTGAAGTGCTGGGGTTGTTGCAATGCAAAAGACACTTGAAGAAACACTTTAGACATCTAATTGAAGGATAACACAATCATTTGTGGTTGTTTCATCATTTTTGCTTCCTTGTCTCGGAGCTAATTATTTTTGCCTTTGCTTGCACATTTCTTGATTTTTTGTTGTTTTTGCAGAAACTAAGAGATTTTTGGCCAGGTTTAACCACAACATGTTCTTATTTCTTACTCCTGGAATGATAACGATTAGCAGTGGGTTATTTTATGGTAATAATAAAATGAATCAACGCATGACAACTTCCGTACTAGTCGCTGTCCTACGTAGATCTTTGAAGGTAAACAGGTCGAAGATACAAGATTACACGAAATGAGCTGTCTGAAAATACATGCGTGGGAGAATGGAACTTTGAACAAGGGTGCTGAGAAATAAGTGGAAACTAATTCGAGTGAACAATGTCAGTAGTGGCCAGATATCTGAGGTGTTTGACATCAGAGTTTCTTCCAGTCCTCTCAGTTGACCAACAAAATTAAACCATCTATAGTATATAATTGTATTTGAGGTTTCTACATATTCACTTGACTTCAAGCTTCAAGAACTTTTGAACCCGCTGATTATATTAAAAAGACTTGCTACTTGCATTAGTCAAATTCAAGCTTATTTGACACGTTTACATTGCTATATCAAAAAACTAAATATGTTTTTAAACCAAAATTGATTTCTTTCAGAAAACATTGTCTACTGACACCGTGTGTGTAGAAATGCACAAATTCCTCGAATTTTTATATACTCTTAGGATTTTCACAAAACAATTATCTGAAATCCCAGGTGTAAGCAATTACTTATTACTAAATTGATACCTCGAAGTGATTGGCTAATAGCCGGATGTATCACAGCCAATAAGGTGCTGGGATCTAAAGCCACAGCACAGAAGGGGACGGCTGGTGGTTTAGGCTGGTACGTAAAGTTTCTGTCTAATGTAAACAAAGTTGTTTTGCTAGCTAGAGCCACGAGTTAAAACAGTACCTTGGGAAATAAATTATTGCACTCACCTCAATGATTGTCAATAGATAAACAAATTCGCTGAATTTGATGAGGAAATGAATCATATTTTTGGCAGCGGGTAAGATAAACATTCAGTTACTTCTGAAGATGTTTTGATCCAGTATCAACTATTAGCTACTTACTACCCACTGGTGTATCTTTCACCAATAACAAAACATATTTTGACTGCGCAATGTCTGCACTCAATAGTCTGCGCTGGTGAATCTTCCCGTTCTCAAAGAATCACAAAACAAAGTCTGGCATTTTTGTGCCCTGCAACCATACAATCTCGTACAAACTATGTATACACAGCAATTGATTGGCATTAGCTTAGCAATTGCGTGATTTTGCAGCTTCTGTTTTTGGGGAAAATCACCAATTAATTGCTAGCATTTTATTTGAGGTTATCGCCAGGTTTTGATCGAGATGAAAAAATGTCAAACCAAATTTTTCATCAACCATGCACAACTCACAAAGGACATATCACTGTTTCCATTAGTATTATCCATCGCCTCGATCTATCAATAATCAAATAACAGTTAGTCCGTTATCATTTGTAGGCATAAGTTTGGCCGGAATCGCTGAAAAATAAACAGTGGTAAACAATTGTGAAATTTTGGGGAGAGATTTCCCTTATCAATAAAAGAATTGCTGGATGGGTTGCTAGTGTACATGTACTTGAGAGCAGGATGTAAGCATTGACATCTACAGCATTATCTTAGGCAGCATTCAGCTTTTTTAAAACAGATTCATGCATCTTAATAATTGCAACATATTTCTAACGTTTCGTAACTTGCAATTATGTAAACTGGGTCTGCAAGGCCGGTTAATTAATTCTGCGTTTTTCATTTGCTTATTGTGGCATTACTGTCTATTACGGTTTATTATTATCATTATGTATTATTGATGTTTTATTTTCATTTTTTTTTGCTTTCTGAAGTTTTGGTAACATGAAATTTTTAAAAAAAATTTGAACACAATTTAAATCATATTTTGTGTGCAGTACAATACTAAACAAGTAAAGGTATAGGGTTCAAATTTTGTAGATTTATCAAAAGTTAAGTTTGAAGCATTTTATTGGCTATCCTGGCAGCACATAGCAGAATTTTCTTTCATGAATTCTTTACACAAGATGAGAGGTTGGGGGGGTGGAGGGGGGGTTACTATAGCTGTATTCATGGCATTGGTGACACTGGTTGGAAAAATAATAAAAAGATAAAAGATTTTGTCAAGAGGTCTGAAAACTCATTTGAAGCCAAATAATATGGGCTCAAAAAAGCAACCCCAGAAGATCGTTCGACCCCTATGCCACTCTCTAATTAAGGCTGCGAACACCGAATGGCCCAGGCAAACACGATGTCATCTGCTACTACGGTTACTTACAGTCGCATTTTACAAGTATTATCATACCTTATGTAGTGTATTTTACCCTCCTTACCATTACAGGAACAATAGAACTTCATACATCAATATAAAAAACATGGTAACAACTCTAGCTTAAACAAAGGTAAAATGCATAACTTTCTATGTCTGGAATATCTGTGTAGCTAATATATGTTGAACAAAAGAAACTCGGTTTAAAATCTGTCAGTTTTGTGTTGCAAGTTGTCATTGTATGCCACAACCTGGTACAGCCTTGTTCTATGCCTTGCATTCTTTGACAATTTGTTTTTCTGGCTCCAGTAATCTGTAAACATTCAACCTGAAAACCTGGCAAAACAAGTCAGTGAATAATTGTATTGGTTGGCAACCCGCCAATATCTAAACTAATAGAAACTTTTTTTAGCTCAGAAATTGTTTGACTGAGAATATTCAACTAGGGTAATTGTAGAAATAAAATAGAATTTTAGTAACATGCACAGATTGTGACCAAATCTCACGCCACACTTTGGCATTTGGTTACTAAACTATGTTGTTTTTTGTTTATCTTCTGTTATGCTTCGCTGACACACAAAAGTCCTTCTGGGAATATTTAGTTTCAATCGAATCTACATTATATCATCTACTTCCGGTATTGAATCACTATGCTTGCATTCCAAACTAAAACAAATTATTTTATAGATTGCTTCTTGCCAAAACTTGTACAGGAAAATTTGTACAGATAAGGTTGTACAGGTAAAGTGCCAAGTGACACAAAGTTTCTAGAATGTTTTTTCATTGACCTGAATCTTTAGTAATGCAAATGTAGAACACACTCCCAGCTTCTCTGCAAGAGCAGATGATTTCAAACTCCATCTGGTAACTATCTAATTTAAATAAAAAAAATTGAAGTTTGTTAGCTTATTATCGTGTATTAAAAAAAATTGTACTAACACGAACTCCATTTTTATTTCTTGTATCAAAATAACAAACATTGTAATCTTTTACAAATCGCCTTTTTGTGTATTTTTTATACTTTTAATCAGATAAAAAGCTTAAATACTTTTGTTTAAAATTAATTATGACTCCACTTCTTTAGTAGTTGGTAAAATAGCAAAACCAACTCCTACTGCAGACAAAATCATATCGCTTCAGAGAAAAAGCTAAATAAGCTTTTGATGCAAGTGATACTGTAAAATAGTAATTTGAACACCTCATAAGTAAAACATTGCCAGGAGTAGAAAACTCTCAATACTAACACCGGTAGGAAGATTTGAGACACTTTGTGGCACCTTTCGTTGGTCACAAATAGCTGTGATGTACCTGCAGGCAAGTTTTTTACCTTAAAAGATAAGATTGCATAAGTTTTTATCATTTAATCAATACAGAATTCTGGGAAAAATTCTTACAGCTTTCATTTGGTTGTTAACAGATAAAAAACCTGTAAAGCGGTTGACGCATTCTAATTGATTGAAATACTTGTTTACCTCATACAGCGCAAGGGTAGGAAAAGTTTTCCAACTTTCAACGTTGCTTAAGATGTTTGGCTGTTCTCTGTGTAGCTTATTTTCTGAGTTAATGGTTGAATAACCCGGCTGGTGGGTGGCGTGTAGTGTCGTACATCTATGGACTGGTGGGTAACTTGGAGTGTGGTACATCTATGGACTGGTGGGTAGTGTGTAGTGTCGTACATCTATGGACTGGTGGGTAGAGTGTAGTGTCGTACATCTATGGACTGGTGGGTAGCGTGTAGTGTGGTACATCTATGGACTGGTGGTAGCTTGTAGTGTGGTACATCTATGGACTGGTGGGTAGAGTGTAGTGTGGTACATCTATGGACTGGTGGGTAGAGTGTAGTGTGGTACATCTATGGACTGGTGGGTAGAGTGTAGTGTGGTACATCTATGGACTGGTGGGTAGTGTGGTACATCTATGGACTGGTGGGTAGTGTGTAGTGTGGTACATCTATGGACTGGTGGGTAGTGTGTAGTGTGGGACATCTATGGACTGGTGGGTAGTGTGGTACATCTATGGACTGGTGGGTAGCTTGTAGTGTGGTACATCTATGGACTGGTGGGTAGAGTGTAGTGTGGTACATCTATGGACTGGTGGGTAGTGTGTAGTGTGGTACATCTATGGACTGGTGGGTAGCTTGTAGTGTGGTACATCTATGGACTGGTGGGTAGCTTGTAGTGTGGTACATCTATGGACTGGTGGGTAGTGTGTAGTGTCGTACATCTACGAACTGGTGGGTAGTGTGTAGTGTGGTACATCTATGGACTGGTGGGTAGAGTGTAGTGTGGTACATCTATGGACTGGTGGGTAGTGTGTAGTGTGGTACATCTATGGACTGGTGGGTAGAATGTAGTGTGGTACATCTATGGACTGGTGGGTAGAGTGTAGTGTGGTACATCTATGGACTGGTGGGTAGCTTGTAGTGTGGTACATCTATGGACTGGTGGGTAGTGTGTAGTGTGGTACATCTATGGACTGGTGGGTAGCTTGTAGTGTGGTACATCTATGGACTGGTGGGTAGAGTGTAGTATGGTACATCTATGGACTGGTGGGTAGTGTGGTACATCTATGGACTGGTGGGTAGCGTGCAGTGTGGTACATCTATGGACTGGTGGGTAGTGTGGTACATCTATGGACTGGTGGGTAGAGTGTAGTGTGGTACATCTATGGACTGGTGGGTAGAGTGTAGTGTGGTACATCTATGGACTGGTGGGTAGTGTGGTACATCTATGGACTGGTGGGTAGCGTGCAGTGTGGTACATCTATGGACTGGTGGGTAGCTTGTAGTGTGGTACATCTATGGACTGGTGGGTAGAGTGTAGTGTGGTATATCTATGGACTGGTGGGTAGCTTGTAGTGTGGTACATCTATGGACTGGTGGGTAGTGTGTAGTGTGGTACATCTATGGACTGGTGGGTAGTCTGTAGTGTGGTACATCTATGGACTGGTGGGTAGCTTGTAGTGTGTTACATCTATGGACTGGTGGGTAGCTTGTAGTGTGGTACATCTATGGACTGGTGGGTAGTGTGTAGTTTGGTACATCTATGGACTGGTGGGTAGCTTGTAGTGTGTTACATCTATGGACTGGTGGGTAGAGTGTAGTGTGGTACATCTATGGACTGGTGGGTAGAGTGTAGTGTGGTACATCTATGGACTGGTGGGTAGTGTGTAGTGTGGTGCATCTATGGACTGGTGGGTAGTGTGGAGTGTGGTACATCTATGTATGCTAAGAACTAAAAAACATTTCGAGTTTTTAATCATAATAAAATTAAAAGGAAATGAAACAGCGTTAAACCACAATTTTTTCACAACTACAAAAATCCCAAAATCCCAACTGATGCAAAATTAGTTGAGAGGTATGTTGATTAAATTTAAACTAAAAACTTGCATCTTTGTTTTATCCAGAACTTGAAAATGGTTTGCAGTTTTTTGCTAAGTATTTTTGTTACAAACGTTTGACAGCACTTATATGATAAACAAAGTTTTAGCTGGGGATGATGTTATCATCTGAAAACAAAATCTTTTGGTCAAATGGTGAAAATTTTTCTTTAGTATAACAATGTTACCATCACTAGATTTCATGCGTCAAAGTTTTGAAGGATTTTCGAATTGCAGATTGTTGAAATCTTCAAAGATTTGATTTGGAGTACCTCCATTAAAAGAACTATTGATATCACGCAGAGTTGTCTACACCAAAGAGAGGATAACTATGCAAAGTTATGGTTTTTGTATTAGTGATTTGCCAGTTTTTTACTTCATGGTATTGTTGTGGCGAGTCATCAGCAATTTCTAACAAAATTATGTCAATACGAGAATAATAATTTTTTTTACAAGAGTGTGTTGTTACCAGAGTGTTAAAATTTCAAATCATGTGGTCTAAAATTAATTGCTAACATAGTGAGATGGTTTTTTACGACTTTCAATAGCCTACTAAACCTTATAAGTAGTAGTTAGTTTTCAATCTCTGATATAAAAATAAATAATTATTAATTATTATTACTATTTTTATTATTTATTATCATGATAATGGGAGCCTTGTATTTTTTTAGGGCAATTGTCATGAAGGATGCTCAAGTTTAACATAAATAATAACTTATTTCCAATAATTTTTCATAATTTATAATAATTTGTTATTATGAAATCTAAAATGTTTTCAGCTCCCATCATCCTACCATTGTTTTAAATCTTCAGAGAGTTGGGAAATTGCACCCCTAGCATTGATGCAATCCAATATCAAAGTCTTCAAAACTGCAAACTTTGGGTAGGCTCCCATGATTCGTAAGAAATTTAAATAATCTAAGCACTTTTTCAAAACTTTGACTAATGGAAATCTAGTGCATGTGATCATGTGAGCATGAAACCACATGAATGTGTGGACATGAAAGTTAAAAGTTTTCTGAGGCTTATGATACTGCAACATTAGCTTAAAAGGCATTTCACACAAACAAACTTTGTCTAAAAAAAAAATTCATCCATAAACATAACGATATATTACTTGAACTGTAATCCATTAGTGTGTCCTCACACAATCAAGATTTTTGTCGGTAAAGAACAATTCAAAAAGATATATATTATTTATTAAATGCATTGCTGTCCACTAAGGATTTTTAATTGCCTGTTTACAGGATTTTTATTAATAATTAATTTAGCCCAACTGCAGACAAATACAGGACATTGCTTGAGATTAGGGCCTTTCTGATTGTGCGCTAGTGACATTATATAACTGAAAGTGTATTAGTCGTATCATATAAATAGAATTGTAATAATTATATTGTATAACTAAAGGTATGTTAATCATATTTTATAAATAAAAGCATAAGCATATTAGTGCATTATATAAATAAAGGTATACTAGTCATATTGTACGAGTAAAAGTGTATTAGTCGTACTATACAACTAAAAGTGTATTAGTCATAGTATACAACTAGAGGTGTATTAGTCGTATTCTATGACTAAAGGCATGTTATATAACTGAAGGTGTATCAGACATATTATGTCACTAAAGTTACATTAATCGTATTATATGACCAACAGTGTATTAGTCATATTGCATAACTAAAGTTATATAAGTCATGTTAGACAACTAAATGTATATTACTCATGTTATGCAACTTGAGGTACAGCAGTCATATTATATAACTAAAGGTATGTTACATAACTGAAGGTATATTAGTCACATCATGCGACTAAAGATATGTTAGTCATATGATTAAAGATATATTAGTCATGCTACTCAACTCCAGGTATATTAGTCACATACTTAAATGCGTGTTATTGCGGCTAGCTTTATCCTGGATATACATTACATTTCTCAAAATTGGCTAATTTTTGTCATAACTCTACTTTGTATGTACACTGTTTACTTTAGCAGGCTTTGATGCTTTGCTTTGCTATAGTAAGTTTGCTTTTGGTTGCTTCAGCCATAAATAGAACCACCAGGCACTTGCTGCTGAGCTATTCTTCCTGGGTAATGATGCTGCGGCCACCAGCCATTTGTGTGATTTATGGTTGCATTGAATTTTTTCAGCTGTTCATTATTGGCAAGTTTATACTAACCTGATCTTATCCAAGAAATATGAAAAAACCAGTCAAAATATGCTGCGTTGTTTACTTAAAACTTACGTCACAAACTCACCTTTTGCTGGTGATGTTTCAGACAACCTGTCGATCAAGGGTGATTTCCCATTACGGATGAGATGTGGGATTAAATAGCACATTCAAAAACCCCGTCGATGAGTGCCAAAAAACATGGTAGTAATGGGCAAATACAGACAAAGTGACAGAAAAGTTAGAGAGAGTCATTGAGAAGCGGAAGTAACCTTCACTCAGCAGTCTCAAAACACATTTCGACTAGCCAAGCTGTTATAATTTTGTTCTCCCGTTCTCAAATCTTGACATTCATTAAGCGTCATGTAATAATTATAACAACCGATAATATCATTGTGATCAACGTTTTTTATAAATAACTGGTACAGTGGGCTCGCATTAGCTGCACTGTTTTTGAAGACGCAGCCAAATTTCATGATGTCTATGTTAGAGAGGGCAAAGAGCTTCTGTTAAACGACAGATTTTAGGGTCCTCAGAGACTGTCAATGGCTACCTTATGCCTAGTGTTTCCAAAAGCACCTTATTATGTCGAATGCAATGCTTTGTCTGTATAACTAGGTGTTCATTATTGATGCAGCTTTGAAGATTCGCTTTTGTTCTGCATTGATTTACTTGCTGTACCCACAGCGAACCAAGTATCTTGGTGCTTCACTATTTGCTGCGCTGCCAGAGGTCCAGGTCAGAGCACTGATTTTCTTAACTTATAAACTATTATTTTCCAAGGCTCCAACCATCGGGCATTGTGTAAAAGCTATATTTTATGCGGAGTAAATCTGTATAGCCAGTTTGTTTTCAATATCTTTGCCTAGAGATGCTGCTCATTTGCCTACCTAACAAGGCATAGATTGTATTGCATATAAAGTACCAACTTTACGTACTGGTAAATACTCTTGCAACAAGTTTAAGCAGAATCAGCAGCATTTTGCTTTTTCTATCGTATTGTTTTATACATGAGCATTATTATTTGAGTTTTATTCAAATTATTTTATCATCATTAAAGATGTGATAATAATGGCAACTGTACTTAATTTTTGTTAAATTGGCAAATAAGCTGATGTAAAACTTTTCCACATGACACTGTTGTCAACCCAATGTAGTCTTTACTAGAACAAATATAATATTCCTATAACGTACTGTAACAAATATCTAAGCAAAGTAAGGTTTCTTTATTTTTTTATGGAATGAGTAATTTGTTCTCTACAAACAGTTTCACTCGACAAAACTTAGTTTTGTCTCTTTCTATAAGCACCATCAAGAATTTTTCCTGCAGGCTTTATTGATTTTTTCGATGATAGTAAAGAATTATGTAATGAAATACAGTTTTGATTTGTTCCAAAAAAGCATACTTTAAATGCAAAGTTGTAAAATAAGCCCACTCATGTACATCAATAAGTTTAATTAGAAGGAGCTTGATCACGTAGTAATAAGCCTTAGATGTATCGACCGGTTGCTTTCAAAATTAGAGACAAGAGAGGATAACTGTTAACTTCCATGCTTATATTTTTTGTTATGTAAAAGTATCTTTTGTCAACATAAGAATATAACATTATTTTGAAATAATTATTATTAATTATTTTTAGCAGGCTTGGGCCCCAAATAAACCTTTGACCAAATTGGCAGTTTTTTCATTGATCAACCCTTTTTTTATTTCAACCCAATTAAAAAGTTTTATTCCTGCTCCCTCTAGTATCGTTTTATAAGTTTAACTACATTGATAAAAAATTTCCCTAGCACTTGGTCTCCAAAAAATTTGGCTTGAGTTTTTATTTTTGTATATTATTAGAGCAATTCAGTAACAAAAAAATAGGGTATGTGATATCTTGTTATAATTACGGCAACGATATCTCGGAAAATTAGCAATTCCAATTTTTTTAGGGCTGTATCAAAGCTGAATGTATTTTTTATCTAGCAAAGGCTGTAATTGTGAGTGATGGAGCACAAGTGCAGGGGTTTTACTAGTGTGTGGCTTTTTGAGTGAGCTATTTTTGAGCTATTGCCTTTAAAACGTTATTCAAGTTTAATTCAGCTCGCTTTCGGAATAGCTACTAATTGGTAAGTCAGCTTTCTATATTATATGTGGAGGCACTAGCCACTCAACTTTAGATAGCGGACATTGGAGACAAGTTATGTCAAGTGAACAATAAGTTTATACCTTCTTGATACTTTTTTGGTTTGTGACTTTTTCTTCTTCATCATCAACTATTATAATCAATTATTGTAATAATGGTCTTTTTTCTAACAAAACAAGTTTTACTGCCACAGGGATTATTTCTGGCTAGTCATTCGTACCACAAGAATACAGTAATCTATTTTATTTCCCATAATGTGTGAGTTATTTTTATGTTGGCTATTCTTTCGGTCTTGTGTTTTAATGTTACAATGATGATTTTGTGCACAAAACTTACATTACCCTTTGTACCTTGATTTGTCTCAAGCCTGTTTGTTTTTGTGCATAAAATTACCACTCCACAGACTATGGTACTGCATAACACAATGAAAGATGGAGAGCTCAATATTGTAATGGATTCCGGTCTGTTACCACGGACATCCACTAATCTCGAGTATTCTACCTCTCTCCAGAGGGGACACTGTGCTAACCGACAGTGACAACTGTATAGGGCAACCGAATTACCCGGTAAGGCAAGAGCCCATGGCTCAAACAAACAGCACCGAGTAGTGTTTGTTATAATGGCTTTATTCTCTAAGCTGTCCTGAGGGTAATTATTCCTCTAGGGTTTAGCAATATAAGAGTATATGCCATGGCAACATTGTAATTAATGCAAAGATTAATAGTGGGTGCTCTCCTTTTGTAGGAGAGCTGACAAGCACAAAACATATAGCAGTCAATGCACAGGAAGTATATTGACCAATACAGTTAACTATATAAATAACAAACCAATCAACAATGCAATGTGAATAATAAAGGGAGGTGCCAAGTGGCTAAGGGCGGAGTCCTTTCTCCTGATTGTCCAATGAGCAGTCCTGCAAGGCTCCCAGGCTGTACGTAGGGTTGGGTCCATGGAGTTGGTAGTTTAAGGGTGAGTACTTCCTGTTCTCGACCTTGACTAAGTTCTTATACACATTTGAGGATCCTCCTCTAAGGCGGCCATCTTGTGCCGGCCCAGTACAGCTATACCGGGTCGGTAGGGGTCACTACCGACCCTGCAGGGGTCACTACCGGCCCTGCTCACTACGCCACCGGCACAGTAAGACTTTCCACCCAACAGCTGTTAACCGAACGCTGTGGGTGAAAGTCCAGCGTATTGTCTCGCAAGGTTTCTAGCGTAAACGACCTGTTCACTACTAGTGTGCATCAAAATCTACCACAATATACAGGTGGTTATTTGACTGCTTAACATCATCATTGTATACCTAGGTTTTGTTCGTAATAATCAGAAATCATCAGAATTGTCGGCCTTTTCTGTTTTAAACTGTTCCCAACTTATTTCATATATAAAACAATTATATTAATCACTAGGTCAACCTCCTTCTAACCAAACTCCGTGTGTACATGCACTTTATTTCACGGTTTATCCTGATGTGCAAGATGTTACAGCACAAGTTCTTTCACTACTTGGTAAGTAGAAGCTTCTCCAATGTTGGTAAGAAACTTTTACCGCTTTTTTTGTTGATTTTTATGTGTTGTATCTGAGCATGCGGTCAATCTGTAAGCTACTTGTTCACCAGAGAGTGAGATACAGTATTTATTTCCGTCTGTAACATTTTATTAATGAAATTTTTGAATGAAATGTAAATTTATAGAAGTTGACAATCCTAGGATTATGTATATACACTGGATGCATCTCAGTTGAGTAGAAATCAGGGTGGAGATCTGTGGGGATTTTTTGTGAAATAGCTTTGTGGTTTGCAGCACAATGAATTCCACAGGTGAAGTGGTTGGTGAAAGGCTGGAATCGGTGATGAATTGATTAGCAAACGTCCTAAAACCATTCTAATTTTTTCAAAATTAAAAATGTTTTGGCAAATCCTCATATAGTGTTTGCCAAGTCAACAGAAATCTAATCTGCTGTGAATTAGAACTCGATGATTAGTTCACTAATAAAAATAATAATATATTGGTAACAGATCAAATATGTATGTTTCAGTATCATTCCAATTGCTAAAAATTGCCAAACTTTATGAAATCCAAAGTGTTTTCAGGCGACATGAACTCACACCAGACATGGTAAACTTAGGATTTAAAGTTAACTTCCTTAGTGAAGAAAAACTTGCAGGCAAATAAATTGATGCAATTCTATACAGGTAGCTTTGGTACACTCCCTATGTAATTCTGACTCAGAACTACTCAATACATTGTTAATAAATGAATAATAATGTTAAAAACAGAAAGTCAGCCCTTTTATGTCTGCTACTATTGCCTTGAAAAAAACACAAAATTCATTTGTGCCTAAGAGACACAACGCTTGTTTTCAATCGTTTTATAAATTGTGTGAAAATATATATTTAACTGCTTTATTTGATAAATCAAAGGTGTTTTGGAAAAAACCAAAAGCGCATTGCACAATACTTAGTTTTAAACAGTTTAACCAACAGTTGTACATTTTTTTAGACACAAACAACAGATTTAAAAATAAATGCACTTTATTATCAATTTAAATTCCCAGAACATAACTAAGGGTTGAGGATTGCTGCTGTTGCTAAGGATGCCTACACTGTTGACGTAAGCAAGTATCAGTCAACTGAGATTCCCTGGGTAGAATGTAATGAATCCTTATTTACAGATTAGGAGTGGAAAGATGTTTACCCAGCATAATTTAAATTAAATGTTCTAGCAACTTTTTATTTTACGTGTATAATAAGTTTTACATAATGTGTAAAAACAAAGTTGACTCGTTTATTAAGCACTGGAAATTGTTAAATTCTTGAAAGGAAATCGAAAAAAATTTATAAGCTATTTTCACACGAATACTTAAAAGATATTTTAGTCTTGGTTACGCTCCTTCCTCGGCATTTGAAAGTTTTTTATATAAATAAACTGTCAGTCGCTGTCTTTAAACAAAAGTGCCAAGCAATGTAAATACTACCCTCGAGTCGAATCAACTATTTTACGACTTCAGAATTGATACACGAGTCGTGGGATACCTAGCAATGGCTACGCTTACACATATAGTTTGTGCTCTCTCACTGGTTGCAGTAACTTCTGCTAATAATAATTCTTCTCTTCGTAAGTCTATTTGCAAGTATTTTCATGTCGATTTCTTTACTACAACTTATAGAGGACGAAAATTCTTCAAATGTCTTCATTTCTGTTTTTTGATGTTACTACAATTTTTCATTGGTTACACTTTTTGTAGGTTTGTACAATCAGTGTGGAACACCACAAAATGTCGCCAATGCCTCTTTCATGATCAACGAAACATCATCTCCATTTGTGACAGCAGTGTACACTTGTCATGCAGAAGATGGTTATGTATTAAGAGGAAACAATACAATATTTTGTGTTGAAGTCTTTGGTTACAGTATCTGGAGTTCTGTTAACTTCACCTGTGAACGTAAGTATATAATTATATATAACTCATCTCATTGAAGGCTACAAAGTTTCACAAGGCAAAGGGTGTAAGTAAAAATTAAATGCGGCTCTAAGCAAAAATAAAATTTACTGACCGCTTTTGAGCATTTTTCTAAAAAAGTTTCCATACTAAATTTTATGTTGACGTAGAGAGAACAAAAAAATATTTGTGTGCTTAAAGCGAGTTTCATTCTTGAACCTTCTCATGACTTGAGTGTAACTACTTAACTCACAACTTGAGTGCCTTGAGTACAATAACTTGACTAAAACAGGTATACGCTGTTCAAATGACCCTGTTGTGGAGAACTCTACCACAACGACAGATTTTAAAACGAGAGTTCGGACAACAAAAAGATGCTCATACTACGACAGAAATCAACGACTATATGGATGTAGCTATTCAGGTCAAACAGTAAACATCTTTATAAACAAACCTAAGAGCGTGTAAGTTACCATAAGTAAATACAAAGTGTGAGATTTATACCTGAAATAATACATCATGTAACCGAGAAATATTGTCAGATGTTTGACACTCTATGCAGGTACTATGGAGAACATGTGAATGTCACTTGTGCACGGGGATATGAGTATCCAGATATGACTCCTAAAACAAAGATAGACTGTGATGTCAATGGACAATGGGTGTACCCTAATAAATCCTGTCAGCGTATGTATGAAGCTTTCATTAGGTCAGAGACTATCAATTGTGTTGTCAAGAATATAGTTTCGATTGGCTTAATACAGATCAATTTTTTGTCATGGACTTGATTATGCCTGTGCATGTCTTTATATGAGTTAGTAATCCTACGTCAGATTAGAAACTGTTTTCATTAAAATTTGAGTGTTTCATGGTAAAGCTTGATTTCCAGCAAAAGACTGTGGACCAATATCACCAGTTGAAGGAGTGACATGTGATGAAGGCCCCACCACCATTTACTTGACTCAAGTAACTTGCAGGTGTAATCCAGGCTATGAGAGACATGCAGGGACTCGTGACTATAGGTATGGCAGATATGGTGGCTATATTCGTAGAAACTTGACACACAACAGCTATAATATCAGCTGCACATATTCAGGAACCTGGTCTAGGCCCGATGATAACCGGGCTCAGTATTGTACGAGTGAGTATTATAAGCTTCTGTCACTTCTGATATCTTGTCTGTGAGACATAGAATGTTTATCATTTTTTTTAAAGTTTTCAAATATTTATTGCGTCAATTATTTTAAACCCTGATATGGGCATCGAATATTAAGATTTTCAAACTATTTTTTTAGTTAGTTTACAGGCATATAGATTGTTTTTTGAGAAAACAGTTTCTTGATATAAAAGGAAAACTTAAACATATAAAAAACAGGGCATGCGCCTGTAAGAGAACAAATGCAAGGAGCCGCTAGCATTTTCAAAAACCAAATGACTAGAGCAACATAGTTATTTCCCCAAAATAAGACAACACCAAATTTATAACAGAGTTACCTCCTGTAGAAAAGACAACTCTGCTAAAATAGCCGTTTTCATAGTAATGATAACTTATTATTGTTCCTGATAAAACATTTATCAACAACTTTTAGAGTAGTAATTTATTGTTCTTTCTTCTGTAACAAAAAGTTTGTTGTTCGCATTCTGAGATAAATTTTTCAACTTTAGTTTCATTTATTTTTTAGATGTTTCAATGACAATTGTTCCTATATATTATAATAAAACCCAAAGCTGTGATTTAGTTGAGTTATATTTACTATTAATGCTAACAACTTTTACAAAAAACTCATGCGATTAAAAACCATCTTTTAAATTAATTAATTTCCCTTAGTAGTGACTTTTTTGTTTAATTTTTTTTAACTTGGCGATTGCAATTTTGGTTCGACTAAACGGTATTATTTATTATTACTATTATTATTATTATTGTTAGTAATATTTCAATTTACCATCTCTATGTCTGAGAATGAATACCAATCCACCATACTGCAATCTACACTTTTAATTTTCAAACGGGGCAGAGAAATCTGAATTATATATTGGGGAATTAGAGCTAATTATAGGTATAACAGGAAATTAATTTTGCGATTAATCAAGATCAATAAATAGGAAGATATAATTAATCTTGACTAAATTTCTTCACCTTGTCACAGCCTTAATAAGACCAAGCGAAAACTTTATAAATATTTAACAGAATTAGCGAATTTGAAAGCTGTTTTCAGGACCATGTTTGGGAATGATCATTGCAGTCCCATTGGCATAAACCTTTGCATTATTTTGGTACGTCTGTAGTCTCTACCATTCCGTGGTGGGCACTCTAGCTGATGGAAGGTAGCTCTAACTTCACTCCAGCAGGTCTTTAATTGTGCTACAGATTTCCATGAGCCACCGTTGGTAAAACCTGATAGGTGTGATAACTAGGTGGAGCCTGTAATGGTGGGATGAAGTGATCGAGATTTGGTAATTTTTGAGGGATTTCTAAAACGTAATTAATTTTCTAGTGGTTTACAAGATCCTCAAATGGCATAATCTTGATGTTCTTTTTGCATGTAAACCAGTTTTCTTGGGAGATATTGTGGTGGATTTTGCTAGTCACCATAAGTGGCCACTACTTCTAAGGCCCCCCTGATAGCCTGTAGGCTTCAGGCATGCCTTCTATAAGCAATTACCAAGTCCAGTATTAATTACTCATACAAGCAATAGAATCATTGTGTACTATACTAGCACAGGGTGACTACTACCCCAGCTATGGATAATCATCCCGGGTCAGCAACAAGATGGCTGACATAGCCTGAGGAAAGGAACATAGCCTGAGGAAGGGAACATAGCCCAAGGATCTCTAGGACCCGGATTCCAGGTGATTACTAGCCTCAGAAGTAGAGAAACCTGGATCAAAAGCCGTAAAAGACCAAGAACTGTTGAAGAGAGAGATACCAAGCTATTACTGGCTGGAATGTCTATAGACTCTGCTCCTTACTTCTGGCCACCAATTTCCTTCAACTTATTTACCTATTAATTATTGGCTAGTATTTTTATATGTATTGTTATTGGTTGTTGGTTGGAGTGTTTGGCAAAATAGGCCAAACACTTCCTGTCACTTCCTGTAACTCTGCTTATAAAAGGCAGAGCTTTTGTTCAGTTCAATGCAGTTCATGGCATGTCATTTTTGTGTTGCCACTTTTTATTTTTACAAGGATAAATGCTTATACTACTCAAATGTGCTGAGTCTATGTCTGTGCCGAGGGCTAGCTACAGTTGTTAAAGCCGAGGGTTCTCTTTTACAGCTAGTTACAAGTGCAATCCCAGGACAGGGTCACCTCCGGGGAGAGGTTAACTGTCAGTTTTCAGGCCTTGGGAGGCTGACTGTCTTGTTATGCCGGCAGACAGCAGGTTGCCCGGTGACAACATTAGTGGTGAAGTAGCAAGACACTAAAATCCGCTACAATGTAATTTGTGGTTTCTTCTAATACAGAAGTTTACTGCCCAAAACCACCCCGGATAGACTTCTCACAGCATGATAAAACACTAGAGACAGGATGGAGATATGAGGACACAGTGACCTACTTCTGTATTACTGGGTATGAGAGTAAAACCAACACAACAATTAGCTGCCAAGCAAATAAAAATTGGACTGTGGTACCTAGATGCATCAGTAAGTGCTCGGATCTATCACTATAAATTATACATTTTGCTTTGCTTTTTCAAAAATCTGATAGGGAAAATTTTTTCTTTTTTCTAAACATGTCTGATCAATGATAAACACGAGCATTTCTTGAAAAAAAAAGCTAGAAAAATGCACTGCTGTTATAAAAAAAAAACAGATTATGCTATCAAAGCCTTTGAATTTATGTTAACTTTAAAGCTGTTATTTAATTTTTGTCAGTAAAATTTTTATTGTAATTATGAAAATACTGGACTATCATCTACATGCTTTATTAAGCATGTTAAAATGCTAATGTTATTAGTTGACAAGAACGAACCAAGATTCTAGCAGTTTTTGGTGCAAAAATGAATGCAATTATACCAAAAAGACTGGAAAAATTTTTTTCAAGTTATTTACACCTATTGACTGGTATCTAGTGTTTCCTTTTTCTTACAGGGAAAGATTGTGGTACTCCAGTTGTTCTAAGAAATGGACATGTAACAATTTATAGCAGCACCAGATTTGAAGCACTCGTTTTCTACTCTTGTAATGTTGGGTATCGAATGGTCGGCGCAAACTCTTCGAGGTGTGGTGAGGCAGGAAACTGGTCTCCAATACCAATATGTCATGGTAGGTGCAAGATACCCCTAGCGGCTTGGTTGATTGATAGTCTTCTTTTATTCAAAATGTGTACGCTTCTAATCAGTTATAGATAGAGCCTTTAGCGATATTTTGAGAATTACTGAACATTAAACACAAGAAAAATGTGTTTATAACTTTAGTACTTGTAATTGTTTGTCTCATACAATTTTTGCTCTAAACCCAAAAAACTTCAAAAATAGACGTTTTGTCTGTTAGCAAATAGTGAAAGTTTTTACCTTTCTGACTTTTTCCAAAGCAAAAACTGATTTTAAGTTAAAATTTGTGCAGTAATTTTCTTTTTTGGGTGTTGGAAAGATTATAATTGAGGAATTATAACATGTCATCAAATATGGCTGAGAATGTTTTGAAATGAACAGATTGGACTTTGCTCATACTTCTTATACATAAAAATGAGATTTACCAAATTTCCTGACATTGCAGGGATCCGATGTAATGCACCACCACTGATATCAAACGGCAGACGTACAGTCAGGGGACATTACTACCCTGATACAACAGCTTACCTCTGTGATGTGGGGTTTACCTTGTATGGTAACTCTACCATCTACTGTCAGTTTGATGGACATTGGACCGCTGCTCCAGAGTGCCATGGTAAAGTAACTTACTGCTTTGAAGTGCCAACATCAGGTTTTGTTAAACCAAGATAATGAGAAAATAGAATCAAACAATTTTGATGCCATATAACCTAAAAATACCTGAATTTAAACTGTTTGAAACCTTTGTAAGCCTATAATGGCGTCTTTATTCGCAATGGGAGAAGGTTTTTTTTAAGTTCCCACAGAGTTTGTGTGTGTTTCTGTACAAATATAGGCAGGCTTCATAGTTTATTACAAACAAACAAAAAACATAAATGCTATAATATGTATTATTTTTTTTTTAAAGAGTTTATGAGTAGAAAACTCTGCGAGGGCTTCTGTTGGATTATTTTGGTTAGAATTATGTTGTAGTTTAAAAACGAGACTAACAAGAAACTTTTCTTATAAGTACTTGTATAAAAAAATTTAGTCACCATATTTGAATAATATTTTAGCCATTTCCTGTGGAGCTCCCCCTACAGTGAGTCATGCTACGCTTCTTATCAAATCTGGGTTCCAGTTTGGAAATACAGTAGACTACCACTGCTTTAATGGATACATCCTGTCTGGTTTAAAGTTTGTAATCTGTCTTTCTACTGGGCAGTGGAGTGACCCACCCTCATGCTTACCTCCAATTGTTCCTCAGTCTAGGCCAACATTCCCCTTACCTCACCAACATGGCAGACAGAACACACAGAAACCTTCTACCAGAGTGACAGCCTTGGTAAAGACTACACAGACTTCCACAACACCTGTTGTACCACCAACTCGGTCACCTACCACCGTTTCATCAGCTCCAATAGACCTTTTGCCTGTTACCATGCGATACTTTACTCACCAAGTTTCACTTGCAGAAAAGTCTTTTTTGGTTTACCTTCCAACTTCAACTTCAACATCCAAAGTGACGAAAATGGCAACCTCTGAAACTTCAAAGAAAGTGGCGAAGTTTGAAGATTCAAAACCCGTTTCCTCTGACACACCAGAAGCAACTGCCCAGCAATCGCACTCACAAGGGCATAGTGGGCTAACGACAGGGGTAGTGGTTCTTGCTGTCATATTTGCTCTGATTTCGATGGCTGTCTTTGTCAGATATGTTGTGAAGCTCAGGTATGAAACTTTAATGTTTAGCTTTATTTAAATACGTTTGAAATGAATAATGGCATTTTTCATCATGTAATACTCGCAGCTATTTGAACTTAGGCTTGCCAAAGTTTATAGCTCAATTCTCGAGATAAAATTAGATTCATAAAAAAATTCTTTGACCAATCAGCCTGTATGTACAGACACAATTGTGTGATTTCCAGCACAGTGAATCACTATTTTCATGAAGGGAAAGCAAAAAAGAATTAAAGCACTGATATTCGGAAGCTGAAGCTTACCAAGAACAGATAAATTCTCTTTTCGGTTTCATCTTTTTTACAAGATGTTGAATGAACTTTAACGCCTTTCCGCTTCTCCAGGTTGTAGCGGTTTTCTTGCCTCATAAAAATATCAACCACTAGACAAAAGAACATAAACGTGAGCCATAACCGTCCCATGACAACTCTGGTGTGTGCTTGTAGGAGACGTAGAAGTCATGACATTGTGACATCCGTAGGCAATGCTTTGTACAGGAGTGAAGGGGAGACAACCACTCTATATTCTTTCAAGGGCTCACTAGACGCTGAGGAAAATGATGAGACAAGTAAAACCAGCTAACTCTTCTTCCTTGTATTGGTGTCATCCATTACTCAGTTTCAGTGAATGCTTTTCATCTATTGTTATAACAAATTGATATATGCGTACAAAAGGTTTTATCATTTTATTTGTTATAAACACAGGAAATGCTAACATAATGTGCAAGAAATGCTAACATAATGTGTAAGAAATGCTAACATAATGTGTAAGAAATGCTAACATAATGTGCAAGAAATGCTAACATAATGTGTAAGAAATGCTAACATAATGTGTAAGAAATGCTAACATAATGTGTAAGAAATGCTAACATAATGTGTAAGAAATGCTAACATAATGTGTAAGAAATGCTAACATAATGTGTAAGAAAAATAAAATGTTACTAAGCTATTTTTTATATTCATGGCTGCTATATTTTGCAGAAAAGCTTTTTAACTGTGAAAAAATAATCCAATATATATTGTATTATATTTCATGGTAAGTTTGAAATGGTTTTAAGTTAGATATAAGTTATATATTTAGCCATACAGATATAATCTGTATGGCTATTGTTTTAGTAGGTTTTATTATTATTATTATTATTATTAGCCATACAGATATAATCTGTATGGCTATTGTTTTAGTAGGTTTTATTATTATTAGCCATACAGATATAATCTGTATGGCTATTGTTTTAGTAGGTTTTATTAGCCATACAGATATAATCTGTATGGCTATTGTTTTAGTAGGTTTTATTATTAGCCATACAGATATAATCTGTATGGCTATTGTTTTAGTAGGTTTTATTATTAGCCATACAGATATAATCTGTATGGCTATTGTTTTAGTAGGTTTTTAGCCATACAGATATAATCTGTATGGCTATTGTTTTAGCTGGTTTTATTATTAGCCATACAGATATAATCTGTATGGCTATTGTTTTAGTAGGTTTTCGTATTATTATTTTTCTTTCGCCGCATTCTAACCACCAGATTTCAGTTTCTGTCTTCTTCTATAACTACAGATTCGCTGATCAAAACTCTTTAAAAATTAGTTGGTTACGTAGGGGCACATCTGGAGATTAACGAAATATTTTTTTTCAAGTTAAAAAAGTTACCACGTCACAGCTATTCCACTTTTCGCAGGCTTCTTCAACAGTCATTTTCGTTCAATAAATGCTGAATAACTCTATCACTTTTCATCAAAACTGCATGATATTTATATGAGGGTGTGCGGCTATGGCAGCTGTACACAGGCATCGAAAGTTTTCAATACCAAGTTTACAAGGTTTTCAAGGAGTGGCAATTTTTAGTGATTTTCAGAAAATTTGAACTTTTTTATTGGAAGAAATTCCAGTCTAAACTGTTGAAATACAAGTAGATATGGCAGGTTTTCTCACAGCAGGAGCCTATTACGACGTTAAGTCATGACACGACGTCCTTAAGCGAGCTGCAGTTGGATCAAGGACCTTATGAAGTGAGCTGCGTCGTGACACAACGTCATAGTCTGCTCAAACGAAGAGAGGCATTAGCATTGAGTAACTTACTTGGAATGTTGCCAAGTGCATGTGTACTTTGACAGTTCATTCAGACAGTTGCCTGCCATCTCGGAGAAGAAAACTCCTAATAGAACCCTCATATTGTTTTTTAACTTCTGAACCGTTTGTGGGAAGTCGCTGAAACTTTTTTGCAATCAAAATCATGTGTGCATGTTTTACAGCAAGTAATGCAGTATATAATGGTTTCACTCCACAACACTTTCTTCCATTAAAACTCAAAGCAATACCAGTTTTTATTGGTTCTTACGTTGATCATAACCGATCTTGGAAAAAACTTCAATTCAGTCACATCGACTAACATTCCGAAAAAATAATGAACAGTAGTAATATATGAGCAGAACTGGGTTGTTTATGTTTTTGAATGTTAAACGATAAACAGAGAGGACAATTCATAAGTTATATGTACATATATCATCAAATTGCGCAGCTTGTCTCATCTAGCGGTTATGTTCTGTCACTATAGTAACTGCCTAAAAACTTTGAGAGTTTTGTTGAGAGGGTAACTCCTAAAATAAACCAGTTTCCGTCTTGACAAGGAAAGTTAGTCGTGTAAAAACAATTGAATGCGCTCATAATCATTCAAACCATGAGCTGCTTACTTGGAAAGCTGCCAATTTACTTTGCATCATGTAATTTCATTAATAGCTGCGTTTTCAATCAGATACCGAGAGGATAACTCCTCAAAAAGTGCATTTTCACCATAACTTTTGAACCGTAAGTCGAATTTGAACAATTTTTTTTTCGTTTAACTGTGCATTGGTATGGCTTTTAATTTCTAAGCAGAGAAAAAGAAATTTGAAAGTTTGGTTGAGAGGGTAACTCCGAGAATAAATCAATTCCCTTCTTGGTCAGGGAATTAAGTCGTACAAAAACAACTTGATACGTTCATAATCATTCAAGCCATGAGCTGCTTACTTGGAAAGCTGCCAAGTTTCTTTTTACCATATGAAGTTACTAATAGTTGCCTTTTCATTTGAATACCGAGAAGATAACTCCTCAAAAATCGCACTTTGCTCCATAACTTTCGAACCGTAAGTCGAAAATGGACAATTTTTTTTTCGTCGGACTGAGCATCTGTATGGCTTTTAATTTTTCTACAGAAAAAATAATTTTTTCTAGTTATTATTATTATTATTTTTCTTTCGCGAAGTTTCTTCTTCTATAACTACAGATTCGCTGATCAGAACTCTCTAAATATTAGTTGGTTACGTAGGTGCACATCTCGAGATTAACGAAATATTTTTTTTCAAGTTGCGAAAGTCACCATGTCACAGCTATTCCACTTTCCGCAAGCCTCTTCAACAGCCATTTTTGTTCAATAAATGCTAAATAGCTCTGTCACTTTTCATCAAAACTGCATGAATTTTATATGAGGGTGTGCAGCTATGGTAGGTGTACACAGGCATTAAAAGTTTTCAATAGTAAGTTTACAAGTTTTTTGAGGAGAGGCAATTTTTAATGATTTTGAGAAAATTTGACCTTTTTTGCTGGAAGAAATTCCAATCTAAACTGTGGAAATACAAGCAGATATGGCGTGTTTTCTCACAGGAGGGGCCTATTAGGACGTTATGTCATGACACGACGTTGTTGAGTGAACTGCAGTTTGATCAACAACGTCGCGTCATGACACAACGTCATAGTCTGCTGTAAGAAATTCCAATATAAACTGTTGGAATACAAGTAGATATGGCAGGTTTTCTCACAGGAGAGGCCTATTAGGACTTTAAGTCATGACACGACGTCTTTAAGCAAGCAGCATTTTGATCAACAACGTTGTGAACTGAGCTGCATAATGACACAACGTCATAGTCTGCTCAAACGAATAGAGACATTTGCATTGAGTAACTTACTTGGAATGTTGCCAAGTGCATGTGTACTTTGACAGACCATTTAGAGAGTTGCCTGCCACCTCGGAGAAGACAACTCCGAACGAAACACTCATATTGCTCTTTAACTTTTGAACCGTTTGTCACAAGTCACTAAAACTTTTTTTAATCAAAGCCATGTGTGCATGTTTTACAGCCAATAATGCCGCATACAATGGTTTCACACCACTACACGCTCTTCCATGTAAACGCAAAGCAATACCAGTTTTTATTGGTTCTTACGTTGATCATAACCGATCTTGGAAGACACATTGATTAAGTCACATTGACTAACATTCCGAAAAAATAATGAACAGTAGTAATATATGAGCAGAACAGGGTTGCTTATGTTTTTGGATGTTAAACATTATACAGAGAGGACAACTCTTAAGTTATATGTGCATTTAGCGTCAATATGCACAGCTTGTCTGATCTAAATGTTATATTCTGTCACTACAGTAATTGCCTAAAAACTTTGAAAGATTGGTTGAGAGGGTAACTCCTAAAATAAACCAGTTTCCGTCTTGACAAGGGAAGTTAGTCATGTAAAAACAATTGAATGCGCTCATAATCATTCAAACCATGAGCCGCTTACTTGGAAAGCTGCCAATTTACTTTGTATCATGTAATTTCATGAATAGCTGCGTTTTCAATCAGATACCGAGAGGATAACTCCTCAAAAAGTGCATTTTCACCATAACTTTTGAACCGTAAGTCGAAAATGGATCATTTTTTTTTCGTCAGACTGAGCATCTGTATGGCTTTTAATTTTTCTACAGAAAAAATAATCTTTTCTAGTTATTATTATTATTATTATTATTATTTTTCTTTCGCGAACTTTCTTCCTCTATAACTACAGATTCGCTGATCGGAACTCTCTAAAAAATAGTTGGTTACGTAGGGACACATCTGAAATTTTATGAAAGTATTTTTCTCGAGTTAAGAAAGTAACGGTGTCACAGCTATTCCACTTTCCGCAAGCCTCTTCAACAGCTATTTTTGTTCAATAAATGCTAAATAGCTATGTCACTTTTCATCAAAACTGCATGATTTTTATATGGGGGTGTGCAGCTATGGTATATGTACACAGGCATCAACAGTTTTCAATAGTAAGCTTACAAGTTTTTCAAGGAGAGGCAATTTTTAATGATTTTGAGAAAATTTGAACTTTTTTGCTGGAAGAAATTCCAATTTAAACTGTTGAAATTACAGGTAGATATGGCGTGTTTTCTCACAGGAGGGGCCTATTAGGACGTTATGTCATGACACAACGTTGTTGAGTGAACTGCAGTTTGATCAAGGACGTTGCGTCATGACACACCGTCATAGTCTGCTGGAAGAAATTCCAATATAAACTGTTGGAATACAAGTAGATATGGCAGGTTTTCTCACAGGAGAGGCCTATTAGGACTTTAAGTCATGACACGACGTCTTTAAGCAAGCAGCAGTTTGATCAACGTCGTTGTGAAGTGAGCTGTGTAATGACACAACGTCATAGTCTGCTCAAACGAATAGAGCCATGAGCATTGAGTAACCTACTTGGAATGTTGCCAAGTGCATGAGTACTTTGACATACCATTTAGAGAGTTGCCTGCCATCTCGGAGAAGATAACTCCGAACAAAACACTTATATTGCTCTTTAACTTTTGAACCGTTTGTCGCAAGTCACTAAAACTTTTTTAATCAAAGCCATGTGTGCATGTTTTACAGCCAATAATGCCGCATACAATAGTTTCACACCACAACACGCTCTTCCATTTAAACTCAAAGAAATACCAGGTTTTATTGGTTCTTACGTTGATCGTAACCGATCTTGGAAGACACATTGATTAAGTCACATTGACTAACATTCCGAAAAAATAATGAACAGTAGTAATATATGAGCAGAACAGGGTTGTTTATGTTTTTGAATGTTAAACATTCTACAGAGAGGACAACTCTTAGGTTGCATGTAAATATATCATCCAATTGCGCAGCTTCTCTCATCAAAATATTATGTTCTGTCACTATAGTAACTGCCTGAAATTTTGAAAGTTTTGTTGAGAGGGTAACTCCTAAAATAAACCAGTTTCCGTCTTGACAAGGGAAGTTAGTCGTGTAAAAACAACTGGATGCGTTCATAATCATTCAAACCATGAGCTGTTTACTTGGAAAGCTGCCAAATTGTTTTGCATCATGTAATTTCATTAATAGCTGTGTTTTCCATCAGATACCGAGAGGATAACTCCTCAAAAAATGCATTTTGCTTCATAACTTTTGAACCGTAAGTCAAACTTGAACAATTTTTTTTTCGTTGAATCGTGCATCTGTATGGCTTTTATTTTCTCTACAGAGAAAACATTTCAGTCTAGTTATTATTATTTTTCTTTCGCGAAGTTTCTTCTTCTATAACTCCAGATTCGCTGATCAGAACTCTCTAAATATTAGTTGGTTACGTAGGTGCACATCTCGAGATTAACGAAGTATTTTTTTTCAAGTTGCGAAAGTCACCATGTCACAGCTATTCCACTTTCCGCAAGCCTCTTCAACAGCCGTTTTTGTTCAATAAATGCTAAATAGCTCTGTCACTTTTCATCAAAACTGCATGATTTTTATATGAGGGTGTGCAACTATGGTAGATGTACACAGGCATCAAAAGTTCTCAATAGTAAGTTTGCAAGTTTTTCAAGGAGAGGCAATTTTTAGTGATTTTCAGAAAATTTGAACTTTTTTGCTGGAAGAAATTCCAATCTAAACTGTTGAAATACAAGTAGATATGGCATGTTTTCCCACAGGAGGGGCCTATTACGACGTTATGTCATGACACGACGTTGTTGAGTGAACTGCAGTTTGATCAACAACGTCGCGTCATGACACAACGTCATAGTCTGCTGGAAGAAATTCAAATATAAACTGTTGGAATACAAGTAGATATGGCAGGTTTTCTCACAGGGGAGGCCTATTAGGACTTTAAGTCATGACATGACGTCTTTAAGCAAGCAGCAGTTTGATCAACAACATTGTGAACTGAGCTGCGTAATGACACAACGTCATAGTCTGCTCAAACGAATAGAGGCATTAGCATTGAGTAACTTACTTGGAATGTTGCCAAGTGCATGTGTACTTTGACAGACCATTTAGAGAGTTGCCTGCTACCTCGGAGAAGACAACTCCGAACGAAACACTTATTTTGCTCTTTAACTTTTGAACCGTTTTTCGCAAGTCACTAAAACTTTTTTTAATCAAAGCCATGTGTGCATGTTTTACAGCCAATAATGCCGCATACAATGGTTTCACACCACTACACGCTCTTCCATGAAAACGCAAAGCAATACCAGTTTTTATTGGTTCTTACGTTGTTCATAACTGATCTTGGAAAACACATTGATTCAGTCACATTGACTAAGATTCCGAAAAAAAATGAACAGTAGTAATATATGAGCAGAACCGGGTTGTTTGCGTTGATTGATGTTACACATTCTACAGAGAGGACAACTCCTAAGTTATATGTGTATATATCATCAAACTGCGCAGCTTGTCTCATCTAAATGTTATATTCTGTCACTATAGTAACTGCCTAAAAACTTTGAAAGTTTGTTTGAGAGGGTAACTCCAAAAATAAACCATTTGCCGTCTTGACAAGGGAAGTTAGTCGTGTAAAAACAACTGGATGAGTTCATAATCATTCAAACCATGAGTTGCTCACTTGGAAAGCTGCCAAGTTGTTTTGCATCATGTAATTTCATTAATAGCTGCGTCTTCCATCAGATACCGAGAGGATAGCTCCTCAAAAATCGCATTTTTCTCAATAACTTTCGAACCGTAAGTCAAAAATGGATCATTTTTTTTTCGTCAGACTGAGCATCTGTATGGCTTTTAATTTTTCTACAGAAAAAATAATCTTTTCTAGTCTTATTATTATTTTTCTTTCGCCGCACTCTAACCACTAGATTTCAGTTTCTGTCTTCTTCTATAACTACAGATTTGCTGATTAGAAGTCTCTAAAAATTAGTTGGTTACGTAGGGGCACATCTGGAGATTAACGAAATATTTTTTTTCAAGTTAAAAAAGTTTCCACGTCACAGCTATTCCACTTTTCGCACGCCTCTTCAACAGTCATTTTTGTTCAATAAATGCTGAATAACTCTGTCACTTTTCATCAAAACTGCATGATATTTATATGAGGGTGTGCAGCTATGGCAGCTGTACACAGGCTTCAAAAGTTTTCAATACCCAGTTTACAAGGTTTTCAAGGAGAGGCAATTTTTAGTGATTTTCAGAAAATTTGAACTTTTTTAGTGGAAGAAATTCCAGTCTAAACTGTGGAAATACAAGTAGATATGGCGTGTTTTCTCACAGCAGGGGCCTATTAGGACGTTATGTCATGACACAACGTTGTTGAGTGAACTGCAGTTTGATCAACGACGTTGCGCAGTTAGCTGTGTCATGACACAACGTCATAGTCTGCTCAAACCAATAGAGGCATTAGCGTTGAGTAACTTGCTTGGAATGTTGCCAATTGCAGTTGGATCAACAACGTTATGAACTGAGCTGCGTAATGACGCAACGTCATAGTTCATTCAAGTGAATAAAGGCATTAGCATTAACTAGCTTGCTTGGAATGTTGCCAAATGCATGTGTACTTTGACAGGCAATTCAGAGAGTTGCCTGCCATCTCGGAGAAGAAAACTCCTAACAGAACCCTCATATTGCTTGTTAACTTCTGAACCATTTGTTGCAAGTCACTAAAACTTTTTTTAATCAAAGCCATGTGTGCATGTTTTACAGCCAATAATGCCATATACAATGGTTTAACACCACAACACGCTTTTCCATTAAAACTCAAAGCAATAACAGTTTTTATTGGTTCTTACCTACGCTGATCATAACCGATTTTGGAAGACACATTGATTCAGTCACATTGACTAACATTCCGAAGAAAAAATGAACAGTAGTAATATATGAGCAGAACTGTGTTGTTTGTGTGTATTGATGTTAAACATTAAACAGAGAGGACAACTCCTAAGCTATATTAACATATATCATCAAATTGCGCAGCTGGTCTCGTCTAATTGTTATGTTCTGTCACTATAGTAACTGCCTAAAAACTTTGAAAGTTTTGTTGAGAGGGTAACTCCTAAAATAATTCAATTTCCGTCTTGGTCAGGCAGTTTGGGCGTATAAAAACAACTTGATGCGTTCATAATCATTCAAGCCATGAGCTGCTTACTTGAAAAGCTGCCAACTTTCTTTGTACCATGTAAAGTTACTACTAGTTGCCTTTTCAGATGGATTCCGAGAGGATAACTCCTCAAAAAATGCATTTTGCTCCA
This sequence comes from Cryptosula pallasiana, assembly GCA_945261195.1. Taxonomy (NCBI): domain Eukaryota; kingdom Metazoa; phylum Bryozoa; class Gymnolaemata; order Cheilostomatida; family Cryptosulidae; genus Cryptosula; species Cryptosula pallasiana. The sequence continues at coordinate 12,752,715 of OX183132.1, forward strand.
TAACTTTTGAACCGTACGTCGAATTTGAACAATTTTTTTTTTCATCGAACCGTGCATCTGTATGGCTTTTATTTTCTCTACAGAGAAAACATTTTAGTCTAGTTATTATTATTATTATTATTATTTTTCTTTCGCGAACTTTCTTCTTCTATAACTACAGATTCGCTGATCGGAACTCTCTAAAAAATAGTTGGTTACATAGGGACACATCTGAAATTTTATGAAAGTATTTTTCTCGAGTTAAGAAAGTCACGGTGTCACAGCTATTCCACTTTCCGCAAGCCTCTTCAACAGCTATTTTTGTTCAATAAATGCTAAATAGCTCTGTCACTTTTCATCAAAACTGCATGATTTTTATATGGGGGTGTGCAGCTATGGTATATGTACACTGGCATCAACAGTTTTCAATAGTAAGTTTACAAGTTTTTCAAGGAGAGGCAATTTTTAATGATTTTGAGAAAATTTGAACTTTTTTGCTGGAAGAAATTCCAATTTAAACTGTTGCAATTACAAGTAGATAAGGCGTGTTTTCTCACAGGAGGGGCCTATTAGCACGTTATGTCATGACACAACGTTGTTGAGTGAACTGCAGTTTGATCAAGGACCTTATGAAGTGAGCTGCGTCATGACACAACGTCATAGTCTGCTCAAACGAATAGAGGCATTAGCGTTGAGTAACTTGCTTGGAATGTTGCCAATTGCAGTTGGATCAACAACGTTATGAACTGAGCTGCGTAATGACGCGACGTCATAGTTCATTCAAGTGAATAGAGGCATTAGCATTAACTAGCTTGCTTGGAATGTTGCCAAATGCATGGGTACTATGACAGACCATTTAGAGAGTTGCCTGCCACCTCGGAGAAGACAACTCCAAACAAAAGACTTACATTGCTCTTCAACTTTTGAATCGTTTGTCGCAACTCACTAAAACTTTTTTTAATCAAAGCCATGTGTGCATGTCTTACAGCCAATAATGCCGCATACAATGGTTTCACACCGCAACACACTGTTCCATTAAAACTCAAAGCAATACCAGTTTTTATTGATTGTTACGTTGATCATAACCAATCTTGGAAAAAACTTCAATTCAGTCACATCGACTAACATTCCGCAAAAAGTAATGAATGAACAGTAGTAATATATGAGCAGAACAGTGTTGTTTGTGTGTATTGATGTTTTACATTATACAGAGAGGACAACTCCCATGTTAAATGTACATATATCATCAAATTGCGCAGCTTGTCTCATTTAAATGTTATGTTCTGTCACTATAGTAACTGCCTAAAAACTTTAAAAGTTTTGTTGAGAGGGTAACTCCAAAAATGAACCAGTTTCCGTCTTGACAAGGGAAGTTAGTCGTGTAGAAACAACTGGATGCGTTCATAATCATTCAAACCATGAGCTGCTTACTTGGAAAGCTGCCAAATTACTTTGCAACATGTAATTTCATTAATAATTGCGTTTTCAATCACATACCGAGAGGATAACTCCTCAAAATATGCATTTTTCTCCATAACTTTTGAACCGTAAGTCGAAAATGGATCATTTTTTTTTCGTCAGACTGAGCATCTGTATGGCTTTTAATTTTTCTACAGAAAAAATAATCTTTTCTAGTTATTATTATTATTATTATTATTATTTTTCTTTCGCGAACTTTCTTCTTCTATAACTACAGATTCGCTGATCGGAACTCTCTAAAAAATAGTTGGTTACGTAGGGACACATCTGAAATTTTATGAAAGTATTTTTCTCGAGTTAAAAAAGTCACGGTGTCACAGCTATTCCACTTTCCGCAAGCCTCTTCAACAGCCATTTTTGTTCAATAAATGCTAAATAGCTCTGTCACTTTTCATCAAAACTGCATGATTTTTATGTGAGGGTGTGCAGCTATGGTAGATGTACATAGGCATCAACAGTTTTCAATAGTAAGTTTACAAGTTTTTCAAGGAGAGGCAATTTTTAATGATTTTGAGAAAATTTGAACTTTTTTGCTGGAAGAAATTCCAATCTAAACTGTGGAAATACAAGCAGATATGGCGTGTTTTCTCACAGGAGGGGCCTATTAGGACGTTATGTCATGACACGACGTTGTTGAGTGAACTGCAGTTTGATCAACAACGTAGCGTCATGACACAACGTCATAGTCTGCTGTAAGAAATTCCAATATAAACTGTTGAAATACAAGTAGATATGGCAGGTTTTCTCACAGGAGAGGCCTATTAGGACTTTAAGTCATGACACGACGTCTTTAAGCAAGCAGCAGTTTGATCAACAACGTTGTGAACTGAGCCGCGTAATGACACAACGTCATAGTCTGCTCAAACGAATAGAGCCATGAGCATTGAGTAACCTACTTGGAATGTTGCCAAGTGCATGAGTACTTTGACATACCATTTAGAGAGTTGCCTGCCATCTCGGAGAAGATAACTCCGAACAAAACACTTATATTGCTCTTTAACTTTTGAACCGTTTGTCGCAAGTCACTAAAACTTTTTTTAATCAAAGCCATGTGTGCATGTTTTACAGCCAATAATGCCGCATACAATGGTTTCACACCACAACACGCTCTTCCATTTAAACTCAAAGAAATACCAGTTTTTATTGGTTCTTACGTTGATCATAACCGATCTTGGAAGACACATTGATTAAGTCACATTGACTAACATTCCGAAAAAATAATGAACAGTAGTAATATATGAGCAGAACAGGGTTGTTTATGTTTTTGAATGTTAAACATTCTACAGAGAGGACAACTCTTAGGTTGCATGTAAATATATCATCAAATTGCGCAGCTTTTCTCATCAAAATATTATGTTCTGTCACTATAGTAACTGCCTGAAACTTTGAAAGTTTTGTTGAGAGGGTAACTCCTAAAATAAACCAGTTTCCGTCTTGACAAGGGAAGTTAGTTCTGTAAAAACCAACTGGATGCGTTCATAATCATTCAAACCATGAGATGTTTACTTGGAAAGCTGCCAAATTGTTTTGCATCATGTAATTTCATTGATAGCTGCATTTTCCATCAGATACCGAGAGGATAACTCCTCAAAAATCGCATTTTTCTCCATAACTTTCGAACCGTAAGTCGAAAATGGATCATTTTTTTTTCGTCAGACTGAGCATCTGTATGGCTTTTAATTTTTCTACAGAAAAAATAATCTTTTCTAGTTATTATTATTATTATTTTTCTTTCGCGAACTTTCTTCTTCTATAACTACAGATTCACTGATCGGAACTCTCTAAAAAATAGTTGGTTACGTAGGGACACATCTGAAATTTTATGAAAGTATTTTTCTCAAGTTAAGAAAGTCACGGTGTCACAGCTATTCCACTTTCCGCAAGCCTCTTCAACAGCTATTTTTGTTCATTAAATGCTAAATAGCTCTGTCACTTTTCATTAAAACTGCATGATTTTTATATGGGGGTGTGCAGCTATGGTATATGTACACAGGCATCAACAGTTTTCAATAGTAAGTTTACAAGTTTTGCAAGGAGTGGCAATTTTTAATGATTTTGAGAAAATTTGAACTTTTTTGCTGGAAGAAATTCCAATTTAAACTGTTGAAATTACAGGTAGATATGGCGTGTTTTCTCACAGGAGGGGCCTATTAGGACGTTATGTCATAACACAACGTTGTTGAGTGAACTGCAGTTTGATCAAGGACGTTGCGTCATGACACACCGTCATAGTCTGCTGGAAGAAATTCCAATATAAACTGTTGGAATACAAGTAGATATGGCAGGTTTTCTCACAGGAGAGGCCTATTAGGACTTTAAGTCATGACACGACGTCTTTAAGCAAGCAGCAGTTTGATCAACGTCGTTGCGAAGTGAGCTGTGTAATGACACAACGTCATAGTCTGCTCAAACGAATAGAGCAATGAGCATTGAGTAACCTACTTGGAATGTTGCCAAGTGCATGAGCACTTTGACATACCATTTAGAGAGTTGCCTGCAATCTCGGAGAAGATAACTCCGAACAAAACACTTATATTGCTCTTTAACTTTTGAACCGTTTGTCGCAAGTCACTAAAACTTTTTTTAATCAAAGCCATGGGTGCATGTTCTACAGCCAATAATGCCGCATACAATGGTTTCACACCACAACACGCTCTTCCATTTAAACTCAAAGAAATACCAGTTTTTATTGGTTCTTACGTTGATCATAACCGATCTTGGAAGACACATTGATTAAGTCACATTGACTGACATTCCGAAAAACTAATGAACAGTAGTAATATATGAGCAGAACAGGGTTGTTTATGTTTTTGAATGTTAAACATTCTACAGAGAGGACAACTCTTGGGTTGCATGTAAATATATCATCAAATTGCGCAGCTTCTCTCATCAAAATATTATGTTCTGTCACTATAGTAACTGCCTGAAACTTTGAAAGTTTTGTTGAGAGGGTAACTCCTAAAATAAACCAGTTTCCGTCTTGACAAGGGAAGTTAGTCGTGTAAAAACAACTGGATGCGTTCATAATCATTCAAACCATGAGCTGTTTACTTGGAAAGCTGCCAAATTGTTTTGCATCATGTAATTTCATTAATAGCTGCGTTTTCCATCAGATACCGAGAGGATAACTCCTCAAAAATCGCATTTTTCTCCATAACTTTCGAACCGTAAATCGAAAATGGATCATTTTTTTTTCGTCAGACTGAGCATCTGTATGGCTTTTAATTTTTCTACAGAAAAAATAATCTTTTCTAGTTATTATTATTATTATTATTATTAGCCATACAGATATAATCTGTATGGCTATTGTTTTAGCTGGTTTTATTATTTTTCTTTCGCGCACTCTAACCACTAGATTTCAGTTTCTGTCTTCTTCTATAACTACAGATTCACTGATCAGAACTCTACAATAATTAGTTGGTTACGTAGGGGCACATCTGGAGATTAACCAAATATTTTTTGTCAAGTTGAGAAAGTCATCATGTCACAGCTATTCCACTTTCCGCACGCCTCTTCAACAGCCAATTTTGTTCAATAAATGGGTGAATAACACTGTCACTTTTCATCTAAACTGCATGATATTTATATGAGGGTGTGCAGCTATGGCAGCTGTACACATGCATCGAAAGTTTTCAATACCAACTTTACAAGTTTTTCAAGGAGAGGCAATTTTTAATAATTTTCAGAAAATTTGAAGTCGTACCAGAAGAAATTCCAATCTAGACTGTTGGAATACAAGTAGATATGACATGTTTTCTCACAGAAGGAGCCTATTACGACGTTATGTCATGACACGAGGTTGTTGAGTGAACTGCAGTTTGATCAACAACGTCGCGTCATGACACAACGTCATAGTCTGCTCAAACGCATAGAGGCATTAGCATTGAGTAACTTACTTGGAATGTTGCCAAGTGCATGTGTACTTTGACAGACCATTTAGAGAGTTGCCTGCCACCTCGGAGAAGACAACTCCACACAAAACACTTATATTGCTCTTTAACTTTGGAACCGTTTGTCGCAAGTCACTAAAACTTTTTTTAATCAAAGCCATGTGTGCATGTTTTACAGCCAATAATGCCGCATACAATAGTTTCACACCACTACACGCTCTTCCATGAAAACTCAAAGCAATACCAATTTTTAATTGGTTCTTACGTTGTTCATAACCAATCTTGGAAGACACATTGATTCAGTCACATTGATTAACATTCCGAAAAAAAATGAACAGTAGTAATATATGAGCAGAACTGGGTTGCTTATGTTTTTGGATGTTAAACATTATACAGAGAGGACAACTTTTAAGTTATATGTGCATTTATCGTCAATATGCACAGCTTGTCTGATCTAAATGTTATATTCTGTCACTACAGTAATTGCCTAAAAACTTTGAAAGATTTGTTGAGAGGGTAACTCCTAAAATAAACCAGTTTCCGTCTTGACAAGGGAAGTTAGTCGTATAAAGACAACTTGATGTGATCATAAGTACTCAAGCCATCAGCTGCTTATTTGGAAAGCTGCCAAGTTTCTTTGAATCATGTAATTTCATTAATAGCTGCGTTTTAAACCAGATACCGAGAGGATAACTCCTTAAAATATGCATTTTTCTCCATAACTTTTAAACCGTTAGTCGAAAATGGATCATTTTTTTTCGTCAGACTAAGCATCTGTATGGCTTTTATTTTCTCTACAGAGAAAACATTTTAGTCTAGTTAGCCATACAGATATAATCTGTATGGCTATTGTTTTAGTAGGTTTTCTTATTATTATTTTTCTTTCGCCGCACTCTAACCACTAGATTTCAGTTTCTGTCTTCTTCTATAACTACAGATTTGCTGATTAGAAGTCTCTAAAAATTAGTTGGTTACGTAGGGGCACATCTGGAGATTAACGAAATATTTTTTTTCAAGTTAAAAAAGTTTCCACGTCACAGCTATTCCACTTTTCGCACGCCTCTTCAACAGTCATTTTTGTTCAATAAATGCTGAATAACTCTGTCACTTTTCATCAAAACTGCATGATATTTATATGAGGGTGTGCAGCTATGGCAGCTGTACACAGGCTTCAAAAGTTTTCAATACCCAGTTTACAAGGTTTTCAAGGAGAGGCAATTTTTAGTGATTTTCAGAAAATTTGAACTTTTTTAGTGGAAGAAATTCCAGTCTAAACTGTGGAAATACAAGTAGATATGGCGTGTTTTCTCACAGCAGGGGCCTATTAGGACGTTATGTCATGACACAACGTTGTTGAGTGAACTGCAGTTTGATCAACGACGTTGCGCAGTTAGCTGTGTCATGACACAACGTCATAGTCTGCTCAAACCAATAGAGGCATTAGCGTTGAGTAACTTGCTTGGAATGTTGCCAATTGCAGTTGGATCAACAACGTTATGAACTGAGCTGCGTAATGACGCAACGTCATAGTTCATTCAAGTGAATAAAGGCATTAGCATTAACTAGCTTGCTTGGAATGTTGCCAAATGCATGTGTACTTTGACAGGCAATTCAGAGAGTTGCCTGCCATCTCGGAGAAGAAAACTCCTAACAGAACCCTCATATTGCTTGTTAACTTCTGAACCATTTGTTGCAAGTCACTAAAACTTTTTTTAATCAAAGCCATGTGTGCATGTTTTACAGCCAATAATGCCATATACAATGGTTTAACACCACAACACGCTTTTCCATTAAAACTCAAAGCAATAACAGTTTTTATTGGTTCTTACCTACGCTGATCATAACCGATTTTGGAAGACACATTGATTCAGTCACATTGACTAACATTCCGAAGAAAAAATGAACAGTAGTAATATATGAGCAGAACTGTGTTGTTTGTGTGTATTGATGTTAAACATTAAACAGAGAGGACAACTCCTAAGCTATATTAACATATATCATCAAATTGCGCAGCTGGTCTCGTCTAATTGTTATGTTCTGTCACTATAGTAACTGCCTAAAAACTTTGAAAGTTTTGTTGAGAGGGTAACTCCTAAAATAATTCAATTTCCGTCTTGGTCAGGCAGTTTGGGCGTATAAAAACAACTTGATGCGTTCATAATCATTCAAGCCATGAGCTGCTTACTTGAAAAGCTGCCAACTTTCTTTGTACCATGTAAAGTTACTACTAGTTGCCTTTTCAGATGGATTCCGAGAGGATAACTCCTCAAAAAATGCATTTTGCTCCATAACTTTTGAACCGTACGTCGAATTTGAACAATTTTTTTTTTCATCGAACCGTGCATCTGTATGGCTTTTATTTTCTCTACAGAGAAAACATTTTAGTCTAGTTATTATTATTATTATTATTATTTTTCTTTCGCGAACTTTCTTCTTCTATAACTACAGATTCGCTGATCGGAACTCTCTAAAAAATAGTTGGTTACGTAGGGACACATCTGAAATTTTATGAAAGTATTTTTATCGAGTTAAGAAAGTCACGGTGTCACAGCTATTCCACTTTCCGCAAGCCTCTTCAACAGCTATTTTTGTTCAATAAATGCTAAATAGCTCTGTCACTTTTCATCAAAACTGCATGATTTTTATATGGGGGTGTGCAGCTATGGTATATGTACACAGGCATCAACAGTTTTCAATAGTAAGTTTACAAGTTTTTCAAGGAAAGGCAACTTTTAACGATTTTGAGAAAATTTGAACTTTTTTGCTGGAAGAAATTCCAATTTAAACTGTTGAAATTACAAGTAGATATGGCGTGTTTTCTCACAGGAGGGGCCTATTAGGACGTTATGTCATGACACAACGTTGTTGAGTGAACTGCAGTTTGATCAAGGACCTTCTGAAGTGAGCTGCGTCATGACACAACGTCATAGTCTGCTCAAACGAATAGAGGCATTAGCGTTGAGTAACTTGCTTGGAATGTTGCCAATTGCAGTTGGATCAACAACGTTATGAACTGAGCTGTGTAATGACGCAACGTCATAGTTCAATCAAGTGAATAGAGGCATTAGCATTAACTAGCTTGCTTGGAATGTTGCCAAATGCATGTGTACTTTGACAGGCAATTCAGAGAGTTGCCTGCCATCTCGGAGAAGAAAACTCCTAACAGAACCCTCATATTGCTTTTTAACTTCTGAACCATTTGTTGCAAGTCACTAAAACTTTTTTTAATCAAAGCCATGTGTGCATGTTTTACAGCCAATGATGCCAAATACAATGGTTTCACACCACAACACGCTTTTCCATTAAAACTCAAAGCAATAACAGTTTTTATTGGTTCTTACTTACGTTGATCATAACCAATTTTGGAAGACACATTGATTCAGTCACATTGACTAACATTCCGAAGAAAAAATGAACAGTAGTAATATATGAGCAGAACTGTGTTGTTTGTGTGTATTGATGTTAAACATTAAACAGAGAGGACAACTCCTAAGCTATATTAACATATATCATCAAATTGCGCAGCTGGTCTCGTCTAATTGTTATGTTCTGTCACTATAGTAACTGCCTAAAAACTTTGAAAGTTTTGTTGAGAGGGTAACTCCTAAAATAATTCAATTTCCGTCTTGGTCAGGCAGTTTGGGCGTATAAAAACAACTTGATGCGTTCATAATCATTCAAGCCATGAGCTGCTTACTTGAAAAGCTGCCAACTTTCTTTGTACCATGTAAAGTTACTACTAGTTGCCTTTTCAGATGGATTCCGAGAGGATAACTCCTCAAAAAATGCATTTTGCTCCATAACTTTTGAACCGTACGTCGAATTTGAACAATTTTTTTTTCATCGAACCGTGCATCTGTATGGCTTTTATTTTCTCTACAGAGAAAACATTTTAGTCTAGTTATTATTATTATTATTATTATTTTTCTTTCGCGAACTTTCTTCTTCTATAACTACAGATTCGCTGATCGGAACTCTCTAAAAAATAGTTGGTTACGTAGGGACACATCTGAAATTTTATGAAAGTATTTTTATCGAGTTAAGAAAGTCACGGTGTCACAGCTATTCCACTTTCCGCAAGCCTCTTCAACAGCTATTTTTGTTCAATAAATGCTAAATAGCTCTGTCACTTTTCATCAAAACTGCATGATTTTTATATGGGGGTGTGCAGCTATGGTATATGTACACAGGCATCAACAGTTTTCAATAGTAAGTTTACAAGTTTTTCAAGGAAAGGCAACTTTTAACGATTTTGAGAAAATTTGAACTTTTTTGCTGGAAGAAATTCCAATTTAAACTGTTGAAATTACAAGTAGATATGGCGTGTTTTCTCACAGGAGGGGCCTATTAGGACGTTATGTCATGACACAACGTTGTTGAGTGAACTGCAGTTTGATCAAGGACCTTCTGAAGTGAGCTGCGTCATGACACAACGTCATAGTCTGCTCAAACGAATAGAGGCATTAGCGTTGAGTAACTTGCTTGGAATGTTGCCAATTGCAGTTGGATCAACAACGTTATGAACTGAGCTGTGTAATGACGCAACGTCATAGTTCAATCAAGTGAATAGAGGCATTAGCATTAACTAGCTTGCTTGGAATGTTGCCAAATGCATGTGTACTTTGACAGGCAATTCAGAGAGTTGCCTGCCATCTCGGAGAAGAAAACTCCTAACAGAACCCTCATATTGCTTTTTAACTTCTGAACCATTTGTTGCAAGTCACTAAAACTTTTTTTAATCAAAGCCATGTGTGCATGTTTTACAGCCAATGATGCCAAATACAATGGTTTCACACCACAACACGCTTTTCCATTAAAACTCAAAGCAATAACAGTTTTTATTGGTTCTTACTTACGTTGATCATAACCAATTTTGGAAGACACATTGATTCAGTCACATTGACTAACATTCCGAAGAAAAAATGAACAGTAGTAATATATGAGCAGAACTGTGTTGTTTGTGTGTATTGATGTTTAACATCAAACAGAGAGGACAACTCCTAAGTTATATTAACATATATCATCAAATTGCGCAGCTGGTCTCGTCTAATTGTTATGTTCTGTCACTATAGTAACTGCCTAAAAACTTTGAAAGTTTTCTTGAGAGGGTAACTCCTAAAATAATTCAATTTCCGTCTTGGTCAGGCAATTTGGGCGTATAAAAACAACTTGATGCGTTCATAATCATTCAAGCCATGAGCTGCTTACTTGGAAAGCTGCCAACTTTCTTTGTACCATGTAAAGTTACTAATAGTTGCCTTTTCAGATGGATTTCGAGAGGATAACTCCTCAAAAAATGCATTTTGCTCCATAACTTTTGAACCGTAAGTCGAATTTGAACAATTTTTTTTTCATCGAACCGTGCATCTGTATGGCTTTTATTTTCTCTACAGAGAAAACATTTTAGTCTAGTTATTATTATTTTTCTTTCGCGAACTTTCTTCTTCTATAACTACAGATTCGCTGATCGGAACTCTCTAAAAAATAGTTGGTTACGTAGGGACACATCTGAAATTTTATGAAAGTATTTTTCTCGAGTTGAGAAAGTCACGGTGTCACAGCTATTCCACTTTCCGCAAGCCTCTTCAACAGCCATTTTTGTTCAATAAATGCTAAATAGCTCTGTCACTTTTCATCAAAACTGCATGATTTTTATGTGAGGGTGTGCAGCTATGGTAGATGTACACAGGCATCAAAAGTTTTCAATAGTAAGTTTACAAGTTTTTCAAGGAGAGGCAATTTTTAATGATTTTGAGAAAATTTGAACTTTTTTGCTGGAAGAAATTCCAATCTAAACTGTGGAAATACAAGCAGATATGGCGTGTTTTCTCACAGGAGGGGCCTATTAGGACGTTATGTCATGACACGACGTTGTTGAGTGAACTGCAGTTTGATCAACAACGTCGCGTCATGACACAACGTCATAGTCTGCTGGAAGAAATTCCAATATAAACTGTTGGAATACAAGTAGATATGGCAGGTTTTCTCACAGGAGAGGCCTATTAGGACTTTAAGTCATGACACGACGTCTTTAAGCAAGCAGCAGTTTGATCAACAACGTTGTGAACTGAGCTGCGTAATGACACAACGTCATAGTCTGCTCAAACGAATAGAGACATTTGCATTGAGTAACTTACTTGGAATGTTGCCAAGTGCATGTGTACTTTGACAGACCATTTAGAGAGTTGCCTGCCACCTCGGAGAAGACAACTCCGAACGAAACACTTATATTGCTCTTTAACTTTTGAACCAATTGTCGCAAGCCACTAAAACTTTTTTTAATCAAAGCCATGTGTGCATGTTTTACAGCCAATAATGCCGCATACAATGGTTTCACACCACTACACGCTCTTCCATGAAAACTCAAAGCAATACCAGTTTTTATTGGTTCTTACGTTGTTCATAACCGATCTTGGAAGACACATTGATTCAGTCACATTGATTAACATTCCGGAAAAAATGAACAGTAGTAATATATGAGCAGAACTGGGTTGCTTATGTTTTTGGATGTTAAACATTTTACACAGAGGACAACTTTTAAGTTATATGTGCATTTATCGTCAATATGCACAGCTTGTCTCATCTAAATGTTATATTCTGTCACTACAGTAATTGCCCAAAAACTTTGAAAGATTTGTTGAGAGGGTAACTCCTAAAATAAACCAGTTTCCGTCTTGACAAGGGAAGTTAGTCGTGTAAAAACAACTGGATGCGTTCATAATCATTCAAACCATGAGCTGCTTACTTGGAAAGCTGCTAAATTGTTTTGCATCATGTAATTTCATTAATAGCTGCGTTTTCCATCAGATACCGAGAGGATAACTCCTCAAAAATCGCATTTTTCTCCATAACTTTCGAACCGTAAGTCGAAAATGGATCATTTTTTTTTCGTCAGACTGAGCATCTGTATGGCTTTTAATTTTTCTACAGAAAAAATAATCTTTTCTAGTTATAACTTGCATTCATTTCTACACAACAACCAACCGACCAATCAAGAAAAAAAACAACAGACTCATTACACAATACTTAGTTTTAAACTGTTTAACTAAAGGGCTGTACAGTTTTTTAGACACAAACAACAGATTCAAAAATAAATGCAATTTATTATCAATTTAAATTCCCAGAACATAACTAAGGGTTGAGGATTGCTGCTGTTGCTAAGGATGCCTACACTGTTGACATAAGCAAGTATCAGTCAACTGAGATTCCCTGGATAGAATGTAACGAATTCTTATTTACAGATTAGGAGTGGAAAGATGTTTACCCAGCATAATTTAAATTAAATGTTCTAGCAACTTTTTATTTTATGTGTATAATAAATTTTGACTTGTTTACTAATTACTGGAAGTTTTTAAATTCTTAAGAAGAAATAGAAAAAAAACTACATGATATTTTCACACAAATCTTTTAAAGATATTCTAGTCTTGGTTACGCTCCTCCTCAGCATTTACACAATCTTTATATAAATAAACTGTCAGTCGCTGTCTTTAAACAAAAGTGCCAAGCATAAACAGTACCCTCGAGTCGAGTCAATTATTTTACAACTTCAGAATTGATACACGAATCGTGGGATACCTAGCAATGGCTACGCTTATACATATAGTTTGTGCTCTCTCACTGGTTGCAGTAACTTCCGCTAATAATAATTCTTTTCTTCGTAAGTCTGTTTGCAAGTATTTTCATGTCGATTTCTTTACTACAACTTATAGAGGACGAGAATTCTTCAAATGTCTCAATTTCTGTTTTTTAATATTATTAGAATTTTTCATTGGTTACACTTTTGTAGGTTTGTACAATCAGTGTGGAACACCACAAAATGTCGCCAATGCCTCTTTCGAGATCAACGAAACATCATCTCCATTTGTGACAGCAATTTACACTTGTCATGCAAAAGATGGTTATGTATTGAGAGGAAACAATACAATATTTTGTTTTGATGTATTCAGTTACAGTATCTGGAGTTCTGTTAACTTCACCTGTGAACGTAAGCACATGATTATATATAATTCTCTCATTGAAGGCTCCAAATTTTCACAAGGCAAAGGGTATAAGTAAAAAATAAATGTGGCTCTGAGCAAGAATAAACTGTATTTGAACGCTTTTGAGCCTTTTTCTGAAAAATCTCAAAACTAAATTTCGTGTTGTCGTAGAGAGAATGAAGGATCTTTGTGTGCTTGAAACGAAAAGTAGTTTTGTTCTTGAACCTTCCCATGACTTGAGTACAGCTACTTATCTCATTACTTGAGTACCTTGAGTACAGCTACTTATCTCATTACTTGAGTACCTTGAGCACAGCTACTTATCTTATGACTTGAGTACTTAGTAGTAATGTAGAAGCAGATCTCTGTCATGGTGTCTAATGACAAGAAGATTCTTCTGGTTTCAAGTGCCTTTTTTGGTACCAGGTACCATGAAAACCTGAAAGGTAACTTTTTGTTGGACAAGGTGTTCTCGGTGTTTTTATTTTTTTGTAATTGTTTGAACTAAGTATTTATCGCGCATGGGTTGTTTATATTGGGATTTGTATGGCGATTTAAATCATGGGGTTGACTAGTGTATAAACATGGTATGTAGGTTTATACCGAGGTTTGTATTGTGAGTTTGATTGTTGGATTAACATTGTATAGATATTGGTATAGTTGTATTACAGTAAATAAAATTTAAGCTATTCGTTTTCACACATGTCTATGTTCATAACCATGTGTTTATTTCTGTCCATTTATGTACATGCCCATTCATGTCCATATCCATGTCCATTTACATACATGTCCATGTCCATTTATTACCATGTCCATATTTATGGCCATGTACATATTCATGTCCATATTAACATTGTATAGCTATTGGTATAGTTTTATTACATAAGAAATAAATTTTAAGCTACATGTTTGTACACACTGTATACTGTACATGCGTGTTTAAACTGTACATAATAAAGAATAAATATGAGCACGAACAAGTACATGGGAAAAATCATCATTCATATTTATTGACTGTTTCCACAGTCCATTCAGACGATCATACGGAAGCTTCTACTTTACAATTATCTCTAAGTAGCTGTTGACATGAGGATTGATTGTCCACTAATACTTTTTACTTTACTTATGCCGAGTTAGATGTTTAAAAACTCTTTTATCCAAAGCAGCCTTTTTAGTTTTTTAAATAGATATGAATACCTACAATGTCTGACATGCATGAAATAGTTTGAAAATTGTATTGTCTTGTTGTCACATATTGCGACTGTAGTGATTCGAAGAGGTTTCATCGTATAACTCTCTCATATCCAACATACTTTGTGCGTCATGGCTTGAAATGTTACTGGTTTGATTGACTCTTTGGAATGAACAAATTGTCTTTTATATACTCATGACAGACTTCAAGAATAAAATCTTTGAACTGTAGTGCTTTTGTTGTTGACATGATAATCTAAAACGAACAAAAAAACAGCTATTAGTAAATGATAATAAACATTAAAAGTAGTTATGCAGGAGCAGATCTCTGTCATGGTGTCTAAGGACAAGAAGGTTCTCTTGGTTCCAAGTGCCTCTTTGTTTGTATCAGTTACCATGGGAACCTGAAAGGTAAATTTTTGTGCACCAGTTTTATAGGTATTAATTAGTATTTTAGAGAATCTAAAACACTATTGTTTTTGCTTCTTTTTTTTCTTATGTTTATTTTACGCAACACTTGTAACACTAGCCACTTTCTCTCAAGAACCGTTATGGATAAAGTTACAAATTTTTTTGCGACACAATTGACAGGCATTGGGCCAGAACATCACAATTCGGGTGCAAAATAGATAAAAAATAATTTTCCAAAGCATCAAAGTGACTGAAAAAACATAGTCCCGATTGACGAAAAAATACCAAATTTTGAAAGATGGTGCATTTCACTCACCTTCTGATTTGACATGCTGAAGCAACATTAAAATATTTGTCTGAAAGTGGCCATCTTGGATTTTTCAACAAAACTCATTTTCGACATAAAACAGTTTACCGTTAAGCCTGGTTCACATACATCGTAGATGCTCGCAAGTGATCGCGGATCTCTCGTGCGACGGATCCGCGATACATGTTCACATAAACTTGGCAAACTCACTATCGCAAGAGATATAATCACTCTCTTGAATGGGAGGTAAAAAAATCTTGAAGCGCAGCTTTATGACTAACGACTATATACATACTAAATGAATTATCGTTGGTCAATTACACCGAATAATTGATTATTTTTAACAATTTTCAAAATTTTATTACATTTTTACTCATATTATAATTAAATATAATTCCATATTTTTTAATTAAATTTATAACTGTTGTTCGATGGAGCATTATTGTTTTTTACCATCTCTTAATATAAAATTTTGAATCTCAATTTATAATAAATAATATACTAATTATGCTAACATATAAAAATTTACCGAAAATATGTATATTTATACATTTAAATCAACTGTCACAATATTTCACTCAGAAAATTAGTTATAAATAACAATCAATATTTATCATTAAACAATAATAATTTTATTATTTATCATAATTTTTTGATGGCAGTCATTTTTACATGAGTAACCTTGACCTGAATGTGGTTTTTGAAAAAGAAAGTAAGAAAATTGTACCCTCTCTCTACGACGGTCGCACGAAATTTTGTTCAGCTGAACTTTTCAACGAGCCTCTACGACAGCGTGCGAAGTCGTACGAGCCACAGGAAATCCAGGTTCACATACATCGCAGATGCTCGCACGAGGGATCCGCGATCACTTGCGAACATCTACGATATGTATGTGAACCAGGATTTAGAGAACAAACCTGCCGATTGAGCTGAAATTTGCAACAAACATGTACCTTGGTGTATCAATGTATCATTCTGAACTTCAAAGCAATTGTACAAAGCCGTATCAAGTTTTACCATTTTTCATTTTAAAATTCTCGGTAAGAACATAACTTTTCAATGCTTTCCGACACTGGAATGGAACTAGTCAGCAACAAGTGAAATATTAAGATGTGTAGCCTAATGCCTAATCTTCCAAAAATTTTATGTTCCAAGTTTCACGCAATACGGTCAACACAGCTATTCCAGTTTTAAAAGTGGTTTTCAAAACAGAAAAAACAACTATAGCTCATCGGCCGTTTCTCCGAATTGCATAATTTTTGCATGGTTGCGATTCTATTGCAACTGTCTTTCAGATGAACACCCATCAAATTTATGATCACCAGTGAAAAATTCAGAGCCCACACTGGAATCATCGTGTGGTGTAAATGTTTGTTATTTACTGTTTTCGCCCCGAAAAAAAATTTTCCGTCAAAATCTTATCAAAAATTCAGATGACAAATCGAACAATTCTGAAAAAAGTTTGAAAACATTTGAGAAGTATTTAGCAATGTCCACACCAAAAATAATTTTTGTATGTAGGTCATACATCCTTTTTATCTCAAGCTATTTCCCAACTGCTTTCAGTTGCAAGATGGCCCAATGGTTAACACTGTGACCTGGTGTTGACAGTGTTTGGGTTCGACCCTCAAGTGGGGAATTCTTTTTTGCATAAATATAAATATTGTCAGAAAGGAGGAGCCAATTCAGCATGAGCAAATGTAGTAACAATAGTGCAGGTTGTATTGGCAGTTGTGAAGCATGTGCTTGTGTGGCCCCCAGAACAAAAAAAGCATCTAGGCACTTAAAAAGCTGTTTTTTGCAAAAATAGAGCTATCGCAAAACAGTTGTCAGTATAAGTAGTAATAAGGGAGCAGATCTCTGTCATGGAGTCTAAGGAGAAGGTTTTCCTGGTTCTCCAGGTAAAGTATGCACCAGTTACCATGAGAACCTGTGAGGTAGCTTTTTGTGTGCACCAGTTGTTTAGAATGTATGTTAATTTGATAGTGTTGAATGTTGATTAATACATTGTATGGTGTGTTGGATGTTCTGGAGGTTATCCTGGAGGTTCTCCTGGAGGTTCTCCTGGTCCATTGGGTGTCTTTTTGTGTGCACCAGGTGTTTAGGAATTTATTGGTATTTATTGGTGTGATGATGATGTTAGATTGTGGGGTTTGAGTATTGTATAAAAATGAAGCGTTGTATGATTGTATTGCTATTGAAAACTAAGATGTCGACAAAGGAAGATGTTGAGATGAGACGATGAATGAAACTGATAATGTTGATGGTACTACGAGCGGTATTGTAGATTTTTACCGAATCTGAAACGTAAAGCTTTGGTAGTTATGATGATTTTGGTATTTGTCGTAGGATTTTCTACTTTTGGAGGTGTTACTGAGTTTCGTATGTATGAAAATGCTATGGAGGAAATACAAAAAGCAAGAAGCTCTCCCATTGGAGTCATAAATAAAACTATTGTTGGATGACGAACATTTCCTTTATCATGAATGGGAAACCTGAAGATTATGACCCGAGGATGCGTTCTCCTTTTACGGCGATGATCGCGATGACCTGGTTCGGGGAAGACGCAGGCGATTTTATGAATGATTTAAACTAGTCAGTCTGTAGCTTATCCTCCACCGGTAGAAATTCATTACTCTTATGGAGCCTATCAAAAAGCCTTTGATGATGTACCCGGAGTGATCTTTCACGAAGGAATGATAGATATAACAACGAGTTTTCTCAGGGGTGGACAAACAGATGGTTGATGATTGATGACCTGATGGATGAGGTTTCTGGTAAAGTTGATGCTAATGCTCTGTATACAAAACATAGTCATCATTTGAACATAAGTGTCTTTTTTATTGTTCAGAATCTGTTTTTAAAAGGAAAACGTACAATTTCCTTCAATAGTCATTATTTTTTTCGTCTTAAAAACCCTAAAGACGCTTCTACGATTACCTATTTGGCTCGACAATGCTTTCCCGTAAGGACAAAATGTGTACAAGAATCCTTTGAACAAACAACGAAGAAACCTTACTCTTTTCTACAAATAGACACGACTCAGCAAATGGTCATCATCACAGACTATTGGGAAACTTTACATCGAACCAACCTATGATATTTACTGTATGCGCCCATGTAAAAGCATATAAATACAATTACTATTTGTTTCATTTCACACGTAGTTTGTTATTCATATGTGTAACATGTTGTTAATGTAATGACTAAAGCTCTGCAACAAAAAATTAAAAAGAAATGCAGTGCTGTTGTTATCGCTCAACACCACATCCGCTTCGATTTAAAAGTCTGTAATAGCCAATGCGAAAAAAGATCTTATTATGAATCTAATGGAATGTGCGAAAGCTATTATAAATGGAACAATACCATTGTCGACTGCTCAGTGTAATCAGTTGCAACGAAGCGCCAACTATATTGCTAGTCTGGTTAAGAAATCGTTGATAGATGATAAAAAATTGTGTTGCAAAAGGGAGAATTTCTAACCTCCCTACTAGGACCTATTATCAGCACAGTAGTTCCTGGAAATACTAAAAACTGTATTGGGAGGAGGACAAAGATGAATGTCTCCACACAAATGATGAGGAATAAGATGGTGATCTATATAGCTATAGCTGAAAAGGCCAACTCGGATCTGTTTCAATCATTGATAAAAACTGTTAAGAACATTATATTAGTTAATGTTCCTCTAAAATCAGAAAAGTTTATTGATTGGCTACAAGAAGGAACTTCTCAAACTAATTGGCAAAAGAACAGTTGATGATAAGCGTAGAATCTTAACTCAGACTGGTAAAGGCAATGTTTTTTGACACTATAGTAACACCTATTGTACCTGTTTGATTGTCAATAAAACCAATAAAGCCATGATCCTCCAAACTTTGACCTTTTCTTGACGTTATTTTTTAGTGTCTGAAAATGAGTACAATAGATTAATGAGAAAAGTTGGCAATGATAAAGCTACAGAGGAAAATAAAAACACTCCTCCTTTGTGTTACAGCCCTATGGAAAATATAACGGTGATAGACATGAAAAGAATGAGGAATGATTTGTTGGCAACAACGCATGAGTCTGATTTGTCCGAGTACTAAAAGCTAGACGAAAATGTTCAAAACATGCGTAGATATTTGAGTGATGTCAGAAAAAATAAAAATAGTCACCAACGGATGGATAACTGGTCTCCCGCCAAGAAACCAAAGTCACAACCTAAATCTCCCCTGCCTAATAGTACAATTATTAATGACAAGCCCGACAACCTTTTACCAATCAAACATACACCCTCTACCTCTGTGTTAGATGCTACTGAGAAATCTCCAATAAGAAAAAGAGTGTTTCATACCGATGACTTGTCTATGATCAACATTGAGAATGCTGATGATGGAGAAGGTGATGACGAGGGTGAGAAGGAGCATTTAGAAGAGTTTGAGAAAAAAGTATCAGGTATAACAAAGACGAGAGGTGATCGAGCAATTGGTGTCAGAATGTTGGAGCGCTTGAATAAAATCGTCAAGTACGATTCAGATAAAGACGTACTCAAAATCGGAGACAAGTGGTTAAAACATAGGACTTTCAAAACTTTGTTGCGAGATGTTCTAACCGATACAGATATGATAAGATCGGGAAACACAAACTATAACAAATTTAAAAGTCTGCTATCGGATCAAGGAATCACAACTGTCAGGGAATCACCATGGCAAACACGTACGGGGAGATCTTCGTCTATTCTCGGAACTGGAAAATGGACATCGATGTGTTAAAAGAGTTGTATTACAATCCCACATTGAACATGCCTCTGCGAGGAGCTAAAGCTTTGCTGCAAGCTTGTAGCAAACAAAACGGAGAAAAAAATTAGCAAATGGTTGAGCGAAGAGGATGCCTACACACTGCACAAAAATTGACGACCAAGTTCAAGCGTTACTCCACGATTGTAGCTGGAATAGGAGAACAGCTTCAAGTAGAATTGATGGATGTGTGTTCTCGAAAAGAAGAAAATGACTATACTGTATTTTTACTAACAGCTGTTGATTCTCTATCCAGTAAAGGTTGGGCTGCTCGGTTGCCATCTCCAAAGCCGGTCACATTGTAGCCCATTGGTTGGAGAAGGATACCGGATGAAAAAAACTACAAGGCTATACAATCGGGTAAAGATAAAGAGTTTGAGAATCATTATGTCAAGAGCCTGCTGGCTGAAAATAAGATCAAGCGCTTTACAACCAAAAACGAGACGATAAAAGTTTTGATGGTGGAGCGTTTCAACAGGACTTTAAAAAAGAAGAATTACAGATACCTGGTGTACAAAGATGATGACAGATCCATTGATGTTTCATCCCAGATGGTTAGCATCTACAACAACACTATTCACACCGCTATAGGTATGAGAAACTAAAACAACATAAATTTTCAAAACCATAAACTCTTGTGGAATCGAATGTACGAAGGAAGTGAGCACAGCGCAGCTAAACAACCAAAGTTAAAAGTTGGGGAATATGTGAGAATTACCAAGTCGAGAAGGGCTCTTGAGAGAAGATGCACTCCAAATTTGATTATCGAGGTTTTTATAATCACCGATGTGCTAAGCCATGAAAAATCTATCGCCTACAAGGTGAGAGATTTGGCTGAAGAGACTATCGAGGGGAGCGTTTACAAAAAGAGTTGCAAAAAGTAGAAAACCTACAATTTTCAGAATCGAAAATAATTGGAAAGAAGAACGAGTTGAGGTAAAAGACAGATACTGGTCGAGTGGTTGGGCTATGGAGAAAAATTCAACAAGTGGGTGGATGAATAGCTTATAAGGAGCGAACGCTCACTGTCTCCATCATATGACGGTAAAACGTCGATGCTGATAACTTTGTCCTCAAACTCTAACGCTGGAGAGTTTCCCGACAACACCAACTCTGATTTTACAGTGAGACTGTACAAATATCTAGATGTCATAGGAGCTAAATGGGAGTAGCTCTGCTAGATATATTGTATCTTAATAATTGGAAAAATGCGACCAAGGGTAAGATATATCTGAAAAAGACGAATGTCTCCGGCAAAAGCGAAAAGTCATTTATTCTAATCGGAATTAGGAGATATGATAGTGTGGGAGAGTTGGAGGAGATTATTAGAAAGAGAATTCGTGAAATGAGATTGGACAAAAAGTTTGCCATCTCCTACGGCAAAGTGACCAACACGAGTTTACTAACCAACAGCAATCCTGATACGACACTGAGTTTTTTTTAAAGACTTAGCCTACATCTTTGGATTCAAACTGAGTAGAAAAACTATATATCCCCGTGGTAGATACAGCAATGTCAAATCACCCGATATAAATTTCGGAGTAACCTCTTTATACAACTATTCCAATCTTTTCGACAATAGGATGGTAGATGATACGAATGTGCCTTTGCTAAGAGTAGTACCGGTGCAAGGGAAAGAGAATACCATCGTGTACCAAGAGTTTAAAAACCCACACTACATCAACGCGGCATCACGGAATCTCATCCAAGTGCTTATAACGAGAGACGACGGTGAGCGAATACCATTTGATGGTGGAAAGGTCGTTCTGACGATTCGCTTTAGCGAAAGAAAGATACAATGAGTTTGGTACGATACACCCCGAAGACTTGAAAGATTTTTTTTCAAAGAGTACTACAAAATGCAAGCTGGGAATGGAATTGGAGTGCATAGTGGGGGTCCAGTGACGCCTAGTATGAGGGGCAACACACTCCGTAGTATTTTTGTCAAGTATCCTAAAATCGGCAATGCCGCTGCTGAAAAGAAGAGCGATAAGCCTGGATAAGAAAGTGCTGTCTGTAGGTGGCAACATAGCGCGTGACATCATCAATGGTCGTAGTTTTGTATGATCTGCAAAGAAGAGAGGATTAGAGGAGCTCAATGATCTTGGAGAAGATGTGCTCGGCGCAGTGCATCCGGATCGAGTCAAGAGAAGAAAGAAATCAGCTCTGGGGAAGAAGAGAGGTCCAAGCAAACGCGGTCAATCCATGTTTTAGTGAATGAGGGATCTATAAAGCGTGTGGGGGTGACATTTGACTTCATTAAGTGTCATCGCTTCGAGTAATCATCACTCGGAAAAAGATGACTAGTCAAAATGGAACCACGGCTAGCAAGTTGGAAGTTTCTCCCTACAACATAAACCCTGCACTAGAGTGTTTGCGAAGGAGCCAACAAACATATCGGCAGAGAGATCGGAATATGTTGCCATCAGACCCGATAGGTTGGATCCTTACAACTGGATCGAGTTGACCTTGGCAGGGAGTAACGAGCATTACACGGATCTTTACAACATGTTTTTGCAAATTGAAGCCACAGTTGTCCAAGACAATGGAACTGATAATGAGGGCAACAACGACAGCGCACCTGCGTGGATGGGAGACTCACTCCATACAACGTTCACGGAGATGAAAATGTCTATAGAAAGTAATACTGGTGAATATGCCAATAATTATGGTTTGCTCTTCTACTTTTCACAACTACTGGAAACTACCTCCTCTGCAAAGAAATACCTGGACGGTTGGAGGGTTGGGTGTACAATGATTCAATGAGTAAAGACGCTACTCAACACAGCACCGCGGACAAAAAGAAAAGGAGGGCATTAATCAGAGGTGGAAACACGTTGAAGTTTTCCAGCAAACCCCACCTCGCGCTTTTCCATCAAAGAAAAATTATAGTTCCTGGTCCGACATGCAACTGGAGTTTGAACAGGCTTCCAGCAAACTGTTTTTGCTTGTCGCTGACGAGTCACCAGCTGGAGGAGCGAAAATCAGAATCGACAAGTTTGAATTGCATCTCTGCAAAGTCAAGGTCAAGGCCACCATGCAAAATTCTCAACTCAGTTTGGCATTGAAAGGACACAACTACATTGATCCGATTGAGCGAAAGTGATTAAAGTTGTACGGGATTCGCAGCGGAGTGGCACAGATCGATCTAACATTGGAAGAAAACAGACAGAAACCCAAACAGATCTATCTAGGTTTGGTCAATCACAACACTCTGAGTGGACGTTTCACCATGAATTCGTTTAGGATGCAACACGCCAATGTCAAGAGTATCGTATTGAGAGTGGGCGGTTGCCCAGTTAGAAGGAGATATGAGCCAAACTATACCAAAAAATTTTTGTCCGCGAATATCATCAATTTCTACGCACTAGTCGATCTTTATTCAACGGTAAAAGTCTAAGTATTATGAGAGAACAATATCTAGACGGCACCACAATTTACGGACTCGACTTGACAGTTGATTTTCTCGACGAAGGATTTCACTCGATGAAAAATGTCACGGAGTGTGGAGATTCAGTTTAGCTCCAACACAATCGGAGGCTTGTCGCTGGTCGCCTACTTTGTAACAAATGGTGTATTGGAAATGGACAGCATTTTTCAATTAGCTGGTGTGGGTGACGTAGTGCTCTACACAAAAAAACAAGAGATGAACTCCTTGCAGATTTGTTCGATATTATCTTCGGATGATATCTGTTGCGCCAAGGGTATTCACGTTGGAGCTAGAGATCAGTTTGGGACTCAAATTTACAATTTTCCAATGGTATGCTTCGTATTTAACACTCATTATTCCCATCAACCCGGAGAGCATTGGTTGGCGATGTACGCTGATGATTTTGGTGCAGATTTTATCGACTCATTTGGACGACCCATAACTTTTTATCCAGATGCAAGCGAGTTGCTGGGGAGACAGAGAGGAAAAGATTCAATACGGAGTAATGAGACGCGGGTGCAAAATGTTTTGTCAACTGTATGCGACAATTACTGCGTATACTTGTGTTTACTGAGAAGCAGAGGATGGAGCATGGATGAAAATGTGAGAAGCTTGCGAGACATAGGAGACAATGAGATGAGAGATCACTCGATACGAAGATTTATCCTATACTTGTCCTTGATGTCAGTTTACACCGGACAATCACTGGAAGGAATAAATGGAGTACACGCACAAGGAACCAGTCCGCTAAGTGAATTGCTGAAATAAATTGTTATAATGAAATTTTATTTGATATAACAAATAAAGTTGTTATAAAATATAAATTAGTGTAGTATTTGTCTCGATTACTATGAAGCTAATGTGTTCAAAGTTAATGTTGAGCTCATCTCTTACAAAGCGCGAAAAAGAGTCCCCCTTTTTCGTAGAAGTAGTAATCTAGGAACAGATCTCGGTAAAAAATAAACCTGCCAACATACCCCAAAAACTTGTTTGATTGTTAGATTTGTTGGATTGTTTTGCAGACCTGCCAAAAATGTATTTGTTAGTTTTTAGATGATTTTTGTTAGTATAAGATGTATATGCATAGGAAAAAAGATCTGCTAGCATGTTATATTGTTGCTTTTTGGTATGAATATTTTTACAGACCTGTTACAGTATGATACTTATATAGGTACGTATGTATGTTTGGTAATGTACATGATAGCTGACATTTGCATAGAGCTGTAAGATATTTATTGGTTTGTTATTTGCTTATGCTGTAGGTTTCCCTCCTGATATAGATCGTGGTTGGCACAAGCCCTTTATTTGTTTACTCTTGTTTTGGTTGTGGTTAGGTATTATGTTTATTTGATTAAAATGGTAATAGCGAGCGTAATAAAATATATAATAATAGTGTAAGAAGTCATACTGTGGATACTCTTTAAACTCTTCCAATCGATGCGTCATCCTCTCCGACTCTGTATCATTATCATCATCAATAGTTTTGATATCGTTCTGTTCCCAGTCTTTGATTACAAACAACCTCCTTTTCACAGTCATCATAATTTTTTTATCGAACCTCCTACTAGGACTTTCCATGCGTTCTGGTAAAAGAAACGTATCCTCAATATTGGTAATTGTGTTTCTAGCAAGCGGTGATGATGGTGAGAGTTTGGGTTTTTTAGCGGAGCTCCACCCCTCTGCTTATTTGTCCTCGCCCTAAATCTTTCCCAAATCGCTCCAATAGTTTTCTGTGCTTTGAAAATTTTTATCTGACTTTTTGTACTCGGACAAATCGATTTCAATTTCCATTGCCATTCAAAATGTTGAATCACTCCCTAGGTATGATGTAGAAGCTCTGGCACAACACAACCACCACCCTGTGCGGCCATTCCAAAAGTGTCTCCCCAGCTTTTTAATCCCCTCGAGCTATCCACAATCCTTCAGCTACCCTTAACCTTTACTAATCCAATAGCTACATTATGCACGTATATAAAATGCCCTTTTTTCCAAGTTAGCACGATACACAAGAAACAAGATCAACAGTTACGGCTAGCTTCAGAGGTGGAACATCATCACAAGCATACGCCGAACCACACCCTCGAAGGTGATCAACATTCATTATCTGGCTTTGGGTCAGGACCACACAATTGGCCTTCACCTCCACCTGGCTTAAGATGTGAGTCACCTGATTGACTCTAACATTTGCCTACCAGAATCTCACTCAAGTGAGCAACTCTATCTACCTCACCAGAGTGACTATCACATTCCATATTCTCACCGGAGCAAGGCCTCTGAACAGCCTCGGAGGCGAGCTGTTGCCGGGTCACAAGTGACTGCTCAGCAACTACCTCCTGGCTTTCCTCTGCAGGAGCCGAAGCTTCCGCAGGCCTAACAGACAACTCCCTCTGGGCTGAGACCAGCTCCTCAGAGTGGGTAGGTCTGTTAGGGGCTTCAAGGATGCCATGAGCTCCCCCAGCTCTGGCACCACTTGCAGGTTGGGCCACAGGAGCAAACCTTACATGACCTATGTGAAACGCACTCATTTCACTAGCACAACTCCCTTCGCTACTACTGCTACTACCTCAATAACTATACCTATCAGTATGTTTATATCTTTTATAGGGGCAGTCCTGGGAAGTATGACCCATACCATCACAAACCCAGCAATGTACAGCTGGGCAAAACCTAATTCAAAGATCATCTCTGCCACAGCAAAAACACGCTTTAGCATCATGGAAAGCCATATAACCTCTGGAATTATTCCTATCATTTCTTCTATCACTTTCAATCCTGCTCCTACTAGAGTCCTTTCTACGCCATTCAGGCATGAACCTTTCATTGTTAGAATGCCTAGTAGACCTATAATTTCTACCATGAGCAGACCTATAATCATCACAACTTTGGCTCGCCTCACCTTTTATCTTTTCTGCATATTTCTCAGCATATCTACAATATTTCGCAGCAGATTGACCATTGCAAATGCTACATACCTTCATACTATTGTAAAACTCACCACCATGCATGTTCTCTTTCATATCAGATACCTGTGTGGAGTTTAGCTGATTTGCCTTACCCCGCTCCATGATTTTCTCTGAATCTCAAGCCAATTTTATTGCCCACAGAGAGTCAGTTAGCCCTTTCCAGTTCAAGTTACCTTGTTGCATCAGCTGAATACACAGTGAAGATTCTCTCAAACCATTCACAGCTATAGCTAAGGCAAATTCTTGCCTAACATTATCATTATTCTCAAAGTTTAACGACCTACTAAGTTTTTCAGCACGTAGTAGATAATCAATTTCATTCTCCCCAACAGCCTGATTAACAGCGACAAACTTGAATGTTTTCACATAAACTGTTTCCTCGGAACCATAAACATTTTTTATGAGCCATCGCTTGTTCATAACTACTTGCCTCACTTTTCATATCAAATCCGAAAGACTCTCGGGCATCTCTACCTCCTGGACCAATGCCATGCAATAAAGCCAAAAATTTCGTTCTCCCCTTGAAAACGTCTTGTTTTCTCTTATTTACTGTTTCCTTCCCTAGTTTAAAGGTAACCATTTCCACACTAAGCTCAAATTCATCTAACCATGCCTTCCATGAACCATAAGTGTCGTCAGGATTGATAACTAGCTTAGGAAAATCATTAAAATCAAATCCCAAGGCCATACTTCACTAACCTGAAGTGTTCGGCAACACTGACCTTAAAAACCGGTGAAGTAAATGCCAACTTCTTTACAAATCTTATTGACTGTATCCTTCAACAACAACAGTTGTAATGCACCACCACGAACAAATAGCAAACACTCACCTTCACCACTACCAACTGGCACCAGTCCTATAGCAACGGCGTTAATAAATAATAAATCCACACCGACCTTTACTATCACCACAAACCCTTTAATACTCCTTTCACAAGACGATGATACACAATAGTATACAACAATCCTCCTTTCCTTTTGCCTACGACGCCATGTTGAATCACTCACTGGATGTAATGTAGAAGCTCCAGCACAACACAACCACCACCCAGTGTAGTCACTCCAAAAGTGTCTCCCCAGCTTTCTAATCCCCTCGAGCTATCCACAATCCTTTAGCTACCCTTAACCTTCACTAATCCAATAGCTACATTATGCACGTATATAACACAAAACAAAGCATTCTGAATTCTCTCCATATCTTTCACCATTTTGTCTTTTGTCAGGTT
This sequence comes from Cryptosula pallasiana, assembly GCA_945261195.1. Lineage (NCBI taxonomy): Eukaryota > Metazoa > Bryozoa > Gymnolaemata > Cheilostomatida > Cryptosulidae > Cryptosula > Cryptosula pallasiana. The sequence continues at coordinate 12,780,345 of OX183132.1, forward strand.
GTTATACAATGATGGTGCAAATTTGTCTTGGACCGTTAGTTTAGCATCATTTATCTTTCCCATCGGTCTAGCATACTCCTCTTCTGATACAAGAAAGAGACGTCTACAAAATTTTAAAGGCCGAAGAATCAATTTGTATTGACATTAAAACCGGTGCAATCGGAGTGATTATAGCGTCTAAAAAACTACCTCTATCAGTCTGCATTAAAATCCTTTGTTTGTCAGCAATTGTTTGTTGTGTACCAATCAGTTTTTTGCAGCTCTTTCTTGAAGCGCTGCTACTTGATAAACTGTGTTGCGTACCGATCGACCGTATCTAAAAGACATTTTCTAGCATAATGTTTTTTTCATGCAAAAGTCCCTATAAATAGGATTGAGCATAAATGAACATGGATATAAGTAAACATATACAATTGTGCATATTTAAAATTGTACATGTAAATGAACACAATTGGACTTGGACATGGATATAGACATATACATAATTGAATATAGATATGGATATGGACATGGGTATGTACATGTAGATAAATGATCGTGAATATGGACATGGACAAGGACATGAATATGGACATGGACATTGATATGGACATGTACATAAATGGATATGAATATGGACATGGATATGTACATGGATATGTACATGGATATGTACATGGATATGTACATGGACATGTATGGAAACGAATAGCTTAAATTTTACTTCTCGTAATAAAACTATACCAATAACTATACAATGTTAATCCAACAATCACACTCACAATACAAAACTCAGTATAAACCTACATACCATGTTTATATACTAGTCAACCCCGTGATCTAAATCGTCATACAAATTCCTATATAGACGACCCTGCACAATAAATACTTAGTTCGAACAATTACAAAAAGAACTAAAACACCTATAACACCAACAAAAAGGTACCTTTCAGGTTCTCATGGTACCTGGTGCCAACAAAAAGGCATTTGGAACCAGAAAAACCTTCTTGTCCGTAGACACCATGACAGAGCTCTGCTCCTACATTACTAATTACCTTGAGTACAATTATTTAACTCATGGCTTGGAATGCCTTGAGTATAGCTACTTAACTCATGGCTTGAGTACCTTGAGTACAACTACTTAATTCATAACTTGAGTATGTTGAGTACAGCTACTTAACTCATGACTTGAGTGCCTTGAGTACAACTACTTATCTCATGACTTGAGTACCTAGAGAACAGCTACTTTACTCATGAATTGAGTGCCTTGAGTACAGCTACTTATCTCATGACTTGAATACCTTGAGTACAGCTACTTATCTCATGACCTGAGTGCCTTGAGTACAGCTACTTATCTCATGACTTGAATACCTTGAGTACAGCTACTTATCTCATGACTTGAGCACCTTGAGTACAGCTACTTATCTCATGACTTGAATACCTTGAGTACAGCTACTTATCTCATGACCTGAGTGCCTTGAGTACAGCTACTTATCTCATTACTTGAGTACCTTGAGCACAGCTACTTATCTTATGACTTGAGAGCCTTGAGTACAGCTACTTATCTCATGACTTGAGCACCTTGAGTACAGCTACTTATCTCATGACTTGAATACCTTGAGTACAGCTACTTATCTCATGACCTGAGTGCCTTGAGTACAGCTACTTATCTCATGACTTGAGTGCCTTGAGTACAGCTACTTATCTCATGACTTGAGAGCCTTGAGTACAACTACTTAATTCATAACTTGAGTATGTTGAGTGCAGTTACTTATCTCATGGCTTGAGTGCCTTAAACATAGCTACTTAACTAATTACTCAAGTACAACTACTTAATTCATAACTTGAGTACCTTGAGTACAGCTACTTAAGTCATGGCTTGAGTGCCTTGAGTATAGCTACTCAACTCTTGACTTAAGTACAACTACTTAACTCATAACTTGAGTACCTTGAGTACAATAACTTGACTAAAACAGGTATACGCTGTTCAAGTGACCCTGTTGTGGAGAACTCTACCACAACGACAGATTTTCGAACAATAGTTCGGACAACAAAAAGATGCTCTTACTACGACGGAACTCAACGACTATATGGATGTAGCTATTCAGGTCAAACAGTAAACATCTTTATAAACAAACCTAAGAACGTGTAAGTTAACAAAAGTAAATACAAAGTGTGAGATTTATACCTGAAACAATACATCATGTAACGATAAATATCACATGATGTCAGATGTTTGACACTCTATGCAGGTACTATGGAGGTCATGTGAATGTCACTTGTACACGGGGATATGACTTTCCAGACAACAAGACTGAGAGGAAGATTGATTGCGGTGTGGATGGACAATGGGTGTATCCTAATGAATTGTGTCAACGTATGTATGAAGCTTCCATTAGGTCAAAGTTTATTAATTGTGTTGTTAAAAATAAAGTTTTGATTGGCTTCAATTGAGATCAAGTTTTTTGTCATGGACTTGATTATGCCTGTGCATGTCTTTATATGCATTAGTAATCACCTATGTAGGAAAGTCCTGATTGCTCCATGGTATAGCTTGATTTCCAGCAAAAGACTGTGGACCAATACTACCAATTGAAGGAGTGACATGTGATGAAGGCCCCACCACCATTTACTTGACTCAAGTAACTTGCAGGTGTAATCCAGGCTATGAGAGATATGTAGGAAAGGGTGACTATATATATGACAGATATGGAAACCATATGCGAGACAGATATGGTAATGATATGCGTAGAAATTGGACGGACAACAGCTATAATATCAACTGCACATATTCAGGAACCTGGTCTAGGCCCGATGATAGCCGGGCTCATTATTGTACGAGTGAGTATTATAAGCTTCTGTCACTTCTGGTATCTTGTCTGGGAGACATGAAATGTTTATTATTTTTTTAAAGTTTTCAAATATTTATTACAACAATTATTTTAACCCCTGATATGGGCATCGAATATTAGAATTTTCAAAACATTCTTTTAATCAGTTTACAGGCATATGGATTGTTTTTTGAGAAAACAGTTGCTTGATATGAAAGGAAAACTAAAACACATAAAAACAGGGCATACGCCGGTAATAGAAACAATCCAGGAGCCGCTAGCGTTTCCAAAGTCCAAATGACTTGAGGAACATAGTTATTTCTCCAGAATAAGTCCGCACAAAATATTGAAGCAGAATTATCTCTGCTAAAAAAGACAATTTTGCTAAAATAGTTGTTTCCATAGTAAATATAAAATATTACTGCTTCTGTTAAAAGATTTGCAAATTATCAAGAACTTTTGGTGTAGCAAAATATTGTTCTTTCTTGTGCAGCAAAGAATTTGCTCTTCACGTTTTGAGTGTTTTGACTTTAGTTTTACTATTTCTTTTAAATTTTTCAATGAGAATTGTTGCTGTTTATTATAATAAAACCCAAGGCTGTGATTTACTCGAGTTAATTTTACGATTAACGCAAACTATTCTCACAAAAAAATTAAAAACCATCTTTCAATTAATTGCCCTTAGTAGTGACTTCTTTGTGTTTTCTTACTCAACTTCGGGATTGCAATTTTGGTTTGACTAAACGGCATTTTATATTATTCTTATTGTTTGCAATGTTTCGATTTTACCATTTCTATGACTGGAAATTAATTCCAATCCACCAATCCATGCAATTCCATGCTTATAATTTTCAATCCGAGCAGAGAAATCTAAATTATATAATGGGAAATTGGAGCTTATTATAGGTAACACAGGAAATTAATTTTGCGATTAATCAAGATCAATAAATAGGAAGATATAATTAATCTTGACTAAATTTCTTAACCTTGCCACAGCCTTAATAAGACCAAGTGCAGATTTTATATATATTTAACAGAATTAGCGAGTTTGAAAGCTGTTTCCAAGACCACGTTTGGGAACGATCATTGTAGTCCTCATTGTCATAGACTTTTGCAATTTTTTGGTATGTCTATAACCTCTACTATTCTCTGGTGGGCACTCTAGCTGAGGCAAGTAGGCACTCTAGCTGAGGCAAGTAGGCACTCTAGCTGAGGCAAGTAGGCACTCTAGCTGAGGCAAGTAGGCACTCTAGCTGAGGCAAGTAGGCACTCTAGCTGAGGCAAGTAGGCACTCTAGCTGAGGCAAGTAGGCACTCTAGCTGAGGCAAGTAGGCACTCTAGCTGAGGCAAGTAGGCACTCTAGCTGAGGCAAGTAGGCACTCTAGCTGAGGCAAGTAGGCACTCTAGCTGAGGCAAGTAGGCACTCTAGCTGAGGCAAGTAGGCACTCTAGCTGAGGCAAGTAGGCACTCTAGCTGAGGCAAGTAGGCACTCTAGCTGAGGCAAGTAGGCACTCTAGCTGAGGCAAGTAGGCACTCTAGCTGAGGCAAGTAGGCACTCTAGCTGAGGCAAGTAGGCACTCTAGCTGAGGCAAGTAGGCACTCTAGCTGAGGCAAGTAGCTCTAACTTGACTACATCAGCTCTTTAATTGCGCTACAGATATCTATGAGCCACCGTTGGTAAAACCTTATCAGCTGCTTTGACTAGGAGGAGGGGGTTGTAATGGTGGGATGAAGATTTGGTTATTTTTTAGGTATTTCTAAAGCGTAATCAATTTTCTAGTGACTTACAAAGTCCTCAAATAGGATATTCTTGGCATTTTTTTGCACGTAAACCAGTTTTCTTGGGAGATATGGTGTTGAGAGTTGTAGGTGATGTGACCGCTATACAACCATTAAAGCATATTGGGGGCTTGGAAATAAAATGGGGGCTTAATGGGAGAGGTGGAATCTTTTTTTGAGACGGTAATGATAAAGAGAGAGTTAACCTGCTAGAAATCAAACACCAGAGAGAAAACTTAACGCCAGAAAGTCTTTCATAACAACCAGTCACGATATCTATCTTTATAGGCTTTTGCAAAAAGCTCTATTGTAAGATGTGGTTTCTTCTACCTTAGGAGTTTACTGCCCAAAACCACCCCGGATAGACTTCTCACAGCATGATAAAACACTAGAGACAGGATGGATGTATGAGGACACAGTGACCTACTTCTGCATTTCTGGATATGAGAGTAAAACCAACACAACAATTAGCTGTCAAGCAAATAAAAATTGGACTCTGATACCGAGATGCATCAGTAAGTGCGCTGATCTATCACTATAAATTGTACATTTTTCTTTGCTTTTTCAAAAATCTGGTCGAAAAAAATTATTTTTGCTAAACATATTTGATCAATGATGAACACGAGCATTTCTTTAAAAGCATAGCTAGAAAAATGCACTGCTGTAATAAAAAAACATAGATTATGCTATAAAAGCCTTTGAATTTATGTTAACTTTAAAGCTGCAATTTAATTTTTGTCCGTAAAATTCTTATTGTAGTTAAAAAAAATACTACGCCATCATCTACATGCTTTATTAAGCATGTTAAAAAGCTAAGGTTTTGAGTTGACAAAAACAAACCAAAATTCTAGCAGTTTTTGGTGCATAAACCGGAAGTTTTATTGTTGTTACATAATGCAGAATGCAATTCAACTGAAAAGGCGATGATAGTATTTTAGTTCTTGCTTTGGAAAAGCTGGAAACAATTTTTTCAAGTTAATTACAGGTATTGACTGGTGTCTAGTATTTCCTTCTACTTACAGGAAAAGACTGTGGTACTCCACTTGTTCTAAGAAATGGACATGTAACAATTTATAACAGCACCAGATTTGAAGCACTCGTTTTCTACTCTTGTAACTTTGGATATCGAATGGTCGGCGCAAGATATTCGAGGTGTGGAGCGGCAGGAAACTGGTCTCCAATACCAATATGTCATGGTAGGTACAAGATACCCCTAGCAGCTTGGTTGATTGATGGAGACTTTTTTTATTCAGAGTGTGTGCTTTCGATCAGTTACAGATAGAGTCTTTGGCGATATTTTAAAAATTAATGAACATTAGACACAAGAAAAATGTGTTTATAACTTTAGTACTGTAATTGTTTGTTGAAGAACTTTAGTTGTTTGTCTCATACAATTTTTTGCTATAAACCCCAAAAACTTCAAGAATAAACATTTTTTCTATTACCTGAGCAAAAACTCATCACTAGCTGATTCCACATTACTGGCTTTCAGTAAAAAAAAATAAGTAATTTTTGGTGTGTCAGAACAATTTTCCATTCCCTACCGTAAATGCAACACTGTGTCACAGGATAAATTTAGCAGGTGCTTGCACTCACTATAACTTTTATGGGGCTCATTTAATACTGTAGTAAATTTCTGTCTTCTACCAACGACACAACGGCATTCAATCTGTGTGCACTCCTTGCACACCTCGTCTTCATTCCCAACATTCGGAGTCTACTCAGAACCGACTGTTGCAGCCTCCAAGGGGTCCACGACTCAGACTCACTACACCAAAGTTGCACGAATAAATAGTTTGATATACAAATCTGTTTAGTAATATACGATGTATTCTAAACACAATCCACAAGACTTCTGATTCAATACAACAAAAGAGCTTTTGTTGGAGAAAAGGGTAACATTCACCCCCTTATTAGGGGTGAGCCAATAGCATATAACAACACAAACACATAACCAATAGAAAGATACAATGCAATTCATGTAAACAATGTAAGCCAATGACAAGAGTAAACACATGGCAAAGCAGCTCTGGGCTGCTTTTCCGCTCTTATTAGACAGTGGAAATCTTCCATTCCTTATTTGGTGTCCTGGGTCTCAGCTTCATAGTACTGGTATCCTAGTTTTCATCCTTATCATATAGTTTTTATCCTTTTCATCCTTTTCATCCTAATGGTAGGCAATCATCCTTATGGAGCCTGGGCTATATTTTTCAGCCATATTTGTTGGCTGGGCTGGTATACTGGCCTGGGGTAACCCGGGGTAGGCTCTCTTTACTGTAAACCCCTTATACAGGGTATCCAAAGCCCGAGATAGCTCTAATATATCATAAAGGGGGATCCCGGCTCCATTTAAAACTGGTGTTAGGAAATAGGTAAAGGGGTGTAGGGAGAATTTAAAGTATAGGGAAGGTGGGGACAAAGGTCTGGATGTCTTTTTATTATAAAAATCTCCCACAATACAAGGATTTGTTGTACACAAATGCCGTGCTCCGAACTGCTGGAGCTGTTATCCAAAATGAGAGCTGCTTCTCTTACCTCTGAAAATTTTTATTGAAATTTATGTAAATATTTAGAAAAAAAAACCAAAGCTTGTAATGCGTTCAGTAACAATAGACAAAATTTTGTTTGTATCAAAAAAAGATGACCTAATGGTACAGAAGATAATAATTGAGGAATTATAACATGTCATCAAATATGGCTGAGAATGTTTTGAAATGCACAGATTGGACCTTGCTCATACTTCTTATACATAAAACTAAGATTTACCAAGTTTCCTGACATTGCAGGGATCCGATGTAATGCACCACCACTGATATCAAACGGCAGACGTACAGTCAGGGGACATTGCTACCCTGATACAACAACTTACCTCTGTGATGTAGGGTTTACCTTGTATGGTAACTCTACCATCTACTGTCAGTTTGATGGGCATTGGACCGCTGCTCCAGAGTGCCATGGTAAAGACTTGTTTGCTTTGAAGTGCCAACATCAGGTTTTGTTAAATCAAAATAGTGACAAAATAGAATCAAACAATTCCTATGCGGTATAACCTAAAAATACCTGAATTTAAAGTGTTTAAAAGCTCATTTTGGTTAATGCAAATGAAAGAAACTTTTGGAAACTTTTATAAACCTTCAATAGTGTCTTTATTCGCAATGAAAAAAAGATTTTTTCAACTTTCCACAGAGTTTGTGCGTGTTTCTATACAAATATACGCAGGCTTCATAGTTTATTACAAACAAACAAAAAATATAAATGCTGTAATATGTATTATTTTTTTTTAAAGAGTTTATGAGTAGAACACTCTGCGAGGGCTTCTGTTGGATTATTTTGGTTAGAATTATGTTGTAGTTTAAAAACAAGACTAATAAGAAATTTTCCTGCTGATTATTGGCATTGCAAAAATTTTGCCACTGAATTTGAATATTATTTTAGCCATTTCCTGTGGAGCTCCCCCTACAGTGAGTCATGCTACTTTTCTTATCAAATCTGGATTTCAGTTTGGAAATACAGTAGACTACCACTGCTTCAATGGGTACATCCTGTCTGGTGTAAAGTTTGTAATCTGTCTTTCTACTGGGCAGTGGAGTGACCCACCCACATGCTTACCTCCAACTGTTCCTCAGCCTAGGCCAACATTCCCCTTACCTCACCAACATGGCAGACAGAACACACAGAAACCTTATACCAGAGTGACAGCCTTGGTAAAGACTACACAAACTTCCACAACACCTGTAGTACCACCAACTCGCTCACCTACCACCGTTTCATCAGCTCCAATAGAACTTTTGCCTGTTACCATGCGATACTTTACTCACCAAGTTTCACTTGCAGAAAAGTCTTTTTTGGTTTACCTTCCAACTTCAACATCCAAAGTGACAAAAATGGCAACCTCTGAAACTTCAAAGAAAGTGGCGAAGTTTGAAGATTCAAGACCCGTTTTCTCTGATACACCAGAAGCAACTGCCCAGCAATCGCACTCACAAGGGCATAGTGGGCTAACAACAGCGGTAGTGGTTCTTGCTGTCATATTTGCTCTGATTTCGATGGCTGTCTTTGTCAGATATGTTGTGAACCTCAGGTATGAAACTTTAATGTTTAGCTTTATTTAAAAACGTTTGAAAGGAATAATGGCATTTTTCATCATGTAATGCTTGTAGCTATTTGAACTTAGGTTTGCCAAAGTTTATAGCTCAATTCTCGAGATAAAATTAGATTCACAAAAAATCCTTTGAGCAATCAACCTGTATGTACAAACATAATTGTGTGATTTCCAGCACAGAGAATCACTATTTTAATAAAGGGAAAGCAAAAAAACTTAAAGCCCTGATATTCGGTAGCTGAAACATACCAAGAACAAATGCATTTTTTTTACAAGATGTTGAATGAACTTTAACGCCTTTCCGCTTCTCCAGGTTGTAGCGGTTTTCTTGCCTCATCAAAATATCAACCACTAGACAAAAGAACATAAACGTGAGCCATAATCGTCCCATGACAACTCTGGTGTGTGCTTGTAGGAGACGTAGAAGTCATGACATTGTGACATCCGTAGGCAATGCTTTGTACAGGAGTGAAGGGGAGACAACCACTCTATATTCTTTCAAGGGCTCACTAGACGCTGAGGAAAATGATGAGACAAGTAAAACCAGCTAACTTGTCTTCCTTGTATTGGTGTCATCCATTACTCAGTTTCAGTGAATGCTTTTCATGTATTTTTATAGCAAATTGATATCTGCGTACAAAAGGTTTTATCATTTTATTTGTTATAAACACAGGAAATGCTAACATAATGTGTAAGAAAAATATAATGTTACTAAGGTATTTTTCATATTCATGGCTGCTATATTTTGCGGAAAAGCTTTCTAACTGTGAAAAAATAATCCAATAAATATTTTATTATATTTCCGTTTAAGTTTGAAATGGTTTTAAGCTAGATGTAAGTTATATATTTATAACTTGCATTCATTTCTACATTACATGTGGACAATCAACCAATCAATATTGAAATTAACAAGAAAATTTAAAATTGGTAATTCGTTTTCAAAATGGCGGTTAAAGGTTGTTTTATATTGAATAAATATAAAACAACTTCCTGCTGGAGCAGCCACGCAGTCTACCAGTGAATCTCAATCAGAGCACAAGTGGATAGTAAATCCATCCATTCATCTAGCAAGCCATATCTGCATTACACCACACCAAACTAACTAATTTGAAGACATTTAAACACATCAACCTTAAACCAGTCTCAATAAATGAACTAGACATTAAATGGCTCCTGCATTAAATGGTTCCTACATTAAATGGCTTTCACATTAAATAGCTCCCACATTAAATGGAACGCATTAAACCACATCCAAACTGCACTGCACCCACATTAAACCACTTTCACATAAACACACCTAGATCAAACGGTGCCCACACTACGCCACAACCACATTGAGGTACACCCACATTTTATTACATCTATCTTCAACCTCACCCACATTACACTATACTTACACAAAACCAACACATATTGAACCACAGCCGCATAAAAACACTCCCATATAAGACCACACCCACATTAGATCACATCCACATTAGATCACACCCACATTAGACCACACCCACATTGAGGCACACCCACATTAGACCACACCCACCTTAAATCACACATAGATTGAACCATATCCTGAGTTAATTCTTTGCTAATCAAATCACTTACATTACAGCAGCTTTCTTATTATATCATTTGAAGTTGTCTACTTCCTTGCCGTGCAATTATTACTGGATTTTGCGTGAATGCAAAGCAACTTCCTGCTTTGTGAGACAAGAAACTTTCTGCCTATTAACAGACAAGCTCCAATGTTCTACAAAACATTTTGTGCGTGCTGGTGCCGTTCTTTATGTCAGCAGGAACAACAAGCTTTGCTGAATGTTCTTGTGGTTGGCATTTGGATTGTATGAATTTCAGAGGAAAATGTTTCAACAGACAAGTTTATGACAACTGGCAGCGCAAGGGTGTAGAGCCAACTGGCATTGTAGGGGTGTAGAGCCAACTGGCAGCGCAGGGGTGTAGAGCTTGCGTAATGTGAGATAAATGGTTTCATCCATTATGCATTAATGAGCAAGTGTGCAGATATAAATATTTGTAAGACTTTTATTGTTCAAAAATTAACCATAATTTCACATATTCCATCCATTTCACAAAGCACTTTTACATCCATAGATTTCTACGCTCCTGTTTCAACATTTAATCTTGCAAAGATCTGCACCGCTGATAATAAAATGACATGAACTGATATTTGTTATCCAGGCCAACTTATAGAACGCTTTGTACTCTTGTCTAGCAAAGAAGCCATCTATCATTTAGTAACATCTAGCAATGGCTACACTTGCAGTCTTGGTTCTTTTGCTCATTACAGTAACTTCAAGTGATAGAAGATCAACAACTAGTAAGTCCTTAAGTGCCCAATTTTTTCTTTTATTCATTTTTTTAACGGAGTTCAGGCAAAATAGAAAATAGAGCAACATTCTGAAAGTAAAGAAGCTTTTACCAGGAGAAGATGCTGAATGTTGTAGGAGAGTTAAATGCCTGTCATCTTTGACACTAACCAAGAAATGTAAACTTGAAATCAGATAGAGTGTGATGTACATGGACAATCATTGCATTCAAACTAGTTTGTCAATGTGTAGCTGGAATTTTGAACTTCAGTATTATTTGATTTATGTGTATAACTCAATTTTTTCAGTCATTAACAATACTAGCATAAAAATACATTGAAAATCTTAGTAAATTTAATTTTAAAGGAAATGATTTAAGTTAAACTTTGGCTGTTTAAAAATTTCTATGGAGTTGCCCTCTCACCAATAAGGCAATTCCTATAGATCGGATTAGTGCAAAGCAAAAAGCAATTTTTTCTAGAAAACGTCACAAGCTATATGTAGTTATAGATTATAGAGAAAGTTTTCAAAATCGTGCTGGGACTTTTGTGATTGCAAAAATTTGAGATTGCAGTAATGTTTTTATTCAATTTGGGGTTTTTGGTTGAGTGAGTAATTTTTCAATTTTTGATGAAGCTGCTATTACATACACATTAGCATTCATGTGAAAATGCTTTGTAACAAAAATCTAAAAATTAAATGATGACTTTTTTATTAGAAAAAATAATTTTCTGGTTTAAAATGTTTAAACAATTAAGGCTCTACAATATTTTGAAACAAAAAACGCCATTGCCAGAAGTTTAATATTTCCAGCATTGCCTTTTTACAATGATGTCAATATTTAAAACTGAAATACTTGCTTCTTTTTTAAAAAATAAAATTAAAAAACATCAAATAGTTTTATTAATTTTTAACTGAAAACTTCATGAAAAGTAACATTTACATCTCTGAGTTTACTATATAATACTTTATTGGTGCTGCAACTCACAGCTAGGACATAGCACTCTCTATTGGCCTTAGTGCCATAGACATTGATATGTTGATTGTATTTTGTTTGCTGTTAATTAATGCAGTAATAGTTGTAATATGCTCAAGGAGAGAACAACTCTACACCCAGAACGGTTTTGCCAAGGGTTGTCTTCGACACTTTAAGGAATATACATAGGCATTTATTTAGTATTACATTATCTTGTTTTGAGATAACTTTGTTTTACATTTGCCTCATGAGACTAAATACTAGATCAAAGTTATGGCTACCACCCAGTCTTTGTTAGCTTTATGGGTTATTCTGGGGTTTCCTTCAGTTTATTAAACTGGCAGGGGAACAAAAACACATTTCTCACATTGAAACTTCATGTCTCTATTTTCAGCCAAATACTGTGAGCCCTTAGAGAAGTTAGAAGGGGTAAAGTGTATTAATGGATCCACCACTACCTCTAATCTGGTCAGGTGTAGCTGCAAGAAAGGGTATGAAAGAATTATAAGCATAGAACAAAGCTATTATTACACACCTTTTTGGACAGGGTACGAAAACGTAAATGTTACTGAAAACGTTTACAATATAACCTGCACACTCTCTGGAACTTGGTCTATATCTAGTGATTCTAAGAGTCGTACTTGTAAAAGTGAGTATATCTGAAAATATAGGGTATGTTTTAAAAAATTATGTAGTATCGACAAGTTTTCAGAAAACAACAAAAAAATTTCTAAATGCAAATATATACGCGTTTCAAATGTTCAAAAGTACCATTGTTCAATATTTTTGTATTTTTTTAACTTTTAAATAAACTTTAATACAAATTTTTTATATTTGGGGAAATCTTTTGACCATAAATCTATTACGTGATAAGACTAATATTGTAAAAAAGGAACAAAACTTTGATAATAGTAACACAGACTTTTTGAGATATCATTATGCCCCAAAACAGTAGAGGCTTTTAGAAAAATGAGTGACTTCGCCGAGGCATATTCCAAACTTGAGTTTACAAATACTAGCTCATAATATGTGCATTCATGTTTTTTGTATGATTTTACTTTCTGTTCATCAGGTACTTTTGTGTTTAGGAGTTACCTGCCCTTACCCATCAGCTATTGACTTCTCACAGTACTATAAGACAGTAGTGGGAGGGTTAAAATATGAGGACAGAGTGACCTACTTCTGTATTCCTGGATATGAGAGTAAGACCAACACAACAATTAGCTGTCAAGCAAACAAGACCTGGTCACTACTGCCCAAGTGCATCAGTATGTTTAGTGCTATCTTATGGCATTTTTTAAATGGTTTTTTAAGCAAGCTGCTTAATGGAACAGTGATTATGCTAACTGTAAAAAATCTAGTGAGAGCAGGGTGTATCTTTTGTGCATTTATTTTACAAAAAAACTTTAAACAACCAATGATTACAATAACTAAAATAAGAATTTCAAATGAAATACAGAATAAAAAGCGAAGCTACAATTGTCCTTAAATTTTCCTATATTAATTTGCGTCATTTAAAAATTTCATCTATGAATAACCAAAACTTTCATTACGTTGTTCATAGAGAAAGACTGTGGTCCTCCTGTGAATCTACCAAATGGACATATAACAAAGTATAATAGCACTCGATTTGAGGCTATTGTTTTTATGTGTGTAATTATGGGTATCAAATGATCGGCACAAACTCTTTAACTTGTGGAGAAGAAGGAAATTGGTCTACACTACCACTCTGCCTTGGTAAGTACAATAATATTTTTTGCAGCTATTCTTCATTAGAAGACTGGTATATAATACGTGGACCAAGTTGGAAAGAACTTTTGTATTAACTGTTTAAATCTGAGGAAACCTTCACTTTTTACGCCGACAAGTAATAATAAAAATTCTATTTACAGACTATTTGGCAACCTTTTCCAAGAAAAGAATTGTTTAATTTTAAAAGATTGCGATTTTGTAAATTCAAAGATATTTTTCCAAATTTAACAACAAAGATGTATAAATGCAAACTTTTAACTTTTTGTTTAAAACTCGACAAGTCTTTTTATTTTAAGAAAACTCACCCAAACCACACCCACATCTTACCAAAGAACACCCACATCATACCAAACCACATCCACATCATACCTAACGACACCCACATCATACCAAACCACACCCACATCATACCAAACCACACCCACATCATACCAAACCACACCCACATCGTACCAAAAAACACCCACATCATACCTAACCACACCCACATCATACCAAAAAACACCCACATCATACCTAACCACACCCACATCATACCAAACCACATCCACATCATACCAAACCACACCCACATGATATCAAGCCACACCCACATCATACCAAGCCTATATGTATGTTATAATTATAATTAAATCACACCCATGCTATATTTTATCTGTAAAATTTCATATTCACATTAAACCACACCCATGTCATACTACACCCATGTTATATTTCATCAACAGTAATTAAAATTCACATTAAACACACCTATAGTTAACTACACCCATAGTTAACCACACCCATAGTTACCCACACCCATAGTTAACCACACCCATAGTTAACCACACCCATAGTTAACCACACCCATAGTTAACCACACCCATAGTTAACCACACCCATAGTTAACCACACCCATAGTTAACCACACCCATAGTTAACCACACCCATAGTTAGCCACACCCATAGTTAACCACACCCATAGTTAACCACACCCATAGTTAACCACACCCATAACACATTACATATTTGTTGAATAAATCATGAGCCAATAAGGGGGCTAATGTTACATGTTCCGGCGATGTTGTATCATTTCAGGTTATCTACATTCCTGTTTACCAAAATGTGATATTCATTGATGATTTTTTTTGTATAAGTGGGAGGTGCCCTCATTTCCTAAAGCAATAAATTGGCTATTCATTAAAGTTATTTGGACTTTAAACAAAACTGTCTGTGCCTTTGCATAGAAACTCTATTGCTACAGTAAAAATTTTCTAGGTTAGCTGACAGTGCAGTTTATATTGACATAAACAATACGCTTTCAGAACGTTTTTGTGCCTGCCATTTGCTTTGCGTGATGAATTCATGTGGAAAGTATTTTATCAAACATATTGATAACAGTTGGTTGGCAGTGCAGAGGTGTAGAGCTTGGTTTCATGAGCGAAAAAAATCTCCATTTTTGCATTAATTCAAGAAACCAGGAGATTTGACTTGCATTTACAAAACCTCAAGGGAATCAGAGGGTTTAAAGATCAATAAAAACAAGTTTATGCTTTTATAAAATACTCTTGCTTTACTTAGTTTGCTACGTTCCTGTCTCAGAATTGACTTGTGTACTGAACTTTAGCTGTGATAGTAAAGCGACATGCGCTAATCTGATGTAATGAAGTATTGTATGTAACTGCCAAGTTTTGTAACAATGTGTACTCTTATCTGACAAAGAGCTGATCACATCAGCTGTGTAATATTTAGCAATGGCAGTGGTTTTAGCTGCAATTTGTGTTCTTTTATTTATTACAGAAGCTTCAGTTAAAGGTGATTCAGTAGCTGGTAAGTTTAAATGTACAATCCTTTTACATTGCCATTTTTTGTTAGAATTATATCGCTTTCATGATTAAGTGTGTTTGTCATTGCTCAGGACACTCTTGGAAACAACAACTTGCTCGGGTGAATATGAGGGTTGTTGGGCAAACGATCTGATGTCTTCTTTTTTACAGCTTACAGTTGTCTCACCCTATCAATAGATGTCGGCAAGAAAATTTGTTTTATTTGTTGAAACTGTAATGTGATCATTAATCGGTGCCGTTTATTTATGCTTCTAGACGCATCATCCATTGCTGATGGAAAACTTTGTTGAGATAAATTGAGACAATTCCTCAATCAGATACTGATAAGGGGATGGAGAAGGGCGGAGGTAGAGAAAAAGAGGAGGAGAGGGGAAAGAAAAGGAGGAAGAGTTGAGGGGGAGGAGGAGAGAGGGAGAAAGAGAGAGAGGGATAGGGAAGCGTCACTTGGGGAAACAGCTTCTTGGCACACATTTTTATCCAAACACATCAACACGTCTCAGTTGAGCAATCAACCAATTTCATATAGCGGGGTGTAAACTGATCTTAAAATTCAAGGCCCTATCATGATTCATTAGTCAAAAGTACTTTTCTTAATTACAGTGACATAAAAACAAAAATGTGTTATTTGTAAAATGAAAAAAAACACTTTTAGAACTACTGTATCAGTAGTAATATATGAGCAGATCTCCCTACCAAGTGTTTTTTTGTGGATTTGATCTTGGAGTTGAGACAATGGGTTACGGCGTTGGATGAATTCGCCGAGTTTATATTGTATTTTACTTGAGGGGTACTTGAGTGGCATTTGAGTGGCATTTGAGTGGCATTTGAGTTTTGATTAGTTTTTTACTTAATTTGAACTTATATGGCATATAGATTTTGAATGTATGGCATTCAAGTTTTGATAACTTTTTACATAACTCGAACTCATATGGTATCTTGAGAGAGAGGGGAGAGGAGAGAGGAGAGAGGAGAGATGGGAGATGAGAGAGGAGAGAGATTTTTTAGTTTTCTATACATTCATGTATATATGGTTAGTTATGTACATATTTATGGCTATATTTATATCTACATAGAGAGAGGAGGTATATCTACATTGAACAAATATATTGATCAAAAAATGAAAATTATATGATTATATACCTGATTACATAATAAGTAGGGAGTAACTGTATACATAATTATAACTCATAGGGTATCTAGATTTTGAATGTAAGACATTTAAGGTTTGATAATTTTCTGTAATTCCGACTCATATGATATCTTGAGAGAGAGGAGATATATCTACATTGAATAAATACAGTGATTAAAAATGAAAGAATATGTGAATATATACATTTATTATGTAATAAGTAGGGAAAATCTCATATAATATAGCTAGAGTCAGTAAATACTAAGTAATAACAATTAATACATAGTCTTTTTTTCATTTCATTCAATTTTCATAAATTTTTTTGCAAAAAGAAATCATTCTCTAAATGGTTAAATTTCATCTAATTGTACAAATTTACAAAAAAAGGAGAATGTGATAAAATAGATATCATAATAGAGTGTAATAAGTTGAATATATAGAGTTAAAGTCTATAAAAACTTTTTAATTTGTAAAGTATTTGATGACTTTACAAGAAATATCATCACATTCAGGTTCAATGATGATGAGAAGATTTTCTTCAAGCTTAAGTTTACTATTTTCCGATATAGACAGAGAAAGTTTTGAAAAACCCTCCAAATCATTATAAATAAAAACTCTATAAATCGATGGTGTTGAATTTGTAATTGATACTGAATTGTTTTCGCATATGATGTATCTATCACACACACAATCAGAATTGTATATAGTAGAGTTTGTAGGGCTTGGTTGTTCCAAAATTAAATCGACTAAACCCAGAGCTTGTGGAAGAGATGGAATTGACGGTGATAAAGCCGGAACTACTGGCTTGTTTGTAGTGGTTGTCGTCGGGGTTGTTGTCGTCGTTGTCTGTGGAGTTGTGGTGATTGTTGTCGTTGTATGTGGAGTTGTAGTTGTTGGAGTTGTTCTTCGAGTCGTAGTTAGTAATCCTTCATCGTATAAACGAATGTAATTTAAAGCTTCATCGGTTTTGCAAACAAAGTAGTGTTGAGGCCACATATCACGAGTGTCACAGCTTCTACGTAGGTGAGTAGGTTCCATGAAACATGTGAGTCTATACAAACGATATTTTAAGTTTTTTCTTAAAATACGAGTTGCTGAATCAACCGCTTCCATATTAAGAGTTCCCCGAAAACATTCAGACGCTCTATGAGATAAAGTGAATGGTGTAAACTCGGTTACAAGACAATAACCACTTAGGATTGGGAATAATAGGAGATAGATGCAATATCTCATTTTTTTTATTCAGAGAGAGAGACTTTTAACCTAGTTTATGCTTTCATCATCTAGAGTTAACTGTCTTGCATTTCGGTGGTCTTTGGTTAATATGCTTCAACTAAAGCTCTATATTTATAACCTTGGGATTGCATTTGTCTTTGCTATCTCCTTGACATGTGATACTGATGATAATCTTGTTTTGAACAGACTTCAAACTTTCAAAACTCGAAAATGACAAATTTACACCTTCAATACCATTGATGTTAGTGATGATAGTAGCTATTTTCGACTCCCTGTTGGTCAAACGATTGCATTCCACACATGCAAAGTTGGTTGTCTCAAACTCTTCTGTTGGCGGACAAATCAAACGTGAGGTGTTGTATTCAAATACACATAATTCATCATTCCAAAATAGTTTTGTATTTTGAGTAAGACCTTCCGTATTATTTTTAACCCCTATTGCGCATTCCTCCTGATTCAGAGTGTATTTTGTTGGTGTATCACAAGACACAGAATCTGTAGAAGTTATTTCCTTGCAGATCCAAGAAGCGCTTGGAGGGATGAAAAAACCACAATATAATAAGTCGGGAGGGTAGAGTCGCACACAGTTTTTTCCATTTTCATCTTTATATCGTATAGTCCTTTTGAAAGGTGAAAAAAACAAGACATCATTTTTATCCATAACTCCGGCTATACATTCATCAATTTCGTTGGTATAGAATACTCCACTAACATTGGGAAATGTTAGTGCCAGTAGCAAGATAAATACGCAGCTCATTTTTTTAAATGTTTTGCTTTCAGTGTTGAAAGTTGAATACTTTCTTTCTTGATGTTTTTTTCTATTTATATGTAAGAGGCTAGCGGCTTGTTCAGCTCTCTCAACCGATTTTGAAGATGTGAAACAATCTCATCAAAGTGGTTACCAAAATGTAAGTATGGTTCCAATCGAGATTGAGACAAAAGAACATGTGTTCCTGTCCAGCGAAATGAAGTCAAACCTCTTAAAATCGAAATATCTATCAAATCACCCAGTTCAGCATCTTTCAAACACTGCTTTATATCAACCAGTTCGATCGCTCTTTTGAGATCTTCAAAATCTATCAACTTGTCTTGCGGACAGCATACTTTTGGATCAAAGCTCCTAGAACAGTTTAAGCATTCGAGAGGATTTGCTCTTGAAATACAATTACAGCTCAAAAGCATGCTTTGTATTGATTTACGAACTAGATTGAATCCTAACACAAAATAAAATACTTCTTCGGTGATGAGTTGAACAAAAAGAGGATTCGAACGCTCTAAAGGAATGTGTTCAAAATGAGTCCTTATGAACTTAGGAACAAAATCAGCCAATGTACCAATTGACTTGAATCCTTGAGTTTTTCCACTCATGTTTCTGCTGTAGTTCAGAGATAAATGAAGCAACTTTTTTTGTAGCAGTTCTTTTATGAGTCTTCAGATATATTTGTCGAATCAATAGTTATTATCGGGTTGACTGAGTCTTCTTTTTCATCAAGAGTGTAAGCGTATGGATATCCTTCTGCTATCGCAAGTAATTTATCCTTTAGTCGTTGATAAGCCAGTTTGCTCTGACTAGTAGGTAATAGGTAGGGATTTAATCGTGCTCTCAAATTTGTTAACAAAAATGGAGACTTCAAATCATCAGTGGAAAGATCCAAAAAAGCATTAATCCATTCATCATGCACCAAAAAACCCATTTTAGCATTTTTCAAAACTTGTCTTCTATCAATCCAGTCGATAGCATCACCCAATTCTTTTTTGGTAGGTGTAGCGCCTTCAACCATTTCAGCATATCTTTTACAAGTGATACATTTGTCATCAACGTGTGAACAGTAACAGTTTAGTAGCGATAGATTGGTTGCTTGCTTGTAAAAACTTCCTCCTAGTACACAGTATACACATTCCTCCGTAAAATAAATCCTCAACATTTCATCAGAAACCTCAGCCAAAAAAGTCTTAGGACCTATAGCATCGGAAGCTTCTTGGTGAGCAAAGTCTTCAACACGTAGCATATTTGTTGTTATTCCGTTAAATTACAAAACGCGAATGATACGTTTTCAAATTGAAACATCTATTTAATCATTCATTATTTTTTCTTTTTTTGAGGTTAATTGTTATGCTAGCTCAGGTAAATCTTCATAAATGCTTTAATTTCAACCTGACAACCATCGATTGGGCAAGGTTTTACTTCTGATGAGCATTCAGTAAGCGCTTTTTCCTTACACTCACTACAGTAAATGAGATGACCACACGGAAGAGAGATATGATTTGCAATTACTTTTTTTTCATGCGTCTCAGACACACATTGAGCGAGTTTGCTTTGCTTAGTCTGATCTTTATCTTTTTTTAACGAATCAATTGATTTAGCATCATTTTTTAACAGCGGATCTTTATCTTTTTTTAACGAATCAATTGATTTAGCATCATTTTTTAACAGTGTTGACGAATTCTCAACAGTTGTAAAATCATTTTCAAAAATATGTAGGGCTTCAATCATAAAACCTATTCGCTCAAAAGGTTTTCCATTTAACACTAAAACTTGTTCGATATCGTTTTGACTGTATCCTAGTTTTTTGCAAATAAGTTTCATTTCTTCGGTGTCATTGTTGCGAGTTATTTGTTTTAATTTTTCTCGATATTTTTCAACCCGTCGCTTACACCTTTTGCCTTTTTCCGTTCGCATGTAAACATCCTCAACGTACTCTTCACCTTTACTCCCGAGTAAAAAATAACAGTCTGGGAACCATCGACAGTGTTCCTCCCATGGTAGATCACTCTCTTTCCATTCTTTAAGTTCACCTGAGCAAAAGAAGCATTTCACACTATCCCCGAACTTAGTATAGTAGAAACCTGCATTGGAAAGGAGTTTCATGGAGACTTTACCCTTCCATTGTTTGAAACTGTCTTCTCTAGATGTTTCAGTAGCAAAACGTGGTGTATCAGCACGATCAATTGATATACCTAGAGGTAATACTTCTGCAGTTAAATCTCCTCTTCTGATCTTTTGTTCCTCCATCGTATAACTTTTGACAATTGAGATGTTTTTCATTTCATCTGCAAGTAGTTTCCTAGGTCTATACAGACGATTGTGAGTGTTAAATCCTCTAACAAATCGACAAAACGGAAAACTTTTAGCGTGTTCTTTCATCGGATGTTCATCTTCATCCTTCCAGTTTAGTAATACCCCTTGACAAAAAACACATCGAACAGCGTTGTCTTTTTCAAGGTTATAAAAACCAGCTGCAGCCATGTTTTCACCACAATGTTTACCTACTCGTCTCCAATTTGTAAGAAATGATTTTCTTCGATAACTTTCATCAAGCATTAAAGCCTCTCTTTCATAAAAAGAGAGTTCATTGTAAATGAACTTGAAAAAGTCCGATGGGGAAAGTTGCGCAATAGTTTTTTGTAATTTTAATGACAAAAGACTACAGTGATTATCCGGATAAGTTGCAACGACATAAGTTATTGCAGTGGTATCAGGAAAAGTTCGTTGTAAAAACAACGATGAAGTAACGAGTAAACTATCATCTATCCATTCAGCGCAGTCTTTAGTATTTTCAAAACAATTTCGAGTTTTTTGCATTTCTCTTTTTTCATTATAAATAGTGTTTGCTACATATCTGTTGTTTGTTACTCGACACATTATTTATATATAATATAAGTAGTAGCTTCAGTTATTACTCAAGTTGAAGTTTTGTTGGAAAGTTCTTTTCCTTTGATCTAGTTCGTTGTTATTCTAAAAAAAAATGATAATGCTTTATAGCAAAAAAATAAAAAAAGACTAAGGTTTCAATTTTTTTTCAATATACTTGAATTGATTACTATTATAATAGAACGTAAATACTTACATCAGAAATGAAGACTTGTCTTTTCTTTTGAATTAAAATGAATGATATTCCTAGTAGTTTGAACTTGAGAGCTGCTTTCTATAAAATTCGGATGAAGAAGGAGTACATTTTTCATTTTGAAGTCCTGAAATAATAAGAATAAACATAATTAAAACTTACATACAACATTTTTTTTGATATCTTAAATAGTGAATAATCTTGTTTTTTATTCAGAAAATGTCTTCACGCTTAAATCGATTACAATTAAAACAAAATATAAATACTTACATCACAAATGAAGACTTGTTTTTCTTTAATGAATTATATACATAGTTGTTTGAACTTCAGCTGTTTCCTATGTAACTCAAATGATGGAGAAGGAGGGATGTAGTAGATGATGATGTAGTAGATCTTCTTCCTTCAGTTAGTTTGAACTTGAGAGCTGCTTTCTATAAAATTCGGATGAAGAAGGAGTACTTTTTTCATTTTGAAGCCTCTGAAATAATAAGAATAACCATAATTAAAACTTACATACATCATTTTTTGATATCTTAAATAGTGAATAATCTTGTTTTTTGTTCAGAAAATGTCTTCACGCTTAAATTGATTACAATTAAAACGAAATATAAATACTTACATCATAAATGAAGACTTGTTGTTCTTTGAATTAGATGAATTATATACATAGTTGTTTGAACTTCAGCTGTTTCCTATGTAACTCAAATGATGAAGAAGGAGGGTTGTAGTAGATGATGATGTAGTAGATCTTCTTCCTTCAGTTACTAACGATGAAGTGAATGCTTTCTGTATGAAAACAGTGCTTCTTATATAGCTTAAGTTGCACTGCTATGAATCAGCATTATTTTCACATGAATGGAAACCGTTGCTTTCGCGGGAATAACAAAATTATTTTCACGCGAATACAAACCAATGCTTTCGCGGGAATAAATAATTTATTTTCACGCGAATACAAACCAATGTTTTCGCGGGAATAGATAATTTATTTTCACGCGAATGGAAAGTGTTGCTTTCGCGGGAATAAAAATTTTATTTTCACGCGAATACAAAGCAATGCTTTCGCGGGAATCAATATCTTATTTTCACACGAATGGAAACCGATGCTTTCGCGGGAATAAATATTTTATTTTCACGCGAATACAAACCAATGTTTTCGCGGGAATAAATAATTTATTTTCACGCGAATAGAAACCGTTGCTTTCGCGGGAATAAAAATTTTATTTTCACGCGAATACAAAGCAATGCTTTCGCGGGAATAAATATTTTATTTTCACGCGAATACCAACCATTGTTTTCGCGGGAATAAATAATTTATTTTCGCACGGATGGAAACCCTTGCTTTCGCGGGAATAGAAATTTTATTTTCCCGCGAATACAAACCAAAGCTTTCGCGGGAATCAAAACTTTATTTTCACGCGAATGGAAACCGTTGCTTTCGCGGGAATCAATACTTTATTTTCACGCGAATGGAAACCGTTGCTTTCGCGGGAATAAATATTTTATTTTCACGCGAATACAAACCAGTGTTTTCGCGGGAATAAATAGTTTATTTTCACGCGAATAGAAACCGTTGCTTTCGCGGGAATAAAAATTTTATTTTCCCGCGAATACAAACCAAAGCTTTCGCGGGAATCAATACTTCATTTTCACGCGAATGGAAACCGTTGCTTTCGCGGGAATAAATATTTTATTTTCACGCGAATACAAACCAATGTTTTCGCGGGAATAAATAGTTTATTTTCACGCGAATGGAAAGCGTTGCTTTCGCGGGAATAAATATTTTATTTTCACGCGAATACAAACCAATGCTTTCGCGGGAATAAATAGTTTATTTTCACGCGAATAGAAACCATTGCTTTCGCGGGAGTAAAAAAATAATTTTCACGCGAATAAAAACCAAAGCTTTCGCGGGAATATCGCGTGAAAAAACTGCTGAGTCATAGATATATTATAAAGGTTTCATAGGGTTAATTAGTACAGCTTTAGCTATTTAAGAACCAGTGTTTTCACACAGAAAGCATCCAGTTCTACAATAGCTAGCAAGGAAG
This sequence comes from Cryptosula pallasiana, assembly GCA_945261195.1. Classification (NCBI taxonomy): domain Eukaryota; kingdom Metazoa; phylum Bryozoa; class Gymnolaemata; order Cheilostomatida; family Cryptosulidae; genus Cryptosula; species Cryptosula pallasiana. The sequence continues at coordinate 12,804,169 of OX183132.1, forward strand.
CAACATCTACACACCAACTACTACATTTACTTGAAACTCAATAAGGTGAGAATTACTAAATAATTCTTTAACATATACTGATAAAAACTTCAACTAGTTTTGCTATAATACTTCAGAAAATTAATTTTATGTTTTAATATTTTGTTCTTATTAATAAAAGATCAAATAGTTTCACCATACCGCATCAGAAAAATTATTATGGTTTTGATTATGTGTTTATTTTATAAATATCTAGTTAGTTTATTCTTTTCAAAATATTTTTCAAATTCCAGCCATTTGTTACATATTTTTTACTCTCTTTTCAGTTCCAACTTCCGACTGAACGCTCTGAATATGAATGAAGACCGTAATACCTCATTTCTCTCAACATTCGAGCCATACTCTGATGATAAAGAAAATATCCCTCCTGATTCACATCTAATAAGAAGGAAACTGAACACAATTCGACCAAAGCCATGGGATTCGGATAGAAATAAAACGATTGACTATACTTGGACTTTGAAAGCGCCATCTCCTTCTCATCTTTCCTGCTTGTCAAAAAATGCTGCTAGTTTGCTCAATTCTTGCGATACCAATGACAGAGTAATGATTGGAAGGTTTCAACCACTTCACTTAAATCAAACGCCGTCACTTCTCGAGATAGTCTCCATCGAACAACCAACTGAGGATGTATATAAAAACTTATGCATTATCCGCTACAATATCGAAACATTTGGCAACAGACGACAAGTGAGGTCTATGGTGAGAAATGAGGATTACAACAAATTAGCTCCAACACAACCGGATGTTCCAAAACTGGTGGTTTTTATGGGATTCGATTCAGACAAGCATCCAATCTTTCACCCTATCAACTTCCCATCCAATATTTCTCTTGAGGAAGCTAAACAGCTAAGTAGATTAATAAAAAAAAAAACACCTACCCAGTTGATCAGTATGGTTCGTATCGCAACGCTCTCGCAATTTGCTGTTGGAAGTGTAATCAGTTTTGAATCTCCTCAAATATCAACTCAGTTAACATTACCTAATGGAGATGTGGTGATGAATGCGCTACTGGTAAACTACAGATGTTTGCAATATGATGGTTTGATGATGGGAGTTCTATATATACCTGAAAAACACGCTAGCAACATCAAACAAATTGGAACAGGAGTCATACTTGTAAGAAATCGTGAAGTTAGTAGATTTGGTTATCATCGACATGATATAATCACATTCACAGCATTACAAGCGATAGAAACGGCTCAAAACCTATCCAACAAACTTGATGATTCCAACCAGATGAAGTACTTTACTACAGATGAGGTTGTTGAGAACAAGGTCTTAGTGCTTTCAATGGGAGTGGGAAACACATCTTCTACATCTTTGAGAGAACCAGCGCCCCCTGGTGAAAACTATATTCAAAAAGAGCATGTCAGACAAGACAACACAGTGAGTATTTTTTATTCAATGTAAACTAACTGATATAAGTAATACTTCCAATTAGATAATATTTATTTATAAAGCAATTATTCTTTGTTTTGCTTTAGATAGAAGAGAGAGAATCAAAAACGCTTGATGAAAATTATGCTCAAGAAAAAACAAACTGAATAATATAACTTGGTGAGTTACTTCTCTTTACTATATAATGTTAACTAACCAATGTAAAAAGAACTATAATTCAAATTTATGTAATTATTTTACATTTCTGTTTAATCATCCTATACTAATACATAACTTTTGATTTTAGTTCATTACGGAATCAAAAGTACATAGAACAGAAGTCTTCCTTCCTAGTTATAACATCAGTACAACAATGACAACATTGTAAAGAAAAAGACTATCAACCATTGATTGTCATTACAAGTTGTAGTGCTTTGAATTACTTATTATTTACTAACTCTAGCTATATTATACAAGAATATTTTGCTTCTTATTATGTAATAAATGTATATAATCATATATTGATTCAATGTAGTCTCCTCATTCTTCTCTTCTCTCAAAATATCATATGAGTTCGAGTTATGTAAAAAAATTATCAAAACTTGAATGTCATGCATTCAAAATGTATATGCCATAAGTTCAAATTAAGTAAAAAAATAATCAAAACTCAAATGCCACTCAAGTACCCCTCATTATGTAATCAGGTATATAAACATATAATTTTCATTTTTGATCAATATATTTGTTCAATGTAGATATATCTCCTCTCTCTATGTAGATATAAATATAACCATAAATATGTACATAACTAACCATATATACATGAATGTATAGAAAACTAAAAAATCTCTCTCCTCTCTCTCCTCTCTCATCTCCCATCTCTCCTCTCTCCTCTCTCCTCTCCCCTCTCTCTCAAGATACCATATGAGTTCGAGTTATGTAAAAAGTTATCAAAACTTGAATGCCATACATTCAAAATCTATATGCCATATAAGTTCAAATTAAGTAAAAAACTAATCAAAACTCAAATGCCACTCAAATGCCACTCAAATGCCACTCAAGTACCCCTCAAGTAAAATACAATATAAACTCGGCGAATTCATCCAACGTCGTAACCCATTGTCTCAACCCCAAGGTCTAATCCACAAAAAAACACTTGGTAGGGAGATCTGCTCATATATTACTACTTGTATCAAATTAGCTGAATATATGTTGCTTTGCTGGCCAATCTGCACTCCATTGTGGATTATGGTGGTTTCTTTCTGCATATTTTCTGCATGAACTGCTGGTGATGGGAAAAATGTTGAAGCGCTAGTTTTTTTGTAATTAGATTGATCAAATTTCCATAGCGGCTACTACTGAAGTGGATAGCTTTAAATGAATTGTCAACATTTTGATTCCCTTATCAAACATTTATATTCTTTATTGTTTGTTTTATTACACCAGCTGTCAGGGATATATACATTTTGGCAGCAAAATTTCAAAGTTCATGCACAATCGCTCATTTCTAATTGATTTTCAATATTTCTCATCTGATAACTACAAGTTGTACATATAAAACAATGCAATATGACATTCTGCTTTTAAAATTATCTAAACTAGGTCATATCACTACTAAATTGCTGTTTTGAGCACTTATATGTTATTTTAGGTTTGTACAATCAGTGCGGACTCCCTCCGAATGTAGCGAATGCTTCAGCCTATGTAGATGAAACATCATCTCCATTTGTGACAGCAGTTTACACTTGTCATGCAGAAGATGGTTATGTATTGAGAGGAAACAATACAATATTTTGTGTTGAAGTCTTTGGTTACAGTATCTGGAGTTCCGTTAACTTCACCTGTGAACGTATGTGTTGGGTTATGAAAAGGCGTTTAAAGAACTGTTTAGCTAGCTCAAAGTTGTAGAGCACAGTGGGAGGTCTAACTTAGAAAGATTCCAGAAAAAAATGTTTTGGGGGAAGTTTTCTATTTTCCACACAAGTGCATAAACCTTTGTAGCAAAACATGATTTGCTAGAGGTAGTGAGTAGTGAGGGCTTATCCCTGTAGATTGGGGTTAAAAACTTGTGAAATTTGATACTCTAATCAACGATCTTAGTATAAGGTTTCATGAAAACTATTGATTTATCTTAGACTGGTAGAAACATAAAATATTTAGGATACCTTTTGGGGTTAGTCGAAAGCTTTTGATGCCAAATACAGCAGCTGCAGTTGGTCAACCATAAATATAGTTTATTGTAACGTTCCCATAATTTATGAATCTTTTCATGTTTGGTGCTACATGTATACAATTTGGTCTTAATGATTCTATAGTGTAGCTAGAGCATCAGAAATGAAATACTTTTTTTAGTCAATCATAAGTCAGGTTTAAAAAAAACAGCTGAAAGTGTGATCAATTGATAAAATCATTGAATGATTATTTTTTTTTTGTAAAGCAAAATGTGAATGTAAACGTAACAGAGATGAATATAGAAGCATATTCAAAACCAAACAATATATTTTAAAATATTTGTTTTTTATATGAAACTAGAGAAACAAAATTAAATGATTTTGGTTGTCAAAACAGATTATTTCCAGGTAAAGAAGTAAGGGCAAGTAAACTTTTGTTCATTTCTGAGCAGCAAAGCTTTCTATGTGAATAGATTATCATGTACCAGTCTTAGCTAGACTACTTGTGCCAATCTAGGGATACAATGCATGAGCGAACCTCAAGTGGACAACTCTACTGCTTCAATAGACTTCATCAAGAGAGTTATTATATCAAGATATTGCACAAACTATGAGATAAATTACTATGTAAATGGATGCAGATATTACAAACAGAGAATATATAATACAACATACAAGCCAAAAGATGTGTGAGTAGACAAAGATAATTATTAGCGATTAGTAGTAATATAGGAGCAGTTTAATGTGCTTAAAAGTTTGGTTTGCGGGTGGTCTGGCATCGAAAGGCTTATACAACCATCAGATTCTCCAATGTCTCTTCCGAACTGCACTGCAACAATCCTGCTAGCACTAGTAATACGAACCAGATAACTTAATGAAACTGAAATTATAGATTGAAATTGTTGAACTATATCAAAGTATTATGGCTTTTATCACATCCAACCCTTCAATCATATCTATGACATAAGAATAGCTAATTTGTATCAATTACATAACACTATATTTACAAGGCTTTTACAGAATCTAACCAATCATGGCACAGTATCTTAATGTTCACCGGCTAGCCAAAGAAAGTTTAGTGGAACACAGGAAGTAGTAACGTAACGATATCACCGCAATGAATTTTATTGCTTACAGCCAGCTATCAAACATTGGTGTACAAATCAAGCTATCATCAAGCTTGTGTTGGAGGGATTGACTTGAAATTTGTGGTAGATACACAAAAGACCTTGGGGAATTTGATGGGGTTTAATATGTTTTTTGACGTCAGACCACCCACAAACTGAGCCTTCAACCCTACAATTATATATCAGTTGATTTATTACTTGATTACAAAGTATTGTTTTGCACTCCATAGTAACTAAGAGTAGTATAACAGGAGCAGATCTCTGTCATGGTGTCTAAGGACAATAAGGTTCTCCTGGTTCCAAGTGCCTTTTTGTTGGCACCAGGTACCATGAGAACCTGAAAGCTACCTTTTTGTGTGCACCAGTTTATCGTGTGTTTTAATTTTGTTGTAATTGTATGATTAACTAAGTATTTATTTTGCAGGGTTTGTTTATATTGGGGTTTGTATCGTGATTTAGATTGTGGGGTTGAGTGTATAAAATGATATGCAGGGTTTATTTATACCTAGGTTTGTATTGAATTTTGTTATAGTTTGTTGTACAATAGGTAAAATACAATGGATAAAATGTATATAATATTTATTATAAAAGTAGGATAATATGAGCAGTTCAAGCCAACTGGGTTTTTATTGGGGATGCCATCCAAGATGTTCACTCAACATCAGTATTTATCGTAAAACTTATTAGTGTAAATAAATGTAGACAGCTGCGCTGTTGCTGCCTGCTATGGCTATTGTTACAACATCATGACTGCTAATTGTCTAGTAAGCACATCATCTCTTGTCATTTTTCTGTCTCTGTTTCCACCTTTGGCGCATGAACTTTCTCCTCTCTTGATTTTTTTTAGTAATGTAGGAGCAGATTTCTGTCATGGTGTTTAGGACAGTAAGGTTCTCCTAGTCTCAAGCGCCTTTTTGTGTGCACCAGTTACTATGAAAACCTGAAAGGGGTACTTTTTTTGTCCACCAGTTTTATTGTTATTAATTTTGTTTGTAATTGTATGATTAAGTAAGTATTTATTGTGCATGGGTTGTTTTTATTAGTTAGGGTTTGTATGACAATTTAGATTGGGGGTTTGAGTATTGCATAAAAATGAAGTGTTGTATTATTATATAACTTTGTTTTATAAGAAAAAAACGATCATAGATATGCATTGAATAGTTTTACCATTATTTCAAAAGAACGTACAGAAGTATTTACCTCACAAATATACAAAATGTATCTGACAAATACTTGGTGTAAACTGTGTTATAATTTGTCTTTTTTATCTTAGTTCTCTCTTTTATGCAAGTGTTGTTGATAGAAACAGGAAAATTTGTTGTCGTTGTTTTAGTAATTGAGAAAGTATTTTTTAATCTCTGTTGTGGTATCATCCTTTAAGAGCTTTAGTGTTAAAAGAATTTCATGTCGAAAACTCTTTAGCTGTTGTGACCAGTTTTTGCTGATGATACGAACATTGCTTGCAAAAATCTGTAATGTGTCTTCAACTTTCTTATTACATAATTTTTGCAGAAGTACCAAGTCTTCTTCAGATAGAGGTTTAAGATTGTTTTCTATTGTGTCGACATTGACTGTTGTCATTTCTATGAGTAACTCTAGAAAAAAAAAATAACTGGCTAATAACTAATATTATGCTGTGTAAAGAGTTAGCATGGGACTTAGCATTCTTTTGTGAGCAAATATTATCTGAGTACAATAAATAATAAATAATTAAACCCTGTGCTTTATTGAGTTTTACAACTAGTGTTGAATAATTATTTATTAATTTTTATCTTATTGCTGAGAGTTCTCCTAGTTGTTGCAGTAAATGCTGAAGTACATGTTGCTCATTCAGATGTTGTTGCTGGAATGAATGATTTCTGTGTAAAAACAGTGCTTCTTAAATAGTCAATGTTGCAGTGAATGTCCTAAGCTTACAAGCAATGAGAATGCTCGCGTGACAAACACTTTATAACATATAAGAAATCCTACTTGACTAAAAATTTTTCGTTGCGCAAAAATCCCTTTATGATATCTAAGAATCTTTGCACAAAAATAAGTTTTCTTCACGCGAAAATCATTATAAATTATAAAGGGGTTTTCGCGCAAAGAAAACAACTTTTTTGCCTGAAAATCTCTTTATAATACATAAGAATTTCGCGTAAATAAAAAAATTTTTTTTGCACAAAAATCCCTTTATAATATATAAGAATCTTGCTAAAATAAAACAAAACTTTTCGCCCGAAAATTTCTTTATATCAAATAAGATTTTTGCGCAAATCAAAATATTTTTTATTGCGCGAAAATTTCTTTTTATAACATATAAGATTTGCGTGGGAATACAACAACTTTGTTTTGTTTCTTGTACATTATAAAGCTTTTGCCACTCGAGTTTTTTCATTGGTTTTCAGGTCAGGTCAATCGATGTAATTTCAGCTATTTAAGAGCCACTGTTTTTACACAGAAAGCATCCACTGCAACAATAGCGGCTGAAGAAACAACATCTACTACAACTACTAGGAAGACTCTCAGCAATAAGGCAAAAAATAATAAATAATTACTTAACACTAGTTGACGAAACTCAACCATTTGCGCTGAGAAAAAAGAGTACTGCTTTAGGCCAAGTGGTTTGCTCTCAGCACTATTTTATTTATTCGCAGATACGCATGTCTATTTATAAAATTAATAGATAGACAGATATTACTTACCTTATAACCATGGAACAGAGCTTATTAGAAATAAGTGAGTCCTTATAAATTACTGTTTATCGATAATATAATGTCTTTTTTTGGTCATTTTTGAATTTTGATAGTATTCTTTATATTTCAGCAGAGAAAATGGAGATGTAGGAATACAGGAGGATTGGAATTGGCTCTTGAGAAATCGCATTGGGATTAGAATTCAAGATGATGAATACATAGATGATGATTACATAGATGAAATGGAGGTTGAACTTGAAAATGCTTGTGAAGATAAATCAGTTGCTCCTCAAAATTCACCATCCATTGAAACTACTAAAATTCTTAATGTTTGGCGAGCTTTTTCTTTTGAATAATAAATAATTGTATTGGAGTGCAGTTTTTTTGTTGCACTCAGTACAGAGAGTACGACTCTGAGCAAATTTATTCTGAGTTATCATTTCTTTTGTAGGCAAGACTCAGGTTATCACGTGATGAATGTAAAAGAGAGAGACGGAACTCAATTCGATTGGAAGTGGTTCGAAGGACATTTTATTTGTTTTCAAATATCGGATGAACCAGTTAATCAGATAGGAATGGGTGTGGAAGGCGTGGGACTGGATGTTGGTGAAATAGCCGAAAATATGGATCCGATTGTGAAAGTTGCTGTTGAAGAAAATGAGGATGCTCCATCGGTGAAAAATGAAAGTAAAGAAGCATTGAAGATTAAAAAAGGAGATGATGTTGATGATGATAATGATGATGATGAAGAAAAAGAAGAAGAGGATGAAGGACAAGAAAAGGAAGAGTCAATTGTTGAAATACCTAGTCGAATGTCATCTCTAAGTATTGTCAATGATAGCCAACCTGCAACTTTTCATGATGAAGAATGGAATGAGCTGATAGCCAGGTATTGGGGTGCCATGAAAACCAAAGTCATAGACGTTTTAAATGCAAGACTTTGGGATGGAATTCCGAGAGACCAAGCTAACATCTACCAAAATTACTATCACACATTGAAAGCGTTGGAGTTGTTAAAAAAGTTTTGGAGACAATTGAGTTCAAGAGCAAAAGTCAACTGCAGAGTAGGTTGTGTCATGGAGAACAAAAACGACGACAAACTCCGCTATTTTCACTCATTGTCCAACAAAGTCACCGTTTGTCCGAGAGTTTGTTTGAGAGAATCCAAAGGACAGCTCAGCAAATTCTTTACCAACATTTCTGAGACTGATCACTATGCTAATAGTTTGAGACAAAGACCAAATACAGCTTGGAGACTGATGTTGATCACAAACGTTGCGTTTTAGTTTTACAAATTGATTGGAATGGGAAAAATCAGCTCACCTCCAATGACTCTGCCTCCTCACATTCTCAACAACAGACATGTACGAACCATGTTAAAACATCATGATGGGGAACGAATCACTGACAATATTTGTTTTGTCAGATGTTTAACGTTGCACAGAGAATTGCAGAAGAAAGAAAGCTTTACAAAATCTCCTGGAGACAATTTGGCAAAGAATTATTTCAATTTATATTGAAAATTCATCAATTGTGACTTCAAAGACCCATCAGCAAGTGGTTACTTGAGGAATGAGAAGGAAAAAGAAGTAGAAAGCTCCGATTTGCTAAATTTCGAAAAAAGCATTTCAGCTCAAGATAACGGTGTTTTCTCTAAATGAAGATAGGACTTCAACAGTTATTTGGAATTCAAATGCGAGATACGAGAAAAAACTTTATCTGTATCTTTATAACAAACACTTTAGTCTCATCACAAACTTGGAAGGATGCACCAGAGCCTACACATGTTCACCGTGTTACACTTGTTTCGACAGATTTGGTAATCTGAAAAGACACAGATGCTCAACCTTGGACACCAGCGAGCATGGAGTTTCCCTGAGGAGAGTACTAACATTCAACCACAATTTTCGATAAGCTAAAGGAACAATTTGGAATAATCATCAACACGAATGACCCTTTGAGATACTATTTGCATTTTGCTATGTACAATATTGAGTGCTTGCTACCTGAATGCAATGACAATAGAGATGCGGACACCACCTTCTACACTAGTGAACATAAGCTCTTGAGCATTTCCATTTGTTCAAACTTACCAGGTTTTGAGCTACCTCGTTGTATTATCAACAATGGTGATGAGAGACAAGGCATTGAAAAACTTATTCAGTGCTTGGAAACATCAGCAAGGAAGCGTATGTCCGAGTGAAAAAAATCTTTTCACGAATCATAGAATGAGTAAAACACGAGATACATCGATTGGAAAAAGCCGAACAAAAGTTACTTGGTCAATCGCCACTCGAACAAAAACCATTTAGACGAAAACTAAAAATCTTCAAAGTTCTGGATGAATTGGAAAAGCTTCCTATTCTAGGATTCAATTCGCAGAGCTGCAAGGTCAACGTGATGAAAGGAATTATGCTACAACAATTGAAAAGCGTCTCCGACAAAGATTTGAATTTTTCCATCAAAAAAGGAACCAAAACGCTTTTGATCGGTATAGGTCCTTTTTTGTTTTTTGATTGTACAAACTTTATTGCACCCGAATACAATTACAAAATGTATCTCAAAGCGTACAGATGCGAAGTCCCAAAAGGATTTTTTCCTTACAATGGATGACAGACTTGAGCCAATTGCAACAAGAACATCTACTGCTGAGAGAAGCTTTTTACAGCTCGCTAAACCAGAAAAGCATCAGCGAAGGAGGGTACGCCATTTGTCAATAAGCGTGGGATGATAAAAACATGAGCACCATGAGAGACTTTTTAAAGTGGTACAACAACTTGGACGTAACCCCATTTGTTCAAGCTTTGGAAAGACAAAGAGCTATCTACAGAGAAACCGAGATCGATATGTTGAAAGATGGTATATCTTTACCAAGTTTGGCAATTTGCTGGATGCTTAACAAACCAACCCAACCACCTCATGCGCAAATTTCTTCCTATTTGTATTTTTGAGAGCTCGGCAAACCCTTTTGACAGATTCTCCCAATCTGCTTGATGGACAAATGCAACGCAGATCTGTATTCTTTGATAAAGAAAAACATTGTTGGAGGACCCAGTCTGGTGATGCGTAGATACCACGAAAAGGGAATGATGAAAATTAAAGAACATTGGCTTGGAAGAGAAGCAAAAGTTTTCGACAGGATTTATGGAGTCAATGCAAACGCTCTCTACCTATGTTGTATGATGGAGTCAATACCTACAGGATATCTTCGCAGAAAAAAAAATTGAGAATTCCTTTGTCGCCAATCCGGTAAAATTTTACAAGTCAATTCACAGCGGCTACAGTACCAAATGTTTGCAAAGAAAATCAACATCAGACATTAGCTCAATGGAGGAGAAGTCTGTCTCAGACAATGAGGTCTCTGGGTCAATGGGTTTTGCATTGAAACTTGATTCGTCTTTCAGTTTCACGGATGTTTCTGGCATGGACACGACTGCTCTTTCAACAACGCTAGGCATCAGGAGTTCATCCTACTAGACAAAAATCAATGGCTCACTTGTATAGAGACACGTTGGAAAATGAAGAGGATCTCCGAACTCTAGGTTACACAGTCACCTCGATTTGGGAGTGTGGGTGGTTGACTTGCGTAAAAACTCACACAAATCTACAAAAACTTGCCAATGCATTTTACGACTCTTTCTATCCCAAACAATTTGAGAAGAAACTAAATCAAAAAGAAGTGGTGAAGAGAGTTTGATTAAAATATTTCTTTGGATTTGTTGAATGCGATATCAAAGTCCCCGAAGAACTAGAAGAAAAATTTTCCGAAATGTCTCCAATTTTTAAAAGCACGATGTTGAGCAGAGAACACTTGAGTGATGGGGTGAAAGACTTTGCCAAAACCGAAGGATTCCTAAATACCCCCAACACTCGCTAGTCGGAAGCATGTTTGGAGAGAGGCTATTGCTAATGAGTCCGTTGTTAAAGCGGTACTTGAAACAGGGATTAAAAATCACCAAAGTCTATCAACTCATAGAATACATCCCTAGAAAAGCTTTTGAGGCTTTTGAAACATCGGTTTTGGATGCTAGGAAAATGGGAGATAGAGATCCTAGTCAAGAGTTGCTCGCCACTACCAGTAAATTGGTAGGAAATGCTGTTTATGAAAAAAACTATCACCGACTCGGAAAATTATATCAAGATCAAGTACATTGATGGCGCCAGAGAAGCTTCATTCCACATCAGAGGAGACACATTCGTTTTTATGGAGGAGTTATCGGAGGATTTCTACGAATTCATAAGAGCTAAAAAAATGGTACTTTTTGAAACCTAATTAAAGTCGATACAAAAAACTATTATGTTCTTAAAGTTGATCCTATTAATCATTATGATATTCGTTTCAGCTGAGTATGAATGTTACGGTGCACTTGGATTTCTCTGTACTAAAATACGCCAAGCTTAGAATGTTGCAGTTTTACTACAACTTTATGGACAAGTAAGTAACTCGCAGTTTTCCTCTATTAACCTAATAGGCAACTTGAACAGTAGTCATAACTGTAAATAATACAATCACTAATTTTTTTTTAATTATAGATACATCAATAGACATGATTTCCAGTACATAGGAATGGTTACAGCTAGGGCATAGCTGGCTTTGAGTGAATCATTAGAAACATTGCTGAAAGCGGACATGAAAAGAGAGTTTTATGTCAATTACGCCATTTGGTTTCCACGTCCATACTGCGACATACATAGGGATGAGTTTTTGAGGGTTAAAACAATGGATGCAAAATGGATCATGCGTGATTGCTGCGACAAAGTGTTAAAACATGGAAAAAGAACGCCTGACTTGTTCAAAAAGGAATTTATGAGAGATGGAATCATTGCGCTCAACTCTAAATCCTACTACTGTTGGGGTAAAAAAAGAAACAAGTTTAGCTCCAAAAGTTTAAACAAGCGAAGTAACGATTTAAACAAACACAGTTATCTAAATGTGTTAGACGCAACAAAGTCATTTAAAGGAAACAGTCCTGGTTTCATAATAAAAGATGGAAAGATGTTAACTTACAGACAAATGAAATGAGTACTCACATATTTTTACCCTAAAAGACTAGTATGTTCCGACGGAATGTCAACAGAACCTACTAGCGCTTAGTAAAAAAAATGGATATGGACATGTACATGGACATGTACATGGTCATGATATTGACATAAATGGATATGGATCTGGACACGTACATAGACATGGACATGTACATAAATAGACATGGACATCAACATAAATGGACATGATTATGGACAAGGCCATAAATGGAAATGGATATGGACATAAATATGTACATAACTGGATATTGTCCATTTCCATGTACATGTTCCTACTCATGTCCATTTCCATGTCTATGTCTATTCCTTATCATGTACAGTTGAAACACACATGTACAATATACACTCTGTACAAACATGTAGCTTAAATTAAATTTCTTATGTAATACTCTTATATACTTTATCTCTATCTAATACTTACATCTTATCAAAACTCGGACTTTATAGTAAAAATTATATACATTTTATCCATTGTATTTTACCTATTGTACAAATAAACTATAACAAAATGCAATACAAACCTAGGTATAAACCTATCTTACATACCATTTTTATACACTCAACCCCACAAAAATCACGATACAAACCCCGATATTGTAATGGAATTTAGCATAGGTGGCCTCTATCATTGATGCTATGCTAGCCAGTATGCAGTGTATAAACACTAGTTAGTCATACTAGACTCAGCTCCGCCTGATTGCCTTAGTATAGAAGTGGATGCGTGCCTGCCGCAGAGACTGATGAGTCAAGATTCAAGCAAGGGATTTCCCGCCTTACTAAAGAAGTTGGCTGGCGCATTATTGTTATGTTTATTGACTGTATATATGTTTTCATTGCGCCTGCTTGTTTATGCTATTTTGTTTGACCTATATTAATGTTATTGACCAATCCTGTTCTGTTATATTTCAACTGTTCATTAGAATATTGAACTGCATAACTTGGTCAACATGTGGCCCAGTGGGCAGATTAGATTGTGCGCTTACAAAGAGAGGTACTCTGAGTAAGCTTTTGTCTCTTGAAGCAATAAAGTGTTAGCTATTGTAACCCGGTGTGTTCACTTGGCAGTTGGCCAAAAAGTATTAGGATACTTGCACACGGCACGGCACAACACGGAGCTTATTGACTCATAGCTCATCTATACATAGAGCCACTACTAGCGAATAAGTAGCTCTCATTAGCAATTGCTGTTACATTGCTAAACAAGTACACTTCTCTAGTAGCTGTTTGGTAAAGGTGCGACAAAATCCTTTACATTGGTGGCAGCGGTGGGATACTAGTGAACGTTAGACACTACTAGAGAAGCTGTACACTGCCAAACACCACCCCTACTCATTCCCCGAGTATTGGTGTTTGCTATACCGTAATAGTTGCCTGGTAGCAGCCAAACTACCACCCAAGGACACTGTTACGCCCCTTGCTCTGACCCGGTGGTACCCCCCACCCGGCAGAACACCCCCCTCCCCTTGCTGTGTTTGATCAGAGAACTACAGTCACCCTGCTCGGTGAACTCGGTAGTCGCTGTACTGCTCACGCGAGATCGTACAGGCATCTCTTTCAAACCCTGGGTACCCCTCTCAGTTCTGCAGGGTACCCCTCTCAGCCCTGCAGGGTACCCCTCTCAGCTCTGCAGTGTACCCTGCATACGCTGTACCGAGTGATTTAGAAACTGTCCTGCCTATATACGGCCAGAGTTTCTAACCTAGTGTTGACACGGCATTGACGCAGTGTGCTGTCAGTCTTCCACTGTTCATCTGGTACACGGAGTTGTCTCCTCCCGTGCTGACAAACCCTGCATACGCTGTACCGGGTGATTTAGAAACTGTCCTGCCTATATACGGCCAGAGTTTCTAACCTAGTGTTGACACGGCATTGACGCAGTGTGCTGTCAGTCTTCCACTGTTCATCTGGTACACGGAGTTGTCTCCTCCCGTGCTGACAAACCCTGCTGATTGTGAAGACTATACTCCACGTTGATGACCACACAGAGAGCCAGGAGCACTGGGCGGTTGCCAGTGGGCACGGCAGAAGCTGAGGCGTTAGACAGACTCACACAGACCCTGCGAGGAGTGAGCCCTGAAGAGGTCGAGCAAACTGAGGTGATTGCCATGTCCGCTTCCACCCCTCCGGTTCATTCTTCTCGCTCCCCGGTTCCTCCTCACGTCGCTGAGTTGTATTCAGCCGCTCTCCCCCAGTGCCAGAACAGACGCGAGGCGCAGCAAGTAGCTGGGTTGCTACGACAGTATGCTGCCGTGTTCAGTTCGGGAGACCATGATGTTGGCCAAACCACCCTGGTCACGCACAACATCCCTCTCCTCCCTGGTACTCGGCCCATCCGCCAACCCCCTCACAGGCTAGGCCCTGAGAAGGAGGCGGAGGCAGAGAGGCAGGTGGAACAACTGCTAAAGCGTGGGCTCATAGAACCAGCCTCAGGGGCCTGGAGTTCCCCCGTGGTTCTAGTGAGAAAAAAGGACGGGACATGGAGGTTCTGTATTGATTACAGAAGGCTGAACGCTGTCACGCACCAGGACGCCTACCCCCTCCCCCGCATCGATGAGAGTCTAGATGCCTTGTCGGGGAGCAAGTTCTTCAGTACCCTGGACTTGGTTAGCGGGTATTGGCAGGTCCCCCTTGATGAAGAGGCCAGTGAACGCTCTGCGTTTGCAACCCGTACAGGTCTGTGGAAGTGGAAGGTCCTCCCCTTCGGCCTCACTTCAGCTCCGGCCACCTTCCAGCGGTTGATGGAGAAGGTACTCCAAGGTCTACACTGGAAGACCCTCCTGCTCTACCTCGATGACATTATTGTCATCGCTCCTGACTTTTCCACTCACATCCAGCGCCTGGCTGAAGTCTTTCAGCGCCTACAGCAGGCCGGTTTGAAGCTCAAACCCAGTAAGTGTGAGTTGCTTAAGCCAGAGGTCCGGTATTTAGGACACGTGGTGAGCAGTGCAGGAGTGGCCACAGACCCGGAGAAGGTTGCTGCTATAGCACACTGGCAGACACCCAAGGAGTTAAAGGGCTTACAAGCCTTTCTAGGTACCGTAGGGTATTACAGGCAGTACATCCCTGACTTCTCTACAGTGGCACGGCCACTCACTCAGCTCACGAGTAAGCATGCTCTTTGGGAATGGTCTACAGCCCAAGAGACCGCATTCCAGCAGCTGAAAGTGGCCATGACCCGTGCCCCTGTCCTGGGTTACCCTGACCCGAAGCTACAGTACACCTTAGACACTGATGCTAGCAATGCAGGTGTAGGTGCTGTGCTTTCGCAGGTGCAGGAAGGTAGTGAGCGAGTAATCGCTTACTACAGCAAGACGCTCAGTCCTCAGGAGCGCAACTATTGTGTCACACGGAGAGAGCTGTTGGCAGTAGTGAAGGCTGTCAAGCACTTCCGTCCCTACCTCTATGGGCAGCACTTCCGTCTTCGGACAGACCATGCCTCCCTGTTGTGGTTGTGTCGCCGCCGGGAACCCACCAGTCAGGTGGCTAGGTGGCTCGAGTCCCTCTCTGAGTTCAAGTACACCATTGAACATAGGAGTGGCCCCCGACACGGCAACGCAGACGGCTTGAGTCGCAGGTGTTCCCCTGAGTGTAGGCAGTGTGGTCACATTCAAGAAAGGGATGGTGGACCCTCTAAGGCTGAAGTTCAGCAAGAGTTGGCCTCCTCCTTTCGGCCCCAGCTCTCCGCTATTTCAGCTCCGACTCGGTTCGAGTCACGGCCACCACCCCCCAGCACAACCACCTTCTCTGTCCCTCAGGTACCCCCCAATGCCGTTCAGCCCGTCCAACCGGATGTCGACCTTGTCCAGGCTCAAAGTGAAGGCAACCACGCTGTAGCTGTCATTTACCGGGCAGTGTCTACACAGCGCCCCCTCACTAAAGAGCAGTTGGAGCTCGGCAGCCAAGAGTTGAGACGACTGAACAACTGCATTGGGGCTATGAGACTCCGGACAGATGGTGTGCTGGAACTTCAGGTCTCTCCCAACCGCCGCTCCCGTTGGTGTGCGGTCTGTCCAGCAGGTCTCCGTGGTCACACGGTCTGGCAGACCCACTCTCTTGCGCACCAAGGAGTGCACAGGACCCTGAAGCGCCTCCAACTCACGTGGTACTGGCCAGGGATGACGGCAGATGTACGCCGTCTG
Organism: Cryptosula pallasiana; assembly: GCA_945261195.1. Lineage (NCBI taxonomy): Eukaryota > Metazoa > Bryozoa > Gymnolaemata > Cheilostomatida > Cryptosulidae > Cryptosula > Cryptosula pallasiana. Next base: position 12,820,746 of record OX183132.1, read on the forward strand.
GTCAGGAGTTGTGAAGTTTGCCAGAGAGCCAAGAGTGGTGGCACCAAGCCCAGTCCCGGCCGCCAGCGCATGTACGCTGGCCGCCCCTGGCAGAAGTTGGCCGTTGATTTGGTGGGCCCTTTCCCTGAGACAGAGCGTGGCAATGCCTGGATCCTGGTGTTGACTGACCACTTCACCAGGTGGCAAGACGCTCTGGCCCTGCCAAATGCCACGGCCCCAGTGGTAGCAAGTGCTCTGGATGAGCAGGTCTTCTGCTATATGGGCATCCCTGAGCAGATGCACACAGACCAGGGGGCTCAGTTTGAGTCCCACCTGATGCAGGAGTTGTGTGCTCTGTGGGGTATAGAGAAGACCCGTACCACTCCTTACCACCCACAGGCCAATGGGATCGTAGAGAGGAATAACCGGGTTCTAGGTGATTCCCTCCGATCACTGCTCTTGAAGCGCAGTCCAGGTGACTGGGACTTGCTGCTCCCTCAACTGATGAGGGCCTTCAGAGCCACCCCTCATTCCACGACGGGTGAAACGGCCAACTACATGATGCTGGGCAGGGAACTGCGACTGCCAGATCAAGTGTCCTACCATCCCCCTCTGACTGATTGCATGCCAGTGCACGAGTACGCCCAGAACCTCAAGTTGAGACTGGAGGAAGTACACGAGGCGCTAAGAGAACAACAAATGGAAGTCAGAGCTGAGGAAGGCGAAGAGCCCGGCTTATACACGGTTGGAGACCAAGTATGGTTAGAGAACCGTCGTAGACGCCGTGGAGAGAACCCCAAGCTACAGGCCAAATTCATCGGCCCCTTTGAGATTGAGGAGGCGTACAGTAATCACACCTACCTCATTAGTAGGCAAGGCCAGCGGTCCGTGCAAAACGAACGCCGCCTTAAGCCCTACTACCCCAGTGTTGACCCCAGAGGACAGGCGCCAGCGGCAGTGGAGCCTAGGCGGCGTCCTAACATGCGTGGGACGCGTGCGCGTATAGCACCTCCACCCTTGTCTCCCCTGCCTGCGCCCCCTCTGTTTGAACCACCGCCATTAGAGACTAATTTGCCTCCTCCACCAGAAAGGAGAGTGCCAAATTTGGAGCGGCCAGTTGCAAGAAGGCCTGCCACTCCCCCAGTAGCTGAGACACCCTCATCTCCTGCACAGACTGAGAGCCAACCACCACCTGTGTCATCACAACGGCCACGAAGGAACGTCGGCCCACCCATGCGCTATGGACAGCCTCTATGCCATCTCATTGCAACTGCAACAGGAGTGGATGGAATGTCAGAAATTGCCGAAACGCCTGAGATTCAAACGCCTCTCCCGGGTGAAATTCTTACAGACACCCCAAATTGGGTGTCGCTAGAGAGAAAACACTCTGGAGAAGGGTCCCGAGAGAGCAAACTTTTAGGAGTTGCTAGTCAGACAGAGTGGATGGACAACTGGGTTCGTCGCCATAGCTCTTCCGGTGACCCCTTGGCGCTACAGCAGACACCCCCTTTTCAGTGGCAGTCCACGGAGTTTCCCCCACTCCCTACTGCCTCCCCACCCTGCAGTGTACCCACTGTGCCGGCATCGAACACTCTCACCTATAGCCAGAGTGTTTTGCAGCCTTCTTCCACCCCTCCCCCGACCCGGGATGACCTGGGGCCGAGTCGGAGTACAGTGGCGGAACAGGAAAAGCCACCCGTAGGTACTAGACTACCCCCCACGGTCACCAGAGAGCGTATGCAGACGCTGGGGAAGATTATCCCTGGTAAGAAGAGAGGAGAGGAGCAGAGCTCTTGGCTGGACCTCTAAGCGGGGCCATCTCCCCCCCCCCTTACAGCCACCCCCTCCTCTGTACTAGGTTATCCTCCATTGACCGTGAGAACCGTGGCCACCTCATGACTAGTTAACTATGAGTACGGCGATACTAATAGTTGAAGCGGCCTATGTAATGGAATTTAGCATAGGTGGCCTCTATCATTGATGCTATGCTAGCCAGTATGCAGTGTATAAACACTAGTTAGTCATACTAGACTCAGCTCCGCCTGATTGCCTTAGTATAGAAGTGGATGCGTGCCTGCCGCAGAGACTGATGAGTCAAGATTCAAGCAAGGGATTTCCCGCCTTACTAAAGAAGTTGGCTGGCGCATTATTGTTATGTTTATTGACTGTATATATGTTTTCATTGCGCCTGCTTGTTTATGCTATTTTGTTTGACCTATATTAATGTTATTGACCAATCCTGTTCTGTTATATTTCAACTGTTCATTAGAATATTGAACTGCATAACTTGGTCAACATGTGGCCCAGTGGGCAGATTAGATTGTGCGCTTACAAAGAGAGGTACTCTGAGTAAGCTTTTGTCTCTTGAAGCAATAAAGTGTTAGCTATTGTAACCCGGTGTGTTCACTTGGCAGTTGGCCAAAAAGTATTAGGATACTTGCACACGGCACGGCACAACACGGAGCTTATTGACTCATAGCTCATCTATACATAGAGCCACTACTAGCGAATAAGTAGCTCTCATTAGCAATTGCTGTTACATTGCTAAACAAGTACACTTCTCTAGTAGCTGTTTGGTAAAGGTGCGACAAAATCCTTTACAATATAAACAAACCCTGCACAGTAAATACTTAGTTCATCATACAATTACAAAAAAATTAAAACACACGATAAACTGGTGCACACAAAAAGGTAGCTTTCAGGTTCTCATGGTACCTGATGCCAAAAAAGCAGCACTTGGAACCAGGAGAACCTTATTGTCCTCAGACACCATGACAGAGATCTGCTCCTATTATACTACTACTAAGTATTGTGACAGATTTTGGCGCACAGTACCTGTGGAAACCTGCACTTACCTTCAGAGCACCAATCCTGAATGTGCCAAGGATAGTGAAGTGCCATCCCAGTTCCAGAACAGGATACTGGGCCATTGGTACAACCTGATGTATTGGTAGTACAGCTTACTGTGCCAGTATTGACCTGGTATTGACCCAATATTAACCTGGTATTGGCCCAGTAGGCATATACCAAGACAAGATGGCCGCCTTAGTAGAGGACCCTAAAAATAGCGAGAGATCCTTCACCAACCCTGACGCCGAAAGCATCCTCTCTCGGATGGACGAAATCGTCAATCCTAGGACTGGCAGGAGCCTCCTACTGGACAGTCAAGAAATGACTCCTCATCTTAGCCACTTGGCGCCTTATCTCTTTAATCATTTACATCATTTTTATTGGTGAAATATTTATGTATATATTTCTTTTGATCTAATAACTTCCTGTGCACGTACTGTTGTATACAATATGCAAATAACTTCCTGCCAGCCTTCCTATATCAAGGCTGGATTTAATGTAATTCATTGCATTCATCCACATACTGCCAACCACTCTGGAGGATTGCCTCCCTAGAACTTGGTGATTATGAATAAAAGCATTTAGCACGCTGACACTTTGTGTAGTTTGTCCGAACCATGAGCTCTGTGTTTGCCAACTGATCTGGTAGTACAATATTCTAGTTGTCACTCTCAATCCGGCACAGTGTCCCCTCTGGAGAGAGGTAGAATGCCCAAGATTAGTGGTATTTCGTGAAAACCCGACTGAAATCCATTACAGTATTATGTTACACACAACTTCAAGCATAAGAATTTTAATTGTGTGCAGTTTATTAATTACGCATCATAATTTCATGACTTTGTCGTTTGATTCTGCAAAATAATGATATCATTGACAATAACTTCTAATGCTTCTCAAAAAATTAAACAATGGACTCTAAGAATTGATTCTTTTACAGGTATTATGGAGGACATGTAAATGTCACATGTAGACGTGGATATGAAAACCCAGATATGACAAGTGGAGGTCAGATTGAGTGTGACATCAATGGACAATGGATATATCCAAACCAGACTTGTCAACGTATGTTCATCATTGAAAATTAGGTATTTTGTAAGTCTTTTGTACTAAAAACTAGATTATAATATCTTTGCTCTTCTAGCCAAAGACTGTGGACCGCTAGAGGAGTTGGAAGGGGTAAATTGTCATAATGGATCCACCACTTACCTCAATCAGCTCAACTGTAGTTGTCAGGAAGGGTATGAAAGAATTATAAGTAGAAGCAGAGTCCGGGACAGATATGGTAGGTATGTGTACGCCAACCGCACAGAAAACTTCTACAAAGTGAGCTGCACATCCTCAGGAACTTGGTCTACACCTAACGGCTTTAATAGTCACACTTGTACCAGTAAGTCAAATACTAAATAAGACATGTATTTCAAAGTTTTTTCTAATGCCATTAATCAACATTGATGAGATTTGAAAAAATAGAAAGTAGGAAGTATTAAAATCAAAAATGGAAACTTTTTTAAAACTAAAAAAGTTAAGTATTTGATCAAGTTTTTCAATTTTTTTATCTGATCATTTATCACAGAATTTTTTTGGGTTCAGTTATCTCTCTTGGTCATAATTCTGGTGTCTATCGACTCTAGCAAACATCAAAAAGGTTCTGTGAAGTTAAAGACGCTTTTGCGAGATCGAAACAGAAAGTGTGCACCAAAAACTAAAAAAAAACTTTCACAAAATGACTGATTCCACCTAAAGTCATTCTACACTTAAGTCGTCAAATACTCCTGCTTGTGTGCGTTTATGTTTATTATTGTGTGACTTCATTTTCTGCTCATCAGGTACTTTTGTGTTTAGGAGTTACCTGCCCTTACCCAGAGGCTATTGACTTCTCACAGCACTATAAGACAATAGTGGGAGGATTAAAATATGAGGACAGAGTGACCTACTTCTGTATTCCTGGATATGAGAGTAAAACCAACACAACAATTAGCTGCCAAGCAAACAAGACCTGGTCACTACTGCCCAAGTGTATCAGTATGTCTATAGCCATCTTTTTGCCAATTTTTTGTGATTTTTTTTAAATAAATATTTCACCAAAAGATGATGAATTTATCTGAAATAAAACTATGAGTAAAATAGATGAACCATTCATTAAGTTATTCATGTGCCTGAATAGCAAAAAGCTCATGATATTGTTTAATTTACTTTTTCTGTGGTAAAGTTTAGATAAAATTACATTTCTTTTCATATTGTCTACAGGAAAAGACTGTGGTACCCCGTTGGCTCTATCTAATGGACACATAACAATGTATGTGAATACCACCAAGTTTGAGGCTATTGTTTTCTATGCTTGTGATTTGGGATATCGGATGATTGGCACAAACTCCTCTAGATGTGGAGAAAAAGGAAGCTGGTCTACATTACCAATCTGTCATCGTAAGTACAAAATAATTTTGTGCAGTTTTTCCTTGGTAGACAAACTGGTGGCATAATGTTGACTCTCAGAGCAAAATGTTGTGGAGAAAATGGCATCTGAGGCAAAATGGCAAATTTAACGAATCACTATATTAAAAGTGGTACCATCAATGGCAAATATTTTGTTGTAATAGCAACATTGTTTGATTCAAAATAAAAATATAATCTACAAGTAAGCATTTTTAACGACACCTTTTTGTCACAAGATCCTTTTCTAAATCTTCCTCCTTTTTGGCTCCCGATGGCTGCCTACACCAAACTGATGGCTGCCAAGTTGTTAGTTTCCGTACACCACTCTGGTGCAAGTTTGGTTAAAAAACTTATTTTTATCATAACTCTTTTAGTTGAAACTTGACTAAGAATTTTAGGGAATAAAGCTGAACTTTTGTTCTACAAAAGTCTGAAGTTGAAAGATGCTTGAAATAGTTTTAGGAATGTGTTAGAAGAGAGCTAGTATCTGCAGCTTGAACTCCTATAATCTGTCTTAGAAGCATGAGGCTACAATCTGTCTTACTAGCATGAGGCTACAATCTGTCTTACTAGCATGAGGCTACAATCTGTCTTACTAGCATGAGGCTACAATCTGTCTTACTAGCATGAGGCTACAATCTGTCTTACTAGCATGAGGCTACAATCTGTCTTACTAGCATGAGGCTACAATCTGTCTTACTAGCATGAGGCTACAATCTGTCTTACTAGCATGAGGCTACAATCTGTCTTACTAGCATGAGGCTACAATCTGTCTTACTAGCATGAGGCTACAATCTGTCTTACTAGCATGAGGCTACAATCTGTCTTACTAGCATGAGGCTACAATCTGTCTTACTAGCATGAGGCTACAATCTGTCTTACTAGCATGAGGCTACAATCTGTCTTACTAGCATGACGCTACAATCTGTCTTACTAGCATGAGGCTACAATCTGTCTTACTAGCATGACGCTACAATCTGTCTTACTAGCATGAGGCTACAATCTGTCTTACTAGCATGACGCTACAATCTGTCTTACTAGCATGATGCTACAATCTGTCTTACTAGCATGACGCTACAATCTGTCTTACTAGCATGACGCTACAATCTGTTTCACTAGCATGAGGCTACAATTTAATGTGCTTGAATCCTAAATTTTTCATTTTCATTTGCATGTCTGTTTGGTTTAGTCATTTTTAGATGAAAATATAAGAAAAAAGAGACTAGTTGCAAAAATGTGTTGAGTACTACAGCGCCATAGAACTGTGACTAGTCAAGGTGCCAACTCTGTGCATTTAGTGCTAATAAATAGTGGAATGGGTGGCGTAGCTGTTTATTTTAATCTTCAATATTGCGGTAGGGACAATATTGCGGTAGGGACAATATTGTGGTAGGGACAATATTGTGGTAGGGACAATATTGTGGTAGGGACAATATTGTGGTAGGGACAATATTGTGGTAGGGACAATATTGTGGTAGGGACAATATTGTGGTAGGGACAATATTGTGGTAGGGACAATATTGTGGTAGGGACAATATTGTGGTAGGGACAATATTGTGGTAGGGACAATATTGCGGTAGGGACAATATTGCGGTAGGGACAATATTGCGGTAGGGACAATATTGTGGTAGGGACAATATTGTGGTAGGGACAATATTGTGGTAGGGACAATATTGTGGTAGGGACAATATTGTGGTAGGGACAATATTGCGGTAGGGACAATATTGCGGTAGGGACAATATTGTGGTAGGGACAATATTGTGGTAGGGACAATATTGTGGTAGGGACAATATTGTGGTAGGGACAATATTGCGGTAGGGACAATATTGTGGTAGGGACAATATTGTGGTAGGGACAATATTGTGGTAGGGACAATATTGTGGTAGGGACAATATTGTGGTAGGGACAATATTGTGGTAGGGACAATATTGTGGTAGGGACAATATTGTGGTAGGGACAATATTGTGGTAGGGACAATATTGTGGTAGGGACAATATTGTGGTAGGGACAATATTGCGGTAGGGACAATATTGCGGTAGGGACAATATTGCGGTAGGGACAATATTGTGGTAGGGACAATATTGTGGTAGAGACAATATTGCGGTAGGGACAATATTGCGGTAGGGACAATATTGCGGTAGGGACAATATTGTGGTAGGGACAATATTGTGGTAGGGACAATATTGTGGTAGGGACAATATTGTGGTAGGGACAATGTTGTGGTAGGGACAATATTGTGGTAGGGACAGTATTGCGGTAGGGACAATATTGCGGTAGGGACAATATTGTGGTAGGGACAATATTGTGGTAGGGACAATATTGTGGTAGGGACAATATTGTGGTAGGGACAATATTGCGGTAGGGACAATATTGTGGTAGGGACAATATTGTGGTAGGGACAATATTGTGGTAGGGACAATATTGCGGTAGGGACAATATTGCGGTAGGGACAATATTGTGGTAGGGACAATATTGTGGTAGGGACAATATTGCGGTAGGGACAATATTGTGGTAGGGACAATATTGTGGTAGGGACAATATTGTGGTAGGGACAATATTGCGGTAGGGACAATATTGTACAATAGTTTATAATAGTAAATGCAAATAATTATATGCTGATATAAAAATGAGGTCAAAGATACTATACACTTGGTAGGGAGATCTGCTCATATATTACTACTTATACTGTATTATATTGTGGCATTTGGCCCAGCTTTAATAACGCCTGCGATTACAGTCTGTTCCCACAACTCCTCGATGTGTGGTTTGCAAGCAGAGAGGTTGACTTTTAAGCATGCCAACCTATCATTACTTTTTTATTATTTAGTTTTTGAGGCTAGTGGCAGAGGTTACTCCATTATTAAACAGGGACTGGGATCTCTGGTATGATAATTAGCTTCTATGACCTTGTCCTTAGACTCCAAGACAGAGATCTGCTCTTGTATTACTACTATTAGCTTCTATGACATATGCATATACTCCTAAAAAACTCGCAGAGCTTTGATAAAATCTCAGTGGTAAAACTCATTACTTGATTGCAAACTTTCAGGGGCTATAATCTGCTGTTAGCTCAAGTTCTTTCAATTTAGATCTAAATTGTGTTTTGGTATGAAAGAAGTATGTAGTGGGCCATCCTTCTGTATTGTTGAGTTCAGTTCAAGTGAAATTTCCTGCTGAAAGAGCCTGTAATAGAAGCGATCAGATAAAGTTTTGCCAGATAGATTGTGGGTTTGCGACTAAGAATGTACCAATATCTTTTGGTGATAAACCCAAAAATACTAGTAAACCTGTTTGGTTTAGGCAGACAAAACCAAATAAAGTAATATTTTTATATAAAGCCCAACTGGCCCCTTGTCCTATATGGTAGATTCTCATGCATATACATTATAGAAGCTAGCTTCCAATACATTCATTCTAGACTAGTGGTGCTAGAAGCTCTACCAAAGCAACTAGTTGTAGCTAAGGTCATTGATTATGAACTATTTTGGTCATCTTGGCACTGGGGGACATGGCATGGCCAATCATAAGCCCTGGTAAATCTGGTATTAACTCCTGCAGGGCTGGTACCACTCCCTTGCAGAGCTGGTTACTGCAAGATTAGCCTAAGGGGTGCAGAGGACTGCATCTTGAGCACTACTATTGCTAGACGAAAAGAACTGTCAATCAGAGGCTATAGATACCCTGGGAGCCTACAGAGAAAAGATAAAGTCTATACAAGTCATGAAGCATTTTGACTCTGCCCCTTTGCCATTTGACATTTTATCATTAATTGCCACTTAATTTGTCAGTTTTTTTTCATTATCTTGCTAATAGTTGTCTTTATTGTTTCCTGTATTTGTTATTGTTCATACTATTAATCCTTGTGTATTTTCTAGGCTACATACTTTGTGTGACCCAGCCTATATAAGGCTTTACTTTTGTCTTAGCTCTTGTAGTTTGGTTTAGTACTACTTGCCATTATTGCACTCTAGTACATTGCCACCCTAGAGCTGCCCAGAATATACATATATTTTGCTGTACTAGAACAACCGGACTAATTTGTTTGAGCCGAGGGCTCTGCTTTGACTTGTTGAAGTCATTGTACAAGTGGAACTAGCCACACTGGCTGGCAGTGTGCCTTCCAGAGTGCAGCAGAATACTTGAGCCTCCTGGTGTTTTGTGGCCTACTAGATCAAAATCCACTACACTATGTCGTAAACAATCATCTAGGAAAGTTATCGACTATTATTATTGATTCTCGTTAATATCAAGCATGCGATAACTACTTGGAGTTGTGCTATTTTGTAAACTAGAGGACAATCTCTATAAACTAAACATTTATTTTTGAGAGTATCTCTGAAATTACTAAAATCATAATCTAGCTAACATAAGGCAGCTGGCATATTCACATATCATAAAGGGCCCAATTCTTGGACATTATTCATCTCATATTTTTCACCCACAATCCTTCAGCATGAGTTTTACCAAATTTCCTGACATTGCAGGGACCCGATGTGATGCACCACCACTGATATCAAACGGCATACGTACAGTCAGGGGACATTACTACCACGATACAACAACTTACCTCTGTGATGTAGGGTTTACCTTGTATGGTAACTCTACCATCTACTGTCAGTTTGATGGACATTGGACCGCTGCTCCAGAGTGCCATGGTAAAGTAACTTATTGCTTATTCAACTTTGTTGAGATCTCTAGGGTCTTTTTACCTTAGTTAATGTAATGCAAAAGTTTTCAAGTCTTAAATGTCTATATTGGCACAACATGGGAAGAATTACATCCGGGTTGAAATCATTTTGCGTAGACTACAAAACAAATTTTGTTATCTAAGGAGGCTAGAAATTTATTCTCCTTGGAAATATGTCACCAGACATTCAATAGTTGAATTTGTAACTTTTGAAGTGACAAATTGTGATTTACATTTTTATTTGTTATTTTGGTAAATAATTAAATTATATTTCAGCCATTTCCTGTGGAGCTCCCCCTACAGTGAGTCATGCTACTTTTCTTATCAAATCTGGATTCCCGTTTGGAAATACAGTAGACTACCACTGCTTCAATGGATACATCCTGTCTGGTGTTAAGTTTGTAATCTGTCTTTCTACTGGGCAGTGGAGTGACCCACCCACATGTTTACCTCCAACTATTACTCAGTCTAGGCCAACTTTGCCCTTACCTCACCAACATGGCAGACAGAACACACAGAGATCTTCTACCAGAGTGACAGCTGTGGTGAAGACTACACAAACTTCCTCAACACCTGTAGTACCACCCACCCGGTCATCTTCCACCATTTTGTCAGCTCTAACAGAATCTTTGCCTGTAACCATGCAACACTCTACCCATCAAGTTTCAATCGCACACAAAGCTATTTCAGTTTTTTTCACCTCACCAACTACAACATCCGCGACAACAAAAACAAAAGTCACTCTAGCCTTACCAGACCTGGTAAAGTTTGAAGATCCAAAGCCCATTGGATCTGATATAGTAGAAATGACTGACCATCACTCACATACAGACCATCCAAGCAGGCTAACGGCAGCAATCATAGCTCTCTCTGTCATTTGTGCTCTGATGTTGACTGCCTTCACCTCTAGATACGTTCTGAAACTCAGGTAACTAATTATGAGATTACAACTTTTTTTTAAAGACTTGACTGCTAAAATGAATTACGGTTTGAACATATTGTAGTGGATTTTGGGGGGCCGACCAAACGTCCACCAACAACGCCTCACTCTAGAGGTCAACTTCCAACAGAGGAGTATGCCAACTCCACAACTGTTCCCGGAGCCCACGGCTCAAACGTACAACTCAATGACTTGTTGAGTAAACCATACTTTATTACACAGCGTAACCAGCAATGTATAATAAGGGTAAATGTATCATGCTACTTGGCTTAAGCACAGGTAGAATCCCAATACAATACAAAGAGTCTAGTGAAATGTTCTGCCTTTTATAGGCAGAACATGATTAAAACAAATGCCCAAACAAGGGGCAACAAATCAGTAATGGCAGGAAGTGTTTACACTAATCAGATCATGAGATATAAATATATGATACAGTCATTGGTTAATATAGAGTTAAATGTGCCAGGCGCCCAGAAGTAGGGGGCGGAGCTTCTTAGTCAATCTTGCTTACTCATGGTGGTGCAATGAGTAGCCCTGGTTCTTGGTCCTTATGGCTTGTGGTCCTTGGCTTTGGTCTTGTTTGAGGACAGCTATGTTGCAAAGTCGGGCTCCTGCACCTTTGGTATCAATTTCGGTTCTCAGGCTATAGTAGTTCTTTGCTCACCGACCCGGTATAGGTATGGTAATGGCACTGCAGGGCCGGTAGTACATGCTGCAGGGCCGGCAGGGTGTGCTGCAGGGCCGGTGGTACCTCTGCAGGGCAGGCAGTGAATGCTGCAGGGCAGGCAGTGAATGCTGCAGGGCCGGTAGGGTTTCTACCGGCTGACTTGCTTATGTTCTGGCTGTGCCAGGCTCTATTCAGGCTTGCCTGACACTCAACAGTTGTCAGGGGGACCTTGCGCAGTGGTAGTAGACATAAAATTCCACCACATTCCCCTCTCCATTAAAGACTGTATCTCTTTGGTCTTTAATTACACAATTCAACAAAGAGAATAGCATGTAGTAGCGAGCAACACTTGTGCTCGGTTAGTTTGTATTGTGTAAACAAATACAATACAGGTCAGTGATTATATATATACAATTATAGATATACAGGGTCAATGGGCGCTTAAAACAAGTCGCCACGCAAACTCTCGGCTTGCTGCTGCAGACGCTCCATCTCCGTCGTTACAGCCTGGGCTTCGGCTTTGGCGAGAGCCCGATCTTCCTCGGATAACTGCTGTCCGATTATCAGACGCCTCAACTCTTGCAATGAGCCGCGTAGGGTAAGGATGTGGTTCTCCACTACTTCCGCCAGGCGGTTACTGTTTTGTAGTATCTGCAAGGAGGGTCTTGGCACTACTGGCTGACTAGCTCCGTCTGAGTGGTCGAGCGACTCGGTCTGCTCGAGTGGTGGTGGCGCCGAGTTGGGGCACACCTTCTTTGGAATCCGGTATACTTGAAGGGCAGTGCTAGCCTCCGGTTCCGATACCTTCCTCTTCTTCTTCACCATTGGCTTTGTAGGGGATGCCTCCCGCTTACAGGATAGTGTGGCTGTCGCCTTCTTTACGCCCACCTGAGTAGGTCTACACTTCCTGAACTTAGGAGGGTCCGTCCACTGCACAAACTGGCAAAAACGGTCAAAGCTTGGCCTATCGACCGTGTAGATCACACCAGTCTTGTCAAGGTGCATCTGATCACCAGGCGCATCGTATTTCACCTGATGTGAATATACGGAGTCACGACTTTCACTGTGGTAGCCGCACCGACAGTAGTGACGAATGTAGTGTTGAGACATGTGAACCCTCAACTGCCTGTTGTTTTTGGCCTCATAACAACATTTAGGGCATACGGAGTCTGTGGCCGTTTGCAATAGGCTCTCTATCCTGGTCTCCGTAGGACCCGCTACCCAGCGTAGCATCCGCCACCTGGTAGGGTTTCTCTTTCCCTTAGTATAGGTGGTGCGTGGCTCGTCCTCTAGCATCAGCTGCTCAGCAGGAACATCCTCCTCCTTCACCGAGGGCGGTGTAAGCTGTACCAACCGCACCTCAAGTTTCGGCTTCACGTCTACCACAGAGTGGGACTCAGCACCTGCAACATTGACAATGTCCTTATCAGGAGTCAAACACTTGTTAGGTGTTGGCATTGCTACATGGCAGTGGAAGGCAGGAGTCAGGCTTGGTGACTGATCGCCAGGCGGTTTAGGCACTGGGAGGTCGTCAGCTGGGGGAGATGAAGGGATTACACCTTCCTGTGAAGAGAGCCGGCGCTTTCGACTCGTCTCCTCGTCTCCCTGTCTGTGTTTAGCAACTTTTCCCTTACCCCGGGCCGGGGTAGGGGGCACAGACTGTTCACTACCTCCTCTAGATGACTCTAGGGTAGGGATACCTCTCTTCTGTGAGAGATATTCAACCGTTTGGCTTTGGAGTGGCCGCGAAGGACTTTTGCCACCTTCGCCATCTCTGGCCTTTCTCCTGGACTCTTGCAAAGCCCTCCGGGCCGGGTCACAGTGACCCCGGGCCGGCAGAGATGTCCCCCGGGCCGGCAGGGTTGACTGCCGGGCCGGCAGGGAGTTATCCCTACTTGTCACTAACTTTTTACCGCCTTTTTCTGAAACTGCTGCCTGAATGAGGGGTTTAGCCGTCTTCAAGGTCAGCGCAGGGTTGTTTCTACCATCTCTAAGTGGTAGAAGCCCTGTAGTTCGAGACTGAAATCTGGGGGGGCTGCCACTTTGCAAAGCTAAAGGGTCAGTCAATGTTCTGTGCTTGAACACCCACGCAGACATCTGAGAGTTAAATAACTCACCCTCTTCATCTCTTGATGCCAACTCTGTGTCCACAGCAGCAGCAGGGGTTGGTTGGGGAGGTACATCCTTCTCCTTCTTTATTAGCTCATCTGTAGGCCTAGCTAACAAGTCGTCCTCTCCTAATCCTGGGGGGTGATAGGCAGCTAAACCAGGTTCTAGTAATAACTCGTCATCTTCCTCCGTTAATTCTAAGCAGTGAGGGGTTGCCATTGTTGCTATCTTTCGTACAATATTCTTCTCAGGTGAAGAAGCAGCTGTGTAGTGGTCACTGTCTTGCAAAGGAATGATCACTTTCTTTTGGTCAACTCTCCTCTCAAAAGCATGACTCATCCTGTCTGTGCCTGCAGGAGACGGCTGAGCAGGGGTATTAGGGGTAAACTTTGGTGGTCCCTGGTAGCTCTCACGGGGGGAGTTCAGCTGGAGCCTTGCCATATCTGGTAGAGCAGCTTCTGGCAATCCTTTTGAAACCACACACGACCACAGTGGTGCAACTTCTTTGGCGGATATAGCTGTTTTGGCGCCTTCCCCGGATTTCCCGGCTATTGCATCATGAGTGGTTTTAGTCACTGTCTTCGATGCTGGCAACCAACAGCTCCTTCCACTCCCTTTCATTGCCTGTGGGTGGTCATTAGGTAACTCCTCCTGTGCTTTCTTTTGGTGACCTTCCTGCTTGTCCAGGGGCGTAGCCAACAGGGGCGTAGAGGTAAATTTCGCTCTCTTTCCTCTGGCGACCTCAGTTTTCACCTCTTCACGCTCAAATTTTCTGTGCAGGCTATCCTTCCCCCTCTCCATCATTTGGGAGGTCCTGCAGACTACTTGCTCACTTTTTGTAAGTGCTGTTGGGGAGAATCCATCCCAACCACCAAGTGGCATAACATCCTTTTGTGCCGCGTCTATCCACATGACGCTATCTTTTAGCAGCTTTCCATGCTTGTCCGTGCATGGTACATCGTGTCCGTCTATTGTAATGACGGAGTCTTGAAATCTGAGCAAACACTCATGGGTGGTGAGGAACGGCATCCCTATGATGGCGTCCTCGTTTATGTCACTATCACGAAGCTGACATTGCTCTGTAACCCACAGATCTGTACGGACACCTTCACCGTGCCGTAGAACGCGATCTTCAACCCATCAGCCATCACTCCGTGTGACTCGCTGTTCTGCAGTGTGCTCCTCACACTCAGGGGTAGTTTTTGATAGACGTGCCGAGATAACAGGTTTGTAGTACACCCGGTGTCTACAAGTATCGACACAACTCGTCCACCCATTTTTCCAGTGAGGAAATAGCTTGCCTTGTACGGACGTACATGAGGGGAGCCGGTGGTGTCCGCCGCGTGCATTTTAGCAGGGGGCTGGCCCGTGTAGGGATGTTGCGTCTTCTGGCTCCGTTTGGGGGTGTTACGGCTCGCCCAATCGCAGGTAGATGCCGGTAGCTCTACTGCGGGCGACGGCCGTTTCCCGCCTGGGCGGGCATCCGTTGTGGTCTGGTACTCCACAATTTCTTTGGACACTGCCTTTTCATGTGTCCCAACTCTCCACAGTCCCAGCACTGGAGTGGTGGTTGATCAGGCAGTGGAGGAGGCTGTGGTGTAGGGGTAGCTCCTGGTTTCAATGACTTGATTTCTTTTGTGAGTTCCGCCAACGCCTCCATGACTGCTGTCAGAGAGTCCTTCTTGTTTGGCGGTGCAGGACGGACATTCTTCACTGCAGTTTGCGGTGTGTCCGGCTTATCGTCAGCGTACTCTTCATCTGTAGATTCGTCGTCTACCATGCGCACGTGAGTAGACCTCTCTTCAGGGCCTGTCCTGATCTGCAGGTATTCGTTCCCTGCTCTCACTGCGTCTGAAAGTTCCACTGGCTGTATTGCCAGGAGGTGTCTCTGCAAATAGGGGTTGCCTAATGTAGAGCTGAAGATATCTACTATCATTCGTTGCAACGATCTGTGGGGGAGGTCCGCATACGCGACCTGCACCAGTCGTTCTACTTCAGTGGCATGCTCCTGCAGCGTAGTCTTATACGTCCTGCGGAGGCCAGTAAGTTTGTACCTTGCTTCACGGGGGGTTAAGCCAAACCTTGTCCGTAAAGCAGCAAATATGCCTTGCAACTGTGGTGCCTTACCACATTCAAGTGCACTCCCTCTCAGGGACTCTCGCAGATGCAGCAACGCTGTCTGCTCTGGCCATTCGTTGGCCTCAGCCACTCCCATGAAGCGCTCTATGAAATAGTCCACGTCTCCGTCTCCATCGAACTTCGGTGCTTTAAATAAAGACCGGTGATTGGCAGCAGCTGGCTGCATGACGGCTTGTAACGCTTCTGTCAAACGTTCCATCACATTCGCTTCGGGGTTTGCAGGTGATACCCTACCAGCGCTGCGTGCCCGTTGGTTTGCCATTGTCTAGACTTAGAGGAGTAACTCAACTCAAGTGTACAATGGATGGTGTGCTGGTCCGTTTTTAGCGGCACCAGGTCTCTACAGCGTCTAGGGCTGTCTATATCAAATTGTCTCAGTAAACAAGGTACTGGAAAGTAACACAAGGCCGGTACAATATTGTACAGGGCCGGTAGTAATGTGTACAGGGCCGGCGTTTAGAGCGCAGGGCCGGTCACAAAGTTAGCAGGGCCGGTATCCGAAGACACAGGGCCGGTATCAGTGTGTGCAGGGCCGGTATCAAAGATACTGGGTTGTCTGGTTGCTGCAACGGAGTAAACTCAACGTTTATGCAGAGCTAAGTGATGCACACTTTCTGGGGAGCACTTCTTCAGGCGGAGCAAGCTCAACGTCTGTTCAAGAGTGTCCAAATGGGGGGTCTGTACAGTGAATACAGATCCGGATTTTCGGGCTGCAATATGCAGTTCCAAGGTAGCGCAGTCCAACAGCGTGAGAACAATCCCACCGCTGCCACCAGTGTAGTGGATTTTGGGGGGCCGACCAAACGTCCACCAACAACGCCTCACTCTAGAGGTCAACTTCCAACAGAGGAGTATGCCAACTCCACAACTGTTCCCGGAGCCCACGGCTCAAACGTACAACTCAATGACTTGTTGAGTAAACCATACTTTATTACACAGCGTAACCAGCAATGTATAATAAGGGTAAATGTATCATGCTACTTGGCTTAAGCACAGGTAGAATCCCAATACAATACAAAGAGTCTAGTGAAATGTTCTGCCTTTTATAGGCAGAACATGATTAAAACAAATGCCCAAACAAGGGGCAACAAATCAGTAATGGCAGGAAGTGTTTACACTAATCAGATCATGAGATATAAATATATGATACAGTCATTGGTTAATATAGAGTTAAATGTGCCAGGCGCCCAGAAGTAGGGGGCGGAGCTTCTTAGTCAATCTTGCTTACTCATGGTGGTGCAATGAGTAGCCCTGGTTCTTGGTCCTTATGGCTTGTGGTCCTTGGCTTTGGTCTTGTTTGAGGACAGCTATGTTGCAAAGTCGGGCTCCTGCACCTTTGGTATCAATTTCGGTTCTCAGGCTATAGTAGTTCTTTGCTCACCGACCCGGTATAGGTATGGTAATGGCACTGCAGGGCCGGTAGTACATGCTGCAGGGCCGGCAGGGTGTGCTGCAGGGCCGGTGGTACCTCTGCAGGGCAGGCAGTGAATGCTGCAGGGCAGGCAGTGAATGCTGCAGGGCCGGTAGGGTTTCTACCGGCTGACTTGCTTATGTTCTGGCTGTGCCAGGCTCTATTCAGGCTTGCCTGACACTCAACAGTTGTCAGGGGGACCTTGCGCAGTGGTAGTAGACATAAAATTCCACCACAATATCTCGTAACAAACAGTGCCAATATTCTGAAAAAAATTTAATACTGGTGAATTGAAATGGAAAAAAATTTAAAGTATTTGTTGTTTTAGTAATAATTGGTACTGTAAATTTGATAATTTAAAAATTACAAAACCACCAATAAAGGAAAAAAATAGTAAGAGTCAAACATTTACCATTTATTTATGGAAACTCACGAGTTTTACGAAACTAATCAACATAATATGCACTGTTCCCTAATGATGAGCAGTCAAACAGTTGCCAATTTTTAAAGCCCGTAGCTCGATAAGAAACTTTGTATCTCAAAATATAAATCGAGAAATTCTCGCAAGATGTAGCATAGCAAAACTGGTTCAAGCTTCATCTACTTTAAGCTTTTAAAGTAGAAATAATATAAATTCTGTTTCATAAAGAAAATTATAGTCAGTATGATTCATACAACAGCATTTACAAGCTGGACAAATACTACATCGTTAGGTTTTACCAGAGATCTGCTCCTAGTATACTACGACTAGTCTCTACAGAACCTGTTCTCTGGTAATGTTACAGGAGACAACGAGTTCATGGCAACGCGGAATCGATAAACAATGCTGCGCACAGAAGTGGAGGCCAAACAATGACCATGTATTCTTTCACCAATACCCCAGAAAAAGAAAATGAGACAAATCGAACCAAATAACTGTTTTTTTTCTGATGGCTTGAGAAAATCTAGCAGCTGGAGGTGCATTTCAGGCCTTAGTACTGTTATTTGTTCAAAATTAAAGACAATTCTGGTAATCCTTGTGTATCTAACAACAAATATTTTCGCAATAATTATTATTACAATTCCACCACATTTAACATTGTTGTATTTATCTTCCTCAAAGTTCTGCCATATTTGTTTTATTAATTGAAGTGTCAGCATTTTTCAGAGATGGATTCAAGTGACTTGAATTAATTAGATTTTATTTTAAAAATTTGCTCTCCGCAGATTTTTTGAGATTTTACAAAAAAAAAGGATATGCTGCTCAGTTATACAATCATATGTTGAATCTGTTTCAATTAACTTCATGGCATCTTCTAGCAGAATCCATTTTTGTTTTATGTCTAATTTTGTATTCAATCAACTTCCTATAGTACATAAATCAGTTGACAACTGTGCGCAACTCTATTAAATCGATGCAAGCATCTAAAATAGCATAACTTTGTTTGGGTTACATTAAATTGTGAGTAAAAACTCTCTTCTTCTCTGTTACAATCATTAATGATAGAAAATATTATTGGAGTTGTGTACACGGAACAGTTTAATCCAACAATGCGGAGACAACTCCAATGTTAAAAAATTTTCATTACTGATTGAAGTCGGTTTACACCACACGGCTGTAAATTTTGTATTACCTTATTTTATTATGACGTGAACTAAGATTAAGTTAATTGAAAGTAAACAAGGACTTTAAGATTAACTAAAGATTAACTGACATTTAGAGAGATAAGCCAAAAGCACTGCTTTGTTATTTCCTGCAATGATTCAAAACTTAATTAGAAGATTATTATTGAAGGTTTCAACAACAAATCCACCGCTTCCTCATTTTTTGTTTAGTTTTCCAACAAAAGCCAAATAATTAATCATAACAACAGCTATCATAAAAATTATCTTTAGCTCCTATAAATCCAATTGTGCACAAGTCAGTTTAAACATTTGTCTTCACCCCATAGCCATATACTCAGCTAAAATCAAGTCATTTAGATGGCACCACTTAGCTGAACATATTAGCTTTAGCTAATGCACTAAAGTGGTATCAATTTACAACACAAGG
Source organism: Cryptosula pallasiana (assembly GCA_945261195.1). NCBI lineage: Eukaryota > Metazoa > Bryozoa > Gymnolaemata > Cheilostomatida > Cryptosulidae > Cryptosula > Cryptosula pallasiana. The sequence continues at coordinate 12,839,993 of OX183132.1, forward strand.
TGGGCGAAGTAGTTCATTTTTTTTATATTAGTGAAACTCAACAAGCCGGCAATGTATGGGTAATTTGATACTGCCTGGCATTACTAATTCAATAGAGTCTTACTAAAAGTTTAATTTTAGAATGTTTCAACCGAAGTAAAATGAAATTTAATTTAAAAATTAACATTGTTTAGTGCGTCTAATTTTAAAATGTGCCCTACGTTTTTTTGGCACGAAATTTTTATTGGATCAATAATTTCATTTATGCCGTGGGCACATTTTTAAAAGAAATTTTAGATGATTAATGTATGAAAACCAGGCATTCTCAGTTTCGATAACATTTTGTAACAAATTTTTGTTGTTGTATTCAAATTATAGTGCTTTGAACTTTCCCTTCAATGCAAATTAAGATCTGCAGGGATTCATCACAAGTCTATTAGTGATTCACTCAAGTTTCATAGCTGCTGTTGACCTTTGACCTATCAACTAGCTGCATACTTTTTCTATTGAAATCTTAATACAAAACAGATGCCGTGCAACATTTTAGGCTGTTAAACTTTTTGTAAACAAATCTAGCTCTGACAGGTGAGCAGTTTAATACACTAGTGCATGTTCTGTATGGTTGTGAAACATATTCTTAACAATGGCGACCATAGTTGGTTGTCTTTTATTGCTGCTGGTATGCGCTATACAGTTACCTGGTGGTGAAGCAAACAGTGGTAAGTCTTTTAACATGTCTTTGTGTGTTATCTGCTCTTTCTTTTACAAGTTATAAATTTGATCAGCCCTTCTGTTTTAGGTAACCACATTTAATTTGTGCGTTTTATTTTGTTGAAAAATGCTTTACTAGCCCTTGTATGCATTGGAAGACTGCAACCAGCATATTCTAAAAACTGTTTTGTGTCTAACATAGAAAGTGGCTAACACACATTTAATGACCTAAATTTAAACGCTATTTGTTATCTACGAAAGTTTGGCATTATTTTGTGCTTTTATCAATCTTCTTGAAAAACTGGCCAATGGAGTTATTAAAAATAATGCTGAAATTGAACAGAAACTAGATTTGTCTAGTTTTACTAACGTGAGACATATTACATTGAATGCTACTAAACATCGGCGAGCAATCAAATCTGCAAACCTTTGTTTGACGGATCATTTTAACAATCACTACTTTTAACTGATCCATTCAAAACTTCATTTTTCGTATCAAATTTTTGTTTAATAAAATATGATTGAAACATCTAGGATCTTAAAGTTGATGCCGATTATGCATGTATTTAAACTTATAAACCTGTTTCATCGCCAGTCAGTGCGGCAACTGCTTGCTTTCAATCGTGTAAGGTGATCGTATGAAATGCCTGTGACAAGTCAATATTCATGCCAGATGTTTTATATTTCATGCCACTATTAAGCAACTACTGTAATGTTTATTCACACTTCTCAACAGAAAACTTTGTTTTTCTGATAGAAAATCTGTTGTGTATCAGCTTCTTGCTGTACAACTAATAACTTCCAGTCTGTTAGCATATGCTCGGTGTGCAGTAGTTATGAAATACCTCCAGTGACTAAAGGCAGCAGAACTGCATGCTGTCAGCTTATTTCATGTAACAGTTGTTTATAACTATTTTTAATTATACAAGCACCACATAGCCTGCTCAGGTAATTACTGAAAAGTAGAACTTTACTTAACTGTTTTATAAATCAAACACTTTTCAAAATAAGAAATATTGAGCATAATAATACAATTTCGTTTCTATATCAAACCAACTAAACATGTTAAAAAAAGTTTTGACATGATCAAATAGTTTATTTCAATAACGTAATATCATTCTCGTTAGCAGTATTAACCATTGAGCATGTTTACAGGTGTTCCGTGCGGAAACGCTCCAAAAATTGATCATAGCTCAGTCAAAGTGAACACAACCACCTCTCCATATATATCAGCTGTCTACACATGTGACTCTCATCACGGATACGTGTTAAACGGCAACGCCACAATCTTTTGTGTACCTGTCCAAGGCTACAACGTTTGGAGCCGTGCCAACTTCACATGCAATCGTTAGTGTTTTAGTTTCTACTACACATATAAAACTATTTCTACATTAAACATTTCTTGTTTTTACTGTGAAGGCACCGAACTTGTTTTTTAGGAATAGACAATCCTTGCGGAGCTCCACCTGAGGTTTCCAATGCTGTTGCTGTCGTCAATACATCAGAGACCTCCTTGGTGACAGCGGTGTACAAATGCAACTCCAGCGAAGGGTATATTCTTAAAGGAAACAACACGATCGCTTGTTTAGCAGTATTTGACTACGTCGTTTGGAGCAGCATCAATTTCACATGCGACAGTAAGTAATACATCACTGCATTTAAACAAAATGACAGCTGTGTCATGTGTTTACAAATTTTCCTCAACTTGTTATGTAAACATCATTTTTCGACATCTCATATCAAGGATCATGAACTGTAATTTTAACACTGAAGTATAATCGAAATATCTTGCAAGAACTGAATCAATTGATGAAATAGTTGCTGTGTAGCCGGATATACGAAACAAGTTTAAAGTGACGAAATGATAGCAGCATGTTTTATTGCAAAACTGCTGTAGCCGTTTACTTTCACAGTTGTTTTTTGTTAAGACAGCCGTTGCTTAAAATGACCTTTCATCCATATTAAATTACTGCCGCTCATGGCTAGTCAACATTCGAGAATAGTTCCTTGTTTCCTACATGTAGCAAGCTTTTGTTTTGGGTCGGTTGCGTAACAAATTTGTGAAGAAATTGATTACTTCAATGCAGCTTCTGATAACAGTTACTTGGTTCTAGTATTAAAAGGGATGTTTCCATGAATACATCCAGTATCTTCTGGCAGACCAGCCACTCCATCCACTCCACCCACTCCACCCACTCCATCCACTCCATCCACTCCATCCACCCCATCCACTCCATCCACTCCATCCACTCCATCCACTCCATCCACTCCATCCACTCTATCCACTCCATCCACTCCATCCACTCCATCCACTCCATCCACTCCATCCACTCCATCCACTCCACCCACTGCATCCACTCCATCCACTCCATCCACTCCATCCACTCCATCCACTCCACCCACTCCATCCACTCCATCCACTCCATCCACTCCATCCACGCCATCCACTCCATCCACTCCACCCACTCCACCCACTCCACCCACTCCATCCACTCCATCCACTCCATCCACTCCATCCACTCCATCCACTCCATCCACTCCATCCACTCCATCCACTCCATCCACTCCATCCACCCCATCCACTCCATCCACTCCATCCACCCCATCCACCCCATCCACTCCATCCACTCCATTCACTCCATCCGATCCACCCACTCCATCCACTCCATCCACTCCACCCACTCCATCCACTCCATCCACTCCATCCACTCCATCCACTCCATCCACTCCATCCACTCCATCCACACCATCCACTCCATCCACTCCATCCACCCCATCCACTCCATCCACTCCACCCACTCCATTCACTCCATCCACTCCAACCACTCCATCCACTCCACCCACTCCACCCACTCCATCCACTTCAACCACTCCACCCACTCCACCCACTCCATCCACTCCATCCACTCCATCCACTCCATCCACTCCAACCACTCCATCCACTCCACCCACTCCACCCACTCCATCCACTCCAACCACCCCACCCACTCCATCCACTCCATCCACTCCATCCACTCCATCCACTTCACCCACTCCATCCACTCCATCCACTCCATCCACGTCATCCACTCCATCCACTCCATCCACTCCATCCACTCCACCCACTCCACCCACCCCATCCACTCCATCCACTCCATCCACTCCATCCACTCTATCCACTCCACCCACTCTATCCACTCCATCCACTCCATCCACTCCACCCACCCCATCCACTCCACCCACTCCATCCACTCCATCCACTCCACCCACTCCATCCACTCCACCCACTCCATCCACTTCATCCACTCCATCCACTCCATCCACTCCATCCACTCCATCCACTCCACCCACTACACCCACTCCACCATTGCAACCACTCCATCCACTCCAACCACTCCGTCCACTCCATCCACTCCATCCACTCCATCCACTTCATCCACTCCATCCACTCCATCCACTCCATCCACTCCATCCACTCCATCCACTCCATCCACTCCATCCACTCCATCCACTCCATCCACTCCATCCACTCAATCCACTCCATCCACTCCATCCACTCCATCCACTCCATCCACTCCATCCACTCCACCCACTCCACCCACTCCACCCACTCCACCCACTCCATCCACTCCATCCACTCCATCCACTCCATCCACTCCAACCACTCCATCCCCTCCACCCACTCCATCCACTCCATCCACTCCATCCCCTCCACCCACTCCATCCACTCCATCCACTCCACCCACTCCACCCACTCCATCCACTCCATCCACTCCATCCACTCCATCCACTCCATCCACTCCATCCACTCCATCCACTCCATCCACCCCATCCACTCCATCCACTCCACCCACTCCACCCACTCCACCCACTCCATCCACTCCATCCACTCCATCCACGCCATCCACTCCAACCACTCCAACCACTCCACCCACTCCATCCACTCCATCCACTCCATCCACTCCATCCACTCCATCCACTCCATCCACTCCATCCACTCCATCCACTCCATCCACTCCATCCACTCCATCCACTCCACCCACTCCGCCCACTCCGCCCACTCCAACCACTCCACCCACTCCATCCACTCCACCCACTCCACCCACTCCATCCACTCCATCCACTCCATCCACTCTATCCACTCCATCCACTCCATCCACTCAACCCACTCCATCCACTCCATCCACTTCACCCCTCCATCCACTCCATCCACTCCATCCACTCCATCCACTCCATCCACTCCATCCACTCCATCCACTCCATCCACTCCATCCACTCCATCCACTCCTTCCACTCCATCCACTCTATCCACTCCACCCACTCCATCCACTCCATCCACTCCATCCACTCCATCCACTCCATCCACTCCATCCACTCCAACCACTCCATCCACTCCATCCACCCCATCCACTCCATCCACTCCACCCACTCCATCCACCCCATCCACTCCAACCACTTCACCCCTCCATCCACTCCATCCACTCCATCCACTTCACCCCTCCATCCACTCCATCCACTCCATCCACTCCATCCACTCCATCCACTCCATCCACTCCATCCACTCTATCCACTCTATCCACTCCATCCACTCCATCCACTCCATCCACTCCATCCACTCCATCCACTCCATCCACTCCATCCACTCCATCCACTCCATCCACTCCACCCACTCCATCCACTCCATCCACTCCATCCACTCCAACCACTCCATCCCCTCCACCCACTCCATCCACTCCATCCACTCCATCCCCTCCACCCACTCCATCCACTCCATCCACTCCACCCACTCCACCCACTCCATCCACTCCATCCACTCCATCCACTCCATCCACTCCATCCACTCCATCCACTCCATCCACTCCATCCACCCCATCCACTCCATCCACTCCACCCACTCCACCCACTCCACCCACTCCATCCACTCCATCCACTCCATCCACGCCATCCACTCCAACCACTCCAACCACTCCACCCACTCCATCCACTCCATCCACTCCATCCACTCCATCCACTCCATCCACTCCATCCACTCCATCCACTCCATCCACTCCATCCACTCCATCCACTCCATCCACTCCACCCACTCCGCCCACTCCGCCCACTCCAACCACTCCACCCACTCCATCCACTCCACCCACTCCACCCACTCCATCCACTCCATCCACTCCATCCACTCTATCCACTCCATCCACTCCATCCACTCAACCCACTCCATCCACTCCATCCACTTCACCCCTCCATCCACTCCATCCACTCCATCCACTCCATCCACTCCATCCACTCCATCCACTCCATCCACTCCATCCACTCCATCCACTCCATCCACTCCTTCCACTCCATCCACTCTATCCACTCCACCCACTCCATCCACTCCATCCACTCCATCCACTCCATCCACTCCATCCACTCCATCCACTCCAACCACTCCATCCACTCCATCCACCCCATCCACTCCATCCACTCCACCCACTCCATCCACCCCATCCACTCCAACCACTTCACCCCTCCATCCACTCCATCCACTCCATCCACTTCACCCCTCCATCCACTCCATCCACTCCATCCACTCCATCCACTCCATCCACTCCATCCACTCCATCCACTCTATCCACTCTATCCACTCCATCCACTCCATCCACTCCATCCACTCCATCCACTCCATCCACTCCATCCACTCCATCCACTCCATCCACTCCATCCACTCCATCCACTCCATCCACTCCTTCCACTCCATCCACTCCTTCCACTCCATCCACTCCATCCACTCTATCCACTCCATCCACTCCATCCACTCCATCCACCCCATCCACTCCATCCACTCCATCCACTCCATCCACTCCACCCACTCCACCCACTCCACCCACCCCATCCACTCCATCCACTCCACCCACCCCATCCACTCCATCCACTCCACCCACTCCACCCACCCCATCCACTCCATCCACTCCATCCACTCCACCCACCCCATCCACTCCATCTACTCCATCCGCTCCATCTACTCCATCCACTCCATCCCCTCCATCTACTCCATTCACTCCATCCACTCCATCCGCTCCATCCACTCCATCCACTCCATCCACTCCATCCACTCCATCCACTCCATCCACTCCATCCACTCCATCCACTCCACCCACTCCACCCACTCCACCCACTCCACCCACCCCATCCACTCCATCCACTCCACCCACCCCACTCCACCCACCCCACCCACCCCATCCACCCCATCCACCCCATCCACTCCATCCACTCCATCCACTCCATCCACTCCATCCACTCCAACCACTCCATCCACTCCATCCACTCCATCCACTCAATCCACTCCATCCACTCCATCCACTCCAACCACTCCATCCACTCCATCCACCCCATCCACTCCATCCACTCCATCCACTCCACCCACTCCATCCACTCCATCCACTCCATCCACTCCATCCACTCCATCCACCCCATCCACCCCATCCACTCCATCCACTCTATCCACTCCATCCACTCTATCCACTCCATCCACTCCATCCACTCCATCCACTCCATCCACTCCATCCACTCCATCCACTCCATCCACCCCATCGACTCCATCCACTCCATCCACTCTATCCACTCCATCCATTCCATCCACTCCATCCATTCCATCCATTCCATCCACTCCATCCACTCCATCCACTCCAACCACTCCATCCACTCCATCCACTCTATCCACTCCATCCACTCCATCCACTCCATCCACCTCATCCACTCCATCCACTCCATCCACCCCATCCACTCCATCCACTCCATCCACCCCATCCACCCCATCCACTCCATCCACTCCAACCACTCCATCCACTCCATCCACTCCATCCACTCCATCCACTCCATCCACTCCATCCACTCCATCCACCCCACCCACTCCATCCACTCCATCCACTCCATCCACTCCATCCACTCCAACCACTCCACCCACTCCATCCACTCCATCCACTCCACCCACTCCATCCACTCCATCCACTCCATCCACTCCATCCACTCCATCCACTCCATCCACTCTATCCACTCCATCCACTCCATCCACTCCATCCACTCCATCCACTCCATCCACTCCACCCACTCCATCCACTCCAACCACTCCACCCACTCCATCCACTCCTTCCACTCCACCCACTCCATCCACTCCATCCACTCCATCCACTCCATCCACTCCATCCACTCCATCCACTCCATCCACTCCATCCACTCCACCCACTCCATCCACTCCAACCACTCCACCCACTCCATCCACTCCACCCACTCCACCCACTCCATCCACTCCATCCACCCCATCCACTCCAACCACTCCATCCACCACATCCACTCCATCCACCCCATCCACTCCACCCACTCCATCCATTCCAACCACTCCATCCACTCCATCCACTCTTTCCACTCCATCCACTCAACCCACCCCGTCCACTCCAGCCACTCCATCCACTCCATCCACTCCATTCACTCCAGCCTCAACATTCTTCCCAGCTTACCCGCATCTTGTGTGTTATGTTTTGTTTAGCGCTTGAAAAACTTCAATTTTTTTTCATTTAGCCAAGGTTTTGATGGTAACAGAAGCATGTAAAAGACTGAAGAATGCCAATAAAAATGTAAATATAATTAAAAGCAAACTTCTCACTTTTAGAGAAATGAGAAATTTTCTCTTCTCTAAACACTGTTACAATAGTTATTCCCATAAAAAAATGTGTTAAATGATTATGACCAGATTTCATTTCAGTGGCAAACAATTTTTTTCTCAGGATCAGTTTTACGCTTGAAATGGGTGAGTTTTCTTTATTACACTGTTGTAGCCATTTTAAATCTGACACATGCCTTATGTTTAATAAAAATAATTTATTCTCATTCCATTGCTGAATAGGAAACAGCTTGACTCAATCTCAATTCAGTAACAAAGATAACTAGCGAAGTTAACTGAGATTCCTGCTAAACTCCACTTATGGTTTTTTCACTTTTACAGGAGTACAATGTACGAATGAGCTCCAAATAAAAAATGACACCACAATGACTGACTATAAGAGAGCAGTTCGAACATCTAAAAGTTGTTCTTACTATGAAAGAAACTATCGCCGCAATGGATGTTCATACTATTCACGGGTCATCTATCACACTACCTACACTCCTAAAGATGTGTGAGTCAACTTATTATATCATGTTATTTATATCGCGTTGAGCGTTAACGATGACTACGGTGTTGTTTGGCTTCTCTCTCGTTTGCCCATTATGTTTGGAAACCATGCCTTTTGTATACCTCTGCTCTAGCAATACCCGCAGCCCCTACAAAGGCCTGCCAGCAACTCTGAGTATAGTAACCAGAGCTTCTCGATTTGAAAAATTTGACATGCGATTCGATTTGGAACATGTTCTCTACGGTTCAATTTTAACCATGATTTTCCATAGTCCTTTTTATTACTTAACTAACTTCGCTTACAACCTCCGATTGCTCAAAAATATTACAAGGATGATCAGGATCAGCACTGTGTTTCATTCACTTGTACTAATTATTAGAGATGAAATAATTTCCAAGTGAAAGACTGTATATTGTGGTAGATTTTAATGAACGACCGTAGTAAACTGGTTGCTTACTACACTCATCTCCACACCAAAGCGCTAAAACTCTAAAGCTAGAGCGCTAAAACTTCACCTACAGCTATCGGAAAAATACTGTGCTGGTGGAAAGTCTTATTGTGCCGGTAGCACAGTATACAGGGCCGATATTGACCCCTGCAGGGCTGGTATTGACCCCTATCGACCCGATATTGACCCCTGCAGGGCTGGTATTGACCCCTGTAGGGCCGGTATCGACCCCTGCAGAACTGGTATTGACCCCTACCGACCCGGTATGGTGACACAGAGCTGGTCAAAGATGGCCGCCATAGCAGAGGACCTTCGAAACCAGTTAGGACCCTGCTCTAAAGCAGGAACAGGAAATACCCTTCCTCGTATCCACAGATATCAAGACCACAAGCTAACCAGAGCCTTGGGACCCTTTAGGAAACTCTGATTGGACAGTAGGAGATAAGACTCCGCCTCTAGCCACTTGGCACCTCTTACGTTTAAACCTTATTCATCGCATGATTTGTCAGTTATTACTATATGTAATCTCATTGGTCTAATCGTTTCTTGTGCCTTCACTCTTTTACGATTTTATGGTAATTACTTCCTGCTAGCTGAACAACAGGGCTTGAACTGTTCACATTCATTGCATTCATTTTTCATGTCTTGCCAACAACCCTAGTAGATTACCACCCTAGGACATTGGCTGTTGAGCAATAAAGCCAATAATCAAACCACACGCTGTGTAGTTTGTTTGAGCCTTGGGTTCTGCCTATGCCAAATGATCCGGCAGTGCTTACCTAGTTGTCACTGTCGGGCAGCACAGTGTCCCCTCTGGAGAGAGGCATAATACTTGAGAATAGTGGATGTCCGTGGTAACCAGACCGAAATCCATTACAATACATTGAATAGATGTTGATAAACTACTGCCGGGATGGTTCCTACACAGGAAACTGATCTCATGTGCACACGATCAGCTAACAATTTGTGTAATATTAGAAAAATATCAATTTGTTTTCCAAAAAATTTCGATAGGGTTTGGTTTCAAAAAATATTTTATAAATTTTAAAAAGTCAATGATTATCCCCAAACTGTTTTTATGCAAAAGCGATTTTTTGATTTTCTGTGAGTGGTGGTGACTTACACATCGTCAGATAACAAAATCAACGGTGTGGAAATAAATTGTAAGAACGTAAAGCTTTAATGGTAACACTTGAAGCACGAAGAAGAAAGTCTGTTGCCCTTAGATAACACCTAGACACGTGTGCCATTCTACCTCATCACCTACTCGTATGACCCTTGTTACTCATGTAGAAGGCTGGCCACATACCCTTGCTGTGATTTCAAACATTACCCACATCAAGTCAATGAGTGATGCGCAATAAGTGTGAGAAAGACAGCTACTTGCGCCTTGAAAGACTTTTACATGGTGTTAGTGGCATCCCTTAATGATTTGCGATTGCAAGTGGCCAAATGGCAATCATCGTCTCTGAGCATACAATTAGCTCCAGGCCAGATCTCTCCTACACTTCAAAAGCCACTCAATTTTGTTTGCCTCCGGGCACTTTCAGGCTCAACTTTTTTCCTTAGACCCTTTACAGTTTACTACCGGGTTGGAGTTTCACCAAGAGGAACTTTATTTTGACTGACAAACAAACTCAAAAGGCAACCCACTAGACAGATTTTGTAGCATTTCATACTAATAAATAGGTTTTGTTAGCCTACTATTGTTATAGTTCACAGTGAAGTAATGGATACAACCAACCACTCTATGTGCTAACCCTCACAGTTATATATATGCAGAATATTTTATGCAAATGTTTTTTGGCCAGCCATCTAACATTGGCGTACAAAACAAGCTACCACGATGCTAGTGATGAATAGATCAACTTAATATTTGTGATGGGTACACAAAAGGCATTGGATAATCTGATGTTGGTATTAGCTGTTTGATGTCAGACCAGCCCAAACATTTAGGCTGGTTCAATACAATTACATTTTGAGCAGCCATGGCCTAGCTTACAAGATATTTTTGGTACATTTTCCAGCTTGTCCTTAGCCCATTAACAAACTGTTCTACTCCATCTTTGGTTATCTCAAACATTTTCGTGTTTAACTTGAGAAATAAGAAAAATATTGAAGTTTTGCTTCGATGGAAGTTTGGAAGAGGAGGGCTGAAGCCATATACTAAACTTTAATACAGAGAAAACCTGACTAAATTTGCTAATTTAATATCAATTTAATTCATTAGACCAAAAATGTGCGCATGAGCAAGAGCAAGAGAGCGTAAATTCTAAATCTAGACAGACAACTCCAATTTTTCAGTACAAATACAGCCACTATCTGTGACTGCATCTGAAATTGAATGTAACTCTTTGGGGGAAAAATTGGAGTTATGAAGGAGGTTTGAGAGTGAGCAGGGTAGCTGGGGGTGAGTAGCTGTGGGTAACTGCGGGTAGCCGTAGGTAGCGGTGGGTGGCCATGGGTAGCCACGGGTGGCCGTGGGTAGTGATAGGTAATAGTGGGATGTGGTAAGGGGTGCACAGGATTAATGAATTCGTGCAAAAAGGTTGGAATTAAGATACAGGAAAAAATTAAAGAATGTCAGAAAATCAAATCCATCATAATTTCTTTAGTTGAGGTTTACTGATAGTTACCCCAAGTTAAATTTGCCGGCTCCAACATCAACACACCCCCATACTAAATGGCACTTGGTATTGGAGCACAGTCTACTATGATAGCCACCCGATGATGGGATAACATAACAAGACAAGATCACTATCTTTGTTATGCTCTACCTGTGAAGAGGAAAATGTAATGAGCCAGAGCTGTATCAGCATTATACAAACAGCATTTCCTGCCAGAAAAAGTCTTTGAAGACAACGAGAAATGGATCGATGAAGTTTGAGTAGAGAATAATAAACAAAACATTCCCTAGCCGTTTTTAAAATATTACTGCTGATTGCCTGATTTTTGGATCAAATTGTATTGAGTAGTTTCTCGTTTAAATGAAAGCTTTTTAAATTTCATGGATAAGAGTTGGTACAAAATAATGTGCAGCAGAGACCTTTTATTGTGTTTTACTTCTAGAAAAGGTAGGATTGTTGAAAATATAACCACGTACTCTAATCAGTAGTAATATAGGAGCAGATCTCTGTCTTGGAGTCTAAGGACAAGGTTCTCCTGACAGAGATCTGCTCTTATATTGCTACTCTAATCTTTTTGTGAGTTTGAGCCAGCTGATTTCGCTTGGAGTTTGAAGGCTGTCTTGTCAAGGTTTATAACTAGGTTGGAAGGCTCCATTTTAAATATACCCAAAATAGGCGCTCTGTGTTATAGGCAGTTCAACTCTACAATAGAATGAGTTGTAGCACTACTGGAAGCGTATCTGCTCACAACTGAAGGATTCTTGAGGCAGCGATATAAATGCGCTCCACAAACTCACACGTGAAGCCGATGGAGGCTGTAAAAGTTTTTTACAGTATTTTGTTATATTATTAGGTGAAAAAGAAGTTTTAACTGTGAACAACTTTCAATTTAGTCCAAACATATGAATACAAATAACCATTCCTGACATCGGTCATATTAAAGGTTGCTGCACACACACCGTTTTTTACGCAAGTTTCAATTCTGTTTGCAGTAAATTGTGAAATTGGCCGGAGTGGTTCCATGAAAAGTTTTTACCAATTTTGCTGGCCATTAGCATTTTCGAGCGTAAAACATTTATTCCATTTTGTTCACAATTTTTATTGAATTCTCAACTGTGGCCGGTTAATAGCAAACAGAGACTTGGCTGATAAATTTTTCATTGTTTTTCCTAAGTTACTACGATTTAGTTATTTGCTCAAACTTTTTCAAGAAAACGGTAAAAAATAATTATGATAAATTATTAATTATAATTTATGGATAATAGAATAATTACAATATATAATTGATGAGTTATAATAAATTAAAATAATGGTTATAGAGAAACAAATTGTAAATGAAACTGTAACGAACTATGCTCGCATAATATAGATGTTAGTGATTTGATTAGCTGATGAATGATTGACCGCAATCAGTGTAGGGTCAGTGTAGGGTCAGTGTAGGTTCAGTGTAGGGTCAGTGTAGGGTCATTGTAGGGTCAGTGTAGGGTCAGTATAGTTACGTGTGAACGAGGCAGAGGCAGTCTATAGAATTTCGCTCTTTCCACTTAAATGAAACACGACTTGAAAAACAGAGACCTTAACTTTAAACCATTTGATTGACTTTTGTTCAATGTTTGGCACTCTATGCAGGTACTATGGAGGCCATGTAAATGTTACATGCAGAGAAGGGTATGAGTATCCAGACAACATAACTGAGAGCAAGATAGATTGCGGTGTTGATGGAAAGTGGATTTATCCAAACCTTACTTGTCAACGTATGTACCTTAAACCTAAAAGTTTGGAGTGATGAAAGTTTGTCTTTCCATCTTCCCTACATAACATTGATCTTATACCAAGGATAATAGTAATTTTAATAATGAAATCAAATAAAACTCCAATTCTCATAAATATTTAAATACTTCACTAAAAAACTCAAGTATAAATTCTAATGCTGCAACTGACTAAAAATGAATTCTAATACAATTTATGTATCTTGAAATGCAATTCTTCAAACACAAAAATAAAATTTTAAGCAATCTCACTTCCAATTTGTCAGGCGTGAGCAGGAATTCAAATGGTCTGACCAGCAAAACATTAAATTGAACTAAATAATCCATTACTTTGTCTCAGATTTTAAACAAAATTAAGATGTCTTCATTTGAATCTAAGTTGAATATTTTATCACCCTGCTAATTAAAATTTCACATTTCAACACATGGTCTAGCTAGCCCTCAGTTAAATTTATTTGTCAAAGCATGTCGAGTTTCACTTTATTAAGGTATTCACAAACGCACTGGCTAACAGATCTGAAAAACTTAAAAATAGTTAAGTTTGTTAATACGCACTCACGCATCACAGGTATAAGCTGACAGATTTAATAAAGTTTGATGCAGAGAGCATGAACGCTCGACCACGTACTTGAATCAACAATTTTACCGACAGTCCTTCACAATTTTATTTTAAATTTGGTGACAGGCTAACAATAATACTAAACGACATTGAGATCATCAGGGACAGCAAACCTTTAAAATCCAATAATGGTTTAAATACTTTGCCTAATGATTTTCCAAAATCAAATAAAAATTTAAATCCATTGATGACAATGTGAAGATTTTGAATATGTACTCAAATACCCAGAATACAACACATTAAACAAATGAAAATTAATTTGCTGATATTTGCAGATCCTCAAATTAAAATAAAATTTGCAATACTTCTAAATTTGAAGTACTATTTCACGTACTTCTAACATTCAAGTTTAACTTCAAATAATTTAAAAACTAAATGTGTTTTTTGCTTCTAAATTCAAATTAAATTAATATCATTTGATTTTATCTGAAACCAGGTCTCAAAAATCTATTAATTCTAGGCATTTGCTCGATGCACCAAAGTGAAGCTTTTCTATTAATATTATTTCATAAAGACTTTTAGCTTTACGTTTTGTCTTTTGCAATTATTAGGCTGGTTTTACATTTGCAGCAATATTCAAAGCCAAAAATATTTTATTTGTCTTTACGTTTCATATTTTAATAAAGCATTATTGTTTGCAAAAAAAGTGTAAACACGCCTGTCATTTTTGTAAAGCAAAATTTTTTCCACGTAGGCAACTAAATTGTCCAAATAAATTTTATTCACCAGAAATGATTGGAAACAACACTTTCTCCTTGACACTTGTTTTAATTAATAGCTTATCATATAATTAAAGTTGTTGTTATTTTGTCAGACATGTACTTGTTAAGGCTGAAGACTGAGCTCTACTATTATATATAATTTCAGCTGTGGACTGTGGACCAATAGACATCTATGAAGGGGTGAAATGTGAAGAAAAACCAACAATTTTTCCGACAACGGTAACTTGCAGGTGTGCTGCTGGATATGAGAGAATACTTATACACCCTTGGATAAATGTAAATCTAACGGCCAATGTATACAACATAAGCTGTACTGGTATAGGGTACTGGTCCCCTCCTAACGATACTCTAGCTCCTAACTGCACTAGTAAGTTCTTAAATTATTATCTGTGAAGAACTGCTTGGTCCACTGGATTTTTTGTTTTGCTCATTTTTGTTGCATCTATTTAGCCAAGTAAGCATTCATTTTGTATAGAAGGTTGAATAACCACGTTGAACCCAACATTTCATCAATTACCGGTATCACACGGTACGCTGTTGGCACGCACAATAACTGGTTTGCAAAAGCTCAAGCCAAAGAGTTGTATTTTTAGGGTTGTTTTAAGAACCACCTGTTTGGTGAGCCTGGTAGTTTAGTCTAGCCCCTTGCAAGAGGGTATTCTTAGTGGTCATTTTAGGTACTGTACTCTTGTAGTGAGCCATTAATTAAAATGATAACTGTTATCGTATTTTATGCATCGATTACATTTGCGATTTAATAACAATATTAATTATTATTAACTAGTATAAATAATAAGAACAGAAGCGATAATGATCATAGTGGCAATTAATAATCAAATCACTCCACACAGTGTTGTCAGTTCCATGTGTAGAAATGTGCTTGTGAGACAATCCCTGCTACATCGAGAGTGTTGTGTGCATGTACAACAAATGTACGGAGAAAACATGAGAAACCATTCCTGAAATTCAACCAAGTTTTTTATTTGTGACACTGCATTGGCTTTTTGTATACATTTACGTAAGTATCATGATATGCACAAAAGACAATTCCATATGCATAGTATAGCAAGCTCGACCTGAGTACACTTTGCTGTTGTGGGTGGTGGCGTGAGCCAGGTCCGTGCAGTTAGTATCGCCTTCCAATAACGATCAATCCACATGTAGTAAATGCATTTTTGATAGCATTATCAACCAGTTCTATGGAACCATCAGTCGTAAATGATCAAATGTTCCATGAAAGTTTGTTTGTTTGAGATGGACCTTTATATTGTATGTTACTTAGGAATCCAATGTGAGGAACCACCAGCTGTGCTGCACAGCACCAATGATGTGACTGGTTACTACATCAATGATACTACTTCTTATCAATGTGACCCTGGATTCTTTGCTTATGGAAACACCACTATTAACTGCCAACAAAATGGCAACTGGACATCTGCACCAGAATGTCGTGGTAAGCAAAAGATTATTGAAACTTCAAGTGTAAAAATCTCAGATCATACTGTCGAGAATGATATTGATACTTGAAATGGATATTGTTTTAAAAGTTAAAACATTGCTTGATTGATTACTAATCGTTACCCGCTTTTTCAATTGGCCATTTATTCTGATATATTATGTTTTAACTAATAAATATTAAACTGCTCCATTTTGTGAGTTTCACGGTTTTCAATTTCAGTTGAAAAGCCTTAAACAGCAAACATGCATCTAGTTGTACCAATGTAAATGAACGATGTGATTATCATCATTGAAAATATTAATCAAACGATGAATCTCAGGAAAAACACAGACTAATTTGTCAAAAAGATTTTTAGTTTTTTTTATTAAAATCGTAACGAAAACCTATCATCATTTTTTTTGTAATATGGTAAAAAAGGTCTATGAACAGAATATTTATTTTATTAAAAATAATAAATGCTAATCAAAGTATTTAAAAAATTACATTCGATTTTTTTATAGAGTTTTTTATTAAGCTTCGCTAAAAATTTTCGTGTCTAGACAAAGCATGTTTGAAAATTATTCACAATAGCTTTTCTTCAAAGCAAACCTCTTGTAAAATAAAAGTACAATTCGATTAGAAACTTTTATCAACATTTTACTGAAAAATTTCTAACATGGATTCAAGCAATAATTTGTTCCTTCCATGGTATTATAATTTTTCAGATGTCAGAAATCCATGCGGAGAGCCTCCAGATGTTGTGAATGCAACGGTGATTATTAACAAAACTTCTTCTTTGGTAACTGCAACCTACTCGTGTGATGCTTCGCAGGGTTATGTTCTCAGAGGCAATGATACCATCACCTGTGTTAAAGTATCAGACTACGGTGTATGGAGCAGTGTGAACATCACTTGTGAAAGTATGCTTCATGTATCTATTTTATCAATGAGTGTTCATCATTTTTTTACAAGGCACTAAAAAAGGATACCAACAATTTCATTTATAATAAAAATGACAGTATCTAAAACTTCGGTGGTCTTTCCGGCTAAAATTAAGAGTATTTTTGAAAAAAAGGAAGTCTGGTAATGAGAAGTGAGTCAAAGCCAGCAAGCTTTTACTACCCAGTTTACTTTACAAACTTTGGAAGTACGTAAAATGGAGATCAGTGCTATTTATTTTTAAAATATCTTTATTTGAAAAAAGTGGTTTAAAAAAAATAAAAGAGCCTATTTATTATCGGCTCTTATCTTTGGTAGGTTAACCCACCAAACAATACTTTTTATACAATCAGATACTCATTCAAGTGCACATGTACCATGCTATATAATACACTGACTGGCTTAGCCTACATACAGAAAACAACCCTGTTTTGGCCTTTTTTTTAAATTGAGTAAGAGCTTTAAAATATCAACAACTAGACACCTTTTGCAATTGAAACACCATTTTCGGTAAATTGTGAACTAACAAAAATATTATTCTGTCTAAAAACTATTAACAATAAGCAATTAGCTGAAAAATCTTTCTCAATTGATAGTTTCTATATTGAAACATGTTTCATCTAAAGGATGCGTTTTTCTTGCAGCCGTGAAATTACCGTGGTGGAGACAACTTCATTTCAAACAATTTAATTTAAATATAATAAAGTTAACAATAAAACTACCATCGACATTCAATACTTAATTTTTTCTTTATCGTTAGTTGAATTAATTTTAAAACAGATGAAGCAATTTCAAAAACTTGAAAAGCTTTCTTGCGCTATAATTTTGTTTGTAAACTTGAAAATTAGCAATTTTTTTAATCGATAATTTTATTTGTTACAAGTTTGCAACAATTCCATGTTCACATCTAACTTTATGAGTTCTAATGTGGTTCACTCAATGCGTTGAGATAATATTTTGCTCCATGCACAAAGATTCTGATTAAAATAAAACTTTTGCGTTGAAAACGATAATTTTTTTAGAAGTTTTCTGTACTTTGGTAATTTCAGGGCTGTCAGATAACGCTACCTGTCTAAAGCATTGATTCAATGCACTTACAGTCAATCTGTGTAAGTCAGAATTGTGGTTGTTAAGGTATAGTAAAGTCTTAAATTGAAAGATTTCTTGTAGAAAATGGAAAGTTATTTTGGTATTAAAACAGTAAATTTGAAAGATGTATTTTTTCAAAAAATGAAACTTTGTTTTAATTCCGCTTTCGAAAAGCATTTAAAAATGGCTTTTATTAATTAATGTTAACATTCACTAATAAAACAGCTTGAAACATTTTAAAGCCTCTGTTATGAGCCCTAATTTTAAACCCAATATACCAGATTGCACTGGTGTTGGAAATTTTAGATCAATCGGCTAGGCAGTTTTTAAACAAAGAATGGTATTTTGTGCTACAATAGTAATCATTCATAAAAAAAAATAATGTGCCCGCCTATAATTTAATTTCAGAAATGTGTTTATCAACAAACGAAAGCAGATTTTAATAAAATGCATCGCAACACAAAAGTTTTTCATTGGTTGTCATTCAATTTTTAGTTCTCTACGAGGTTTTTAATTTTTAGTGAATCGCTCTTATTTGTTTTTTAAGCTATTTATAATCCTTCGAACTATTTTCAGTGATATTTACAAGCTTCAGTTGCTGGTTTTTTGGAAATCTACGGAAATTTTGTCTTTTACATTAAGACCACCCATACAAGTGCTCGCAACATTTTAGCAATGTTGTATCCCAAACTGCTCACAGCTTGACTTACTCGCAAAACAAAACCTTCATTTGCTCAATTTGCAAAAGAATGCTCTAAAAGAGTATCTTTCAATAACACTGGCGGCTTCATTCATTGCGATTCTTAGGAGAAATAGTGAGTGAGAAGTTAGTAAAAGAGCGGAACAAATTATGCATTAAAGCAGGCAGAATAATACAACAATGATCATTATATTGGGGGAGATTTTCATGATAGATAGTCAAGTCAGGTACCCTCCTCAACCCCTCCCACCCTCACACCCCCCGTACACCCCTTGCCCTATCACCAACAAAACTAGAAAGTAACCCCTGAGCCTTCCCTCCTCTGTATCTACACAAATTCCCCCGAAAATTGGATACCGACAACCCCGACTCTGTATAGACCCTGTATCCATGCATATAAAACATATGTAACCTACCCGGGTTTCCCATGGTTTGCTACCCAGGGTCAGTATCAAATATGGCTGATTCAGATAGCCTGGGACCTGGAGGACTGGTTGTTCACCTCAGAAAGTCAAAGGTTGAAGCTAGGAAGCCTGGAGCACAGATCAAGGAAGTAAAGGCCCTTATATGGGGTGGAAAGTTTTCAGACCACAAAAAGAGCGGGAAAAACAGCCCAAAGCTAGTTTACCACGTGCTCACCATTTGATTTGATTGCTTTATTTATGTATTTTGTATCATTTATTGCCATTCGCATGCATTCTGTGTTATTCTCTATCATTGACTCACCCCTAACAAGGGGGTGACATTTCCTCCTTGCCTCCTATAAAAGCAGCTTTTGTGGTGCATTAGAGACAGAAGTCTAGTGGATCTTGTAAAGTATATTTACTTGTATTGCTAAATAGATTTGCATAATAAAATGTTTGTTAGAGACACTCTGGTGCAGTGTGTCTGGGTCGAGGACCCCGTGGAGTTGGTAGCGTCTTTTCGGAGTAGACCCCGAATTGTTGAAGAAGTTGGAGAGTGGATACCGTTGTGTCGGTAGAAGAGGACGTAAAACTACTACAATATTTATTAATCATGGAAACCGCTATTATTTGTTCTAGTTATTTTAATCAGTTTTTAAAATAATTATCACAGGCTGTGTTTGCAGTTTCACAAACATTTTGCTTTCAGAATTATCATCATACTTGTTTCACCAATGAACTTTTATCATTGTCTGCTATTTAAGGAGTTAGATGTGACCACCATCCCGTAGTAGAAAACACAACAACCTCCATTGACTACGTAACAACTACTAGGATTTCAAAACGATGCTCTTACTACCAAAGGGACTATGGGCGCAATGGATGTTCATATTATACGTATACTTATTATGAAACAACCTCAACAAGCAGCGCAGTGTGAGTATCATAAACATAAGTGCTTTGCTGCACATAAGACTGTCCTGCCATCATAGCATTAAAACTGTAGTGTTGCTGTATCGAGGGTTTCGAAATGAGGAATGAGACTATCATGGAAAGTTCAGTGTTCACTCATTGAACAAGTAATTTGGCTGCTTTATTATAATTCTTTACAAATATCTACTTTTTGTGGTGTGGATTGTTTAACTCTTGCACAGGTTAGTGCAGATACCGAATTTATATAAAGTTCTAACAACTACATTGTACTATTATAGCTCCTTAGTAATGAGAATATTCCAACTGATATTGACACAGTGATAGTCTGGTTGAATTACCACAAATTGTACATAAGGAGTTACGTATGTTTGACACTCTATGCAGGTACTACGGAGGGATAGTCAATGTCACATGTAGAGATGGATACCAGTTTCCTGATAATATCACCAAAACACAGATTGTATGCGGTGCTAACGCGCAGTGGATATATCCAAATCAATCTTGCCAACGTATGTTACCCTGCATACTGCAATAACAAGATATTAGTATATTAAAACTACAGTAACACAAAAAGTAGTGATAGTAAACGTAGTGCAGTAAAATATTTGTAGCAAAAGACTGTGGTCCCATAGAGAGCGTAGAGGGAGTGACTTGTGAGAATAAGCCCACAGTTTTTCCAACTCAGGTGGAATGCAAATGTGTAGAAGGCTATGAAAGAAATGTATCATCAGGCAACTACAAACTTAATCAATATGGAGACCCAGTGCGAGATGCCAACGGCTTACGAGTGTATACCACAATTAATGACGTCAACTACAAACTTTCCTGCACAACTTTGGGAGTCTGGTCTAACCCAGATGACTCCTCTTCTCGTGCTTGCACCAGTGAGTACTACCCCGCTAGATTATTATACAAACACGCCTGTGAGACTTTCATCATTGAAATATGAAGTTTTTCATGACATACATGCCCTATTCTACTCGACCAAAGAATTCTTAACAGATTTTTTTTTTAAACACACGAACTGGTAGTAATGAGTTTTCAATGTTTGTCCCAGTAATTGAAGAATAAAAACCTTTAATGAAACTTTAATTTGGAAAATCCTATTTGAAAGAACGATTGCAAAAAAAAGTATCACCAATATATTGACAGTTAGTTTTGCTGTCTAGGGGTTTTTTGTCCTCCACCGAGAACAATAGAACACTCAGAAACAAGCCGAACAATTGTGAGAGGTGTGAGATATCAAGACACGGTGACGTACATGTGCATGCTCGGATATGTCAGTGAAGTAAATCTAACAACCAGCTGCCAAGCAAACAAAACCTGGTTACCCATGCCCAGGTGTGTAGGTATGTACTGAAGATTACTGCTGTCAACTCCTAGGCCTCGGCTGACTTTTGAGCCTCTGAATAGTCTTTTCCATGCTATATTACCTTTAATCCAATACTGAATGCAATATATTTATTGTTGTTTCACTCCTACCTCTAATCTGTAAATGTCTCATCTTAGCACAATCTATCCCAACTGTTTCCAGTTGTTGACACGGAGGTACCACTACTTGGGCTAGCTCTCCTGGCCTGGGTATCATCAAGTCTGAGACTCAAACTGGTCAAATGTATTTGGAGATACTCTCAATGCGCTTTAGGATGATCCACCACTTCTGCTTTCTCTTCGTTATCGGATATTGGCATAAACAAAATAATGGGCCCTGCTTGTGAAAAATGCATCATTGCTGCTTCAAAAGAAAAATTAGTTTATTACAAAAAGCTTGTCTATAAGCAAAAAACAAACCGCTCTATATTCTTTAGAAAACTTCTACTGCACATTGACGCAGTTCAAAGAGAAATAGATAAATAAAACATGATACATCCACATAAAGCAAACTTACGCGCTCTTTTACAAACGCCCCCAATGAAAAGCATACCATGAGTACAGAAACTAAAAAACTAACATAAATATTCGCCTTGTTTTACTCTCAATATTTAAAGCATAGACTTCTTTTAACAGGAAAAGATTGCGGATACCCTCCTGTGTTAACCAATGGGTACATTAAAGGAGGTCGCGTGACAAATACCTTGGTTGGAGCTTCAGTAGAATACGAGTGTGCTGTCGGCTTCGAAATACTAGGGACAGCCCAATCTAGATGTGGAGAAGGAGGGAGATGGTCAACATTACCAATCTGTCACAGTATGTATAAACTCTTTTTGTAGCTTATCTTTGGCCTTCGTACTGCTAATTAGCACTGATCATGCCTTCTGCATTTACAGCCTCCTTTTATCATTTCCTTCCATTGCGTCAGCATAAAATATTTTGTTTGCCAGGAATACGCTGTGGTGAACCTCCCGTTTTATCACATAGCAGGAGACATGTGGGCGGGCATTACTTTGATGATACAACAACATACGTCTGTGATTCGGGATTTACTATTTACGGCAGTGCCGTTACCTATTGTCAATTTGACGGACATTGGACCGCACCGCCAGAATGTCTAGGTAAGCAAGTTGTTAATTTATCGACTTTGTTTCTTAATTATTGGTTTCCATTCGAACTATGTCCTGTTTAAACAAGAATATGGTTACAATATTTTATTTAGTCACGGTAACTCATTTATGTACTTGTTCAGCTTTTGTAAAATTCTTTTCAAACTGCAAGTCCGTAAATAACTTTATAACTCTGTCTTACTAATAATTTGTGTTTAACCTAGTTTTTTTTTTATTATTTTTTCAAATAAACAGATTTCATGCCAATGCCTTTTCAGATTCATTTAAAATTAGAATAAAAATTAGTATTCGTTTTGCTGCGGGTGTTCTGGAATTTGCGTAGAATGCTTGTGAAGAACCGTTAAGAGTTATGTTTAACAAGTGATAATTGTTTTTAAGTCTAAATAGCTTGCGAAAACTGAATGCATCAAAAATAAGATTTGCTCTTCAATAATTGCTAGGCCTGAGTGTTGGAAAAAGGAATGGCAAGAGTTTCATTGGCTTCTATTTTATTTCTTGGTGCGGGTTGTTTTTACATAATGATCGGCTTTAATTATTTAATTCATTTTGTAAATGTGAAATATAAAATTATTTGTTAATATAAAATGCGATCATAGTTGTGGTTACCATTTTAGCCAAATCATGTGGATCTCCTCCCAAAGTAGCTCATGCCACCGCTATAATACAATCTGGTTTGCAATTTGGAGACCAGGTGGATTATGTGTGCTTCAAAGGGTTTAATCTCTCAGGAAACAGCTTTGTTACCTGCCTTCCCTCTGGGGACTGGAGTGTACCACCTACATGCCAGCCAGCGAATGGAAACAGTACCTTTGCATCAGACGCTGATAAAATACCAGCTGTTAGACCGCACTCTGCTCGAAGAAGTCATGGTCCAAGACGAAATCACACCGCTCTCACGGCAGCCATGATTGCTCTAGCTGTCATTGTTGGGCTAGTATTGCTGGTGATAGGTTGCAGATACTTTGTGAAGTGGAGGTTAGTTTATCTACTAAATTATTGATATGCTCTCGTGTCAGTCGTAGAAGATCTGCTCAGATATTACTACTCATGTAGTTCTCAGTAATCTTTTAATTGCGAAAACTCTGTTGCAGGAGAAAGAGGGATCACAGAATTGTCTCATCAGTACACAACGCTCTGTACAACAGCGATGGAGACAGGATGACACTGTATTCCTTCAAAAATCCGGAGGAAAATGGAAATCATCCAAGCACTGAAAACCAATCTTGAGTTATGTCTTGCTACAGAGAGTTTTATGTACTCTGAACCGTTGAGAATGTTTCTCTAATACCACATTATTTACAGTTGAACAAACTTTACTAAAAACACAATACTATTTTTTAACAAAATATGAAATACTAGAAACAATTGCAATTTTAAGATTTATTGTATGTCACATTGAACATCATTATTTCAAAAGAATTTTTTTTTATTTTTACATAGAAATATTGAGGTGTGAAATAATTAGCTCTGAAGTAACAATTAGAGAAATTCCATATTTTAAGTTAGTTCAAATTTGAAAACTTTTCATCTGTACTCTGATTTGCTGAATAAACTACAATGGGTGATTGTCATGGTTCTGTGTTGCCATTTCACTGCTTATTTGTTTGACAGAGGTTATGACGCAAATAATAAATTTTTCGGTCCGTTCTTTATTGCAGCAGTAACCTTTTTCATCCATGCAGCTTCCTCTTTTAATACAGAAAGGGTGTGTCACTAGGAAATATTGAGAGACAGCAGAAGACCAATGCGGGGATAACCTGACAAAATTAATAGCATTGCTTGTTGAGACTCAAGACCGATAATGAATGAATCGTACTCCTGAGTAGAGCCCCTATGGTAAAACACCGTCCCTACAGCAGACCATTTATTCAACTATGATTTAATGTTTCCTTTGAATGAAAGTTAAATATATGTGGATTATGGCCAATTAAATAAATCAAGAGTACAACTTAGGAAGTGGTTACTGTCGTTGGTTCATTGTATAATGATAACTCCTATATCCATAAGTTGCTGCATACAAATAATGTTATTTTCTTAAAAAAAAGTTAATACGGGTGTTAGATATAAATTGCTGAGTTGATCACTCTATCAAGAAAGGAAAACTACCAGCTTTGGTCTATTCATTCTTTTTCACAATTCATCTAATTTGTGATCATTCATGCCATATACATATATAACAGCTTTCTTAAACTTTGGTTTACAAGCTTGGCACTCATGACCTTTTAGTGAAACAACCTTGCTCACTTACTCGTTTCATTAAACTAAATAGTGATGGTCCTTGTTTGATGGAACATTATGATAACTAGAAAATATATGATTCTAAAAAATGTGAGTTGTCCTCTATTTTCAAGTTTAACAACCAGAAACTCTCAACAATCAGGCCAATGGTGGTCGACAAACGTAAGTCGACATAGAAGAAAGCTAGTCAGCCATCTCGTCAAGTTGTTGCCAACCGCAGTTGTTTTGTTGCCAGCTGATGTGGTTTTGCTGCTGTCCAAGTTTTCGACAATCCATCTATTATTTATTAACATCATCACTTGGTATGAAAAGCACAATATTGCTAGAAACCTGCGGTGGATCTTTATGCTACCCACATGTGCACACTTGTCTACAAACTGTTCTGGCAACACTCATTTAGCAATTGGATGAACAGAACAGCAGTGATAAACTATACCGAAATGACCGACCCTGCGTCTGTAGGATGCGGACACTGCATCGGTCCAGTACCGACCCTGTATGAGTCATTACCGACCCTGTGAGAGCCATATCGACCTGCAGCGAGATGGCCACTGTAGCCTGAGAGATGGAAATAGCCTTAGAGAAGTAAGAAGTCAAGATCCGCTAGTTACCTGTATACCTGAGGAAAGTAAAGACTAAAGCCTATAAAGCCTGCTAATCCTACCATAGAAAGAAGAGATGCCTAGTCGCCCACCACTTCCGGGCCCCAATTACATCTAACTCTATATGTATTGTTTCATTCGTTTGTATTTATATCTGTATGCTCATTTGTCACATTATGCTTTACTTATGCACTATTGGTTACTTATCGGTTTTACTTCCTGCGCCTATAAAAGGCAGAGCTCTTGCCATGAATAGACAGTACTGTGTTGGATCTTATACTTACTCGTATTCTTTGGATAAGAATAAATGCTTTTTACTCAAAAACACTGAGTAATGCGTCTGAGCCGTGGGCTCTTTACTGGTTGTGGAGTTGAGATTATCCCTTCACTTCTGATTCGGTATTATACCGACCATGTATTGTCTCTAAGAGAAAGGTGATTGGTGGCAGCAGGCCATCGAACTTTACCAACCTGACCGTGCCAACAAACGAGGAGTTCGGCTAGTGACAGTGATTAGTTAGTGGATTACAAGGCTCCCACACTATTTTACGCTGGATCACACAATTACTATTTACATTATTCAATTGTAATTATCGTTACTTGTCCAGATAGCAATGGGGATAGCATGATTTCCAGGTAGTTGATTCTACTGGTTAAAAATAAAATAGACTGAAAACTTTTATCTGTTTTGAAGTAGGACGCTTCCTACAAATTCTCTCAAATTATTTGCAAGGGTTTTGATCTCTGAACGTAATGGTGACATTTATTTCAAACATGACAGAGAGAGAATAATTTATACAAATTACCGTCTTTATTATCAATGGTAATGATACGAAACTTTGAATAATTTTTTAAAGTCTATGGTCACGGTATATTAAGAAGTATGCGTTTCTGATTTTTAAACAGACAAAATCTTTTGTCACTTTTGTGCTAGTCCAAGCTGTTAATTTAAATTCTTTGGCTGGGTTTCAGCTATTTCTACTCAGAAGTTAATGTGTTCCTTCTTCTGAATGTAACAAGAACAAAAGACCCAGCAATTCCGAAGCATATCCTGTGGTAAAAACCAATTCGGCTATAAACTGTTTCCGATAATTGAAGCCGATTGAGAAAGAGGACCGATATTCTAGCTATTCCCATTATCTTTATCTGCACATATAGCAGTTTCATGAGCGATTTTCCTTAGTGATAGGGAAACTCCTTGAAGAACTTTTTGCAAGTTTTCACGAAAATATTCTTTGCTATTCTGGTAAAGCTCACTATTGCAACCCATACAAGGCATTTTTCAACATTGATAGATCGACGCAATGCCCGTGGCATTACATGGAAAGGCGATATAAAATTTGTGCATTCTGATGTGCTGATCACGAAAGTGCCTAGCGATTATTTGATCTTGATAAAATCCTGGCGATAACCTCAAATAAAATGCTAGCGATTATATTAGCAATTTGTTCATAAAAGGAAGAAGGGAAGCCCTAAATTGGGAAGTTCAATTGCCGAGCAATCTTTACACGTGCATGCAGTTTTAGGTCTCAATGTATCCATGAATAAATGTTGCGTGTCTTGTTCATCAACTGCAGGTAGATAATAACATTTGTAGGTATAAACTACAACAATATATGCATGTTTTTTTTGTATTCGAGTTTGTGTGTCTGTAGACGCCATTGTATGTATCTCTCATTCTCTTATGTAAAATGATTCTTTGATAGCTGTAGGACAGGTAAAGTTGAAGTTCATCAGCAAAGTGTATAAAAATATATTATTAATATCAAAGGGACAAAAAATTGTTGGAGTTGCTTACTCAACATGATTTAGTTCGATAAAAAGAAGACAACTCCAATACATTAATTCATTCGAAATCGTTCAAGTTTACATCACTGCTTAGTTTAACTTTCGTTGAGTAAAGTTTGTTTTATTTTGTGTGAAATGCATATCTTTTGAATGTTATGATAAAGTGAATGAGATGGATGCGCTATGAAGTGTACTTGGACATTTGGTCTTCCATGTCTGGTTTTAATTTTACAATAAAATGTAAATGCTGTAGGTGTGTAATGGAATCCGGTCTGGTTACCATGGACATCCACTATGTCCAAGTATTGTACCTCTTTCCATAGGGGACACTGTGCTGAGCGACAGTGACAACTGGGTATCAGGCAACCGAATTACCCTGTATGGCTAAAGCCCATGGCTCAAACAAACAACACAGAGTGATGCTTGATAAGTGGCTGTATTTTCATTACATAAAGTCCTAAAGGGTATTATTCCTCTAGGGTGTTTGTGGCAAGACATGAGAATCAATGCAAAGAGCGTATGAAAAGTCTCTCCTTTTATAGGAGGACTCACAGGAATGACACTGGCACAGTATGACTTCTCACCTGATCAGCAGTTATCCAAGCGCTGTAGGCTAAGTATACCACATTGTTTGCAAAGGGTGGACAGTAAACGGCCTGTTTACTAGTAACTTCCACCAAAATCTACCACATACCTATATGATGTATATATTATATTCTATTAGCAACTCTGTCTTCTTTGATATCTCATTGTCCTATATCTTGACTGTGACTTTGTGTTCACACAGTTCTGGTTATAACCAACAAAAACTACAGCTTCTGCAGTCTGGTGGACATGCGGTTTATGTCAAATCAATGCTACAAGAACAAAATTTCTCCGGCATACTTGTAATGTGGGTACGTGAGAGAGGCATGAAACATTTTGAACCACCTGCTATCAATAGCTTCAACTTGGTTTGAAAATTTAGAAGATGACATCGAAACAAGACAATTCGCTTTTGCAGTCCAGAAAATTAAATTTTGAGTTGTCAATGCGGCGAGCAAAAAATGATTGAAGACAGCACACTGGAACTATGAACACTAAAACAATGCAAAACCTATGTATACACTGAGCTATCTCACAGTCTGGATTTGTACAATAGAAAAGTGATAGCCAAAGTTTGTAGGAGGTTTTTGGTTGGAAAATTTAAATTAGAAACCTTCAAAGGTTCAAGCAATAATTCTCTAATCGTGATGGAAATGTCCTTAAACCTTAAGAATTATCTAAAGAAACATAGATTGAGACAGGTTTGATCTCCAAGTGACCAGCTCATTCATCTATGTGTTAGTGTTGCTATGGGGGGCGGTTTGTTGTACACTTAAATAGTGACAAAATAGGTAATATTCGTTTTGAACGATTGGATGGCATTAGGAGTTGTGAGCTCCTGACTATTTCACGCGTTTTACTCATCAGTTCTTATTGGCTGAAAGGAGCAATAAACCGACACAATTGGTCAATATAGTGAAATCCTGGCCAATGAAAATCATTTTCTTACACAGAAGCCAGACTTTTTGAAGTGCCACTGTGAAAGAAAAATGTCTACAAAACATGATGATGATAGCACTGTGATTTTGCCCATATCCTATATATTATAGAAAATTGAGTTATTGATGACCGTGTTGCTATTATGGCTGAGCCTCATTGGGTAGAAAGCTTGTACCCCGCTCGATATAGTTACAAGGATTATGATGAAGTAAGTATTAATAATAAATAATAATTATAATGGTGATCCCTTTCTTCTTCCTCACTAACTAATGATCGATGATGAGTGAGTGAGTGACTTGAGTAGTGTGTGTGTGTGTGTGTGACTGTCACTACTATAATAATAATTGAATAATTATTATTTATTATTATAATTATTACTGTTGTTCATTTATTACTTTAATTTTTTTGTCTTTAAAATCGCCTTCTATAATATTTTATTATTATTAGTATCAATTAATTATGAATGATGATTGCTACTACTACTATTTCTTATTATTTTTAGGATTAATAATTTTTATAATTTAATTAAAACTACCTATTTTTTTATTATAATTATAATAATTACAGCAACAGTTACAGTAGTAGGAGAAGGCAGGGTAAGTAGTTCAATGGGGCAGGAGGTAGATAGATAGTCCAAAAAGTTTTGTCAATTTTTTCTGAAAACTTTTTAAATAGTTTCAGTGGGTAGAAAAATGTTGTGGATACAATGAGACCAAATATGCCATTGTCACCTCAATAGTTAACTGTTAAAACAAGTTTTACCAAATGTACTTTTAAGTAAAAAAAAATGCATGGTAATTGTCTTTTTGCCAGGCAATTAGTGTTGACGCACGCATGAAGCGACGCATGTTATATATATATATATATATCATGCGTACTCCTCAATAATTATACAATGTATATGTAACAATTATAAATGCTTTGCATTGGCTGTATAACATTATTTTGTAGAAGTAGCTGGACTGCACAAAAAACAACAGGTTCTGTATCTCAGTTGATATAGACAGGTGCCATCATCAGAAATCTTGCAATTAATTTAATAATCATAAATAATAATAAATGAATTTAATATAAAATTTCAATAATTAATTAATAAATAATAATTAAAACCAATGGTTATTATTGATGACCTTGCATTTTTGCTATATCAGATTTATTACCACTAGCTGTTATCATTCAATGATGTTTTTTTCTGGATTAACAGATATAGTATTAGATTAATTATGAACCAGAATAAATTAAAACGCTAATGATGACAAATAAATAGCCGCGATACTAACCATCATTAACCGTAGCGTTTGCTGTAAACCCATTATTTACTTAAAACACGTGGCACACATGATAAGCCCGCGATGCGTTTGCAATGGTTGTGGTTAGGCTAATTTATATTTGGCTAGGATGAAAAATAATTTTAGTTGGGGCGTCTTTTTGAAAAACCTTCATATTATCAAAATGCATTGAACACACTCCAATAATAATACACCATTCAAATCCTAACTCCTCAGTCTATTTTATAGTCCTATAACAATATGTCGATGCCCTTCAGGGACGTGGTAGATTTTGGATAAAAAGTCGAAAATTTAAAGGCATTTTCCCAAGTCTATGACTGGAATGAGGAAAATGTTCATAGTCACATCTATGCGCTGTAGACTACTCTAGCTATAGCAATTGGATTTGTGTCTCTGTGAGCTTTAGTTGGAAAGATATGGAAAAAACATGATTTTTTGGACTTGAAAAAAATCACGAGTTTTCCGGGACAAATTTTTATAACAATGCTATTGTTCATATTACACGGCGACCGCAACGGTTTTGGACTATCTACAGGAGGTAGTTTCCTACTAATTATTTTGCTGAATTTTCATTTGTTGATAAGGTTGTGGGTAGAGAAGTTCAATTTTTCAACTTGAATTTCAGTGAATAAATTTAATACCAACTTGTAGAGTCGGAGGTGTTTATCACAATGGTATAAAAATTATTAGTAAAAATGATTTTTTTAGATGCATAAATTTACATTTAATAATAAAAAAGAAGTAGACACAATTTCGGTTTTTTTTTAATGCATTTACCACAAATTATAGCCTAAGGGAAGCCGCAATTTTATTTGGCCGAAACATTGGATAATATGTGATGGCACATGCAATTACTGAATGAGTTTTTGAGCTACGTTCTCGCGTATTAATAAACCGCTCACAAATTATTAGTAGGCTTTGGAAATAAATTCTAATTAATTATAAATACTAAAGTGAATCAGCAAAAGAATATGTCAGTGAGTAGATAAGACATTGGTGTTTCCTTTGTATTTGTCAAAAATTATTAGAATGTTCGTGGGAATTCCCACAGGTGCTCCAAAGTTGTGTAACTTTTATGACTAGTTATTAGTGAGGAGAGCACATTTCCGCAGTCTATTGACAGACAATCAGAGGCAAAATTGTATTGGCTGCTTGGAGATAACAGTTCTTTCTGATTGGTGGATTAGTTGCAAAGTTATTACCAAAACTGTCATTGGACACTTTGAAAAATCTGCGTGGGGACAAATTCATATATGGATACTTTTACCGCATCACGTGATAATTATCGGTTGAGCTGTGGTAGCTAGGAGTTGTCTTTGCTTGCACAAGATTCAAGATCACTTAGCAGCTGTAATTTTTATACAATTAGTCTTTAGACTAAGGCTATAGACTAGAGACTGAAACTAGACTTAGACTTTTTGGAATTTGGAACGAACATAGGCAGGAATGAATGTCGACAGGAATTAATGCAGACATAGCTGGAATGAACGTAGACATATCCTGGAATGAACGTCGACAGATCTGGAATGAAAGTCGACTATGTTAGAGAAGAAAATTTTGACGTTCATTCTAGGAAGTGTCGACATTCATTCCTGGCGACATGTAAAGTTTTGTTTCGACATTCTTTCCAGGAATGAAATAAATTATCGTTTTTTCCCAAAGTAGACAATTCCTGGAATGAAAGTCGAAATGACATTTTATATATTGCCAAGAACAAACGTAGACACATCCGAGAATGAAAGTCGAAATTCTTTTGTTTCTTGCATAGTTGACATTCGTTCCAGGTCTGTCGAAGTTCATTCCAGGATGTGTCTACGTTTATTCCAGCTATGTTTGCATTCATTCCTGTCGACGTTCGTTCCAATTCCCGACTTTATATACTTAGTTTATAAAAGCATTCACATGGTAAGTGAAAAAATTCAATTTTTGTGATTTTCGTACTAAAAAGTAAAAGTAGGCAGACTTGCATGCTAACATTTATCTACCTTCATTATACTGTTAGGCTATCAATACTCAAATTTTATAAAACCAACAGGTTTGAACTTCCTATCTATAATTTATCATAGTTCAAGAACTAACAGATTTCCCTAAGTGAAACATTTTGTTCACACAAGGACTGTGGAGTATGTTGTGCATTTGCTGTTTCGGGTAGGTTGAGCAAGTGCACAACTTATCCCACTAAGTTTAAAAGTTGTTTGCTTAATCTACTTTGATTGAAACAAACATTTTATGTATAACTTAGTATAATATCAAATTGAATATGGTACGTAACGACAAAAGAAAAACTAAGAGGTTGCTGTACCTCCAGAGATTTTAAAATCTGCTGCTCAATTGTGAAAGATGGCATGTTTGTTTTGGTAGCTGCCGAAACGAAAGGTATCAAACGAATAACACTCGTGAGATAAAATCTGCAGCAAAAGAAGGTCCACATGCTTCAAACGCAATCGGCTGTGCAAAATGCGCCATAGTGAAAAAAGTGTTCACTTCAGAGCAAGAATTTCACTGGCATACCACATCAAATTGCTGTACTTACAGTTCTAAGGTTTTAGCAAAGAAAAGTCACAGAAGTTAGCTTATCACTATGTTTCTAAAAACAATCTGAAAGTCTCACGAAATTGAACAGAAAAAGATCAAGACTATGTTGCTTTAAAATCTATTGCGGTCTTCCTTGGTGACCTAGTCAGTCTTGGTGGAATAGCGCGATCAATTGCGAAAGTAATATTTCAGGTGCATTTTTCTGGATTCAATATTCTGTGACAATCACAGATGAGTAAATCCTCGGTGACAAGTGTATGCTGAAGTAGATTTTCATGATACGGTTCTGTTGTGTTGTTAGAATTTATTTATAGTTTGTGATAATAAATCAATGTATAATTGGTTACCAAGTTGAATTGCTCAACCCGCCCCATGGCGATCTGACTAAGTAATTTCTTGACAATTTTTTCAAATGTCTTTTAACATACAGAGGTTTTGGTTGTACCATGTTCTGCACAACATGTTCATTCTCACCAAAAACTGTGGGGCTGAAATCAAAAACAAAAAGGTGTGAACTACCTACCTCACCTTCCCCTGGTAGGTATTAGTAAGTACTAGGTAAATAATAATAATAGTTGTTGTTGTTATTAAATCTATTTATGATAATGAAATAATAGGAAATCGTAGTTACCACAAAGTACCATTTATCATAAAATGATAATTAATAATAAAAAAGTAGTGATGTATACCACTACTACTCTTTTACACAGTGAGGCATATAATATTATTAGATACAGACTGGCAAATAATGTAATAAAATATCAAAAAAATACTTTTTAGAATATAAGACTGGAATAATAGGAGAAGTTTCGACGCATTTCAGTCCAGCGCTCTTTCAATGAATGCCAAAAATATCTGAAAGAACATTAAGTGTCACTCACCTTGGGTTATTTTTTAAGAGAGGGTACTCTAAGCTCGCTTTTGGTGGATAGGGCTATTAAGCCTATAAGGGTAATTTTATTTATAAAATTTTGCGTATTATACCCAATTTTTTGCTCACGGCGAGTAAGTGTAACTGGATGTTATAATATCCTCAATTGCTATTGGCTAAACTGAAGTTTTCTCGCCAAAGGCTAAAAATTTAATGTTGTAAGTCAATGCTGTGAATTTAAGAAATATGTTGTCAGCAATCAGGAACCCTTGTGAAATTTGGTACACTCTGTACAAATCAAGTCTCATTGTGTGTTTTAGCTTAACGTCGTCATGTATCTGTACTGCTATTTACTTTAGTTTCATAGCTCCCAATTTTTGGTTTATTTTAAAACCAGTTGCTTTGCTATTATTGTTATTTTGTTCTTTTCATTCTGTGATCAATTAGCAACTTTATTCAACATGAAATACTCGTAATTTGAAGCAAGATACATATTCAAAGCTGTGAGTAGGAATGTTCAACTGTTTAGTTATTCTATTTACTCAAATGTCAGGTCGGTCTTGGTTATTGGTTAGGATTCGTATAGTCTACCACAATAAATATCACTTGGACTAGTGCCAATTTTGCTTGTATGCCTCTGCAAGTAGTTATTCTGAGCACAGGCGTCGTTTCATCTCCACCAACCACTGATACCAATAGCTTTCTACCAATACTATTTCTTGTGTGAAGATTGGTCTCACCAATAGCTCTGCAGGTCAGCAGACCATGGTATCTCTAGCTTCAACTAACAAAATCGGCTATTCTGGTATCACAGTTGCAAACACCTTGATACTATGTTTAGAGTTCTGCAAAATCGAATACGCATGCAAACTCGGAGGCACACTGATTGCTGGTTTAGTGTGGATGGTTGCTTTATTTCCAGCTGTTCTTTAGCTCAAGAGGCTTCTAGATTTTGTGATCAGTTTTTTGTTCTATGATGATAGTAATATTGATGGAATGGTGTTTTTTGATTTTGTTGCATTTATAGTAACGATAATAAAGCATAAAATTACCATTAATTACAGTAAAAACTTATACCATTAATGAGTGTATTATTATTGCCCAGGTCAGTTATTTATAGATAAAGAAAGTTGTATGCTCTCACTTGCTAAAAACTTTGCATATTGTTAGATTGGATAATAAATGAGAATGTGTTCTCTCTGACTTTTGTTGACAGACTAATGGGTAATCTTTTTGTTTCTGCGCAGCTAACCAAGCCAATTGAAGAGGTGAGGACTATGTTAGACAAGTTATTGGATCGGGTATCAATAGTAAACACCGAGTCTATTAGAGACATTTATATAAATGTGCTGGCTATGGTGACAGCGCAAGAACGGACTAGTGCTGCACCGATTACTAGAATGGTTGACATATCTACCCAAAGTATGTTGTCCTACCAACTTATCCTTAGTGTTAATTTATCTGTTAGTAGGTGTTCTAGTGGAGATCCATACAATGTCTTGGTGGTTTTATGCAACATGGCTATTGACTGCCGAATGGTCTTGTTAATTTTTTTGTTTTTTAGCTCAGCTCAGTGCCTTGATGACAAAGTCGCTGTCAGTAGATATAGGTCAATGTGGCAGCAGTGAAGGCAAAGGTTTATGGACATCTATAGAACAAAGTCTCCTAAGAGATCATTATGTCAGAGAACATGAGTTGTACCTAGCTGCCAGGTATATTCAACTTCTCTCTTTTGTGTCTTCCGCTGTGTTTGTCTCTTGCATACTGTTTTATCAACTGCGAGTTGTGCTCTTCACAGGGAGATAAGTACAATACATGTACTGACCGCTAAACTTCATTGAGATGTGCCTGTTTGTTTTATACAAGCTGTTCTGTGCTGTTCACTATTGCTTTGGTCTACCGTTCACGCACTTACAGAGCTGAGCTGGATATGACGAAGAGTGAAGAACGTCGGCTAGAAGAAGAACGGAAACAGAGAAAGTTGGGCTCCGTCAAAATGTCTGAAGAACTCCTAGCTAAAGGTCAGCCGGTATAATCTAACGTCTAAAGGTTATCTATGGGTTTTGGAGTTGTGTGCTCTTCATATCGAGGATTCCTTGCATTGTTGTGTGTTGTTTGTAGGCGCGACAATCAATAGACTAAGAGCGGTAAACAATAGTCTCAGAGATGAGATTGTTAATATTATGAGACAACTGACGGAGTTGGAGACGGAGCTTAAAGAGGTGAATGCCAAGCACAAGGTGAAGTCGACTGAACATCAGCAAGTTTCTGCGGAGTTGAGTAAGTTTTACCTACCTTGTGTGTGTCACACAGCAGGAGTACTTGTCTTTCCATGTTCTCTATCTGTTCTACAGACGATTTCCGCATCAAGTGTAAGCTCATGCAGGTTAAGCTACATAAAGTGCATGAGGAGGCAGCTGTTGAGGCTGACAGGAGAGTTGCTGTCATGACTCTAAAGTAGGTATCTACGCCTCCCAGTTACTCACTGGGGAGAAAACTCCTAAAAATATTTAGCAAATGGAAAATGTGCAATTTTGTTAACCAAATATCATTTCGACCAATGAAAATGCAAGATCGTATTGCTATGCTTGTCCATCTCCATCATGTAAATGATTTCATAATTCGTAGTTGTCTTCTCTACATTTTGCTATAGAAAGTTTGAAAATTTCACTTCAATCAAAACATTATTGTAAACTATCATGTCAATTTAAAGATGTCACCGATCTTTGACTTAATTTTACTTAATTCATCTATTGCAAGTGATTTTATGCCGAAAAAATTTTTTCGGAGTTGTGCTCTCGTTAATTCCATCCGTAGTATAAGCGCAATAGATGCAGACTTGTACACAATTTTCTTTTCGACACGCAACACTTTATATAAGGCCATAAAGCGGCGTTGCAGAAATTTGGCTTGTTTGCATAGAAGGAGGGCATCCCAGTAATAGTCATTGAGCACAGACTTGGTTAGGGCGTAAAAAATAGATTTGCATTCATTTTAACGTGTTTTTGTTCAGTTAGCATTTTAATTTATCTTTGTTCAATGTGCTTTTATGTATACACAAGTGCCCATGTAATATATTGATAGCCATATCTCAAAACTAAAGCAATATTACAGTTATAAAAGTTATTTTTAATCAAATAGTATCAAAAGATTTAAATTACCACTATTTAAAACTTACTTGTACAAAATACACCAGATTTGCGTGTTATGCATCGTTGTAATCAATAACAATAATTTTTTAATCTAAATTACGCATTATTTGATTGAAAAAAAATTAGGCAACATAAAATGTAAGTAAATAATCATTTTCATATACAATAAAAAAAAATAAATATGAGCTCGTCTATGATTTTGAGTAATTTGGTTGAGACTATTTAGCACTCTTTGACACTGAGGGAAGACAACTCCGTCAAATGAATTTCATATGGACTCTGTGACAATGCATATTTAATGGAATGGCTTTATTACATAAATATTTGTATCCAGGTTTGACCAGGAAGTGGCAGATCTGACTGATAGAATCAACAACCTAACAGAGAGTTTAGACGTAGAGAAAGAGCTGCACAACAGGTGTAAGCACGGTCTTGAGGTGCTGAGGCTACATTTCTCTCAGTCTAGCACTGTGAAGGCATTGGTAGATAATGGCTAGCTTTGGGTACCGTGTGTTATTTTTAGACCTAGTAAAAAACATAGTATTTGTATTACTTTGTGATTTTTGGGTGAGTTTTAGTTTTTTGGCAATTTTCCAAATTAATTTTTCCTGTAGTTTTTCAAGCCACCGAAACATCACACGAGTGTTAATTTTGGTCATAATTTGGTCTATCAAATCTTGTTTCAAGTCATTTCATTTAAATTTTTTGAAATCGGATAGTTTTATGGAACTCAGTTAGCTCTATGACCTCTAGGGACGAGGCCGCAAGTGTCCTTGCTCATGTTTTGTTCACTTATTGGTTGTAGTTTTTTGTGAGTGGGTCTGACTTGGTAAATTCTTGCTATCTCTTATTTATAATATGTTAGGTTTCACAAGAAGGGGCCTCACCAGTTTGATCCATTCACTAAATGGCACTTTCTGAAGGCTTGCAGCGATCAGCAAAAGTGGTGGAGATAACTCCGCAAGTACAATGTCCCCTTTAATAATCATGAGAAGACAACAAACAGTTGTAGTGAGCTGTCTCCAGTGTATAAGAGATAGAAAGTAGATATAACTGAGGAGTTGTCTGCTCACTTCAGAGTTGGTTATTCTAGTAGTTTCTAACTAACCCTACACACTGTACACAGGTAAGGCTTCAGTGTAATGTCATTGATACAACCAAGTGGTAGCAGTGTGTGAACCCCTACACCCTAATATCTTCTGGTTACTTGATTTACATTGAGGAAATATTTCAAACTTGAACTGGGACTCCGTAATGTACCTCATTAAAAAACTTTTACCTCAAAGCTTTGATGAGTTTCACCATCCTTTGCCTCCAAAGCTACTTTTGGTTCCTGTTTTTTTGTAAAATATTTTGTTTTTCTGTAGAAATTACTTTTGGCGTTGAATATATTGCTTAATATATTTCATAAAAGTAAAAATGCTTAAAAATTATTTGGTTTATACTTACAGAGTTTTTCAAACTTTCGACGTGTTAGTAATACCAAGTGTTTTAAAATGCATGGCCGTAAATTGATTTATTAATTTAAATATATTTTTTAATTTAATTTTTGTTTTATTTGATTTTCAGTCTTAATTTATTTATTAGATTTTCGATTTGCAATTTTTTTGCATGATTTTTGTGGAGCAACAGGCCACAGAAATAAATTTGGGGTTTGCATTTGATGTGAGGCAATAGAGAAAAACGCGCAACCTGTGCAAAAATTTTATTGCTGGGGAAACCCAAAAAAGTAATTATTGCGGGCTTATGTAAAACAATGGACAAAATCTGGAAATCCCCCGTAATTTATTGGAGTTTCCCCACTGTTTGAAAACTTTCTCAGGCTGCGCGTTTTTCTTTATTGCTAATTCCATTTCATGTAACACATTGGTAATTCCATTTCATGTGAGGCCTTGGTAATTTGATTTTATGTGAGGCGTTGGTAATTTGCTAGATAAAAATTTTCTTCCTGTAGATTAATACATTCACCCATCAAATATGGAATTTTAATTTTTGCATAATTTGTTATTGCCCTCATTTTCACCCACTGCGTTATTTGCGTGATTTTTGAACAAAAAGCCACAATTTACAGTGAAAGAAGTGTTGAGTAAAGTTTTACTGTTTGATACAAATAATGATTTATGAAAACCACATTGAAATGGCCCGACCATGCATAAAAATGACTTTATTGAAATGGCCCTGCAATGAAATGGCCTTGCATTGAAATGGCCATGCAATGAAATGGCCCTGCATTGAAATTGAGTTGTCTTATCAATTGACTGGCGACTGTTGCCTGTTTCCATTAGAATTTTGTACAAGCTTCGTCTACTACATCATAAGGTGGTAATTGAGTGTCACGTCCGTTGACTGTTCATTCAGCTCTAAGCAATAATACCACAAAATTGAAAGCGTGTAACTTTTTTTAAACATTTGCTCAGCTTCACGATAGGCATCAAAACTAGATGGATGTATGTTTAACCCTCATTCTAAGGTAATAAAATTAATCTGTTAGCTAGTTTGAGAACAAGATTTCTCTGTGAAATCCTGGATTCAAAGTTGATTTCATGAAAGTGAGGTACATGCGTTAACCGAAGGGTTTTACTTTTGTTATTTATATCTTTGATTTTTTCTAACAAATAATTCCTCTTGTCACTTTTGTAATCAGAAAATACCTGGATGTAGGGGTTCACACACGGCTACCAATTTGTTGTATTGATGACATTACACTGAAGCCTTGCCTGTGTACAGTGTGTAGGTGTTAGTCAGAAACTACTAGAATAACCAACTCTGTAGTGAGCTGACAACTCCTCAGTTAGATCCACTCTGTCCCTTTCACACTAGAGATAGCTCACACCATCTGTTTGTTGTCTTCCCTTACTTATTGGAGGGGGACATTATACTTGTGGAGTTGTCTTCACCATTTTAGTTGATCGCTGCAGGCTTCAGTAATTGTCCTTTAGTGAGTGTGCCAAACTTATGAGGCCCTTTCTTGTGAAATCTAACATAATACAACTAGAGATAAGCATGATATTACCAGCGCTGGCTCAGCTATGGTTGGGTCAACTGGTTATGATGTTTATTGACTGATTGATAAGCTTTATGTCCAATGTATTATATTTGGTCTTCCGTCCATAAGTTATATCTTGTTTTCCCTTGTCACTTTTCTGTTTTGTTTTCATTCCATTATCTGATTAAATTATTACTTGATTACAATAAGACTACATAAAAATTACTATAAGTGTTCAACATTATTCAGTTTATATCATCAAAGAACAACATGAGCAAACAATTTCAACAAGCGTATACAATTTATATCATAAACAGTCCGCTACCCTTCCATAGGCTACACAAAATATGATTATTATTCAACAAAAAAATTGGTTAGACGGTAGACAACCAGCAAAAATAACAAAAGCTCACATATAATTTGGTCAGTAATAATATCAGAGTTGGTGTCGGGTATCAAGGTAAGACTAGGGGACGCCGTAGCATATCCCACACACCGATAGCTTGCAGGGGTGCACTCACCATCGATACATCCATGTGGTCTATAGCCTCATTCACATGCGCTGCCTTCAACACCTTAGCTTTCTCAACCAACTCCTCAGGGCTCCCTTTGTCCCATTCTCCATGGTTATCTTTTCTGGTGACTTGCAGATAGTGCTTACCAAGGACCTGGTCATCCCATCTGATCGTTGCAAGGCTTTCAAACGGTCCATCAGATATATCAGTTGTCATATCTACGGTTATTCCACTCACGGCCCTCACTCTAGCCGTAACTAAGCTCATCCACGATTTGTCGATGTGATCCACATATTCATCGGCTGTTTTTCTTATTTCGTCTGAAAACGGAGTTCGGTTTGTCTCTATAGCATTGTTCAATAGAGCTATTTCCTGTAGTATCATCAGATGTATACTTCCCTCCAATGCAAACACACTCAATGTGTTGTCACAAAATGATTGGTCTTTCAGCAATGAAATCTTTTGTTCTACAGTTTTTAGAACTCCCTCGAGCATCTCAATAAGTTCGGTTGAAGAAGATCCACTTTCTTTGGCTGTCAAGTATTCCTCTCTGATCCACCTTGATGTTTCGTTGATGTGATTGTTTATGTCTGCTACTATACCATCCGGGACCACTTGATGGGTAAACTGCTCCAGCGGGGTGCAAGTGTGACGAAAGTAACAAGGTACTGCTTGTGGCATTATCGTTGTGAGTTGCGACACTCCTATCCCTGTCACAAGACCTCTAAGTAGCCTCTCATTTAGTCTATGTACTTCGCGCTTGGTGCTTCCATTAGACAACTGAGTCTTAGCATTGATGTCTAGTTCAAGCTCTGCAATACAGAGAATCAATTTCTAATTCTCTCCCAGTTGTCCCCTCTTGAAATCAGGAGAGACCACCTTGCATTGTCAACAAACTTTGTGAGAGTGCAACTCGTTTAAAAATTTCGATATGGGTACTAATAAACATTAGAAATTTGTTGGTAATATTGGTAGAAAGAAATTAATATTCGTTATTAGATACAAATAACCTTGAAAATTGATTTTTTTTATTTTATAGTTAGCTACAACAATAGAAAGCTGTTTTGCCTTTATCTCAAGTCAATTTTTAGCGGGTGGTCAATTCTATCATCAAATCAAATTTTTAATGACCAAACACTTAGGAATTTCAGCAGTTTTTCATTTCAAATTTTGTCATTTTCCGTCGCAAACTGCTCATTATTCCAAATGATTTTGTAACTAATAGCAAAAGAATATGGAAGTGCAATTCTGATTGGCTCATAGTAAAAAAAAAGTTACAATTCGTTTTCATCTCAAACCTCACAGAATTTTTATTTATATCAACTAAAAATCCATTCATTCCTTAGTTTGCGTTGTCATATAAATAAATACAATAAATATAATTTTGTCTTTTTTGTGCAAAATTCATCAAGTTTGTCCGTCCAGCACAGCTGTATAAAAAGTATTTTCCATACCCAAAAAATAAGAAACCATCCAGTACTCACCCATCCTTGCTCCGCAATATATTATAGAGATTGATTCTACAAGCTAGCTGTTAGATAATATCCATGCTAGCTTGTATTTAAGTTCACAGCTGAGTAATTACTGGTGTTACCTTTGTCATAGGATTATCTTACAGCTTTTTATCTCTGACAGGCATCAACTTAGCCAAAACAATTATATCATCAAAGTTGTTGCTATTTTTATATCCCATTCAATTTCCAATATAATTTTATTTTGAAGCAATCATCATTTTTAATACTAAACCATTCATGTTTCAACTCCATTGATGTTCCATCATGGAGAAAATTTCACAAGCTGCTGTGAAGTGTTTTAAGGAAGAGCTATGCTTTAGAATAGTGCGCGAAGTACGTCTTCGTTGTCAGGCTAGTGGTTTATCTTCATGACTAGCTGATTGCACTTTTTCAGGTTTTCTCACTAAAAGCAGTCATCTGCCAACGCTTTGTAATTTATATTAGAGGCAAAATATTCTAGCTCCTTTGTAAAGAAACATCAGTATTTTGTTCTTAGCAATGATTATATTTACTAGACTAAAACATTGTGACTATACAAAATTTTCCATGAAACAAGTTTCACTTTAGGCACAAACACACTTTGTTAGTAGCACACATTGCTTGCTAGTAGCACACATTGCTTGCTAGTAGCACACATTGCTTGCTAGTAGCACACATTGCTTGCTATTAGCACACATTGCTAAACTATTAGTGAACGGTTACTAAAAACTTCACACCACTACAGAAGCCTTTAACTAAAATATGAGTCACTTGGAACAAAGCAGTTTCCACACTGTCAGGGCCACAAATGTTGTGCTGTACTTCTCTCTAAACATATCGATCTTATCATAGATATATCTTGCTCTCGTCAAGCCAGCTTCCACAAACAATTCATCCGGTGTCCCGTTTGTCCAAACATCATCAATACCTTTGGTTTTCGTCGCGTAAGAGCGTTGAATTCTGCCGTCCTCCCATTTGACCAGAACGTACCTGGCATTTTCTACCAGATTTGTCATCGCATGCTTGTTCACTTGGCCGATGTTCACTGCACGCTCCATCATCATATTCAGGAAACAGATTTCTGTGTGTTTGATGTAGTCTCCGATCATTCTTTTTATCTCGTGCGTGAAAGTAGAAAGACAGTTTGGGTCGTCACCTGCGTCAACAGCTACCAGTTCTTGCATGA
The DNA here is from genome assembly GCA_945261195.1 of Cryptosula pallasiana. Classification (NCBI taxonomy): domain Eukaryota; kingdom Metazoa; phylum Bryozoa; class Gymnolaemata; order Cheilostomatida; family Cryptosulidae; genus Cryptosula; species Cryptosula pallasiana. Next base: position 12,883,174 of record OX183132.1, read on the forward strand.
GAACAAGGTTCATACAAGCAATGAACGTGTGCACATACAGCACCGACTCTCTCAAATTTGGATCTTGCAACTCAGCGAGTTTTAGTTGAAGGTTTGAGTATATTTCAACCTGCAAGCTATGACCAAGAGTTTCCTTGGGCTCTTTAGCTTCTTTCCTTCCTAAATACTCGTAGGTGATCCAATGGATGAGAGTACGAAGGTAGTTACTGGTACCTTTGGACACTTGGAATGGGATATACTGGTATTTAGTCTCCAACTCCAGGTCTGGCACTCCTCGGAAGAAACATTGAATGTCTGTTTTGAACACGTCTCGGAAAGCTTTCGCACCAGCTTTGTTGAGAAGAGCTGAGGCTAGCTTCTCAGTCAGATTTTTCACCGCATTCCGAACTGTTTGGGGGTCATCTCCAGATACTCTTGAAATCAGCAGCTGATGTTCTAAAACATTTGAAATGCATTTTTTCATTCTTCAGTTTCTGAAATTATTTATTACAAACTGTTGATAACATTAATTTTTTGTGTGGATTAAGCATTCAACAAACAACTTCTGTGTCAATTTTTCTTAACCAAATTGGAAATGCTTTGAACAATCAAAATTGTGGGCATAGCAACTAGTAATACAAACCCATAGCTCCTGCTTGCTGCATATTGTCTAACCCGCACTACCCAGAGTTCCCAGCAGTTAATCATCAGTAATCTCCACAACATAAGTCTTTCGCTACCAGCTTTCAAGCCATAATTCTACCGATTACTCACTTTATCTCATAAACTATTGAATTCACCAACTCACTATAAAACGTTAGAAGGTTAACTTGACGGCCAGCCAATTTCATAAAAGCGGAATTCAATAATTTCGAAAAAAAATTTGATCTATTCACAATGTCTATAGAACTTTTTGAGTTGAATAATCTGATGCAATTGTATTTTGGTCACAAAAATTTGCAAAGTTTTGCGAATGAATTTTTTTATGGACGTAGGACAGACAGTACTTGAATTATCTTTGGGTGAAAGAAAAGAAATTATATCAATTTTCAACAAATTAAGCAGAGCTGAAAATTTTTATACAAATGAATAATAAAATCATGTAATCGTGTTTGTTACAACTTGCAATAGGCTTTGATCTGAAATATTTATTTAAAAATGATGAAATTGCCAATATGAATAAATACTACCAGTTTAAAAAAAGTTTGGCACTTCGATCAATTTGTTTAACGTGAACACGAAGGGTTTAACAGGAAGGAAAATTATCTTCAAATATTTCATTCAATATTTTTATGATTTCTGTCAATGATTCTCCATCACCTATTAAAAACATGAACAACTTCAGAAATAATGAAAAAATAAAGTCTTATTTGTAGGTCAAGGTCACACCAAGTAGTGACCTAAATTTGTTCCAAATCGACATCAGATGAGAACGGTTCCTGCAGCTCCGATTGGCTAAAAATATTAAATAATTGTAAAAACACAAATAATTACACAAAAATTCAATCAATAGGGCTTGCACGAGTAGGTAGTGGGCGCACTTACCAATAATTTTTCCTTATCCAAACACAGAGAATTATAAAAAATATTATGACAGCTACACCTAGGACTCCTACTGCTATCAGCGCTATCACAACTCGGTTTGAAGGACCACTTTTGCTGCCGCTGCTGTCTGCTATCAGCCAAGTAGGGGTGGTGCTCCACTCCCCAGTAGAAAGACATTGTATAGACTTGGCTCCAGAAAAAGTGTATCCATCTGAACAGTTGTAGTCAACGATATCTTCAAAGCCTTGACCACCAGATGTGTTGATTGCAATAGAATTGTTCACTATTGGAGCTTCCCCGCAAGATACTCCTAAAAGTGGAAAGTTTTTAAAAGTTATTTTAGTTTGAAATATTTTTATAACTTTTCAACTACTCAATCAAAAGTTTTAAAAGTTGGAAAATTATGGAAATGATAAAACGATATTAGAAAATCGAATAACAAATAAATTTAAAGTATTTCTATGAACAATTAGCAATCTTACTGTCACATGATAGATCTATAGGAGGGAACCAGCAGTTAGCAGCCAAAAAGCCACCGCCTCTCTTAAGACAAAAAAATGAGTTGAAACTGTTGTTGCGTTGAACATAGCCGGGCAGGCACGTGTAGGAAGCATTCACCAGGTCTCCTCCATCATTAACTCGGACTTGAGCATTCAGTACAGTCGGGACGTTCTCACAATAACCAGCCATTGCTGCCAATGTGTATGATACATGAATGACTTTGAATGCTGATAATATATGATGAAAGTTATTCTACCATTTTGTAGACCAGATGTTTATACTACTAAAGCATAAATAATAAGAGCTTCCAATATTATTATTTATGCCCCTGTTTAGAACCAGTGAATACATGAGTGTGGTTTCATTTTAAGCAATTTTATTGTTTATTTTTTTAATAATTTGTTTCCTAATTTCAATTTGGATAAATAAGCTGTGAAATCAAGATATTACTTGATATAAAACTTGAGGGTAGAAAACTTTTGAATTAATCTTTTTTTATCAACATTTTTTATCCATTAATTTTTTTAAATGAAGCAAACAAAAGTAGAAATTGGAAAAAAGTAACAAATACTAACCTGACTGACAGAGCAGCAGAGCAGATGCGAGGTAAAGAGCAGAAGACATCGCCAAAGAATCGGCTGCCTGCTCGCTGTCAGATGGAACCCGCAAAACAGGAAGTGACAACTAGTGCAAACTGTTAAGGCAAGTTAACAAAACAATTCACACATAAAGAATCTAAAATGGGTTTTTTCAGAAAATAACAGAACTTGAAGTGGCAATCTCTTTGTTGGACACAACTATCAACCAACAGCGTTATAAAAAATTATATCAAAGTTAGCAGCAATAAAAAATTTACTTTGTTCAGCTGCTCAAACCGAGCAAAGACCTGTTGCTCACCCACAATTAACAACCTTAATGCAAGAGATGATGGATGAAAGGAATATATAAATATCCTCACATGTATCAATACCATTGTCACATCCTGGTACAGTACTTTGGCTATCGTTCAAGCAATGCATTAAATAGCCTTCTGTACCATGCAGAGTAAACTATCACTCATTAATCAGAGGCTAAATAATTAAGCCACAATGTTACACCTGTATGGCCACCCGTCTCATAAACGAAATACGAGATGTTAGGCTATGCTTGTAGATCGAAGTTAAGCAATAAAGAATGGGCATCTGACATTATTTGACGTTCCTCGTGCAAAAGAGTGCCATTAATAATGAAGTATTCAGCCTACGATGACATAAGTTAGCCTTAATATTGTAAATAAACAGGCTATAAGAATCCTACATCAACAGAAAATTTGCATGAAAAAAAATCCAAAAGTAATATCAACTATCATTTCACTGGAGAAAATCCTGAACAACATCAATAATTTTTTATATCACTTTGATAAACTGAACAACAAAAAATTATTGTAACGGTTTGATATTCTGAATAAAGATATGATTGCCAAAACAGTAACCAATGAAAAAACAGAAAAATCTTTTCAAAAAACGTTGCCATAATTTTTTTCTAGGATTTGATTAAGGTAAAAATAACAGTACAGTTGGTGAGATGAAATAAACGCGTGTATTGTGTTTTTGGTATTAAAGGAAAATGCATTTAAAAAACGGATGTCCAGTTTTGCATTAATTAACGCATTCGTTGACATATTGCCGCATACTGGGCGACGCAACACACAATAGAAATTAATATTCGTCATACACAGTATCAACCTGTGCAAGCTTGCTTGTTTATTTTTTCCTCGTATCGCTACCATTAATCGTTCTAGTGTGAAGCTGTAATTATATGTACCAGTCACCAGATCTGAAACGAAGGAACCATTACTATTTGTGGTATATCAAACCTTACAAAGGTACTCGTCTCAGTTTATGTAATCGTAACTTATCAGCAAATTTCAGTTTCCTTATTTTTCCTGTTCAAAATCAGCTCATAGGCATATGTTAGGCTTTTCACACATATTGAAATATAAACTACATTTGAGGGAGCATCAAATCACTCATTTGTTTGATCTTTCAACATTTACTGTGATAAAGATTGCAAATATTAAACAAAATGAACAATAAAAAATACCACTTCAATCTTTTAGAGACAACAAAAAATTGATTCGTGGTTTGCTGTGAACCAAAAATAATCAGGTTGAAAGTATTTCTAGCACATCGACCAAATACAACAGTAAACAATAATTTTTCGTGGGTATAGGCTCATCAACTGTAATAATTGTGCCTATGAACTGCTATGACACAATAATAAAGTATTTTGAAGGTAATTGATGGAAAGCAATCATTTTGAATTTTGGTGAAACCATATTGGTTTAGCAATGCAATGGGAAGTCCATATTGTAATTAAGTTAAACAAGTTGATATTTCAGTCGAGGGCTATATCCATAAGAGGAGAAAAGGTGGTACAAGGATGTACATACAACAAAAATCTGATAAACATCCAAAAACAAATGGCTGAAATTGATGAACACAAATAAATAAGCCTAGAAAGGTGCTAAATTTAATAAATTAAATAAATTGTCCATGTTTTGATGATCCTAGTATCCTTTTAAATTGCAGCATGCCGATAGTTAGAAAAACTGAAACCACCTCATTCCGTAGCACAAATCTCGTATGAAAATGAAAACAATTGTGCCCAGCATGGTTGAAAGGTGAATCACTCTGAATTAATTCAAATAAAATTAAACAAGAGTAGGGAGGATAGCGGTACAGCAAGATTTATTCTCATGTAAAAATCTCTTACACCGACCAATGAGAGGCAGGTGCAGGATCAGTAATTTCGACTAGTAGCTCGTGTTATTTTCCTACTAAACAAACAAAAGTTACCTACCTCCAACTCCAAAGAATATTACCATAATGAATCTCCGCTACCGCACCTAACGAAAGAATGACAGCTTTTATATTTTTTTTATGTCATTCAACAATACCCCAAGAGCGCAACTTATTTTTAACTTCCAGCTTTTACCTGGTGGAAACACCTTGATTTAAAAATGATTAGAAAAAATAGTCTGAGATTCAAAGCAGATTGAGCACACGCAATTTTTATTGGCTACCACACACTATTATAAACGTAAAAACATGAAGTCAACTCCATTTATGGTCAAGTTCTAATCTTGAAAAATTTACAGAAAATATGCTAGTTGGTCCCTATTTTTTCCCTTGCGTTTATGAAAAAAGATTCAATTAGTCTTGAATAATGATAAAATTTATTAAGTTTGAACTGAAATGCTACTTGGGAAGAGACAAAAGTGCAATAGGATTTGATTAGGAAATCATTCCAACCAAAGTTGACTCGATTGTTTTTATCGCAATGAGTCAGCGTTATGGAGTAATAGTGATTAATTATGGTCAGATGACACATCCATTCTTTTTGAAAAAAAATTTGCGCTGACGTCAAGTAGTCGCATCATGTCTGTTTCCCAATTTCTGTTGACAATAAATTTTGATTCTGGGAAAAGAAACCATCTATCCAGCTAGTGTTCCCTGATTTATAAAACTAACTAGAGGTGCCAATAGACTTCACTTCACTGCTCGCACGCGTTAAACTGTTCAGCTAGTAAAGCATTAGGGTAACTCTAGGTAATGTCTTTTTAACAATATTAGTTATAGTGAAGAGTTTCACTGCTCGTTACGAAAACCTAGTCAGCTGTACCTCAAAAGAACTGTAGGTGGAGTGCAAGGGTATCTCTACTACCACACGACTGCTGCAGCATCCAGTAGCAGTTAGTTACTATCTCTTAGATCGCCTCTAGCTCGATGTCAAATTCTTCCAGGAATTTTTTTTGGCCACCATTGACTAAAATCTTCATCTCCGTGTCAGATCTGCTTCCTTCACCAGGCAAAAAGTCCTTCAGGAACTCCACTGACTAACAGGTAACCACAAAAGTACTTAGTTAAATAACACTTCTATCGATACTCTAGAATACTAGATACTCTAGAGTGTGCAGGAATTTACTGTAACGGATAATAGGCCTTCACACCTGCAATCCTTGTCAAAAAGTTGACAGTCCCCGCTGCAGATTCTGACTAGCAGCAGGTCTGCTTCACTGCGCTTGGCTTGACTACCAATGGCTAGACATCAGAGGTCAACTTGCTGACTAGCAGTAGTAGTCATCTACGGCAGACAAACTGCACAATACAATACTCACCTAGCTTATCCTGAGCTGTGGCGCAGTTAGTCTAGTTGCCGTAGACGAGTTGTGCCACATTAATTTTAATAAAACAAGTAAACACAACTCCAATATTTACAGCCTTAATTTTCCTGTAAATTGTGGAGGAATATTTGAAGTGAATTGAAACAAAAGATTTTTTTACTTTGGCGATTATTTTTTTCTGCGTTTTTCTGTTTTTAAACTTTTTCATTATTGGTCCCATATCTTTTTACATGGTTCTCATGAAAAAATAATAATTACATAAATTGCAATGGAAGCAAAAATAAGAATTTTTTGATTGAGAAAGTAAATATTTTTATACAAAAAATTAATCATTTTCAATTCGAAGTTCGGAAAAAAGTTTAGATTTTGCGTTTTATTAAGATATACCCCTGGAGCTATAGACGAAAATTAATTTCTTTAAAAGTTGAACCATTGATTCTTCCAATTTTAATTTTGCTGCAAAAGTTGATTACTACATATTTACAAAATAATACAAAGGGATTGTTGGAGGGCTGACTGTCGTGCAGTTGCCTTTTCATGTTTTGGCTCAGTTCGGCTGTTGGCTGCAGACGAGCTGCGCCATACAAGTTTCAACTGATGGCACTGTTCATCTACATTAATTAGACGAACGGCGCCATGTAGAATGTAGAACAATATGAGCTAGTTTTGTGAGGCGCTGTTCGTCTCTGCCGTAGTCCTCGCTGTGTGCAATGCTACTGAGGACAAAATGTCATTTAGTCAACGCGTGATCAGCCCAATTAAACAGGTGGATGACCAGCCAATTATTGACAAAGACAGACTACATGAATGTTATAGAAGAACTGTTGAGTCGTATAATAGCACAGCTATTCATATCGTTTTGCTTCAGATCTCAAAGTTTTGTTATGCCATTGGCTAATGCAAAAGCACATACATGTACTTGCTAAATGGCTAAAATAATATTGCTAACTAACACAACAGTACTACTATGTGCACCGTAAAACATCCCATCATGAGCTGAGAAGATCATAACTGCTGCTCTGCTATATATACAAGTGAATATGCTAATGAGCAGTTGAAAGAATCACCAATCATAATGCACATATCAAGGCCAAACAACTTCCAAGTAATCAAATAAAAGTTGGGTGTTTCAAAGGACCAGTCCAGTTTTTGTGTCTGCTTGAACACCTTTTTGTAGACTTACCATCAGCCAATCAGGGGACATTTCATCTGCCACCATTTCTGGTGCAATTATTGGAGAAAATCTGGTTACTAAATAGAAATATTTTGAAGCTGAAATTCTAACAAAAGTTGTAATTTCAATTTAACTCTGCGGAATAATTAGGGCTAGCTGATGGCTCATCATAGAGTCTCCAAACAGTCACATACTTGGAAACACGCTGAAATGTAGGCACTTGCTTGTATATTTTATGAGTAAACGACAATTGAATCAGTGCAATTGATTACTTCCACTGTAGGTTCCACAAAAAAATTCCACAACAAATTTTTTTAATTGGTGCCATATATTTCAAAGCAGTCACTTTGGGTGGCGAAAGAAATAGAGGAGATAATTATATATATATCTATATCAATTATCATGTTCATTTATAACAGTATTGTTTCTAGTATCAAACATTTAGCAAGGCAATTGAAGCTGTATTATATCATAATTTTGTTTGGCTACACATAATATATATCATTAAGGAAAACGTGACATCTGTGTGACATGACAATTCCACCATATTAGATAAAGTTAATGACAATAATTATTATCATAATAATAAATATCATGACCATATCGATCATTACGACAATATTAAAGTAGGTTCGTTTTGTTAAATAATAAAAAAACATAGCATTGATATAAACTTACTGATACTAATTATAATCGTAGGGAGTTATCAGCTATATTTCATTCGCAACCTAAATGAACTGCTTTCAGATAAATGTCACCTTTCCAATTCCCCTATCAAACTCGCTGGACAATTGCAGTGCATATGTATAGCTGCAAGAATAATAAGCACTAGAGGTGCCTAATTAAACAAATGGCATTACAAAACTGAAGACGATACAATACTGATGAGAGCGCTGCAATTGATACCATCAATAATAATTGGTTGAGCAGAGGACTGTCTACCGATTTGTTGATGCAAATCAATATCAATTAACAACTTCAGTTAAAATATCACAGATTGTTCAACAGATATGGCAGGATGCAGAACTGGGACAAATCCTAAACTGCTTGTAGAATCCGGCGCCGCACAAGTTATAAATATTAACTAAGCATACAAAAACTGTATAAATACCTGCGCCATGTTCAGTCAAAAAATGGCGGTGGGGGAAAGGGTGAAATGTATTTATGCAATGCTTTGTACATGATATATGCTTACAGAAAAACGAATATTATACATTTAGTTTACAATGAATGTACATAATATAAAATACATAGAGGCCATTGAGTAGTATAAAATGCTCATCGTACCCGGAAGTAAGAAGCTTGATTGGGTAACAATTCATATTTAGATAGCCTCAAGCCCATAAAAATAGCCTCACAATCAACACCGGGTGCTTAAAAGCTCTATTGTGAATATGCAATAATATGCCATTAAATACAAGGTACACCTATATAATAGGGGGTGAACACTTTCATTCTGTAGAAAAATATCTTTATTTCTTTTTATAATGACTTGACAGGAGAGTTAACAATTATTTGCACAAACTCATATATCCCCAATCTTTTTGAGCATGCACATCTTTGCTTTACCACAAAAGTATTTCTTCTCAACAAATGACCAGTTGTGAAGGTTAATCGGTTATTAGTTGCTCAGCAAACAAGTTAGCATTTTTTTCGTGCGGGTGGCGATTGAGAAGCCCCCTAATACGCTCGGACTTGCCAGGAAACATATCTACAAGAACTTTCATCAAATTATTAGTTTCTGCGGCAGTCCGTCTTTGAGGTGGAGCAGAAAACCGATTAGGTGCGTTGTTGGAGAGAGAGGACAACTGGTTTTGGTTACCATAGTTCTGTGGAGGTGCTGGAGGGGGATACTAAAATAAAACATTAGAACTGGCAGGGATTTTGAATAACTAGAGTCAGCTTAATAGCAATTTTATTGAGCTACCTATTCACAGGTGAGTGTGAACCAGGCTCAACTTTCAGCAACTGACTATGAAATCCAAGTAGCAGAAGTAGAACATCCAGGCTTTAAACTTGTTGTTAGCTTCATCTTTTCACCTTGAAATTATTTGCGTTATCACTCAAAAAATTGTTGGGTAGACACGCAGAGTGTAATACTGGGAACACTAAATTTTTGGGTGAAATACTAAGTCAAGACAATTACTTACTGCTTTATTGTTAGACATATGCAATATATAATTCATCAACTGGTGTTCAACACTTTGTGTACAAGTAAAACATTAATAATCAAATCATTTTATTTATTTATGAAACTAAATACTGGACTTGATATATACAAGTTGTCCTGCAGAACTTGAAAACTGCAACTAAATGAACAAGACATCAGTTAGCAAACACTACTAGCAACCAAGAAACAATTATTTAGACATAAACTTTAACACTGACCTGTCTTGTGATGATGGGCTGGTTTGGTATAACTGCAGGTCTCTGCATTCTGAAAATAAGACAGGATTGTGTGAGCGGACCAGATAGCTGGTGCATTGACAGCAACAGCGAATAAGTAAATAGGGTAAACGGGTCTGCTGAAAAATGTAGATGGCACCAATGAGCAACTTGGGGTAAACCGTTCAAAGCGAAAAGCCTGGTAAGTATGGTCGTTGAGAAACAGACCTAAGGTTAAACAAACGCCATGTCAACAAGCAAACCAGATAGCACTCTACTTCCCCGATTTTTAATCATGATAATACAGTATGCTATATATAATTGTTATAATGCCGGCAATATAATTTTCACCAGTTTAAAAGGGCTGTTTTTAGCTATAGGGTCGCTTTTGACATTATGAAAAATCAATATGCCTCGAATTTGAAGGTTTGGTTTGGGGCTGGTCTGACATCGGAAAGCTAACACAACCATGTCTCCTATCTCCCGTGTCCTTTGTGAGCCCACCACAAGTTTCAAGTCAATCCATCCATCACAAGCCATGTGGAAGCTTGTTTCGTACACCAGTATTTGATGGCTGGCTGAAAAACATTTCTAATTGTTGCAGTGATATAGTGACGTCCTTGAAACCCGAGTAATCCTAAAATTTATGTTATTAGCCAATGAGCATTTGGCAACTGGACCATGATTGGTTACATATCCGAAGTTTCAGCCAGCCATCAAATGCTGGAGTACAAAAAAGCTGTCACATGGCCAGTGATGAACAGATTGACGTAAGATTTGTGGTCAGCACACAAAAGACATTGGAGAATCTGATGGTTGTGTTAGCTTTCCAATGTCAGACCACCCACAAACCAAGCCTTTAAACAAAAAAGACTTTTGTTGCACGGCACTCATCTTTGAGGCCTCAACAACCACCCTGCTGTAAATCAGTAAACCCTACATGCCAGAGCTCAAATCACAAGCTGCAAATTGTGCATAAGCTAATTTCCTGTACAATATTAGCAGTCTAAGTAAGCACCAACCAACTAGAAATGACTATAAGTTTGCGATGTCAACCAAAAAGCTACTACATTCATTACCCCTGAGGCCGAAGCAGTTCACCAAGGGTAGGCCCTCCCCTACCCATCGGATCCTCTGGTATCATGAACATGTCTCCGACAAACATGAACATTATAACTCTGTGGCTGATCACGTCTCGGTATTTCCCATTCTGCTCGTACAGCAAATCAGCATACTTGTCATTGGAGATGACCACACCATCAGTTGCCACAGCCAAGTCGAGGATGAACCTGCAAGAAGAATTCACCAGAAGGAGACTTACAAAATCGGCTTACATAATAAATTCATTGTCATCATTTCGGTGGGCGAAAGAAAAATTTTGTTACAAACCTGTCATCATATGGCACAATCTTTTTTCCACCGGGCATAGTTTTACAAGGAGAGAACACTAAATACTGGGCCTCCGCCATTCGATCCAATATATGAGCCTCTCTCGTGAGACGATCCCTACAATGAAATGCAGAAGTGGCTGAAACAAAATATAAATTCAAAGCAGATGCTTATAACTGTGTTGGGATGACATCTATCGGTATTGAAATTTTTAGCACATCCTGAAGATTTCCTTTTTAGACTTACTGTTATTACTTAACACAATCATTTTAAAAATTTTAAAACGATCAAAGTGTTGTGTTTGGCAAACTGATGATTAAAATTTTTTGTTGATATTAAATTTGTTTTAGTTTAAGCTAAGTGAGAGCTGTTTAAAAATAAAGTGCTAGGATGACATCTATGGGTCTTGAAGTCCTGAGAAATCCTTAAAATTTCTTAATTACTTATAATTAACATTGGCAAAAACTTAATTAAATTCAATTGTTTACTAATAACAAAAAATGATAAATAATATTTAAATAAACATTAAACTTTTAATTGTTTTAAAATTTTAAAATGAATATGCTAAGTTATAGCACAAATACTAAAAAGGAAATTCTCAGGAATTCTTCAAGATTTCCCAGAAAACTTCAGGACCGATAGTTGTCATCTAAATATCAAAAATGATCATAAAACCTACAATATTTCTCAGGACTTTATGACCAATAAATGCCATACCAACATCCAAATCAATTACAAAGAGCAATCCAAAGGCGCAATCAAAACTTGAAACGATCAATATGATTTCCAATTGGTATAACATTGGTTGTTAAAAACTTTAAAAATATAACTTATTCCAGCTAATGATAACAAATATTGCGTAAGTGAAATAAATAGTATGAGCTTGCTAAGGGACTTTATTTCAGCTAAAGACCAGAATAACCAAAAAAGCATCAAAAGACTGAAATGAGCTTTTGGAAAACTAATCGGGATGAGCAGTTTATGATGAAAGATTAGCATCAAGGAAGCAACTTAGTTTTAAAAGAAACAATCTCGTGTTCAAACAAATGACATCGTTAGAACAAAAAACCACAAGTATTTTTAAAAATTGATTGACAAAATGTAAGCACAACAATAGAACAAATAAAGCCTTTCATCTCATTGTGTGCATTTTAACGTCACAGTGTGAGCATTTCCAATTCTAGAAACTTATCATGGAAATATGTCTATAAGTATAGTTGGGTAGAGTGTATACCTTCGCCTAAAGTTGGGCACTATAACTTTGACATTCTCAGACGTTGCATCATATGTCCTTTGTAAATAATTTACAGCCAAAAGAATACCTTCTGCAGAAAACACTTGCTCACGACCAGGAAATTTTTTACCATGACTAAAATAAATGATGTTAAATATGGAACAACCTTATAAGCAACAAGTCTAAAGGGTAATATCACACAATGTTATAGGTGTATTAAAGCAGATTTTCTTATGAGCATTCTGTCTTTAACCAAGCTTTAATTTTCACAAATAGAAAACAGGCAAAAAATGATGGGGGTAAAATGAAAAAAGGTGTTGATAGAATTTGGATGGTAAAATAATTATTGACTCAAACAAAGAAACACATAAAGGGTGAAAAGGTCACTGGAAAGTCAGTGATATATCCCCAAAATACACTGATATGTACTTAAAAGACAACAATATGTACTCGAAAGACAGCGATAAGTTATTAAAATAAAATGATATGTACTCAAAAGCGATGTTGGAACCATCCAGTACAACCATCCTAGTTTTTGGTGGCACTCTTTTGGGTAAGGCCGGGGCAGCCGGTAATGGTGGTAAATCAGGTCTTCCTTGGGGTAATGGAGGTTGTTGATTGAAGTTCGATTGAGGTGGTGGCTTTGCAAAACCTGAAGGTTGGAGCTGGTGAATGTTGGATGTGGAGGGTTGACTGTAGTTTGATGTTGACAAAGGATTGTGGATTGCCTTTAGGGGTTCAATGTAGCTTGAAGTAGAAGGTTGAACATAATCAAATCTCTGTTGCGCTTTCATAGGTTCTACAAAATTGTTTCAATATAGGATAAATCTTTGAAGTAAAGAAATTAAGAGAAAAATAAAATTTGGGTCTCTGAAATGAGCGACCCAAATTTATGACCACTATAATAATATTAGCAATTTAAACACATTCAGATACAAAATGAAGAGAGAAATATAGAATCTAACGTGACGAGAACTGCTGACTATGCTGTGCTCTGATTTGCTGTAGCTGCTGTTGCTGATTAAAAAGTTGCTGCGTGGGTGGTTGAGGAAGTTCCCGACGAGGTGACATCTGAACACTGTTGGCTGGTTGAGCTGCATAAAAGGCTGATAGGAGTGAACACGGGTCTCACGAGCAATAACTCGATGCCAGCAACAAACATTTTGACAGGATAAATTTTGTAACATGAACGCTGTTTTTTTTTTAAAAACTGGATGAATAACAATAGCAACTAAACCAGAGTGGATAATGCTTAAACACATCCTGAGTGAAACCAAACTATGTGTATTATATATATTTACCTGCAGTGTGTGGAATAACTAATATATCTTTTGATGGATCGGTCAGAGTTTTCACACGCTTTTCTGTAGGCATGACAGCCTTAGCAGAGGGTGATGTCGGTTGAATCTGACGCTTGTTTATGCTCTCCAGCTGTCACAAGTTGACACCAAATGCAGGTACTTTCAGAACAACAAATGATGTATTGCGCGACGCAGCGTATTATAATAACTTATATTGCGAAAGCGCAAATGGAGAAATTGTAGTTAAAAATTTAAATGACCGAACATATTCCACAGTCTCATATGAAGGTGTGACTGATTCATTCTGTGAGAAGATGCAAGCATATTCTGAAGAAAGTGGCCAAATAACCTTTACTTTTATAGTGCTTGTAGCATTTTTTAACAATATTCGTACATTTTGGCGTTGTTCAAAGTTTTACCAATTAAATTGTTGGTTTACCATCCTCTCAAACAACGGATCAGTCCTTGACAATTTACATGCCGTCATATCAAATACTTACTTACCTTCATCTGATGTGAGCACATATCTTACACTATGGGTAGACTCAGTTCCGTTGTTCCCCCATCAGAACCGACCAATGCAGTCAAATACATTTCATGATTCACAATTAATTATGACTCACATAGACAAACAATACAAGAAACTTCTTCACCATCAAGTCTAATATGTTTTAGGTGAAAAAAAAGTAAATTCATTCAAATTTTTTAAGATGAAATCCAAGAAAACAACAACAGACAGAATTCTGAGGAATCGATTTAAACCTGTGCAATTAGCTGAAAATAAATTTTCCATCGGTTCCGGCAGATTGAACTTGTTATTGTTGCATTGCCAAATAAGGGTGGTTAACAGAAGTGAGAGCACTAATGCAACCATAGAGCAGGACTACAGACACGTATCTCTATACCAGTTGGCAATATGTTTGATATAGCATTGGGTCAAGCCTTCACCAGAGGCATCAAGCCAGAGCGAAGGTTGACAGGAATGCACTGGAAATAATTAAAAACCTAATCAAAACCATCACTACAAGACAGAAAAAAATATTAAAAAGTCGCAAACAATTTTAAATAAGGACTAAAAATGCTTTTCAAGGTTGAAGCAACTTTTTGAAACCAGGTTTCGGCATAAAAAACTTCATACTTTTTGCAAACATCCACAATTGGAGCAGCTAACTCGTTACAAGTTTGATGAATGGAGGATTTGTGAAAAGCCTAATTTTTTATGACTTTTTAAGCTCAATCAGATGGGGGTATCATACTGAATCAACATATGATAAACGGCCGATGGTACCTACTAATGCTACAAATGACTGACTAGCTTCAAGTATTATGATATTTTGCGCATAAACCGCACAATCTGACCCCTTTACACATAAAAATGAGGTGTATCTCTGCATTGTAACATACGTAGTCACTGCCCCTAGGAAGAGACGTGTTCTACGATCTCTCTAATATATATATATTACAAACATACTGCAACATTTCTTCTTGCAGGTGTCGGAGGAATGGTTCGTGGATCTGGCACCTTGGAGCTGACACCAGCTGAGGTACCTTCATCCGAAGCTCTGAATTTCACAGGTTCACCAGTTCTGATCTGACTCAAGGACTCGAAGAAACTTTTTTCGTCCAGATCTGAGTCAGAGTACAAGCTCAGTGCCTGCAACCAACAGCCAAATACACAGTCCATATGATAGACGGGCGTTGTGTCTAGCCCCCTAGTGATCGCAGTGATAATAACTACGAAATAGTTGAACTTTTAGCGTAGTGGTTTATTTGAGAAGTATTTCCAATTGATAAAATTCAGAATAATAAACACAATTAAAAATAAATTTTGAATTACCTGAGCCATTTCCATGTCATCATATCCTCTTGCAGCACCTTTACCAACCAGCTGGCTCACCTTCGTATCGCACGACTCTCTACTTGGAGTCTGCAGACATAACAGACATTCAAGCTAATAAAATGATTTTTTTCACCAGAGTTACAAAGATTACGAAGCGTTTTTCTCATGCGTTTATTTTACAATGGCACACAAATAACCAAACTTTTTCAACCGGAAACATAAACAAGACGCTGCACTCCAATTAAAAAAAATTTGCAAATTTGCAAAGGCCTGAGATTTGAAGTGGTTACAAAAATATAATTGGGTTCACATGACTTATCATATACACCATTCCTAGTATATTCCATTCCTAGTATAAACAAAAATATTCATGCCCACTTGCGGACAAAACGACGAAAAGATAGTATATAGTAGAGAACCTTGAGAGTGATGTCACCAAGTGACGTATCATCATCCAAAGTGATGGTAGAGATGTCTTTCTCAGCCTGGGAGGTTGGGCTGCTGTCTCCACCTGCGTATGAGGTGCTTGAAGTGGAGCTGCTGAGCCGAGTACGACGAGTAGGCTCCTGTGTCAGCGTTTTGTCCCTAGAGTTCTGCTAAAAACCATCATTCTTCTTAATGTTTGTGACTTAATATCATGTCAATTAACCATTTTTTCTATTTAGTGCATCAATTGTGTTAGTGACCGGCCTTGACACTGTTGGCAATGCGTAATGGGCCAATATAATAGGTGAATAATACAAATAGTATGGGCCCTTCAATAGGTAGCCAGTCAAACTTTGGAGTTGTTTTCTACTGGTGGTGATGTGAAAGGCTTGTCACTTGAATTAAATATACTGATGTAAGTTTATGTAATAATTTTTCATTCATAGAATCAACTGTTTCTTTAGAGACAATATATCTATACACAATATCCTGTCAGCAAACAGACACTATCATTGCTGTCAGTTGAACAGTACTATCTTCTGTTTGTTGTCACAGGTACCGAGTAACCAAGGTAAAATGAAGAATAAATAAATTGTGTTTGTCACATACAATAAACGACACATTTTAAAATTACGGGCAATAAAATAATGATTATCTGTTATTACCAGTTATGTACTAAATATTCACTAATGCTAATCATATATTTGTTTAACCCATGAACAATACCGTAATAAATATATAATAAGAAACTTGAATAGCTATGATGGATATGCATGTAATTACTAACTCTTGCCACTTCCGTGCGACTGGCAGTTGCAGTTTGGAGAGGAACAAGTTGTGAAATAAATGCTTTTTTGTCAATCAAAATAAATTAATCAATGACTAATGCTGCTACTACAATATATACCGTAATTGTTTTCTATTATTTATAACGCTAAGTATTTTCTTTTTAAAACCTTGAGTAGTTGCCCTCTCCTGATACAAAGGACAGACAACTACTAACAAGCATTTAATAGTAATAAAGTCTTACGGAGTAGTTTCTTTTTTGAGATAGAATGCCATCTCTCCTGATGGGTGTCTCTTCATCATCGCTATCTAGCAGCGAGACCTTTTTGACTGATTTTTCAGCGGTCAGGTCTACGTACGCAGGACCTACAGCTGGTACCCACAACACTTTAATTGTGATATAAAACAATGCGGGGCCCATGGAAGGTACCGATTGAAACCAGAGGGTCTACACCAGACTTAGATATTCTGTATCCAAACATGTGTGCCCGGTGTATAAAAAGAAACACTTTATAAATATCTTGTGGACACAATAGAGAAAAACGCTCAACCTGTGCAAAAAATTTATTAATAGAGAAAAACGCGCAGACTGCGAAAGTTTTCAAACAGTGGGGAAACCCCAATTTATTACGGGGATTTCCAGAATTTGTCCATTGTTTTATATAAGCCCGCAATAATTATTTTTTGGGATTCCCCAGTAATAAATCTTTTGCATAGGCTGCGCGTTTTTCTCTATTATCAATTACACTAAAACAATAGGACAGAATGCTCATTAGTAACGTACTTCCCTAGTAATACTGTCCAGAATGAATTAAATGAACGATCAAAAGTGACTGAGCAGGTCATGTGACCTCATGGAGCTACCGAATGAAGAAGCAGAAATGATTATTTCACAAAAAAGTAACTCTATGTTAGTGATTTGTTTCGCCCGTAAAAGAAAAAATCTGCCAAAACCGGTTGATTCTGCAATAATAATAACATTCAACTGATTTTGGTAAAAAAAAGTCAACACATAATAGGGAAATGAAAAAATAAACTTTTTCTGCAATCAGCATACCTGGTGTAGGTATTATGGGACTTGGCAATTTAACTATGGTTTTCAAGTTTTAACAAACTGGTTCAAAAATAAATATTGTTGTTTACTATTATACGACCCATTATAAACTTAACAGCACAATGTTGCCTAGTGAGAAGTTCCCCGGACCAAATGGCTTTTAAAAAGGATGCTCACAGTCTCAATGGGGACTGCAACGATCTTTTGGTCCTGGAACCATTTCACGGACAAAGGTTGCGTCATTAAATATATATAATAAATAGACTACAAAGTGCGCAATAAACAAACGCTAGAGCAATGCGAAACAGAGTTAGCAGGTGAGTGCATTCACAAAACTATATAGTAGTAAAATGTTTTATAACATCAAACCGACAGCTTTCTTTTAACTCTGCTTAATAAATAGACCAGGTGCTATTGTAATAAATAGACCAGGTGCTATTGTAATAAATAGACCAGGTGCTATTGTAATAAATAGACCAGGTGCTATTGTAATAAATAGACCAGGTGCTATTGTAATAAATAGACCAGGTGTTATCATAATATATAGACCAGGTGTTATTATAATATATAGACCAGGTGTTATTATAATATATAGACCAGGTGCTATTGTAATAAATAGACCAGGTGTTATTGTAATATATAGACCAGGTGTTATTGTAATATATAGACCAGGTGTTATTGTAATATATAGACCAGGTGTTATTGTAATAAATAGACCAGGTGCTATTATAATATATAGACCAGGTGTTATTGTAATATATAGACCAGGTGTTATTGTAATAAATAGACCAGGTGCTATTGTAATATATAGACCAGGTGCTATTGTAATATATAGACCAGGTGATATTATAATATATAGACCAGGTGTTATTGTAATATATAGACCAGGTGTTATTATAATAAATAGACCAGGTGTTATATATAGACCAGGTGCTATTATAATATATAGACCAGGTGCTATTGTAATAAATAGACCAGGTGTTATTGTAATATATAGACCAGGTGTTATTGTAATATATAGACCAGGTGTTATTGTAATATATAGACCAGGTGTTATTGTAATATATAGACCAGGTGTTATTGTAATAAATAGACCAGGTGTTATTATAATATATAGACCAGGTGCTATTATAATATATAGACCAGGTGTTATTGTAATAAATAGACCAGGTGCTATTGTAATATATAGACCAGGTGCTATTGTAATATATAGACCAGGTGTTATTGTAATAAATAGACCAGGTGTTATTGTAATAAATAGACCAGGTGCTATTATAATATATAGACCAGGTGTTATTGTAATATATAGACCAGGTGTTATTGTAATAAATAGACCAGGTGCTATTGTAATATATAGACCAGGTGCTATTGTAATATATAGACCAGGTGCTATTATAATATATAGACCAGGTGTTATTGCAATATATAGACCAGGTGTTATTATAATAAATAGACCAGGTGTTATTGTAATATATAGACCAGGTGCTATTATAATATATAGACCAGGTGCTATTGTAATAAATAGACCAGGTGTTATTGTAATATATAGACCAGGTGTTATTATAATATATAGACCAGGTGTTATTATAATAAATAGACCAGGTGTTATTGTAATATATAGACCAGGTGTTATTGTAATATATAGACCAGGTGTTATTGTAATAAATAGACCAGGTGTTATTGTAATATATAGACCAGGTGTTATTATAATAAATAGAGCAGGTGTTATTATAATATATAGACCAGGTGTTATTATAATAAATAGACCAGGTGTTATTGTAATATATAGACCAGGTGTTATTGTAATATATAGACCAGGTGCTATTATAATATATAGACCAGGTGTTATTGTAATAAATAGACCAGGTGTTATTGTAATATATAGACCAGGTGTTATTATAATATATAGACCAGGTGTTATTGTAATATATAGACCAGGTGTTATTGTAATAAATAGACCAGGTGTTATTGTAATAAATAGACCAGGTGCTATTATAATATATAGACCAGGTGTTATTGTAATATATAGACCAGGTGTTATTGTAATATATAGACCAGGTGTTATTATAATATATAGACCAGGTGTTATTATAATATATAGACCAGCTGCTATTATAATAAATAGACCAGGTGTTATTCTAATATATAGACCAGGTGCTATTATAATAAATAGACCAGGTGTTATTGTAATATATAGACCAGGTGTTATTGTAATAAGTAGACCAGGTGTTATTATAATATATAGACCAGGTGTTATTGTAATATATAGACCAGGTGTTATTGTAATAAATAGACCAGGTGCTATTGTAATATATAGACCAGGTGCTATTGTAATATATAGACCAGGTGTTATTGTAATAAATAGACCAGGTGTTATTGTAATAAATAGACCAGGTGCTATTATAATATATAGACCAGGTGTTATTGTAATATATAGACCAGGTGTTATTGTAATAAATAGACCAGGTGCTATTGTAATATATAGACCAGGTGCTATTGTAATATATAGACCAGGTGCTATTATAATATATAGACCAGGTGTTATTGTAATATATAGACCAGGTGTTATTATAATAAATAGACCAGGTGTTATTGTAATATATAGACCAGGTGCTATTATAATATATAGACCAGGTGTTATTATAATATATAGACCAGGTGTTATTGTAATAAATAGACCAGGTGTTGTTATAATAAATAGACCAGGTGTTATTGTAATATATAGACCAGGTGTTATTATAATAAATAGACCAGGTGTTATTGTAATATATAGACCAGGTGTTATTGTAATAAATAGACCAGGTGTTATTATAATATATAGACCAGGTGCTATTATAATATATAGACCAGGTGTTATTGTAATAAATAGACCAGGTGCTATTGTAATATATAGACCAGGTGCTATTGTAATATATAGACCAGGTGTTATTGTAATAAATAGACCAGGTGTTATTGTAATAAATAGACCAGGTGCTATTATAATATATAGACCAGGTGTTATTGTAATATATAGACCAGGTGTTATTGTAATAAATAGACCAGGTGCTATTGTAATATATAGACCAGGTGCTATTGTAATATATAGACCAGGTGTTATTATAATATATAGACCAGGTGTTATTATAATAAATAGACCAGGTGTTATTGTAATATATAGACCAGGTGTTATTGTAATATATAGACCAGGTGCTATTATAATATATAGACCAGGTGTTATTGTAATATATAGACCAGGTGTTATTGTAATATATAGACCAGGTGCTATTATAATATATAGACCAGGTGTTATTGTAATAAATAGACCAGGTGTTATTGTAATATATAGACCAGGTGTTATTGTAATATATAGACCAGGTGTTATTGTAATATATAGACCAGGTGTTATTGTAATATATAGACCAGGTGTTATTGTAATATATAGACCAGGTGTTATTGTAATATATAGACCAGGTGCTATTATAATATATAGACCAGGTGTTATTGTAATATATAGACCAGGTGTTATTGTAATATATAGACCAGGTGTTATTGTAATATATAGACCAGGTGTTATTGTAATATATAGACCAGGTGTTATTGTAATATATAGACCAGGTGTTATTGTAATATATAGACCAGGTGTTATTGTAATATATAGACCAGGTGTTGGTATAATAAATAAAGCAGGTGTTATTATAATATATAGACCAGGTGTTATTATAATAAATAGACCAGGTGTTATTGTAATATATAGACCAGGTGTTATTGTAATATATAGACCAGGTGTTATTGTAATATATAGACCAGGTGTTATTGTAATATATAGACCAGGTGCTATTATAATATATAGACCAGGTGTTATTGTAATATATAGACCAGGTGTTATTGTAATATATAGACCAGGTGTTATTGTAATATATAGACCAGGTGTTATTGTAATATATAGACCAGGTGTTATTGTAATATATAGACCAGGTGTTATTGTAATATATAGACCAGGTGTTATTGTAATATATAGACCAGGTGCTATTATAATATATAGACCAGGTGTTATTGTAATATATAGACCAGGTGCTATTGTAATATATAGACCAGGTGTTATTGTAATATATAGACCAGGTGTTATTGTAATAAATAGACCAGGTGTTATTGTAATAAATAGACCAGGTGTTATTGTAATAAATAGACCAGGTGTTATTGTAATATATAGACCAGGTGCTATTGTAATAAATAGACCAGGTGTTATTATAATAAATAGACCAGGTGTTATTATAGTAAATAGCAATATTTGTAAATAAACCAGCTTAATGAATTATAAAAACTAAAGTAAAAACGATCATATCAAAAAGCCGGCCACAAAGTTTTGGTTGCAGGAAAGATATTTACTTTTACCGCCCCAGAAGCTTTTAATAAACTATTAACTTTCAACCGGAAACGGTTATACCTTATGGTTTTGGCCAAAGGATTAGTTTTGAAGTTATCTTTTTCACAAAAGATAATTCTGATTTAAAATTGAAGTTGTCCGTTTTTTGGGATTTAACAGTTCAAGTTATTTGGTTCTCAGAAGTACAAGCGACTCCTGGCATATGTCCTCTTACAAGCAGGGATGTCCCTTTTCAAAATATCATTCAATTGGTGAGACAATTCTCAATGTATTCATACTTTGGCTAGAGGCCAACAAACTTTTTTGGTATACTTAAAATTTCTGGCACTGAGCCAACAGTAAGAGCTGTGATACCTCGTCTGCTCATGGGCTGGGGCTTATTGATGACTTTCTCCACCTTTACAGCAGAGGTGGACGGCTCGTTTCTGATGACAGGGGTGGATGTAGCAAACCCTGAGGGGGTTGTAGACTTCATTATTGTTTTATCTAAAACTATTATAAATACAATTTCTATTGGGTGTGTATGTCTGCGCAATCTACATTCTGATAAAACATCTATGTTCATGGACACTCTATGGACAGCCTATGTCTATTGATTACCATTTTCATCATTATCAGAATCCGAAAATGAAGCATCTTCGAGTTCACTGATGTCAACAACTTCTTGCACATCCTACAACAACAAACGGTTGTAATAAAACTGTAGACCTTTGACCTGTTCATCGAACAAAATACAAAAAATAATAGGTGTTCGTAATTCACTATCTCGCGTATGCAACCGAACATTAGTTTAGAACAACATAAATATTTAATGAAATGTAATAGTTTACCAAACAAATCATAAAGAAGACAACTCCCAACTTTCAAAATAATCAAGAAAATGTTAAAAATTTGAACTGCTACAAACTGGAAGTTTGTCAAGCAGCCCTTCAATTTAGTAAGTTTTGAACGCTTGCAATTATTTTGAATTATTTTCGAGGATATAAAACCGGTCCATGAAAATGAAAAAAATCCTCTCGCTCGTTATAATTTATTTAGTGTTCAGTTTCATTCGCGATCTACGAACAATATAAATAAATACTCGTTGATTATTTTTTTTATTCGGTGAGCTACCTTTGGTTGACCCACGAGTTCCGAAAAAAAGATTATTTATTGATTAAATTTATTGCCGGATTGATTATTTTTATTGCAATTTGCTCGGCGAACAGAGGTCGCAAATACTCTTACCGATCCAGTGAGTTATTAAACACTACAGGAATAGCTTAGACATTACATATTGTTTACCGAACAAAAATAATTTGAAAAAGAGGTTAAAAAGTACATGGATTTGAGATTAATTTAAGATTAATCATAAATTAAACTCAGTTTTGATCTGATAAATGCACTCACATCATCGGCAGAGGCCCAAGAGAGTACAAGTTTTTTCATCACATCAGAATACTGTGCCATTTCTTTCTTCTCTAGCTTTATACCTGGCTGTGAACAAAACGTAGACAGACAATCAATTACACAACCAAATATAACGTACAACTACATAGTGAGGTTGACGCATGCGTAAACAACATGTCGTTGATTTGAGCAAAGAAAGATTTTCAGGCTATTAGATTTTACTGGTTATTTATGAAATACCTGGACTACAAAACATTTGGGTTGTTTAATTTAAATTTTAATTCATGAAAATATCTGAATTTGAAATAAAAAAGTTACTAACAGCATGTAGGCAGTTTATATTACCAGAGTGAAATTTGGTTACAATTGCCTTCAACGCCGCAGTCACACTATGGAATAATTAGGAATGCATTTATTGTTCAGATTTGGGAGTTTTGCACCGATAATTTACATTTGCCATTGTTGGAGCCGATACATCATAGCCTCGAAAGTATCAACACGCAAAAAAATCTTTGACAAAATGTAATTAATATTATCAACAATAATACGTGTGTTTATCTTATACCTCTGGCGCTTTTGGCTGGTTTAAACGTTTCTTCACCGCAGATCGATAATTAAAATAATCAATAAAAACAAATAATAAATATATTATATTACTAAACAATATAATACCTAATTATTACAAGCAATTGGGTTTTTAATTATTATTATTTCACTTTCGACATTCACTTTGATATTTCACTTATAGCTTGGGTTATGATTGTTGAGTAAAATATGGAAAGTTCAACAAAGTTGTAAACAAACAAACAAAGATAAATTAAACAGAAAACAAAAATCGTTTGAAAAATATTCTCAAGCAGCCACTAGTTTCTTGAAAAATATAAAATTGAAAAGCTGTGATCTGCAAGCTGATCGGCTAAAAGACTTGATATCCGTACAGCACTCCATCATTGTACAATAGAATAAAATCTGCTATAAAATCGCTAACATATTTGCTGTCGACCGCGCAGTCCAAGTATAGACTCCGCCCACTGGTACGATAATCTGATAGTGTGAATGCAGCTTAAAGGGCTTAGGACGGGCTGTTCCAGACGCACTTTGTGTGTAGAGTGTGCAATAGCTATGTAGAGGTCTGTGGAGGTCTATGACAACGCGTTCGACAGAAGGGACTATCTGCATTATGGTATTATATAGTATATTCCAGCAAATAGTTTGTACCATTTTGTTACTTTTTCAGTTTAAAACTACTTTTTAAAAACCTTAATTATGATTATTTAGTGCTTTTTAATTTTTTTCTTGGACAGATAGTCAATATTTCAGATTTAATTATTACCTTTGTTGTAAAAAAACAACGACGGAAATACAATTTTTCACCTGGTGTTATTATAAAATTATACTAATGTTATTGTTTGATTAATTTTTCACTTGAAAATTGTTATTTTGATAAAAAAAAGTTCACTAATTATTTTGATTTTGGTCACAAACACTATCACATGAACACCGGTGTATACGTAATAGCGAGCTTACCTAAGATAAAACAAATTGCTGACTTGAGAAAAACAGCTCCAAAAAAATTAAAATTTGCGGCAATATCATTTTTTTGCAATCAAAAGATTCTCTGCACAATGCCAATATTTAGGAGGCCCTACTTCTATGCAAACAAGCCAATTTTTTGAAAACTCGCTTATAGCTCTGTATAACTTGTTGCGTCTTCGGGAAAAAGTTACGCATTGGCTGACTGTGACAATAGGAGTCGTCTTACTGGTGAGAGGGCAACTTCAGATAATTTTTCTGAACACATTTCAATCTCTAAAGATTTAAATTAAATCCTCTTCAAATTAGGCGTCATAGGCCCTTTAAAGCAATTCAAGAAATTAAAAAACAGTTCTAAAATAAATATTTTCCAGGAACTAAATTATACGTAGTCCGATTGTGATAAATAGGCTGAGCTCTTTTTAAAGGTATTTGTATTAAATTTCCTTCAATTAAGTTATGAGCAAACTAGGCATGATAACCTCAACTTAATTCCAAACCAAATAAGGAAAAATGTGACAAAAAAAAATAAAAGCTAAAGCAGTTAAATATTACCTTATCAGATATTCCAATCAAAGTGCTGTTTAGCTTGTTACTTGTCTCATCTGAGTACGTGTGGCGGACAGAGCCCCCGGCTGATGTCTCACTTTCACTGAGATTAGTGGCTATAATGTCTTCTATAGCAGATAGTGCTAAGGCAACATCCAGAGAAGTTCCTGCGGCGCAATAACGTACTATATACAGTTTAAGCTGGGATATTCACTAACACAAGCTGTGTCTCAGCACAAACCATACATTTGAATCAAAGCCTCAAGAGCAGAATTAGACAACCAAACATCAGCTACATTATACCTTATTACTTATCATATTCTAAGTAAATCTACCTTTAACAATGGCCTGTCCGGGGTCGTCTTCCCTCTCTCCATCCCTCAACTCAATTATCACCCTGTACTCTCTCTCCAAACTGTATACAATCTGTCTGTCAGAGAGGTATCCATGAAGTTCACCAGGGTATTGTACAAAGCCTGTGTCTTCAGGAGCACACAAACACTTGATGTACGTCTGTAATGAACCACAAGTCACCTGAGAGGTCAGTGCATCTAAATTATAATTATTATTAATTTTCTCACACTTATTAGCACTCACTACTTTAACTGCGTACGTACTAGATCGGTTTTTGTGCCCTTTTTCTGCCGGTGACTGCGTACACGCTAGGAAAAAATTTCAGCTGAAAAAGCATTTGTTTTTTGGTGAGAGAGGTAGGGAAATTTTAATTATCAGCATAACCATAGCATTACTAATGATATTGTCATCTATTAGTCCATAATTCTTCACCATGTCTATGCTTTTGATTAGTAAATGCACTAGTTGATTTATCGGTATTAATTATCTGTTTTTCTGAACAGAATTTTTTTTGTTCATCAAGCTTTACGTATACTTTATTTCAAGTAATTTGAAACACTTCCATGTTATTTAAACCTATGAATATCAAAAAGTAATAAAACATGTTGAAATAAGAATGTTAATACTATGTTATTACCATCAGATAGACAGTTAGAGTAGATAATAATAAAAAGCAGAAAATAGATAGATAATGGTGGTGGTGAGCTATAAATAATAATAGTAATAGTTATCTATTTAATTACGTTTAATAATAACAATGATGATAATAATGATTAACAAAAAATTAAATTATTATAATAATTATAATAAAAAATAACAATTCAATTTATTTGACCATAACAATTCAATAATAAATATGTAACAGGTTGCAAAGTTTGGGACAATTATCAGCAACATGAATATGTTGTGATATCATTCTCTTGAACGGATATACCCTATTTTTTCTAAAACATGCTGTCTTTTTTAATTACAGTGCTGCATATGTTCCACTCGTGGCTGCTGCATGCCAACTTGTTTAATAAATTGATATATACGCAGAGAAATCTTCATGCATTCACGATGGAACCAAACTAAAATTTGTAGAGGTAGCTGCCAACTGCAGAAAATTCACTGCATTCCAGCAATATAACTATTAGGAAAAAGAATTCCACTAAAATATACTTCAATGATTCTAGCCATAGACTTACAACTATAAATAAGTCTATCAAGCAAGTTACATCACTGTTGTGTAATAAAAACCCCTGGAGAATTTTTTGTTTTTGTTTGGCTAATTATTCACTGCAGTCCTACTTGACAAATAGTAAACAAAGTGTTTGTGATGAGAATGGATCGAGTAAAGGTTGGCAAGTTTATCAAGTTTTTTCAGTTCCACTCAATCAATTTTGAAAATTTATTTTTGAATTGAAGGGGGTCGCACGACCCATGCGACCATAGCTATAATTGCCCCTGATAACTACAACAACAATACAATATGACTACAACATCAATAAGATTGCAAGAGAAGGCAAACAAACAAAAAAACAAAGCAGTTGCTCTTCAAAACTAAAATATTTAGTTTGCTCCAAATCTCAAAAGGCGTAAAAATTAAGTCAACTCACCTGAGCTTCAGCTACTTTTTCACGTTCCCCAACGATATTCACCCAGCAGCCTTCTCCCTCAGACTTATCAGGTCTCTCAATGTTAATTTGTACAGAAAATCTGATAGCAATAGCATCTTTTCTGGCAGTTAGCGCGTTTATACTTTTCCCAACATGGACGTGTATGGAATTCACTGTTAACTTGGATCTATCCTCCATTGTTAACGCCCGCCGTGTATTCTAGAAATGAAATATGGCATATAAGAATATTGCATTCAAGGGATCAGCTAAATAATGTAATTCTGTAATGTCATAAAAAGTGGAGACAAATAATAATTACAATAATAGTACTACGAATAATAATGATGCTAATATGAAGAATAACAACAATTACAACTTTGGTGCCAAAGTCATTTTCTATTCACGATCGTAAAGGTGAGGCACAAGTTCGCACACAAAAATACCCTAGTTGATGAAGCTCAATCACTTAAAATAATTAATGATTAATAATTATTACCCAAATCACCTCAGCATGTGAGATTACGAAGCTGCTAGAATATGTTACATTTACACAGATAGCGCCGAAATAGTAGCTAGTTCAAAATAAATAATGAAAAGTTCGCGCATAAACTATTTGCTATATTGTAACAGAAGTTCTCTGTTACCAATAGAGTTGTTTTAATAAAAAGAAATGCTCATAATGTCACCACCAAGTGTCAAGATTTGCCATTTTAAACCAATACATTTTTAGTTGTTGTTACTTGTGACTGCACACACTGGTACAAAAATATCATAAACAATTGCAATTCGAGTGACAAAGGCTTCTTATACACATGACCTTAAATACAAACACGAACGCGCATGTAACACACCATTAAATGGTTTTGTTGTGCAGTAATTAGCTGACAATATAGCTTGCTTATCACATTGGTTAGTTAAGGTCAAGATGGAAAACCCTACGCTAGCTAGTGATAATGAAATATGAGTAATCATGACACAACAGATCGCCAAAGTCACTCCAATACGCAATGTTTGTGTGATTACAATGTTCAATGCTGATTAGCAATGATAATTCTAGTTATGTTGTGTGAGTATGAAGCCAGCTGGACACAGCAAACAGCCACAGGCAATGAGTTCTAGAACTAAGAACTTATATACATTATCTAGAATTGAGCCAATAGAGCAACTGGTGGTTCAGAGTGACACAAAACCAAGCACAGTCAGATATAAAACATCACACAACAATAACGGAATGTTCTGGATAAAAATGAAGAAATTTTTGTTATCTGTGCCTTATTTAAACAGACTTGGCTAAGACAGGGCGATTTCACTTAGGAGAATAAGTTGCAAAAAACAAGACCTCCTACCAGTGAACATCTGCCTACAGATCCAAATACAAGCCTATATTACAAGACGCTATAAAAAAGGTTCACATTCAAATAGAAGAAACAAATGCTCAGCATCACATACGAATGATTATGACTAACGGTGTGAAATCACTCGATGTAAAACCCCTACCAGTCATCTACTTCAAGCAGATTTCAAATTGATAAAATGAATGATCAGTTAAACATCTGATAACAACCCATGGTTATACTTTAACTCTAGGGTTAGCTCTATTAATTAGCTGCCCTAACATAACATACAATCTGTTGTAAGAAGCTTTGTAGTGCAAGCAATTGGCCCAACTCATTGAAGGTTTGGACAACTAAGTTCGTTACATTACGGTTCCTCATCTAAGAATTTTTCCTAGAGTTTCTAACTCTAACCTACATTATGGATAATGAGAAAACACAGCAGCATCTGAATATCTGGTAGTAGTGAGCTAACTTGAAAAAGTATTCGGATGTAGAAAAGGAAGTTGAATATTCAAACCTTTTCCCAGAATTTCAACCCTATTTGTTATGTTGGTATTAGAAACCTGATATAGAAATATAGCACCAAAGTACTGAACCAAGATAATGCTGTCAGAATGTCATCATAATCTACAAGAATAAATGTAATGTCACTGATATTGGGTCATAAATTGATGGTAAATGCAAACTACTTTTAAACAACAATTCTTATCTGGCAACTTTGCACTGTGTTCAAATGATTCTCAAAACAATTCGACTCTGACCACCTTTTACAAAAAACATTCAGTTCACAAAAACAGCTCGTGTACCCAATAATGCAATCAAGTATTTATAAAACTATTGCTCAGTTCATTATAATAAACAACAGTATTTTTTTTGCGGCTAAGGTTAATAAAAAATCAAATTAACGGTTCAAATATTCATCTCAAAATGCTCTTAGAAAAAACAAATTTATACTTCCACAACCTTAAAAGTTTTTAGTTGTTTTATATTTTTGTTTTAAAAATACTTATTGCTTAGTATTGCTGCAGTAGCAATGGTTTTCGCAGTTGCCTCTTTTTACAAGAGACAACTCTGTTCTAATTTAATAATTGTTTCATTCTGCTCGAAAATTATTTTTCGGTTTTATTTGTGATTTGTTCTTCTGATCATACCAACTTATCAATGAATGATTAAGTAGTAAGAACGTTACATCATTTGTACAAACAAGTTGTTGATATCAACTTGATCACTAGACTTATTAGACCCATTTACTTACAATTGGTTTCGTTCTTCATTTCACCAATGAATTTGTGATCTTATAATAGCAATTGAGTGATTTTACACCATAAAATCTTTTATGCATGGGTTGAAACTGAAAGGATTTTCTTGAGAGCTTAAACGCAACAAAAACTTCCTTTTACAAAATTTAAACAATGACTGGTTTATAAACTGGACGCAAACTATAGCATCACAAACCTGACGACGATGGCAATTTCCAAATAAAAGAATACACAGCCCAAAGTTTCCCTGTTATTACTTCATATTGTTTTAACAAAAAGAATGGCTGCTGATGGCGAAATCGATGAAAATAAGGTAAAGACATTATAAATAAAACCAACTTGTTTCTTCAAAATTTGACTTTCTTGAAAAAAAAACGCAAGAAAATGCAAAAATTAATTTAAAGCGATATCAACCCTTTACAGTAACTTGATATAATAATAAATAAAAGTAGTGAAAAAGATGACAATGACAATTAATGATGATACCGAGAAAAAAAATAGATTCCACATATTTTGTGAGAACTATATTAATTTATTTTATTACCACTTGATCATGAAAACGGTAATAGAGAAAATGAATTAAAAATTCATATTTGGTATTGCTTTTTTCATCATTTTTTCACCTCATTTGCCACAATGGTAGTTAAATATAATGTTGTATACCTAGAAATTGACACTTAATTCTTGAATTTGTTTTCATTTGTGCTGTTACTGTAAATGGCTAAAATCACAGCCAGTGACTTAGTAATTTGTTTGTGCCAATACACCACCTGCTGCTTACTATGCTACCTAAAGTGGTAAACAGAGCTTTTGTGCAATTAATGCTCAATAATATCCGATTGATATCTAATTAATTGAATGTAATCGATATTTACTTGTATCAAATTAATTTAATATAGTTTATATTTAATTCACGGTCCCCTGGCGTCAGCCTGTCATCATGTATCATAAGATGGGGTTCATTTTTTGAGTATGAAGGACTAATACGGCCATGGGTGTCTCTATCAGTGGAGAGTGGTTTCGAATTCTCATTGATTCTATGTTCCAAGGTGTTTGTATTGTTGCATTGGTGTTTCAAAGGCATTGCTTGGTGAAAAAATTCGATCGAATTTAGTCAACTAATCCTGAATGTATTCTGATTTAAACCTAAACTATCCTCTTAGCTATCAGTAATATGCCTTGGTCACACGAGGACATGAAACGAGGACGAAATGAGATGATATCGAAACTTTATTATGCCACAGCTGAAGCATGGCGGTTCAAGTTTCGTTTGGCCGGTCACACGAGAGAAAAAAACTGTAACTGTAACTGATTTGTTACGCCTAATGTTTCGTCCAATGACAGCGCATTGCGATTAGCGTGCAAAACTGCTCATAATTTCCTGAAGGATACAAAAGCATGAAAATAAATTAAAGCAAGGTTTGGATTAGACTATTGCAATAAAGAGCTTAGTTTTGCCAGCCATGACTATTTTGAATATTACTTATTATTATGATTATTATCATATGTGTACTTTGAGTCCATTACGAATATAATAGAATAAATAATTCTTAATCTAAAAACCAAATGAAAATCATGCACTCGTTGTAAATGACCCTGACATTAGAGACCAGCCAAACAGGGCACAGAGAAAATAAACTAATTGATGAGCCTATGTCGTCCTATAGTCCACGCATATGTTAACATCTCAACCAACGAATTTTTAAAATCTAACATTGTTTGATCATGACGGAGCTGAAATAATCGCTGTGTTTGCTTAGCAACAAATTCGTTTGACTTGAAAAATTGTTTCGCTTACAGCTTCGTCAAATATTCGCCCTTGTGTAACCCGGTCTATATCCTTTTTGCTTCCTTTAAAACAAGAAGCCTGAGGATTACCAAATAGGGTGTGGTGAGCATTAAAAATGCTTGCAGGTAGAGTCCGGAACCACCAGGAAGTCATTCGATTATGAACGGATTGCTGTTTCATTCATGGGTCAAGTTTTATTTTCCGATGAATCTATGTTCAGAAGGCTCCCATTTTTTTAACTATTGTCTCCACGTTCCGAAAACTAACTTATCATAGGACAACACAAAGCTAGAGTGTTGCGATGTTCATTGCGAATAAATTTAAACAAAAAAATTATCGTAGTCTCATTTGTTATATATGCACAATAAAAGTAATAAGCAAGTCGACACAACCATGTGAACAAATCAAAAACCAAAAATTGCAATGATAATGAATTGACATCAATATGTGGATAGTAGGTAGGTATTTTCAACTGCGAATCAAAGTCTTTCACTGCACCATCAAAAAAATTGTGCGAAACTCTACTAAGTGTGTGCTTTGATGACAGTTTCTCTGTCAGAATATGTTGCCCAAAAGAATGAAATCTAGATGTTTCTGAAACATAGAGCGGTAACTGTCATACAATCCGCGCCAACATCTTGCTTAATTACCTGAACCTGTTTAAGATATTTGGTATTTTACTGCAATATAAGACTTGACTTACTCTCTAAATGTGGTATGCTGCGCTGCGTATAGAGTCCTACAATTAATACTATTTACTTTATTTCATAAATAATTTGATAAAGCTGCGTTCACACTATACCATTCTCGGTAATGCGATTATCGGGATGAATCGGGAGTTGCTCTCTTGATTATTTACAAGAGTTTACACTTGCGTTTTTTGTGCCCGATATCGCATAGCCTTGACAGGTGTCAAGACACCGCATTTTATTGATAATTACATAACATAACATCATTATTAATAATAATAATATGATATAGCTTATATTACCAGAGAATTCAAAGAATTATGCCATTTCTTCACTCATCAATAATAAGAAATAAATTACTAATAATAATAAATGATTGTAAGTATATTTAATTATAATAATAAATAAATGATAACAACTTGTTTCACTGCAAATAATTCTTATAATCATAGAGCTGGTAGTTGTTTATATTATATTGATAATAATTAGTACACTCACATTAATATTTTATTTGTAAACAAGGCTTGCAATTGATGAGGAAAACATTGAAAAATATTCTAAAATTAGTTAAATAATAATCATCAAGCAGCTGCAAGTTTCTTGAAAAGTATTAAATTGAAAAGCTGTGATATGGATGCTGATTGGCTAGACAGGCCGATAATTGTACAGAGCTCCATCACTGCACGATGAAAAAAAAATCTGTTACTGATTGTGAAATCGTTAGGATTGCACTGTTCACACTTGCGAACCGATTTCAGGCTCCGCCCACTCGTACGAGAATTGCATGGTGTGAACGTAGCTTAACATAATTTTTTATAAAGGTATTTTGGCAAACCATGTTCCCTGCCTAACACCTTCCATTCGTTGCTGGGGCCCATTTAACAAGCCGAAATAAAGTTTAGTATAACTAGCATTCAGCATTCCCTTCAACATCTCACCATTTTTAGCTCAATTTTTAACTATTTCTACTTTCACTTTAAACCTTCAAACAATACAAAAACAAAACAATATTTTTCCATGTACAGAAACTGAAACGTCTGAAATAC
The DNA here is from genome assembly GCA_945261195.1 of Cryptosula pallasiana. NCBI lineage: Eukaryota > Metazoa > Bryozoa > Gymnolaemata > Cheilostomatida > Cryptosulidae > Cryptosula > Cryptosula pallasiana. The sequence goes on from OX183132.1 coordinate 12,916,859, forward strand.
TTTTTATGGCTTAAGATTATTGAAATATTTATTGACTATTGCATTGTGGCAAAATATTTTAATCGAATTTAAAAACTAAAGAAAAATTGGGTAGTTTGATGCAAAAACCATGGCAACCACCTCGTGCACAAGGACTCTCGTATCACCGGTATCTGTATGGCTATTGTTCTGGTCACTATAATTATTACTTTTTCTTAGGAGAGTTTAGCTCAGGTCTGCTTATTAGATGTTTTTTAAAGTTATTAGGCAAGCTACTGAGAAAACTCTGGTTCAAGTACATGCTTTTTCAAAGTTATAAAATTTTGCTGTGTCACAACTACTCCACTTTCAGCAAATCTCTTCAAAACCCCATTTGACTCATTAGCGGCACAATAATAACCCAGAAGCCAGTCACTTACCATGAAAACAGTCCCTTATTATTATCATCACTTATCATGACATGATTTTCATGTGAGGGTACGCAGCATTAGTTATTCTACACATTCAACATGTCTTCTCAGCAACAAAATCAAAAGACTTGCAAAGAATAATTAGCCAACCAAGGACAAGGTGCGACCAGTCATGGACTATCGTGAGCTGAACACGTTTGTCGAGCGTCACACTAGTGATGATAAGGTCGGCGTGTGTGGCGAGAAGATTAGGAAGTGGAGACAGCTGCGTGGTGGTCTTCGGGTGGTAGACCTGAAGTCAGCATACTTGCAGATCCACATTTCTAAAGATCTGTGGAAGTATCAGGTCGTGAAGTATAAGGGTGTGCATTACGCCTTGACTCGATTAGGTTTTGGTTTGTCGTGTGCACCCAGGATTATGACCTCAATTCTGGGTAAGGTGCTGTCTTTGGATGATCGAATTCATTGGGCAACAGATCACTATGTTGACGACATAGTGGTTCAAGAATCTGTTGCAAGCGCTGAAGAAGTGTGTGAGCATCTTACCAAATACGGGCTCGAGACTAAGGAGCCGGAAGACCTTGATGGAGGTCGTCTACTGGGAGTTGCCCTAAGGCGTGACAGTCAAGGGGAGCTCCAGATGATGAGGGCTACTGCACTATCGGAACTCAGTGTGCAGCCATAAATATTAACAAAGCGAGATCTGTTCTCCTTGTGTGGCCGATTGGTCGGTCACTATCCAGTGGCAGGGTGGTTGCGTTTGCACTGTAGCTTCTTGAAGCGTCTGGGTTGTGGCGGCAGCTGAGATGCCCCTGTCGGGGAGACAGTTGGCAGGCTGGCTGCTGAGCTTCTCGCTAGAGCTCAACTCGAGGACCCCGTACAAGGATGTTGGAATGTGGATTCCAGTGGGGTGGTAACAGTTTGGACCAATGCCAGCTCTATGGGGATAGGTGTGGTCCTCGATGTGTGTGGCAAGGTTGTCGAGGATGCATCATGGCTGCGAAAAGAGTCAGACCATTCGCACATAAATGTTGCGGAGCTGGAGGCTGTGGCAAGAGGTGTGAATCTGGCGATTGTGTGGGGCTTTAGAGCTTTCACGCTAGCCATTGACTCTTTTACAGTCGTTAACTGGATGGGCAACACGGTAGACGCGCGCAGCCGTGTCAAGACGAAGAGTGCTGCGGAATGCTTGTAAAGCGTCGTCTGGGGATGATTCGTGACACAATCACCGAGTTTGGACTTGATATAAAAGTTCGCTTTGTGCTCTCGGCCGAAAACAAAGCCAATTGCATGACCAGGGTGACCAAGGCATGGCTGGGTTACCGGGGTGCTAACAGCACCGAAGCACAAGTGAGTGCGGCACTTTCCACAGGGGAGAGTGTAGAAGATGCCATTTGGGCAGCGCATTTGCCCCACCATTTGGGCATCGACGGGACGCTGTATCTTGCTCGGCAGATACGTAGTGATCTGTCGAGGGATCAAGTGAAGCGCGAGGTGGCTGGATGTGAGGCATGCCAGCAGGTTGACCCTGCTCTAAGGTCAGAGAACCTTGTCCCAACAGGAAGTCTGTCGGTTGAGGGAAACTGGCGCAGGGTTGCAATCGATGTCACACATTTTGGTGGCAGACTGTTTCTGTCGATGGTTGACTGTGGTCCGTCGCGATTTGCTATATGGCGACGCCTGCAGACAGAGTCTGCGGAAAATATTGTCGCTCAATTGCGCAGTGTGGTGATTGAGCGAGGGCCATGTGACGAGTTGCTTATGGACAACTCAATGGCGTTTAGGTCAGCATCTGTTGAGGAGTTCGCTGACGAGTGGGGAATTCCCCTCAGATTCCGAGCTGCTTACGCCCCGAGTGGCAACGGTATCATGGAAAGGAACCACAGGACAATCAAGAGGATTGCGGAGAGAGGGGGAATATCCCCTGAGCAGGCTACATTTTGGTATAATGTAACGTCAAGGAAAAATGCCGATGAGGGATCAGTCCCCTCTAACGTTCTCTTTCGGTACCCATGGCGGGTACCTTTTGATGTCAACGCCCCTGAGGCGTATGTCTGTGGCGACAGTGTGTTCGCTGTTGGTGATGAGGTATGGATAAAGCCATCTACACCCTCATGCACCAAACAGTGGGCCCTCGGCAAAATTTCTGGGGTCGTGTCTAGTCACACAGTGTGTGTGAACGGTGTGCCACGGCACGTAAGGGACGTTAGGAAGCGTCGACATAGTGGGAGCAGGTACCATGCTCCACCAGTCAGCAGAGGTCACCGGGAAGCCATGACGGCTGGTGACAACGTTGGGCGTGCTCCTCTTGGGGGTTTTTGGGAGGCCCGACGTGTGTGCCGCTCGAGGCACACCAGCCTGAATATTTGGGGCTGCAACACTTTGAAGCAGGGCGTCCTGCTACTGACGCTGGTCAGGACATGGGTGAGGTGAATCAGGTCCTGCCTGCTGGCGATGCTGGCCAGCCCCTGGGTGGAACAGAGCGAGCTGCAGACGCAGTAGAGGAGCTCGAGGCCACTGTAGATGAAAATGTGGCCGTGGCGGATGAGCCGCCGGCACTTCTTAGACGGTCGCAGCGGGAGCGGAGACGGCCTGCTTACTTGTCAGAGTATGTGGAATGACCTAGGGAATTCGTGTGCAGCTTTGTGAGAAGCTGGGGCAGATGTGGTACATTTGGGTACTTGTACTTGCTCTTAAGGGCGGAGCCTGCGTGCGCAGGCGGGTCAAGGTCGAGACTGCTGGGTAGAAAATTGATCATTACCGCTGTGGCTTTTGCACTGTCAAAGTCGTGTTTTGAGCTCGCTCGCGAATAATATTTACTCTTGCTTGTGAAATACCCTCTTGTAGTCTTGCGTTTGGAACAAGACGTGTGGTTCGTTGGGCAAACCGTAGGTGGTGTTGGCTGCAACTAAGGGGTGTAGGAGGTTGCAGGGCAGCTTGGAGCTGCGTTATCAAGCAGCGTGGAGCTGCGTTACTATTATTTATTACGTCTCTATACGTAGATACTGTTAGTAAGCATCCATTATCCGTAATTTAACATAACAATATATATATTATTATATTATTATTATTATTTATTAATTAATTTTGAAAATATATTTATTTATTATTTATTTATTAATTATAATAATAATAATAATTATAATAAATAAATAATAACACCACTGTCTGTCTGTGTTTGTAGTTCACCTCCATAACCTCATGGAAAATGCAAGCCCAGATTAAAATATTAAAGAGGGAAGCATGTAGTTATATGCAAACGAAAGTTTTGTGCAAAACAATGCTAATTAAACTACAATAATACTCAACTGACCAGCAAGTTGTTCAAAACGCAGACATCTCCAATTTTCCAAAGACAGATTTGATAGCCTGTGAGTGTAATATTTTTTCAGAACGCCCGATCACACCATCAACAAAATATATTTATCCGTTTAGCAAGCTTACGGACGCAGTATTTCTACGTCCATGAGCAGCACACTTGCAGTACTGAGTTCTGAGGCGTTTCCTTTTACATTATTAGCCGATCCATTACAAATTAATGTGTTGGTTTTTATTTTAAAAGGGTCTGGTTCATTTTCGACTGGCTAAGAGAAATCATTTTTACTTAAGCAAGCTTCAACGGCGCGTTAATCTGACGTGTTGTGTTATTTACCATTTGGCATCAGCTCAAAAAATTCTAACAATTATTTCAGAGGCGGCTTGACTAGATTATTTTTTGGCAAAGCTTGTTCGTTGTGGATATACAAAATAATTTATTATTTATTATTTATTAAATTGTTATAATTATTTATTTAATTCATTTACTATTATTATTAGTCATCATCATTTATTATTATTATTATTGTTATTAGTCATCATCATTATTATTATTATGATTATTGTTATTAATTATTATTATTTTATTATTATTATTTTATTATTATTATTATTTATTATTGTTGTTGTTTGTTATCGTTATTATTATTATTATAATTATTATTATTATTATTATCATCATTTTTATCATTGTTAAAATGACTTATTATAATTATGGTAATAATAATTACCATTATCATCATTATCTGTAATTTTTACATGATTCATGCAGCAGTCTTTGATTTTTCCCAAGCCTGTAACAAAGTTGACCTAACTAACTTACTCATTAATTAATAAGATGCTAGCTTTCCTCTCTCATCTGGTGATTGTACATTGGACACATGGCTTCCTAAGCGATATTAGGATCCAGAGCGTGGCTATACTGAGAAATCATTCAAAACCTCTACCAGTTATATTGGGAGTGCCTCGGGAATCTTTCCTTGGTCCTCTGCTGTTCCTGGTCTTTATTAATGATATAGCTAACTCTTTAGACTCCTCCTCTAAAAGGCTATTTGCTGACGATGCTCTGGCCTACATCGTGGTGAACAACCTTGAAGATCATGATAAATTCCAGCAAGAATTCAGCACTTTGTCAAAATGGGCTAAACAAAATAATATGCAATTCAATGTCGCTAAGTGTCAAACTGTAGTTTTTAGTAAAAAACCTAATGTCGAGGCAAAACATACACATTGGACAACACACCATTAATCCAAGTATCAAAGTTTAAATACACTAGTGTCAATATATGCAACAATTTTCACTGGGATTCACACGTAGACATAGTGCCAGTAAGGCCTCCCAAAAACTTGAAATCATCAAGAGAGCCCTCCATGACGCTCCTATAAAAGTGAGACTTGTGGCATACCTCTCCATTTGTTTGTCAGTCCTGGGCTATGCTTCAGAGGCTTGGGATCCCACTTGGTGAAGCATGTAGAACAGTTGGAGAGAGTGCAGAGGCAGGCGATCCGATTCATATGTGGTCTAAGAGGAGTCGTTAGTGTCACAAAAGCTAGTGGCTCTCGGATTGCCCTCATTAGAAGAGAGATGGAGGGATGCCTGTCACAAATTGTTTGGTAAAGTTGTCGGCGACAAACATTCTTTTCTTTGGGCTTAATTTGAAAACCACCAGAATTATAGATCTTATAGATCAGTGGTCAAGTCAGTGCCTCCGGTGTAAGTTTGCAATACCAGTTTCATGCACCAAAGCTTTTTTTGTCGCACTTCCTGGCAGTTGAGAGCTCAGTCCAAAAGATAGTGGTGCTGGGTGTCAAGCTTTTCTTCGTTCATTTACGATCTTAGTTTTGATAACTAACATGACGTCTTTCCCCTTCCCCCCACCCAGGGGTCTAGGAGATCTAGACAAACATAACATAACGGAGCGATTAGTGTAAGTCTTGGTTGCTGATGTTTGTAATTTTTTCATATCATCAATAATTTTTATGGCAAACATGATAGAATTTTTTCATCCGAAGTTAAGCAAGTATACTACTATACCACACAACATTAAACATTTAAAATAAAAGTAAATAGTAATAATGAGAAAAAAAAAGACATTGCCTGGATGATGGTGATGATGAGATGATGATGACACGTGTTTTGTGTGTATTAGTTGTTGTTAATTAATATGATAGTTTGTTGTTATAATAATAATTATTGTTATTTACTCTATGAATGGTCGGTCGCTAGATCTTTGGATGATCATAAAAAAATTGGAGATTTGAATCAGTCATCGACTAGTTAATTTTAAATCAGAATGGAATATATTTAAATCAAATCTCTCTCAGCACTTTTGTAAAGTTTATGATTTAGATAAAAAAAAATAGATTTCAAGGAAGTAGTGGTAGTAGTGCAGTAACAGTGGTGTTACAAAGAACTGGATTGCCCTGATTTTTTATTGTCCTTCGGTATAAAAAGGTTTCTTTGTATTTCTAGTGATCCTATGCACTATTTCCATATACCAAAATGAACAGGAAAACCTTCCCTCTGTAATTCAAATGTGAATGACTCATTATCTGTGATAGGTACATTAGAATGATATATCATATGTCAGAAAACAACATTTTTATTAGTATTTTTAGCGTAAGCATTAGAGGTTATTTTCTCCTCTTCTGTTTAAAATTTTTTTAACAATTCATATGGGTGGGGGTTGTCCTGAAAAGGGTCGTTGGTATTTTTGGTTGACATCAATATTTTGTGGGCATGCCTTTGGCTTCGATTATAGCTTTGCACATGCGAGGCTTACAATATGGAACCAAGCTTTAATAACTTTCTCAATCAGCTTGACTTTGGTTGTAGGCTTGTTCTTACTGATTATGAGGTTTATTTGATGTCATAAGTTTTCTTATGAGATTGGTGAGTGGGCTGGCCAATTCAATACGGTCACTTTTTGCTGTCTACACCATTTTACACCTTCTTTGCAGTATGACGTGGTGAATTGTCCCGCTAAAATATCCACTCATCAACTGTACCAAACATCTCTTGAGCAGATGAAAAAAGCTTGGTCTCCAACACATGAATGTATCATTTATCATGTATCATTCCTCCACAGACGTGAACACATTCATACCCCTTTGAGAAACAGTCACATATCATCACAGATGTTGGATATGTTGCAGATGGAAGGAAGGATTAGGTTTTGTGCTCTTCTCTTGTCCTGCGTCTGACATGGGTTTGGCTACAATGATTTTGTACGGTGAAATTTGATTCGTCGCTGAAGATAACCTTGGGCCATAGCTCTATTGTGTGCTGCTTGTGAATCTTTGCCCATACTAAACGCTTTTTGCTTCTGCTCTGTGAAAAAAAGTTTTTTCCTAGGTTTACAGCCCTGTTAACCATTTTTCAACAATTTTTCCCACTCCTGATGGGCAGATTGCTCTCCCAGTTGACTCTCAGTTCTCTGCACAGTTCAACACTATTCAAACGGCTATTCTGTTGACTGAGTTGCACCAGCTCTGCTCCAGGAGTAGTCTTCTTATTTCTTCCACTCACTGTTCTTTTCTTGAGGTGTCCTTGCTGTTTGAACCTCTATGGTATTGAGAACTATTGTTTTTGCCACTGCTGTCTCTTTGGATATTTGTCTTTAAGACTTTCCTTGCTGGTGAGGATATATGATGATTGATCTTTTGGTTTCGAATAGATGACGTGGCATGGTTTCGTGCAGAAACTGGTATAAAATTGGGGACTAAGAGCTTATCTTTTTATAGCCTGTAGGAGACTTTTGTTCTGCTGCTAAACCCATTAAGATGTTGCACATATAAAGTCAAACACAATAAAGTTGAAAATATATGGTTTATATACTATGGGAGCATCATTGATTGAACGTAAAATTTTGGTGGCACTGATGAGATTGTCCAAATTTTACGATGTTGCTCAATAGTGACCAGGGCTCCTAAATTTGATTTCTTTAGGCTTAACATGATACCATCAGAAACTAGAGGAAACAAGCTTTAATTTAATATCTATTGTGCTTTGTTTAAATGATTTCATCAGCTTCTAACGATGCCGCAGAAATAAGGTATTCAAATCATGTACATAGTGCATTAATAGCAGAGGTGGTCCGTTTATTTGTAACACCACTGTATTAATTATTATCCATTTGTGACTCATTGTTGATGGTAGATCAACTTACCTACTACTACTTGTCGAACTATCTTCAATTTCAAATGATGGCTATGAAGATGTGGCAATCTCACAGATTCGTTTAACGTTTCTGGGTCAACAACTGGAGACAACTATATATGGGGCACATGACCCTCACCTGCCACAGAGTGACCTGAGAATTGCGGACTGCTGGGTGGGAGTCGGTTCCACAGTTTGGCGGTCCTAATGACGAAGCTGTTCATATGGTGGTATGTGGTACAGCGTCCAGTGCGTCCTGGTGTAGCCTGCGGTAGAAATCATAGGTGTGAGGTATTCTGAGATCTTGGTCACAAACTCACTGAAGTGCATGGCTCTTAAGAGGTCAAGATATCTGTGCTCCCTGCGATCACACAGCTGGGCTCAGCGCACGGTGTCTATGAGAGCACCCACACTTGTTGTCCTATTTGTTCTCTTCAGTTTGTTTAAACATCTGGTGCTTCGTTGCTGGATATTCTTCAGCTCCTTACTCTGGGTACTATTGAGAATACTATTCCATGCAGCACTGGCCTATTCTACAACAGGTCAAACTAGTTGCTTGTGGGCTTTTTCTCTGAACTGGGACAAAGATCACGGAATAGTTTTGCTGACAAAACCGAGCCTACTGGATGCTCTTCTGCAGATTTATAATCTATTAATGTTCCATCCTAGTTAGCTTTTGACAGTTGAGTGCAATAGATAACCAGGCTGCACCAAGTGGTGTATGAAGAAATTGCCACAAAGGCTAGAATAAAAGGCTATCGAATATTACTAAGTTATTAAGGCTTGGATAAAACTTAAAGACATCAAATATTATCGCCAATAACAGGTGATGCATATTTCAATTTACATGCAATTTTCATCAGTATTTTAGAACATCTAAAATGCTGTTGCTATGCCTGCTTTTATTTTATTTTTTATTCTTCCACTGGGGACAGACCACATCTCCTCAAAAACAGTTTTGGATCAAGCCATAAATCATTTGGCGTTGAAAAATTCAGGTACGGACAATATACAATTTAAAAAAGAAGCATGTAGAACATTTCAAATCACAGCAATTCAAGCATAGAAAAAAGTTCCACAACCAGTGTTACAAGGTAAATAAAATTAGAACGTAATTGACTAAAATTGACAAAACTTTGTATGGTGATGTTTTTTGTCTACCAATTGGTGTTTTTTTGATCAAAAAACATTCTTAGTTTTAGATGAAAATCAATTTTTCAGCTTAAGATAGCTTCCTGTTTGAGAACAGAGTGATCTATCCAGATAAAATTTTTAACGGAAGTGGAATCATGCTAGTAAACGATCCCCACGGCTTTTTCGGAAGAGTAGCCAGTTTAACGGCGAACATGGGTATAGGATGCTGCTCACACAAGTTTCAAGCTTATGAGACCGTCTTTAGGGTTGCCCTTGAGGCACAGCTCAAACAAACAAGAATGTATCGATGCACCATGTTGGACTTCAAAGCAATTGCATGCAATGGTTTTAAATTTTCAAATTTGTAATTTTTTGTAAATTTACTGAAAACAGCAATTTTTAATGCGTTTCTGGAGTAAAATGAATCAAGTCAGAAACGAATCAAAATGTTTTTTTGTGCAGTTATTGATTTTATCTTTCAAAAGTTTGAGCTTCGAAACTTACCTAATGAGCGGCAAAACCGCTATTCCATTTTTAAAAAAAACACTTCAAAATTAAAATATGGCCGTACTCTAGAACCAATTTTTGCTCCAAAGCGATCCCTGGCGAGTCATTTTAAGTAAACGTTCACTTCATGCTACGCTTCAAATACAAATACACACTTCAGAACCCGTGAAGCCAGATGATCTTTGTTAATAGCTAATGAAAAGCCTAAATTTTTGAGAGAAATGGAGTTTATTCAGGTGGGTAGAGGAATAAATGGTACCAACGTTTCAAAATTTTTGAGCTGCACTTCGTAAAATAAAAGGACTACGTATTTCTTTGTATGTAGGCCAAGCAAACTGCCATTTCTCAACAACTACTGCTCCGAGGCTCCTGAATTAGCTCGACTCTGTGAACTGAAGCTGTCAGGTTCTCGTTCGATCATGAGGTGTGAAAACCGTGCAAATAACTAATTATTAACAATTTATGGTTTGCAACATTTGAAGTGTTTTCACTGCACCGGACGAGGAAAAAATGGTGGTGAAGTAGGTCAAGTGTTTGGTTGCTTTACGCGAGATATTGAATTCATTTCTCACATAGACAAACGCATTTTTGTATCTTCGTCTCTAAAATAGCTTTCTTTAGTTGTAAATTCAAATCTCCATCTAGTGTTATTTTGGTGATTTGCAAATATTTTCTCCAAATCACAGATTTTAGCTAAATCAAGACATTGAGTCCCAAAAAGCGGGTTTTGTGACTTGAATCGGGAATTGGAACGAACATAGACAGGGATGGATGTATAAATAGCTGAAATAAATGTAGAGACCTCCTGGAAGGAATGCCGACACACCAGTAATGAAAATGGACTATTATAAAGAGGAAAATTTTGATATTCATTCTTGGAATTGTCGGTATTCGTTCCCAGTGGCATAAAATGTCATTTCAACCTTTACTCCAGGAATTACTAATTACAAATGGCCCACAGTGATTTCAATATTATTGTTGTTATCCATACAGTGAATTGGCATAAGCCAACTATTTGTGTAACGAGAAGTTATTAATTTACGGTTTTGAAAAAGTCTTTGTTGTTATTTTTTTATTATATTGTTTTATGATGAGGAAATTATTCAGATGAAAGGTAGAGTTTAGCTGGGGGTGGAGTTAGATAAGGCTATAGCGGTTCGATTAATTTGGATATAACGGGCAATACTTCTACTGGTACTGCATATTAGAAATATTGTAGTTGTTGTCACATGACAATAGTACTAAGTCAAACAGCAGTATAATATATATAGTGGTTTGTGAAATAGTTGAGCTCACTGCTCATTGAAAATAACTGGAAGGATTCATTGATAGCCTACTTAGCTGTGTCTAAAAATGGGCTTTATGAACAAATACCGGCCTTTGTGGCTACGAGTTTCATGCAATAAAACTGTAAGTAACACTTCTAAAAACTTATGATCTGTCTTGTTGTAATATATGAGCTAGTCTTTTACCAGCAGATTCTAAATCCTAAGTTATTTTTAATATCATGACAGAAATTCTAAAAGCGTTTTATATGAGCATCTTTGGCAAAAAGAAATAAAAAATATCAAAGCAACTCACAGAACAACATGTAATAACAGGACATATGTGCGTTTGCAATAATTTAGAATAATGTGTCACACATCCAAGTTTCACATGCAATCTCTCACCTTTGTTCATATTATTTGTTTTGTAGCATTTCAAAACGGAGGTACTGGACCTTCAGCGATGATTATCAGTCCCTACATTCATCGGCGTATGTACTTCCATTAATGGGTTCGCAGTTTATATTTTTCCTTGACGATCATGTTGAATTACAGTATTTTAGTTAGTTATTCACAAATTTTTCATTAAGTTAATGTAGTGGGTTTGATCTTGCAGTGGGCTAATGTACTAACATGTGGAAATCAGCTTACAAATAATAAATTGAACTATGGTCTTCTCAATCAATGATTGTGTATGAAATAGACAATAATATTCTATAAATGTATCAATTTTAGTTGGAATTGAATTTAATTTTTGGAAGCAGTTTCAAATGTCACAGTTGCTGTAAGAAATGGGATTTGTTGAAAAAAAACTGACAAGCACGCGCTATATTCAATAACGTGTTTAATAAACAAAACAATACAATTTATTTTTATCTATTATTTGGCAAAGTTAAAATAATTTCTTATTATTGTGTTTCTCACATCAGCTGTGAACATAAACGACTTAATTTTTACTTTCACTGTCTTATTTCAATAGTTTTTGTTAGCTTATCAATTTTGTTTGATCTTTCTAGAGTTATTTTGTCATATGAGAAGACAACTCCGATGTATGTGCTCTAGCACTGCTGGGAAACAGCTTAGTCTTAGCGATATCCGGTCTCAGCTGAGTAAGTTTAAGGGTGGGGAGATAACTCTCACATCCGCTGGTAATGATGACAATATGGCTGTTATAAATGTATCACACCCTCAGAGAAAGAACGCCTTTACTGGTGAGCGGATGAGTAGCGCTGTTTCATCGTCTGATCATTCCATAATTTTTAATGTTGTGTTTTTCTTACTCAATGTATTTCCGGGCAGCGTTTGCTGACTCAAATGATGGGTACTGGCACATACGTTATACTTGTGTTACATCGTGTTGCAGGCAGCATGTGCGTGTCACTCTATGACATCATCCATGAACTGGCCAATGACAGCACACTTAAAGCAGTCATTATACGAGGTCTAAATGGTAAGTTTATTTATGACTCTGGTTTACTCTCAACCAGCAAACAGTATCCCCAGTCACTTACGTCTTTGTAATGAGATTTCAGCTGGACTCGTCTAAAATGTAGAGCAGAAACATAGCAGCTCTACAGTCAGTCTTTCCAGCTCTGAATGTTTATGTTTAACCAGGTATGTTTTACCAGGTATGTTTTGTTCCGGTGCTGACCTGACCATGGCTAAACAAATAGCAGATCCAATCAACGGAGAGAGATTTAGTCATTTCATGCAGACGACACTGAGTAATATGAGAAACCTTCCATTTCCTTCCTACGCCTTGCTGCAAGGTAATAGTTGAACTAGCTGGCTATCATAGCTGTACTGGCTAGTTATTATAGCTCTACTAGATAGCTATCATAGCTCTGCTATAGCTATCATAGCTGTACTAGCTAGCTATTATAGCTCTACTAGCTAGGTATCATAGCTATGCTAGCTAGCTATCATAGCTATACTAGCTAGGTATCATAGCTGTGCTCGCTAGCTCTTGTTCTGCTGTTTTCCCTAGTTTTGATGTTGCAAGCTGAAGTCTGAATTCATTCCTGCTACTATTGCCTGAAAAATACTTTGGTTGTTGGAAACAATGTTATTCCATTTAATAACATTCTTTGTATGAACTCAGTTATTTTGTTGTATCTTCATTTAACCAGCATCGTTCAGCTCGTACCGCTGGAAAGGTTTCATCAAATCAAATATTGTTTGTAAATGTTTGAGTTGTCTTTTCTTCCATTCTGTTTACTTTCTACACCAACAACATTAAGATTTTGAAAGGTGGGAAATTTTGTGCAGGATTTCAAATTTTCAATTTTTTTTCACAAATAAATTACAACTAGCGATTTGATATGAATGTAGAATATTACTTATATCGCCACACAAAAAAGGTAACTACACCTGTCATATTGTCCTCTGTATGCTACAGGAAATGTGCTTGGCGGTGCCGCAGAGTTAGTCGCAGCCTGTGATCAAGCTATTGCAACCCCCGACACAAATCTCTACTTCGTACAGGTTAGTGACCCGGATATTGCCCCTGTGCTATTGTTTACTTACTGTTTCCCTGGCGATATGTGCTTACCATCAAATGATGGACGCTTGATCTTTCCCATTCAGGGAAGAATGGGGATAGTGCCAGGTTGGGCAGGTGCTACTCACCTTGTCGGCAAGGTTGGCTACAACAGAGCCCTCAATATGCTACTCTCTAGTCAAGCTGTGAGCTCAGGCTATGCCAAATCAATAGGACTTATAGACCATGTGATTGAGTCAGTGGGAGACAACTCCACATTATCAGATAGTGAGCTGTTATGTCAAGGTGTGGAGGTCATTGACTCTTGTATAGGTCATTTACCTGTAGAGGTCGTGCGAGCAATGAAGTCTGTTACCCTCAATGCTAGCAGGCTCTCTTATAAGCACTCTATCTCTAATGAACTCAAAGTATTCAAGTCACTCTGGGGAGCACAGGCTAATATGCGTGCCTTGGAGTCAAACCTTAAACATGTCAAATGATTTTTAGTTAATTTCTCGTTTTATTGTTAATATAATTTTTTTGTATAAAAAATACCTTCACATTTTCACGAAATGCTCCAAGCATTTAAATTTTGTTATATGCTAAATTATACAATTAATATTATAAATAGTTACTTTGTTTTTTAGAGTGTAGATGTCTTTGTGTTTTTAATCTCACATTGTTGGCCACTTGCCAGCTAACAAAATTCTTTGCTCAAAATATACAAAGGAGATGCAGTTGTCTCCACTTATATTTACAACCTAGCTATGAACTTGTATTTAGAACAATTCATTAAAATTGAGGGTTGCCTGATCTATAAAATAATTCAGATAATCATAAAATATTTCAACTTATAGGGACATAAAACATGCATAGGTTAGGAAAAGATATATAAGTAAATAATGTCAATATAAAATATCTAACGTCAACTTTTACATTCAATAGTCTTCGAATCCTCAAGATCATGGGGTTGGTGAACATTAGTAACGTACTGTTGTAGTAAAAATCTTGTAACAACCAAGGCTACAGGCATTAGAATAGTAAACACAACGAGACAGTACATGATAACCATTGCTCCACAAGTTTCAATTAATGCAGTCACTGTTGGGGGGAGTATTAGAAGTCCCGCACACCTGGCTACCATTGTCATTGTCAGAATTCCTGTTTTGTCTTCAACATAAACAAAAATACATGCAAAATAGAATCAGTTTGTTATTGAATACTTATTCACTGTTATGAATAGAAAATAATTATTATCATAGAAACATCTGTGAGTATTTAGCTAGCAATTTAACTTTATGCATTAATAGCCTTTTCTAACGATATATTATAATTGATTTACTCTTGGATTGAAATTTAAAAGCAGATAGGTTTTTTATTACTGCTTGGAGGTTATAAAAATAAACTTCGTTTAATATTTGTTGCTTTCCAAAATTGATTTTGATAATAAACTAACAGTAATAAATATCATTTTAATTAAGCTTTAACATTGATAATTATGGTGAAACTTTTAATATTAAACAGTTTTTATTAGAATAAAGAAATTAGCAGTTTTACCTGGCAAGTCTTTAGTCATCCAGGTCACCAAAGCACCATTTATAGTAGCGAATGAGAGGCCTAGCATTATATTAAATCCCCACAGAGCTATTTCATACTTGCCAGACAGCATTACCAAGGCGACAGCAGACACTACTGCCAAAAACATATCTACCAGCAGCATCGTAAAAGGTGACATTAATCTAGCCATCCATATTCCTGAAACGTAAAAGATTATTTTAAGCTGTTGACTGATAATATTCAAGATTAATCGTTCCGTTAATTACTTACTGAAGATTAATCTCAATTTTTTTTAAAAGAATTTATTTGCAGAAGGTCTTCAACTTGTGAAGATGGAAATTAATTGACATTCAAGAATTGGGCTGCTTTTTGAAAGAATAATAATGAATATATACAAAGGTGTTGGTGTTTTTCTTTACCAAGCCATTAATTGTGTCAACCTTTTTTTATTTTACAGTATAAACATGTTTCATATAAAATATTATTATTCTATACATACGCACCATTTAGGCGTCCAATACACATGGATGCCCAGAAAGTAGAAGTTAGATAAACTCCTTGAGCTTTGGGTAGATGCAGCGGTCCTAGGACAGCAAACAAGGTCAGCAGGTCATTGTAAGTGTCCAGTACACCGAAGTACAGCAGGCAGGTAAAGAACATAGAAGATATCACTGCTATTAGCAGAGCTGTCTGCTGCGTGTTGTTTTGTACTTGAGCGATTGAATCGTCTTTTTTATTTCTTACTGGTTTTTGGCTTGTTAGAAATAAGGCTATAAAAAGTAGGGCAGGTAATGCTGATAAACTCGCCTGCAGGAGGTAATAAACCTCTACATGTGAAGTAGAGTTTGAGCGGGAAACTGATTCGTATTGTGCCATTTGAGTGAAGGTTCGGTTTGATGAGAAGCCATTCTTGTCAGATGTTCTAAATTGAAATAAGAGATTATATCATAATATTTATAATGTGTTTGCATGGTAGCATAAAAAGTTGTCAAATCAGACTGCATTCGTGTGTGAATTCTAAAAATATCAATAATAAACTTTGGAGTGTTATGCAACATTTGGTGCAAAGAGAGTGGGCACAACTCCAGACAGGGATACACGTCATTCATCGGAGTTTGAGTAAACAAAAAAGTTTCTTGTCATTAATTTAAAAGATCTTAAGTCTGATTGAGCAAATAAAAATCTCGTTAAAACATAAAAACTTAGAGTAGATGTTTCTTTGGGAGCAGATTTCCATTTTCATTTTCCGATTTTTCAAAAACAATTAAAAGAAAATTACTCCTATACTAATCAAATTATAAAACCAAACCAAAATAATATAAATATTTCATTGATTAGCTCACCAAGTTTGCGAAAGAGATTTGCAGTCTTAATAATAACAAAACTTTGTGATATCAGCAGGACTCACCCAATAGGACGCTCCCCAGGTAGAACTACATGATTGTCCATAGCCTGAGCAGCTGCTTGAGAAAGGAAGGGGCGTGCTATGAACGGCCCGATGACACTACCAATTGATGCGCCTAAATAAATGCACTGGAAGAACATTCCACTCCTGATTGTCCCACCTATCTGCAGGCACATCGACATCACTCCTGCAAATCATGTGATGTTACATATACATCTGTTTTGACTGTTCCATTAATATTTTTTTTAATAATTTTTCATAACAGAAATGAGAAACGCCACAAAACTATTTATCGATAGAGTTACATGAAAGCTAAAAAAATATGATTGAAATTTATCATTACACACCTGTTTAAAAGTTTGTGCTCACTTTCTTAGCTAAAGCAGTTTGCTTACAATTTAAAGCTGAAAGAAGTGTTGGGAGGGGTTGGCAACCCACCCCACCTCTACCTACCTAGCCCAGTGATAGTAAGCGTGAACCCTTGACCAAAGAACATAAAGCTCATCATTACTAAACTGGGAAACTGTGCAACCAATGCAGAACAAACGGCTTGTATCAGCAGAAACTCAGCAATTACTAGCTCTGTATTGTATCTGCAATATAATATGGGTTATGGTTACCCGCCTTATACAAATTATTACAAACTTTCATAGCACTAAAGCTAATACATTTTCAATCATTTTTTGGTAGTTTTTATTGGACGCTTTTCTAAACGAGTTTAACTACTAAAAGTGACAACAGTTGAAACCATTTTTTTAATGAACAATAGGAACTGTTTTGGCTTTATTGAAGTACGCAGTGTTTAATATACCTCAGTAATATAGCCTTCGCTGGCACACAGCCAACAAGAAAGCCAACAGACTGAGAGACAAAGATCCAGGCAGACTGTGTCAACGAAATTGAGGCTATGCTTGTAAGGTCAAGGAGAGTTGGACCTATTCCATTCATGCACAATCCCTGCAATCGATCCAGTAAATAATTTATTTTATGCAAACTTGTAATTCTGACATTATCATATGGATTGTGGGTAATACACAGCCATCAGCACAAACTATGTAACGCACACAGTGAAAACAAGAGCTATATAATGTTGCGCCAGTGCCAAAAAGTTTTTCCAGTGACCTAAATTATCATTAATTCAAAAACTTTTGAGTCAAAAACAAACCTTGAAACTAATTAATTTATAGCGTTGCATAATTTTAGATTAATTCCCAAAAAACTTATGTGAGAGAGAAGATCAAATGAAAATAATATTTGGCGTTTATGTTTTCCGATATACAACCGCGATTAACTTTTGATAGTTTGATTTTCAATCAATCTCAAACCAAACGGTTTAATTTAAAACCTTCACAATTAGATATGACTACTCACTCTGGCAACAAAAGCAAGAACACATACTGAGAGCTCTAATACCGCCCTTATAGTCAAAGCTTCACTGTCCACTGAGCGTGAGTTGTCTACTTCCGACGAATCCTCTGTGTTACTGGAGTTGTCTTCTCTTGTTGATACAGAGTTGTACTTCGTAAGCGAGCTCTCTCCCTAATAAATATTTAATGGATGCCTACCCAATAATCGATTTTGACGCAAAATATTTTTTGCTGTAATATATATAGATTCAATAATAATTTAATTATTTATTCGCACGAAAGTTACTCACCAAAATGGAAGTTTTGTCATGGCCACTAGTAGATGCCATGCTAATGTCTAACCTTTCACAGAAGTTAATACATGTAGTGATTTCATGCAATAAAGCTTGCAATCCTTTCTGTAGACATGAAAGCAACTCACCAGGTTAAAAGTTCACATACAAAAAAGCTTACATAATACGCTAGCTATTTTTACTTAATTTCTCAAACGATTTTGTAGGCCAATTTAAAGCTAACTTCTTAGGAATTTCAAATTAAGTCAATTTGATTTCCTCACATTTCAATGCTCTAAAAACTTGGATGCCAGAAGCTGCTGAGCAGCGGGGTTGTAAAAATGCAATTTTACACTGAGCATGTAAAGCACCAAAGACTTAGTTTATATATGATGTATATATTATTATTACTGTAACACAATAATACAGAAACTAAAAAGTTTGAGACGAGTTCGCTTTTAACATAATGTCTTGTCAATCAGTCAAAGAAGAATCTAATTTTCTCTGAGAAAAATCTAAAGGTAAGTCTTTAATAATTTTGTAAACTCAAAATGGTTGAAAAGATATGAAGTCAGGTCATTAAAAATTGAACTTTCAAAAAAATTGAATTTTTAGTAAAGTAAAGTGTTGAATCATCAACTGCACAACATCTTCTTAATGTCTAGTTTTTGTGACTTTCAACGATCATCGTCGTCTGCATTCTTTTTTCTTATCATTTCAGATTTTGTAGATAATTTGCCCTGCACTCCAAACTTTTGTGCTAATATTTGAGCGAATATGAGAGCCATCAACATGAAGCTCGAGGCGAAGAAGAGAGCGTACATTAGTGTCATAGCTCCACAAACTCTAAACAGCGCTGTAACCGTTGTGGGCAGCAGCAGCAGTCCTCCACACCGTCCCACCATGATTATAGATAGAATATAGTTGTTACCTATAAAGATAACAAAGCTTTTTAGGGAGTTGTGCGCTCACACATAAAAGGAAGACAACTTCTGCATCAATGCTGTAAGGATGTAAGCACCAAAAATGATAGGACAGCTGATTAGTTGTAGAACATAGCTTAAGGCCCTTTTACATTCTCAGGCTATTCAGCAATAAGTCTGCATCAGCTATCAGCGAATAAAATTTCAGTTCAACAGCTTTTTGGATCAAAAAGTTGGCACACTGCCATTTATCAAAACCAATACTTCCAGTTCAACAGTGTACAATGTTAGACATAAATGTATGAATAATGAAATGATAATAGGACGCGGTGTATGCCAACTATTCTAATAACATGTAATTATGCCATGATGTAGGAAGTTGACGTCAGCTCCACAATATGGCTGTAATTAATCCTTATGTCACCGTTAACTGTCAATATGTTCGTGCCACAGCAACATGTAATATATAGTTTATGTCCGGCCTGTTCTCGCGCAACTGGTTGTGAGAGAAGCTGAGAGTAAACAGACAAAAAGATATCATATAGAAATGAGGTGATGTGAACCATGACCACTAGAGTTATCCACGAATACTTTACCTGGTAAGTGTGCCGCAGCCCATGAGACTGTAGCTCCATTTATTGTGGCAAATGAAAGACCCAGAATTGCAGTGAATATCCACAAAACTGCTGAATATTTAGCGGAGAATGACATGAGAACGATAGACGCTGTCACAGCTGCTGTCATGTCAATCAGCAGCATTTTGAATGGACTCAACAGCTTGGCTATCCAAATACCTAAAACAATAGATTATAAAAAAATTAGGTTTGTTTCCCACAAAGTCAAGCGTCTTGAAACTCAAGTAGTTTGATTGGTGAAAGCTAGCTATAAACAAAAAAAGAAACAATGCAACGGAAGTCTTACCGTTGAGTCGACCAAAGCACATTGAAGCCCAAAAGATGGACGATACATAGACGCCGCGTGTCTTAGACATTTGAAGCGGCCCTAAAACTGCGAATGTGGTGAGAAGGTTACTGTAAGTGTCTTGCGTTCCAAAGTACAGAAGACACAGTAAAAACAAAAGCACTATAGCAGCGGTCAATGGAATAGTCCAGTCTTTCAGTGATAATGGCTCTGAACTGTATTCGTCTTCTTTCCTGTGTGAATCGGACTCGTCACGATGGAGATAGAGAGTGAAGAATGCTATCGATGCAACGGAAAGCACCAGGCCAATGATGACATAGTAGAAGTGTACATGAGTGGTGGTGAAACTGTCATCAGTGTCGATGTGCGTTGTAGCATTTGTATCGTTAGACAGGAATATAGCGGACGAAGCTGTGAGGTGAGGTTGTGTGGAGGTTTGTACTTGTATGTCTGACCTACAAACATGTATATGTATGTCAAACAGTATGTCGTTAACTTGCTATTCGTTGAAACTTGATTCAGTTTTTGGCAACAAAAGTGTTTTTTTTGTCATTTCAAAATAACAAGTAAAAGTGCTTAATGCTATATGTTAAAACTTGAAAAATCTTTAAAAAAGTCTTTGAGCCTAGTTTGAAAGCGTTCACAACACTGTAATCCTGTATTGATACCAATAAACGCTCAAGCGGAGTGGAGTATTTCCGACCATGCAATAATCATACTCTAGTGAGATAACGCTTAAAATGATTTTCAAGTAACACTCAAACAGTTGAAGGGGCTTGTGATAGGTCTAGAAAGATATAAACAACTGTATAGTAAAATATAAACGATAATCTTGCATGGTGGGATAATTAAACTCTTTGTGTTTGGAGGGCCAATAAAACTTCGTAGATCTCAAGTTTTATTGAATTAGGTCAATAATGGATGCAGCGAACTTACTTTGAAATTAATTAACAAGAAAGTATTAAGGAAATGGTTTAAAGGCTTTCCAATGAATAAACAAATAATGCAAATGTACCAGTTCGTTAGAGCTATATGTAGTGTGTACCAGCTAGTTAGAGCTATATGTAGTCTGTACCAGTTTGTTAGAGCTATATGTAGTCTGCACCAGGTGGTTAGAGCTATATGTAGTCTGCACCAGTTTGTTAGAGCTATATCTAGTCTGTACCAGGTGGTTAGAGCTATATGTAGTTTGTACCAGTTTGTTAGAGCTATATGTAGTCTGTACCAGTTTGTTAGAGCTATATGTAGTCTGCACCAGTTTGTTAGAGCTATATGTAGTCTGTACCAGTTTGTTAGAGCTATATGTAGTCTGCACCAGTTTGTTAGAGCTATATGTAGCCTGCACCAGTTTGTTAGAGCTATATGTAGTCTGTACCAGTTTGTTAGAGCTATATGTAGCCTGCACCAGTTTGTTAGAGCTATATGTAGTCGGTGTACAGTGTATAAAGCGCTAAAACTCAAGAAGTTCTTACTTTTTGTTCACTAGAGTTGTGTCCACTTGATTATCTGTATGTCGGGCTAAATTGGACAGGAAGGGGCGGGCTATGAAAGGCCCTAACACACTGCCTATCGATACACCAAGGTACACAGATTGTAGAAACATTCCATTTCTAGTTTTTCCTCCCAGGCGTATACAAGTTGAACAAACACCTAAATAGAAAACAAATTGTACACACAAAATGATCTCATGATATAATATTTTAAAATTTCAAAGGTGCAAGGCTGATTTCAATCCATTTTATAATTACTGATGTGAGAAAAATTGTTCAGCTTTCTTTTAGATCACTTTACTAGGTAATAAAACTGAAGGCTGGAAACGAAGTAAGCTAACTTTTAAATATAGTATGTGGAGACACTTTACATAGACATATAAGTTACATAGGCGTAGAACCAGGATACATAGACATATAAGTTACATAGATGTAAAACCAGGATACATAGACATATAATTTACATAGATGTAAAACCAGGATACATAGACATATAAGTTACATAGATGTAAAACCAGGATACATAGACATATAAGTTACATAGATGTAAAACCAGGATACATAGACATATAAGTTACATAGATGTAAAACCAGGATACATAGGCATATAAGTTACATACATGTAAAACCAAGATACATAGACATATAAGTTACATAGATGTAGAACCAACGTACATAGACATATACATACCTATACCAACAACTCCAATAGCAAAGCCCTGGCCGACGAACATAAAGCACATAATGTAGATGCTATGAAATGCTGGAATCAAGGCGGTACATATCGCTTGCAATGCTAGACAGGCCGCTAGGGCTAACTCATTGTTGAATCTACAAGACAAAAGGAGACAACTATACAGATTTTTGGCTAATCGAACCTTTGTCTAACTTTGTTATGGTTTCCCTCACTTAAGCTGCATGTACATCTACCGAATAGCTACCGATTGGCCTTTACCAATTGGAAATGACGACAGAATGTTTCATAGTTAGCCATAAAATACTTTCGAACACCAAAAACGGGACGCTTATGCGCGACTTCTTTTTACATAAATAAGTGTGCTTGCGAAACATTAAAACCGCGAGTAGCGATCTGATTGGTCAAATCACCGCTTGTTTACCAATTTTTTGATTTGGATCAAAGCCCGTCGATTACCGAAAAAAACGTGCTACCACTTGCTTGGCCATTTACCGAGAAACAGCAGCTGCAAAATCACGTAATTGGTAAGGCAAATTGGTAGGTAATTGGTAGATGTACATCGTGCATTAGAGTTTAAATTTTCGATATAGTTTCAAATATCCAGTGAAAAATATTTTATTTAAAAGATTTTCTACAATCCAACGACCGGTTATGCTATGCAGAGGATGAAAGCAAAAGTCACTAGATGGGTGGCTTTCGCCGCTATTGCTCAAGGGTCGGTGACTCTTTAATCTTCTGCTACAGTATGTGATTATTTAGGGTGAACGATTTTTAGTAATTGAAGTAAACAGTATTGCTAAGCTGTAAGTTAGCCTGAGTTCACATGAGTTTGTTTTCAACAAGAATTAAAGCTATTCAGATACAAGCGTAACATTCTGGTATACTCACCGTTGAAGAATAATTTTAGCTAACAGTGAGCCCATTAAAAAGCCCAGAGACTGAGAGACAAATATCCAGGCAGAAGTAGAGATGGAAATGGAAGCTATCTGCCTGAGGTCTATCAATGTCGGTCCTACCGAGTTCAAACAAAACCCCTACAACAATATTATACTGAATGACAAGTTTGATACCGAGTAGAATACAAGTCTGCCTAGTTGAACAATCTATAACTACTTCTTTGCTAGTTATTGAATTTTGGTTAAATGAAATAATCAATATTTGTTTTCTTAAAGTCTTTTTGTTTACTCTATCAATAATTAAAACCAAAAAACCTTTTAAATTGTAGCAGGTGAGTTTTAGTGTAAAACGATAATGAACAAAGAGTTATGTTCAATTTTTTGACTTTTATTTCTTAAATTGCCAAAGAAAAGCTAAAGTGCGCGGCACTAATTTTAAAAAAAGCAATTTATCCCAGCAGACAGGCTAAATGAATGAAGAATGAATACTAATTTTGGTTTCAGGCTGTCTAGTGATTTTGTAAGAGAAAAAAGATGCTGACACAAATAAGATGCCTTAGCCAGTGTCAGCAATCATCGTGTCATATGCCTAGACGATCTAATGATATGTAAAATTGCTCAATGTTTCTGTGTCATTGCTTCCAAATATCAGCTTTCTGCTTGACAAACTGTTTACTGGGTCTGTCCAACGCTCTTTGATAAACCTGAGAATCTTTTAGGGTGTTCGTAAGGCTTCAAAATGTGCAAACCATACAAAAAACCAATAAACAAAATAACAATGCTTCATTTTAGTTTTTGAAAGAAGGAATAGCTAATGTTTTTACATCAAGACATTTAAGCAAACTGTTGACCCTTTTCTAGTTCTTTCAACTTTTAAAAAGCCTAACAAATTCTGTTGGCACCTGATTCACTGCAATGTGTGGTTTTCTGTGGTATAAACAGGTAGTTTCTCTCACCCGTCCAACAAATGCCAGGATACAGATTAAAAGTTCTATTACGGTCTTTTTTGTCAAAGGTTGAGGTGAGTCATCCTTTTTGTCATCCTGTCTGTTGTTTCTGTCTTCTTCAGAATCACTCTCTGCATCTATTGCATCATAGTTATCCTTTACCTCATGCTAAAAATAAAAACGCGAAACGCCAGATCTGACATCCATATTGTTTATGGGAACACAGTAATTGGTAATCGCTGACAACTTGGTGTAACTTTTATGCGAATGCAATGCATTCATGTGCTGCCAATACACTGGTAGAATACAGAAACTAAAAGTTAAGAGTTGGTAAATACGAAATAAAAAAAAGAACACTAAAATTTTGCTTCTGTAATATTATACACCAAAAGCTAAACTTGTCAGTTTACAATGATGTAAACAGTATCGTATTTATCAGTTGAATTCAAACACGTTTCACATACACGAGTATTTTATCTATAATCAATTAAACTAAAATATTTTATCAGCTGAAACAACCAGCAGCAAGTTTTGAAGTTGGCAATCTGCCAAAAGACCTCTAACAAAAGCCCTTGTTAAACACAAGCATAGACTACAATGCTGCTGCTGAATTTTATCATTATTGCAAGTTTACTAAGCAACCATTTTAATTGAACTTGTTGAAAAAGTTTTGTTTGTCTTGAAAATATTGACACTCTCACAAAAGTACCAACTCTAACAACCCTACCAGCTAGATTTAGGTCAGCTTGCCACAAGCATAAGATGGTGTAGTTAGAACTGTCGACAGCTGCCTAACTAACAATTAATGAAGAACTTGTTGTTGACCAGAAACGCAAACATTGATTTGCTGTCAAACACAATGCATTGAAGGATTGAAACGGCCTGATGCAATTTATGTCATCACTGCCAGGCAGAAACTGCAACTTTATATCACTCATTCTACTAATGTTCTTTCTAAATTCACTCAAAGTAAAACGTTAGCTGGCAGTAGAAGAGCTCAAGCACTTAGAAGGCTCTCCAATCAATACAATATTAAATAATATAGACAGTTTAATTATTTGCTGCCAAATTTCAATATTCTACAATGTTTACGCATTATCACTTGTGCCAACGGGATTGGTAGCCAGAGTCATTTAAACAATAATTTCCTGTCCACACTGCATCACTGGAGAGAGTGTATAAAAATAAAAATGTCTATCAGAGTAAACAAGTAGACACAATGGTAGATTGTGCATAAACAGGTATATTTAGAGTTTTTTTCAAGTTTTGTAACTCATTATGTCCATCAAAGATTCTTTCAAGCAACATAACAAATTTCACTGACTGACCCGTGTTCAATGATTTAGTAAAACAACATTTGATTTTTATCAAAATTAATTCTTAAATAATTGAAAGCTATCAAAATTATTTAAAAGAAGATTCTTGGAACAACTTTATAACTTCAAGCGTATCTTTACATCATGGCAAAAAAACTATTATTCATGACTTTTGCGTGGTGTAACACCAAACTGTACCCGCATAACAAAAACCCACATTATAATATATTCTACTTATTTAAAAAAATTTGGATTGTCAAATACAACTCCTTTGATGTGATTGTCATATAACCAAGAACTACCGACAGCAGGTAAAACGAAACGTTTGTGGACTCACAACCATAATTGCATAATGGACAAAAACTTGGGCTTCAATAAAAAGAGAAAATCTAACAAAATTCAATACACCGAAATTAAATTAAACAAATAGCTATTAAATGTATGCAAAATATTCTTATATTTCTCAGGTTCTCTGAAAAACACTTCCGTCAGCTTGTTTGAATGCTTTTGATTATCCTCTAAACACATGTAGAAGTTTTCGCTGGACCTAAACCTCATGGCAATAGACAACTCTAGCCTCAGGGCAATAGGCAACTCTAGCCTCAGGGCAAACTGTTTCTTTGGATATTAGTACGAAAGCACTATTCCCAGTGTTGATGTGAAACTAATTAGGGAGGCCAAGGAATAAGTTATTCAGTGAAAATGTTTGAGTTTAAATAGAAAGTTAGCGCAAGGCTAACGTAATTATAACATGTCTCTGATGGATAGTTTTACCAACCTCTGGCAGCGCTAGCAGGCCTGAGGCAGCAGGCAGCATACGCTTGTACAGAAGGTGAACTAAACAACAGACTGCCTATAGATCTATTTCTACAGTTATCAGTTAAAAAGTAATACGTTGTTGTGGTTAAACAAGTGATCATGTCAATTCTGCTGGTATAGAAACGCTTCTCCAGTTCTGATTGGTTAATTATCAATATGGTACTCTTAAATCTATGTTGATCGGCTACAGTACATTATTTGATGTCTGATCACAGTCCGCAAGTCAGATATTAGAATGAGTAACAAAAAGTCCACGTAATTTCCAATCAACTTCATGACTCTTGTGGAACTAAATAACTCTTGGAATTACCAGAAATCTAATTAAGATGAAATCAATTCTGTCATTTGATATCAGTCAAGTTGTGCTGCTGTTAGATAAGAAATAAGTCAGCAAAACTTAATAGTTATTTTGATTTGATTTAATTCAAAAACTGGCGTTTTTGTTGTGGAGCATTCCGATATTTTTAAATCTAAATTACGGGAAGTTGTTATTCTGTTGTCATTCCTTTGGTTACCCAAACTTGCCACAGATAATAGCAAATTAATCGTGATATTTTGCTATAAATTTCAAAATCAACCAATTTTAGCAAAAACGAAAGTTTTCTTGACTGATAGAAATTGATAACACTAGACTAGAGTTGGTTACAAAAACTGAAAAAGCAAATATTTATTTTGTGTATTTGCAAAGCTTACCTCAAGAAGTGCTGGGCTATATTGTCTGGACGAACGATCTACCACGTAATACGAACCTATTCCTTTACGCATCCTGTTTTTATGGCGGTTTCCGAAACAATATTTAACAAATTGTGCCGACACAAAACTAACCTAACACACCAATCATCATAAATAAACTTGTGAGAGTCAGAATAATTGTGCGCTAGTAGAGCCACAGTTGTTGATGCTTTGAGTATTTGCTGTGTTCTAGCTAAACCGTCACGCTGTATGTTTGCTTGTCGGAGCAATGAGTAATGAAATATCCACTTCCTGTTTTCAATATACCATCAACACGCTTTGACTCGTGTGCTTCAGTCGTAATCAATTAATATAAGCGATTGGAAGCAATAGCAACAGATGGCTTCATTCAAGCTTGTGTGTTTGCTAGTAGCAGCTAGTAACTAGTAGTTAGTAGATATCCATTGAGTGACTAAACAATTTCACACACATGTTGTCTTCCACTGACTAGTGTATCAACCTCATACTGTTTAATTATCTCTAAATTGTATTGTTGTCGTTATGTAAGAAACTTCTAGAATGTTCTCTAGGATTTGCAGCTGGCCAGTATCTAACCACCCACTCATAACGTATATGATTATTGGATGTTTACAAGCCCAACATACAAAAACAGCGTGGAAAGTTTTTGTCAAAATTTTAACCTGTAAGTATGAAATTTGTAGTCAGTTTTTCATTCACTAGGTTTTGTTTCCCATTAGTCGACTGTGAGCTGCCTGATATATTAATATTACATCAATACTCTAAAAAGCATATTTCACAATAAAGCATTGTTTTCTTTCTGCAGAGTGTTTGTACACAAGCTCCTGTTTTAGCCAAATCTGAAAAATGAAAACTAGTTATTGATATTTTGGCACTTTCGCCAAAGGGTATGCAATAGGTCTTGATGAAAATGAAATTTTTCTCAAATTGCTACAAATTATTGAGGCATAATTAATATTTTTGAAAATAGAGGAGACAATTTCTATAATGCTGAATATTCATCAGAGAGAACACAACCCATAATAACTGTGCGTTCAGACAACTCAAGAAAAGACAATTCCACAATTGAATATATAATTTATTTCACAGCCTAAACTAAAAATATATTGAATAGAAACAACTGCTAATAAACATTTTGCTACTGAAATGGTTGATCAATTTTTGTGAAATATTATCAAGTTCCAAAGATATACCATAAAAAAGGTTTGCGCACAAAAAAGCGCAAAATACTACAAGGATCAGCAACTTAAATGAAAACATAAAAAAAGAAATAATTTCAATTTTACTTTATTCTGCTAGTTCTAAACTAAAACAGGGTTAGATATAAATGAGAACTGTTCCACTGCACATTCACTTACCAGAATGGCAATATGCAGCATGGACTTACTTGTGATTGCCATCGATAGTATTTAGTAGACCTTTATTTCTATCTTCCAGTAACTCTGATAATTGATTTAAATTTTTAGTTTAAAATTTCCATCAATGCATAAAATTTAAATTTTTTTTCAATTTTGTGACTCGTTTACGATAAAAACTAATTTTGTTGGATTGTAACACTTTCAATGGTTAATATTTAGATTCAAAGCAACTCAATGTGGAGCTAACTCCAAGTTTTACGAAAAGCTCAAACTCCTACATAAAATGGTCGGTATTGCCATCCTAACATATGGATGGAAAAGACACAGATCCGGGAAAGAAGGGAGAGGAGAGTGATAAATGGTAAATCAACGAGCCAAGCAACCTATCGATTCATATCCAGTGTACTTCAAAATTTTTTGTGTGATATCAGAATCTTTGTTGAAAAACCTACATAGCACAAATGTTTTAAACGACCCTCTGTGTAGTCGGTGTTTTTTTTTTATAATAGAGGACGCAGCAGTTAAGTTAATGACCTTTTTCATCATCGTTGAGAAAATTTTGATGATTACATTAATGTAGCTGACGTCTTTTATTATCACGTGTGAAATTTCTCTCTGCACCTTGTGACTGAATCCACACCACACTTATGGCTCCAGGACAACCACTATCACTCATTTTTTTAAACAGTTTGCAAAAAAGTGAGACCAAAGATAACGGAAGATGAGTTTATTTATTCAAGCTCTAAATTTGTGACTAAATTTGCTCTATGCTTTTTGCTCTACACTTTTTGCTCTATGCTTTGATTTCAGAAATAGCGGCTGAACGAAACCATGTCCTAAAAGATAGAGTCGTCTCACAAAGTCTTCCGTTTCCTGTCGATATAATTAGTGGTGAGTCGGATTCTTGCAGAATCATCAGATTGCTTCGAAATCATACTATTTCAGCTAGTAGATATTTTGTAATACTTCAGGTGTGACCTAATTACTTCTCATAACCGCAATGGAGTGGTGGTAAGTAATTAATAGAAGATGTCAAGAAGCAGGTTGTTCAAGTCAAATATGACATTCATATGATTTATGGGAGAGATTTAGTTCAACGCAAATACTAAAGTCATGACACCCACAAACCAGTGCAGAACTTGTTTTTACATTCCGACAGTCACCCATTTAGTCATAAACAGTCGCATGTATGGGACAATTTAGTAGCATCACTGATTTTGAATAACAAGTTTTTGTTTAAATCATTTGCATTTTTCAAAAGAATCTTTTTGAAAAGACTCGTAATGCAAAGGAAGAGTAAGTCATAGTATTGTAGAAGTCTTTGAAGCTATTTTCAATAGATGATTTGTGCTCAATACAGTGATTAGAGATTGCTTGAGGATTCCAAATTTATAACCTATTTCGGTAAATTTTTTCCAAAAAGTCTTTGATGTGTGTGTTCCTTGATAGACGATGCCACGCTAGAACCTGCCGATTGTGCATTTGCAATTAGTTACCTCAGTTTTTTTTTATTACCAACATCATTAGAGCTTTCCAGTAATAATGAAATAATTTGAAAGTCACACTCACTGTTGGAGACTGTTCTTCTGCCGAAGTGCTGCTTTCGCCTTCCGGTGTTCTCTCCTGATCATACGACTGATATATCCTTTCTTTGTCTGATGTGAAAAGACTGTCGCTGGGTTGGTCGTAGCCATATCGCTGAGAAGTGGCGTCTTTTAGCAAATGTTTGTCTACATCACTCGCTTCCGCTTTCTTTGCTTTAGCAAATAATCCAATCTTTTCACCCCAGCCAGAGGCCATCATAAGAACTAAAATTGGAAGAAAAGTGTGCGCATTGATTGCCTTATTGATACGCCCATGTACCTTTACGTACGCTCGCAGGATATGGTGAAATTTTCAGATAATTGCTGTGATAAATTATTAATGTCTATTAATGCCATGCAAATGGTCTGCATTGGAGCAACTTCTACTACAAGCAACTAAAAAAATCAGTTGCTACATCTACCTAATTTCCAGAAAGGACCACCCGATCTCCCATAATAGCTGCAGAACAGTTTGATACAAGGTCTGAAAAGAAGCCTAATATTCAAGGTAAAAAAAACATGCTCATAGCCTGAGGTTAGGCTATTATGACGATGACGAAATGATCGCTAATTCATGTCCCAAAAGACTAATTCACAAACACAATAACTTTAACAGTTCCAAAGCATACGCGAACTATTATACTAAATAATTAATGACCCCAGGCTAGCGCGTAATGTACAGCGTCTGCAATGAAATACTAGTTTTTATGAACACTTTAAAATGAGGCATTCAAATGATTAGATCTCACCTTGCCTGCTGTTTGCTGTGAATTAATTCCAAACTACCCACTTCGCTGGACACCTCGGCACGAATAATGCTTGATATGTTTGAGCCTGGTCAGGATACGCTTGAGTAAGATCACAAAAAGAGGTTAAGCCTCTCGAAATATGCAACAACAATTTCTTGAACCATTGAGAAACGCGTAAAACTGATTGAAATGATAAAGTTGTTACAATATATATAACACACAAAAATGACTGAAATAGGAGTTTTCTGCCATTCTGTTCATTAAATACAAGTGCTAGTTTATAAGTTAATGTTAGCTTCTGCAAGCTTACTTGAAAGTTGCAAGAAGTGGAATTTACAGTTTAAATAAAACCTGTTAGAAGAGCGATAAAGAAGTGACAAAATTTTTTTTTTTGATGAGGAAATCAAACAAGCTATTCCACAATAGTGACTGTTTTGCAAAGACGATAATTATTAGTCAGTCATTGTAACGAGTTAGAAATGAGTTTGAAGCAATCTCATGCGAGTTACCAATGCGATTTTTAAAATCTTGAATTTGATAAAAACAAAATAATACATTCATGTAGCTGACAAAATCTAAACGAACAAATGAACTGTGAAGTTAATGATACTGTTTTTAAGATGCAAAAATGAGATCGCAAAACAACATCAAAAAATAAAATTCATACAAGTTATATCAAGGGCTCACTACTTTGATAAATATTTATTAAAAATGCGTAAAAAAATATATAAAAAAAACAACTTACTAGCGAATGAAGAGTGACAGAGAGTAAAACAGTTTCGCTCACAAACAGTTATAGTATGATATAATATATCGGTTTACAATGATAAAATGTTGAACTTGCTTAAAGGTTTTCCCTAGGTTAAATCCAGAGTGGGTAATAATACTGGCCTCTGTGATGTGATAAGATAAGTGCACTGAAAAATTCAGTCCATAATTTGTTGTTGTTGGTAAAAATAGTTTGAATTTAAATAACAAAATTTATTGATTTTGGTTTATATTTTCAACTCCTAATAATTTTTTAAAGTTTATCTATTTATAAATAAAGTGTCTCAACTTTACAAAACATAAATATTTTTAAATAAAAACTGATTAATTAGAATATGTATGCTAGTTGTAACTAACATCCTAATAGAAATGACTGTAAATTTAATTCATTCAAAAGATTCAAGGTACACCACTCTGTTTAAAGTTTCTTGTTTTACGCTTTGGCTCACTATTTCTAGCATTCAAGCTCGACTGTACTAGAGTATTAATTACTGAGTCAAGCACCATCAACTGCTATTTAAAAAGACGTACACTTCTAAAGTGGTAATCATTACACACTCTGTTTATCATGTCTGGAGAGAGACAGCATTGATTGCTTAGTTTACAGTAAGTCAAGTGGTAAACACAACATTTATTTATTAGCTCACGCTTGGACGACTTAACGTTGCTGTTGGCTGAACGAACACTTGAAACTAGTGATAGATCGTGTCATGTTTTGGAGACAAGATGGTTGAAGTTGCAAAGTGCGTCTGTTTCAACGCCAAAGAGGCGGAGTAAAAATCTGGCAACAGCACTTTATTCTTCCATCAGTTGACCATCAAACACTTTTACAGTGTTGACTTATACAATTTTTGGAATTCTTCAAAACGAAACTTAATTTTTTGTTGAAAAATTATCCGCTAGTTAAATTTTCAATATCAGTTTTAAAAAAAATCGCAACAAATAAATTGTCAAGTAAAAATTGTTTTTATCGTGTTTTGCGACTCACCCCGTAAGCTCTAGGGTGAAGACTGATGACCAAAGATTTTCACTAGCCTTCAACTATGCCTTTCCCTCTTTAACGCCAATTGGTAATCCATATTGTCTTTTGTTGACAGCACCACAGGCTCGATGTTGATTTTGTGAATAGTATATTAGGCATACCTTAAGATTACTGACTGGATCAATAAAGGAGAATGAGTGATTGCCTTCACTCATTCGCCGTAGAATTACTAGCCATATATAATTATATAAGGGGGAATTAAAGACACCTAATTAGATGAGAGGAACTTAACACCGCAAGTCATTGCTGTCTGAGGTCAAAAACCCTCTGCTGTCTTATTGGCAGCGAGAAAGCATGTATAATAAAATTATCAATCACGCTAATTATTGTCCAGCGTGTACTAGCTGTGCTCTATACGAGACAGTTCATGTTGTGGTATGAATATTAGCGCACGTTTCGCTTCCAGATAGATCCACTTATAGATGGCAGCGGCAACCTCTTCAAGGACGTCCAGTTCTCTGCGTTTTAAAACCACATCAGTGGCTAACACTGGCTTGGTTGTTGTTCATTTTTGATGCATTGATTTTTCATAGAAAGTTTTAATTAATTTTATAAAATCATTTTAACAGAAATGCAACCATATAAATGCTTTGTTAACTCATCAAGCATTTCAACAGAATTTAGGTGTTTATTAAAAATTTAATTTAAAAAATTTGCAACAGGTCAAAGAGCAGTCTATTATTATTATTGTATCATGAAAAATAAACTCAACTAGTGGCGAAAGTGAAATAAAACGGGAACCGAACTAGGTTATATGCACGTCTGCACAGAGATTATATTCTACAAATTTGCTCACCCAAAGTGAAACATGATGCTGCAATAAGACCTAGAGATACCTGTGTAAGACCTGAAAATACCTGAGTAAGACCTGGAGATACCTAAGTAAGATCTGAAGATACCTGATTAAGACCTAGAGATACCTGAAAAAGACCTGAAGATACCTGAGTAAGACCTGAAGATACCTGGGTAAGACCTGAAGGTACCTGAGTAAGACTTGAAGATACCTGGGTAAGACTTGAAGATACCTGGGTAAGACCTGAAGATACCTGGGTAAGACCTGAAGATACCCGAATAAGTACTGATAGCAACCCTTGATACCTGAGAACGCACAACCACAACGGCGTCGAATGACATATTATGGAATGATACACTTTATTGGAGCTTCATTGGTGCCGTTCTTCTACTGCCTTATAAAGGATGTAAATATATAAACTTTGCTATAATATCAGGCATAGAGAAAAGTAGATAAATATTGGATACACCAGGGCTACCACCAATGCACGTCATGTGACTAATGTCGACTGCACAAACATGTAATGTCCTTGACTAGTTGAGAACTAACGAAATGATTCTCTGAGAATCAATTGATTAGACGCTTTGCCACAAAATTAATTAATTAAGAAAAAAATATTATTCAACAATTTCTTAAAAGCTCAAATCAACAATGTCATGACTGATGAGAAAATAAAATAAAAACACATTGCAGCGATAATATTATTGCGTAGAGAAATAATACAATGTAAATAATGGAGATTCTGAATAGATACAAAAATTTAGCACTGCAGAACGTAAAAACAAATGTCAAAAAATTAGCCAACTTTTGGCCAAAATTTACAAATATAACAAACAGCAGATTCATAACAACGTAGTAAGAATGTTTTAGGGGGAACAAAACAGAAAGAGAGCGGTTGAGGATTGTGAGCACGGAAGAGCGTCATTTACACAACCTACAAAACTGTCTCAGCATCTTCTGCATTTTCGGTGAGGGTGCGAGCTTTACTCTTGGTGGCTGGAGGAAAGGAAATTCGGTAGGTAACTAGCGTGCTAGCCATTGCAGCTTTCATAGGCCGTGTCTCATCTCCAGGTAGGAGCATAAAGGTGGTAGCCACTACAGCTGATGAGTTTCTAATTGGTTCTAAGGCTAGAGGTACCACCTAAAACAACCAGATAAACCTTTGTAACTAGGGCTAATTCCACCATGTTTCTTCTTTTACTGTAACTTGTATGGTCATTGCAGCTCATAGCTACAGTCTACTGTGGTTTCTACTAACTGCATGTTACTGCCACTGCTGATACTAACTACAATGCACTACCACTGCTGCTACTACTGCTACTATGACTGCATCACTGAAGGTACTACTATCGCTAGTGCAAGGACTATTGCTGCTGCTACTACTACTGCTGCTACTACTACTGCTACTACTACTACTGCTGCTACTACTACTGCTGCTGCTGCTGCTGCTGCTGCTGCTGCTGCTACTGCTACTGCTACTACTACTACTACTGCTACTAACACCACCACACTACTACTACTACTACTACTGCTGCTGCTACTACTACTACCGCTGCTGCTGCTACTGCTACTACTAACACCGCCACATTCGAACTGCTGCAGTCACAAATGTAGATTGTTTTAATGGAGGGAAAGCAAATAGCTTCAACAATATTTCCTGTTACATCACACCATCCAAAAGATAGGTAATATATAAATGGAAACTGAAAACCTTGTCCAAGCAGTAACTTTGCCTGCCGAGGTCTGCGATGACAAAAGAAAGCTCGCTACTCCAGGTCCAATCACATCAAGTTATTTTTAAGTTATCCAAAACCAAAACATTATTGATCAGGTGCAGGATGAAACATGCCAAACCAATATCAAAGTGGTTGTGGACAGACTGGGGGTGTAATCATTACTGATAATCCAAATATTATATGTACTACCTTGACCACATTATCTCTCCATTAATCACAGCCATAGACAAGGTGATGTAACTGTATGTGCACATGCGGCTTTAGCGTCAATGCAATTCTGTGTGCAACAGTTTTGGACCCTATTACTGCTACTGTTAGTGAAACTGCAACTAGTTCTACTATTAACACTGCTGCTATTACTACTGCTACTGTTGCTACTTCTGCTACTACTGCTGCTATTACTGCTGCTACTACTACTGCTGCTACTACTGCTGCTGCCACCACCACTACTACTACTGTTGCTACTACTACTGTTGCTACTACTACTGCTGCTACTGCTGCTGCTACTGTTGCTGCTACCACCACTACTACTACTGTTGCTACTACTACTACTACTTCTGCTGCTACTTCTGCTGCTACTATTACTACTACTGCTACTGCTGCTTTTACTACTGCTACCACCACTACTACTTCTGTTGCTACTACTACCACTACTACTTCTGTTGCTACTACTACCACTACTACTACTACTGCTGCAGTTACTGTAACTGCCGGTACTACGGCTGAGATAAGTTCTTACATTAAAAGGTACATTTCTGGCACCACCAAGATGTTGACTATCCACATCCATACACATGATGGTAGTAGAGAAAGGTCTGTGCGCCATGGCATTCAACTGCACTTCTCTCACAACCCGTAGCTACAACAACAACAGCATGTTAAGTGTGAGTAATGTTAGTAAGCACTGCTTTGGGTAATGTAAGGAATTACTGATCTATTTTACATTCAAACTAGTGAATAACAGTTGGTTTTGTCAAACAGGTCAACCGCCAGTTTGAACCAAACATAACCATGTAAGTGAGATGGAGTTAAGAGTAAAGTTGGTAGAATTTATACAACACCTGTGGTAGTGGTGCTATGTCATCGATTTTGAGAAGAATTAAACCTAAGTTGACTATTTCTAGTGATTTTTGCCAATAAAATTTTCTGGAGTTGTGCTCTCGTTAGTTTCATCTATAGTATTAGCGCAATAGACGCCGACTTGTACGCAATTGTTTTGCGATACGCAACAACTTATATAAACGATAAAGCGGAGTCGCAAAAAAATTGGCTTGTTTGGATAGAACGAGGGCAACCCAGTAACAGGCACTGTGCAGAGACTTTCAATAGCAAAAAATTACGCCTGCAATTATTTTCAAATTTTGTTGAGATGTTTTAGTGGAGTCAGCATTTCAATGTATTGCTGATAGGTTTGCTATTATGCACACACTGGCATTGATAGGTTTGCTATTACACCAAATAACATCACAAGACTCACTATAATCAACAACAATAACAATTTTCAAATCTAAATTGCACGTTATTTGACTAAAAAAAATTAGACAATATACCTATAGTTTTGAATAAATAATTAATTTAAAATCCAATAAAAAAGTAAATGACAATAGTTTATGATTATTTTTAATATTTTGATTAAAACTATTTAGCACTTTTTTAAACTAAAGAAAAGGCAACTCCAACTAGTGAATTTAGTATGGTATCGGTGACAGTTCACCTTTATAAATATGTATGAAACGACATTACAAATAATATATCACAATAAACGGTGATGCTTAGTTTAAACGGCCGAATTTCAGCCGCATTATGCAGTCGTGTTTTCTCAATACGGCACCAATTCGGCTGAATAAAGCAGTCACATTTTAGTCGAATTTCCAGCCGTACGTGCGGCAACGGTTGCCGTAACTCCGACATAAAATTTGCCAGTCAACCATGACCACAAACAACAACGACCGCATGGCAGCCCACGAGGTAATGATTTTATGTATATGTGATTGTGAACGCCACACAACCATGTAATAGTAGCGGTTGTTCTTGTCATTGCTTGATGAGAGACAGCCTGCCAATCAATCAAGTGATAACAATCCACTCACGATGTCAAGTGGTCATGGTCATCTCAATAATAAGGATAATAATAAATAACAACAACAGTTAAATTATTAATGATTATAATGAATATAATATATTATTATTGTTTAAATTAATGTGTAAATAATTATTATTATTTATTGTGTAAATAATTGTTATTATTTATTGTAATTATAAAAATAATAATAAATAATAATAAAACACTGCTGAGAAGAGGCCTGATCGTATAAACCAGGAGTGCTTTGCAGCCGAATCACAAAACCAACTCTCCGATCCGCCTCAACTCCTGCTGATTAAACCGGCCGGAGGTGCAGTCGGTTCTCAGCCAGATTCATAACACGACTGCCTAATGCGGCTGAAATTCGACCGTTTAAACTAAGTATGAGAGATTCATTCCAAACAAGTATTGAAATGCTCAAAGATTTTCACAAATACAAAAATGATATAGCTAGTATCATTTATCCGTAGCCTTACATTTATCGTGTCAAACTAAAAAAAGAGAAAATCTGACAAAACATCAAAATGTTTCAGCTATCACAGACGCTAAACCAAGCTCAATTTAATAATTCCAACTGCCATTGTCAGAGAAGCCAAACCCTGGTAGCAGTTTTCTGTATTGTCTTTTCTAACAGGAAAACTTATATAGTGAGGGGATAACTCCTAAACTTACATAGACGAGAAAACAGTGCTATTAGTTATATCAATGAAACTGTTGATTCTTGTTCATCTGATGTATATCATTTACCATAAGAACTCCTATTTACAGAAAGTAACAACAAGACAAAAACATGACACTTGCGACGCGTGTCAGAACTCAACTAATCGTTAGACTCAATAAAAAACCTCACCTGTCTGATCAGGTGCAGTTCTCTCATCTTTTTGCCGATAACGACGGCAGAAAGAAAAAGGAGCAGTCCAGAGGCAAAAATGTTGATAAAAGCAAATATCTCAATCTTTGGCTCATACTGAGTAAACCTGAGAGCTCCTGCGGTGTATGTTTCTCTTGATTTCTGTGACAACAACAAGCCAGATTACTGGTGGGCTGTCCAGTGATGAACACAGCAGAGCTCTACTAAGTATCGGAGGGAAGAGGCACAGAAGTTACACATCAACATTTTTGTGAATCTATAGGTGATCTACATCCCATATTGGTGACCTATATAATGTGGTGAACTATGTAGTATAGTGGTGACCTATATAATGTGGTGACCTATATAGTGTGGTGACCTATATAGTATAATGTTACCTATATGGTGTGGTGACCTATATAGTATAATGGTGACCTACATAGTATAATGGTGACCTTAGCATAGTCGTGACCTACATAGTATAGTAGTGACCTATATAATGTGGTAAACTATGTAGCATGTAGAATAGTATAACATGTTAACCTATATAGTATAATATTGACCTATATAGTGCAGTGATCTATATAATATGGCGTTGACCTATATAGTGTGGTGACCTATATAGCATAGTGGTGACCTACATAGTGTGGTGGTGACCTGTATATTGTGAAAACAACCAGCAAATTAACTTATTGACCTATATAATGTATTAGTGACCTATATACTACCTCAGTGACCACATAGTGACTTAGATTATATATGAGTGAGCTAAAACACCAGTGACTCCTAACAAGTAACCTATTTTCTATGAGTAGATTTCATCGTGGACTGACCTATATTACAAATTAAGATGACCTATATCACAGACATAAGGACTTATGTCACAAACTGGTGTTATCTTGTAAGAGCAAAAATGGCAATCAAAGAAATTAAACACAAATGCATAAATTTTTCACCACAAAACCGGGTGACGAAGTATTTAAAATATAAGAAAATCAAATTCAAACAACATAATATATAATACATTATAATACCTTTACACTAACTAGACCTCAATACACATACAACACAATATTGGTAATGAGGTGTAATACATACCACCAGTATGTAGTATTGTTCTATATCAATGCCATTTACGGGGATGATAACCACAGCTCTATATCTAACGTTCGTTAGCTTGAGTACTTTTTCTGTGCTGTAAGTACACATGTGTAGTCACTGGCAACTAGGTCTACTATGATTGGTTTAAACTGTATCTATTGGCCAATCAAAAGCTTTAACACAAGCTGTAGATATCAAAAAATGAATGAAAAAAACTAAGCATTTTTATCTAATCAATGCAGGGGAAAGGTTTGATAATTTACCTGAGGGCAGAATTAGAAGATAAACTTTTTACTTTGTCACTGAAATCAAACAACAACAATTCAACTAATGGTAGTAGAATATATAATGAATGAACCAATAGGCAAAAAGCACGTACTGATCCAACCAATGACATGAAAGTCTGCAATAAACTAACCAATAAAAATGAAGCGCACATTGTATCAACCAATAAGAGTACTCACAAACGATGGTAGGTAGCATATCGACCCTCAGTGTCCTGTTCATCAACCTCTACATAACTTGGTATGAACACAGAATCTTCAGAACTAGACCTAAATGTAATGATTTGACATCAGAAATTGTACATCAACAATATATACACAAGAATAAGGCTATACAACAATATATACACAAGAATAAGGCTATACAACAATATATACACAAGAATAAGGCTATACAACAATATATACACAAGAATAAGGCTATATTTTGGTAACTGGAAACTTCATCAAGACCAAAGTCACCAAACAAGCTCACAAATCTCGAATACATGTACCCTATAGGACTTTAGTTTCAGTAGAGCTTAATTTCGCTACCTCCGTGGGTGCAATGGTTTCGCTAGGAAACATTTCGCTAGTGGATCCGTGATGATCATATTCGCGGTACAAATTTTCGCACCCTGTTTTTTTTTTATTCTTTTTATTATTGTTTGTAATTAATATTATTCAAGTAAAGTGAAATATTTTATATCAATTAACAAGTATACATTACCACTTCTATATCTAATCTTATAATAAAAGTCTCCACCAAATATATTTTCAAAATAATAATGGTATAAGTAGCAATGCTAAATAAATGTTTACAAAAAATAAACATTTACTTGCCACTGACAGCGAGCACAGCGAGTTAGCAGTCCTACAAAAAGACCATGACATAGTGTATGCTACGGAGGCAAAGAGAAAGCTGGTATGTGAGGCGTAATCAATATTTCCTCAATGCCAAATAGAAACTTGGGCTGATCTAGCGAGTCAAGTACAAGTACAAATTCAGAAAATATCCAAAATCAAATGAAACCAAAAATGTCTACACCATTTACATTTCACTGTATTTTTTGGAGTGCTATCTTGTAAGTTACATTCTATATTGTCACAGCTGCTTGTGTGCAACATAATATTACACAATCATATAATTTGCCATGGATTTATTCAACTTGAATCTTAATAAATAATTATTTTATTTATTAATTATTATTATTAATAATAATAAATAAATAAAAATAATCATACCACAATGATGATAATAATATATTTAATTGCGATACTATTAATAAAATATATTATTTTCTTTTGTGTTATAAAAAATTATGATAATGACTGTATTATTGTTAAACTAAACAGAATAGTAGGAATTCAACATACTATTAATTTTTTTGTAATTTCGCTAGTACAGAGACAGGAAATAGTTCGCCGGAACAAAATTTCGCTACTTTTAGCACCCGCGAAAAACGCGAAAGTTTAAACCCGCGACAACTAAAGTCCTATAGGGTATGTAGGAAAATGCAGCTCAATCCTAAGGGACAAACTTTACATTATTTTTAGAGCTGTGTCTGCATGGGGAGACAACTCTGTCGAGATACAACTCCATATACAAGTTGATAAATACATGGTCGCATTCAAAGAGCTAATAAATGATCATAAATGCAAAGAAGAAACCTTTCAACGCTTACCTTCGCCTGCGGTACTTGGTGAGCCTATTGGAAGCTGGGGCCTCATCTGATTGGTTGAATGTGACAACATGTTCATCCAACACGGGGTCATAGGTCACAATGAATGTGCTGTCAGATTTAGTAATATAGATTTCGGCAGCTAAACAGCGGTATATTAGCGTTAGGAACAATAAAGTGCCTCTCTCATGTACATGTCGCTGACAAATGGAAGTATTTGAAATAACAAAAACTTGAAAGTGAAAAACTTTGATTGAGCGCTGTCAAGTAGTTTTAGATCAAATAAAGTGAATGAAGGGCAAAGACAATCTTAGATGGTACTAGAATAGAAATAAAATATTAGAAATCAAAACATGTACAGCAGCAAAATCAAAGGTGAAAAATAAAAAGACAAAAAGTTGGTAAAATATCAACTAAAATTAAATAATATTTACACTCGTTAGATTTTAGAGATGTGAAACCCAAAAATTATTAGTGAAATAAATAAATGAGGTATCCCAGTTTGCGTGTTAAGAATAAATTGGCCACCCCTGCTCGGGGTTGTATACAATTATCAAATGTGAACTAGAAATGAGAGATGCAAATTATAATTTTTAGTCGGTTGATATAACCGGGTTAGCAACACACTACGACATTGTAATCCATAAAAAAAACTAGATATGCTCTATAATAGTAACAAAAAAGCCCACAAGCAGGGGCGGATCCAGAAAAAAATTGAGGTGGTGCTTTTTCGAAAAATGATCTGGGTGGGAGGGAAAGGGGTGCGGGGGAGGGTGCAAGGCACTCCTCCCTCGCATAAGCCCCGCGCTAGCGGAAAATTTTAAAAACAGAGTATTTCAGATGCTTAGAAATGGCATTTCAGGTAAAAATATTTGACATATGAAAAACCCTTGAAGCAGTTAGCATTAAATTGCTCAGCACTAAGTTGAAAACGGAACAGGTAGTTTTAACAAGTGTATATTTATTTCACATGCATTTGTGTTCATGAAAAAAGAATAACAATATTGATAATAATAGTAGGGTGAACATTAATTTATATTGTTTAGTTGCTGTCAAACACAGAATTAGTAGTGATGATAGATAGTGACAATAACTACTACGTATTAAGGTATTTCAAAAAATTGATTACTATCTTGTTATCAAATGAATCTTTATTAATTATAATAACAAATGAATAATTAAATAATAATTATTCCACCTATAAATGTCTCATCATGATCACCATTAAGAAATAACAAATGACCGCTTCACTAACTATTATTATTTTACGATCAGCGTCACCATTTTTAATTAATGTTATCAAAATAAATAGTTAATTAATATCACTAAAAATAATAGTTAAAGAAGCAATTACAATAATAATGGTAATCGATACTAATGATAAAAAAAACATTATTAAATTTATTATGTTCATAAACAGCTGTTTAAACTATTATCATTATTATAAATTATTATTAACTATATTATTTAAATTACTATTGCTTGCACACTAATCAATTATTAGTTTTGTTATTATAATGATTAGGAATATTGATTTTATTATTATTAATTATTGAACAGGAAAAATCACGGGCAGTTCCTGTGCAACCTGAAACAATCTGAACATTCAAATAAGCAATTACATTTATCACATTTATCTATTACTGCGTCCACATTATATGCGTTGCTACCAACAACTCAGAATTTATAACCTCGATACGGAACCTGATGTTCTATTTTTATTATTATTATATTTTGAGGCTATATTTTAGCACCGCCTCTTTTACATAAATAAAGTCGCTGAGCTCCTCACTAGCCAGTGTATTGGAGAAGATCAGCTGGTTTATTCTGCTAAGAATACAATACAGCACACACACTCAATCAAGCTCACTACTCGAACCTTACGACAGACAGCTCTACTGCTCTAAGGACAACCAGTTCTGACGACCTCTTGGGTCTGGTAGCAACTGGTGTTGTCCGACGGGTAGTAGACAGAAGGCAGGCTTGCCTGGCAGACGCTAGCCGAACAGTGCTCCCCCTCCAGCAGGAATGCTGACGGGCAAACACTAGCAAGGCCAA
The DNA here is from genome assembly GCA_945261195.1 of Cryptosula pallasiana. Lineage (NCBI taxonomy): Eukaryota > Metazoa > Bryozoa > Gymnolaemata > Cheilostomatida > Cryptosulidae > Cryptosula > Cryptosula pallasiana. The sequence goes on from OX183132.1 coordinate 12,959,494, forward strand.
TCTGACAGCAAGCTGTCTTGACAGACAGACAACTCTGCTACCTAGAGGTGGTGCAGGTGTGCTATCAGGGTGACTAGTGACGTTACCACAAAATCCTGCACATTATTCATTAAACTTAGTGATAATAAATAATGTCTATTTATAATAATTACAACTGCTAGTGAAGAGTAATCATTATCATAATAATAATCAATTGATTAAGAATTATCAGAAAATAATCATGACAATAATTATTAGTTTTATTTACAACAATAATAACTAGAATTATTATAATATTCTTTATTATTATTATTATTATTATTATCTGTAATGAAAATTAATCATCATTGATTAAACATCATTGTATTGTTACTGTAACAACAACAGCAATTAATAATAAATTAATAATTTTCTTCTTTCAACCCACCCAGTTCAATCGGTAATCAATCATTATCAATTGACCACAACAATAATAATAATAAAAATAATAATTAATAATAATAAAAATTATCATTATAATAAATAATTATAATAATAAATAATAATAATAATAATAGTATGTATAGTAGTAGTAGTCATTCTATTCTCATTTTTCACCTCTAGTAGCTGGCTGTTCAATAAATTTTAATGATGATGAGAACACAAAATTTCAGAACAAACCTGAAAACTACCTTTTTCTTTTCAAACAACTCTAATAATAATGTTGGCTACTGCCTCATTCATTATTTATCATTATGACCTATGAACTAATTAAGAGTAACAACTTGTACCTCTCTTCCAAGACATTATTATTTCATTTTTGTCCAAGACTGCATTCAACAAAACCGGAAGCACACTGATTCCACTATTATCAATTTTTACTATAACCTTAGTTTTAGATTACATTGTGGGGAGTACGTACTATTTTGACTGGTTGCTAGCATAGAATTATCCCCTGACATAGTTCTATGGTTGCTAGGGTGCCAGTTTCCTGTTTTTGAATTCAGACGATTTTTTTTTATTTCATTTATATAAATCCTTACAATACATCCATGGTGTGATGAGTTATGGATTACATCTCCAACTGAAGATAAAATTGTATGCTGGGCAATGATCCGTTTTATTACACAAATTAATTATTTGTGTTCTTTTTAAAAGAAAAAACTGACAGAGCTTATTTTCTATAAAAAAAAATTTTGCTTAGCAACAGGAGGTGGTGCGTTCGCACCACTCGCACCCCCTCCCCTAGATCTGCCACTGACAAATGGAGTAGCTACAACTAATCTAAAGCTATCATGTCAGACAATAACCCGATGCTTTCTGCAGTAATGAAAGTTTTCCAGGTCAAAGAGTTCGTGTATCAGATGAATAACAAACGAAATGTACATGTGGGTTTACTACTTAGTGGGATAAGAAAATGAACAAAACAAGAAAAAAGCTAGTAACTAACCTCCCTGTGTGAGGTCAAAGGTTAGCCTGACATCTGCCCTTTTACCAGTGAGAAGCTTAAGTACGTAATAAGAAGCTTGCCCATTGGCCAATGGATTGCGGTCCGTACTTGAGGTATTGTCTAGCCACACCATATCTGGTAAACTCACAATCCTATAATATTATAACTCTATGGAATCACTCAATGAACAGCATAATCATCACTAAAGTATTGAAAAAATAAAGCTAAGCTGACATGTGGCAACAAGTGAGTGTTAAGTACAGCTAGCTTATTGACATCTGCCACAGCAAAATGACAGACATGTATACTACCCAGGATGACAAATGACAGCGGGTGATGGAAAAAACATGCCTGTAGTAGCACTGATGGTTGTTGATGGGTGTGCCAGCGTATTCCCTCAGACATGAATCACATTGGGTGTTGTATTTGTCTCCTGAAGACATGGTGTTGTTCCTGCATACACAATCCGCACCGGTTTCTAGAAAAGATAAAACAAGTAACCTGAATTGTTAATAGGCAACATACTCATGGTTTTAAAAACCTTTAAAAGGAGCCATATTTTTATAGGATTTAAGAATAAAAAAAATACTGCTTTCAAAAACAATTTCAAGAGAAAAAATTAATTGGATACGCTTTCAAAAATAAAAAAAATATTGCTACAAGCATCTGAAACACTCTTTGCAAAAAAACTTCCTTTTCAAATAAGCACCTGTGAATGACGACTACAAAGAAATATCGAAGGACCATGAACAGACTGATACATACCTGAGTTGCAGTATCCGCTCTCTCCGTGTCCATTACACACACAAGGAGTACACGTGTTGTTTTCATTATTGAAATATCCAAGCTTGCAATGCTCACATTGATTCCCTTCGGAGTTGTCTGTACAATTCATACATTTCACGTTGTCTAGAGTGATGTGATAATGACCTATAACAGACAGATGCCAGTACCAATAACATGTACAATATATTATAATATTTCACATTAATTTACTTCACAAAGTACTAAATCTACTAGCAGTAAACAAACACAAACATTGTAAATACTGGTCAGGTGAAGGTATTACAGCTGATATACTCATGTACATTAACAAAAATAATCATTTAAATTCAGCAAATTTAAACAAGTCTCGTGAAAAACATTCTGACATCTGGAAGAACACCATCAAACAAAAAATAGAATAAAAAAATGGTTACAACGAAATATCATCAGGCAGACTCACGGGCTGTTCCTGTAGCCTTAGAGTTTTCACATCTACTAGATTTGCGGTTACAAGTATCGAAGCAGGACACACAGTCTTCACCGGCGATAGGATCTCCTACATACTCAAGAAGACAGCTATCGCAGCTGTCCCCTAATACGTTCAAAGAAAACCAGGCTAAATTGTGGTACATAGGCTGTGAATGGTGATACACCAACATGAGAAGTTGCTACGAATGAATATAGTTAGTACATAGACATCGCTAGTACATAGACATGGGTAGCACATAGACACATAAAGGCATAGGTAGTACATAGACATAGGTATCATATAGACATAGACGCACCAGTAGTATTGTGTAAGCATTGTGTGCATGAAGATAAATCATTTGCAGGGCAGTAGCTGTGTCCATTACATTCACATTGTTGCTCACATTGATCTAAGACATAAACATTTACAGACATCAATGCACCAAGTTGTTAAAATTTTGTGGAGCAATAAAATTTAGAAGAACATAAAATATTATCGTTATATAATAAAATTATTATTCACTTTTGTTTATGCATAATTCTAAATTATATAACTCGCCTGTACACCATTTCATAAAACTTTCTTAATTTTTTTAAGCAGTATATTATTTATCAGCATTGTTGAGACAACTTCATAAAGCGGTGAATAAAAACGTATTTTAAAACAAAGTAGCTCCAAGTCCATGCAAAAACAGAGAACATTCATGCAGGAAACAAAGATGTAACCTGTTGACCTGTGCTATTTAGTCACACGAGGGAAGTTAAAAATTTCAAATCATAAAAACTATCAGAATGTAAATAACGCGATGAAAGCACATAATTTGTCTTAATAAAAAATCTTTAGTTTTTAAAAGTCCAGTATCAATAGAAACTAGGAGTTGTCTCACCTCCTACATAACCCAAGTTACACTGGCATACATTGTCGTCCAGGCAACAGCCATGTTCCCCACAACCATCTTGACAAATGGGGACGCATATAGCACCCCCATCCGGGTCTTCGGCTGGCAAAGAGCGAGAATTAGAGCACAGCTGCATTCTCTGAGCATCAGTGATGAGAGATATAGGACGATACCCTTCCTTGCACTCGCAAGTGAATCCTGCGCAAACGTAAAAACATTTAATTTCTTTGGGATTGAACAAATATCCAAGCTAGCCTGTGGTTGTATTACAATAGAGTTGGTGTAGAAAATTGATTAGAAATAATTATTTCCATGCTATTAGAGAAAAACACGCCAACTGTGCAAAAAATTTATTACTGGGAAAACCCAAAAAATAGTTATTGCGGGCTTATATATAACATTAGAGAAAAACGCGCAGCCTATGCAGAAGATTTATTACTGGGGAATCCCAAAAAATAATTATTGCGGGCTTATATAAAACAATGGACAAATTCTGGAAATCCCCGTAATAAATTGAGGTTTCCCCACTGTTTGAAAACTTTCACAGTCCGCGCGTTTTTCTCTATTAGAGAAAAACGCGCTGCCTAAAAAGTGTTCAAGCAGTGGGGAAACCCCAATTTATTACGGGGATTTCCAGAATTTGTCCATTGTTTTATATAAGCCCGCAATAATTATTTTTTGGGTTTCCCCAGTAATAAATCTTTTGCACAGGCTGAGCGTTTTTCTCTAATGTTATATATAAGCCCGCAATAACTATTTTTTGGGTTTTCCCAGTAATAAATTTTTTGCACAGTTGGCGTGTTTTTCTCTAGTATTAGCCAATTTTGCAACTAAAAATGCCATGAAACTCAAATTATTTGACAAATAGAGTGTAACAAGGGAGAAAACTACTAAATTTCTCATCTTCAGGGCACTACCCCATAATTAAAAAGTTTATTTGCAACTTTTCCAATTTTCCTAAAGTTGAACCACTGAAAGCAGGAAAACTTAAAATTGTCAACTCATTTAAAAAGAAGACAAGTCCAAAAGCATGTATTACGCATACACCTACCAATAAGCTGGTCGACACACCTCTGTATTGTCAGGTCACACGTATGGTGGTTGTTGATGCATTCATTCTCTTTTGGACAAGAGGCATAACTCCACATAGCATTCTCAACCTCCATTTCTAGCCCATGCCTGAGTGTCTCAACTACGCATTGTGAGCTGCTATTGCGAGTGCCCTCCATGCACAGCCCTGCACCTAAAGGACTCTCTACCACAGAACACCAGCCACAATGAGGCTGGGATTGACATGTAATGCATTGCGTGTATGTAGAACAGTCCTTTAGACAGCTGCGAGAGCTGCTCACAACATTGCCCATGTGACTGAGATCCAATATGGCTGCCAGGTCTGTGACCATACAGTACTGCTGGTTGAGGTGCCAAAGATAACTTGCAGAGATGTGAGAGAAGGTGAGCTGTGATAGCTTGTGGTCATTGCTTAGACAACTTTGGCAAGTGAGGGAGGGTGACATAACCGGACATTCATTGGAAGATGATATATAGTGCAACTTGGTAGCTGCCGGCAAACAGGAAGCATATTGCAGGTGATCGGCATCGCTCATCCTACAAAAATAGAAAGTGGATAGAGCTAAAATTTATATGGACATCAAAGCATGGTTGATATAAGGAGAAAATTCCAAAAGTTAGCAGAAAATCCACTCACCACTGACATGTGGGGGTGCGTGTACAGCTGAGACAACTGCTATGTATTCTGCACCGATCAGATGTACATTTGTCTTGTTCATCAACCGCTACAGAGCCCCGCCTGATACAGGATCCTTGGCTAGCTGACCATACACACACCTGCATCAAAATCAAATATGTCAAGGTCATTTTAAAAATGAACACTTTCATTTGAAAGAGAGCTTTTTCAAAAAAGAAAATTTTATACAGATTGCCTAATAATGTACCATCAGTTTGATTTTCCAAAACATGCAATGGGAGCACAACTCCAAAAAAAATATCTCTAATCGTCGTGGGGCGGTTTGTGAAAGGAGTCGATGCGTAAGACATTACCCATAGACATATAAATAAACTCACGCTAGGCTGGTGATCATAATCAGGTAATGTGGATATGCACATGTTACAGTTGTCTATGGCCTCACAGTACATGGGATCTCCGCTGCACTTCAGTTGAGAAGTGACTGGATTACATAGGTCACTGCAAAGAGAGATCAATGAGATCAATGTATCTATACATGCGTGAGCTAGTAGAAAACAACTGTAATAAACAAACAAAAATAAATGTAAATTCTGCTCTGAATATTTAACAAACAACAAACCACAGAGAGAAGTTGAACAAAAATATTACGCATTATCGGATCGCAAACATTTATCCCAAAACTAGCAAAATTGTCATTTTTTGGCGAGTTCAAAACCGGGTTTTGTGGACACTATACTAAACGCAGGTTTTATCATTCGGGGGTAGTTTACATGATCTGAATCTATACAGCTCCATTTTGTGATGAAAAGTTTTATCACAACTCAACTCCTTCACGTTAACTATAACAAAAAGAACGACAGGGCCTCAAAGTTTCATTTCTAATAAAACTAATAAATAACAAGTTTTGAAGCGTGTTGAAATTATTTTTTGGCTACATTTACCATGGAGAATCAAAATAAAATGACAACAACTATTATTAATATTACTGTTAGTCTAATGATTATAATCATTGGTTATTTATTTTATACTTCAATTAACGAAAAAATAATTCTTTTTATTTATTTACTATAGCCATATAATAATAATATCACAATTGATGGCAAGCATTGGTACAAAATTATGAATAATTACTAGTAAATAATAATATAATAGTTTGTTATAATTGTTAAAATGATTTTATACTGTTGTTTTCTTTTCATGTGTAACAAAAATGTTGTCACAGCGATGCGCCTTACAAATATTTTTCTATCAATCTTTGAGACACTAATTACAAAACAAGACAACTCCGTATGAAATAAGCTATCGGTTTTGAATGTTAGTACGTTGAAATTATGCCAGGAACGATTGTTCAATTTGCATTTGAAAGCGCATTCCCATACCGATTTTTTCAAGGCATAGACATCTACTGACATCATTTCTAACATCTACTGAGTACGATGAGGAGTTGCGGCCCCTGACTCAAGACCATTCTGCGAAGCGTACTCACCCTCACGAAGCGTACAAAAGTTATTTTACCCTCTTCTCAAGCTCTGTGTACCGTTTACAAGTTATTTTCTGGGAATCAAATTAAAAAGTAAATAAAAACTGGAACAACTAAATAAAAAATTACCGACTTCGCGCATCAGGAGAAAATTTTCTCCCCCTTCCGGCAAATAGAATAGTCATGGTCATACATACAAAAGGAAAATGTTGCAGTGATTCAATTGATATGAGAAATTATACCACTTCTTGCCTCATTCCCAACTAATCTAAATATATATTTAATTAATGATGTGTGACAACCCAAAAGCTGGTACAAAGTGCATAAGGATGTAAGGGAAATACTGATCAATATCCTGAAATGAATCGTAAACCAAAGACACAAAAATTGCAAAAGCAGTTGACTTTTCGCAGCTGGAATAATCAGCATGGGATAATGAGATTGCACTATTACAGTACGTTGTGCGTTACCTGCACAGAGGTGAAGGAATAAGGTACAGGAAATGTACGCATTGTTTACCTACTCTTAGTAGTGATTTAGCCAGGTCATTGGAGGTGATGCAAAAAACCAGGAGGACGTTAAGAGATTATACGTAATGAACTGAATAATCAACATTGATTAGAATATTTGTGAATCGCTAAATGTCGACTTTGATTTCTAGTACATCTTTTTGTAAATATATAGTGAAATAATCAACAAACGATATCAAGTTGAAAATTTGGGTGATCATTAATAGTAAATGCTTGAATAGACAAACTAATTGGCTTATGAAAATAAGATTGTTGCGTTGTAGCTACTTAAACAGCTTTTACGAGAACTGTAAGCAAAAGCCAAAAAATGCGCAGTTCGGTTTGAACATAAATTATTATTTATTTGCAAACTTGCTACTGCTAATTGATTTGGCTAGTTATAAATATATCTAATTTTGGTATGACAATAATAATGATAAATGATCATAAATGTGTGTAAAACTGCCGGCAAATGTTCCTTTCTTTACAATAACATTCATGAAAACATACTTCATAATTAAAAGCGTATCAATAAATCTATCAATAAATGATTATTAAATTATCACCTTTGATATGCACAATAGGGAAAGCGCAGGAACATGTAAGACGTAAAGTTGGGCTGTGAAATAAGGAAGAAGGAAGAGGAAGATAACTCACCCAGAAGGTTGCAATGTACCATCAGGTTTCACTACACAGAAATCTTGTCTTAAGGTAGCTGTACTAACTACAGTGGATGTATCATCACTACTAACTACTAGTAGTGTACCTTCCATAGAAGTAGCAGCTTCTATGTAACCATAACCAATTATAATTTCTCTGTCTATGCTTCCTACAATAACGAATAACACATCAGCAAGGGCCGATAACTCCAAAAGTTACGCCACAAACTTCCTCAAGATTAATCTCCACCGAATACTTCATTATTTTAGAAAAACTGTAACTGTACAACCCTGCAAAGCAATATCCATGTTCTACACATTCAAACCAGACAATGCTAAAAACTGAATTAAAGGACAAGATTTTAATCTCATTAATGTTGAAAACAACAAACATTAATTATTAAATTTTTTATAAGAATTTAATAGTGACAGAAAAATTATTTTATCGAAGCGCTTGGATGACTTAATATGATAGAAAGTTTATTCAGCTCCAAAACGGAAAGCTTGAAAATATAAATTATTATACCATGCCTTCATTTGGCCCCACTGGATACAGTTGCCCTCATTTGGCCCCACTGGATACAGTTACCCTCAATTGGCCCACTGGATACGGTATTTCATTTCCTACATGACCAAATACACATATACAGCTAGTCAAGTCATTCACTCATTTGCATTAGTTAAGAAACAAAAGATTATTCACTGATAAACCACTTTATTGCACAGTTATGAAGTAACAGACATGAAAATTAAAGCCTCATACGAATGTACATCGGAAATTACCATGGTAACAGAGGAAGAACACATGATGGAGAGAATGAGCGATATGAGATAAGAATCAATCAGGTGCTCACTGTACCATTTCATAACACAGGTGGATACAAATGTACAGCAGAGATTGAGAGAAGTACGTGATAAGTGCTTGGTAGAGAGAGAACATATCTTTACTCGCTGGAGACAGAACATCACACGGAGCAGGTGGTAGAGAGAGAGAACATCACACAGAGCAGGTGGTAGAGAGAGATCATCACACGGAGCAGATACTGGTAGAGAGAGAGAACAGTTGACTGTAGCTTTGCACTAAACAAAAGGGTAGATAACCAACATAAGCAGCGCAAGGTGAGGTGATGGTCATCAACATCTGATGACTTATCGCTAATTAATAATTGCGAAAGAGAGTTACCTTAGCAGGCGTAAGACAACAAATAGATAATTCACTTGATGATATAACAAAAGTATTTAATACAAACCGCTTATCAGCTGTATGTATGAAGTAATGTTGTCATATCGGCGCTAATCACTGAATCATCCCGGCCCAGAGATAGCTAGACACTACGTGACAATGAGGAAGCTTCTACTGCCATTCATTTTACCGTTTATTATATTATAGCCATCCTTTTAACAAAAGTATGTAGGAAACGATTTTTTGATTGATTCTTCGATGGAAAGTATTTCAAGTACATACATACTGCAGGGCCATCCTGATCTTTGTTTGGCATATTGGAATGATTGACAGCGGAAAAGTTGCATCTAAATGTTTCGGTTAAATTTTTTCTGTTAACTTACTTTTTGAAGTTTTGATTGTAAAATGGAACGAGATGATATTTTTGTGTGGGTGAGTTTAAACTAACACTGTTGTCAGATTGTTTCAGAAATAATTTGGTAGTTTACAGTTAATTTACATTGAAAGTGGGTATGTACTTTTCATAAGGAAAGAAATAATGGAAATGAGTTCGATTGAAACCATTCAATCATTAGTAGTGAGTGTAAGCTAGTAATCTTACTAGTGAAGACTGGAGGATGGTCACTAGAAGCGCGTTAGTATAATCTGTTAAACTGATTGTTACTAGCTGTACTAGCCTGTAAGTAGATTAGCTAGTTACTAAAGTAACTAATGGTAATGCTTGGAGAAACAGGCAATCTCGTTCAGTCCATTAGACTCATGAGCAATACTATGCAATATAAAGTTTCAACACGACAAAGAATTTATCTGATAAAATCTATAATCCATATTAATGTTGACAAGTAGAGGTATTGCACAGTCTGAAGTTGGAATGTGACTGCAAAAGACGATTATTATCATTTTTTTTTTCACAAGATATTTATTTTCTAACAACGCTTTTGTAGAAACATCTGCTAGGTATGGGTGGAGAGATAAAGGGCTTGTAAAAAATGAAAACGATCATCATTTAAAGTTTTTAAAGTTAAGCGTAACAAAAACATATAATTATACCGAAGAATATTTTCTAACGCTGTGGCTAAACATTCCTTGGAATAGCTATACGTTTTGATTACGTTTAATTTGAAAAACTTTTGAATTTGAATGATTGATTAAGCAGTGATCAAATAAAGTTGAAAAAATACCAAACTTAAATTTTCCAACGAAGCTCAATACATTTGATGTTTCCCAAGTTGGAAAACATCACTGTCTATTTTTATAAAGTAAAAAAGGTTAGATCAGCTTGAAGCATATTTGCGAACAAATCTGAAAGTTTTGAACAAAAAAAGAACTCACAAACACTGTTTTACATATGTTTAAAGGAGGTGTTAATAACCGAGTCTACCTTTCCTGTTTGAACCCTCATGTCCAATACAGCTGGTGAGCACCTTTACAATAGTACTCTGTCACATTGGAATTCTTCCAACAACCTAATCCTAATACGGTTAATTGACGTAGAATGTTCCGTCATTGTTGAAGGTTAAAAGATTTTGCATATTATTTTGGCAGTTTGCAGCGTGTAACTGGAATAGCTTGTATCAAGTGCACTGGACATTTCCTGAACTCTAATAGTACTGAGCAGGTGGTTTCAAAGAGCAGAAAACTGAGTTGAATAGCAAAATATTTTTACACCTGTGGAGTTATTCAATTGTTAACCAATCAGCAATAATAATTATCATTAAATCATTGTTCTCTTTGTTTTAGTTGTATGACATAATTGTAATCAGATGTTCCATTATAATTATTTTCACCATTAATGCACACAAAATCACTCAAAAGGACAGGATTTAAAACATGCTACCGATTGTTTAAATAGTAAATTGTGCAGTTTACACTCTTTATATTATTATGCTTACCATATTATTATCATTAGTGATGGAAAATTATCAATTGGTCTGGCCAGATTGTTAAATAAATATTTGAAAATGGGATCAAGCAAACTGTAGAGGATATTGACCTATATAAATTACCCAAATGTATAGATTAGTCCTAGGTTTGAATTATGCAGCTGTTAGACTTTTACATTGAGACAATTTATACTGTTCGGCCACTAGGTTTATGCAGTTCCATGAATTATGCCCAGTTTGATTGATGCAACTGTACACTTACTAGTTTGTCATATGCAACTTGTTTATTTACTCAAACTTCGGAGAGCGGTGTTTGGCATTGGTTTTTAGAGGGTTAGAGGGTGACAACCCTTGCATTGATACAAATAATTGCATCAAAGCATAGGTTTGCCATCACCAAATACTAGAGTGCTCAAACCATAAGGTGAGCTTTGCACAAGGCTAGCAGTGTTTGGTGCCCCTGCGAGAGTGCTCAACCGAACTGATGTAAGAGAGCGTAATATTATTATATATTTTCATTATTGTAGAACATCCCAGAAGCAACCATGACAGAATTTGATCCAACATCTAATTTCTTTACTGGCTTCAGAAAACTATACAGTTTCCCGTACTTCTACAGAGAGCAACCGCTTGATTGGTTCAAGTAGGTAATAATAATAATAACAATAATAATAAATAAAACTGAAGATAAAACGTAATAAAGAGAGGTCCAATCAAAACTAGCCTCCCTACACTCAACACAAACTCATTTACATACAGAATATTTATAATTAGCTGCTAACTCATAGAAAATGGTTACAGAAAGTGTTCAAACCCAATGCATTTCAATCATTGCCAAATGTATCTGACTGTAGCATATGGTGACCATAACAACTACCAACAACAAATGTGTGCATTGTGGAGATTTGATCAGTTAATTGATGAGATAAATTTGTGGTATCGCATTCTATTGCTCTTTTTGCTCAATGAACATTTCTGACTTTGGTATTAAGAACTAGGTCAATGGTACAGACATCAAAACTGTATCGTATTTTCATCTACAATCGATGATCACAAGTTTGTCATTTTTCTGATTTTTTTCCACCATTTTTTGTAACAAAGGTGAATGGTTTGATGCACAGCGGAATATAAATGGTGGCTACTCTCTCTTTGTTCGCTTGCGCTGAACTTATAACATACAAAGTTATACATGTATATGGTTTGTACTTGTAGTAAGGTCGGTATGTGGGGAGTGGGGGTGGGCTACATCACCGTGGTTCTAGCAATCACAGTAATTATAGCATTCCTTGGTACCAGAGGCTACAGCCGTTGGAGAATAACCCTTCAGATGGTCATATCTCTCGCTATCGGGTTCAGCATACTCTGTAAGTTGTTTTTATTGCAAATTATTTAACTTCATTATTAGAGGCTATTGTTAATGTACATGTAACTGGGGTGAACAAAGTAAAAACAGCAAAACACTAACATTAGTGCCTGAAAAGTCTGATGGGTCATTTCATTGCGAAAATCTCAAAAGCTCGAGCATCCATGTTTTAAACACACCCCACAACATACTTGCTCGTTTTGGGTACTAACCATATGAAAACGTTACTGGAACAAATAGATGGCAATACATTTAGAAGCTTATAGATTGAACTTGGAAGTAAAAGCCTATCGAAAGGCAATGATCCATGAGCCAAGCACTCCAAATTTGCTACTACATTCAGATAACTTCAAAGTTCTGAATTCTCTGTGAACTAAGATTTGTGGGCTGTTTCTGGTTAAAAAAGAAGTATTGTTCAAAATTGATTTATTCGAAGCGAAACGTGTTTGTGACTGGATATTTTGTGCTTTCAGTGTGTGCGACTGGTATAGAATGGCAGCAATGTGAATATGCTCGAGAACAAGATGGATTCAAAATCAAGTATGAAATACATATTGGGCTGTCTCAAGCCAACATCACCATGGCTAGAATGGCACCGGATAGCCCCAAATACTTTGAGTACCACAATGTGAAGATAGGCTGGACTGAAGGTAAATATAAAAGCTAAAACACCGCTCTGTGTTTTGTTGTTAAACATCGTTTGTATGAGAAAATTTGTAGAAGTATGGAAATCTCTACTTACACGTAGATTGGTGAAGAAAGAAAAAACCGAGTTCAAACCCAGTGATTCCAATCCAAACTAAATCAAGCATATTTTTGTACGCAAAAGCAGAGCCACGAAATAAATTCTAACAATTTCACTCAATCTAGCTTCAGTTTAAATAGCTGACGACTTTTTGTCTGAAAACCATTTGACAAAATTTTCAACCAATATCCTCATATTGCAAAAGAAGAGTATATCTTCAAGCAGTCAATCGCTAATTTGTAATTTGTTATTTTCTCATCCGTAGTCTTTCAGGCTGAGCAAGAATACAGAGAGGCATTGATGAGTGGCTGGCCAATAGAACTACTGAGGATTGCCAGATATATCAGCGCAGACATGGATGGTATGAGATACATGAGAAGCTTTAGATGGAGTGGATACGCAGCGACAATATTGTTATGGTAGGTACAATGTTTGTTGCTCGAGTAGTAAGAATATAAATATATTGGGAGAACTGTGCGGAATGGTACGGGACAACTCAAGTTTTATAAACTGATTAGTTTTGACTCATCGTGACTGCTACAATTTTGCGTGGGTTGTACAAAAAGCAATGAATGTTGGGCATGTGTGATGGATATTGAGTAAACCACAAAGAACCAAATCCTATATGGTAAAAACTTATTTCTTGCAAGCATAATATCATGTCTCTTAATTTTTGACAAAGAGGATTGTGTTTCGTGATGAAACTTTTTTTTCGATTTGGCCGATTCAAAATAATAAATATGATACGATTGTTGTAGGACCGCCTTCGCTTCGTGGTTGTTAGCCAACGTGCTGGTTGGTGCACATGTCAGTTACTGCGCTACTTTCCTTCTAATTACTGGAGCTTTACAGTTGCTGACTTGCATTGTCTACGACAACCAAACGCCACAAGAATTTCTTATCCCAATGGACGATGGAACTGGCAACAACCTTAGACTACGGTACGACTGGATGTATTGGCTCACACTTTTTATGGGTAAGAAATCAAAAATTGTAGAAACTTAGACACTCGCAATTAATGAGATTTATTAAAGAAGTTCATTTTGTATTGCATTTGTCAAAAATAAACGAATCTCGTACTTCGTCATATAGCATCAACCATTTCTTGTTGAGTTACCAAAAAGAATACTGACCAAATAGCGCACAGATTATTCGTGATAAAAGTTTGTGTGGTCTGGAAAAAATTATTATTTTATTTTGCAGCTTTATTCGTAATATTGATGGCAGCCATTATCTTGGTGCTCGACTATTTGAGACCCGCCGATATGAACAAGTTCTTTGGCACCACGTCAGAATTCCATTCTCCGTTCGAGGAAGACCCAGTAAGTGGACTAACATAGATTTGTCATGAGATGTCAGCTAGAGACTAGCTAGCTATAGCTTTAGCACTACCATGGTAACTGACGAGCAAAACGCCAAAATACATCCTTTTTCATACGTTATATTACATTTGGTTAGTCGTGCGTCAGGTCCATAAATCAATGTCAAAAAACTGACTGTGGTTCCGCAAATACTGCCAATACCTTCTAAATGTCTTTTTAATCGATACTTTCTAAATGTAAATTCATGTAATTAAGAATAGATATGATGTAAAGCGGAACAGTAGCGTTAAGCTCAATGCCTCAGCCAATGTCACCCATTATGGAGGGCCACCCAACTGCATCTGGTAACCAGATGAGCTACGTTTCGTTTGTACCGATGTAGTTGTCAGCTACATTTCAGGAAAAGAAAAGGGCAGATTCCTACAGGGATGCCTATGTATCAACGAGGCAAAAAATGCAATCATTGTTGACATCCGATAATGATCTGATTAGAGAGATACGGTAACGATCAATTTCCTTTTTGCAGCTTATACAAAACCAGAACAAGGATATAAAAGGAATTATAAGGAGTTTGAGCCAGAAGAGACCACGAAACGATTCCAAGAAACAGTCACAGAACAATGTGGATCCAGAGAAAACAAGAAAAACACCATTTAACTTATATAGCAGAACAGGTGAGCTCACAAGTTGGGGCAGGAGTAAATGTTCATTATTGGTAGATCGTTTAAAGTTGTTAACAAAATGACGACATCGATTTTCAGGCCCTAAACTAGATCGTTCAATAGCAATGAATGATTCAACCATCATGGGAGACAACCCATTCTATAACATGAATACTCAATCTAAAACAATCCTTTAGACTCGTTCAATATTACCAAATGTGTGACCAGCCATCCACAACAAATCCATCAAAATAATCCATTCTAATCCCTTTGTGAATAGATTTCACAACATTTCTAAGAATTGAGCGAATATTATAACAAATTACCTTATAATGCACACCAGTGAGCTAATCCCATAATAAAAAACCATTTTCCTTAATGAGATAGTTCATAAGTCACTCTTCATACTCAGTAGTAGTATGGTTTATCAAGTTTAGCGGTGAAAAATCTCACTGAAACTGGAAAATTATTTTCTGCTAGAAAAAATTAGGAATAGCATAATTTAAAAATTATTTGTCATAAAAATTTAACACCTAAAATTACAATTCCGCCGTTGCTGTTGAGCTTGATAAAATTAATCGAACAAAACAAAAAAAACACTTTACAAAACTATTTGGTTTGAGCTATACAGCACATGTCGACACAAGCTCTGTTAAAAGAGAAGCAACTCCGATATCAATGACAAATCACTTTAAAAAACAAAAGCGAAAAAAACTGATTAAAAATAGCAGACCCTTACTTGAAGCAAAAACGCAGAGAGAGGCCATATTTACACTAGATAGTTAACCAACTCTTTCATGTACAGGGGCAGAAAACTCCATGACAAGCATACACGAGGGAGATGAATGCGACAAGACAAGCTGCCATCTTGAAAGTAAGATATTTCATATGTAATATTAAGCGGTCCGTCAGATGTTTAGGGTAATTGCTAATGTGATAAGCAAATCAAAGTGAGTGATGCATGTGATATGATGAAATTTAAGTGCCTTGGTTTAAACGCCTTTTCTGAGAAATGAGTATTTTTCATTAATCACTACCGTTGCAATTGCACAAAACAAGACAATTTGAGCTTGAGCCATTATTGCTCATCTCAAAAGGGCTGAAAGAGACAAAAAAGTAACAGAGAATGCAGCGTGAATGACTGAAGGGTAAATTTGTACTTGATTATTTTTAGCGCCACAAATTCACGTGGAGATGGTAGACATAACCTCCGAGAGGGAAGAGATGGCTGACGGTGCGGAATACCAGGAAACTAGGCACGACCTTGACATTCATTCAGATTCAGAAACAGAAAGCATGAAAGAACGTGAGCACAGTTTTGACATCACAGACTCATCAGTTGAGGTAGAAGAAACTGGAGGAGCAAAGGCTAACAATCAGCAACAATTGGCAGCCAAGAATTAGCGGAGAACAGCTGAATCCATATTATAAATGGATATTTTTGCTTCCTCGTGACAAACTGCCAAATTTTTATTTTTTTATCATTATGGTCATGTGAGGACTGGCCATTAGTAGAAGTGAGGACTGGCCGTCAGTAGATATAGGATCAGAGAAGATAAAAACTTTCTTTTTTAAAATGTGCAGGTAAAAATCCAAGTATTTATGAGTTAATTATTAACATTGTACATAATGGCATAAATAACAGTTATTAATTATATACACTATTATACATCAAATATAAATACTGTACGTTAGTGCATTAGTGCGTTAGTGCATTAGTGCATTGTGCAACTTCACTCAGAAGGCGGTGCTTTTCAGTCATACATATTATTCACTTAAATATCCATATTTTTTTTTAAAAAAAATTTAAAATGACACAAAATTTAATGGGGCTGATTTAGAAAAATTCTAATCACAATCACATAACCTCTCATTGCAGCATAGGCTGGATGTTTGTCATTACCAGAATAGTCAATGATAGGCAGAACAAACCTGGTTATCCCTGATAAAAATTTTTTTCTAGGATTTAAAAATGCTGAAGCTGTAATTTTTTTGTGGTTTAAACTTTTGACATATGGACCTTTGCTAAACAAACAGATCTTAAGTGGTATTACGCATCAACTGGTGATCATGGGCACAAGATATTAAATATTTTGGAGGTAAATCTGCACCCAATTTGATCTTGAACTGGCTGTAATTCAAGTCATAAGGAAATGGTAATTACGTTCTAATTATTTGTGCATATCAGCATAACAGGCTATTGCCAAACACGTTAAAAAAAATATCAAAATCTGCACAGCAAGGATGACTATGGCAAAAACAGTTCTGTAGGTAAGGTTTACATTTCCCTTATATAGTCATAGAGTATGTATGTAGATGTCTATGTGCACTTACCTGTGAGGGAAGTAGGAGACCACCAGGTGTGCCAAGTATCACATGCCATGTCATAGACATAGATAGTTGATCTGCTGTCTACAGCCTTGTCCGACACTGCGTCTGTGTCTGAGTAATACCCTCCAATCATAGCCAGGTATCTATCCGACACAAGAAACAGGAAGTGGGAGGTACGGGGTGCCTGCAAGCATTCAACTGACATGCAACATACATAGATCAACTCAGTAGAATTGTCTCATAGAGTGATTCAGTAGAGTTATCACAGTACTGATTGTTGGAATTAAAAGTTAAATAATGTTACTGACAAAAACCAAATATAATAGCGAGCGAAATATCTTAAAACAATAAAAAAAAATTCTTCGACTTTCATTGATAAAACTTTAAGCTAAAACAAGTCATGAAATATTGCAAAAAACCAATTATAACTAACAAAAAATCAGCAGTTTTTTGGTACAGAATGAACCAAACAAAATAAATAACAAGGGATGACAACTTCCACCACCCACCAGGGAATAGAGTCGTCTGCTCCAAACAGAGCTAGCTACATTCAGTATATAAAAACTCTTCTCTAGATCAGTAGACTCATCTGGAGTGTAGCCAGGTAGCACGTAGAGAGCCTTCACTGAAGGACGGTACGCGGTGCTGTGCCCCACTAATCCTATCAAAGTATATAAACAGATCCTCAGACTGTGTCTATTTATTACAAAAACTGACTAATAAGTAACACATACTTCAACAATTTCCATAAAAAAGGTTTATTCTGGCGAATGAAATACTATTGGGTGCAAACTATCCAACTCTAGGAGTTGATTGCTAAAGAAGAATATCTGTACATGATAACTAGTGTCAATTAGAGAAGGTATACTGATCAAGTGACTGGGCAGCACATGCTGACACATAGGCACAGGTTACCTTGAGGTCTTGCCCCGGTGGTAGCTAGCAGATACCACTTGGAGTTGTTGTACACATAGACATTAGGGTTCCACACCACCTCCTCACTCATTCCACCTATTATTACCAGCTGAACTTGATTGGAACGTGATACAGATGTCAATGTGTGGCCTGTCAACGCTGGAACTACCTGTAAGATGAAAACGGACAACTAGTGCAACAGTAGCAATCAAAGTAAGGTAAAGGGAGTGGAAACTTGGGCAACCATAAAAAGAATTAGACCAAATGCTGCAGCATAAGGTGGTAGGTTTGCTGTGAGACCTTGACATCGACTTTGCTGCAATTACGACAACTGCAGCTGAGCTATAATGAGCAGCTGAAGTCACCACTTTGACAAGTAAACTTCATTTTTTTATTTTACAGCCTTGTGTAATATCAGGACCAATGGAAACACATAAACAATGTGATCGTTATTGAAAAACACAATAAGCACAGCAATAGAATACAAGCTACAAGTTCTCTTTCAACTATCATGTACAAAGCACAGGTTAAAATTTGAAGAATCGTAAAAAAACTGGCAACATACGCAAAGTCTTTTCTATAAATATATCGATGTCTACTTTGTCTACTAAAATTATCCACTAATTATCACTTTACAGTATTATAATAGAGCAATCATGATTCTAGAGAAACAGAAAATTTGCAGCACTTTGGGAATTGTCTCCACTCGCTAACAAGAAGACAACTCCAACTACCTATATTTTGGTTAATAAATGATTATTAAATATTTATAAAGATGTACAATCACCTTGTTGTCTATTTGTGTCCACTGCATGGGTGTAGAGTTGAGTGAGAGATGGAAGAATTGAGAGCTGATGTACAGTGAATGCCCAGAGGCAAGTTTGTATTGATGCAGTGGCAAAGAGCCTGTGGAACTCTTAGTGATACCCCCGTACATGTAACAGGAGTTGACTGTACATTCCATGGCATGGCCATACCTGACAAAGATCGACAATCAATAAATAGATATTTATTTTGGTGTCTCTCATTGGCAGCTTTACTGGTCCGTGTTAATTGACCAAACGTTACATAGATTAAAGGAAAAAATTATTACATCCTACTAATTCAAACCAAATAATAAGCAGTAACAAAAATAATTGAATAAGGAACTTATTATTTGACGCCAAATCAAACCTTGACAAAAATGACTAAAATACAAAAAAAACAGTATAAAAAAAAACAATAAAAAATTGTCAACCAACACAAAAAAAATTTTTTTTAATGTTAAAAAATCTATCATCAATGGCAAGACGGAGAAACATTTGACCACGCTGTTGAGGAAAGACAACTTCGCAACTGCAGGAACACATACCTAGCGGAAGGGACAACTCCAGTAACGGGTGGAGAAGACAGAGTGAGGGAGTCCTTACTGACCAACAGCAGTGTGTCTAGAACATTCCCTCCAGCTGTCACCCCTCCATGTATATACATAGCCATAGAGTTCTCTGATACCGCTGCCTTGGTACGAGCAGTTACATGCTTTGTGGTAACCCCACAGTACTGTAATAAATAGCCCACAATCCAAACAAGTCATCAAAATGCAGAGTTCAACTACTTGATAAACTAATCTCAATCATGGTACTGACTAAATAATACTTTTAAATATTAATATATTTGCTAACATTGTCCAAACTTACATAGTGAATTTAGGAGTTGTCCCATTATTGTGTAAGCATTAACTTGAAAATTTAGTTTTCTTTTTTCAACAACTTTTGAGCCTTTATTAATAATTTTTTTTATAAAATACAGATTTTTTGAAATTATTTCTAAAAACTGGGTTTGATAACTTTCATATGGAAATTGGCAATTGAAAGTGTTGGAAAAAACAATAAAGTAAAAATAAGCATAGAGCAACATTGAATAGTACACTTACAGAGCTGTTAGCCTGGGTAACACAATCTAGTTTAGTCTGACAGTCTGCTCCCATGTAACCAGGAGAGCATACACAGCTATTGTCTAGAGAGCACAGGCTAGAGTTTCCTGTACACGAGTGTGGACACCCTCTTTTACCAACCCTAAACTTGAGCATTGCCTCTACAATGTGAAGAGCTTAGTCTAGGACGACGTGAAACTGCACACAAAGGTAAGCTGTACTTTACATATGTGTACACCATTTTTATTCATTCAATCATATACCACAAATTGTCAATCTTAAAAGCCTGTAAAACATAAAAAACTACAAAAATACTATCAAATGATCCAAAAGGTTGATAAGGTGCAAATACCAATAGAAATAAAAAAACACACATTTTTAATATGTTCAAAATTCAATAGAACTAAAAAACAAACATTAAGTTTTCAAATGAGTTCTTTGTTTGGTGGTAATAAAATGAATATTTTTATTTTTCTGGTGTTGTCCTCTTCAAATGATGTAGTTGTAATTCTAGACGTTACGTTATAATTTCACTATTTTTTGTCTCTATTGATTATCAACAATAACTGAATACCGTTTGACGTACTGGACATGTTCCACAAAATATAAATCATCTAATACGATTTTAATAAAATCCAACTCAAGCAGTTTTCATACCCTTATTGCACATGGGTATTTCTTCACAGCATTTCCAATGCAATTATGCAACCATGCAAATTCATTTTGCATGAAAATAAATTTTCAAATATACCTATTTATCATTAAAAACCCAAAGATTAGATTCTTATCACATGCTCATAGGCTATCAAGAAGCTGTCTTTTGACAACAGCTAAGAAACAAGAGAATCAATACAATATGATTGTACAGTACACATAAAAGCACACATGCACGCACACACAGTTTGTACGGACACCCACAAGTTAACTGTACATACAGCCATAGCACTGGCACCACTAACCATCTGATGAGGCTTCCGCGTAGTGAACCACAACCAATACTCCAGTAGTGGAAGACACAGCGATTCCAATATCTTTCTTTGTAAGTATAGCCAAGGCTCCACTGACACTCAGCAAAGAGTTTGGTTCGTGATCAAGAATGTAGACTGGTTTCTATAAACACAAAAACATATAATATTATTGCTAAAAGCAAGTTGACCTTGTTTAAAAAAAAAAATAACAATGACAAATACTTACAGGATCTCTCTGATCTAAAGCTACCAGAACAAACACAATTGAGAAGTTGTCTTCCTTTGAGGTACCAGAGAAGTTGTCTGCCCGAAATATCCATTGGAAGGTGCTTGTTCCTGACTGCTCAACACCTGTGAGTGGAGATACAATGTACATAAATGGAATTATAATGTAATAGACACATAACATCTATGGAAGTATAATATAATAGACACATAACATCTATGGAAGTATAATGTAATAGACACATAACATCTATGGAAGTATAATGTAATAGACACATAACATCTATGGAAGTATAATGTTATAGACACATAACATCCATAGAACTATAATGTAATAGACACATACGCTTTTGTATCCACACATGCTTGGCAGCCACACAAAAAAGCATACATTTATTTACAAAATGAACAGAGACATAGAATATCCAAACCCTCCAAAGAATAATAATGTTCCCTAGTGACATGTCAACCAGCAAAATAATTGGTTTAAACACACTGAATGGTTTTTAAGAGAATTGTCAACTAAAATGTTTTCAATTTTTTTACATTGCTGTTATTCGATATTTTTTGGCTATGCTTTTTCAGGATACTTTTGCGGCTAGGTAATCTTCTATGGCCAGTCGGGTATCAATGTTAGCCCATGATACACAGACTTGAAGGGGTTCAACCAAGGCCCTCAGAGCAGCACTGTCTAACCCAGCGGCTAGACACATTGGCTAGACACATTGGCTAGACACATTGGTTATCACACCAACTAGCCATAATTAAAAAAAAACATTTTGCCAGCGAATGGTACAAGTGTGCTGTCTTAACTCACACAGCACACAACCAATGGCCACCTAGCTGTGTATATATGTGATATTGTTCAGTGATGCTTCAATCAGAGATAGGCCATTTTTTCCACAGTTGTGAAAATATTCATGTCATACTTACCATGAAACATTGCCTAGCAAAGACGTATCATATCCTTTGTTATTCAACAGCTGTAACTAAGCAACCCAATAAAGCTTCAGCGTGATTGGCTGAAAGTCCATCGATCATCAACACTAATGTGTTGATTGAAAAATATTTATCGGTTTAGACAGGCGTAGAGTTGCTGGCAACTTTATACATTAAAACTAGAACCTTCCATCACAAAAAGAAGACGTAATATAACCAGATGCATAACAACCTTTGTGACAGTGTCTAGAGCCATAGTTGTCTCCACTGGTTATGTTGGTGACCAACATTCTACCATAGTAACACCTGAAGCACTCCCCACCATCCCTACAATATCATACGCTGACGCTGCCAATATGGAGTAATACAACAGACAAAACATTCATTGGCTAAACAGCTCATGGTGTGGTATATATGTCACAAGTTATAAGCAGTCATGAGCAAATCCTTGGATCAAGTTTCACTAATGACTTTAGTATTTCTACATAGTATTTAATAATAAAACTGTTTTATTCTATATTACCTTTTACCATTACATTGCGAGTCGAAAACTGAAATGTATCTACACAATGATGAAAATGTATTCGCAGGAGTTGTCTCCCCAGCTATATAATACAATTCCCACAGTGATGCTGAATAGACCATCACACACACATATATATACCTGGGGTCGCCGTAAAAGCCAGACATGCAATGCTCACACTGGTCTCCGCTGGTCATGTGTACGCAATCACACACACCAGTTACTGGGTCACAGTGACCAGCAGGGTGTCCATGTCCATTGCACTGACAGGGGGTGCAGCCAGAGGGGTAGAATGGGTTACCATAGCTGTTGGCTACACACGCCTCGCACTGATCTCCTGTATAACAACAATGCAGTTCTCCGGCTATAACAACAATGTAGTTTTCAGGCTATAGCAACAATGTAGTTCTCAGGCTATAACAACAATGTAGTTCTCAGGCTATAAAAACAATGTAGTTCTGAGGCTATAACAACAATGTAGTTCTCAGGCTATAACAACAATGTAGTTCTGAGGCTATAACAGCAATGTAGTTCTCAGGCTATAACAACAATGTAGTTCTTAGGCTATAACAACAATGTAGTTCTGAGGCTATAACAACAATGTAGTTCTTAGGCTATAACAACAATGTAGTTCTGAGGCTATAACAACAATTTAGTTCTCAGGCTATAACAACAATGTAGTTCTCAGGCTATAACAACAATGTAGTTCTGAGGCCACATGTGTAATACATGGAGTCAAGTCTTCACATTAGTGCCAATGAATTAAATTCTAGAGTCACTCACAGAGTCAACTAAACACAGGAAACACTGAAGCTTCATCTCAAACTCTAAGTTAGATTCGATTTATTTAATCTACGATTTTAATTGTATATAATATAAATTTAATCAATAATTTCATTGAGTATTCATAATAAAACAAGTAATGAAACTAATTATTTAGAGACCGTCCCAAACTAAATGCAGTCCCAATGTGTGCTGGTTGAATGCTAATGGTAAACTGACTGAAGCTAGCACCTCACACATTAGAGTTATGCCCTCTTTACATAAAATCGATGGTGCTTTTAGTTTTAATCCCACCAATATCAACCAGTAACCGGATGTCTTTATATTAAAAAAATCAAAATCTTACAATTGCTATTTTTGAATGAATTTTGCATGCTAAATGATTTTGCATATAACTTGTTTTCTACATACAACAAGTTTACTGAATGTAAACAATGATAAAAAATTTTAAATATTAAAAATGTTGTTACAAGATGAACAGCTGACCCATCGACCACAGACGAATCAAAACTTGACAAAATAAATAGAAATGCATTAAACCATTGCAAGTGAAGATAGAAGCAGAAGGGCGAACCTTTTGTGTAGTGTTGGCAGTCATCACACAGGCCGACTCCTCTCTCACAAGTAGAGTGAAAATTACACTGACAGTCGCTGTCACAGTCGTCTCCTGTCCACCCTAACTCACAACTACATCTGAATTCAGCTTTACCTGTTAGAGGCAGCATACTATATCATGCCTGGCAGCTAAAGTTTGACTAAGTAAATTCTATATCGCCCAACAAAAAAGTCTTTGTTAGCTTCTTGTTCAAAATTTTGGTCAAAAAAATTTCTCAAATATATAACAATGGAGTAATTATCAAAATATTGACAATTTTAAAAAAATTCATGACTCCTTCGACTCAAACAGAAAATAATATCAGTTCAATAAATCATTGGTGCAAGGCATGATTTACGTAAATGGTAGGGATTGCCGTAATAAAAATACATGGAGGGGATAACTCCACACTATTTTTGAAGCTGAGATGGTAGTATGATGAAATAAAACAGCCGATATACAACTCAGCATAGTAGTGCTGGGTCGGTATTGATTTTACCGACTAAACCGAGAGTATTGGTGTTAAATGAGCTCGGCTTTTCCCATTTTCGGTTTTCTCGGTTTTGTGTCGGTTTTCCCACAAGTTCGGCGTTTTCCGTTTCGGTTATGTCGGTCCAAGGTTATTTGTGCTGTCTGTCACTATTATAAAACTTTGGTTTACTTGTTTTGAAATGAAAATCCAGAAATGATCTTCTTTAAAGTTGAAACCTGCAGCAAACTCAAGACATTCCCATAGCCGTCTTTATTTGATAAATCAATATTTCAACAACAATGCATGGGTTTCATCAAAGCCCTAGATAAATCCTGGGGTTTTCAAGCAGCGTTTTCCAAATCCATTGAATAAAAAAAATCTACACATTTACACATCTCAGGTTAGATAACTTATAAACTAAAATTTCAAATGCACTGGCTACAATGTAGACTAATATTTGTACATACTAGTTTTCATTCAGTGAAATGAAAGAATTTTCGAGTGTAACAAAGATACAGGGCTAGTTTAGCAGAAATACGCTTTCATTAAACATAGAAGATGTAAACATCAGTCATATAAAATATCAATCTTACATTTCTAAGTCGATGCAATATAAAAATATTATTGTTTCTACAAGAAGACTTGTCATTAATCAATGATAAACAACACCGATTGGTATATTTTTTATTTTTCGTGGTGAATAATAATTTTTAAAATAAAAAAGCATGCAAAACAATGATGAATTATTATTATTTTATTTATTAAAGTTATTTATTATCATTGAAATGATACGATTATTAGAATTGATAGTCAAGTAATAAAGTTTTACTATTAAAATTTATTCACAATACCAATCAAATGAAAGAAATGTATAAAGATAAATGTGAATACCAAGTTATCATCATGTATGTATTATTATTTATTTATTATTTTATTATTATGCTAGTATTAGTATTAGCTACAATATCATCATTTATTATCATAATTGTACTATTATTATTGGTGTTGTTACTGCTGCTGCTATTACTGCTATTATTATTATTATTATTATTATTATTATTATTATTATTAATAACTTTTAGTAATTATTACTAGTATTTATTATTATTAGTAGTAATTATTATTACTTATTATTAGCAACAATTGTTATTATTAGTATTACTCATATTAGTATTTATTATTATTACTATAATTAATTATTATCATTAGTAATCATTTAATTAGTTATTATTATAAGTGATTATTATTATCAATTATTATTAAATATTATTATATTTATTGCTGTTATTCATTATTATTATTAATTTGTATTTTTAATTGTTATCAGTTATTATTAATAATTATTAGTATTATTAATTATAACTATTATTGATAATTTTATTGATTAGTATCATCAATTAATCATTATTATCAATCTTTATTATCATTATTATATTATCCGTTTATGTCTATATTCTCCCTAAGTACGCTTTTTAACTTAATACTGCCCATTACTTGGTGTATTTTTTTGGCACTTCAACATCCAATTATAAAAACTTTGCTGTATGTTTTTTATTCATAGGTACTAAATCGCTGTATGAATGACAGTTTTTTTTGCGAAGCTTGTTAGTTAGAAGTTTTTAGTTTCTCTTAGTGAGACTTGTTAGTTGTAAGCTGCAGTCATTAATTTTCTCTTGGTTAATTATTGACTGTAAGTGGGAAAAGAGGAGCATCAATTTTAAAACCATGAACATTGTATGATAGGCATTAATAGCACAAGGTTCTCAGTAATCACACTCCAAGCCCAAATAGTGTGATGGCTGATAGATAGCACAATGCTACTGTGCTTAATCCTTCAATGTTTATGCTCAAACACACAACAACCATGTCAACAGGTTATTTCACTTTGCAACTATTCTCCATAAAAAAGTGTTGACGGACAGATTTAACCTTACAAAACCGAAGTGCCCAAACCGATAACCGAAGCTAAAAATTAAAACCGACAAGCATCAACACCGAAAACCGGGAAAACTGAACCCAGGCAACAGAAAACCGAAACTGAACTAGCAGCTAAAACCGACCCAGCTCCACAGCATAGTATTGTATTATTACGATGTAGCTAACCATGAAAATCAATTCCTTGTGATGAATGGTTAATACATCGCTAACTGGTAACAATGTACAACACCCTCCCCAACAGACACACGATGATGTAAATTGAATACTAGAACAACGCTAAATAGCCAACAAACCTTTACTTACCGGTGTCGTTAGAAAATATACAGTTGCCATGGATACATTGGTGATAGCAGGTTTCGTCACAGCTCACATTCCCTACACCAGTGTACCTGCAGGTAAAGTACAAGTGACATTTGTAGACTACCGGAAGGCTTAGTTTAACTTAAGGAAAGGACCTGGCAGAGAAACCTTCTAACAGTCAATTCTGGTGGTAATAGCAGAGTTGAACACTTGTTAGTTGCCAGCTCCAGTTACTACCCCGGCCTTTCCAGTTATACCCCGGCCTTTCCAGTTATACCTTTGGCCTTTCCACTTATACCCCGGCCTTTCCAGTTATACCTTTGGCCTTTCCAGTTATACCTTTGGCCTTTCCAGTTATACCCCGGCCTTTCCAGTTATACCTTTGGCCTTTCCAGTTATACCTTTGGCCTTTCCAGTTATACCTTTGGCCTTTCCAGTTATACCTTTGGCCTTTCCAGTTATACCTTTGGCCTTTCCAGTTATACCTTTGGCCTTTCCAGTTATACCTTTGGCCTTTCCAGTTATACCTTTGGCCTTTCCAATTATACCTTTGGCCTTTCCAGTTATACCTTTGGCCTTTCCAGTTATACCTTTGGCCTTTCCAGTTATACCTTTGGCCTTTCCAGTTATACCTTTGGCCTTTCCAGTTATACCCCGGCCTTTCCAGTTATACCCCGGCCTTTCCAGTTATACCTTTGGCCTTTCCACTTATACCCGGCCTTTCCAGTTATACCTTTGGCCTTTCCAGTTATACACCGGCTTTCCCACTTATACAACTTTCTTATTATACCTTATCTCCTCTCGTAGCAATAGATGGAAAATGCAAATGAGTCAGACAATTCATATTCTTACAACGCCAAAAGTAGAAAAATATTGGCATCTGGCCAAAAGAAAAGAATTCACATCAAAATATTGGCAGATAGCCAGAAGCAGAATAGTGACATAAAAAGCAGATGCTCACCCTCTAGAGCACTGACACTCATATGAATGGAGAGTTTCTATGCAGTCAGCATTTTGTACACAGTCATGCGTTCCAAGGCTACATTCCAGCAGGTCGGGGCACGTTCTAAATGACCAACTAGCCTCTCCAACTTCACCGTGAGTCGCTTCAATAGCCTCAGGGCACATCCGTCCATTATGTGGGCCAGAAAAATCACCTGGTATACAAATGCCTGAAACAAATAAATTTATTATATCTTAAAAACATTACAACTCTACATTAAACAAGCTTGGTAATACAATTTCCGGGAAAATAGTTGCCAGCAATATAAAATATTGAAGTGTTACAATATTATTACAGACTGTTATTACTGTAGATTATAGATTGTTTTTATTATAGATTACTATTTCAGATTATAACTACAAATTATGTGAACATAAACATTCATGATTATAACTTGCGTTTGCATTTTGCCAACTTATTATTACGTTGGTGGATAAATAAGCACGAGGTATATTGACTGACAAAATATTCATCTAAAGCAAAGATAGAAGAACACAATAAACAATTAGCTATCAACTGTAAAGAATATTTACCAATGCTAGGATTAGCGTTATGACTGCACCATCCACAGAAGAAGCCATCAGAACATTTCTGGCAAGTAGTCAACTTTGAGCAATCTACGCATTTTCCCCTAAAACAACCGCCAGATGTGTTCAACGTGTGGGGGGGGGGGGCGAGAGGAGGGGGGGGGGGAGAGGAGGGAGTGGAGGGAGAGAAAGGGGAGAGAGAGAGGAAGGAGAGGAAGGAGTGGAGGGAGAGGAGGGAGTGGAGGGGGAGGGTAATGCCAACAAGAAAATAAAAAATAAACCAGTTTTAAACACTTGACAGCAGAAACAATCAAGCAAAAATATTTAAAATGTATATTTCGAGCAGATAAAACAGATACAATGTAACTTTGGTAGTTGTCTACTCGCAAAAAGAGGAAACAAATCCAACAAATAGTCAGAATACGAGAACTATTAGTTATTGGATGAAGCTGTGTGCGAGCAAGAAAATGCAGCTACTAAAACTGCAGCATGTGAAGCTAGTACTGCTTAACTTTCTTGGAAGCATTTAACAAAGTGCTAAATATGCCAAAGGAAAATTTTGATTACCTACACATTCTGGGGGTCGTTTTGCATTTTTATAGAGATTTGAGGTTCGGTGATTTCTAATAAAATATTTATAGAAGCACAGGCTAACAGCAATTTTAACTAAAAATTTAACACTAACAAATCGTCGCTGGAAGATGGAGAATTGTCAGCTTGTCCAGCAGAGCTTTGGTAGTGCAAACACTCTCCGTACTGATAATCGAGCTGGTAAGAGTCCATAGGTAGACAGGTAGACTGCATGGTACACCAGATACATTCATCTACAGTCTCCAGACAGGATGTGCAGTTGGTGCGCCTGGGTAACAACATGGATACAGTTCAACAAATGGTTACAAATTCTTTAGGAGCAAAGGCTAAAATAATATGGTACAAATTGCACACACACAAGACATGAAATGAACAAGACTAGTAGTAAACAAACTTTTCGGAGTCAAAAAATGTAGCACAGATAGATTGGTAAATATCATTTATTGGCACAATGTGGTCTATGCTTACTGCATGCATGGTCGATGACAGGATTGAGGAGTTCTGATGGAGACATCACTGCGACCCCTTCGCACACACTGGTGTATGTTAGTGAGCCACTCACAATTAGCGTTGCTCTAATAAATAGTAAAAGTTGAATAGCTACACTTGGGCACTCAGTAAATATAAGAGATCATGTTTCAAGCTATCTCGTTGTAGTTGGCCATAAAATCCCATACATGTCGATACAATAGAGAAAAACGAGCAGCCTGAGAAAGTTTTCAAACAGTGGGGAAGCCCAATTGATCACGGGGATTTCCAGATTTGGTCCATTGTTTTATATAAGCCCGCAATAATTATTTTTTGGGTTTCCCCAGTAATAAAATTTTTGCACAGGTTGCGCGTTTTTCTCTAATATGAATCATCAGCGTTTAGTTTGACAATACCACTTGTTTGTTAGCATAAATGATGGGTCATAATTGATACTGAATTCAGCATACCAAATAAAATACAAACCAAAACTCAATGCTAATCTTTACATACAAAAATAAGAGGAAAAAAGAGCATTTTTGGAAATAACTTTTGGGTTTTGAGGCCTAAATGCCCTCAAGGAAACCACCCAGCTGCACCATAGATCTGTTGTTGGTCACATGACTTGAAAACATGTAAAAATGAAATTGAAAATATGTAAGAGTTATATGAAAAATAAAAGAAAAAAATAAACCCAAGTCTAAAACACAAAGTTTACCACAACTCACTATATTGACCGCCTACAAGTAAGTTTTCACCAAACAAATTAAAATCATAAAATAAAACAAAAGAATTACAAAATTATTTCAAGCTTTACTCGGGAACAACTTAACAATTAACAGTGTCACATCAAAATTACTTTTCGATTCGTGTACAATGATTGTAAATGAGAAGAACCATCAGGTTATTGTGAAATACTACACTCACCTCTGTACAGCTTAAACAGTTGGTGTACGAAGTGCAGTTACTGCAATAGACTGGCTCAGTAAACAGCCAATCTGAACCCTTGTTACAATCGGATGTGCGAATGAGACATTGTGATTGGCTGTCACACCAACCACATAAGGGATCTGCAGAGCAAGTCAAACAGTTGGTGTGGAGAGAACAGTTACCACTGCTGTACGGCTTCAAACATTCCAGAGAAAATTCCTGAAAGAGACAACAATGTTATAGATTTCATCAAATAATTCTTAGATCATCAAAAGAAAGCTCACAATAAGCAAAACTAGTGAAACGGCTGTTTACAGAGCACCGGCAAATTGAAAAATAGCAGTCTAAATGGACCAACAATCAAATGATAAACACTAACTTGTTTAAAAAAGAACCAATAGGAATACTCTCATCATAAACAGACCAATAGAAATATAGCTGATTATAAACTGACCAATAGAAATATAGCTGATCATAAACTGACCAATAGAAACACAATGTATTGTAAACTGATCAATAGACATATAGTTCATCATAAATTGACCAATAGGAATACAGTTCATCATGCGGTGACCAATAAACATTGACTTACTTTGAAAGAACCAACAAGGCCCACCACAGCGGTAGGTCTCTGACCAACTATAGGGACTTGGTAGGCCTTGTACATAATATGGCCAGACACGCTTCCAAACAGAAAGTTATTCCGAGAGACTGGCTCTGTCATCTCAGCAGTACTTAGACTCACTTCGTTCAGCAATACCTGTGAGAATAATTTGTACTCCATCAAGTCTTTGAGCGAAAAGAACTGGATGTTACTCTCGGCTATTTACTCAAACAGAGTTTTTCCAAGTATTATCGGAATATAGCAATACAATAATAGGGGAGAATTTCTCAAAACTCATACGGATTCAGCCACTTTATGCCCGAGAGCATTCATTGGCTCAGGCGCTTTTTTTAAGCAAAAAAATTATTTTTCAATAAGTTTTTTTTAAAATCAATCGTTAGGGTTGCAGGGTTAAAAAGAATACCATAGGTTCACCAAGACATATTCTATTGGGAAATTTTTAAACAAAGTTAACTTTGTATTGGTGAATGTGAAACATAATCTTTTTAGTGACAAAGCTTTTTTTTACCTATGTTAAGAAATGACAGTCATACTTCCCCGATATTGACAAAAAGTAAGGCTAAAAAATGGCTGCTATTACAGAGATTTGTAACTTTGGAGAATAGTTGGCACCAACAACAGCCAGAACACGACAATGAAAAGTGGCCAATGTATTGAGAAAATCCCAGAGGATTTTTCGGAGACTAATATTAATAATTTTTTTAGTTATTGAGGTACATCCGTAATTTTTACACTACTAAATGAGCAATTTTAAGGGCTATCTTCTGATATAAAGAACCATAATAAATAATGAGCTAGAAAAAAACTGCAAGAAGTAAAAAATTCCTTAACTATCGCCGTCGCCAGCAAAATAATTAATTTACAGCTTACTTCTTCTCATTTTTACTTATAGATAATTCCAACATGCTCAAATAAAATGAATCTATTCGTTTATCTGAACAGATCTTATCCGTGGAGGTTCTTTGCCAAAAAATGATATTAATCAATTTCAGAGGAAAAATATCAATTCTTTCCGGAAAAGAAACTGGGCACAGTAATCATGGAGCTGTTTCCGTTTAGACTATTAGAAAGTCAATTAGGTGCGGCACTGGTGATTTATTGCGATAATACTCTTTGGGGACAAAAGGTAGTCGAGTTTTGTTAGTTAGATAGCAAAATAACATGGGCGACATCGCAAAATAGCCAGTTCTGCACCTACCTCCAGAAAATCTTCAAGCAAAAACCAAAAAAATAGAAGCGACTCCGTTCTGCACAATAATGTAAAAATTATTTCTGTCAAACAACAAATCGTCTGGAAAATCGCCGCGTAAACTGCCGCCATTGAGACTTGAAAAGAGGAGAACTCTCGCGAGATATTCCTTCAATGGAAAAACAAAGGCTGTAAAAGAAATTAACTGGAACCTATTCCTGACTAACCTCTTTTCCATCAGTTCCAACAGAGTACATGGAAGCTCGATTTCTTCGTGCCGTAAACATTAATTCACTGGTGGATGACTCGCTCGACTCATAAAAATGTCCACGAGCTATCAGCTGACTTTCACAGTTGGGGCATACATTATCTTGGTGAGACAACTCCCACTCTATTTTAGATACGGTAGACAGATGCGCCTGCACAAGTAAACAATAGGTTATACTCAAGTGTACCAATATAGTAGCTAGATATTCAGGTGTACCCATGTAATAGCTAGATCAACGGGTGCACCAATGTAGTAGCAGATAACACAGTGTACCCATGTAATAGCTAGATATTCAGGTGTAACAATTTAAAAGATAGATATTTAGGGATACTATTATATCAGCTAGATATTTAGCTGTACCCATGTAATAGCTAAATCAACATGTAGCAGCTA
This sequence comes from Cryptosula pallasiana, assembly GCA_945261195.1. Classification (NCBI taxonomy): domain Eukaryota; kingdom Metazoa; phylum Bryozoa; class Gymnolaemata; order Cheilostomatida; family Cryptosulidae; genus Cryptosula; species Cryptosula pallasiana. The sequence continues at coordinate 12,992,443 of OX183132.1, forward strand.
GATCACAAGGTGTACCTATGTAATAACGGTGCTATACCTCATCTGGTTGACTGTGATTGGCTGGATACTTGTAGATGAAGTAAAACCAACCAGCTGGAATGTCAGATGTCTGACAGGATGAGAGGTTTGATAGAGGCGAGTTTTCTCCCCAATATATATCATCACACATGCTATTTGCTACAAACAAGCGAAGACAACTACAAAAAGGCAGGAAGTAGCAGAGCTTGTCTATATCTAGGAGAGAATACAAGCAATTATGTTTTTTATTTTATGAGAAGGATGGGGGGGGGGGTAGGGATAAAGATGGGGGGGGGGAGAAACGGAATGAAAGGGGGAGGGGACAAGGGGGAGGGGGGGGGGGGGGAGACAAGGGGATAAGAGAGTGGATGAAAGACTAAGGGCAAACTGTAATAGCTACTGGACACACAATATAAAACTGAATGTTTTAATTGAGGGAAACTAACTCTATTCTGAACGCAATTAAATTTTCAAGAGAAGACGACACTAAATGAGACATCAAAGAAAGTGAATAACAAGCGACAACATTTACCATTTCTACAAGATCTCTCCGCCGCGCACCAATGACATCTATTTGTGAACACACAACTGGTACATGTTGTCTGCGCGCTGCATGGATCACATTGACGTCTCATTGACTGCACCTATAACAACAACATTTGCATAAAAGATGTTATTGCAAGATACGGAAAGGTATGACTAATCGAAAACTTCCAAGCTTTACCAAGAAGTAATCTCAAACGAATGAAATAATTAGAGATATCAACCTCAAGTGACGAGGTATCGATGGCTATGACATCCTTAGTAAGAGAACCTTGTACACCACCATAGACATATAGTCTCTCGACTTCACCATAGGAGACAACTAGCATGTCATGTCCATGCTGCCCTAGACTTCTATGCAGCCCACTAGCATTGTTTTCTGGGATCACCAAACACAACAAGGAGTTATTTCCTCACTATTAAAAATGGTGGGACAACTCCAGAATTATTTCATGCGGGAAAATTTGCTCACATGGTTAAACCTGTTTACGAACAAAAAAGCTACCAACCTTGAGTTTGTAACCACTCCTGACAATTTAGGTCAAACGCATAGACCTGGTCGTTGGTGCACTGACTCAGTGACTCTGTCTTACCTCCATAGATGTACATTATATTGCCGTAAAGTGCAGCGGCATGAAACACTAAAAACATGAAGGTAACTCTATGAGACATCAACTTGTAAAATGCCTGATGTCAAGATTCATACTCTCCCAGCAAGTTATTAAACGAAAATACTTTTTAGAAAACTTATGGTTTAAAAACTTGCACAAGTTATCAGAACAGACAAAACTTAAGGGAAACTTCACAACAAAATTCTAGTTCCTACTTGAAAAATAACAATCGAAATCATGTTCGTGAAATAACAAACTAAATTGAAGATCACAACCAGCTATCTTTAGGATTAAAAATAACTGTTTGACAATATCCATTATAATAATTCGACAATGCCATCAACAAATTATTTTAAACGGACAACCCAGCATGTTTAGAGATGACTTGTAAATAAAATGAGAGGAAAGCAGAAATAATAATTAATAAATATTCCAGAACAAATAAAACAGTATTGCTACACACCAAGTTTTTGTCTACTGAGTCCTGTATCAGCCAGAAGTAACTTAGACCAAACTCTCCTTCTGATGTCATACTTCCACAGCCTATCAGACACCCGCTGAAACCTGCACATAAATGTCAACTATAGGATAGACTTCTTTGGAACTTCGAGAAGTGATGATTTAAGACTGGCCAATCAGCACTAAGCTGTAAAAGCTTAGTAGTAGAACACGCAGTAGAAGTTTAAACTGTTAAAGAAAAACAATTCAAAATTTGACACGGACTTCAAATATCAACATTTTTAAACTAAAGACAACGCATGCGTTTGTATAATATCAACATACCTGGCATTACGTTGTGTATAGCCACCATATATATATAGCAGGTAGTTATGATGTACTGCTGTATGCCCAGCCAATCTCAGACTAGGTTCATAACCTAAACATGCACATATGTCACGTGACGCATCATGTAATTACGTGTGACAAGACGATTTTCCAAGGTCACTTCCTACTGCTATGACATCATAATGCACCAAGTTTTAGACTTACAGACAAACATAACACATGTTAAAGCATTACTGCATTGAACATTTATTTATTGATTTTCTGAACATTCAGGTCTTAAGCTGCGTACACACTAGAACGATTTTGTGGCCGAAATCGGCGCAACTCCAAAACGGCTTAGTGTGAATGCAATAACGGTCGACTCTGTATCACATCGGCCAGCGTTATTGCCATTTGAGCACTGCTCAAAATCACTGACAATTTTTAGCAGATTATTAAGGAAAACACAATACAAAATCAGTTCAGAAGTAGCTTGTGGTCACAAACAATGATGATAAAATAATAAAAAATCATCAATTCTCCCAGCAATAACCAAATAATAATAATAATAATTATTATTATTTTAAAAATCACTAAAAAATTTATTATTTATGTATTATCATTTTTATTTTAACATGGTTGATCACTCATTGATAAGCATAAGTTTAAATAATTTAGAAATAATTTTAATTAATTAAAATAAGTATTTGGTAAAGCTGAAAAAAAATTTTGTTTAGAACAACATAAATAATTAATAATGCCGCAGCCACAGTTAGTGCATTTACTAATAACAACCATAGACATGGTGAATAATTGTGAAATAACAGACAGCAATATCAACAGTAATTCTATGGTTATGCTGAAAAACGAAATTTACCTATCTCCCTCACCAAAGAGCAAATGCCTTTCCGGTCGAAATTCTTTTCAAGTGTGTACGGAACCATCGGTCGACAAAGGGAACCACTCCAACATGAACGATTTTTTGATCAAAAATCGTTCTAGTGTGTACGCAGCTTTAAGCTGCAGATTGATGTATTAGGTGACTCTGTAGGCCCACTCAGTCCTGATCTACAAGCTTGCCAAAAAGTCATTGGCCTCAAATACTCATTGGATCTGCTGAATTCTGGCTTACTATAACTTATATTGATTAAAAACTACGTCATCTTCGGGTCATGGGTGTGGTCCATTATAATAGATTTTTGCAAATTTATATAAATGAAGTTGCATTGTTTTCGTTTAAAACAAAATCTGATTGTGCAATCCATTTACTCTTAGTCTACTGAAGGTCATTGCAGCCTTGAATAAAGAATCCCCATGAAGACACTCTCATGAAAAATTGGTTCTAAGATTTAATGGTTTGCTTTACTATTACGCGCCATTTTTCATCCGGCTTAAGTTTGCACGCCGCACGCATAAAACCGGAATTAGCGGTTTCCGTTGATATAAACGCAATTAGTGCACACACATCATGAATAAAGTCAACGCTTAGTTTTTACGCAAATTTCTTACGTGAAACGGCAACGTGAGAAGATTGCAGGATTTATCAGGTAGTTCAATGTGATCACAATCACAAGGATCATCTAATACTTGTTCCATCAAAAAATTAAAAAAAACTTCTGCTGTTTTAGAGAGTTCGGGAACAATGAATGGTAGTCATAGAAGAATAGACAGTAATGAATGTGCAGAATAATAATAAATAACAATAATAAAAAAAATAGCGGGATCTGAATGGCCAAATAAATACTGTACGGGAAAGAAATAAATATACTTCCGATCCGAAGATGTCAACTTTATGCAGGGTAAAAAATGGCGAGCATTTCTGGAAGAATATTTTGTAAGCTTGTAGATGAGCACTGAGTAGGCCTGGAGGGTTATTCAATACATCAACCTGCTGCTTGAGAATCAATTATTAAAAAATCAATAAAAAGTTTTAAATAATGGTACACTTAAAGCGTAATTGTTGAAGCATTAACTAACCCTGATGGTATTTGACTTTACTCCATGTACCCTCCTTACTATCGTACACGTACATATCACTAACAGGGTTGTCCTCTGTTGTATCTGTACGACCACCATGTATAAACAACCATCTGTTGTCAACGACAACCATCACATGATCAGCAAGAGGCAATGGGGAAGGAGAAAGCCTGGACCATTTGGTAGTGTAGACATTGTAAGTCCACAGCTCATCGGTGATTGAGCCATTGTAGAACATACCTGAGAATGATACAATACAAGTAAATAACTACAACAGTTGGTTTTATAGCAGCGATAGTCAAATCAGTCACAAACGGTGCTTTCTGTTAAGCTGCATGTACATCTACTGAATAGCTACCGATTGGAAATGATGACAGGGCGTTTCCTTTATTTTTATCTCTACTTGCCATTCTCATGCAATACCGGTTAGACTCGCTATATTTGATGTCATTGTTAGCCATAAAATGATTTCAAACCACAAAGACGGGACGCTTAAGAACGACTCTTTCTACATAAATAAATGTGCTTCAAAAAAATTGTTAATGGAAACATTAAAACCGTGAGCAGTGATATGATTGGTCAAATCACGAATTGTCTACCGATTTTTTGATGCGGATCAAAATCTGCTGATTACCTCAAAAAGCATCTACCGATTGCCTAGCGATTTATTCGGAAACAGCAGCTGCAAAATCACACAATCGGTAACGCAAATCGAGAGGTAATCGGTAGATGTACATGGGACATTAGTCATCGCATCGAACGCGCGAGGTGGAGGTGAGATGTTTTTGGCAAGCCACCGGATAATCCTAATTTTATGATCAGCCTTCTTACGTGCGAGAGGCGGCAGAGGCCATCACATTTTGTAATGGATGCGTGACAATCATTGAGAGTTATCTCTCCCGCTCTAACTAATTTTAGTGAGTCAACGAGTATGCTTGACAAAAGTGTTTCACAACCGGCATTGTACACCTATATTGCTACTGAATTATTGCATCGCTGCAATCAAAATTTTAACTCAATTGAGGCAAATCAACAATTAGTCGATAGCATAAATTATCATTGATATGTCGCTGTAGGCTGTTTATTATTATTTAATCTACTATCAATAAATAATTTAATTAGTTATTATCATTTATTATTAACTATAGTTTTATTTATATTATTTTCAACAACTAGAATTGTGTATTTTTTACAAACAACAACCATAAATGGCGATATTACGTATTGCACGGCTCTACACAAACAAATAACCGTTCGTTGATACTTTTATAAATAATACTGCCACTCCAGCAATAGAAATACGTATTAAAAATCCATAGAGCTGTCACGAATATAGCAAATGTGAGCACAGGAGGACACAAATCCCAAAAATACGACAGCAGCCGCACGCTTCATCGCATTCCAGTCAGGCATCCAAGAATTAAAATCATTGGATTTAATCTCTAATCTAATCTTCGCATTCTGAATACAGCCATGGCATAGTAGCCAAAACCCCCCTAATACTTCATTCAATTAGGATAACACTGGTTTATTAATGATACGGGTTAATGGATAACACCGGGTTAATGGATAACACTGGTACACCGGTATTGTCCATAATACCTACGCATTGGTGATGCTGATGCAAGGGTAATTAGGTCAAAATTATCATGAAACGACGATCATTTTTACAATATCAAAAAAGCTGGCAAGAGAAGTAAAAAAAAAACTCTGTGTGACAAGGAGAGGAGAAAACCAAGAGTATCAATACCCACCTCCGTGTACAAACAACGCATCTTCTCCGAACGTCTCACTACCAGAGGCAATGCCATAGTCTGTGAATAGTGTCAGATCTTCCGTCTGTGCTACCATCTGGTGTGAATATCTACCTGCAGGACTGTCCGTTGCTGGCACAACCTCAAAGTTAACCATATCTCTACTCCTACAACAGAGAGTAGCAATATTGTAATTAATTATATAGTTGAGTGGATAAGAAATACTATGTATTTTATACATTTTCACCAATAACTACGGCACAATCATATAAGTACTATTATTCTTATTTACAACCTGAGAACTCGCAAACTTTTCAAGTCAAAGCTTCAACATCAAATGCATTTTCTGGGCATATGAGGTTAAAATGGAAAAATAAATAAAATTAAATTGTGGTGTATTTTTCATAAATTTTTTAAGCAACGATCAAACGAAATATTACAAAAATATCTCAAAGTGGTAAAATAAAACAAAACGCCTGATAAATAACAAAAATTAATTGAGCCAATGTCTATAACAAAAAACATCACTTTCGTGAGCAAATAAAGAAATAAAAAAATTCAAAATAACGCAACAAAGCCTACGGCCCCACTAACCTGTACAGGTGAGAAGGTGCAGTTGTGGGGGTGTAGTCATAGCCCCCGTATAAGTAGACCGCATCTAACAAGTAAGCAACTTTATGTCCAGTCCTGGAGACAGCAGGTGTATCTACACTCATCAGCTGCCAGGAGGTGGTCCGACCCATACAGTAGACATCGGTGGTGCCAGTCTCGCACTTGCATCCTAAACATAGAGTTATACACTAGACATCAAGTTATACACTAGACATAGAGTTATACACTAGTCATAGAGTTATACACTAGACATAGAGTTATACACTAAACACAGAGTTATACACTAGACATAGAGTTATACACTAGACAGAGTTATACACTAGTCGTAGAGTTATACACTAGACATAGAGTTACACACTAAACACAGAGTTATACACTAGACATAGAGTTACACACTAAACACAGAGTTATACACTAAGCATCGAGTTACACAGTAGATATAACGTTATATACTAGACGTAAAGTCATACACTAAACTTAGAGTTACACAATAGACATAGAACTATACGCTGAGCATAGAGTTGTACACAAGACATAGAATTACAAACTAGACATAGAGCAATACAATAGACATACATTAGTATTCGAAGTGATAAACAGCAATGGTCTAACCAAACTACCAGATAAATCATTGATGTAAATGGTGCAATAAACACTTTGCTGAAGCTGTACACTAAAGAAATTAAAAACTTAACAAAATGCAACAAATAGGTGACAATTATTAACGGAAAATGCTGATGGGACATATAGAAGCTGCATAACTGTGTGTCCGCAGCAAATGCAAGCAACAACAGCGTGTGGCATTCACCTCTGCGGCAAAATGATGTCATATCCTGAAGACATATAAATCTCCGACAACAATAGACATGGGTACTATGGTAACAACACGCACCATAAGTTTAGCAGCCCATCACTGCAGAGAATTAAATAAAACATGCTTTCTAAATAAATATACTGTCACAACAAACTAAATCTGATAACGTTTTGATGAGCAGTTTGCAAATATGATAAAAAATTAAATAAAATGGGAAAATAATAAAAAATTATGACTCACGGGAAGTTTTTCTATCACAAATACTGTTTCTGCTGGCACTTTGACATTGGGTGTCATCGTAGCAGGTGCCCATGCTGCAAATAAAACAGGACCAAGAGTAGTAATATATGAGCAGATCTCCCTACCAACAGACGCAAGCATAAATATAACACCAATCATATCTGATCGAAAACTTACAGAAATGACTCTCAAAATTTCTCAAACACAGTTGAACATTCTAGATGATGCCAGCAGTACAATATAACTCACCTGCTGTTACTTACAAGAGAGAATTGAAGATTAAAACCATCATAAACTCCACTATAATCACTGAAGAAGTACACCAACATCTATAGACAATATTATACATGCATGCATAGTTATATAACAGAGAAGTACAGATATACATTTATTATATTCAATTTCTTCACAAAAATCGTGATTTTTTGAACAAATTAATAATTAAAATGCAACCGAATTCAATCAGTTACATAATCCAAGAAGTAGTAACTTTCAAAGTAAAATACACAAGAGAGTAGTGATATTCAGTAATCCAGTCAATAGATTACATAATCCCATAGTGAATACTTCTCTCACTCGGCATAGATAAATACAGCGTCAGTAGTTGATGTAGTCCACACAAATACCCTTAGTTACTTACAGCACCAGAGGTTGCATAGACGGGACGCGGGAGTAGAGTTCCACTATATACACCTAATAGCTTATCTCTGAAGGATCTACCATCATAGAGATACAATCTGTCCCATGAACACTCAGTCTTCAGGTATGTTATAGTAACTTTGATATTATATTGAGGTGAAGGTGCTGTAAAAAAATGTAGATTGTGGTATGGTTTATTTGTACCGTGTGGTTATTTAAGGAAAATGAGTGAAAAAAATTTAACGATGTTCATTCAAACACTGTGTAGAAAAAAGAAAATACATTGTAAAAAAATTCAAGGGAAATAATATGCGAGGGGCAAGTAATCAATTTTTATCTTTAACAAAAAATTATAAATAATAAAACTTTATTGTGATTTTGAGATGTAATGAGCATTTACCAACAACCAAAATTGAAAGATTATGGACGATTCTAGAGAATTTTGATTCACAAAATTTTCGCCGAACGGATTCAATCCCAATATCACCGATTTAGCCATTGAATGGATCAAATACTGATTCAAACCGATCCAATTTACAAAAAAGGGATTAGGATCAAATTTGTAACAATAGGTGTATTTGAGACCTGGATCGATGAACATCTGCTATTGGTCATATTTGGGATCCACATCAGAGGGCGGCGAACGCATCGATCCAGGCGTTTAATTTTTATTATATAATAATAAAAAAGTATATTTGTTGATCCGGATCAGACGCGAGGGCATAAAATTCCAAAGTGCATTGTAGCGAGCATGATTATTTTCACATGTGTAAGCAATTCATCAGCGACGGTTATTGTGTCGTTGATTACTCATTGGTACTATTAGCATGATGCATCGGTAAGTAGCAGACAGTGGTAGGGAGTCGAAGAATAAACAGCGTTACACTTGTCCGGTTGACAACGTTTATTTCAAAACATTCATTCTTGATTAAGTATAACATTTATCTTCATTGTTTTAACAAAATAGCTCAGTTTTTCATTATTGTGATCAATTTATTTCCAATATATCAATATTGTACTTGGAAATCATAATAATTAATAATAATAAACAACATATATAATAATTAATAATATATAACAATAAAATGATAATAAATGATGCCGAGAACAACTGCTTTGAAACAAACGTCACCCACGTGGGTATATATTAATTTTTATGTCATGGATCGGTAGTGTTCGCGACCTATGAGTATGCCTCGCAAATTAATATTTTTTTGCTTGTGGGGATGGTATTTTGCGATTCATTAAAAATATTGCTATTGACCCAGTCGGATTGAATAAATTTTGAAAAATATTATTTATTAAATTAGTTGTACGCATTGATCCAGGTCGCGAATATACCTAATAATCTCAGGCTGCTTTGTTACAATCAATCAGTTTATAGTTTTTTAGGTGTACAAGCAAATTACATGGTAGATTATGTTTTCCTTCATCACAGAATAAGTTGCAAAGGCAACCAAGCCACACTGGTATTAATTGGCTTTGCTATTGTATGAGGCTAATGCAGTAACAACATGGGTAGTTGGAGCTAATCTGCTTGATATTTATTGTAGGTGAGAAGATCTGTCAACAACAATGCAAGTAAACTGATTTCAATTTTGATTGAATATATCATAAAAATCTGCCGATTCCGACGCAGTGAATCTGAATCAGAGCATCTCTGGACAATTCATTATATATTACCAGCCGATATAAAAAATGAATGAGCAGGTAATGAAAAGTTTCGCTAAAAATCAACGAATAACTTGTCTTTGTAACAAAAACTTTTACAATGAGTAAAAAATGAGACAACTTACCAATGAGTAGCCATTCACAAGTTGAATCTTCAGCATAATTCTTTGAGGACATGTTTAGTATGCCCGGAGCGGTAGTAATAACAGGTAGTTCACGTCCATGATTACTAGCGCAGTGGTGAAACGCTTTAACTCTGCTGAGTAATACCATGACAACAGCCACAATACATCCATAGACACATTTCATATTTACCAACAGATTGCTTCTATGAATCATCCATGGACCACAGCATCTCCTACACAAATAGATAGAAACTATTTGGTTTGACTGTAATTTATTTTAATTTTAAAATTAATTAAAAAATAGATCACGATATCTCATTAAGGAATCAGCTGTGCCAGTAGATCCAAAACTAAAATTTTATAATATATAATGGTTTATAACACCAGAGTAATTGGATGAATTATTATGGTATAACTAAAATCTCATTAAAACATGACGATGCGAAAGACCATCAACAAATTGATGATCATCAAGATAATTACATTCGTTTTAGGAAACAAATACTATTATTTAACCAGGCTACGTAATTTTGAGAAAAAAAATCTAGCTAAGTAAGACACTTCATCAAAATGTAAAACAAAACTTTTTATGATTCTATTGCCATCAAATGTCTGGATGTCGTATTATTATTTTAAATCCTCTTCAAATCAATTTTAAGAAAACCTTCATGGAGATCTTTGTCTATTGTTTTATAAAACACATGAAAATCATCCAGGTGGATCACTCTACACATATCGGCTTTGCTTACTTCATGACCAAGGCACAATAATAATATTATTATCCATAAAACACAGCTTTAATTGAGTAAAGTTTAGCTAAGAACCAAGAAGAAGCTGTTTATAAATTTAAAAAATTCAACATTTCAATTATTTTGCAAAGTAGTAGTTTCTTTAAGTTCAATCGATTAATGATAGAAGAAGATAATAACAATAATATAATAAATAAATTTATTACCATTACTACAACTGTTACTGTTGTCATTATAATTATTATGACATTAGTTAGTAGTATTATTATTAATCATCACTACTACTACTACTATTATTATCATTATTACTATCATAGCAGCGAATGAAAATCAGCAATAACTATCGCAATTCGAGTTTTTGGTCTCATTATTTATATTATTATTAATTATTATTACTACAATAATATTTATTTATCACAATTTTATTTATCAAAAAATAATAATCTAATGATGAACTGCTGTTGTGCTTTAATAATTAATAACAATGGTTACTTATTTATTACTTGCTGCGTAGTAGTCGCTAACTTCTAATAATGTAATAATTAATAACAATAAATAGTGCTAAACATTGAGTTTAATACAAAAACAGCAATAAAAAACTGCTTAATAAAAAAGGACACCGCGGACCATCACTGTGATGATGATATTGATCATCTCTTGAACACCGTTATCTTCTTTTCTTGCCACTTTTTTTTCACAAAAGTGAAATGGTAGAAAAAAAATAAATAGCAAATTAATATGCGACTATAGACGTATCCAGAAAATAGACACGGGATTTTCATGAGTAGATTTGACACTAATTAACTTCATTATAAACAAAACACTAGGTAGACTTTATCAACTACTATAACAATAATTATATTATTGCCACAACCACTTTCTCTTGTTGTTACAAATTGAAAGTTATCAAGGATACCGGAAACGGAGCGCTTTTAGCAAAATCATCACTGCCCAATTATAACGCGATAATTCACCAATCAGCCAATAGACAAACTAGCCGCAGCGACTTCAATAAACTTGTTTACTCGGAGTCATTTTAATAGAAGCGTACATCTAGACGTAAAAGACTTTGGTTTTTGTTTGTGTCCTACATTTGAGAAAAGTCTTTTAATTATCTTGTGTTCCGGTGTAAAATTCACATTGCATGCTTTTGAAAAAAACAACTGACTTTCATGGGAAAAAAAACTTTGCAAAGTTGATAGTAGTTTAAATTCAACCACAAAATTAGGTTTTTGGCTCATAATAAAACTCTAAGCAAACCAATTTTTTTTAATTTGAAAGACCTACCTGACTGAAGGGGACCTGAAGAACCAAGTTACACAGTGCTTTTTCGTAAGACCAGTTTAGGGAGCTCTCTAAAACTCTCACCTTTAACCACCTTAACACCAAAAAATATATACACAGATGCTTCTATTGTGGCAAAACTGAAACACTATATGCATGCATACATGTTTATACCATTGCATTACACAAAGAAAATAAATTGTGCTCTGTAACTAAACTGTTCAATGTTATTAAATAGTAACACCAGTCATCATGCATAGCAGTAGCATCTGACATACATTTTTTTCAAATATAATTTTTCTCGTTCTTTCCTCTTTTCATCTATGGTACTGTGATGCTCAGTTCTTAGCCACGATATATCATCATTCCTATAGTTGATTAACTTCAATGCTGAACCAACTGCACATAGGAACAGATTAGCTAACATAGTCCCTATAAGTAGTAATATATGAGCAGATCTCCCTACTAAGTGTTCCTATAAGAGGAGAAGCTCTCTGCTTTGTGATAATGGCATTCATCGCCGTAAAAAGCCACTCATATTCTCCAGAACCGGCTGCTAACAGGGCAAACTTGTCCTTGCAATGTTTAGATGCATCGTTTTATCTGCCCCCAGAACTTACACACTCCCAAGAGCCATTCACATAATTTCAATTATCAATCCATCCTCATCTAGTCCAAGCTTTGCACAGTGATATCATAAGCTGCCATAAGCAAGCACTGGGGTTTTAGATTTTTTCTTCCAATTATATAGATTTATTGAGGAGTTTTCTGTGATTGATGAGCTCACCATGAGGATTTTCTTTGACATGATGTCGCAAAATATGAGGGCATCAATGCTATCGGTTATAGCCTGTATGATTTGTGCAAGTTGCATTTTGATACATCCGTCACAAGTTTAAAAAGTTGGACCTTTGAAAACTCGGTGGGAGTTTTGCGCTCATAAGCTCCTGCTTATTTTCAAGGCTTCTTTAGGGCACCACCTATTGTGTTCCTCAATAATGGTAATTCTATATAATTGGAGAGCTAGCGATGGCGTGCCAACTACAAAAAAACACTGAAATTACAAAAAATAAACTCTTTGAACAACAGCATAATTTTACCAAGTGTTTTTGATGGCACTTTTTTATCTAAAACTCAACAATTCAAACATAATTTGTCAATGTGGTTTCCATCGATCTAATTTATCATTTGCATTTTTATCGTACCATAAAGTGGTTTATTGACACTGACACAGTTTGAAGCTAGAGAGGATAGAAACAAACACAGGGAGTGTTTACTTGTGTTACCGTTGTGTCCATAGGCAACAATGTCACTACTGCTCTATCACTATTTGACACAAAACCACCCCCACAATGATTTACAGAATACTGCCATCACGACCTGGGAGTTATCTCCTCACTAGCATCATAGTGGAATACCTGAATGACTCTTTATGTAGGCTCTTATGTAGCCACAAAAAGTCCCATTCAATTGAAGAAACTTGGGTAACTATCATATTATCAGTTAGTAATTGAAGTTGTGGATCCATCAAACGTAAGATGTATATAGAATCGGAAATCAAAGTGTGTTTTTATAATACAGCTAGTAGCATTTCCTGTTTTATTCAAATATGATCCATTCGCACAAATCCATAAACAAATAGGCAATTTTAATGGTTGTCTTATACAGATAGTCTCCGTTGCGTGAGAGACGCCAAAAACACGATGGTTATTCTAAAGCAAAAAACACTGATTTGAGGGGATAACTCCTTGAACAGTTAATGCTTGATAGCTCTATGCTGATCTCAATATCCCTTATCTATGACCTTCAAAATCACCAGGTCAACAGTGTTGATCTAGGGCGATAAATTTAATCAGATCGTGTTACTGTGCCATTTAGTAGGTAATGTCTCCTTTGTGTATTATATGTGAATACTACACTATATTTAACATTGTAGAGTTAATTTGGACAGGAAAACATGATTTAAAAATCTGAATTTAAATGCAGTTTACTCACAACAGTTTGAATTGACAATTAAATAAAACAATCGATTAACTAACTTTGAGCCCTGAGGCTAGAAACTTTCACATCACTGAAGCAAAGGTCAGTCAATATCTATAGACGAGCGTCAGTCAGTCACGCTGTATTTTATCTTTGTCAAACTTTATTATCAGTAGGTTAAGCTCTCACAATGCCAACAAACCCTAGTTATCAGTAAAATACCTTTTCGGCAGTACAAAAGTAACTGAGTCGACCCTTGGAATAGACTTTGCTCATCAAATTTGTTTGCAAAGATTCACTTCGGACAACTCTTTGCTCTCAGCCGGTTGCCTAATAATCATGGCTCACAAAATAGCGCTATCATTGTTACTAGCTATTTTAGTGGTAAACAAAGGTTAGTTTAGTTTAAATATTGTTTTTAGTCACAACAAAAGCTCGAGAACATTATTATGTTGTAACCTGTCTAACTAAATGTTTACTTGCTTTTTGTATATGCTAGCTCTAGAAGTAAGATTATGTAGCTACAACTCCTGGATAGTGGTGGACGGTGGTTCAAAAATCAAATAAAAATTGTTTGATCTTTCATTAATTAAAATTTGCAGTACTTCTTTAACGTTTAAAGAAATTTATTCGGAGTGAAAAATTAAAATTACATATAAAATTTGTTTACTTAGTTTAAATTGAAACGATATCTAGCCAAATAAAAGATTTGTTCAAGTTTTTACTCACTCGTAACCGTTTAATAATCCTTTTTCAATTCTGACCGGTTAGAAAAAAAATAATGGCACATAACGTTGTTCAGTAACTATAGACACATCGGTATATGGATAAAACTCAACTGTATGAAACGCTTGGTCTGACAATACCAAATCAAACGCTTTACATTACAGCAACAGCTGACATTATATTGGAGGACGACAACGGAACTTCCCCCCAGCCAGAGACAACAACAGAAACACTTCCTGTTGTAACCAGCGAACTTCCGGACTACTCAGTCACTTGCACATTTGAGACGGACCTTTGTGGTTGGATACAGAATACTAAGGATGATTTTGATTGGACTAGGCATCGGGGTTCTACATCAAGTAGTGCTACTGGTAAGTTCAACATCGGTTTGACCCAGTTTTGTTGCAAAGACTTGACAACTATTTGCAAGAAAAATTTTATTTGGGCCTAATCACATTGTATGAACTTCTGTTGAATTTTCATAATGATGTATTTTGTTTAAATTAGAACACTCAAAAAACAATGCTAAAGCATTTTATTAGTAGCTACGCTGGCTGGAGGCGTAATAGCACTGGTCAAGGAATTCAGTATATTTAATTTTATTGCAAGTTTGATCGATGATTATTTTTAGGTTGAAGCCAATCCTTGCTATTTCATTATCATTCTAACAACCTGGGCAAGCTTTTATTGTAATTCTTTTTCGACTTGAGACTGCGCACATATATAAAAAAATTTAAGAAATGACTTTTTTTAAAAATGTTTTGTCTCTTTCATATAACTAGCTGAAATTTCTTTCTCAGTGGTGGCTGTTGACAGACACTCAAGAGCTCTTAATATTTATGAAATTCTCCGAACTTTATACCAAACTGACTTCCTCCATCAAGCATAGTTATTGCAGTATTGTCAACCAAATTTATAATGAGAAATAGCATAGTTTTTGCAAAAAACAAATTTTTACAAATTTTTTATCCCTTTTCACATTGATATCTGGATGAAAACACACAAATAAATCTTTTTATTCATAAAATGAATGAGCATATGACAAACTGGTTATTTACAAAGCAAAAGTCCGTATAAAAAATTATTTTACAATATTATATTTTTACGGAATTGTAAAAAAAACTGAATGCTGTATCATTTGTGTTTGACAGGGCCGTCAAATGACCATACATTTGGATTTTCTGCCGGACACTACATGTACATTGAAGCAAGTTCACCAAGGAAACCTGGAGATACTGCCGAGTTGAACTATGTGTTTCCACAAGCTGTCACTGATGGCTGTATTACCTTGTTCTACAACATGTATGGTAACTCTATTGGTGCCCTGGAGGTAGAACTGGTAAGCATTAGTGGCGATAGGCAGACGATCATGTCAAAAACATCTGCTGAAGGTCTAAAGTGGAAGAAAGCTCAATTATCTATTCCAGGACAAACCAAAATGGTAAGCGTTGTGCTAGTCTCTCCTCTTTTATGAACTCTACTCTCCCATGAAGAGCTCGTGTAGATATTTTGTTTGTAACTGGAAAACTCCGCCAGCTTTTAACCCTCACTCCTTAATCACCCTTTCTAGCTCCCCAGGCAAGCATACTTTCAAGCAACTAAACACTTACGTGTTCCTCCAAGTACTCACCACACTACTACCTGCTCTGGAATAGTTACCCCAACTAGGGGCCTTCTCTTGTACATCAATTGTAAATAGAATTATTCTTTTGTAGTCATGTGACCCAACAGTAGCTTTCATACGCATTAATTTTTAGGTATCCATCAAAGGCGTGGTGGGTCCAGGTGTTACAGGAGATATTGCTATTGATGACGTAACTCTCTCAACAACTTCATGCCCACAAGGTGATTATTTACCTGAGAATCAAATAATTTTAAATATTTTAAGTTAAAAGTATCCTTAAAGCGTAAGCAAAATCAACTTTTTCTTTTTTAACCAGCTTATGCGAAATTTATGTAAACTTCAATTATTTCCTTCGTTATCATTCGTTTGTTTATAATAATAGCATTTGGTGTTGTAGAACCATTCAACTGCACTTTTGATGCTGACTTGTGCGGTTGGAAACAAGAGAGAGGTAATGCTGACAGTTTCGACTGGACAATAAGATCTGGAGCAACTGGTTCAGCTGGAACAGGTTAGTAAAACCGTGGCTACACACCTATGCAGTGAAAATGCGTAATTTTATTCTGCAGGTGAATTTTTTTGTTACAAAAAAAGACGCTCAAACGCATAAATCAACATGTTGGTCAACAAAAACGCTTTGGCCCGACGCTTCTGTGATTAGATAGTTATTATCAGATAATCTCTTTCCATTGGATAAAATATAACAACAAAATTTGATGACTCCAAAAAGCTGTTTGATATTGCGACCTTGACCAGGTCATTACTGATTGGCCAATGGTCCATTGTGTTGCTTCTATCAAAGAGGGTATTTTTCATTTTAGACAACTTATTATTATTATTATTATTATTATTACTATTATTTATGAACAAAAATTATTTATTACAGATGATAAGATTATTTCGCTAATAAACAATATATTAAGTAATTAGTTATTATAATTTATATTTATAATAGTTATTAAAATGACTATTTATGATAATTTTACCCTCTTTGCCTCACTGGGCAATTCGTAACAATGAGGTGATCAAGCACCTGTGTGTGTAGCCATCAGAACGACGCTACGAAACGTTTTGCTCGTCACATTTCTACGAAACGTAGATGTTTGTAGCCAAGGCTTTAATAAGCTAAATATATGTTTTACGACATCGCTTATTCCCAGAAATAATAAATGGAGAACCTGCAGTAGCATTTGCTAGGGCTACTTTAACTAATTAGCGTTTCAGTTACACTAAAATACTTACTATTCAAACCAATATTTTTCTGCTTTATGCATTTTGAGTTTTTAAAAGTTGCAGAGCTTTCTTAGCAAAACAAAAACTCCAGTCACTTAATTTAAAATTCAGAAAGCTTCAGTTTCTTAGTTTCTACACTACAGCGATAAAAAACTGGGAAGCTCTGCAAAATAGACTTAGAGAGATACTAAACTCAAAATTATTTTTGTAAAGCCACAAAATTTTGATGGAAATTTCATTTAGTAATTTAATGGTTTGACCCAAATAAGGTCATTTTAAATTTGTTACTCTTTTGCACATTGTTTATACCAAATAGTTTGAGAACCGATGAATGAATCTATGTGTTTATTATTTCCACCAATAATGTCACGCTGTATATTAATGCGCCGTTTGATAAACTCTGGCACAAATTAAAAGTTTTTTTCTCAAGTCTCTGAAAATTGTGGGAGAAATTCAAAGCATTTATCGCTTTCAGGCTTATTATCTAAAAAGAGCAACAAAAATTTAGATGCAATGCAAAGTTGTGAAGCCATGCACTATGTCTTTAGAAATTTGGGTATCCCAAGTACTTTTCAGTTGAAAACCAAACAACTATTTTATATTTACAAGAGAACTACCAACATAGAACATAACCGATGATTACGGAACTGTAACTTTGGCTTTCATGCTTTCTGCAGAGCCAAGAACGCGTTGAAGTTATATGTTACAAATACAAAAGTGGCCTAAAAGCTAGAGTTTAAGAAAGTTTATTTATTCATTAATTGTTAGTTGAAAACAGTTTAGCCAGATTTTGTCCATACACTTATCAAGTGATGGAGTTCTGTCAGTCAAAAACCGTAAAAATAGTGTCCTTGTTGCCCAGACCACAACCAATTTTTGAATGAACAATATTGCTCTGTCAGTGACTACATCATTGCTAGTGTATAAATACTTTGGGACAGAGGCTAGAAAATGAGTGGAGTTGCGGTGTTGTTTTAAATTAGTCAATGCTGTTTATTAGACTCCAGGAGAACCTTATCCTTAGACTCCATGACAGAGATCTGCTCCTCTCTTACTAGAGCTGTTTATTAAACAGTATGAACTGGTATGGAACTTCTGCTTTGTGAAATTTGTGACATTTGTTTCATCACCTGCTGATTACATCTTTGGTTGGCTCGTGCTTTTTTTGGTTCACAAAAATGTCTTTATACAAACTTCTTTTCTGAAATTTGACACTTTGTATTATTTGTAATCACAAAAGCTAGTATAAGGATTTCTGCAGCTGTTACACAAATCTAATTTAGTGCCTTACTGTTTGTTTTTTACCTAAAAATACCACTTTGGAGTCTAAATCATGGAGTCATGTTTTCTTCAGAGCTCTTAAAATTTAAATGAAGTTACTGGTGCTGGAAGCTCATTTGCAGTGGAAAGCTGCGAGTACATCTACTGTTTTCCTACAGATTGCTTGCTGCCAATCATGTGTTTTTCAATTTTTATCTCTAACTTTCATTCCCACGCAGTATTGGTTGTAATGGCTGTATCTGATACGGGCCCAGGTATTTTGTGGTCATACAATAACAAAAATGCACGTCTATATTAGAAACAGTGGTACTGTATGAGGAGCAATATGCTGGGCTGAACGATTATTTGTTTATGGATTTTTTTGGTTTTTTCTGTAAGGCAAATTAGTAGGAAATTGGTAGATAAGCAGGCAATGATAAATAGTCATTGAGAGTATTCACAACCTTTGTTTGCCGAACACATTGCAATAAAAATAATCAGACCGGCAATAAATTTAATTACCAAATAGTCATTTTTTTCGGAACTCCTGGGTCAACAAAAAGTAGTTCACAGAATAAAAACATAATCAAGCATTTATTTATTGTTTGTAGGTCGCGAATGAATCGAAACGCTAGATAATTTATAACGAGCGAGTTCATTTTTTTCATTTTCATAGACCGGTTTATACCCTTAAAGAATTAGTTCAAAACCATTGCAGACATTGGAAGTTTACGAAATTGAAGGGCAGCCTTACAAACTATTCAAGTTTGTAGCAGTTCAAATTTTCTTGATTATTTTGAAAATTTTTAGCTATCTCCTTTGTGATTTGTTCGGTAATCAATAACAGCTCATTGAATATTTATGTTGTTCCAAACTGATGTTCCGTTGCATACGCAACATATTGAATTACAAACTCCTATTATTTTTTGTGCTTTGTTCGACGGATAGGTCGCAAATACTCTTATTGAGTTTCTGTTCACTTTTTTGTAACAAAAGTTACTTTAAAAATGAAATGCCTCCAGTCCGCGGTAAAGTAAACAAAGCAATTGCGCTATTATAATAATACTTTTCTTTTAGGGAAATCAACACGTAAATTCAGTTGTCTCACTATTTTGCAGGGCCCACCAGAGACAGAGCAGGAAACGGCAACTACTTGTACATAGAAGCCTCCCAAAAGCAGCAATATCAGTTTGCTTCTATAAGCAACACATTTGTTAAGCCTGTAGATCAAGGTTGCTTCTCCCTTTACTACCATATGTATGGTTCAAGCATCGGTTCTCTCAGAGTTAGGGCGGAGGGAGTGGATGCCAATGCCACTACATTGTGGTCTTTGTCTGGAAATCAGGGAAATGCATGGCATCAATTAAACATACCCATCAAACAACTGACAAAAAAAGTAAAAATATTTTGAGTTATCATTGCTGTGTTTATGCTTTAAGTTTAAAAATTTTATTTTGTGCAAAAAAATATGAAAAGTAAAAAGAGCTTGAGCTTTTAGTTTTGGCTTTGTTGTTTCCAACAAAAAACTTGCACTGTTTCACGGACTTCTGATCAATACCAAAACGTACTTACAAGAACAAATGGCCCATTGATGAATTTTGATAATTTATTGATTTTAACAATACTTTTAGTTGACCATAATTGGATATGTTGGATTCGATTACCATGGAGACATAGCCATCGATGACATCACATTCACGCCAACTTCTTGCCCAGGAGGTGAGCGCCTCGCCGTGCGAGAAATTTTGTCATAAATTCAAATGCCTATCGTAACAATTATACATGTGCAAAGAGTCTAAAAAGATTTAGCAGGAGTTGTTGACCTTGAAATTCATTGATGTTGCAGATATAATTACTTTCGGAAAATGTCCGAAGAGCCTGTCTGTTGTTGCTGACGCTGCAACAGGAGTGGGTGTGTTTGACATTCGAGATGACAAAAGTTCGCACCAGTTGACATTGCCTGTCGGAAGATACCCACATGTTTGGACCACAGAAAATGGAGCCCAGTGCTACCTGACCCTCATTGTTTATGGTAAAAAATGGTTGACACCATTTGGATGTCTAATTTAAAGAAAACAGTTGAGAGTTGATAATAGTGATTTCTATTATTGATCAATCATTGATTACTTCTATTTATAATGTTATTAGTACAAAATCAAATCTGTTTTCCATTTAAAATTTTTTTTAGTGAAATTGATTTTACCTGCAAGAAAAAACATGACATGTGGCAATTTTTTGCTCACAATTTTAATCTTTTGAGGAATACAAACCCAATTGCGACTAGATATCATAGTCGTGTGTCAGCAAGTTTTGAAGACCATGAAAATTATCAATAAATTTAGAAACTGTATTGTATTAAGCTCTTTTTGGAAATAATCAGAAAAAGTTTTCTTTGTCTGACTTGTTCATGTCAGTTACAGAATAAATCAGATTAAAAATTATTCGCAATAATTTAAACGCTTTTTAACCAGTATTTTTAAGAAGAAAAAAACTATCCAATGTTTTTCTGTTACTGTGTCGGAAATTATGCTGTTGTTGATTTTAGATGGCAGAATTGCAGAGAGACTTGTGTATGAAGCTCGATATGCAGCTAAATGTGGTGTCCTTGACAACCCCGTAACTAAGGAAATGATTATGACATCGGCAAAACTACACAGTGATGTAATTCAACATCTCTGTTCATCTGGTATGTGGCTTTTGACTCGAAATCGCATAACCAAAACTAAAAAAGACTAGTTATATATTTTGGCTTGTTATAAACTTTTACTTACCAAATAATTACTTTAAACAAGGCTCTTGAACAAAATGAAAATTTTAGAAAATTTTGCCATTCATTAAAAATTATTTTATATTGGTTTTTGTTTAAATAAATAAATAAATTAACAAATAATAACTCTCTTCACCCAAAAAATGAGGAAACTTTATATAATTGTGAAGAATTAGAAAATATTTTAGCAAAACAATATTTTCATCGTTTCATTTTATTTAGTTATATCTAGGTTTGCTCAGCAAAATACTTCTTAAAAAAACTTTCACACTCTGTAAATATTCTGTTGTCGAAGGAAAGTCTGACTCTTTTCAAATAAATGGTATCAATTTGACAGGAGATTGTTCCGTGGCAGAACTGGCTACACCAGAAATTACTTGTGAGAACAATCAATTAGTAATTAGATGGCCAACACAAACCACATTTAAAGCTAACACTGATGATGTGCCTTCAGTCCTGTGGAGGAGCCTGTCACGCAAGTTATATGACATCAGCAAGACAGATCTTAAGATTATTGTCAGCACTAATATTCCACCGTAAGTTTTAGTTAGCGGACATCTTGCTTTTTTTAATCTTTATTAATTTACATGCAATAGATCCGTTTTACAATCTGTCAGTCAAGCAGGTTTAAAATAATTAATAGCTTTAAAAAGTTCGATAAAAAGTCAAAAAACTTATCTTTTGATTATGCTGTGAATGATTAATTGCAAAAACCACTGCTTTAAATCTATTTTATGAAATTTTCCTGAAAGTGTACACATAATCAAGTTATTTGAAAACGAACCATTGTAAGACCATAAGTAATTTTTTTTTCTCAGGATTATAATTTTTTGTTAAAAACTGCAGCTAAAAATAACTTCTTGCAATTTATTTTAAAGCGCATATTCAGCAGTTTTGAGAGTGTTGAAATTTTATTATCAAAAATGAGTTGACGACCTCTCAAACAGTTTCCTTTTGTGTCACTGTTAGTGACAACCGAAACTAACAAAAAAGTGAACTAGACTTTTTGTGTTGTAGAATTGTCTACCCGCTAGCAAACGCAGACGGCTCCATTGTCAAAGTGGTGCTCAGGCGTGAATGTTCAGATGGAAGTACATATGACGCCAAGAATGAGACCTGTGAACAAAGAACTTTTTAGAAATAAGTATGGCCACCTATTGACTTTTTCTTGACCTTTTATTGTGACAGAGCTAATTAAAGCGCTATGATTGCGACATTTTGGATATAAAGAGTGTTTTTATAGATTGTTTATTTCTAGTTTTAAATTTTTTTTAAGATTCATCTTTTAGATTTTTTATTATGATTTAATTGAATAATTTTGAAATACAATTTAAATCTCTGCAACACCAACTCATTTTGTTTATTTGAAACTGTTTTATTGCTTCTGTGGAAAGATCTAATTTGGTTTGCATTATCTACCAGTGTGTTATCAGCTGGTGTGATGGAATTCAGGATAAATAATCATTGCAAAGAGGCCCTCTGCTTCTGTACACCGTCTTTATGACAACCTGCAGAAATGCACCTGATGCGTAGCTTATTACTGGACCTTCGGCGAAAAAAAATATTTCAATTTTATTGATCAATGCACAGAAAAAAGTGGTGTATTCTGGCTAGCAGCCAACCGTTGACTGGCAACGAGTTGGTTGCCATAGCCAAAAACCAACTTGAAAGGCTCCAGTGTCGCATCTTGAACAAACCTGCCACAATATGTGAGAAGCGGTAAAATGATCAAAATTCTTCAGTAGGAAACCGAATGAAGGCTCAAGAAATACACAAAAAAATTTTGATCACCATTTGGACTATTTCACTGATGCTTATATCCTGGTATCCCTTTGATGCAAATATACCAACACCCGATTTTATATCACCAATGCTTTTTGTAAAAGCAACCAGTTAATAATCAAACCGCCGATGGAGACAATGTTTAGTTCCAGCATAACAACTGTACCTTTAACACTAGAAAACTATCCGATGAGTAGAATAATAAAATGAAGTGGAGATATGCGTCGATCTAAGATACTCAATAATGAAGGCTATACTCCATGAACACACGCATTGCTCTTTGGAAACACATGCATAATTTTTAACCATTTTTGATTTCATAGATTATAGATGCAATTCCCTCTTTGTAACATCTGTGGTGGATCGTGTCGTTAGGGCTCCCACTACCGCCCACTACCGCCCACTAACAAACAGTCTTCCACTGCGCGCAGCTTGTGGAACAGTCGAACAACACCTCTCTCCAAGAGGTAACGCAGGGTCGGTCAGACTTGCAAGGTACAACGTAGAAGTTGAGCGCAACTTCACTACTAGTGAGCCCACGGCTCAGACAAACTATATATAGTTTAGGACATTTGTTCGTCCACATATCATGCTCTAGGGAGGCAATCGCCTAGAGTAGTTGACAACAGCAGCAGTATGTGACAAGTGGCAATGTACACAAGTGCATCCTGCCTTTTATGGGCTGGTGACAGGAAGTACATTGCATCGTACTAGATTATCCAATGATACATGACAGAAAGTAGAACAACCAAGAGGAATACTAATACATACAATGGTGCACAATAGAAAGAAAATAAGGTGCCTAGTGCAATGAGTAATACCACAATAACAAGTTTTCAATCTTTATAAGCCTTGGAGTCCAGATAGATGAGATGTAGAGGTAGATAGGTCCCGGATTTGTCCTCGTGCATCAATTTAGGCTGCTTTTGGATCTCTGGCTACAGTGGCCATCTTATTTCCGGCACATGATTGTCACTGCAGGGCCGGTAGGGGTCACTTCCGGGTCGGTAGAAGTTACTGTAGGGCCGGTATAGAGTCTGCAGGGCCGGTATAACATCTGCAGGGCTGGTAAGGTAATTCCTCTTCTTCGGGAGTGATGGCTTTCTGACTCACCACTTTGGAAGGTCTGTCTGACTTTTTGCTTTAGCCAGAGTCACAGTCTGACATGTGTGCTACTAAAATTTACCACACATCTAGCATCACTTATTATAACGAAGGCCAGTGTATGAAGAATAGCCACTAAAGTAGAAATGTTAGTCAACAGTTCTTTGATAATATCAAACGAGCTTTTTCTGGATGTTGTTTCATTAATATGATACTTTTAACGATGTAGAAATGCTTTTACAGCTTTCCAAGCAACAAAAATAATATAACTTAATCATGATAAGATTAACAATATAAAAATTAGTAGATGTTGTACTTATAGATTGCAGTGAGATTTTTACATCCTATTTTGGAGCTGCGGCAGCCTATGTAATGATGCTTCAGTGGGGTTAGAGTAAAAAAACTTTTGTAGTTCATAAAAAATAACAAGAGTCCACTACAAAATAGCTAGTCCAGCATTAACCTCTGTAAGGTCCGTGATGATGTAAAAAAATCTTTTTAATCGCTATTGTTGTTGTTATTTTTTCTTTTTTCTTTCTTTCTCTTGTAGTATAATGCTGGCCACTCACCTCAAGTTCACAAACCAAAGGTGATTCGTCCTTCAGTTTCAAGCTTCAGCTTTCCCGTAATCGTCAGCTTACCATAGACATCTATCCATAGTCTTTAAGCTTGTCCCAGCTTTCTGTTAGCTTTCTGCTCTGCTATTAACTACTATATTTTTGTATACTATCTATCGTTTTATGAGAATAACTATTCTTTATTAATAGGAATGATACGATAACACGAATAATAACAGTAACAAATAATAGTTTATAACAATAATTATTATTACATTTATTGATATTATTACAGTACCAGCTCTCTAACCTTAAGTTTGTCAAAAATTATTTCAAAACACTTTGAAATCGCAACAATAACAATATGTGATTATATTACACTCCTCATGGCACTTTATGAAAAATACTTTAAAAGAGAAACAATACTGGTATTAACAAAGAGTGTGACTACATGTATGTCATGATCGACCAGCTGCGTATCTACCGCTTCTTTAATAATTATCTAAGTAAATACTTAAGATAATCTTATTAGATTGAATTATTTTTCTCAACTATTAAGAGGATAAGAAACAAGCCTTAACTTTATTTTAGCCACAACACTTATTTACAGACTTTAAAGATGCACTAAAAGTTTTTTAGGCTGCTGTGGGGTCATACCTTAAGATCACCTGAATGTAAAACTTCTTTGCAATTTACTTTTTTAGTTCATACTGTGTCAGGTAAGGCACTAGTACCTGTAAACATAGTCTACTTGCATGTTGATGACGTCACGAACACAAGTAGTAAATTAGCTAGATAAGGAACATGCTGCATAAAGCTATTGTAGTGGATTTTTATAACACTAAAATCTGCGCAAATACATTATAATCATTCTGGCATCACTAATATAACCATTTGATGGCCAGAATGACTACAATAATCATTACCGATTTGACCGATCCTGTATATGATTCAGTATCGAACCTGTATGAGCCATTCCGGGTCGGCAGAAAGTGAATCATCCTACACTGAGGTATGAAAAGTAGCCTGAGAGGAGCAGAGGATCATATCCAGGAGGTATCCGTCCTTATAACCGGAGAAAGCCGAGGAACAGAGCCTAGAAAGACTATGTAACAACAGCAGTAAGTTGGGATTCCAAGGATTGGCCAGTTGACTTATGACTCCGCCTACCGTTTCTGGGCACCACATTTATTTAACTTTGTATACCATATCTTATTCCCCTGTATTTATATCTGCCCGTTCACTTGTTAGTTATACTATGTATTGCTATTATACTATTGGCAATTGTATGAATCACTTCCTGTGCCCTGCCTATAAAAGGCAGAACTTTTACCATGATGATCAGTTGGTATTGGGACTTGTACTTACTTGTATTCTTATGAAAGAATAAGCACATATTTACTCTAAAGCACAGAGTTATGCGTCCGAACCTAGGGCTCTTTTCTAGTCATGGAGTAGAGAACACTCCTTCACTTCTGCCTCGGTGTATACCGACCTGTTGTTGCCTCTAGGTTAAAGGAACTGGTGGTAACATACCGTTTGATTGCTACCAACTTCTCTGTGAAGGAGAAAAACAAAAGTTTGCTTGACCACAGACACTCCGTTAGTGGTTTTACTCCCCCAAAATCGACTACACCATCGCTACTGTGCTCAGCAATATTTGTATTTACTGTATTGGGTAGTTCAGAGTACCATATTGCTATTGTCATTCTTTCAGCTGTATAATTTTCACTTTGCAATTTTTTAAGTTGTTAATTATGACTTCGAAAATCGTACAACTATTTTGCTAAACCTACAAAAAATCCAGAAAAGTGAAAAAATTTAAAGTCCGATCTTTACCTTTTTCCCAGCAAATTATTTCGGGGACAAAAGTGAGTAATTGGACAAAAAGAATTTACATTTTTGTTGCTAACTGTTCTGATAAATTAATTATTTGAAGCTTCGCATCTCTAACACTTTTCTGGAAAGAATCTTAGTGAAACTTGCGATAGATTGTTAGGAGAAAATGTAAACAAGTTTCACTTTCGAGCAAAACACAGTTCTGTTTGTGCGAAGGTGATAAATGGACTAACTCATTACTTTTTTTCTAAAGAGTTGAGTAAAACACCTTTTTAGTCTACCATACCAAGAAACGCAAAGGACATTGCGAGACTTGTGTTATCACCTACTGAGTAAATATTATGCTACTGCAGCTAGTTCTCAGTATTGTGTCGTAACTGATAGCAAGTTGTTTGTTACTTGACTTGCTACCCGCTGTGTTGGTCATATCACAAGTAAATGCTGAAGCATGATGGCTACACTTAAACGCTCCAGTTTTATTTTCACTTTTCTAGTTATACTTCAAGGTAAGTTGTATCACTCTATGCTTGTAGCTATTGAACATTGTTGTGAAGTCTAGTAACGGTAACTTTCATCACCATGTTCCCATTGGGTAGCTCATATTGAGTTTTCATTCAGCCGAGCCTGGGAAAGCACGCAATGAAATGTACTTAGTCATGTTTTTAATTTGGTTAATATCAAATCAAATTGTCCTTCATCGTGCATGTTATTGTGTGACGTCATAAATCAGAACATAGGAACATGAGGACATTGTTTATACGCCCAATGATTTGTTGTTGAGAAGTGTTATTTTCCCATGAGAACTTAATAGTTGGAAACCAAACAATCAGATTATTTTCAATTTTTAGAAATTTAAATATGATCTAGTTTTTAAGAGAAGTTGGGTAGAAGTTGGTATGATAATGCAAAATTGAGTGAACAGCGGTTTCTTGTAACCATAAAGTCATATTTTTAGGAAGTTCAGTTGTTGCCCAACAACAAGTCAACTCTACTGTTGTACTCGGTAGGGATGTGACACTGCCATGTAATATTACCTCTACAACTTCGACAGCTTATAGCTGGTACCTGGTAAGTTGGTTGTAAGTTGGTAAGCTGGTGATGTCTATTCTGAAGCAGCTCATTTCGGTCGCAAGTGGAATAGAATAAATAACACTATATATATATTAATTAGTTTCAGTTTATCTATAGTAATGCCGTGTTTTTGTTTAGTATCAGGCAGTTCGCAAACCAATTGCATATCTCATGATACACTTTGTTGTGGAAAATATGATATCTGTGTGAAATGACAACTTCACCAAAATAAAAAAATAATAATAGCAATAAACATTATAACAATAATAATAAATATTATATATGATAAATAATATGACTATGACAATATAAAAACAGATTTTGATTGTCAATTTATAAAAAAAAACACTTTGTATTAATATATAAACTTATTAATAATAATTATATATATCTATATATGGAGTTATCTCCTCTATTTTATTCGCTACCTAAATGAATTGCTTCAAAATAGACGCCACCGGTGATTGCAGCAGTCAGCTATTGTCTAGTAAAGCAAGATCAATATAAGCACAGTCTCTGCAGTCATTTCACTCACCCTGGGGTACCAATGTACACTCACATCACTGATTAAAGCTCTGATCAGAATGTGAGCGTAAAGATTAAATGGCACATCAAACCATATTATTTGGAAGCCACAATGATGAGAGATAAAAAGTAGGCAGCAATGGATATTTTCGGTCCAATTATACCACGCAAGTACATGTGGATGGGTTTGCTTAATGATAGAAATAAAGTTCATTCAATGTGCGCATAAGCTACGATAAAATTTCAATTTTGATGAGTCAAGCTGTGAGAATATTATTCTTCCAGTTTCAGATGCTCACAAAATATTGTATTGTAGACAATTTGCGTAGAGCAATAACATTATAAATTTTTTTTATTAAGAGTGTGTTTGGTTTACTTTAGCCATATCATTGGAGTAAGCCATACGCAAAACGCTGCTTAAAACGCTCTCTACAAGCATGCACAGCATTTCCTGTGTCTTTCGCAGACAACGGCCAATGAAAATCAGAGTGCTCTAGGACACAGAGTGCGGACATTCTATATGACTACAGAAAATATACAACAAGCGGCCATCTTGGTGCAAGGGGAACCGGAAGCTTCCGCCCCTTTTCTACATAATTTTCATTATCTCAAAATTGTGGGGCTTATTAAACTGGCGTTTGCAGGTTGATTTCTCTCACCATTTATTCTAATATGGTACAGGCAAACCGTTCACACTTGAGATCACTTAAAAGTTTTATAATCAATCTGCTGTGTGCCTCCTAGTGGGCTAGTATTCTGATTAGGGCTATTATAATTGGGGTTTCAAACAGCTTATTACATAATTGGATCAGTGCAAATGATAGTTTTTTGTTAAAAATTTGGTAAACCATCGGAATGAACGTTGACAAGAAGGAATGCAGATACAGCTGGAATAAATGTAGACACATCCCAAAATGTATGCAACAGACCTGGAATGAATGCTGATTATTCTATAAGCAAAAAATATTTCAACTTTCATTTCGGATCTGTCTACGTTTGTTCTCGGTGATCTATGAAATCTCATTCGGACTTTTATTCCAGGAGTTGTCTACTTTGAGAAAAAGCCATAGCTTTTTTTAGTCCTGGAACGAATGTCGAAACGAAAATTTATATGTGGCCGGGAATGAATGGCGACACTTCCCAGAATGAACGTAAAATTCTTCTTCTCTTTAACGTAGTCGACTTTCATTCCAGCCATGTTTGCAATCATTCCTGTCGACATTCATTCCTGTCTATGTTCATTCAAATCATGCAACTCAGTGCCCTTTGTCACTTTTTTTTAATTTTTAGAATTGCCAAACCGCAAAAATATTATTTCACAATAATATATGTATACCACAAAAGATTCAGTGGCACAAACTAGTAGCAAATACAAAATGTTGTCAGCTTTACAATATGGTACAGAGACGGTCTACAGATTCCAGGCTTTCATTTGGTGCACTCAAAAACTTTAGAGCATTTATAACTGCTCAGCTATGTTGTTTACGATGTCAGCTAGGTTACACTATGTCTCATACTATTTGTGTGGTGGTAAGTACCGTGACCCAAACCTGCCATGTATTGAAGATTAAGTTTAATGTAATAAAGAGAGGAAATTGTTGAAAGTGGGTAAGTTTTGTTGAAGATGAAAAGAAAAAAATTTGAAGAAAAACTAAATACATTGAAGAACATGCAAAATGTTGAAGAGGCACATCTTTTGAAGATAATGGCTTTTCTCGATGACAAGTAAGCTATTCAAAACACATTTCTTAGCCCAACGTCCGAATGAAAGTAGGGATGCAAATTATGGGCATGGCAGTCCTGGTGATCTTTATTTCCAAGCAGTCCATTTAGGTCTTGGATGAAACAGAGGAAATAGCTCCATGTATTTAATTATTATCAATTAATTTGTATTATTATTATGTATTTTTTATTATTAGACAAAACGATTCAGCTTTCATATTGTCAGAATGGTAAGTTTATTTACAATATTACTAGCATTGCACGTGATTGTGAAGTTTATTATTATGATGGTTATTATTGTTAATTTTATTTAATGTGGTGAAGTTGTCATGTCAAATTTCCTTGGTCACACAGATGCCATGTTTTCCATAGCAATACATAACGTTATATTATGGGTAGCCGAATGAAAAATGGATGCTATAATGCTGCTGCGACTGCTTTGATAACTGCTTGATATTAAAAATACACAATATTATTATAAATAAATCATTAATATCAAATTTATATGGAGTTATCTCCACTTTTTCATCCAAGACTTAAATGAACTGCTTTGAAATAACAATTACCTTCAGTAATAAGCCTCATTTTCAAAAAAGTACGCTTCTTCGTTTCATTTCCATCTTCAAAATATTTATTCATTATTTTTAACAAAACTTACCCTCTTCAACACTTTGCTCCCATCTTCAAAAATTTTCTCATTTTCAACAAACTAAATTTCATCTTCAACACATGGCAGGTTTGAGCCATCGAGTATTTTTAGTAGCAAATAGTTATCAAAGCAATCGCAGCAGCATTATAGCATCCATTTTTCATTTGGCTACCCATAATATAACGTTATGTATTGCTATGGAAAACATGGCATCTGTGTGACCAAGGAAATTTGACATGACAACTTCACCACATTAAATAAAATTAACAATAATAACCATCATAATAATAAACTTCACAATCACGTGCAATGCTAGTAATATTGTAAATAAACTTACCATTCTGACAATATGAAAGCTGAATCGTTTTGTCTAATAATAAAAAATACATAATAATAATACAAATTAATTGATAATAATTAAATACATGGAGCTATTTCCTCTGTTTCATCCAAGACCTAAATGGACTGCTTGGAAATAAAGATCACCAGGACTGCCATGCCCATAATTTGCATCCCTACTTTCATTTGGACGTTGGGCTAAGAAATGTGTTTTGAATAGTTTACTGGTCATCAATAAAAGCCCTTATCCTCAAAAGATGAGCCTTTCAACAATTCGCTCTCATCTCCAACATTTTACATGTTCTTCAACGTATTTTATTAAATCTTTAAGATTTTTATTTTTCATCTTCAACAAAACTTACCATCTTCTACAGTTTTCTCTCTTCTTCAACAATTTCTCCCTCTTCATCACACTAAATTTAATCTTCAATACATGGCAGGTTTGGGCAACAGTACGTAAGCACCAAAATGGCAACTATATGCTAAAGTCCCCGCCCTGTGTATTCAAGCACTCTGATGAAAATTTAATGTAAAAATCTGCTGGTCTCATCAATTTGATAATCATAGTGGTCAGTAAATACTCGTTTTAGTTACATTGACTGCACAGAACCAATATACACTAGCCACCGATAGTACTCCTCCCAACAAATTAATGATTCCTTTGTTAGATATCGGGTCATAGCAAACCAAAGTACTGCTTTTACTATAAATAATAACAATTATTTTTAAACTTTTTATAGCAAAACTATATTTTGGTTAGTTATGTTCCAGCTTCTAACAAAGGAATAACTCACTTGTTGAGCAGAGTACTATCAGGGACTAGCATACGTAAGTAGAAGACCTGCTCCTATTATACTACTTCCATAGAGTCTATTCAGTCAATGTAGGTAAAGTGAGCATTTACATACCGCCATTGACCATCAAATTGATGAAACAAGCAGATTTTCAGATTATGCTTTCATTAGACATTGCTTGCAAATGACAGTGGAAATGCAGCGCATGTGAGTCAAAGAGCATGATAAATAGCTTTTTGGGTAAGGTCTGTAGAAATGGCAGAAAATGTGTTCAAAAGTATAATGCACTGTTTTTAAATGATGTATTTTGGTGAGACGTTTAAGTGTGTAAATGTACCCTTAATCGATCATAAGTCTCATTCTTTAGTAGAATTGCGTTTGCCTCACTTTACAATGTACGGAAAAAAACAAAAAAATATTTATATTACGACAGTTTATTATTGGGCTAAATCTGCTACGGATATATGAAACTGTCGCTTGTGCCCTCAGATGTTTTACAGTTATATTAATGCTGCAGGGTACACAAAACAATCATTCAGATCAAAACGTGGACACACTAGGTTCCAGGTTCAAGGTCAAAGATGGAAGTCTGGAGATAAGCAATGTGCAGCGAGAGGATGAGCAATGGTACTGGTGTGTGGCCAGTGATGAAACAGGAGAAGTTCACTTCAAAACCTACTTAGAAGTTCTAAGTACAAACTACTGTCTATTGTGTGCTGTATGCAGTGTGTGCTGTATGTAGTGTGTGTTGTATGTAGTGTGTGCTGTATGTAGTGTGTGCTGTATGTAGTGTGTGCTGTATGTAGTGTGTGTTGTATGTAGTGTGTGCTGTATGTAGTGTGTGCTGTATGTAGTGTGTGCTGTATGTAGTGTGTGCTGTATGTAGTGTGTGCTGTATGTAGTGTGTGCTGTATGTAGTGTGTGCTGTATGTAGTGTGTGCTGTATGTAGTGTGTGCTGTATGTAGTGTGTGCTGTATGTATGTGTGTGCTGTATGTAGTGTGTGCTGTATGTAGTGTGTGCTGTATGTAGTGTGTGCTGTATGTAGTGTGTGCTGTATGTAGTGTGTGCTGTATGTAGTGTGTGCTGTATGTAGTGTGTGCTGTATGTATTGTGTGCTGTATGTAGTGTGTGTTGTATGTAGTGTGTGCCGTATGTAGTGTGCGCTGCAGGTAGTGTGCGCTGTATGTAGTGTGTGCTGTATGTAGTGTGTGTTGTATGTAGTGTGTGTTGTATCTAGTGTGTGCTGTATGTAGTGTGTGCTGTATGTAGTGTGCGCTGTATGTAGTGTGTGCTGTATGCAGTGTGCATTGCATGTGTGCATTGTACGTAGTGTGTATTGTGTCTACAGTGTACTATTTGGTCCCATGTTCCATTTAGTGCTTCCAATCTTCACCCACAACTCAAGTCAAAACAGCACACAAGCTCCAGAAGGACATGACATTGAAATAGTGTGCCGATGTGAGGCAAAAACTTATGCTAGAATGTTCTTTCAGCGCGTCGGAAACTCCCATCGATACACTAATGGTTACCAAACAGTAAGTGATGTGTCTTTTTGTAGTCAACTTTATATCGCCTCGTCCTATACTCTATTGAATACATGGTCCCTGTCCCCAACAGATTTTGCCTAGGCATATACTCTGTCCCCAACAGATGTTCTGTTTCATCACAACTTTATTCATTCCCATGTAACATCGCTCCATAGTTGTTACATTTGTTATAGGAAGACCCAAGAATTCACGTCTATGAACGACGACCACCCAGTAATACACAAAGCAAGCTTGTAGTTCCACAAGAATTGGTCCTTCGAATAACCAACGTAACTCTTAATGACACTACAAACTATACCTGCATAGCTGAGAATACTATCGGACAAAACCAGACCGTAATTTCTGTGATTATTCAACGTAAGTCCTCTAACCGCTCCAAAGTTTGGCAAACCATTCATAAGCAGATTGTGTTTCCATAATGTTACTTTCTCCTGCTGCTATTGTAGATCCACCCAAATATAATCTAAAGCTCAGCCCATCCATAAACCAATCAAGACAAAGCATATGTGAGGGTAGCACCACTAATGTAACCATTCTTTTATCTGGATTTCCCGAGCCGACTGTGCAGTGGTCCAGAGAAGATGGACGACATGTTCCTCTCAGTGGAGACGGTTACGAAACATATGTTGAACATTATTGGGAAAATGGTCGACCAGATGAGTGGATGGTGAACTTGCAGGTCGGTGTTGTGTGTATGTCGGAAATGCGCCGCTTACCATAACATACTAGTTTTGCTTTCGACTCTAGTTTATAAGGGCATGTAGTATTGAGCCAGATACCTCTCCAAACAAGTCAATGCTACCCCTACTCACATTCAGCAATGGCAGAATTTGAATGAATTTTTTCTTTTATGTTTGATGTTTAGTTTTAGTTTTTATTCTTAGCTCAATAAGCCTTTAAAACGGTTTTTAAACTTTAACAACCGCTTAACTTGATTACTGTTGGAGAACTAGTTTAAAATATTACATTGGCAACATTTTTTTTAGTGATAATGAGCATATGTTAAGGTTACAGCATCTTCAACTTGCATTTTTTCGCTCTGTCAGTACGTAGCTTTGTATTCAAATAAAGCTAACAATTAACGATTACTTCTATTAATACTCAACTACTTCATTTAGTTTTGTTTTGGATTTGTACATTTGTTGTTGATAAAAAAGATAATAATAATAATGATAATGATAATGATAATGATAATGATAATGATAATGATAATGATAATGATAATGATAATGATAATGATAATGATAATGATAATGATAATGATAATGATAATGATAATGATAATGATAATGATAATGATAATGATAATGATAATGATAATGATAATGATAATGATAATGATAATGATAATGATAATGATAATGATAATGATAATGATAATGATAATGATAATGATAATGATAATGATAATGATAATGATAATGATAATGATAATGATAATGATAATGATAATGATAATGATAATGATAATGATAATGATAATGATAATGATAATGATAATGATAATGATAATGATAATGATAATGATAATGATAATGATAATGATAATGATAATGATAATGATAATGATAATGATAATGATAATGATAATGATAATGATAATGATAATGATAATGATAATGATAATGATAATGATAATGATAATGGTAATGGTAATGATAATGATAATGATAATAATAATAATACTAACAAGTTTGATTATGCTCATTACGAATCAATTGTTAAACGTGTATGAAATGAAAAGCTATCAAAACAATTCACGGAACTTTGGGCTCATTTGCATCCGTTATATACAGTTTGGTAGAATATTTTTATAAAATACCGCAAAGCATGTAACAATCTCAAAATAAGCTATTAACCTGTACCCTACTGTTTTTTGTCTGCGTTGTTTCAGTAGCTGTGGTGCAATTTCTAGACATGCATTAGCAAGCAAAAGGTGATACATATTGGGTTTGGTCAATCCCTTACTTTGCATATACCCAGGCAGCTCTGCTTTAGCTGCAGGAGATTGCTTTAACAAGTACCTCTGTTTGCTATAAAATTTGGGTAATTGGTCCATGGGCAGCTATATACTAGCCCTGGGCAGCTGTATGCTGACACTGGGCAATCGCTTACTCCAATAGTATGGCCTTGGAGCCTTATAAAAAGTTTCCTATTCAGAAGCGTTACAATATTATTATCATTATTGTGTAAGCAGAATAGATATAGTGTGCGTTGACTCCTGAGAGGCATGTGTTAGACTGAATCAGCCATTTTGAAATGTTTGATTATTATTATTATTAGTGAGCGCTCACAGCTGGGCAATGCTGTGTCGAGGGAACAGGAGGCACTGCGGTGTCAAAGGAACACGCAGAGAGAAAGGGCAAATATAACTTTGGCTGGGACATTGTTACAAAATCAATTGCAAAACTTTCTTTAGTTAAAACTTCACAGCTCTAGAATAAATTCTTAGCAAAGCCGTACAGTTATTCTTATTATCAACTCAGATGGCGAGTATCAGTCTTTTATGTTAATTGATTGAGCGTATTTTAGTTGGACCAGATTCCTGTTTCAGTGCAAATATTACTAGCTAGTTGGTTTTGGGGCATCCTATTTATACCTTGTGAATAACGATCTTTTAGATTGACTGGCAGGCAGGAAACATTCAAAGTGCTTACAAACCGACTGGCAGATACCTACTAGAAGCCTCTAACTCTCTCGGCAGAGCAAACTATGTGGTTATCGTAGAGAAAGGAGAAATACTTGGTCGTGGAGGTTCAATCACCACCGAAGCAAACGCATATTCTATAACTTTAGCTTTAGAACTTCCAAATGAGAACAGCTGCTTGCAAATAGATGCAGTTGAAGTTCTATTCAAGAAATACAAAACTAATGACTACAACCAGGTTGTGCTTTTCCCTCTAGGTTAGCTATACTTGCAGTACAAACATCTAATACAATGTTTGTTACACCAAGTACACCAAATGTTTGAGGAGATACATCAGTTATGTCAGTTGTATACATTAGGAATAGTGATAGCTCTATTGTTTAATAGAAATGCGCTCAATTTCTCTGCTTATCTGATTTTGGGTAAGGTATGGCCTTAACAAATTAAATGATTTTTGGTTTTAGGTCAAATAAAGCGGATGAGACTGGATGATTTGAACCCAGCTACCTCTTACAAAATATCAGTTTATGCTAGAAACATAAAGCTTGGTCAAAGAATTAACCTCTACAATCTCATTGCCAGGACATCAGAACTAGGTCGGTTCCCTGACCTTGTATAGCGTTATTGAGAATAATTCATTGCTTAATGAGTCAAGTTTTTTGTTTTTGCACCCTCACTTCAACATTATTTTTATCGCAGCATCGATGCACTTTGAAGAATTATTTTTAAGAATTTGTACAAAAAAACATTCACATCTATTTCAGAAATACCTGGCATTATATTAGATAACAAAAATGCAACTATTTCTGAGCTGGAGACAACAACAAATTCATTACCTGCAGTAACCACTAAAAGTCCGGACTATTCTTTCACTTGCACCTTTGAGACAGGTCTATGTGGCTGGGCACAGAATGTTAAAGATGATCAATTCAACTGGATAAGACATCGAGGTTCTACAAGTACAACATTGACTGGTAAATGAACATCATATCGGTGTCTATTCTATAAATAGATTACTTTGATATACCAATAATTCTACACAATTGTACTTACAGGGCCGTCATCTGACCATACCACGCGGACCGTTGGAGGTTGGTATATGTACATTGAAGCAAGTTTCAGAAAGATATCGGGCTATGCAGCTATGTTAGACTACAAGTTCCCCAGCCCTGTCAATGGTGGATGCCTCTCTCTGTATTACCATATGTACGGCCCTCACATCGGCTCACTTAGCATACAGCTATTGAGCACCGGAGGTGACAAGGAAACCCTCTGGAAGAAAACTGGTAACCAAGCAAATGCATGGAGAAATGTTCGGGTTCCTGTGAAACAAGGAACGCATACGGTAAGATTAGATTTTGTTTGCAAAAATGATTTATCCCAAAACAAAACCGAGATACGGTTTCATGATTGATTCAATGTTAAGAAGTTGTGGACACCAAAGTTTTCAATGACAAAAAGTTAATATAATGAGTGACATTTTCATGCTCATCTTGAATGAAAAAATACATTTCCACAATAATTAGCTGCGTTCTTTAGAAACTTGAAGTTTCTCAGATTGTTTTTAAAATCAAATACCTTGATACTTCACCGATACCAACTTTTAAAAAATAATTTATAGATGAGGATTATCGGGACGTATGGAATCAGTTTCCGTGGAGACATTGCGATAGATGACATAAAATATACTGCAGAATCCTGTGATCAAGGTAAGAGGGTAGACTACTTAACTACTGAACCAAAAGATTAGCACATTATAATAAAAAACTGGTTTGATTTATTTTAAGCATATCGTTTTTAAGTGTCTCTCCAAAAAAAAGTGTGAACAATTTTTCTGCCATGACAAAAGCATGACGCAATATTTACAAAGCGGCGAAATAGCTTCAACCGTATATATTCTTCATACTAATTAAAAGAGCAACCAGCGTTCTGTTTTCAAACAGAGCACATTGCAGCTTTTGAAATAATGCTTGTCGCAGAACTCGGCTCACTTCCAAACCCAATAATTATATTTATATTCCAGCTTTCACCCCAACAACAGCTCCTTCTGGACTAATCAACTGCACTTTTGACTCAGATCTTTGCGGCTGGAAGCAGGAATCAAATGATCTAGATTCCTTTGATTGGTCAACTGGAAATGGCAAAACATCGTCTTTTGAAACTGGTGAGAACTTTTATGACATTTTTCATCATTGCTCCTTGCTGTGTAATATTTTTGAGAGCTCGATAAATTAGAATTAGCAAATCAAAAATGTGTTAAGGGATTTTACTTAAACAAGTATTTAAAAACTTTCTACAAGTTTTTATAAATAATAATTAGCTGTTCGCATTAAACAGAAAAATTAAACTAAGAATTTGATGACAAAATTCAATGACTAAAAAGAAAGAAAAAATTAACTTCCAAGGTGAGCTACTAATAGACATCATTCTTTATTTTTCCACATCAAAGTTTGGCATATAAAAATACCTAAAATATTGTCTGCAAAACTTCACTGAAAAAAAAGATGTTATGAAGATATTTCAAATTTCACTTGAATTTTTCCATTGCTATACATCTAAAGGATGCAGCTCTGCCTTCGCAAATAGAACAAAATTATTTTAATACCATAGTATTTGATGTCGTGAAGTAAACGGTTGTTTTTTCCCAAAGTGGTTATTGAATTTTAGCTCCAATGCCACTGATTTGTAAGTAAACATAATACCAAATAAATTGAAAATAAAAGGATGCTTTTCAAGCAGCAGCATGTATTAATTTTAGTACCGGTGGCAAACCACTAACTAGAAAATGCTAATAATTTTTTTGTGTACAATATAGTCTCTACTCAAAACAATAAAATTATTAAAAAAAACTATGAACAGCACGACTTTCAACTAAATGAAGTCACAACTATGACTCAGCTATAGTAAACTTTTTAGGTCCAAGCAGTGCTCGCAGAGCTGGAGGGAAGTACCTGTACATAGAGGCCAGCGCTAAAAGACGTGGAGAGGCGGCTACTCTAGCCTACACTTTCACTCAACCTGTAGAGAAGGGATGTATTTCTCTGTATTACCACATGTATGGCTCAGGCACTGGTACTCTACGTATAGAAAGTGGAGAGACTGAATCCTCCACAGTCCTTTTGTGGTCTCTCTCTGGAGACCAAGGAGACCGATGGCAACATCTGAGTTTACCCATTTATCAGCGAGTTAAAACCGTAAGATGTGTTCGAATTATCATTTAAATATTATTTGATACTTTTCTGAAAATTAATTCACAAAATATGCTGAGAAAAATTTTTAAGAATATTTACAAAAATGTTTCAAAAAATAGTTTTTATCGCTTTATACAAAAAAGAGTTTTTTTAAAATGTCTTTAAAATTTTTCTTATTAGTATTTGAAGAAACTCTCTTGAAACTAAATTGTTAGCAAATATACGTAAATCCAAGTGAAATACTAGCTTAACACCATTTTTTAGGTCAAAATAACGGGAGTTGTTGGAAACAGTTACAGAGGAGACATTGCTATTGATGACATCACATACACGTCTGCTCAATGTCCACAAGGTAAGGTTTTGTACTAAAGATTTGTAGTAAACTGTTTTACATGTCTTCCTTTCAGAACTGCATGCATTGTTATTGTCTTTTTAAATTGTTGTCATCGTGTATTTCTGTTCCAAGTGTGAAAATGCATAAAAGATTTCTCTCCAAGAACTAAGAATTTTGAACCTTGCACTCTTTTAATATACTTCTAGTGCTCAAAAGACTAGAGTATAAGGCACAATATCGCATTGACTGCAATGCCCTTGAGAATCAGGTTACCAAAGCTATGATCACGACCTCAGCAAGTTTCCATGTTGATATTATTAGACAACTGTGCATGAATGGTAAATTAACAATTTGATTACACGTATCTTTAGCTAAGAAAAAATTTTAAGCAATCTTCAAATAATTTTTTGTGTCCTACAGATTGTTATGCTGCCGATGTGGCTCCAAAGCTGTCTTGTGAAGCTGATATGCTTGTGGTAAGATGGCCAACTGATACAACATACCATGCTGGTACACCAACGATACCCTCAGCGTTACAACACACACTCACTGCTAGAATAGCGAAGCTCACCAAAACAATGTTTAAAATAACCATCAGCACCAATGTTCCCCCGTAAGTAAAAGGAGCTGAGGTTTTTATTTTGGTTTTTGAAAAAAATATTCCATGAATATTAAAATTTGACTCAACAACTCCCCTATTACTTGATTTGATTGTTTAAAAACTCTGCTAGTGATTTATTTTCTCTCTTTCCCATTTGTAGATCCAGTCTATCCAAGTCTTGATCAGTTTTGTGTTTTTTTTTATTTGCAGGACTGTTTATCCAGAAGCAAATCAGGATGGTTCTATAATGAAACCAGTGCTTCAGACTGAGTGCATTGACCCAAAGAAAACTTACAACAAGGACAACAATGCGTGTGAATAAAAATACACAAAACTTTGCATTAATACACAACAATAGCTGATAAACTACAAAATTAAGATTACTATTTCCTGACTTTAGGAGTGCAAACTTAATATCAACAAAACGCTTTAATGTTTAGATTTTAACGCAATAAAAATCAGTGTCTGCCGCCTTTCAATTGTAATTTTAGAATAATCATTGAATGTTTTGCGTATTGTTGTTGTAGCCAGCACATTTAAATACTTCGTGGGCCCTGTGATCTCAATTTGATTATTTAGGCTGTATACACCAATAAAACATCTCCTAAAAATGGGCATAAAAAATAAAGATGACTTTATTTAATTATTTCAACAACGAGGAAAGCTTATTAGTTGATGTCTGTGGAGTAATCTCACTGTTTAGAGAATGTTCCAGTACATGACAATTGACCAGACATGTCGTATGGTGCAACTATTGGATAGAATGTGACAGCAGCGTAAAGAAGTGTTTGACTGTTACCTTAATGATTAAAGCAGCTACTTCAGAACTGGGTAGCTAAAGGACTAAGCTAATGACGTTGCCTAGAGACTATACCGAGCTCTGGTTTATAAGAAGCTTTGGACTATACCGAGTGCTCGCTTATATCTAGCTTTGACCTATAACAACTCTGGTTTATATCGAGCTCTGGCTTCTAGAGAGCTCTGGGCTATAGCTAGCTCTAGTTTATAGCGAGCTCTGAACTATATCAAGTCTTGGGTTATAACAAGTCCAGGGCTACACTGGCCCTGCACAGCATCAGTATAAGTACAAGTGCTACACTATTTGAAGAATTCCCATTCACAACCTGCATAGCATGCAGGTTGTGAATGGCGGGTGGCACTGTTGGTGGCCAAACTGAAGTGCTGCTCAGGTTTTCCTTTCCTTGTGTCTCAGTATCTATGCCAGCACCATAAGCAAGGTGGTAAATTTATGTCTTTTTTGGTACATATGTACGTAGTTTAAGCTCTCACAACAACAGTCAGGCTTATATCACCAGTGTCTGATGTTCTATTTATGCCGTATGTTTCTTATTATAAACATTGTTGCTCCCTTTCGACAATTTTTATGCCTGTTTTTTAGCCAACTGAACTTTCTAACAGCAGGAACTAATGGCCCAGAAATATCTTGCCCCAGGAATGAGGAAGCACTCGCTGATCGTTGTTACTCAAGTATCATCATAGAGATTGCTGGACATGAAGTTAAATAGTATCAACTGATAATGTAAAACGATTATAATCATTATTTTATAAATTATTATTAATTAGGGTTAATGAACACAATACTGATTATTATAGTGATGTATACAAAACATTCTATTAAACTCATTAATTTACGAGAGCTTCTATATAAATCACATCATTGTATTGAGAGAATAATGTTGTATGCAGTTGCCTTTTGGAATATCCCAATTTTGCTTATTGCTGGAGTCTGGAAATAATGTTGAGCTATGCAGGGCCAGAACCAGCCCCTAGATATACTGTAGAGAGCCACCTAGAGGTGTGCTGTGCTGTATAGATAGAAAATCTGTACACAAAGCCGTTGAGAATTTATTTCTGGATAGAGTTCAACTAATTGCAGGTGTAGTAATACACAAATGCGACCACACCTGACATTGATAGAGGACAGTAGTGTCCAAATTGACAGCTAAAGTTACTACATAAACAAATTCACCCGACGAAACATTCCGGGTGTTAATAAAAAATGCAAAAAGATATTTTTCTCCAAAATAAATTTAAGTAGTTAAAATTAAAGAGCGAGTAATAACAAAATGATAACAAGCAGCCTTGTAGGTCGGTAAGCTGACACAAATCTGTTGCCCTCCACTTAACCACAAAACTAGATAATGGTTGACGCTCACCATTGTCTATCTTGTCTATAGATAGGTAATGGGTGTCACACCATTGTTTATCTTGTCTATAGATAGGTAATGGGTGTCACACCATTGTTTATCTTGTCTATGGATAGGTTATGGGGTGTCAGCTAATTATAAAGCTAGTGCTCAGCTACTATCAGTAGTACGATTAACATACCAGATAACGACTCCAGTTTAGAAAGTTTCAGGGTTACAACCTTTCCCGCTTTTAATCTGCGCACACTCAACTGCATGAGAATGAAAGCTTTACTCCTACTTCTAGCGTTTCTTGCTGTTCATCAAGGTAAATCTAATAAAAGTTTTAATTGCAGTAATTAAAGCATTCATTAGACTTAGTAGAACTGTTCTTTCTATTGATTCAGTTTTGGTAGAATGTTATTTATTGTTTATTAATGAAAGTTTTGTGTTTTTGTAGCATTATCCAATATCATATTGGATGATGAAAATGGGACAATAACAGAACCGGAGACCACTACTGGTGCTCTGGGGGCTGTAACAGATGTCCCCACTACTGGTGCGATGGGGGCTGTAACAGATGTCCCCACTACTGGTGCGATGGGGGCTGTAACAGATGTCCCCACTACTGGTGCGATGGGGGCTGTAACAGATGTCCCCACTACTGGTGCGATGGGGGCTGTAACAGATGTCCCCACTACTGGTGCGATGGGGGCTGTAACAGATGTCCCCACTACTGGTGCGATGGGGGCTGTAACAGATGTCCCCACTACTGGTGCGATGGGGGCTGTAACAGATGTCCCTACTACTGGTGCGATGGGAGCTGTAACAGACACCACCCCAGGCTACACCTTGACCTGTACTTTTGAAACAGATCTCTGTGGTTGGACACAGAGTACTAAAGATGAGTTTGATTGGAGGAGAAATCAGGGAGCTACAAGAACTTTGCAAACTGGTAAGTACTCAAAACTGGGAGGAGCTACAACAGAGATATTATGTGTTATATTCATGTTTACCTTCAAAGTAAAACTCTGTTATAGACTTTAGTATAACTATAGAATCAGTCACTGAGTCCTTAAATTGATCCATAATTATTGTGAAACGAAAAGTGATGGCTGTAATTATAGGAAAGCGATGGAATGTATGAACAAATTTTATTAAAAAGACCGAAATATTTAGTAGATAACTCTAATACAGTAAGTGAAATGCCAAAATATTTTTGGTTCCTAATATTTTCAAACAAGTTTTTATTATTTGTAGTGAGGGAAACTTCTGACTTCCGGAAGCATCTTGTTAAAATATAAAAAAAGATAATTTTGATTGCTGCAGGTCTGCTTTAATGCTTTTAAAACTATACAAATCTGAGTTGTCCTATCTTGATTTTTCACACTTGGATGTTATTTCTAGTTTCGAAAATTGATAATACTAGTTGAACCGTTAAACTTCCTTATCTTCATTATCATAATAGAGAAAGTAATAAATTACTGGAAAATTTTTTACTCAAATCTATTATGGATACCAGCGTCCTGCATGCTCCAGAATAAATTACAATAAAAATGATATTTAAAATTACTAGTATGATTATTACCTTGTTGATTCATTAGACATTAGTTTTAGCTGCTGGTTTGTCAGTAATTTTTTCTACTCTAGTAGAATATCATCATAATGAAATTGTATACCAAACATCATTTTATGGCAATCATCTCACTTTTTAAACAGGTCTTAACAGTAAAGAGTTGTCTTCTCTCCATAACTTGTTTAAACCACCGTATCTGCTACAGTCAATTCAACTATACAATGCTGATGTAGCACTCTGTATATAAGTTAGTATATTACAAGCCGTGTAAACAATATTACAGGCCAAAAGGTTAATTGTATAAGAACTAGCACAG
The DNA here is from genome assembly GCA_945261195.1 of Cryptosula pallasiana. NCBI lineage: Eukaryota > Metazoa > Bryozoa > Gymnolaemata > Cheilostomatida > Cryptosulidae > Cryptosula > Cryptosula pallasiana. Next base: position 13,036,578 of record OX183132.1, read on the forward strand.
TCGTCATCCAAAGTTAGATAATAAAATCATAAAAAAATTATTAATTTTTGAAATTTCAATATTCTGTTTGTTTATTATAATAGAATGAAGCTCACGAAAAAGGTTTTTAATCAATATTGTCAGCTCATCTTTGTTCTTAATCTTAAATGCATCATGGCACACTAACATCTAGAACATATATTTTTCAATTTTCTTCTGCTGGACCATATCATACATTGTAGGACCTCTGGGTGATCATACAACAAAGAACGGCAATGGCTGGTATATGTACATTGAATCAACATCAACAGCCAATGGGGACACAGCAAGTCTGGACTACCAGTTTCCCTCCACAGTCAGCGCCGGATGTTTCTCCATGTACTACCACATGTATGGCAGCAGCATCGGCAGTTTGAGTGTGGAGTCTTTGAGCACTAACGGAAACAGAGAGCTTCTGTGGTCACAGAAGGGGAACCAAGGTGACCAGTGGCAAAAAATGCTGCTACCAATTGTGAAACCAACAGATAAGGTGAGATTTAAATATGTTTGTGAGCAGACTTTGGGAATACTGAAATGGCGGTGCCTATTTTGTCCAAAACAATTTCATGATTTGCAATTTTTATTATTTTGCCATTAATTGTTAGATTTCAATCACAGCTCAAACTATATATGGTGTCCGAGGAGACATAGCAATAGATGATATATCCTACACCACAGCAGCATGCCCACAAGGTAGAGTTGTTACTGCAGCACCACACTAATTCTGACTACTAGGGCTTATAAAAACTAATTATCTAACAATTGATTGCTGGAAAAGTAAAAAAACAACATTTTGCTAGTTAATTACATAATGGTGAATTGTCCTTGCTGCTGAACAACCGCAAACTTGCTTAATGGTCCTCAGTACTTTTTAGTTCTCGTTTTTAGTTGTATAGCTGTGATATGATATATTTTTCTTAGCACATGTTCCTTTCCCCCAGCAAAACGCGCATATACTTTCATCATAATAATTAAAAGTTAAAAATTTACCTACATGTTTCAGAAACTCACTCCATATTTTTAGCACCTATCAATTGCACATTCAACGAGGGACTTTGTGGTTGGAAACAGGCATCCTATCCAACAGACTCTCTGGATTGGAGAGCTCTAAAAGGAAAGACTCCATCTCCGGACACAGGTATTGCTTGTGGTAGTAGTTTTGGTCACCAGAATCGATTACACTATATTACATTGGCATCAGTTTTACATTTTAATGTCAAAAAATATTTTAAGGAAAAACTTTTTAACAAAAATATTAAACTTGTCGTTCAATTAGTGTTCTGAATTTTTATTATTTTTGTAATGTTATACATCCCCTCGTTCATAACTGATAGCTAAAATGAGCAGGTATTGACACACTTGCCAGATCATGGCATTCAAATGTTTTAGTTTGCTCTCCCAAAATATCTAAACTATAAATAACAGTTAATCATATGAATGAATTTCGTAGATGCATCTGGAACAATGCTCATCAGCCTATTTTTGTACTAGTTATGATTGTCTTGAAGAGGATTAAACTACATTTCTATTTAATTTGGTCCAAACTACTAGAAATTTTTTAATGCTCAAATTACTAGTCCCCAGGAAATGTTTTGACAAACTGGTTGGGCCATGTTTTAGAAAGTTAACTCATCGTTACATTATCGTTCACAGGCCCGCAGTGGGGACATGGTTCATATCTATACATAGAGGCAACATCTACCACCAAAGGAGAAAAGGCTACCCTGACTTACACCTTAGACAAGCCAATAGACAAAGGCTGTCTCTCTCTCTACTACAACATGAATGGTATGGACGTTGGAACTCTGCGCATTGAAAGCACTTCAGTAAACTCCTCAGTCAAACAACTCTGGTCCCTCTCAGGATACCAAGGAGTAAAATGGTATCAGCTCTTCGCTAATATTACAGAAAATACTCAAACGGTGAGTTTTATACAGTTCACAGATAAAGCGTCAACGAGGTCACTAGTTTGCAGTGATATTTTATTAGAGTTTTAGAGTTATCCTCTAAATAAAGAGAAAAAATCAATTCAAACTGGTCTCCATTAAAAAAAATAAATCTTGAATTTTTAGAATTTATTTTTGAATAAGACAACTTCATCTAATACATGATTCACCCAGCATTTAAAACAATTCTGCATTTTAATAATGATATCGGCAAAAAACTTAAAACTTTGTGTTACACAAATTCCTACAGTGTCTTTTGATTAATGCAAGTATCTTCATTTTTGTACCAATATTGTCACATTTTGTTTTGTTTCTGTGCCCGAATAATTACGCAGCTACAATACCAATTTGCTTCCTAATAGATAGTATATGTTTATAAAATTGTTGTAAAAGGTGTTGCGCTGCCATTAATTTGAATGAAGTTACATTAAAGTAGTAAACAATCTTCCTAACCATTAGGCTGTCAAACTGCGTTTTAAACATTATAGAAATCTTAATACTTACAAATGAACTACCTGAAGCAACAAAATATGTCTAAAAATTATTTCAGCTATCCATAACAGGGGAGACGACTGGCTTAGGTTACCTGGGAGACATTGCTATAGACAATGTGACACTTTCACCTTCAGAATGCCAAGCCGGTCAGTGAAACAAAATTCACAAAAAATAGTAATCTCCTTCGGTTAGGAAAGCTTTGTTGTAAGTAGTAATATATGAGCAGATCTCCCTCCTGGAGATCTGCTCCTATATTACTACTGTTGTACGGTACTTTATATGCCTTTGGTTGCAGAGACTATCAACTGTCATTTTGATGCGGACTACTGTGGATGGAAGCAGGAATCAAAAGATGACTTTAATTGGATACTTCACAAAGGTCAAACTCCATCAGCTGGTACAGGTAAGTCACAGATGGCTAAACTTCAATAGCAGCTGTTCGATTGATGTGCTAAGAATTTAATAAGCATTGTTAAACTGTTTACAATCTGGTTTTATATCTCTGATATTTTATCATGCTTTCTTCAAACAATATCCAAAAGTGGAAAAAGAAATATTCAAGCAAAGATCACTACATCAGAGGAGGAGATTTTGTATACAGAAGTTGCTAGTTTGAAGTGTTAAGCCTGTTTGTCTATTTTGCATTTAATAATAAATTTTCAGCGTATCTTTTATAAGATTCTGAGGATTTCCAATTTTGGCTCCGACCATACATTTTGAAGGCTCCAAATGTTTTATGTTTAATACCAAAGTGCAATTAGTTTGATGTTTTATGGTGCGAAGAAGAAAGAGAGTAAAAATTTAGACTAAATATAACATTATTAGAAAGCAAAAAATGTTTTAATAAAAGCTGTTATGCAATTCATTAATAATCAGTTTTGCAATTTTCAAATCTGTCACAAAACAGATCGCCATTTTTGAAAAACATGTGAGACTAAAAACTGCTGGAAGTTTTATGATGTTTTATGAGTGTCAGTAATTTTTTACATACATTGTGTGTAATTATTCACTCTTTTTTGTATAATTGAGAAAAAAATGATTAACAGAGTCATTTCTTGCTGAAACTTAAAATTGAATTGATTAGCAGCTGTAATTGGGGTGGTGAAAAAATGATGAAAACCTAAGGAGGTTGGCTTTTATAACAAAAGGTATGGCTTTTGCCTTTCTTCCCTCGGTATGTGTGCATAATATGGCATCGGCACGCAATCCCAAACGCATGAGTGCGGGGGGGGGGGGGGGGGAGGGGGCTATGTCCCTCCCTATGAGTGCATCTGAAACTTAGGAGCTCAACCGAGGTCAAAGATAGCATAGACTTGAGTCCTACAAACTAATTCAGTGCGGTCGCATTCCTAAGTTTCAAATGCGCGCGTAGGGAGGGTCATAACCATGCGTTTGGGATTGCACGCCTATGCCGTCTTATGCACGCATACCGAGGGGAGACAAAGACAAAATCCAAATGTACTTTCAGTAAAGAACTTGCAACCTTCACCTTTTAAAGTAAAAACCTGATCTTTAAATAATTAATCTAGCCAATCTGTACACAAAGTTGCGTGAAGACTTCAGATAGCATTCCTGCTCCTTTCTACAGGACCACTTGGTACCAGAACAGGACGAGGCAACTACCTGTATATTGAAGCCAGTTCAAAGAAAGTGGGCTCGACTGCCATGATAACGTACAGATTCAACCAGCCTGTAGGTGAAGGCTGTCTCTATCTCAACTACCACATGTATGGTGCAAACATCGGTTCTCTATCTATTAGCGGTAAGAGAGATGGCACTACCCCTCCCACTGTACTCTGGTCTTTATCTGGAAACCAAGGTGATAAATGGCAAAAGGTCTATCTACCAATTAAACAACAAGTCCAAGAGGTAAAAATTTTGTTGAGCTATCAAATATTTTTTTTGGTGTAAAATTTTTCAACCACGGAAATAATATATGCATTTGAATATTCGAATTATGACAAAAAGTTCACTTGTAATTTTAAAATAAAGTTGTCACTGTTGGAACTTTAGAGAACATGTTTAATTATTCATTTTCTAACCTTGTTTGCTTTAATGATCAAATCCTTCAATAATTCAATAAGCAAAAAAGATGACATAGTCTCCAAATCTATCAAAATTTGACAATATTGTTTGAAAAAAAAATTCATTAAAAATGTGGGTTTTAATAAGGAATCCGCATGAATGAGTTTGTCAGTAAAATTTGACTATTACTTTTCTATAAGTATGAAAATGTATGTTTTATTTTGAACTAACTTGCTTTCTATCTATTTTATATTGACTATTGGTGCAGCTCTACTTAAACTGTGATTAATACATAATTTACTGTCGTTGTAGGTGCAAATAACAGGAGAAGTTGGACCAGACTTCACCAGTGACATAGCTATAGACGACATCAAGTACACATCTAATATATGCCCACAAGGTATATATAACTGTCATCTTCTACCTTTTCTTGAGTTCAAACAAAAAGACTAAAAAATTCTTACTGAGTATAAAAAAACATGTGCTAGAGTAGCTCAAATGTTATATTGCAATAACTTTGTTGTTTGTGTATTATATCGGGATTTCCGAGCGATGACTGAAAAAATTGGATCTAGACTCAATAAAATTTAACTGATCACAGACGTTTCAAGTGTTCAGGAGACTTGGAAGTTGAATTTAATTTTATTAGCGAAGATTTTGTAATTTTTATTTTTTCTTTATTGATAAAACTTTCCGAGACAATTTTTTGTTATCGATTATTTCTGAATAAAGTTCTAAAACATTTGGCTTTTCTGTGCATTAAAAATGTTTAACGGAGTTTTGGTAAAAAATTAAAAATTTCCTTTAAATAACAAACTTATTTGCAACTGTTGAACATTTTTTGAGTATATTCATGTTCATTAATAAAATAAAGCTTAAAAAGATATTGAGGTAGCTTACGTATTGAGACTGAACACAAATGACATCATAATTGCAAGTCGCAAGAAAGCAAACCAAAATCTATTTATAAAATAGCGGACTGGCTCTCAAGCCACCCAAAGTTGGTTCACACACTTCAAAGTCTTCCATTTTTTGTGTAGGTGCCTCGACCTTTGAACTCTGCCCTAAAGAAATGGCGTTTACGGCTGATCCATCAACAGGAAGTGCAGTTATTACACTTTCTTCTGACGGCGTAAAACATCGACTCTCATTGCCTGTGGGAAAATACCCGTATACATTTACCAATGAAGGAGTGAAGTGTTCGGTCATTGTCACAGTTTATGGTAAAGTGTTTGCAATTTTGCTGAAACCGATTATTTTAGAAATGGAACCACATGATTTTTAACATGTGCAACTGATTTTCCTAGATTCTAGAGTGGTCCAAAGGCTTGAGTTTGAAGCAGTGTATCCTAGAGACTGTAGCGTCCTTAGCAACCTTGTAACTAAGGAAATGGTGATGTCATCTGCCAACAGCAAAAGAGATCTGGTCAAGAAGCTTTGCGCTGGGGGTAACAGCATAAATTATTTATGCAGTATTTGAAACCACAAAGCTCTTAATGTTTGGCACCCAAAATATAAAAATTACTTTCAAATATTTCCATTGAAAAAATTAGCAGACAATAAATTAGGTACTACAGCTAATTCGTAGTTGTTCCCTCTTTGTCATAGCAGACAACTCTTAGTTTATGACTTGTGTTGTTTACACTTTTAGATTGCACTGTGAATGATAATGCATCACCAAGACTTTCTTGTGTTCACAATAAACTGGTGATACACTGGCCCACGGAGACAACATTTACAGCTAACGCAACGTTTGTGCCTGAAGAACTAAATGGTAAACTAACAAAGAGGTTACTAGATGCAGACAAAGACGCGTTTAAAATTGTGATCAGCACCAGCATTCCACCGTAAGTATCAATTGTTTTGTTGGCAGTAAAATGAATTAACCTTTGCTAAAATGAGTGGTTCTTCACTGAAAAATCTTTCAAAGGTTTGTAAATGTATTAACTTGATAAATGAACACATTTTGATAATTTCAGACTGCATTAAAATTTTAAATCTTTTACTTATGCATTTTCCTGGCACCAGAGATTATGAATCATATCTACAGTAATAGGAAATTAATTTCGACAAGCATTTTTCTTCGTAGTCTCAATTTTTTAGATTGGATCAAACTCAAATAAATTATAATCAAAACCTTCTAATTGTTTTCGTTGCTAAAGCTGTGATAATACATGTTAAGAAAATAGATTTCCATGAATTCTTTAAAATCCGCTCAAATCATTACAAATAATTTGATCTTACAATGCCTTTTACTGTTTTTCATTCATTGATATTCAGATAATAATTAAAATTACAAATACTTATATAATGCCATAATTTGTCAAAAAACTCGTTTTATTAAAATATTTTGCTTGTTAGGATTTTTTGATGCAATAGTTTAATGAATCTAAAATTTTTTTAGACGGATGTTTAACCATTATTTAACCAAAAGTGCTAAAATAAAATCTTTCTAAATGCATATAAGCACATTTTTCAGGTTAAAATTTTAATAAACTGAGATTTGTGTTGCTCAAACAGGAAGTACCTGCAAAGGGTTTTGTTTTGTTATTACCACAAATATTGCAGCTCTAACCAAATTCAGTTTTGTGTGCATTATATTGCAGGATTGTCTACCCGACCCCAAATCAAGATGGCTCCTCAGCTAGAGCAGTGCTACAACCTCTTTGTACTGCAGGCACCAAGTTTAACCAAGCGAGAGCTTCGTGCGAATAAAGCAAAGCTGAGCCAAGATTCAGGATAAATTTATTGATCAGAATATGAGAGACCTAAAATAAAATTTTATAGGCTAAATCAAAAACGAATGTTTTTTTGGTGATATAACTCATTTTTTTGGATTTCTATGATTGATTTTAAAGTTTAAATGATATTTAATACAATTGTGGGGTGAAGCATAGTATCTATTTTCTTTATCTTACAAGAAAAGGTTTTAAAGTTGTGATGAGACCATAATAAAAAAAGTGATACCCTGCATGTGCAACTGTTATAGACCTGTGCAAGCTCGAGTTCTGCATCAAAAATCCAAGTAAAAAAAATGAAATTAAAATGTAAGTTTACTTTGTAAAATGCAGAGTTAAAACACTCCTTTCATCCTTTATCCACCTCTTCTCGTCACACCATTGCATCCGCCCCTGATACCTTTTCCTTTCTTTTCCTTGCTTCCCACCATCGATGTAATGGCTTTTTTAAGTAGCTACCGAGGGGGTTGTCTGTCCCACAAACAGTTTGCTCTCATAACTCTTCCCCCGCCTTTACCCTCTTACAGCATTAACCACCCTTTCCTTATATCAAGCCAGCCACTACTAAACCAAACCACAGTAAATGTTGTGTTAGGTATGTGTGACAGAGAGAAGTTGTCTGCCTACCCACCTTTACTTGAAGGCAACCAAGTTTTTCCAATTACAAATACAGATTTGCTGCACACAATCCAGAAATACGGCCACGTGCAGAAGATTTACTGTTAAACATGTTTTTTTAGAATCGTTTGCTTAAGAACTTTTTTTCAAAGATTTCGCTAGGTTGATTTTCAATAACAATGATCCACTACAAACTCTACTACATATGTATCCTTGACAGAACAAATTGTATAACAGTAAAATATTATTGCTAATTCAGTTTATAACTTTGTTCATTTATTTGAAATTTTTGTATGATCAAATATAAAAACAATACATGTGTTACCCGTAACTAAAACCAAAAAGTTATGTAAGTTTCCCACTATAACGCAATATTAAGCAACAACAACTTGTTGTAAGATCCATTAAAAAGTTAATAGATCAAATGATGCAGACTTCAACGAAGATTTTAAATGACTACCTTAAAGTTTTGTTACCACCTGGCTGCTGATTTATGGTAAAAGTAAAAAGTTATTGTATAAAGTCTATTAACTCTAAAGGCAAAGACAATAATCGATAACTTAGATATAAAACCCAAGTTAACATGATTTATAAAAACTCTCACATGACTTTTGGTGTTTGGAGAGACGATTTTGACAGCACTTACAGTAAACCTCTTCTCCTCAGAGTTGGTAAACTCTTCTAAACTTGCTTGCACAGATGGTGAAACCACACTTGTTGAACATAGTAAGACCTTGAATGTGACCGATTCTGTTTGACCTTTGGCAGTAGAGGTCACATTTAGATGAATAAATGCCTCCATCTGTGCGTGAAATGTTAAACAACTTGTCATTGGTTGAAACTAGTCATCATTGAATTGTTGCTCCCTTACTTGTTTCATGTTTAAAAACCATTTATTGCTCTTTGAGAAGTCAAAGTGCAAAGTGAGCTCTCTTTGTCGGACGACTCTTTGCGATGTGAACCCTTTAACCTGGATTGGGACTGATGACCACTTTTGTTAACACAAATTCAGCAATTTTATCAAAGTATCCTACAATCGACTCCAAATTTCAATGGCTTTTAGTACAAATCACTTTTGAGCTATCTGAGCATTGTATGTGTTTGGAACTTACCAACTCCAAAATATCGACATGAATGAATGATTGAAAGAACATGTATTTGTAAGAGCCTAAATTGAGCTATTTAAAAAGCCGTCACTCGAATTGAAGCTTTCCACAAACAACTTATAAATAACTTTCTGGTAACCTTTGAGGTCGTTTTGATTTCAATTTGCTCAAAAGCTGAAATGGTACTCAGTAAAACACCAATGTGATTACTACAGCTCTCTACCCAATCTGAAAATTCATATGAAAATTTTGACAAAATACTTCTAAAGCACAAGTATTTTACATCCATGCTATTAATTAGAGATTTTTGTCTGGAGACAAACCCACAAAGCCAAACCGATTTAATGCAACATTTGAAGCACTTTTGGCCACCTTATGGTAATTTTTTAATAACTTGATTTGAAAACTTTATACATGGAAGACAGACACCTTTTTCTATGATCTATTGTTGACATTCTGACCATATCAAAAGCAAAACTTGCTTTAACGTTTACGTAGCTGCAGTCTATTTATACAAATAATGATGGACCGAGGAATATCGAATGATTTTATAAAGCCTTACTTTACATTTAAAAATCAGCCTGGAATCAAATGAAATAAATGACCCAGCTGCAATAATAAGAGTTTACCAATAGCGTTTCTAGCAAAAAAGAAATACGATACATATTTCATTGCAAAAAATCAGTTTAGTTGCGAGAAATTATTAGTATTAAATAGTAACACATTGTTTTTGTTGCAATTTTGACCTACATTTTTTAAATTTTAGAAATTCTACTTCAACAACAGCTGTCTGGTTTATTTAATGTAGAGCAAATGAGTTCAATCCTACCGAATGGTATTTTTATTCCATAATTTTTAGTATTTCAAAGAGCAACACAATATCTTTAAAAAATTACAAAAAAGTAAATGAAAAACTTATTACTTTCAGATTTTAATGTGAAGCTCAATCCATGTACACCAAAAATTGTCAAGTTGAAATGAAAAAATTTTTAGTTTAAACTTATGCTGCTAAAAATTTAGAAAAAATTAATATTGATAATTTGGTGTAATTTATCGTGTGTTGAACTTTTTGGTTCTGAATTATTTTCCAAAAACGTTTTAAATTTACAACACAGTTTATTTATTAAGAATTTTAAAGACCAAAGGCCTCTCCACACGCAGCGCTTTACGGTCATGAGTTTGGCAATTTGAGAGAAGTTTCCCTCCCGTAGTCCATCGCTGCACTCCACACTCAATGATTATGGACATCAACGGTTTATAATAACATATGGGCTGTCAAAGCTGAGAAAATCAAACAAGAAAAAGTGGATACAAGCGATATGTATTGACCAATCAGCGCTAGGGAATAATAACAAATCGTGCTTGATTCAGAACGCCACAGCAAACGAAGGAAAATTGGTTCTTTAGCGGTAAAATAAAGAGCCGTTACCCTAGTTCCATGAAAAAATCGTTGTGTGAGGAGAGGCCTTTACAGCTCCATAAACACTTTGGATCTGCACAACACTAGAGCTACATAGGATATCAGAGTTGTCTTCCCTTTTCTCTTTTCTCCAGACCCACATCTTTGCTTCTTTATCCTCCAACCCTTCTACTCCACTCTAGGAGCAACATGTATGTCCATGATGGCCAGAGTTTGTAGCCACTGTTATTATGTTAGCCCATATAGAACAAGGAATTAGCCTGAATATGTATATAATGGACCACTCCACCCCTCCCCCATCCAACTTTTCACCGTTGGACTTGACTTTTTAAGATGAAAAATCTTTGAAACGAGTGGAAAAGAGTATAAGCTCTATCCTGTCCAAGCTGGAGAACACCATTGACCAGGGAGCGTCTCTACCAACCTGTAGATCATCATCCAATTTGGTAAGCACCTCCATTTTGATGAACCGTAACAAAGTTTATGTCATTTTAACTTGAAACTAAGGTATGAACATTTAAATCAGCTTTAGTATTTGTTCAACTGGACATTCGTATCAAACATGACCGGAAACAAAGTTTGAACTTCTTCAAAAGTGCAATGAAAACCACCGTTACCACCTGGAGCGCAGTAGAAGCACCAGCTACTCTCTACAAGTATTTGTGCCAATTTAAAAAAAGCTGGAGCCTTGAAAGAAAAGTGTTCCAAGTTAAATTTTTTTATTTATGCTCGCTTTTTTTAAGCATTCTTATCAATTGATATTTGATTTGCTCATTTACATGGTTTTCACTACTAGATGGCTGTGCAATCATCCCAACAGCTGACTATAGTTTATCACTCCAGCATTCAAAGTAAACATAGTAATCTGTTGACAATAAACCGCTGATTTTCTTTTTACATGGTGTAATTTGTCTGGCTGACCGGCTGAGGTATTTCTTGTTGACTAAAGGGAAAAGAAGGAAGAAGACTGACATCATGGAGGTGTTTAGAACCGTAGAAAGGACAAGTTCTGCAGAACTCTTCAACAAGCTGAAAGGGCTTCATTAATGCAAAACAGGACTAAAACTATCATTGTTTCAAAATTAAAATAGTTGATTACACAGTTTGATGTGACGATATTTTTTTTACCCTGGCTTAAATGCGGAATAAAAATTTTGTCAATAGAAAAGCATTTTAGCAGTAGGTGTCGTAAAAAGTAAAACAAGGTTACTCACAGAACTTTCTGATGGTGTGTCTGATAGTTGACTTGCTGATCCCAAGTGCGTTTAAAGTTGATTATAAAGATAAGAAATGCTAGCCTGTCAACATCGCTAATACGATCTACCTTAAATTTTTGAAGGGTTTATCAATATAAACAGCCTAGTCTGAAGCTAGCTTTAAAAAAGCACACAATTTGCTTGTCGCAGACCACCATAGATTTGTGTTCTGGTTGTTGTGTAAACTGAGAAGCCATCAATGAACCTCCGAAAAATGTTATACTGGAAATGTAACGAATGGTTAGTACGAGGTTATGTCTACATGGAGAAGGCAAAACTCTTGAAAAATGAAATTACAATTTTCTTCCAATCACCACTTTGTAACACTAAAAACTTATTTGCGAAAAATTATTTAGAAAACTAATAAAAATTAAATAGATATGGGGGGAAAAATGGCACAATGTGATACTGTAAAGATTTTCACCGTATGCAAACGGTTATTCTTCCTTTACTGAAGAAAGTTGACCATGAGTAGTGTCTTAACAGCTTGCTAGCCTGTTCTTTCATTAACACACTGATGTGCTGTGTAGCTATAACCATAGTACAGGTTCGGGAGCGCTATCGGTGAGTTTTGGCTTCTGACTCTCTGCCTGGGTGATGTATAGCCTACACCCCACGATCCAACGACACGGAGGAACAACTAACAAATCGGCAACCGGCCAGACTTGATACGCAGAGGTAAAGCTTTTAAACACTTCATTGTATGTATATCGCAAAGCTTGCAGGAGCTAACTCTCTGCCAAGCGCACAAATAAGTCTGCCCGCTTGGGCGAAAAGTTTCTCTATTTATAGGAACATGCACTGTTGAAAAAGCAGTTGAAATTTGATACATATGATTGGCTACTGCCAAGCTGGCACAAAAGAATAATCATGACACAATTCAAGCACAGGCTGGCACAAAAGAAGCTAGTTAACTGCTAAAGTTCAAATACATAAAGACATCATGGAAAATTACCAGTTTTCAAGGGTACAGGCAATCTTGGCTCATCTGTAGGCCTACAGGCTTGACTCAACGGCTTCCGCTGCTACCAGTGCTATCAACCAGGCAAGCGTATGCTTGTCTTAGCTAGCGCTTCCCAGGATGCACAGCGTGGGCACAACACATTTGTGCTCAGCTAAATCTGCTTACTATATTGATTGGAATGTAACGGCCACACTACGAAATCTGCTACAATCCCACAACACCAATGGGGATAGTGACGATAAGAGTACATACGCCAGGGGTCGCTAGACTTCCAACATAATTGATTCTATTGGCTGAAAACAAAAATAGGCTGTGGACCGTTGTCAGTTCTCAAGTAGGATGCCCCAAACAAATATTATCGAATTAAGTGCAAAGGAGATCATCGCCTAGCCCATCGGTGACATATATTTCTAAGATTACAGGAGGGTAGTTTACATACACTACCATCATTGTCATTCACATTACAATTATACAACTATCGAGAACTGTCAAAGTCCATGGCCATGGTGTCTAGGTGTAGTAGATTTTGGGGGCTTAAAACCACTAGCTGAGTGTCTGTGATCCAACGAACTTCTGGTTTGCCAGCACAGAGAAGTCAGTAGCATTCCGACGGTAGTTGCCACCAGTTACCTGTCTCCTAGAGGTAGCAACAGGTTGGTATGCACCAAACCAGAAGTGAAAAAGTATACTTGACTCTACAACTAGTACAGCGCCTTCGGCTTAGACGCATAACTCAGTGCTTTTGAGTAATATGCATTTATTCTTATTCAAAGAATTTGAGTGGGTAAAAGTCACAATACAAAACTACTTTACAAACTGGTTAGACATGGAACAAGCTCTGTCTTTTATAGTCAAAGCACAGGAAGCAAAATGAGACAATAACCAATAGCACAAAAGTAGATCGTATCACAGCGAATAGATAAGCATATATAAATAGTCAACAAATGTAGTAAGGTATATGAGCTTAAAGGTAAATGGCGCCTGGAAGTAGCAGGAGGAGCTATAGGCTCCTCAGATGGTCACAAACATTTCTACTTCCTATGGTAAGTCTCTCAGTCTTTGTAAGCTTGGTTCTTTAACATTCCTCAAAAGTACGGGTAGGTATCTGGTGGATACGGCCTTCTACCCCCTCTAAGGCTACTTTCAGGTCTCAGGCTATGGTAAGTCACTTCCTGCCCGCCTGGTATGGCACCCACAGGGTCGGTAGTGAGTCATGCAGGGTCGGTATGGCTCCCATGCAGGGTAGATGCCTGATTGACGCAGGGTCGGTCAATTCGGTGTAATTTATTATTATTGTTCTGGTCATCCAATGGCTATGCAGTGATGCCAGAACAAGTACTAACACATCTACGCAAATGCATGTGACATGAAAATCTACCACATATATTTTTCTGTTATTCTCACTTTTTTATTAGTTCAAATTGCTAATTTAAACCCTTTGACAGGTCATTTTTTTTAATTTCAACTATTGAAGTAATATGTTTTCTTCTGGACGCATCTTAAAATAAATAATAAAGTATTCAAGAGCAAATTAAATAATAAATTTGAAACATACACTTGTATATAATTCCATATAGCGATAAACTGTTTCCGGTAATAGAACCAATTGAGAAAAACCGTCACCATCCCCCATTTGATTATCAACAATGAAAAAACCATGTTATCCAATTTGGTTGAACCAAAAGCGATCACCTGCAACGAACACCCACTCATTCTCTCACATTTCACAGACAAGCAACAAGATGTTTGGAAATTTATGGGAAAAAACTTAAGTTGTATTCAAACAAACCAAATGAGTTAGGGAAACACTTTCCGTATATACAATTTTTAGAGTTATTGTTATACATTTTCCGTAAGTTATGACAGCCAGGTATTAATGGCATGGTGTTTTGGTTAGGGAATCAAAACCTCAATAGTTCAATTTAAACACATTACTTCTAAACTTCTTTGAGATGATTATATTTACAATAATAAATAATGTGACAACCACAACAAAAAAAACAAAAAACAGTTAACAGAAGTTTTAAAAACAATATAACAAGATTATCCACTAAGTTGAGATGTTATCATAGCTCTGACAGATCGTGACAATATAATATCAGGACTATTTCTGATGTGAAACCAAAGCTGATCACAACATATTGCGAATACCAAAATGGTCAACTTATCAATTTCATTCAAACCGTTGCACATTTTGACAGTAATAAATGGCGCAAAACCTTGCCGTGTTACTTCTCCATAACAGTTCGACTCTCGGGGTTTATATATTAAAAATCTACTATCACTCTGGTGGATAAAAGTCAAACTCCTCATTCCATTTACCAGTCGCACGACCTCCTTTAGAATATATCCTACCCAAGTATCATTAACAAATATCAACGCTGGTTCAGAGTGATTTTTGATATTCACGACTTGAATTAAACCTTTTTTGCTGCTGTCTGATTGGACGCTGGTGAGTCTCATTTTTCCCTTGGTGCAACATTCAAGTTCATATAACATTTCTTTAGTTCGTACATTAGCGATTTGGTAAAACTTTTTAGATTGAAATGTTGTACATCTCACTTCGACGGAAGTGACATCGCTGTGAAGTGAGTGCAAACTGGGTGCAACTTTACAGCCAGCAAGATTTCTTTCTGGTACTGTCAGTGGCTGCAAAGAGGTCTGTATTGCATTTGCCAATGCCCATGCAAAACTTTCATTTATGGTTGGAACCCAGTCTAAGTGAATGCGATAGTGAATATATCCTACATGTATAGCCAAACACAAAACAAGAAATCTGTTTATAACACCGATTGAATTAATAGTTTGCGCTCTGGCGTATCCTTGCACTCTGTTGAATGTTATAAATGCAATAGGTTCGGTCTGCTCAACTGGCCTGTCACTTTGGGTGCAGTAAACTATAAAGTACGAATTCCCAGAAATTTCTTCCTCTGAATTTCTCTGATGGAAAGCAGCCATTAAAATATGGTTGTCGAAATTGAAAACTTTCAAATCTTTTATATAGCCGATTAAATTATCTTTTCCTTGAAAGATTTTGTACTTATTATGTGTTGGAGAGAGTACCATGGTTGCCAACAAACAATCAGTTCTTAAGTCAATTATCTTCATAGAACATGCCATCTGGTTTCTCTCTAAGATATAGACTGGTGTGATGTTTTCTGTGTTTGCAACGACAAAGCTGTCCATGTTTCGAGCTTTTGCTACTTTTTTGATCATAAAGTCTCTAACCGAATGAATTTGTTGCACAGCGGTCTGAAGTCGAGGGTGCGTGCTTAATGATATAAAATTTGAGGTGCCAGAACCAATACGCGCATGAGAAAAAGTTAATTCAACTAAGTCCAAGTGCATATACTGTCGAGTACGTGAAAGAAAAATTTGCGCCAGACGAAAAGCTGCAGTGAGAATTAAAGCTTTCCAAATACTGTTCCTTCTACACACAGTCAGAAATGCAGGTAATTTTAGGCCAAACTTGGCATTATCATCTACATCAATAATAGCCAACACAGATGATTGCACCTTTTTTCTTTCAACCACAAAACTTTCTCTTCCTTCAACACGTTGTTGTACGTAGCGCATTATTGTGTTCTGATTATGATCTAAGATATTGTTGTAAACTATTTGACCAAACGAACCATTCGTATTGGGGTATTTCAGAATTAGATGTCTCCATTCATTCATTTCTCCGCAGAGACGAAAAACTTGCTCACCTTGGAGTGTTCGAACTTCTCCAATGTTGTTCCGCTCATCACAATCAAATACAACGGTGGCGTAGGGTACACCATAACAGGAAGTTTGACTGAAAAGTTCAGCGGTGAAGACTTCGGTTTTTATACCATGCGAGCGCTTGGGTACACACATAATAGTAGCTGAGTCCATTTTTTGTATTGGACCAAGGGCTGACCCGGCAGCTTTTTGTAAACTAACTGACGCCATAATTTTTAACTGCTAGAAAACTTGTAGTTACTAATTGCATTACTGGTCGCATTTTTCAAATTTTTCTTGCAAGTTTATTCACAAAAACAGTTTGTTAAACCTAACCAGCCTTACTGAGAGATGACCACGGGCTATGTAATATCATTGTCAAAAATAAAATATTCCATAAAAATCAACGTCATCAAAACAGTTTCAATCATCTGAAGTTTTTGTAATAACCTGAGGTACATTATAAAGAAAAGCCATCGCAGAAGATAGTGTTTTCTAGATAAAAATAACTGAAATAGCTATCAATTTGAAAATTATTCTCAGTGCTTAAGCCTGCCAGTTTTTCATTAAACAGAAAGACATGACATTTGAAGAAGATAATTCCTTATTTCAAAGTAGCGATATCTTAAGACTACTGCTGGTGAGCGGATAACACCTTTTCAATCTTATTTATCAGTCGGCAAAAACTTACTGAATTATTATTTACTGATTTCTTGCTAATCAAACAATCTGGGACTTCAGAAAAAAATAAACAATGAATAGAAAACTATGGGCGGTGTTTGTCTATTTTGGTTTTCCTCTTCAAGTCTACTTCATTTGGGGTCTACTCGGAATACAGACATTACCAACTAGGGTAGAGCCCTAGTCTCAGACAGGCTACACAACAATATCAGATAAATGATTTATAAACCAGATCTAGTTAACAATATAATATAGCAGCAGTAGAATCTATATGACTTCTATGTCTACGCAGAAATTCAAAATACATAAATTAACTCACATACCCTTATTAGGAATGAGCCAACCACTCAAAAAAGCACAAGCTTTCAATCAAAAATATAAAAGTATAACAACACAAAGTAAACAGTAATAGCCATTCATAAAGTTAGCATGTAGTCCAGCTCTCCAAGCTGTGATAGAAGCAAATCGGAGGTAGGGTGAAGCTGGATACCCAAATATAGTAAAATAAATTCCTCAGCGTGGCATCTTGTTTCAGTGAAAATCCACTGTTGAACTCTTTAGTGAACCCCAAGTCTCTTGATCCCAAGGCTTCCATTACTAACATGAGTTGAGTGATTGGGTTATGATATTGGGCCGGTACGGACACTGGATAGTACATACATATAATGAGTTCCGAGTTAGCATACAGGGCTGGTATAAGGGCTATACTGGGTCGGTATCAGATATACATTGTATCAAAGGAGGGATATTGAGTCGGATACAGGGTTGAACTGGGAGGAGAGTATGCAAGTGGTATAAAGGAAGGAGGTATGAGGTGTAAGGGGGGTGGAAGTGGTGAGGGGGGGGGGGGGGTGAAAGTGGTAGTGGGTGTATAGTGACATATGGCTAAGGGTTTCTCCAACAATATATCTTATAACCTGTTGCTCAATACGAATTGGCAGCACTCACATACTGATACAGGTCTGTATACATATTGGTATCAGTGAGTAAGTCAACATTCAGTAGATACCATATCTAAAGCTCAAAGAGATTATAGGGTGAGATAGTTAGCTAGTTTTCCTGAGAGCAAACGCCATCTTTAATCACCTGTTATTCTGTCATTAACTTGCTCTAACGTCCAACATGGGTATACTTCTGCTGCTGATGATATCTGTGCCATTAGTGCTTTCCGGTAAGTAGCTTAGCTAAAGATTATATGTAACTTTTTTTGTATTGCCCCTACAAACATTTAGTAAAGTTAAACTGAGTTTAGATGGAAATACAAATATTAATGAATGGAGAGAGCTTATGGGGTAGTAAAACTTGACGACTTAAAATGGTAAATTGTGTGTTCGTGATAAAACTAAAGCCAATCAGAAATGTGATATCAGTTTTCAAGAACATTGATAGAGTTTGTACACAATATAGTAGTAATGTAAGTTACGTTTGTGTGCAAAGCGTATGAGACAAGCACAATGGAAGTGCGGCCGACCACTACAGCTGCATTAGATACAAACAGCATCAACTGTACGTTTGATAGAAATAAATGTGGATGGAAGAGTGATACCTCTGCTACCACCTATTGGATGTCAGCATCTGGCAGCACCCCTTCAAGTTCCACTGGTATGATGCCATTAAAGCTAGCATTGCTTACCGCTTCAACTTTATTTGTGGTAAACAGATGATACCATTTCAATATAACGAGAAACTTCAACTACTAGCAGTGATACCATGACAACTTTCATGGTTTGCTTTTCATAAAAGAGAACCTATGCAAAAAAATTAAAAGTGTTTCTTCAGTAATGCAAGAGTTCATCTAAGCAGATGTTAAATGTAAACTTTGAAACTTGAACCATCAAACCTGGAGACAACAAAATTCAGTTTTGTGAAACACAATATTATTTGTTTCTCAGGTCCATCAAGTGACCGTACTTCAGGTTTTGGAAAGTATCTGTTTCTGGAAGGCAGCTCCCCAAGAACCATTGGAGATTATGCTACAATAAAATACATATTTGCCAAGCCAGTCAGTGTGGGTTGTCTTTCACTTTGGTATCACATGTATGGCAGTGGTATTGGCACACTCAAAGTAATTGGTC
Organism: Cryptosula pallasiana; assembly: GCA_945261195.1. Classification (NCBI taxonomy): domain Eukaryota; kingdom Metazoa; phylum Bryozoa; class Gymnolaemata; order Cheilostomatida; family Cryptosulidae; genus Cryptosula; species Cryptosula pallasiana. The sequence goes on from OX183132.1 coordinate 13,055,622, forward strand.
AAGATCCCATTGGTTACAGACTAGCCATGTGGTCAATGACCGGTGCTCAAGGAAACAAATGGTTGCCTGTGTCCATACCAATAACTTTCGATACTAAACAGGTATGGGATGGTATGACATGATGAAATGCTGTTGCTTACCTACCATGTTAGTTCTTTACGCACCCCAATATGTTAGTTAATCATTAATAAGGTTTTTAAAAATCATAAAGTCTATAAGATCTAATTTCCTTTAATTTCTGGCAGTCTCTGATATGATATATTTGTGTGTCCAATGGAATTTATTTAAAAATGGTGACGCCTAATGTTCTTCATCTTCTTGTACAATGAATTTGTACGAAATGTGTCAAAAATTGTTTAGAGTACTGTACCAATGTATATTATTATTATTTGTAGTTGCTAATTTCAGCGATTAGAGGAAATTCTTACAAAGCAGACATTGCTATAGATGACGTGTCTTTTACAACAAGCCCTTGCCAAGGTTTGGTATCAGATAATTTTTTAGTCTTCATTACTAAAACTTTGAAGAGCTTGATAAAAACGCTGAATTGACTTTTTGCTATTTATTGTATTTTATTAATAATAACTATAATTTTGCTATATCGGGTTATTGAAGTCTTGCAATAGCCTTCCATTCCTTTTATTGCATCGAAAAGAAGCTTGAAATTAAAAGAAAAAAACTATGAAAGCATTTTGATAGGTTTGACATACCTGAAATCAAAATAAAACCATTAAAGTTAGATAAAAAAATAATTATTTTTAATCGCTGAAACAAGCCATTCAAATGACAAGCTGATACCATTGTAGGTGCTGGAGAATCACAAGTAAATAGTAGAGACTCAACATCTTCTGTGGGTGAAACAACTACAGGAACTCTACCAACCTTTTCATCCCCAAGCTGCACTTTTGAGCATGGACTGTGTGGCTGGAAACAAAACAAAAATGGTGACATATTTGATTGGTCGAGGATTCAAGGGGAAACATCATCTAGTGGTACAGGTAAATATGTTGACAACAGTTGTGTCTGTGTTGGAGTAGATTTTGACATCCTAATACTTTCTGTTGAACCACTGTCACCAGCCAAACCTCCTGTTTGCTGGTGCCACAACTCCTGTAGCTTATGGAGGTTTTACTGCGATATTGTAACTTCTCCCCAGAAGTGATACTGGGTGGGTAAAGCATGAAGAATGCTGTGGCGGAGTCTGTATCAAACCCAACTTCAGAGAGATCTTGGCTTAGACGTACAAGTCATAGATTTAGAGTCATAAACATTCATTTGCTTTACAACTCCAGTGTACAAACAAGTAACCAGTAGCAACGTGCCAGAATAAATGCAATGAATAAGGTAAAAGCTAAGACTCATATAGGCTGAGTTAAAAGAAATATTTGTACCAGTATCTAATAACTTAACAGGATTACTTGTGTCATCAAATAAACATGCTATCTATAAATATAGACAAATAATAAATGGGACATAAAACTAGATGCACTGAGCACCCCAAGGAAAAGGGGCGGAGTCAATGGTCTACCAACTAATCTAGACAGTCTCTAAGTGTGGCCTGGTAATCTCCTGGGTCTTGGTCTTTAAGCACTATTGCTCCAAGTATCTCCATTTCCAAGAGTTGCTGTAAATGGATCTTGGCTCTTGTGTCGCTTCAGGTTATTTAAAGTCGTATGGATATAAAAGTCCTATGGCTATGACAGATTAGTTCTATGGCTTGATGCTGGCCGGCAATAGATTTCTTGCGCAAGTATTCCGTGCGTAAAATAGTAAGGTAAAAAATTGTTGTTATGTATTTTTGAAGCATGGTCTTAATCGTTGGCCAATGAGCAAAAGCGCGATTGAGCTTTAGTACATTCGCATACACAACAGCATACTGTGTGACGGGATAGCCAATACTATGGGGTTATATCATTTAATGTTATCTGACTCGCTTACTGCACGCCTTAAGCTGCTACTTTGGTTAGCTGTGCCTGATGCTTGAGAGCCATCAGGGGACGTTCATGAATATATACTCACTATGCAGGTAAAAGTCTCTAAAAACTTGCCTCAGCATTTCCTTTGAATTATTAATACAGGATTTTTGCCAAAAAAAATTGTGTTGTTGGCTTAAAAAGAAGCACAACAATTGTCTACTTTAACAGCTGTTGAAGGTCTTCATTAACTCAAGTGCTGCTTGGGTTGTTGTGTGGCTCCGCATGTGCACCCTATAAATGTAGCCGTAGGATAAAAAATACTTTATGCTGTATCAGCTTTATATAAAAACAGGCGCAATAGATTGCTTTTTGTCTTCTTCAAAGGATGCATAATATTCAGTATTTTTTTTTTGCTCTACCCTTGCCTTTAGCTGTGGATCGGTGCGGGTTTACTAGTGCCTTACCTCAACAACTATTTTTCTGTACGATGCGCAATTGTAATCATTGGGTTTAAATACACTTATACCTGTGGGTGGTTGGTCTCTTGTAGATTTTGTTACAGTTTTTAATCAACTTCTAAAAGGCACATACATTCAGGATTGTCTCCTCTTGTGGCCCCTAAACGCTTGAGCTCATGGTCTGCTGTCACAATCAAATCAGTTGGTTTAACTGCATCTGACTAATGACAGATTAGTTGTCCCTTTGTAAGGGAAACTCTTTACCCAAGAATACTAGGCACTTTTGGCTAAGTTTACATGAGGAACTCTGCTAATTTTCAAACATTCACAACTCTAGATGCACTTGAATCTGACAAAACATGTAGCCATGTAGAAAAATAAACTTCTTGAGTTGTCTTCGCTTACAACATTTATACGTCGTACAGGCTAAAAAAGTAAACTAATAATTATAAAATGATATTTATTATTATTAAAATAATAAACAATTATTTCTACCAAAACAACGGAAACAAACAATCCACTACTCTTGACATCACTAATATATTGATACTGTGACATAGAGATCTTTGACATAATAAATTATTATGACTATTAAGGCTTTGCATCAATGATTGCTACTTGCGGGATGACAACTCGTTGTTTTGTTGCTGTATCCACAACGGAACTACTGATTGCCATAAAACGACTCTGTTTTAACTCGTGAGGCATAATACGGAATAAGAAAACTCCTGATTTTTACATTGTCATTGTTTCTCGTTATCACCTTTGCTTTGACTTTCCTGTGAAGTCACAACGTGAAGAAATTCTATTTCGTACTTGCCGAAACAAGAGAAACTCGCCCATTTGACGCTATAGTGCCTTCGTGTTCACTTCCCTGAAATTGCCTAGTGTCAAGGAGGCCCATTGCTGCCTTGGAAACAACTGCAACACAATTCTTTATTCATTCTATGTATGTGATTAAATTTTTAGGTCCATCAACAGACCACACAACCCAAAACCGTAATGGATGGTACTTATACACTGAATCGAGTGCTCCAAGATTAAAAGGGGAAGATGCAAGGTTAACCTACAGTTTTCCCAAACCAGTCAACAGCGGATGTTTCTCCATGTACTACCACATGTATGGCAAGGGTATTGGCTATCTAACAGTGGAGTCAAGCTTTCCGGCCGAGAAAAAGACACAACTCTGGATTGCTTCAACTAAACGAGAAAATGCTTGGCTCTATATTGAAATTCCTATTGAAAAGCCTACTTCAGAAGTAAAAAGACTGTACTGATATGATCAGTAGTGAATTGTGTTTGAGTAGTAGACGCTAGAAAAAATAATTTTCTGAAACATGACATTTGTTAACAATATTCATAGGATTAAGCAATGTGTGCACTGGTTTTAGTGTTCGTATAATCAGCAGCTCAATGGAAATGTATCAATATGTTATAGCTGGAAATAATAGGAGAGATTGGAGGAAGTTATGAAGGAGATATTGCGATAGATGATTTAAACTACTCATTGACACCTTGTACATTAAGTAAGTGGAAACCTGTACATTTTACAACTTCAATCCCGCTGTATTACATAAGTTTGTTTCTTTTTTGAAATGTAGTACTTTAATAATATTTTGAATTTCATTGACACTTTCCAAATTAACAAATGTGTTATTTATTTAGCAAAAGGAGGCTCAACAATAAACTGTACATTTGACAAGGATACTTGCAGTTGGAAACAAGAGAGAAAATCGGACATCTTTGACTGGCTGAGTAATAAAGGTGAAACAGGATCATATCAAACGGGTGAGATGTAAAGTTGAACAACTTGCACTTCTGATGAAGTAAAAAACTCATCAATAATTAGTTACAACTGAAAGCTCTGGTGACAGTCGGCTTATAACAAGTTTTAATCTTGAAAAAACAAAAAATAATTATCAATAGAAACACAGATAGTAACAAACAATAATCAATTTTATTTATTCAGTAAGTAAATACTGATCATTGTCACTAACCAAAAATTATTTATTTAACGAAAAATAAATTTTTGATGAAAACTTTGATGCCGAAAAATCAGTATTGTACTACTTTAATATCCCCATCGGTGCACAGGTCCACCTGGTGATCACACCACAGGCAATGGTACCTACATGTATATAGAGAGCAGCTATCCAAGACGAAATTATGACTCAGCCGTCCTTACGTATCAATTTCCTGAAGTAGTGAGCAAGGGTTGTCTCTCCTTATACTATCACATGTTTGGTGCGGGAATTGGCAGTCTTTCAGTTGTTGGCAAAAGTCCAAACTCAATGCTCACAACGCTCTGGATCAAGCGTGGGAACCAAGGAGATATGTGGAGGCGTGTGGATGTTACTGTCAACCAACCCACCGTTGAAGTAAACAAGTATTATAAATAGTTTGTCATTTGTTAATCTGCCAGCGTTTTGTAAAATTAATTTTTTAATCTAGTCAAGATATGTTTTAAAAATTTGTAAATATCAAACTTGGATTTATTATTCAAATCCATCTATATGAAAATAATTACACAAAAGTGCCGTAATTATTAAAATCTTTTTTATGTGTCTTTGACCTTTTCCATTTTCGTGAATGTTGATGTTCCAGATAGCTTTTAGTCTTTCTTATAAGTTCTTTAAGAGTTAGCTTTTCTCAAAAACATTAAAAAATTACTGCTAAAATCTGGAATCTGAAAACAGTAATTCCAAACTATGTAAATTTTTTTAGCTGTGGCGATATTTTTTTCTTTCTACGAGTCATGTCAAGTGATAGACAAAATTTTTCAACAGTTTATGAAGTCTTACAGTTAGCGATTATAAACTACTGTAAATAAAAATCGATCACTTTGTGGTCGTTTCTTTCACAGATACATATCAACGGCACGCGTGGTGAAGGATCTGAAGGTGATATTGCAATTGATGATACATCATTTACAGTGATACCCTGTCCTGGTTAGTGAGCTTCTCTTTCGAATCGATTTTTCTTAAAACACTGTCCATTCACAAATCGGATGATTCGATTGGCATAATTAGAAATCTTTCAATTTTTGTTAAATCCATTGAAAGCAGACACATGTTATAACTCATACTTAGTTTTGTGCTACGTATGACAGAAAATATAACATTTATTGTAGGCGGGTCAACAACTATGAACAGATGTTCATCAGATGTCGCAGCAGTTGCTGATGAAACAACCAAAAAGGGCACTTTTCAGTTGATGATTGGAGGAGAACTGAGGAAGTTTCGACTTTCTGTTGGCAAACATCAATATGATTACCTTGCAGACAGTGGGAACTGGTGCTCAATAACTGTGACCATATATGGTAAATGTGTCAGCTCAAACTAGATAGTTGCAAGCAACACAATGAAATTAATTTGGTCAACGCCAAGTTTAGGTTTTGAACAACTGTCAAACTCTTGAGTGCATTGCTGATGCCACATGTAACCAATCAACGTGTTATGTGATACAATGGACTCAGTATCTTTTCACTATGAACTAAATCAGCTTTACACAAAATCACGATACATAGCAAATGAAACACTTTTGACCATAACACATTTGGAAAAAATGTATGTTGGCGCACTCCTTTGACAGCTAGTTTTTACACAATGTTAAGAAAGTCGCCGTTTCAGAGATACTTTCTGGCAGCCATATTGAATTAGGAAAAATTTAAATACCCATAAGTGCTGCATTTGGTCAAAAATCTTGCGAGTTTAGAAATGCTACGGTACGTACATGTTGAGTTGCATAGACATCAATATTTCCTACTGTTATTCGAATACTGTAGTAGATGTTTATAGCCCCCACATGTGCACCCTTACCTACAAAGAATTCTGACATCAGTGATTTAGCCAATAGATGGTCAGAGCAGTAGTTTTAAACAATACTGAACTGACCAACCCTGTATCGGTAAGATTACCGACCCTGCATCGGTCAAGTACCAACCCTGTATCAGTCAATACCGATCATGTGAGGGCCTTACCTGGCTAGTAGCAAGATGGCCACTGTAGCCTGAGAGACCAAAATAACCTCAGAGGACTCAGGAACCAAGATCCAAAAGATACCCACCTATATACCTGAGGAAGCTAAAGACTAAAGCCTAGAAAGCTTGATAAACTTACCACAGGAAGTGGAGAAGCTCAGGAGTTACCAGGGAGCCTATGACTCCGCCCACCATTTCTGGGCCTGAATTACATTTAACTCCATATGTATTGTTTTATTAGTTTGTATTTATATCTGTATGCTCATTTGTCACATTATGCTTTACTTATGCACTATTGGTTACTTATCTGTTTTACTTCCTGTGCCTATAAAAGGCAGGGCCATGATGTTCAGTGCTGTATTGGATCTTATACTTACTCATATTCTTTCGATAAGAATAAATACATTTCACTCAAAAGCACTGACTAATGCTTCTGAGTCGAGGGCTCGTTACTTGTTGTGGAGTGGAGATTACTCCTTCACTTCAGATTCAATATTATACCGACCTGGTATTGCCTCAGAAAGAGATGTAATTGGTGGCAGCAGGCAATCAGACGCTACGGACCTGACTGTGCCAGCAAACGAGGAGTTCGGCTGGTGAAAGTGTTTAGTTAGTGAATTAGAATACCCCCAAAATCCACTACAATAGTTTCTTTAGTTACACAAAAAATTTTCTATTTCAATTTGCTAGGAAATAAAGATGTTTTTTTGTAGTAAAATAAACATTTGAACATAAAGCTTTTAAAATTTATATTTCTATTATTGTGGTAGATTTTAATGAATAACAATAGTAAACTGGGTGTTTGCTACACTATCTCCGCACCGAGTGAGCTAGAACTTCACCCACAACTATCGGCATGATGCTGTGCCGGGAGAAAAGCCTTACTGTGCCCATAGCACAGTGTGCAGGGCCAGTATTGACCCCTGCAGGGCCAGTATTGACCCCTGTCGACTTGGTATGGAGACACAGGGCAGGTCAAAGATGGCCGCCACAGCAAAATACCTCCAAAACCAGCTAGGATCCTGCTCTAGGTCATGAACAGGAAATACACTTTCTTGTATCCACCGATATCAAGACCACAAGTTAACCAGAGCCTTGGGACCCTGTAGGACACTCTGATTGGACAATAGGAGATAGGGCTCCGCCTCTTGCCACTTGGCGCCAATTACGTTTAAACCATATTCATACGCCAATTTATATATGTAATCGCATTGGTCTAATTACTTCCTGTGCCTTTACTCTTGTATGATTTTATACTAATTACTTCCTGCCAGCTTCCTATAAAAGGTCTGTAACTGGTCATATTATTTGCATTCATTTCTCATGTCTTGTCGATAACCCTAGTGAATTGCCACGCTAGGACTTTGTTTGTTGAGAAATAAAGCCAATATTCAAACCACACTCTGTGTTGTTTGTGTGAGCCTTGGGCTCTGCCTATGCCGAATGATCCGGCTGTGCTTACCTAGTTGTCACTGTCAGGCAGCGCAGTGTCCCCTCTGGAGAGAGGTATACTACTCGAGAATAGTGGATATTCATAGAAACCAGACCGAAATTGAATCAAGATTGAACATTTATTTTATAATGCTGTAACATTGAAATAAACCTCTTTCACTCGGGATGAATATTTGACAACCAATGAAAATAAGTTGAAGTTATGAAAAGTGAAACTGATGTTTTAGTTTAATGGTGCAATTACTTTTATTTATACTCTGACTTTAAAATTAGAAACTCAAATACCTATCCATCCGTAAGCTTGTATGTTGAGTATCATAATTAACAACAGACTTATCTGTTACAGATTCTAAAGTACAGCAGAGGCTAGGATTTGAGGCTACGTATCCCACAGACTGTAGTATCCTTAGCAACTCTGTAACTATGAAAATGATGATGTCATCAGTTACAACTCAGAGTGACCTCATCAGAAGAATTTGTGACAAAGGTATATATATCAAATGTTAGATTTGATTGTGTAAACCATTGGAAAGCATTTATACTGAATACAATATTCAGTGTTGGGATAACATCTATCTATCGGCCCTGAAGTTTTCTGGGAAATCACAAAAAATTCCTTTTTTAGAACTGGTGCTATTACTTAGCATATCTATTTCAAAACTTTAAAACAATTAGAGTTTTATGTTCATTTGACTTTTATTCAACATTTTTTGTTGTTATTAAACTATTAAACTTAGTTAAGTTAACATGAGAGTTAGTTAAAGATAACTAGGAAATCTTAAGGATTCTTTAAAACTTCAGAACTGATAGATGTCAACCCAACACAAAATATTCTTCTCACTAAAAATTTCTCTAACACCGATACACAAAAACTCTCAAATATCAGACAACTGTCAGGGGATTGCAACAAATGTAGACAAGAATGAAAATCAACTTGAATGAAAGCAGGCATAGCTGAAAGGAACGTAGAAACTTTGTGGAATGAACCTTGCCATGCCCGGAATGAATGTTGGCTATGCTACAAAGAAGAAAAACTTGATGTTTATTCTTGAAAGTGTTGATGCTTATTGTCGACTATATATAAAATATCATTTTGACAATAATTCCTGGAGATGTCTATTTTGAAAAAAAACAACAATGATTTATATTCCTGGAAATAAAATGGAAATGGTAGTTTATATGTCATCAGGAATGAATGTTGTACCTCTAGAAATGAGCACCAAAATTTTCTCCACTACAGCAATAGTCCAAATTCATCGAAGATCTATTTATGCTTATTCCGGAAGGTGTCTCTGTTTATTCCAGCTGTCTTCATTTCTTTTTTTCAATATTCGTTCCAATATTACCTGCCACTTTGTCCCAACTTGTAACTGTATTATAGACTGTACAGCAACAGATAAGGTACCGCAGTTCTTATGCAATAGTGGCAAACTGGTGATAAGATGGCCAACGATGAGTATGTTTGAAGCTAATGTCACAACTGTACCTCCAATACTACAGAGCAGACTATTAAAGAGGATATTGGGCAGTCGCAAAGAGATGTTCAAAGTCATCATAAGTACCAACATTCCACCGTGAGTAATTGAATGTTAACAAAACATCAAGTTTGTTGTATATTTTTATACTCGTTTTAATAAATACTTATTTTATGTTTTATTGATTCTTACCATTGATTTTCTTGCCAGCTTTATTGAATCCAAAAGAAATGCACCAATGAAAACTAAAAACCATCGAGGGACTTGATTCAAAATTATTTTTTAATCAATTGAATTTTTTACTTGAAATTTATTGAAAAACTGTTAATAGGTCACGAAGAAAATTTCAGAAAACTAGAAATCTTTACCCAAAAACATAAAGTAAAGTAATCAGTTTCGACAAATAGTTGCTTTCAAAAAAATTTCCGTAATAAAAAAATTATTTTCAACAAACCTTGAAGTGATGAAAATAGGGTTTCAGCAATATAATAAATAGTATAATGTGATAAATAATACAATATAATAAATTATATAATATAATAAATAAAAGGTATAATCAACAAAAATGCAGACTTGATTGATGTTTTGTTGTAGAATTGTCTATCCATTGACTAATGCGGATGGCTCTTCAATTAAGTTGGTACTCAGACCGTACTGTGCTGAGGGAAGACAATTCCAAGAAAAGGAAGCTTCATGCGAGTAAAAAATAACTCAAAGTGAATGGAAGACTTAAAAATAATTGATTAAACATTTGATTAAAGAGGCACAACAGTTTCTAAGTATTATTATATCCTGAATTCAAGACTTGTTATTGGTGTTTTTTGGTTGAATTAAAGAAATAGATTTTTAAAAATTACTAGAAGTTTGTTACCTCGTAAATGATAGAAAAATTATGACGAATCAAAGATATTTTGTTTCATTTTTTATCAACTTATTTGATTTGCTAATATTTTTATGTAAGCTTCAGTAATAATAATTCATAACTTCGACTGAAACTATGCGTTAATTTCATCTTTGTTTGTTTTTACTACGCAATACCAGAATAAAACGTTATTGAACTTAACAATACACTCATGTGCCCACATTTTGAACACTTGAGTGTCTCATAATCATACAAAATTATTGATTACTAGTATGGACTAGATTCTTTGTTTGCTTGTCTAGAGGGGTATTCACCATTCTAATTAAGCCAAGGACAGAATGTTGAAGGCAAGGTATGTGCATACATTTTCCACCAATGGTTTGACATGCACGTATACATGCATACTTTATTGGAGCCGATATTGTTCTTTAATTTTTCTCTCATAATTTGCCAAAGTTTAAGGAAAATATGAACAAACAGCAAAAAAGACAAAGAAAAAATAAATATATGAAGATACAAGTTATTCGAAATATTTATTCATTAGTATTTAAAAAATATTTAAATCATATTAATTGAAAAATTGACTGTGTCTTTTCTTCTCTTAGAGATGTAGGCGGAAGCTATGATAGCTTCTAACGCATTAAACAACAAAGGTACAAATGAAGCTTTGTTAAGCAGAGCCAATTTCAAATGATAAAGTACACACATATTTCCAACATTATAAAATTAACTACAACACAATTGACCAGCTCCAGTGATAGGTCAGAGGTTATTATTAAAAGAAAAAATGTGGCTCTTAACTAAGCTGTGTTGTAACCGGTAGTTGGTAGTTGGTTCGTATAAAGTAGTCTGGGTTCCTCTGACTCTGTTACTATGCATTCCAACTTTTGTCTTCATCCTTGATAAGTGGTGGTCCAGTCCTATGGGTCTCAGGCTATCTTTTCCAGCTATCCCTGCTAACTAGCCTTGGATACTGGCCCGAGGTAGGTTCTCTATGTCTTATTTGTTGGATTTAGGGTTAACATAGACCCAGGATGTGACCCGGTATTGCTGGCTGCCTTAACCCGGGATAGGTTATCTGTAATATAAAGAGGGAATTTGGGTCCATATAAATGTGGTACTGGGGGATGGGGGAAGGGGTATAGGGGGAATCTAAGGCAAGGGTTGGATGGGGGCGGGGGTTCTGGTTGTCTTGGGTACAAAATCTACCACAATATTGTAATGTGAAATAACAAAAACAAAAGTGCTTCTTCTAAACATTTTAAAGCTACCCGATGTCCCTTATTAAAGCATAAAACATGCAATTCCTCAGATTGCATTAAATTGTAACCGACAGAATGAATTGCATCTAGCAATTAAAAAAAGGTAAAGTGATGAGGAAGCTCAGGTGCATTGTGTAATAAAACAATATACTACAGATTTCTACATATCGACAGTTGCAAGAAATATTACTGTGCTGAGTTATAGAATACAAATTAAATAGTTTATTTACTAATGATAGACCAATGAGAAAACAACTCCTTAATTATAGAATTTAAGAAAAATTAGAAAGTATGAAAATTGCACTTTAAATTTTAAGTTAGTGTATTTATTGTTATCGTGGCTGTGACATGATTGAGAAGTTTAGTCAAGATTAATCTTATTTTCCTATTTACTGATCTTGATTAACTGCAAAATATATCTCCTCTTAAACCCACAGCTAGCGCCAATTGTCCAATACATAATTCAGATTTTTTTGGTCTGATCGAAAACTATAAGCATGTGGTTGCATCATGGTGGGTTGGAGTTTGTTTTTAGTCATAAAAATTGTGAGCTTGAAACATTACAAATGATGATATTGATTTAAAATGCCATAAATCAAACAAAATTGCAATTACCACGTTTAAAAAAACGAATGCAAAGATATCAGTACTGAGGGCGATGAATTTCAAGATGACATTTAATTTTTATGAAAGTTGTTTGCATTAATTGTAAAAATAACCCGATCAAATCACAGCCTTAATTATTACTAACACCGAAACAAAATTTCTGACCAAATGTTAAAATTCCATATAAAATTTTGAGTTTGGTTTTTAGTAATAAATATACTAGTTTTAAATGCGCCTTTAATTCTATTTCTCATCAAACTTCTAGAACGCATCAATATTTTTTTACAGGAAAAAACCACCAATACGTTTGCCTTGATGTTCAATTTAAATCTGAAATGGAACGTCACAGAACTGTAACACTTAGCAATGCACCCATTAACAGAAACAAAAAACAACACATCTTATAAAACAACTTCCAGTTTTTAGTTTAAACAAAACAATAATTATTTTAAATAAGCTCTCAGAAACTTTAGCACTGCAATTCATATACCCAGATAAATATACTGGGTTCTAAAAACAATCAATATTTGCATTACAAACTCAATTATACAACAAGCAGATGAAGCGACGTTAATAATGTTTGCTCAGCTTTGATAAAACGGACAAGCTTTAAGAGATCGATAGTTGTCATTTACCAATTGTCAAACATGAAAAATGCTAATAATGAACAGAAAGCATGCACTTGTGCTATAAATGGGATCACTATTGCCTTAGCACGTGTAAAGCCTCACTTTGAAACCTGGAACATTCTGAAACTTCTAAGGTTTTCAAGAAACATTTGGCTTGAACACTGTTAATTAATGTAACATATACGAGTGTACTCGATATATGATTATACAACCCCAAAAACTTTCATTTTCCCTTAGAACTCAGCAACATAAAAATATTGTAGAGTCTGGAATTTGATAAACAAAAAACAATATGCTTTTAAATATTTCTCAGCAGTAAAGATTTCTCTTCCTTCTTTCATTGTTACCTCTGTAGTGGATTGTGTCGGTAGAGCTCCCCCTACCGTCCACTAACAAACATCCAGCCACAGCACGCAGCTCATAGAACAGCAAAACAACACCTCTGTCCAAGAGGTATTGCAAGGTCGGTCAGACCTGCAGGATGCAACGGAGTAGTCGGTAACAACTTCACTACTAGTAAGCCCTCAGCTCAGACAAACTAGGTATAGTTTTAGTAATAAAATACATGTATCGTCCACATATCACACTCTAGGGAGGCAATCGCCTAGAGTAGTTGACAACAGCAGCAGTAAGTGATAAGTGGCAATAAACATAAGATAATCCATCCTTTTATAGACTGGTGGCAGGAAGTGCATTGCATCATGCTAACTCCAACCAATAAAATGTGACAGGAAGTAAATTGACCAATCAGGATAATAATGCATATAATACAGCACAAAAATAAATGTCTAAGGTGCCTAGTAGCAAAGAATAATGCTATAATATAAAGTCCTCAGTCTTTGTCTTTGAGATCTCTGCTTCTGCCCCCTACTTCTGGACATCAAATATCTTTAACTATTTACCTTACAGCTTATTCGTTACTATTTGTACCTTTTATGCCTATTCGCTCGTTCATGCTTATTATATCTGTGCTTGGATTGCTTGCTAATTAGACCAAGGACTTCTGATCATTTTCTCTAGCTCAGCCTACAAAAGGTTGAGATTTCGTTGATTTTGCACATTAGGTTTGATGTTATACTCTGGCACTGTTTATTCTTGATATAGAACTAATGTATATAGCCCTAAAGCACTGCGTTATGTACCGGAGCAGAGGGCTCAAAGTACTTGAAGTTACTCTATTGAAGTAGTCTTGTATGCCATATGGGCACAGAATCACCTCTAGGGAGAGCTAGTTGTTAGTATTCAGACCTGTGGAGGCTAACTGCATTTGTTGTTCTAGTAGAGAGTAGATTCGCCCGATGGCAACTGCTAAGTTGATAAGTAGTGTGACTTCAAACAATCCTCTACGATTTTTGTGCTGCGGCGGCTCAAACAAAACTTTGCTGAGCAAATTTTGCCAGCCAACTGTGGTATAAATTACGATGCTAGGCATCGATTTGGAAGTTGAGTTTGGCAAATTTCTTTGCTGAACCGTTGGGAAAATACAAGAGTGCGATCAACTCTCAGTGGTTTGTTAACTATCCCCTGAGGCACTACTGTTTGAAGCATCATAGACGCAAGCTCCATAAGTTAATCTTTATTCATAAATAATAATGATAACTAATACTCAACTTGCCTTGTATAATTATACCATGATTAGTTATTGTTGTGATAAATATTATTAAACTACTTTGGATAAAAATATAATTTTAATAATAACCATTTTATCATTAAACTGTAGTAATAAACCACTATTATTATCATTGACATTATAGCGTAAATATCCTAAATAAATAACCGTGATTTTTAATAATCACAATATTATTATTAACAAAAAAAGTAAAAAAAAATATCAATTAATTTCTCAGTAAAAAGTATGTAGTTACACTGTGACCATGTACTGGTACCCAAAAATTACAAGACTAGTTCTAAATAATGTATACAAAAATAACTATTCGCCATTATTATTATTAATACCAGCACTACACTACCTCACTGAAAAGATACTTGAAGATGCTGAAAGTAGTCTTCTTTTTAATCTCACAGTAGCTTTGTGGCACTAAATGTTCTGTTCCTGTGGCAAACATAGCAACTTACTGTCAAGTTTGTTTGAATAGCTGTTTACTGGAACGCACAACTCCCGAAGAAAAACCAGCTCATGTGGCTATGCATTAATATCAGTCTCAGCTGCAGCTGGAGACCACAAAACTATTGCCTTCGGTTTCTCTCAGCCAGGCTACACCACTGAAAAACTTGATGATTAGGCCGAGTGCTACAAAACATAGGACTCTTTGTAATTAATAACATTATTGTGTTATACATAAGCATTTCCTTGTAAACTTACGTAAGAACACAACAATATCTGCCGAGCTAGCAGCAGCTGTCTGAAGATATATTTAAAATTATTAGCTCTCCTCAAGCAATTTATTGCACAGTTATATCCCATTTCAACATTGAGCGAGCAATTAAATAATATAAAACAATGTTTTTCCTATAAAAACATGCAGCAGTATAAAACAGACTTTTAGCTAGTGGCTTGAACAGCCGATCATAAGAACAGAAAATGTGGCTTGCAAAAAACCACCTGGTAGCCCCTGCTCCTTGGGACCTAAATCTTATCATTTGTCGAAGGATCGTTCAAATTTACACTTTCAATGAATTATCTGATTATATGTCAGCTGTGATCTTTGCTTTGCTTATTATTCACAAAAATCTTCCAAGTTGGTGAGAGTTTCAGATATGCCTTAAGGAATGTGTAGTGCGTACAGGTATGCCTTAAGGAATGTGTAGTGCGTACAGATATGCCTTAAGGAATGTGTAGTGCGTACAGATATGCCTTAAGGAATGCGTAGTGCGTACAGATATACCTTAAGGAATGTGTAGTGCGTACAGGTATGCCTTAAGGAATGTGTAGTGCGTACAGATATACCTTAAGGAATGTGTAGTGCATACAGATATACCTTAAGGAATGTGTAGTGCGTACAGATATGCCTTAAGGAATGTGTAGTGTGTACAGATATGCCTTAAGGAATGTGTAGTGCATACAGATATACCTTAAGGAATGTGTAGTGCGTACAGATATGCCTTAAGGAATGTGTAGTGCATACAGATATACCTTAAGGAATGTGTAGTGCATACAGATATACCTTAAGGAATGTGTAGTGCATACAGATATACCTTAAGGAATGTGTAGTGCGTACAGATATACCTTAAGGAATGTGTAGTGCATACAGATATACCTTAAGGAATGTGTAGTGCATACAGATACACCTTAAGGAATGTGTAGTGCATACAGATATACCTTAAGGAATGTGTAGTGCATACAGATATACCTTAAGGAATGTGTAGTGCATACAGATATACCTTAAGGAATGCGTAGTGCGTACAGGTATCCATGTTTTCAGAGGTCTGAGTTGTTCTTCACTCAAGCTTGTAAAACAAATTTAAGAAAGGATGGTGAATCTACGTTAGTAGAGACAAGGGATACTTCTTTTGAGTTTAAAAAGAACAGAACAGTGAAGGGTAGCAGAGTTCTGGACACAAAAAGGAAATAAGTTTGTCAAAACATGTTAACTGTAAGTTTTATCATATTTTTTTCACAGTACTTGTTCTTTTTTTTATTTTGGCTTTGTTTTGAGTCAGCTTGATCATAACATATTAATAGCCAGTTTAATAAAAAAGCTGCTAATTGTTGCTGGTCAATAACATGTTGAGGGCATAAGTAAAGTTATAGCTATTGTATTACATCTCCAGCGAGTAGGTTTGAAATTAAATTTACTCATTTAATGTATTTCAACCAGAAATATTTTATACACATACATGTTACCTGTGGGGCAGTATATACTTCAGGCTATTATGACCTTTTAGATGCTGATGTGGATTATTATTATCAAAGCATCTTCCTTCAAGTTGACTTATTTTCTCCATTTGCTCCCAACTATAGGTCAATAAATCATGTTGCACAAAATAGATATGCATAAAAAACAAAACAAAAGTAACAGCTTGCTTGCTCTAAAAATCAAATAAAACCAAATGCAATTTGCAGTCTGCTCTAAGGGATAATCCATTGTTATTTGGTGCTTAACAAATTCAATTGGTGTTTCTGCAAAATATCTTTTTCGTGACCTTTCGCAAATCTGTTAAAGAGCTCAGAGCTAATATATTGATCAGACTATTTAAAGCCGTAAACAAATCATGATCTGAACACTGACGTCAACATGTATGCTTGAGTGGTATTGATTAGATATAAGGTGTCAGTATGATCAATCTCGAGTTTAAACTTGATTATTATTTATTGACAAGCTTATCCGCTTGAGCTGCCACTGTGATTGTTGTTAACAAAAATTAATGAAATGGCACTTAATATGAAGTGGGTATATGTTCAGTATCCTCATTTTAAACATGACAGTTGTGAAAATGTGATCAATGCCAATAATGTGGCTTGCCTGAACACTACAAACCTATAGCAGTTCAGGTTCAGACAAAAAACACGAATGTAAATAGCAATGCTTGGTAATACAAGAACATATCTACTACTACTGTTGTATATTAAATCAACAGAGACGAGTTGTCTTTCTGCACCAAGGAGGAAAGAATTTGAAGGCAGATGTTATGAGCTCAGTGATCATGAAGCATCTCGTTCTGATGCAGAAAGTTACTGCGACAGTCTCGGAGGTTATATAGCTACAGTGAAGTCTTTTGCAAAGAGCAGCTTCTTGTGTAACTGGATGCAAAGTGAGTAGAGATATTACTGGCTACTTTAGTTTTTACACCTAAATACCTAATGAATGTGCATATAATACAGTAAAAGAGGTTTTCGCTTGATTTAATGACTGCTGCTTGGTGGACAGAGTGATTGAGTGATTCAACTTGCAGGTTTGGAATAGGTCTGATCAAGTTGATTTAATGTATTTTTTAAAAAAAAGTCATTCATTCTCTCAGCCCATTCAACCATTCGGTCACGCTCTAACAAAACATACACCTGCAGCCAATGCATTATAGTTTCCATTTAATGAAGGAGTCACACTTCCCGCAGTTGCTAGTAAACTAGTAGTGTGTTCATTAATGCAGAAAAAGTCCATTGCAAGAACAATTTTGCAACCAATAGCATTGCAAAATTCCTTGAGCCAATTAGCGGTATACTGACAAAAACACAGCACTGTAATAAAATACAAACGGAGTGCCCACACTTTCAGTATTATATATAATTATTGTTATTGTTTGTTTATTATTTTATTACAACGCCAGTTTGTTACCAATCATACATTGCTCACTGCGGCAAAAAATACAAGTGGCCTAGCAATGCGAGAGCTCAACGAAATGTTACAGACTTTTTGCCAACAAACAATCGTTAATTCTGTTGCACATCTGGTAAACTGCGAGTTCTCCTTCACCAGCCCAACCAATCCCTTTGAGTACAATGCAGTTAGCAAACATGCTGTCTAATTATTAGTCAATAGAAGGCTCAAAATGTTTTTGAATTAGCTGTATGCTTTACAATGTTAGTTATTGATCACAATTCTTTTTGTGAAAGTTATTACTGTTTTTTTTACCTCAATTGCATCGCAAATACTGTGGTAGTTTTTGCCTTACAAATGATGTCGAAACCAGTGCCATACCTACTGTCAACAGAGAAATTATCTCTGAAGTACAGGGACTCTTCTCTCCCTTCCTTAGACCAGCAACCAGCCACGGGCCGTCGTCTGCTTGCTGCTAATTAACCACCTTATGGGTTGCCGACTCTGTATAGAAAGGCAGAGTCATTAATAGCTCATGCAGGTCCATATCAACCGCCACTGATCACGGATAGGCTGATGCAGATCTGGTACCAATTCGGGGTAGTGGACCCAGGATCGGGTATTTGGACACCGGGGATATCTTAGTTGAGGATCTCAGGATAAGGCTCAGCCACTTCAGCAGATGCAAATAAGGACAGGTTTAGCCTCCACCCTCAAGATCTCCGTTTTCTGACCTGTGAAACCCCTAGAGCATGTATGGAGATGGGAAGTAACTACAAACGATATTGGCCTAGTAGCTCCGTCCACTTACCAATAAGATCCTACATAGGTTAAAAGAATATAGGCCCCTATTAGCATTCCATTGTTATTAGACAGTATATTTAGCCTTGTATTATGACTTGTTGGATTCACTTCCTGCGCAAGTGATTGGTCACTTTATAATCTAGGCCAATCACTTCCTCTGGTTTTGCCTATAAAACACGGAATTATCTGTGTATTCATTGCATTATGCTTTACACCTTCTGTCAGGCATTATCTATGCTTTTACTCTAGTGGATAGCCTCCATAGAGTTGTATAGTGATAAATACATGTTCTGTTACCGAACTACCCTGACTAGTACAGTATGTCTGAGACACAGGCTCTATCTAGTTGTTAAAGTCTATCACACAAATGGTTTTCTATCTGTGATTTTCAAGACCAGAATCTATTACAATACTTGCTGTTCACTAATCCATTCAGAATACTATTAAGCTCATGTATGTGCCTCTCTCCAGAGGGGACACTATAGTTTTGTTTAGTGTCACTAACACACAGGCGTTCCCGACTAGCCAGAGCCAGTAGCTCAGACACACTAGCCCTGGTAGTGTGATAATACAACATGTAGTTTGAGTGCTACACAACTCTACGATGGTTTTCCATTTGAGTGTACAAAACTAAGGCAATGACATAGTGAGTATTGACAAAGCTGATTTTGTATGCCTTGAAAGGATGTGATGCAATGCAAAGAGTAATGACCAATTTTCCCCTTTCATGGGCAACCACCGGAAGCAACCGGCCTATATAATAAGGTTGCCAATCAAGGGTACAGGAAGTGCTCATGACAAACCACAATACAGGGTTACGTATACTGACAAATAATAAAATAATGCATAAGATAAATAGTATAAGCGGTAAGCATTGTTTGTGTGTCGCGGTTCCATCTCCTGGTATGCTCTGGTATTTTCTGTAGCTTAAAATAGATACATCTCAAAGTTGGAGGGTAGATATATCCTAGATACGATCTTCTGAAGGGCTGAGGTTGTTCTTAGGATCCCCGGCCAAAGCATCCATCTTGGACCAACATGACCGATCCTGGGTAGACTACCCCAAATATGCAAAGGTCAAGCCCGAATCTGCAGAGATCAGGACTGAACCTGCAGTGGTCATGGCTGACCCAGGCGTTGTGTACGAAGTCGGGCACAACATTATGGTGACTGTTTACTGCAAGCAAACCACAACCAGTGGCTTGTTGTCAGTGAGGGCTCGAGCAAGAGGAGTCTTTGTAACTCGGAGGCGATCTCTCTTTTAATAGCGGGTGTAAAGAATGTTTTTACACAGCTTGACACACAAATCTACTGCTGTAGTGGATTTTTGAACATCATCAGTGACCACTGCCTTGCAGAGGTTCCCCTGATGGTGTCCTACCAACAGGCATGCCTCCCACATATCCAATAAAACAAGTCCGGATTCTATTACAGCTACTATATTGCTTTGGGTAAGCAATAAAGTCATAATTAATCACACCGGCACAGTGTACTTGTTAGAACTTCTAGGACCCATATCCAGGAGCTTACCATCCTCAGAAGTTGAAAAAGTTGGACCGAAGGCTCTCAAAGACTAAGGGCTATTGCAAGAAAGAATACTAACCTGCTACTGGTCAAGATAGTTATAAACTCCGCCCCTCACCTCTGGGTACCAGTTCCTTTTAACATATTCATTCCTATATTATTGATTATTGTACCCATTATTATTGGCTAACTATCATGATTTCTATGTGCAATTGGAGTGTTTGGCAAACTAGGCCAAGCACTTCCTGTCACTTTCTGTGACACTGCCTATAAAAGGCAGCGCTTTTCATACTTCTTTGCATTACCTGACAGCCTTGTATTGGATTGCCCTCTTTGTAATCTGCTGTGAATATAGGTTATATATCACTCGAAAGCACCAATTATATATGTTTGAGCCGAGTGCTCACAACAGTTGGTTAAGCAGATTACTCTCTTTCCAAGCAGTTGTTTGTCCCATCCCGGCACAGGGTCACCTCTGGAGAAAGGTTGTCTGTTCAGTTGTGCCGGCAGACAAGCAGTTTGTGCGGTGACAATGCCAAGCGGAAAACAGTAGGGAGTCAAAATTCACTACACTGCAATATACATCATGCACTAAAAAAATGTCTATTCAATCGGTTTTCTGAGGTTTTCCCAAACCTTAATACCAGTAACTTGGAAAACTTGAAAAACTAATTTTTTTTCTGTAAAATTATTATTTTTAAAAATTAGCCCTCTGTTTCGCACAAAAAACCCTTCAGTCCATCAGTCGTAGCTTTTTTCCAATTGAGCTTAAAGTTTGTAAAAGAATAATAATCGCTAGACACTCCTGGTTTATTTTCTAAAAACAATGAAAGTTATTTTAGAGAAAGAAAAAGTCCAAAATAATACTTGAAATAATTCAATAGAAAACTGGGATTCAAATTAGAAGTTTTGATCCCAGAAACCATACCACGAACAGCTACACCACTAAAGTTTCCTTGCTCGAAGCGCATCAAAATACATAATACTGGAATTCCAATTTTTATTTATTTGTTCACTTAAGAATATTATTGAAAAAAAATAAATCAGACTGTCATTGAACCCTAGCTTTTCAAATGGTAGCTCATAGACTTAACCATCAAGCCAAAAAGCAACCGATTATCAAGCCATCAACGGCTAAAAATAAGAGTCAATTTCTAGCCTGCCCGCAAACAGAAAAAAACCTTATGCTACCCCATTTGCTACAAGCTGTGTAAAACAATTTATATTTGCTAAATTACGTACATCTAGACCATAAAAAATATTTCTGAAGTTTAGCGGTATGGCAAAACTTTTTTCCATTGAAAGAGATGCTATCAAAAAACACTTGGCTAGGGAATTTCTCAAGTGATTGCTTTTTTCAACATAAAATGACTTGTCATCAGAGAGTTCTAAATAACTTATATTCCTCTGAAGGGTCATTTGAATGCAACTAGAGTCATTTACATGCTTGAGCTGTGGATTGTAAATAAATTGAAATTGTCCTTCATCAGTTGCAGCCTGATTTTGTTTAGGCAGTTCTACTGTAAGCATGAAGTTGCTGTTCTGTTGTTGAAATAATAACTCTAGAGCTCATCTTTTTGAAACACGTAACATTTGAATATATATTAAATTTTTTTTTTAACCTATTGAAAAACTTCAATGTTAAAAAGTTGAAATGCTTTGTTACAACTGCTTCAGTACCTTATTTAGTGCTTCAATGCTTTAGGTGAGTTGATCAATGGTTTATCAAATGGAGAGCTTTTTTGTGCCAAAAAATAACAATTGAGAACAAAATTTAGATGGTTGATTTTACACCGACTTTATGATTCTTTTCTTTAACAGATATCAACAGATAAATAAAATACATCAGCAACCATTTTTTTTAGGAGTTTTAATCAGACAGATCTTTACTCTGTTAGGCAATTATGTGCCTAAGAAAGGTTTTAAAAGTTTTTATTGTTGCCTAGCTGCAATTTGGAAAGTCCTAGAAGTGAATTTTTTCATAATGGATTATTTGAACCGAGTGCCTGTATATTGTAATGGATTTCGGTCTGGTTACCTCTCGCCAGAGGGTACACTGTGCCGATACGACCGTGACAACTATGATCAGTTGCTGCCGAATTACCTGGCAAGCACTGAGCCCATGGCTCAGACAAACTACACGGAGTGTGGTTTGAATACTGGCTTTATTCATCAACACCAAAATCCTAGGGTAGCTACCCACTAGGGTGATTGGCAAGAAATAAGTGAATGAATGCAATGAGTATATACAATTCCAGCCCTTTTATAGGTAAGCTGGCAGGAAGCTATTAGCATCAATTATATAAAGGTAAAGGCACAGGAAGTAATCAGATCAATCGGAATACATATATAAATAGTAGGCGAATCATTATCTCCCATTGTCCAGTCAAATGTATCTGTGGGGCTCCAAGGCTACAGCTAGCTTGTTGTTACCGTATTAATCATTCCGAGGAAGGGTACTTCCTGTTCTTGCTTTGAGTGGGATCCTAGACGGTTTTGCAGATCCTCTACTATGGCGGCCATCTTAGACCAGCCCTGTGTCACCATACCGGGTTGATAAGGAGTCAATACCGGCCCTGCAGGGGTCAATATCGACCCTACATGCTGTGCTACCGGCACAGTAAGGCTTTCCACTGATACAGCCTCTTTCCGAGGGCTGTGGATGGAACTTTAGCGCACTGGTGTGGAGATTGGAATGTTAAACAACCAGTTTACCACTGCCGTTTATCAAAATCTATCACAATATGTTAATAAATAATGCCCTAAGGAAATTTATACTCAATTTGGTTTTTATTTAAAACAAAACCTTAACTTAGTCCTTCAGTTGAACACTGTGTAAAGCTTTCAGCTGTTGGCAAGCCTAACAGTGAGAGTAATCTCAACCTATGTTTACCGAACAAAATGCAATAAAGGTAATCAGATAGGCAATAAATTTAATCAAAAAATAATTATTATGTTGGGAACTCATTGGTTAACAAAAGTTAACTCACAGAATAAAAAAAATAATGAATGAGCATTTATTTATATTGGTTGTATAGGAAACTGAACACTAAATAAACTCGAAGCGCTGTGAGGTAAATATGATCAGAAGAAGCTTCTAGATAAAAAGGGTGACTTTACAAGCTATACTAGCTTATAACATTTTGATTTTTGAACTGATCCTTTTAGAAACATTTGCATTCACCTTCTTTATGATTTGTTCAGCAATCTATAGGAAATCATTGAATAATTATGATGTTCTGAACCAAACATTTGGCTCCAGACGGTGAAGAACTCATTTACAAACACCAGCTTTTCTTGAGCCTTTGTTTGGCGAACGCATTACCGATACTCTTAGTGTTTCAGACTATTTTCCCAATGAACATTTTTATCTTGTATTTAAAACATTCGAATAAAGGGCACTTGGCTAAATTTTTTATCGGGTTATCTTTGTATCCTAAAAATATTTTAATGTCCTCCTCATAGTTTTAAAAAAATGATGTTTATCTGATGTTTCAATTATTGCAATTACAGTAATAGATCTGCAAATCGGAGTTTCCCTTTTTGAGCCCTTGGCAAGTTTTGATTTCAGTAGTTGTCCTGTAAAAATGAAATGGCTGCTTCACCATCAAAATAAGAAGCTCGTTACTCAAACTTTTGACAGACAATGGATATAGTTTTTTCATAGAACATGTTTTTTAACATAAGCTGAAAAAAATGAAACGTGTTTTTTGATAGCTTTTATAGTTTGAATGAAAGGATTGAAACTCTACAAAGCAACAATTTCTAAGTCCCTAATGGTCCATCTAAAATTAATACTATGTCAGTAGGCGATTTTTAGGTCAATATTTATGCTGATAAATGTAATTGTTTTTGAAGTATTGAATGACAACCTCTAAACTGACAACAAAAACCTTTTCATCAATAGACGCTAATGAACAAAAAAGTTGTCATGCAAGAAATTAGTCAACTATTGTGGATCGGTGCTAAGTTTACTAGCATGGAGAATTTTC
The DNA here is from genome assembly GCA_945261195.1 of Cryptosula pallasiana. Lineage (NCBI taxonomy): Eukaryota > Metazoa > Bryozoa > Gymnolaemata > Cheilostomatida > Cryptosulidae > Cryptosula > Cryptosula pallasiana. The sequence continues at coordinate 13,079,797 of OX183132.1, forward strand.
TCAAATTTGACGTTTTATATTTTGAAGAACTGCGGAAGTTACGCTCACCTAAGAGTATGGGACTCAATAACGGTGTGTAGCAGATTTTGTTGTACTGCTACTTCTCCGCTAACATTGTCACCAGGCAAACTACTGTCTGCCGGCACAACAAGACAGTCAGCCTCTCAAGGCCTGAAAATAAAGAGTCAACCTCTCCCCGGAGGTGATCCTCTGCCGGGATGGCACTTGCAACTAGTTGTAAAGGAAAATCCTTGACTTTAGCAACTGAAATGAGCCCTCGGCTCAGGCATTCACTCAGTGCTTTTGAGTAGTATAAGCATTTATTCTTATCCAGAAGTAAAGGTGGAACAACAATGACATGCGGTAAACTGCTGCAATGTACTGCCCTGAACTGAACAAAAGCTCTGCCTTGTAGAGGCAGATTTACGGGAAATGACAGGAAGTGTTTGACCTAGTTTGCCAAACACTCCAATCACACATAATGAATACAAAAGTTGACCAATAACGGGGTATGTAAATATGCTAGCCAATAATAAATAGATAAATATGTTAAAGGAAACTGGGGCCGGTGCCCAAAAGTAAGGGGCAGAGTCTATGGGCATTCCAGCCAGTAATAGCTTGGTATTCCTCTCTCTAACAGTTCTTGGTCTTTCATGATGTTTTTTCACTTCTGAGGATGGTAATCACCTGGATATGGGCTCTAGAGGTCCTTGGGTTATGTCTCCGTCTTCAGGCTAACGCAGCCATTTTTCTGCCAGCCCAGGATAGCTACCCAGGGCCAGGGAAGTAAATACTCTGTGCCGGTGTAGAATGATGCAGGGCCGGTATAGCAATAAATGCCTATTCCATTGATATTTTGTCTATTAATGTAACTGCAATCAACCCCGGGCTGGTTTGTTTCCTCAATTAAGCTTGCCTGATGCTTGCAGACTATCACGTGGACTGGTAAAATCCACTACTTGTGCACTTGAAAAAAATTCTTGTAGATGTGTTTTTTTATTTTTTTTTAATAAATTTTTTTATAATTACACTTTTTAATGATTGCATCACTTTTAATTTGAGGTTTCATAATCATCAGTCTTTGAGATTTTATATACATAGATTTATTTTGATTATTTCAAGGTGGGTAAAGCCTTGCTGAAAAATGAAATGAGAGGAAATGGCAGAGGTAGTTTATGGAATTGATCAGTTGTAAAACATTTTGCTGGTTAAAACAAAATGGTTTTTTATTGCTTTCAACAGTGGCACAAACTAATCATTCATGTTTAAGCTCAAAAACATACACTCTAATTTAAAAAAAACTGTTCCACTTTCCAAAAGTGGTATTGAAAAAGTGTGAGTGCACCTTGATCAGCTATTGGCTAGTGTGGATGTATCTTGATCAGCTATTGGCTAGTGTGAATGTACCGTGAATAGCTAATGGTCAATGTGATTGTACCTTGAGCAGCTATTGGTCAATGTAAATGCATGTTGAGTAGCTATTGGCTAATGTGAATGTACCTTGAGCAGCTATTGGTCAATGTAGATGCATGTTGAGTAGCTATTGGCCGTTATGAATATACTCGTGCATTTCCTATGTAATTATGTAATGCACTTTAGAGTTACTGTCAAAATATTCACTCATCACAAAATTGTCATTTAAATTTGGGGTAGTCGCCAAGGGAGGAGCATGCGACGGAGGAGGAGGAAAACAGGGAAGGAGGCATCCATGGGAGATGACCACTGCAAGAAAAGACTACCGCGGGAGGAGGCAACCAAGGGAAAAGGGGCTGAGGAGAATGGCAACAATACATCTTACTGTATCCAATCATGGTTTTTACAACAGGGAAGCCAGGTGGTAAAGCAGAAAAAAATAGCGGTTTGTTATTATAATGTTCCATGGATGAGTGATAAAACACCTACATGCAAAAATTGTATGAGTCTTTGGCAAAACGTAATTAAATGAGTTTCCCAAAAACCTTCAGTGTTACTATGTCTGCAAGAAACTATAAGACTTTTAAATCTGATACACCGATAAAATTGGTGTCAGTGAAATAAGCTTTAAATTGAAATAAAAATCGACATCTTTTGGAAAAATAATCAAGTGATGATGTGCCATTTTCTGTTCATACAGATGATGGATTGAGCAGCAACTTTCACATCGGAATCATTGCTGACGGTTTTAGCAATCAATGGATTGATGACCTTGAAGACATCAACTTGGGCACCTACACGCCTTCTATCTCCGGGTCCGGCAATCAAGGTCAAGCTGATTATATCTGGATTCTTCTTTCTGCAAACCAAAAAATAAAGTTTGCCCAGCCATCAAATTTGGCCTTTATCTGTGAGCTGAACAGCCCTACTACTACCATTACTACTATTACTACAGAAATACCCACAACATCTTTAGCACCTGCACAAGAAACTACAAAGCGAGTGTCTACTACAATACCTATGCACTCTACAACCGTTACTGCAGGTACGTTACTGCAGGTACGTTACTGCAGGCACGTTACTGCAGGTACGTTACTGCAGGTACGTTTACATTTTTTGATGGGTACGTGATGTATTAGCTGTGGTTTACCTCATTCATAGACTCCATTTAAAAGACAATTAAACAACAGTAAACAAACCCCATTATTTGGTAGAACTTGTTGGAATTTCCATGCTTGCAAAATGCAACGACTCCAGCGACATTATTTTTCAGCATTACGTACATTCACCTCAATTGATCGTTTCTTGCTTTACATATTGTAGTAGCAAATTATATTACAGTGACTGTATTACTAATTAGTATTTAATTATTCTATTTGCTTATATCCGTCCAAACAACAAAAATATGCGACATAATTTTAAAATTATAATACTATTTAAGATTACAAAAATGTAATACAACTACCAAAACTACAATTATGAAGATTGTTGTAATATGTGGACTGTTGAAGTATGCCAACTTGTACCGACATAATTGCCTGGGTTCTAACAAGTAGCTGAAGGCCATAAAAAATACATATATTCAACCCATCTTATCGATAGCGTTGTCTTTGACTGTCATGGAGAGTACAAACAGTGCTTGAGCTGTGCTGCTTGAGAATTGAGAATTTCTTGTTTAACATTAGAGACTATTCTATTTAATTTTTAAACGTTGAATAACACTAATGTTTTAAACAGAAGCAAAGTAACAACTGCTGACCTCAACTTCTAGTCTATTTATTTTTGTCTGTAAGCTTGATTTCATTTTGTATTAATTAGATTAGTTTATTTATTTATGTAGACTTTAATCGTAGACCTTATTTTAGAGCTTTTTAAAATCAATAACTGACGGTATTCTAAAAAAAATCAATGGAACATGAATATCTGATATATTTACACAGAAGAAACTTGTAAAAAGTAATCTCCCAGCCCAGTTAGTTTTGCGTAACCGTTTTGAGAAAAGCGTGTTTTACTTGAGATGTGCTCCTATTATACTACTCGTAAGCAAAATCAGCATGCTTGAACCATCAAATTAGGCATAAAAATTATGGTTTCAAATAACTAGATAACTTTTAATTAAAAAAATTCTTGCCCTCTGATACAACGGAAGTTATTTTGTTGTGAAACATTGCAAAATTGTGGTGATTGAAGGTCAAGGACAGTGAACCAAATTTAAATGATATTTTAGGTGTTACTAACCAAGCCAAATTTGTATCCAGCCAAGACTGTAACAGACATGCTATGTACCAATACATCAACATCGGGGAAAGTCCTATCACTCTGGAGTTGTGTGCTTATGCCTGCTTCAAAGACAGTAGATGTTACTATTTTGGTATATCGGTGGAGAGAAGTTGTCTTCTCTTTGATTCAAGGGTCATTAACCCACAGCATTCAGTACATTCAGTGCCTGAATGCTTTGGCTTGTACTAAGCTGAACGTAAAAATATTTGCAATGCCTATATAAACTTTTTGCGGCTTGAGAACTTTTGAACAGTTTTCTATGCAGCTGGTAGTCATAAAGAATTTTTGTTATTAAAAAAAGTTGTATGTTTAATATTCAGCTGTTCAGTTCTATTTCTGAACACCGCAATGAAAATTTTTGAAATGATTTTATTCTGAGCATGTGTAGCTGTAGTACTGCGGGACTTCTGTTGGTTTGCTTACACGCAAACGTCAACCATGCATCAATGAAAAACATCTGCATGCCTAAAATGTAACTTTTTATAATAGTCTCAGCTCGAAGCCAAACGAATTGTGCTTTATCGACAAATGCACTTACCTTTTTTTTTATTTCGAATCAGCCGAGTCTTGGTCTGTTATTGAACTTATCAGGTTTACCTACATAGTTGTTTTCAATATAAAAGTTTTTTATATTTGTTGCGAAAACGAATAATTTTGGTTGTATCGATGGATATAAAAACTGTAACATCGTATGCATGAATCCTACTAGATTGCTCAATGTAATTATAGATGGCAGACAATGGCAGCTGACTTTTGATTTGTGTGATGAAATGAATAGCAAATAAAATTATAATTTAAATTTTTTTTGGCTCACTTACTCTTGAAAAAAGAAACAAAACAGCGTCCATACATAAACAAGATGAGGTTTAACAAAATAAATAGTCGACTATATTTTTCGTGAGAATTAAAACAGTTCTGTAGCAATAAAATTTTTGAAAAAATTGCATTAGTAAAAGTCAGTTTATTAATTTTTATGTGATCGACTGACAAAAAGCTTTAACACTTGCATTGTAGAGTATATGTTCAAATAGCAGTTACACTTCTGCAACAATTTTGTTACATGTTACATTTCCGTAAAGTGATTCACAGTTAGTACAATGGGATCTGTGCTGGTAAGAGTAAAAACAAAAAAATTTACTAGTGTTTCCAGGATTAAATGATATGAGCAATGCTATTGTCTTCCCAAAAGGAGATAACTCTGTAAAATAGTGATTTCCGTTGTAATTATAACTTATAAAAATTAGCGGTAAAGAATTGCAAATTATCCAAAACTTCCAGGCTTGTAGAAGTATAATTTTTTTCTGTAACAAATAAAATGCGAATGCCATCTTGAAATGAGCGTTTCAACTTTACTTTTAATAATTTCAGTTAAATGTTTCAATGAAATTATTACAATTTATCATAACAAAACCTAATCAACATATATATATTTTTTGTCTGCTCTTTCCAGGAGCAAATGACATTTGAGAAAGACCTTCACAGTCCTCATTAACAGCCTATTATCTACTAAATGTTTATTAATGTGCAGAGATGTTGTAAAGGATTTCATTGTGATTTCGAGATTACCTTCACCGACAACTGTTAGAAAGTGCCTGTACTGTATAACAATAGCAGTACGGTAATACAGAGTGCAAATAGACTGGTAGGGTAGGCTCTCTGTGGAAGGCAGTTGATACGAACAGTAAGCGCTACCGGTATGATAGTATAGGCTCTCTGTTGTAGAAGGTCTGTATGGAAGACAGACCCGGATGTTATGTATGCAAATGATAGTGATACAGGCAACTGGCCTTACAAAGCACACAAAGTTTCAGATTAATAATAATTTATTCGTTATAACACAATAGCTTGGCGGATAAATAGTCCTCACCAGCGTACAGTAACTTGAACACTTAGACTACACTAGTAGTAATATATGAGCAGATCTCCCTACCAAGTGTTTTTTTGTGGATTTGATCTTGGAGTTTAGGCAATGGGTTACGATGTTGGATGAATTCGCCGAGTTTATATTGTATTTCATTTGAGGGGTATTTGAGTGGCATTTGTGTGGCATTTAAGTGGCATTTGAGTTTTGATTATTTTTTTACTTAATTTGAACTTATAGATTTTGAATGCATGGCATTCAAGTTTTGATAATTTTTTACATAATTATATACATAACTTTAACTCATAGAGCATCTAGATTTTGAATGTATGGCATTTAAGTTTTGATAATTTTTTGTAATTCGACTCATATGATATCTTGAGAGAGAGGAGAGAGAGGAGATATATCTACATTGAATAAATACAGTGATTAAAAATGAAACAATATGTGAATATATACATTTATTGTGTAATAAGTAGGGAAAATTTCATATAATATAGCTAGAGTCAGTAAATATTAAATAATACCAAACACTACAACTTGTAATGACAATCAATGCATAAGCTTTTACTAAAACTATCTTGAAAACCTTCAAAACATGATCCCAAATGGAAAAAATGGATAAAGTTAGATATTCATCTATTTGTTTACATTTACAAAAAAGAGGTATTTTGGTGAAATATTTTTTCATTTTATTCAATTTTCATTAATTTTTTACAAAAACAAATCATCCTATAAATGGTTAAATTTCATCTAATTGTACAAATTTACAAAAAAACAGGGTATTTGGTAAAATATTCTTTCATTTCATTAAATCTTCATTATTTTTTTGCAAAAAAGAAATCACCCTTTAAATGGTTAAATTTTATCTGTTTGTATATCTTTACAAAAAAAACAGGCTATTTGGTAAAATATTTCCTTTATTCTATTCAATTTTCATTAATTTTTTCAATAATTACTTAAATATAAATTATTCATTATTTTCTTATTATTAGGTAAGCAACCTATCATACAAAATTAGTTTTTTGAGTGAGGGTTTTATCCTGCATTTTCCTTTTGAATTTTTTTCAAAAATTTACCATTTTTTTTCAAAAACAATCATTTATATATACAATTTCCATTATTTTTTTTAAACAGAACAATCTCTATCTCTGAGAGGTTGGAGATATTGGGGTAGAAAACTTAGACATGATGATGAAAAGGCTATGGATTTTCCCATTCAAGAACAAACCATTTTCGATGGCAATTTCAATTCTGAAAACTAAATCAATGTAATTTGTTTTTCAAAATGCAATCATCAGAAAGCTTCTGTCATGATGAGGAGGAGGTTATGGATTTACCCATTCAAGAACAAACCATTTTCGATGGCGACTTCAATTCTAAAAACGAATTAGAACTGAAGTATGTGGTATTACGTAATAATTTTTTAAAAGAAAAAAATTGTTTTTCAAAATGCAATCATCAGAAAACTTCTGTCATGATGATGAGGAGGTTATGGATTTACTCATTCAAGAACAAACCATTTTCGATAGCAACTTTAATTCTAAAAACTAAATCAATGTAACTTTTTTATTCTTTGTCTCCCATGAAATTGTTCAAAACGAATTAGAACTGAAGTATGTGGTATTACATAATAATTTTTTTAAAACAAAAAAACACATCAAAATCGACAAATTACTCCTCTAGATAGTTCAAGTTTACAATATTTGAGAATTAATTGCAATAGAAACATTAAGCCTACTTGATAAAAAAAGAATTTGACTGTTAAATTTGACTAATTGATTCAATGTTATTATATGGATCTTTTGAAAATAAACATTTCAATGAAAACATCATATTTAGTCTTTGACACACTTGAAACCATTTTCGAGTAAATTTCACCAACAATATTTTAGAAATGTTTACTATATATTTACAAGAAAAATGTGGTATTTTGGTAAAATATTCTTTTACTCCATTCAATTTTCAATATATTTACAAGAAAAATGCAGCATTTGGTAAAATATTCTTTCATTCCATTCAATTTTCATTAATTTTTTGACCGAAGGTTTTATCCTACAGCATCCTTTTTAATTTTTTATGTTTTAAACAGGGTTTTATTACAAAGTTTTTTTGTTTTTCAACTTTTTAAAAAAATAATCATTATAATATATAGTTTTTGATATTTTTTTAAAAAAATAAATATACATATATATATATAGATTTTCACTTTATATTCTTTTATTCCATTCAATTTTCAATAATTTTTTGAGTGAGGATTTTATCCTACACTTTCCTTTTAAATTTTTTATGTTTCACAACAAGGTTTTATTATATGACTTTTCTTCTTTTTTTATTTTTTTAAAAAATAATCATTGAAATATATAGTTTTCGATATTATTTTAAAAACAATATATATATATAGAGATTTTCACTTTATATTTACAAAACTTTGGTATTTGGGAAAATATTCTTTTATTTCATTCAATTTTCAATAATTTTTTGAGTGAGAATTTTATCCTACACAATCCTTTTAAATTTTTTATGTTTCAAAACAGAGCTTTATTACATGTTTTTTTTTTTGAACTTTTTAAAAAATAATCATTGAAATATATAGTTTTCGATATTTTTTAACTTTTTTGTACTTTTAACTTTTTTAAAAACTGTCAAAAAATCACCAAATTACCTCTCTAGATGAATAAAATTTACAAGTAAATAATTGTAATAGAAAATACCATATCTAGTTTTTACATTCATAAAACTGTTTTATAGTAAATTTTCTGTAATACAAACTACTATAGCTTACGATATCAATGGTTACAAAGCGCTTTTCTTGAACAATATCTTCTTTGATGTTCTTCTGACATATTATTAGACCCAGAGAGGAATTCTTGTATTCCGTATTCTTTGTCATCCAATAATTGACTAAAATACAAAAGTTATTCATTATATAAATAAATTTTACCGAATTTAAATTTTACTCTTAGCTACATTAGATAGTTTACATTATATATAACAGGAAAATAACTCACTGAGTTACATCATTCAGCTCATTATTTTTTAGGGAAAGTTCTTTACTCTGTTTTCTTTTTACGATATAATGGACTAAAATAAAAAGTGATGTATTAGTATAGCATGATTAAAATTAATGTAAAATAATTATAAACTTTTGTTATTTTTTCAACTTTTATGTAAAAGAAATACACTGATTACACACGAAAAAGTCCTTTTTTTCATCTGGATTCGCAATGTATAAATATAAATATATATATATATATAATTTTAAAAATGTTTTACAACAAACACTCGTGAATAATCCATTTATGTGATAAAACGTGTTATTTACGTGAGAAATTAAGCATTTTTGTAAAATAATTATAACCTGTTGTGATTTTTTTTTCAACTTCTAGCTAAAAAAATACACTGATTACACAAAAAAACCCTTTTTTTAATCCGAAATATATATAATTTAAAAATGTTTTACAAAAAATGTTTATGAATTGATCATTTATGTGAAAAACTAAACATTTTTGTAAAATAATTATAACCTTTTGTTATTTTTTAAACTTTTATGTAAAAAAAATATACTGATTACACAAAAAAGTCCTTTTTTCAATCCGAAATATATATAATTTAAAAATGTTTTACAAAAAATGTTTATGAATTGATCATTTATGTGAAAAACTAAACATTTTTGTAAAATAATTATAACCTTTTGTTATTTTTTAAACTTTTATGTAAAAAAAATACACTGATTACACAAAAAAGTCCTTTTTTTAATCCGAAATATATATAATTTAAAAATGTTTTACAAAAAATGTTTATGAGTTGATCATTTATGTGAAAAATTGAACATTTTTGTAAAATAATTATCACCTTTTGTTATTTTTCCAACTTTTATGTAAAAAAATACACTGATGACACAACAAAATCCTTTTTTAATTCGAAATATATATATAACTTAAAAATGTTTTACAAAAATGTTCACAAATTTATCATTTTAAGTGGTTTTTCATTGTAAGAATACACAAAATTTTCACAAATCAACTTTTTTAAAATTATGGTAAAAATTAATAAAACTTACCTATAGTGATATGAATCCCTTGAGTTATAGATTAACTTCTCGAGAGTTTGTTCTCCACAGTTTTCTTTTTCAGCATCATCGAAGTGGTTGAGAAAATCCTCAGAATTTGGATTATCAGTCAGTTCCGAGGCTTGGACGAAGGCTTGATGAGCTGCGAGTACACTGATGTTGTAGAAAATTGAATTGTCCGCGTTTCGACTCAGACCCTTGAACAGAATCACTCCAAATCTCTCCGATGTCACAGCAGAAGCTATTTGATGAGGAATGCGCATATCTCCGATCAGTAATTCTTCATCTACAACACTTCTGTATTGAACTAGAAGAGTCTCTTCATTTCCATTCCATCGCCTGTCAGATTTTGTTATAACTTCAGGGTTTTGGAAACATATGACACTATCTGTTGGGAAATCCTGAAGATTAGCTACCTCGAAATAAGCATTGATTTGTCGCATACTTTTTTCTGGTAACACATCAAACGCATTCTTACACCTCAAAGTAGTTCCTGTTTCTGTAGCAGCACGAAAAATTGCTTTTCCAGTCTTTTCAACACCCATGTAGATCAAAACCAGTGGTCTTATTTGCGAAGCTTCATTGACAAGTAATCCTGCTGCTAATGGAATAGTGCTCTTCACTCTAACTATCTTTCCATCTTTTTTATAGTTGTAGATGATGGTGCAGTTCGTTTCATCATGGAGCTCAACGGTTAACACCTGCATAACTGTAGGTATTGGTAAATCTTCAACTTTGACTATGTTTTCAATGTTTCTTCTGGAAGCTGGAGATAGAGTACTTAACAGAGAGGCGCTTTTGATGATGAGAGTTGCCAGAGTATTCAGACTGGCGCTTTGAAAGGGAATCATAGTGCGTTGAAGAAGTACATTGTCATCAATCACCTTCTTATCTTGTGAAGGTTTTGGTTCTTTATTCTTCAGTTGTTTTGTATTGACTTGTGTCGACATTCTAAAAGATAAAGTAAAAATCCATGTTATGATTTTTTGATTTCTTTTTCAAACCAATTTGAAGATATATATACATATATAGATATATTTACTCAATATCATACCGCTGTTAGTATCTAAATCGATAAAAATTAAATTTATACTCAATCAAGTTGACTTACCTCCAAACAGAAAAGTCCTTCTAGCAGTTGTAGTAGATGATGTTGTAGTAGATCTTGCTCCTTCAGTTGCTAATGTCGAAGTGACTGCTTTCTGTGTAAAAACAGTGCTTCTTATATAGCTGAAATCATGCCATTTATCATAAGGTTAAATTAATGAAACATTGTTTTTACGAAAGAACACCAATGCTTTCGCGGGAATAAACATTTTATTTTCACACGAATACAAACCAATGCTTTCGCGGGAATAAACATTTTATTTTCACGCATATACAAACCGTTGCTTTCGCGGGAATAAATAATTTATTTTCACGCGAATACAAACCATTGCTTTTGCGGGAATAAACTTTTTATTTTCACGCGAATGGAAACTGTTGCTTTCGCGGGAATAAACATTTTATTTTCACGCGAATGGAAACTGTTGCTTTCGCGGGAATAAAAAATTTATTTTCACGCGAATGGAAACGATTGCTTTCGCGGGAATGAATAATTTATTTTCACGCGAATACAAACCAATGTTTTTGCGGGAATAAACATTTTATTTTCACGCGAATACAAACCAATGCTTTCGCGGGAATAAACATTTTATTTTCACGCGTATACAAACCGTTGCTTTCGCGAGAATAGATAATTTATTTTCACGCGAATACAAACCATTGCTTTCGCGGGAATAAACTTTTTATTTTCACGCGAATGAAAACTGTTGCTTTCGCGGGAATGAATAATTTATTTTCACGCGAATACAAACCAATGCTTTCGCGGGAATAAACAGTTTATTTTCACGCGAATGGACACTGTTGCTTTCGCGGGAATGAATAATTTATTTTCACGCGAATACAACCCAATGCTTTCGCGGGAATAAACATTTTATTTTCACACGGATGGAAACTGTTGCTTTCGCGGGAATAAATAATTTATTTTCACGCGAATGGAAAGCATTGCTTTCGCGAGAATAAACATTTTATTTTCACGCGAATGGAAACTGATGCTTTCGCGGGAATAAAAAGTTTATTTTCACGCGAATGGAAACCATTGTTTTCGCGGGAATGAATAATTTATTTTCACGTGAATACAAATCAATGCTTTCGCGGGAATAAACATTTTATTTTCACGCGAATGAAAACTGTTGCTTTCGCGGGAATGAATAATTTATTTTCACGCGAATACAAACCAATGCTTTCGCGGGAATAAACATTTTATTTTCACGCGAATGGAAACTGTTGCTTTCGCGGGAATAAACATTTTATTTTCACGCGAATACAAACCAATGCTTTCGCGGGAATAAATAATTTATTTTCACGCGAATGGAAACCGTTGCTTTCGCGGGAATAAAAAATTTATTTTCACGCGAATACAAACCAATGCTTTCGCGGGAATAAAAAAATTATTTTCACGCGAATAGAAACCAATGCTTTCGCGGGAATAAAACATTTATTTTCACACATTTACCTATATAAGAGACAACGGTTTCAGACAGAGAGCATCCAGTTCAACAACAGTGAGCAAAGGAGCAACATCTATCTACTACATCTTCCATTGCAGCTACTAAGAGTTCTCTCTTCATAAAGGTAAAACTTAAATTCAATTATTTCCGCTAGCTAACACAACTATCTGAAGGCTTTATGACATGTCTATCTTTAAATTGATTATAAAGAATTGAACCAACTTTTTCTGTTTTTCAGAATGAATACTCAAGACGTAGGAAGTCAACCATTGTATCTAAAGTCGGAATCTCAGCCTGATGAAAAGGTAAGAATTAATAAAAAATACTATTTAACACCTGTTGAAAACCTTTAATTATTTTAGTTATCTAATTATCGCTTGTATTTTAGAACAATACAACAACAAATCCAATCTACTTAAAGGACTTCCTTCCAGAAATGTATCATAACTATGTGATAAATAATGATGTTGTTGAAGAAAAAGCTGTAGAACGTTTGACATTTCAAGTTATAATATTCTGTATAACTCAACACATGATGAGTATGGGGATGTGTTGTAAGAAACATGATATATCTACAGAACGTTTTGATGACATTATAAAAAACGGTTTCGAAATCGTTTTGTCAATGGTGGAAGTCGTTAATATTAATGATTTTTTAAAAGAAATTGAAAGAAGTGCTTGGAATCAAATAGTTTTCAAAAAATTATATAACATGAAGTGGAACAAAAAAACTTTTTATAAATTCAGAAAGCATATTTATAATTATGTCCAAATAGATAAAGCTCTATCCTCTTCTGCAGGTATTTTAGAGCTAATGTTAGAAGCGTTTCATACATATTTATGAAAAATTTTTAGTTGTTTCTTATTATTTTACAATATTTTGTTCAAACTATTATATTTTATTTCTTACCAATTGAGATGTTAAAAGCAGTATGATATTAAGTAAATACATATATATATATATATTTGAATGCATCCTTTGTTGTCTGTCTCCACATCCCAATAGTTTAATAAGCACATTCTCAATCTACCATAACTCTATGATCTTAACTGCTTTTGGCATAAATACATATATATATAAGACACTCTAAGTAATAAATACACTCTTAGCCACTCATGCAAATATTACCCTTTTATTTTTAGAATGTTATGGATGCTCTTTCTGAAGAGCTCCTTTGCACAGATCCATATCCAACAGAAAATAAAATGAAAAACGGCAAAACAACTCCTAAGAGAAGGAAAACTGCTCCAAAAAAGCGAATAGTAAGGAAACGAAAACAAATAGTGAGAAAACAAACTACTTCCGTTGATAAGCAAACAATGGAGAGTGCAGCTATAACTCATTTAACAGTTGAATGTCTCAACGAAAGGAGAGCTAGGGAATTAGAAAAGTCTAAAGGTTCTCAAGTGATTGACTCACCAAAAGTTCCGATTTGCAAAACATTTGAAGATCTTCCTATCCCAAGCATTATGCGAGTGACTGGTGTGATACATCCATCAAGTAAGGAGAAGTGTAGATATTCTCAAGTACACTACCATGATCCTTCAGATATAAATGAACTCGAACCCAAAATACTTTTCTGTCCAGTTGAAATAGCTAAAAACTTCAACTGTGATAATTACCCCCCTCCGTTTAACGTTGTATATTTGGGTAGAAAGGGAAAACCAAAAAATAAAAGCGTTCTTTGGTATGATGTCAGACGTGTTACCAGACATCCTCTAAGCAAAAAGAAAGCTGAAGAGGAATCACTATATTTGAGTACATTGACTAAAGGTCAGCTCAAACGCTTCTTGAACATCAACACCCTCAATAGTTTTCAACCCGGTGCTATTTTTCCTTACCAAGATGTTGTTGATAGATTCGTTCCTCATCGATTTAAAGGAGGGCAATCGAATGTAATTTGTATCCGTTATAGCATTGAACAATGTGGAGAAACGCTGTTGAAGACGCTTGCCATACCAGACAAATATGCTTCAGAAGCTAACCGATATACTCCAGGTGTGATGATCTACAGAGGAAAAACAACCCACGGAAAATTTAAGACAGAATACGATCTTTCATTTTGCTCTCCATACAGTCTCAGTCGAATGTATTGGAAACAATATTGTGATCAAGCAAAGCACAACAAAACAATATTAGAAATTGATGATGATGATGAACTTGAAGATTTTCTACGTGGAGATTTTGATGATTTTGAGACAGGATATGTTGCTGAAAAAAAATGATGAGATACATGATAAAACTCGGTGAGAGTTTTTCTCTAATCATTGTAAATAATACTTCAACTCAATTTAGATGTAGTTGTAGTTATTTTTACCTCAAATAATTTTTTGTTTTAGCGATGGATAGTCTCTAATTCAAAAAAAACAAGTTGGACAATGTGACTTGGTGAGCTATTTCCCTTTTCTATATAATGTAAACTATCCAATGTAACTAAAGCTATAATTCAAATTCATGTAATTATTTTAAATTTTTGTTTAATCATTCTATACTAATACATAACTTTTTATTTTAGTTCATTACGAATTCAAAAGCACATAAAACAGAAGTCTCCCTTCTTAAGATATAACATCACTACATCAAAGACATCATTGTAAAAAAAGACTATGTATTAATTGTTATTACTTAGTATTTACTGACTCTAGCTATATTATATGGAGAGATTTTCCCTACTTATTACACAATAAATGTATATATTCACATATTGTTTCATTTTTAATCACTGTATTTATTCAATGTAGATATATCTCCTCTCTCTCCTCTCTCTCAAGATATCATATGAGTCAGAATTACAGAAAATTATCAAACCTTAAATGCCTTACATTCAAAATCTAGATACCCTATGAGTTATAATTATGTATACAGTTATGTAAAAAATTATCATAACCTAAATGCCATACATTCAAAATTTAGATGCCATATAAGTTCAAATTAAGTAAAAAAATAATCAAAACTCAAATGCCACTTAAATGCCACTCAAATGCCACTCAAATGCCCCTCAAATGAAATACAATATAAACTCGGCGAAGTCATCCAACGCCGTAACTCATTACCTCAACTCCAAGACCTAACCCACAAAAAAACACTTGGTAGGGAGATCTGCTCATATGTTACTACTTACACTAAGTCATTTACAAGCAATCGCTGACACTTCCCTGAGCAAGACTAGATACTATCTCAGGCAAAACTAGACTAAGTCTGAGCGCTGGGCGAAATGCCTCGCTATTCATAGAAAATCATAACAGTTGACTAAGCTCATTTTGAAAAATAATTATTGATTTCATTGGCATTATGAGAAATAATTATTTTTTTGGAAATAAATTTATAATTCATATTTTTCATAATACAAATGGTAATATAAATACTATATTTTGGTCATTATTACTTTGCTTCAAACTTGATGCTTTGGTTTAAAGTTCTCAGAGAACTAGGAAACATTCTGAGCTTTTAAATGAATGGCTGTTTCAAGCTTTAGCGTGTCAATTTGCTGCGCTATGAGCTGTTGAAAATGAGCTTTTTTTCTACAATTATACAGTGGTCACTCAAGCATTTAACTCCAGAGGGTCACGCGACAAAGGCATTTGGCCACACTTCAATTGCGTTTTTTTTAGAAAACTGCAATCAACCAATTATACAAGATGGAATAAGGAACATACTAATGACAACTACCAAACAGGAAACTGTAAAATGGCAATGTCCAATCACATGAATTACGCATAGTCCAGACTTTTCTTCAGTTCAGCCTTCATTCAACCAAAAAAGTATTTAAGTTTCATTTATGGACGGCCTCTTTCCTTAGCTTTAGCATAATAAACACTTTTGAGGTCATAGAAATCACAACTAAAGCATTGTTTCCTGTTTACAAAAATGAATAAAGTATTTTTCATGACCTATTTATTTATCATGCGCTAAACTTGGAAGTAAACATGTCAAATTGATTGGTATATCAGCAATGTGCAGGCTTTAATTTTTAAACTCTATAAGTCATGGAAAACAAAAGCAATTATGTAAATATATTACCGTGATTTTTGTCTTTCCCTACACTAGCAATTTCTGCATAATATTGAATAAAGAGTTTTTATCTAAAATATTTTTTAGTAATAATATATCAAGTGATTTGCCTTAAGAAATTTTATTTGGTTTCTTTTCATTTTACTATGAATCTACTATTGCGAATAATTTTATTTTCACAATCAAAATAAATGGTTGTTTACTTGAATAGCTGGTCTGAAACAATGCAGCACAGTAGGCTGATTTGGTGAGATAACTTTTTTTAAAAAAAACATATCGTTAATTTTTATTGGCGAGCCGTATTTAACATTTAGGTTAAACTAGTTGACGGCGCCAAAATGAGTGTTGAAAAAACTGGCTATCGAGGGGCCAAAAATTCCAATGGTTGAAAACGCCCATCGAGGTTTATTTATCAACCTTGAGTGCATCAAAAATGCATAATAACCATTCTGAAACTCCTGTTTATACTGTAGTATGAAATACAAAAAGTCTCATGCTATTAAACAAGGCTGGAAAATCCATTTTATTAGTAGCTCGCTACTCATGAGGCTACCCTTGGCCTACCCTGGGACTACCCTGGGCCTGGGTAGCATATTTATTAACATAAAATGAGTTGGGGCTGCTATCCAGGGCTGGGTTAGAGATGATTTTGAGTTGGAGAAAGATTTTTGTTGATTATACATAACAACAGACCCTTTGTCCTGCAGGTGATGACACAAAAACTGTGCAAAAGACTGCGACATTAGTTTATCAAAAAAAGCATATAGATCGATAAATAGTGTCAATGCAGAGACCAACAAATGGTCGAAATATTAGATCCAGCTCATATTCATAGTAACTAACGAAGTATCTATCATTCGCTTTTATGTACAACATTAGTGGGTGACCGATGCTGATATTCCAAAGAAATACGAGAGAGAGCAAGTGCAAAAGGGAGTTTGAAGAATAGACAAAAAGTTTCTCTGGTTTTGTTCTTCTAAGTCTACCCTTTCATGTTTAACAACTTGATATTTTTTTTATTATGATAATCATATCAATTAAAGTCAACTTCAGTAACAACGTGATTGAGGTCTGACGCACTCAGATATATTTAAATGAAATTGATTTGAGTAAATTTTACACTGAGATGGTGCTTGGCCTTAACTAACAATCATCTGCTATCGAGACTTATTGATATTATGAATTACAAAAGTGAAAGTGTAATTATATCCTCTGGAGTTATGAAATACGAAATTACCAAAAGTTTGTTCAACCTTAAATATCCTACAAATATTGGCTTAAATTAAACGGTTTACATAAAATAATTTAAGACAAATTGATCATAGCTTAGTTGGTGGCCCTGTCAATGGACTAGCCTTTGATTACTGTAATTTGTAAGCAATATTTAGATAAAAGATTGGGGTTTCTCATAAAATTGTGTGTAGTAATAGCTAATCTGTTTGAGTCAACGGAGGCTAGTTGTCTCTCCTCATCAAAGAGGAAAGAGTTTGAACGCAGATGTTATGAGCTCAGCGATCTAAAGCTGCGTACACCCTAGGATGATTTTTGTCCAAAAAATCGCTCATGTTGGAGTTGTGTCCTTTTTCTGCCAGTGACTGCATGCACACTAGAAAAGAATTTTAGCATAAAAGCATTTGCTCTTTGGTGAGAGAGATAGAAAATTTTTTGTTTTCATTTCTAATGATATTGCAATCTGTTATTCCATATTATTCTTCATTATGTTTATGGCTTTTATAATGCGCTAGTTGCTGCATCGATATTAATTATTTGCAATACGTGTTGCTCTGCGCAGAATTTTTTTGTGCTCTGTATTAATAATTATTTATTTCAAGGGAGTTGGATTGCTTTTATATTATCTAAATCTATGATTACCAATAAGCGATAAACCATTTTGGAATAAGAATCTTAACACATAATAATAAATTTTGATTTACAAATGGCAAATTTTCTAGGGCAAGTTTTAATAAATGATCATTAATTTATTATGATTTGGTTATTGCTGAAAGTTCTGATGGTTCTTCATTCTTTTACCACCATTTGTTGTGTAGATGGCAACAAGCAACTTCCGCACTCATTTTGTGCTGTAGTCTCATTGATAATCTGCTAAAAATTGTTGGTGATTTAGAGCCGTGCTCAAATGCCAATATTGCTGGCTGATATTATGAAAATTGGCCGTTATTGCATTCACCCTAGGTTGTTTTGAAATTATGCAGATTCCAAATCATTCTAGTGTGTATGCAGCTTAAGAAAATTTCTGCCTTACGCAAAAAGTTACTGTAACAGCTTTGGAGGCTTCAGAGCTACAGTGAAATCTGCAAGAAAGAACAACTTCTTGGGTGAGACTTTGTTTAAAGTGTATTGAGTGGAGCAGGGGCTAAGGAAAAGCCGTATAGAAAAGTTAAACTAAATAGGAGAAAACCTCAAGTAGCACTAAAGGGCTGTTGTTAGAGAGTGAGGAGAAAACTCTCTACTATTCTGACTTGATGACTCCAAGCTGAAGATTTCTCAGATTTTTGAGGTAGCCGACATTTTGAGTTGAGGAGAAATTATCACTCTGTAAAGCTTTCATTTAAGCTTTTGTTGTGGGTGAGAGCACCAGAATATCCAAAAATATCATATTGATTGATTCAGTCAGGAGGAAATTGAGCAATATTGATTTAATATGGAGTTTCCTGACGCTGCTATTGCAGTCGAGTGAGCTTGCAAACCTTTCCAGGATTCATGGAATACTAGGCTTTCCTGATATGAGAATTATTACGTATAGAAAAGTTTTAAATTAATATTTTTATATGTTCATTCACCCCAAGATTTACCGAAATAGCGACAAAGTCAATTGCACACATATAACCAGCAGTTTTCATCCACAGACGAGAGCTGACTAACAATCTGCTAGTACAACAGCGAATACTTCTCTTACATCTCATGCTTGTGAGGGATGTTCGCTTCACTTTACTCAGTGGTTTCTATAACAATAGCTATGCATATTAAGTCAATGGAGGCAAGTTGTCTCTCTGCGCCTGGAAGGAGAGAGTTTGAAGGCAGATGCTATGAGCTCAGCAATCATACTGCATCTCGGTCTGATGCAGAAAGTTACTGTAGCAGTCTCGGAGGTTATATAGCTACGGTGAAGTCTTTTGCAAAGAATAGCTTCTTGTGTGACTGGATAGAAGGTGAGTGTCAGAATACCTATAGTAAATGATAATTTTTTCAAGTGATATTTTTGCACAAGTTTCAACAGCTTTTTAAAAATTATAGCCTGCTGTTTCTAAGAAATTGTTACAGATGTGAAAGTGGTGCTGGTTTTCCCCTTCAAACTTATCTTTCATATTTTAATACACTATTTAAACCTGGAGTAATGAGTTTTACAATAAAATTATCAAAAAAAGTACCATAAGTACTTTTTGTAACCAAAATACAAAAAAGTTTCCAAGAAAGAATTATAAGCTCAGTTTGAACAACTTTTGGCATATAAGTGGAACTTTATTTATGCGCCCACGCAGCCATTAAGAACCTGTGTACTATGGCAAAGAACAATATTTTTTTTTTCAAAAAAATTGCACAAACTGACAAAATTAATTTGAAGCTTTTATATCTTGAGCATTAGTATAGCTAAGTCAACCAGCAGCATTTGAGAGTGTAAGGAGTGCCCCGACAATTTTGTGTTTCTGAAGTGAGCAATCGTTTCAGCGTATCCTTGATTATAGTTTACCATCAGAGCTGATGTTTGTCGATGTTGTTAACCGAGATGGTAATAAATGCACTTCAGCAGTCAGTAATGAAAGCTTCTGCTATTTAATTATTTATTTAAAGTGAGTTTCAGTATTTGAAGGACATTCCTACTGACTGCTGAGTACCTCAGTTTTTTACATTAATATGGATACTAAGTTCTGCTCCTACCTTACTACTGATACTTGGTCACTTGCTGGCCGACTGAAACTCTAGGAGCTAAACTGGTAAAAATGATGGTGGGGGAGAATATAAAGATACTTACGATGTATTATTCAGAAAAATAATATCTATATTATAATCATCTTATAACCTTAACATGCCATTATGCTCAATGGAATAACTGAATTTTACAGTAATTTGGTGAGTGAGTCATCACTAATTAGCTTAATGTTGCCGGCGGG
Source organism: Cryptosula pallasiana (assembly GCA_945261195.1). Lineage (NCBI taxonomy): Eukaryota > Metazoa > Bryozoa > Gymnolaemata > Cheilostomatida > Cryptosulidae > Cryptosula > Cryptosula pallasiana. Next base: position 13,100,117 of record OX183132.1, read on the forward strand.
AAGTTTAAACAAAACGAAAGACATTTAAGCACTTTAATGTTTGAGTTTTTATGCCAAAACCAGATCACTTCCAATTGACTTAAATCATTGAATGCGTGACTCGGCAAAAAATGACTATTAAAAAACATCCATTTTGTGCATAACTGCGTTTTCCAGTATTGGTTTTAATTATTAAAAGTGGCAACTACTGTTTTTTTATTATTCACACGTAGTTGTGCAACACTATGTCATTCTGATGGAAAGAAATAACACTATTTGCCAATATGGCTAGCAAAATATTTATAAAATTCTAATTCTAAACTTCAGATAATGAGCCCAAAAACTGTTCATAATAAAAATATAAAATGCTAGAAAGGGGTAGGTTGTAGATGATTATAATAAAAAGATAATTTAAGATAATAACCTCTAGCCTCCATCTACCATTAATAATAACTAAATAAAAAGAGTTGCAACACAAACCATGCAAGTGGCATTGCGCGTTTTACATAAATACTAAGTTGCCACACTGAGGTTTGCTAGGCAGAGAAAGATGACTCTCAATAACTACTAGAGTATTGTAGTGAATTTTCCAATAAGCACTTTTCACTGAGCCAACTCCTGTCTACCAGTAAAACAATACAGTCAGTATTTTAAGGCCTGACGAGCAACAATCAAAATTTCCCCAGAAGTGACTCTGTGCCAGGAAGGTGCTTCAAAGTGGAGCAAAGGAGCACCACTTCACTATTGTGTTGAGTCTTCGGCTCAAATACACAACTCAGTTCGTTTGAGTAGTATACATTTAGTATAACCCAGAATAGATAGTGACATCAAAACAAGAGTGTAATGTCTGATACAATGCACCATGTGGAACAGAATGCAACGAGTTAGTGAAAGTTATAACAAGTAAAAGAAAGTGCTTGGCCTAGCTAACCAAATACTCCAATAACATGCAAGATTAATACGTAAACAAGAATGAACACAATAGATAATAATACTAGCCAATAAGATAACAATAAATACTTAAAGGGATCTGGCGCCCACAAGTAATGGGCGAAGTCAATGATCTCCCAGCCATTAACCACTGTCTCCAGGTGACTCTTCTCTTTATCTGGAGATCCTGGTCTTTGGCGGCTGTAGTTCCTGGAATATTAATATCTGAGGATGGTGAAGGTCTAGATAAATTTCTGGAGACTTTTAGCCTAGATTTGGTCTCCCAGGTTATGGCAGCCATCTTGCTGCCAGCTCGGGATAACTACTCAGTGCCAGTATGGTAGTGCATGCTATTCCAGTATAGTTAAATAGTGATGCTATTGCATATTTGAGCTACTAGGTTGTGCAGTAAATGCCAATCTTATTGTACTGGTTTAATTAGACTTGGAAAATGATTGCAAGCGATCAGGGGGACCTTTGTAAGTGCTGATCATGTGTTGTTTGTGATAAAATTTATCACAGTATTATTATATGATGGTTTCACACTTCTTAAAATTTGGAAAAGTTGACAACAACTTTAAACTTTTTAAAATTATCACACCCACCTCATATATTCTGTTGCATCCTGGGAAGTGGCTAAAGTGATGCTGCCTAAAGAAGAGTGAGAGAAATTTTCAATAATTCTGTCTTCGCTTTCATTTCATGTGTAGTTAAAATTTTTATGAGCCAGAACTTTGCTAGACATTATTCTTTTCGATAAATAGTTGGTGCATTGTTACATCATACATATTCTCTCTACAGTAGTTAATTGGCCAAATAATTTATGTCACAAAAGACTAATTAACTAGAGCTGGAAATATGAACGCGTTTCAACTCGCTGGTTATACTTGACTTAGTTTGAAGGGAGCAATTCTTTGATGCATTGATAATGTCTTTCAAAGTCCAAAAGATAATTTGAACGCAGCAGATGTTTTTAAACAGAGACAGCTAAGCCATGTATCATAAACACACCTTGTCAGTGTCAGTATCCCACCTTGTCAGTGTCAGTATCACACCTTGTCAGTGTCAGTATCCCACCTTGTCAGTGTCAGTGTCACACCTTGTCAGTGTCAGTATCCCACCTTGTCAGTGTCAGTATCCCACCTTGTCAGTGTCAGTAGCACACCTTGTCAGTGTCAGTGTCCCACCTTGTCAGTGTCAGTAGCACACCTTGTCAGTGTCAGTATCCCACCTTGTCAGTGTCAGTATCCCACCTTGTCAGTGTCAGTAGCACACCTTGTCAGTGTCAGTAGCACACCTTGTCAGTGTCAGTGTCACACCTTGTCAGTGTCAGTATCCCACCTTGTCAGTGTCAGTAGCACACCTTGTCAGTGTCAGTAGCACACCTTGTCAGTGTCAGTATCCCACCTTGTCAGTGTCAGTGTCACACCTTGTCAGTGTCAGTATCCCACCTTGTCAGTGTCAGTATCCCACCTTGTCAGTGTCAGTATCCCACCTTGTCAGTGTCAGTATCCCACCTTGTCAGTGTCAGTGTCCCACCTTGTCAGTGTCAGTAGCACACCTTGTCAGTGTCAGTATCCCACCTTGTCAGTGTCAGTATCCCACCTTGTCAGTGTCAGTAGCACACCTTGTCAGTGTCAGTAGCACACCTTGTCAGTGTCAGTGTCACACCTTGTCAGTGTCAGTGGCACACCTTGTCAGTGTCAGTAGCACACCTTGTCAGTGTCAGTGTCCCACAAAATGGTTCACAGCACTTTAAACTTTGATCTGCGAAATGCATCTTGTATCATTGCCTTCACCATTTTGCTCATTGAAAATGGAATATATGTAACATCTAAAAAGTTTTTCTTGACATTAATTTTTTTTGCCAATTTTTTACAAAAATGAAACTGATAAATTTTCTATTTCAATCAAAAAATCCAAATGCCATTGTGGGAAAATATTCATTGCAATATTGAAAAAAACCTAAACATTGAAAAAGCCTTGAGTTTGAATAACATGGTAGCAAGTTATGTTCTTAGTACAAAATTGTGAAATGAATTTTTTGTTTCACAAAAAAATTGTGTAATACTCATCAAGAAACAAGTGAATGTATTTACAGAGGGTGGACCATCGAGATCTTTTCACATCGGAATCATTGTCGTTGGTTGGACAAACCGTTGAGTTGATGACCTAGAAGACATTAGAGATGGTCCATATGTTCCTCCTCTCACTGGGTATGGCAACTGGGGACAAAGCAATCATACGTGGTCTCTTGAATCAGACAGCATGAAGAGAAAGTTTGTGGCAGCATCAAACTTGACTTTCATCTGTGAGATTCCAGATTTTGTTATAACCACAGAAACGCCTGCACCAAGCACTGAAGCAACCGCCAGTATGACTACAGATTCAACGATACACATAGCAAGTACGCTTTCATCAATATGTACATTTGTAAATATCAGAAACAACAGTATACAAACGCGATGAACTCTTACACGGACAACAGTCATAAGAGCTAAATCAAAGAAGTTCTATTTCAAATAAAACAACTTTGTTATTTTTGATGAGATCCAAACTTGAAAGCATGAAATGAAACAAATAAGATGTGCAGTTAGTCGAAAATTGAAATAGCTGTTTTTATATCAACCAATATTTTAGATGGACCAAAACATGGCAAATTTCTGCTCAGCCAAGACTGTGACAGACAAGCTATCTACCTCCACATCTACAATGGAGAAAGTGGCATGAATTTGGAGTTGTGTGCTTATGCTTGTGTCAGAGACAGCAGGTGTCACTACTTTGGTATATCAGTAGAAAGAAGTTGTCTTCTCTTTAACTCAACAATGACTACACCACTCAGCCATTCGGTGCCAGAATGTTACGGTTTGCAGTGAATATAAATTGCAAAAAACTTGTTACTAGTGGTTTGTTTAAACATAAAGGATATGACAGTTTTCTTTTAATGCTTATGCTCTGCTTACAAAACTTTGCCAAGTTTTAAGTTTCTCTCAAAAACTTATCTATCATCCTGAGAAAAAAATTGGCATCCTTCCTCTATTTCAAGCACCAGCATTGCACCTGGTAACATTTAAAACCTTCCATTTCGGAAAAAAACAGGCCGTAGTATGACTAGTGTTATTTATCAATCAAATATTTTTTGTCTTTGTGGTCACATTATCGCTGAGGTAAAAATATATCGATCTCTTGCATCGGCAGCTGTTCATCGTATTGAATTTAGCATCATTGATACAGTTCAATATCATACATGAAAAGGGAAAAGCTATCATTTTCGTCTTTTTTCTTTAATGTATCCACACAGCCAGATTTCATTGCTTCATCTGAAGAACTGCAAAACAATCACCACTTCAGGCTTTAAACGAACGCAATGTCTCATCAATTGCCTTTTCTTGTTCGTCTTTTAAAACTATTTTCATGTATAACATCACTATGAAACTAAAAAGTACTAAGTTTAAACTAACAGGACAACTATTTAAATGACTGTTACTCCAATTGTATTTTACATCCACCCCTTGGCAGACTATTGCGCAACAACTCATTGACCTACTGCAATATCGCTATAGTTATATCCTTGAGAGCTTCTTTGGTGAGAAAATATTCAATTAGACCTTAAATAAAAATTATTGACAAATATAGCAATGACGATAATGATTGAGTGAATAATGAAACATGTTATTAGCAAGAAGTTCACCTACCTTACCACATCAGATGCTATCGCTTTATATACAGCTAACTATATACAACTGCTAAAGCAACGCTGATTGCTGGTAGCAGGATTAGCTTCAATTGGAATCATCTACAGTAATGGCGCCCGGTCATTGTCTAGCAGCTTGCATGCTGTTAATCGCACACGTTTTATCAACGGAGGCAAGTTGTCTCTTTGCACCTGGAAGGAGAGAGTTTGAAGGCAGATGCTATGAGCTCAGCAGTTATACTGCATTTCGTTCTGATGCAGAAAATTACTGTAACAGTCTTGGCGGCTTCATAGCTACTGTGAAATCTTCAGCAAAGAATTTCTTTTTATGTGACTGGATGCAAGGTGGGTTATATCATGCATGTTCAACTCACAAACTTTAGTCTTTTTTTGCATAAGTATTTCAAGTGCATGAACTAAAAGCATTTAGCTTTTAAGTTGAATTGACGCTGAAAGGTATCATCAGTTATACCAATAGTCTTGATCTTTTCTTGAAATTAATTATTTTAAATCATGTACATCACAGCTGAAGGTATATCAACTGACTTCCATATTGGAATCATTGCTGATGGTTTGATAAATCGCTGGGCAGACGACCTCGTGGATATTCAACAAGGTGCATATGTACCTTATCCCTCTGGTTCTGGAAACATTGGACAACCTGGCTATAGCTGGACTCTTAATTCTAAAAACATGAAATTGAAGTTTGCACCTCTGCCAAACCTTGAATTCGTTTGTGAGCTTCCGACAGTTTCTGCTACCTCTGAGACCACTGTAGCCATAGTTCCTACAAGTGAAGGGCTTAGTACAATGGATATGAACCTGACTACTGATGTGGCAAGTAAGCTGCTTTGTATCAACTACCAATAAAAATTTATAGCAGCAAATTTGCAAAAACAATCTTGATTGGTACAGAAAACTGTATATAAAATATAGACTCATTATGAGTAGTAATATATGAGCAGATCTCCCTACCAAGTGTTTTTTTGTGGATTTGATCTTGGAGTTGAGACAATGGGTTACGGCGTTGGATGAATTCGCCGAGTTTATATTGTATTTTACTTGAGGGGTACTTGAGTGGCATTTGAATGGCATTTAAGTGGCATTTGAGTTTTGATTATTTTTTTACTTGATTTGAACTCATATGGCAACTAGATTTTGAATGTATGGCATTTAAGTTTTGATAATTTTTTTACATAACTCGAACTCATATGGCATCTTGAGAGAAAGGAGAGAGGAAAAGAGGAGAGAGAGGAGAGAGGAGATACATCTACATTGAATAAATACATTGATTAAAAATGAAACAATATGTGAATATATACATTTATTGTATAATAAGTAGGGATACATAAAGAGAACATATTAAATATTGTAAGCTTGAAATAGTTCCAATATCATTTCGAATGAAAAAATGGATGATGAGAGATTTTCATCCGTTTGTATGTATCTACATATATCTGATTGAAAATGATATAATAATTCAGTAGTCCATTGTATTGAAATCAATTTTTGAGTGAGCTCTTTATTCCACACTTTTCTTTGAATTTTCTTTAAGTAATCATTAATACTGACAGTTTTTGACATTTTTACAACTGTTTGAAAATTGTTTTTAGTCATAAGCTTAAATATTTCTACTGAATTGTCAACGTATTTATGTGTTGTGTATGGTCGATATTGTATCGGTGAAAGTTCTCCATGTAAAGAAGCTACAGTTAGCAAATGCTGTGTCATACATAATAATATAGCTTGTAATGTCAAGCGATATCCAATCTTTTCCTGTACTTCAACATTTTCTTTAATATAGCTATGATATATCTTTGGAAGGTAGTCTTTGATTGTGTATCTTTTTGAACTCATAATGAACTAAAATAAAATGTTAAGTATTAGTATATGATGATTAAACAGTGTTGTAAAATAATTACATTTTAACTTTTATTAAGTAATTTTTCTATTAATTCTTACCTTATCACCAAGAAATCAGCTGTAGTAGTTGATGAAATCAGTTGTAACAGTTGATGAATCAGTTGTAGTAGTTGATGAAATCAGCTGTAGTAGTCGATGTTTTATTGCTGGAGAGAATGATTTCTATGCAGAGAGAGCTGTTCTTATATAGTATAAGCCACTCCTACTCATTTAGCTTATAGCCATTAAAAACACTCACGCGAAAACTCTATCAGAATAGTGTTATTCGCGTGAAATATCCCTGTTTTATTCGCGTGAAAATAAAAAATTTCATTCCCGCGAAAGCAACGGTTTCCATTCGCGTGAAAATAAAGTATATATTCCCGCGAAAGCATTGGTTTGTATTCGCGTGAAAATAAAATTTTTATTCCCGCGAAAGCAATGGTTTCCATTCGCGTGAAAATAAATTATTTATTCCCGCGAAAACATTGGTTTGTATTCGCGTGAAAATAAAATATTTATTCCCGCGAAAGCATTGCTTTGTATTCGCGTGAAAATAAAATTTTTATTCCCGCGAAAGCAACGGTTTGTATTCGTGTGAAAATAAATTATTTATTCCCGCGAAAACATTGGTTTGTATTCGCGTGAAAATAAAATATTTATTCCCGCGAAAGCATTGGTTTGTATTCGCGTGAAAATAAATTATTTATTCCCGCGAAAACATTGGTTTGTATTCGCGTGAAAATAAATTATTTATTCCCGCGAAAACATTGGTTTATACTCGCGTGAAAATAAAATGTTTATTCCCGCGAAAGCAACGGTTTCCATTCGCGTGAAAATAAATTATTTATTCCCGCGAAAGCATTGGTTTCTATTCGTGTGAAAATAAAATGTTTATTCCCGCGAAAGCAACGGTTTCCATTCGCGTGAAAATAAATTATTTATTCCCGCGAAAACATTGGTTTCTATTCGCGTGAAAATAAAATGTTTATTCCCGCGAAAGCAACGGTTTCCATTCGCATGAAAATAAATTATTTATTCCCGCGAAAACATTGGTTTCTATTCGCGTGAAAATAAAATGTTTATTCCCGCGAAAGCAACGGTTTCCATTCGCGTGAAAATAAATTATTTATTCCCGCGAAAACATTGGTTTGTATTCGCGTGAAAATAAAATATTTATTCCCGCGAAAGCAACGGTTTGTATTCGCGTGAAAATAAAGTATTCATTCCCGCGAAAGCAACAGTTTCCATTCGTGTGAAAATTAAATGTTTATTCCCGCGAAAGCATTGGTTTGTATTCGCGTGAAAATAAAATATTTATTCCCGCGAAAGCAACGGTTTGTATTCGCGTGAAAATAAAGTATTCATTCCCGCGAAAGCAACAGTTTCCATTCGCGTGGAAATTAAATGTTTATTCCCGCGAAAGCATTGGTTTGTATTCGCGTGAAAATAAAATATTTATTCCCGCGAAAGCATTGGGTTGTATTCGCGTGAAAAAATGTTGATTCATAGGATTTAATCAGTGCAACTTTACCTATTTAAGAGCCACTGTTTTCACACAGAAAGCATCCAGTTCTACAACGACTAGCGGAGGAGCAACATCTACTAAATCTTTCATTGCAACAACTAGGAGCTCATCTTCTTTATAAAGGTAAGAGTAAAAATATTTATTTTTTGTTAGCTAACGCTACTAGCTGAAGGTTTATGACCTTTATGATCTTTTAAAATTAATTACGAAAAATTAAACAAAATGTTTTGTTTTTTTAGAATGAATACTCAAGACGAAGGAAGTCAACCGATGAATGAAGAAGCAGGATCTCAGCAAACCCTTTCCCCATCACCTTCTCCTATTTTTGATATGGTAGAAAGTCAATTGGTGGTTGATGAACCAGAATCTCAACAAGATTTTACTTTATTCACATCTCCTACTAACAAGCCGTCTTCAAAAAGAACATCGATGAGGAAACGATCTTTTATTGATTTGACAAAAGATGATAATGAAACTGGCTCGAAGTGCAAAAAACTAGTTTTGACAGATGTTGGAGATGAAAGGCTTTTTCGTCACACCAGAATACCCTTTCAAGATGCTGGAAGTAATGAACTAACCACTCTCACCTACAAGAGCGCTGGGTTAATAAACTCTCTCTCTCCAGATAGTCTAGAAAAACTTGAAGAATCCATGGAAATCCGCGAACTACCTGTACCAACAGTTATGGAGGTGTTGTCTGTTGAATTTCGTGATGAATCAAAGTGCACCGTGATTTACAACTACCGAAAGGATAAGAAGATAACTCGGGTGAAGAGTGATATTTCAACCGAAATAGGACTGCTTGTTAATAAAGCTAAGCAAACACGTCCAATTGTTTTAATTTATATGGGAGAAGGAAAGACAGGAGATGCGATTTTTCGTACTGCTGAATCTCATGGATGTAATCGAAAGATCAACGATCCATTCAACTCATTGTATGGCAAGAGTGTGAGACAAATACAGGCTTATTTCAGTGTTGCTCACCTACACGATTTTCCGACAGGAAGTGTTATAGCTTATGAGAATCCTGGAATGCTAAGAAAATGTGATACTCGTTGGAACAAGACTGCTGATGTTATAGTGGCTAATTACAGATGTATGGTGAAAGGAGAGCTATTGATTGGAGATCTTAGCATCCCTGCTCAAATAGCTTCATCTGTGGTGGCGGAAAAAAGTGGTGTAATCGTATTCAGAGGACTGAAACAAAATACGAACAACATGATTTCCTACGACATCATTCTACTCTCAGCTCTTCAAGCTTTCATTCAAGTCTCAGAACTGTTTGATACTTCGCTGCAGCACACCTGTCTCTCCTACTTTGATGAAAATGAAAAAGAGAATTGTCCAGAACAGCATATCAGAGTCTTAATCGATAACACAAAGGATGTGACTCGTCTTCTATGATGGTAAGTTTCATATCTATTTAAAGAAAGATCTGAAGTATTTTTGTAAAATTAATTCATATAACTATGTATGATAGAGTCATTAGTTACTATGTCTTTTAGATATAACTAAAGAGCGCTCCTGAGGAAGAAAATGAGAAGATCTTATTTACTTCTTGCTTGAAACATTACAAAATAATAGTTTTTATAGGTTCTGTAGTGTTTAGCACAAATAATGAGATAAGTTGTATTTTATTCATTATATTTGTTATATCAAATAAAAATCAATTATAATAATTTATTTTAACAATTTACTTAGTAAATTAGTTCCTTGTATATGTACACCATCTATTCCTTCTACTGTATTATCTTCTATGAACTCGAAGTTAGGATAGGTCTGTATGATAAATCTCCGTATTGAGTGATCTCTCATCTCACTATCTCCTATGTCTCGTAAACTTCTAACAATTTCATCCATACTCCATCCTCTACTTCTCAGTAAACAAAAGTATACACAATAGTCGCCACATACAGTTGAAAAAAAATTTTGTAGTTGTGTTTCATTACTTCGTATTGTTTCATATCCTCCATGAATACTTAGTATTTCATTTACATCCGGATAAAAGGAAACAGAACGTCCAAACGAGTCAAAAAAATCCACCTCTGAATCATTAGCGTACACAGCCAACCAATGCTCTCCGGGTTGATGAGAATAATGGGTGTTGAATACGAAACATCCTGTTGGAAAATTGCAAATTTGCTTCCAAAACTGTTCTCTAGCTCCAACGTGAATCCCTACGCTTTGACATAAAACGTCTGAAGATAAGATCGAACGAATTTGTATGGTATTCATCTGTAACTTTCTGTTTAAAGCACTGCGTCACCTCCGATAGTTAATTGAAGAATGCTATCCATCTCCAACACACCGTCTTTTACAAAGTATGCTACCAGGGATAATCCATCCGTCGTGTTAGCGCTAAAACGAATTTCCACACTTGTTGTGACATTTTTCATAGAGTGAAAACCTTCTTTAAGAAAATCACCAGTCAAATCAAATCCATAAAGTGTAGTACCATCAAGGTATTGTTCTTTCGTAATACCGAGACTATCGCCTTCAAGCAAAGTTCCGGTAGCGTGTAGAAACTGATGATATTCTCTTCCAAAAATTCCTCTAGCATAATTTGGTTCAAATCTCCTTCCAATTGGACAATCACCAACTCTCAATACAATACTATCAACACTAGCATGCTGCATTCTATATGGATTCAAGGCGAAACGTCCGTTCATTGCGTTGTGATTAACTAAACCTAAATAAATTTGTTTAGGTTTTTGTTTGTTTTCTTCCAAAGTGATGTCGATCTGCGCAACACCAGAACGAATTCCATATAGTTTTATCCGTTTTCGATCAACAGGATAAATGTAGTTGTGACCTTCCAATGCCAAGCTGAGTTGGGAGTTTTGTATTGTAGGATTCACCTTAACTTTACAAAGATGAAGTTCAAATTTATCAATTCTAATCTTCGCCCCTCCTGCAGGCGTCTCATTCGCAGCAAACAAAGCTAGTTTGGCAGAGGCACGCTCAAACTCCAGCTGCATAGTAGGACCTGGTATTATTAGTTTTTTCTGCTGAAATAATGCGAGATGAGGTTTTCCAGTTAATTCTATTGTCTTTCCAGCTATGATTAGAGCTCTCCTCTTTTTCTTATCAGCGGTTTTGTGATCAGTAGCGTCTTTGCTAGTTGAATCATCATACAACCATCCTTCCATCTTACCTTGATATTTCTTTCTTTCTGCACTGTTTTCGAGTAGTTGTGAAAAGTAGGAGCGTAAACCGTAGTTGTTAGCGTATTCAACGGTGGTTCCTTCTATCGACATTTTCAACTCGCTGAATAATGCATGCATTGAATCCCCCATCCACACAACTGCATCATCATCATTACCTGTAATATTGGTTCCATCATCTTGAACAACCGTGGCTTCAACTTGCAGAAATGAGTTGTAAAGATCTGTGTAATGTTCAGTGCTCCCTGACAAGGTTAACTCAATACTACCATAAGGATCTAACCTATCAGGTCTGATGACAACATATTCCGATCTTTCTACCGATATGTTTGTTGGTTCCGTAGCAAATACATCCAACGTTGGATTTATGTTGTAGGAAGAACCTTCCAACTTATTACCTGTTGTTCCATTTAGGCTAGCCATCTTTTGCGAGTGATGAATGCTTGAAGCGTTACCGCTTAATGAATATAGATATCAAGCTCAGCTGTCTTTATACCGGATTCTACCGTTATTAAAATATACCACGATTACCAACACCTCTCCTCTTCTTTCCACCTCTTGTTTTTCTCCTTTTCATTCTATCTGGACGGACTGCATTGAGCACATCTCCCCCCAGATCATTCAACTCTGCCAACCCCCTCTTCTTTGCTGACGCTGCAAAACTTTGACCATCGATGACATCACGCGCTACATTTCCACCTACAGTCAATGCTCTTTTCCCCAAATTAATTGCTCCTCTTTTCAGCATTGGTGCTGCAGATTTAAGTAAACTTGAAAAAATACTACCAAGTCCATTTCCTCTCATATTAGGCATCACTCGTCGTCCACTATACACTCCAATTCCATTTCCAGCTTGCATCTTGTAGTACTCATCAAAAAAATCTTTTGAATCCTCAGGGGTGTATCGTACCAAACTCATTTTAATTTTTTCTCTCTATAGTGAACCGTCAACACAACCTTTCCACCATCAAATGGTATTCGTTGACCGTCGTCACTCGTTATAAGTACTTTAATCATATCACTATTTAGTGATGAAGCGTCAACATAGTGGGGATTTTTAAATTCTTGATACACAACACTATTCTTCTTTCCTTGAACTGGAACTACTCTCAATAAAGGTACATTCGTATCTCCTACCATTCTATTATCAACAATGTTGGAATAAACATACAGGGATGTTAAACCGGAATTTATATCAGGAGGTGTGATATTATTGTATCTACCACGAGGGTATGTAGTTTTTGATTCAAATCCAAAAATATATGCTATATCTTTGGAAAAGCTTATGGTAGTATCAGGATCACTGTTAGTTAGTAAAGCGCTGTTGGTGATCTTGTTGTAGGAGATGGTGAATTTCTTGTCTAAATCCATTTCATTCATTCTCTTTCGTATAATCTCCTCCAACTCCTCTATACTATCATATCTTCCATTACCGATTAGGATGAAGGACTTTTCGCTTTTACCAGAGACATTAGTCTTTTCTAGATATATTTTCCCTTCGGTAACATTTTTCCAATTATTAGAATAAGTCATATCTAGCAGAGCTAACTCCCATTTACCGCCATCGATAACCAAATATTTATACAGTCTCACTGTAAATTCGGAATTGTTATTATCAGGAAACTCTTCACCACTAGAGTTTGAGGGTAAAGTTATCAGCATCGACATTTTCCCAACGTATGATGATTATATCAAGCGTTGTTTCCTTATAAACTATTCATCTACCCAGTCATTGAACTTTTCTCCATAACCTAACCACTTAACCAGAATCTGTCTTTTACCTCTTCTCATTCTTCTTCCCAGTATCTTTTCAATTCTGAAAATCGTGGGTTTTTTTACTTTTTGCAACTCTTTTTCGTAAAAGGTACCATCGATCATCTCCTCAGCTAAATCTTTCACCCTATATACAACAGGTTTTTCATCAATAAGTACATCGGTGATTATAAAAATCTCAATCGTCCAATTCGGGGTGTATCCTCTTTCAAACGCTCCTCTTGCCTTACTTATTCTCACATAATCCCCAACCTTTAGTTTTGCTTCTTGAGTTAAACTATGTTCACCTCCTTCATACACACGATTCCATACAAGTTCTTGATTTTGAAAATTCACATCATTTGGTCTCATACCTATAGCACCATGAATTGTGTTGTTGTATGCATTAACCATTTCTGGTAAAACATCAATGTATCTATCATCATCTTTATATGTCAAATATCTATATATCTTCTCTTTTAAAGTTCTGTTAAAACGCTCCACCATCGATGCCTTTATCGTTTCATTTTCGGTTGTAAAGCGCTTGATCTTTTTTTCCGCCAGCAGAGTCTTGACATTGACGTTGTCAAACTCTTTACCTTTATCAGATTGTAAAGCTTTATAGTTTTCCCCTTCTAGTATTCTTCTCAATCCTCTTGCTACTACCGGTCCTGATTTGTTGATGAGCGGCACAGCCCAACCTTTTCTAGATAAAGAATCAATAGCAGTCAGTAAAAATGCTGTATTATTATTTTCATCTCTTCGAGATCGAACATCCATCAAATCTACCTGTAGCTGCTCCCCTATTCCAGCTACAATTGTAGGACGACGCTTAAACTTGGTTACAACTTTTTTATGTAACGTGTAGGCATCCTCACCACTCAACCATTCACGGATTCTTTTTTCTCCCTCTCGTTTTCTACGAGCTTTCAGTAAAGCTCTAGCTCCTCGTAGAGATGTATGTAATGCAGGATTGTAATACAACTCTTTTAGCGTGTCGATGTCCATGAATTAGTACCGGGAACGACCAACTTTTTCTTCTGAGTCTTACGTGTTCGATGCGGGGATTTTCTGACACTTGTGATTCCTTCATCAGTTAGCAGGCTTTTAAATCTACTGTAATTGGTATTTCCCGATTGTATTTTACCTCCTTCGGTTAGAACGTCTCGTAGTAAAGTTTTGGAAGTCCTAGGATTCAACCAATGTTCTCCAATTTTCAGTCTGTTCTTCTCCGAGTCGTATCTACCAATTTTACTCAGATTATTCAACATTCTGACAGCGATCGTTTGATCACTCTTTTTTGTTGTTAAATCAGCTGCTTTTTTTTCAAAATCTTTTAAATTTCCGCTTTCACTATCGTGCTCATCATCTCCATCAGTAAGAAATGTACTTCCTAGTAAGGTTGTGTCTTCAGTATCAAACAACCTTCCTTTTATTAATTCCATCCCAATATCATCATCATCATCAACCACTTTCACTGATTCTAACTCATTGTCTCTATCAACATTTGGTGAAAAGACATTAGGTTTATTATCGATAACTGTGCTATTGGCCAAAGGAAAAGTAGACTCTGTCTTTTTTTTCTTAATGAGATTCCAACTATCCTTTTGTGTCTGGTTTTGGTTATTTTTAATCTTTTTGACATCAGACAAATACCTACGTAGGTTTTCAACATTTTCATCTAACTTTTCGTATGAGGATAAGTCAGAATCATAAGCCGTTTCCAGTAGATCATTTCGCTTTCGCTTCATATTTCTCACTGTTATAGCTTCCATAGGATTATAATACAATGGAGGTCTGGTTTTCTCTTCCTTTACCACTGTTTTATCATCCTTTCTTTCCGTTAATCTATAGTATTCATCTTCAGTGAGTATAAAATTACGTCTGGAGAATGTTAAAGGCTGACGATTCATCTTTTTATTGATGATAAAACAGATACAATAGGTGTTATAATAGCATCCAAAAGATTCCCTCTACCACTCTGAATCAAAATTTTACGCTTATCATCAACTCTCCCTCTACCACTAAGTTTATGTAGCTCCTTCTTGTAACGCTGCAACTCAATAAACTGCTCAGAATCAAGAGGAACATTACCTAATATAATATTTTTAACACTTTCTATCAATGATTGAAACAAATCTGAGTTAGCCTTTTCGACTATAGCGATTTTTCCTTTCTTACTCAGATCATCCAGAGCTAAAATCGCCATTCTATTTCGCATCATTCGTGTTGAGAGTTTCATCTTTATCTTCTCCCTCCGCCTAGCACACTTTTAAGTAACCCAGGAACTATATTGCTGATGATAGGTCCTAGTAGAGCACCTAAAAATCCTCCTTTTTGCAATACAGCTTTCTTATCATCTAACGTTGATTTTCTTACTAAAGCGCTAATATCCTTCACGTTTCGCTGCAACTCATTATACTGAGATGATGTCAATGGTATCGTTCCATTTATAATAGCTTTAGCACATTCCATTAGAGTCATAATAAACTCCTTTTTGGCTTTGGCTATAACAGACTTTTGAATAGCAAAGGTTGTATTGTTGAGCGATAACAACACAGCTGCATTTTTTGTTAATTTTTTCTCCAAAGCTTTAGTCATTATAATGCTTTCGTGTTGCGTCGTTGAATAACAAAATACGATTGAGGTGAAGTGAATAGTAATTGTATTTATATCCTTTTACTTGGGTACATATAATATCATAGGGAGAACTGATGTAAAATTTCCCAATAGTCTATATTGATCATTCGTTTGTTGAGTCGTATCTATTCGTAAATAAGAGTATGGTTTCTTTGTCGCATCTTCAAAAGCCTCTTGTACATATTTTATTTTTGATGGAAAACATTGTCGAGCCAAATAGGAAATAGAAGAAGCATCTCTAGGGTTTTTAAAAAGAAAAAAATAATGACTATTCAAGGAAATTGTACGATTTCCTTTTAAAAACAGATTCTGAACAATAAAAAACACACTTATGTTCAAATGATGACTATGTTTTGTATACAAAGCATTAGCATCAGCTTTACCAGAAACTTCATCCATGAGATCATCAATTATCAGCCATCGATTTTTACCATCTCTGGGAAAACTCACTGTTATATCTATCATGCCTTCATGAAAAATCACTCCTGATACATCATCAAAGGCTTTTTGGTAGGCTCCATAACAGTAGTGAATCTCTGTTGGTGGAGGGTGTGCTATAGTCTGACTAGCTTCAATCATTCGAAAAATCGCTTGCGTCTTTCCCGATCCAGTTGGTCCTGCAATCATTGCTGTAAAAGGAGATCGCATCGTCGGGTCATAATCTTCAGGTTTCCCATTCATCATAAAAAGATGTTCATCAATCAACAGTAGTTTCATTTATGATTCCAACAGGAGAGTTTCTCGCTTTTTGTATTTTTTCCATAGCTTCTTCATACATACTAAACTCAGTAACACCTCCAAAAGTGGAAAGCCCTACGACAAATACCAAAATTATCATAATTATCAACGCTTTACGCTTCATACTCGGTAAAACATCTATCATATCACGTTCAGCACCATCAATAGTATCAACTTCATTCATCGGTCTCATCTCAACATCATCCTCCGTCGACATCTTAACTTCCAATAACCATACAATCTTATCACGTTTTCATTTATATACAATGTTAAAACTATCAAAAAAATCAAATGCCATACATGCAAAATCTATATGCCATATAAATTCAAAATAAGTAAAAAAATAATCAAAAACTCAAATGCCACTTAAATGCCACTCAAATGCCACTCAAGTACCCCTCAAGTAAAATACAATATAAACTCGGCGAATTCATCCAACGTCGTAACCCATTGCATAACCTCCAAGGTCTAATCCACAAAAAAACACTTGGTAGGGAGATCTGCTCATATATTACTACTATTATGTTTTTTTTTTTCGTAAACTGCATTAAAGTAAGTAGCTTTAAATTGAATTAAAAATCAAAACTACAACATCTTTGATGCTTGCTTCATGCTTTAATAATAAATTTTGGACATTTTGTTGGCAAGGGACAACACGAAACCAAATTGATTTTCTGAAAACAACATAAACAAAAAATAGTATTTGATTGTTTAAATGTCTGCAAATAGAATTGTTCCACAATGACAATCACAGTCCTAAAACCCCATGTACATATAGCGATTACTAAGCGATTTCCTTAGCGATTGCGTGATTTTGCAACTTCTGTTTCCTACAAAATCGCTAAGCAATCTCGGGCATTTTATTTGAGGTCATCCTCAGGTTTTGATCGAGATCAAAAAATCGCTAGCGGATTCTTTGATCAGCCAATCACAACGTAAAAAAACTTTACCCTTGTTTTCAATAATGTCTTGTCATATTCAGCGCTCCGATCTATTAACGATCCTGTAATAAATTGAAGGCTATGCTTTATAACAGCGAGTTTGACTGCAATCGCTGAAGAATTGGCAGTAGTGAAAAATTGCGCAATTTTGGGGAGGGACTTCCCCAATCGCTAAGCAAAATCGCTAGCACGATGATCGCTATATGTACATGAAGCATAACTGGCATTACCACTTCTTGCTAGAGCTAATATATTTGCTGTAACTGAAATAAAAATTTCCCAACAAAAACCACAACAATTTTGAAAGGCCGTTTTGAATTTGTAATTTGGCAAAAAGCAGCAAGATAAAAATCATACTAGGATTATGATTATGGTATTTAATTGGTTATTTTGAATATCTCATTTAGCGTATGAGATAGTATTTTGTTTTGTCATTGTTTCTTGCTGCGCTATCATATAAAAATGTATGGACACCGGGTATTGTTGTGTGAACTGAAAATTAATCATGGAGAAGTCTTTAACAACCTATTAGGATTTGGAGCTGAAGTGTTATACAAGCAATGACTTCCAACTCGATACATGTGATATATTTGACACACTTACTAACAATGTCTAGGCGGTCAACTATTTCATAAAATCGTAATATTTTTTAGAATCGACTAAACATGCTAGATTTGTACCCAGCCAAGACTGTGACAGGCAAGCCTTGTATCACCAAATCTACTTCAAAGAAAGTCGCATGACTTTGGAGTTGTGTGCTTATGCTTGTGTCAGAGACAGTATATGTTACTACTTTGGTATATCGGTAGAGAGAAGTTGTCTTCTCTTTAACTCAACAATAACTTCTCAATTGGTCAATTCGGGGCTCGAATGCTATTGCTTGCAGTGAACTGTTCTTCACAAGTGTTTTATTATTTTTCTACCAGCCAAGATTGAGGTATATCCACTCTGGCCTTTATTTGTCGGTTTTAAATTTTAGCATAAGAAAGCAAAAAACTAATTAGACCTAAGCAGCCGCCAATTCTACCAAGAAGTACCTCAAATTGGTTTCAATGACTAAAAGACC
This sequence comes from Cryptosula pallasiana, assembly GCA_945261195.1. Taxonomy (NCBI): domain Eukaryota; kingdom Metazoa; phylum Bryozoa; class Gymnolaemata; order Cheilostomatida; family Cryptosulidae; genus Cryptosula; species Cryptosula pallasiana. The sequence goes on from OX183132.1 coordinate 13,118,451, forward strand.
AGAAGCCTTGAGTTCTCACAAGCCAGAAACTATTGAAAACTAGTGATAAAGTAAATCAAAGTGACTACATAGCTGCTGTCAAACACCAGCAATTTTCAGCATGAAGTTGATGGATCTTTATGTCGATATTTTAATAATTTCAAATGGTAGATAAGTTTTTAATCAAGAAAGACAATTAATAATTCTCAGAATAACAGGAAACTGTTAGACTGTCTAATAGTTTCTGCTATTCTCAGAATTATAAATTTGTTATATAGCATATTATATAATATATCAATAGTATATCGCATATACATACAAGCATAACGATTAGATGGAGTTTAATTACAAGCGAAGCGGGTTCAAGCTTCTATATTGCTTTGGTTGAAGTAACACCTGAGTGCATTTTTTCGTCAGTTTTTTCTGAGATGAAACATACTTGGAGCTATGAAAGACAAGCTATTCTTTGTCACCACCCATAACTCGAACCGTAAAACCTAGTTTCAGTTTACCTGCAGCTTATCATTGACCAACCAATACTTTAACATGAAAGTTTTTAATGGTAGTTAAGAACTCTTTTTACAAACAGTTATATGATTTCAAACTTACATTTTGCAGTAATACTGTAGTAGATTTTTACGATTACATTGTCTGCGCTAAGGTCCCTCTGACAACTGCGGAGTGTCAGGCATGCCTTAATTGAGCCTGGCACTGCCAGAAACCTTGTCAAAATGCAGGCGTAAGCTTTACCGGCCCTGCAGGCAACACTATTGGCCCTGCAGCAGTCACTACCCGCCCTGAAGCAACACTACCGGTCCTGCGGCTAATCTATACTGGATTGGTGAGGAAAGAAGAAACGTAGCCTGAAAGACCAGACTAACTTCAAACAGTACAGAAGCCCGAATTTGCAACTTAACCATCATCAGATTAGCCAGATGTCATGGATCCCCAGCTATGCAGCCCAGGAACTCTAACTATATTGCACCATCACTTCCTGGACTGTGACTCAGCAGAATTACACTTGAAGCTCTGCCCTCCATTTCTGGGCTCCTTGTTTATTTAACTACATTTTAGCCAATATCATACCTTACTAATTATAACTTGTTTGTTGACTCGTATTTTTACTTCCTGCTCATTGTGATTTGTTATCTCTCTAATTAGGTCAAGGACTTTCTGCACCTCTGCGTATAAAAGGCAGAGTCTTACTTAAACTCCTTGCACTTGTATCAGAACACTGCTTGTGATTGCACCAAGTAGCGAGATACTTTGTCACTATTATTTTACCCTGGGTTGTTGTGAAATAATAAATTGGTTATTACTCTGAAGCATGGAGTAGTGAGTCTGAGCTGTGGGCTCTGTGGACTCGGAGTTGTGGAGTCGGTGATACTCCTCTGTTGAGGTTGATTGATAGATAACCACTGTGGAAGAGGCTTTGTTGGTGGCATTTTGGCCCCAAAAATCCGCTACAATACACCAAAAAACCACCAACACAAAAAGCTACACGTTCTTAGTTGTCGATGGACAATTCAGAAGATGTAGTCCAAAAGCTTGCTGTCGCTAACTGTGAGTACAAGTGGCATTCAAAATGTTTATTGAGAGAACAACTCCATAAACTTGAATCAGAAAAACTCATGGAAAATGAGAGGAAAACTCTGAACAACATTAGATTTTATTTTAGATTTTTCAATATCTTTCTATCGGCTGTCAATTAATCATGGCACTGCAGAACTGTTGATCTGCAGTCAGCTTGTAAGTGGCTTCAAGAACAATTATTGTTTGGAGTGTAAACATTTATGATTTGCCAAAGTGCTTTAAAAAAAATTGCTAAAACGTTTCATGTTTCTCTACACTCCCAATATTACTTCCTTTTCCCGATTGCACTCATTTTCTGTGCTATTCCCACACCTCCACATCTTCAATGAAGGAAGTTCTTTTTCTGGAAGGAGTTATCTGCTTTGTGCAAACACCTCTCTCTTTAACACTTCAGTCCATTTTACCCCTGCACTTAAACCTGTTTTCATTCACTTCATGATAAAATCAACAACCTCCACTCACAATTGCTATAACCAAAATCAAAATTTAAGAAATGTAGAAGACTTGTCTGCTCTTGGAACCTCTCTTGTCCCAGTTTGTCCCACACGCTGTTTGATACCCTTAAGGGCCAGTTTTCCAAATTTATCGTGCTCGACCGCCTTTTCTACAATCTCCTTTTGGCTTCTAAAGCCGAAGTGAAGCAAAAATAAGATACATCTTTTGATTTTGGAGGCATTCCTTCAGCTGTGAGCTGCGAGCTGCGAGCTGTGAGCTGTGAGGGTAGAAAAATAACAGTCCACAGTAACTTGAAAAGATTTGAAAGAATATGAGTGACTATATGGTCTGGAGCGTTAGACAAAGAAAGCGCAAGGGTTAGAGTTGGGTTGCAACTGTTTTATTTCTTTTCTAGCATAATCCGCAGTGTTGCTTATATACACCAGAGCTCAGGTATATATTCAATGAAGAACGAGGCAAAACTTCTCTATGACATCTAATCAGATTCATTATATTTAAAAATCTCAATTAGAAAGCATTAATTCATCGAACATAAACCGATGCTGTTTTGCTGTACATACTTATACCTAAAAGCTGTTATGTTGTAGTTGAGATGAAAAATGAAACGGAAAAATATTCATCAGCCAAATAAAAACAAACCTGTTTCTACCTATATCTATGTGCTTACCTGCACCTGTTAGTTGAGTGTGTAATCAAAATGAAAATCGATGTGGCCAAACATGGTCGCACCAAATAATTGAAACTTGCAGCATTTTTGATACAGTCTATGCTTTTATGTTGAGTAATTGAAAAACGGCTATCCGCACAGGAACACAGTCATCTAGGTAAGAAGGTGAGAATTGAAAAAACAAATCAAACAGTTTAAATTTCTCGACAAAGAGATAGTTTTAAACAAAATTATTAATGACCCAATCTTGCTCACCACGTCTTCGGCTGGTTGGATAGCAATGTAGTTTGGAGGATATTTTCTTGCTTGGAAAATTTTCACAGTAAAAAATCAGTGTCTTTTGCAACTGCAGATAAAACCCAAACGCCTGGCTAGGATTTGAACCCGAAACCCTACAACATCACTGCTTAGCACCATAGCCAGACACATTAACCATTTCACCAGTCAGATGTGTTGAGTTTTTTTAGCATTAGCGAAAACACTTACATCTGATTGACTGTGAAAACTGTCCTAGCAAAATAAATTCTGATAAAAATATTGGCATACAGCTTCAGGCCTTTCATATGAAAGCTTCTATCACAAGCGTACATGAAGTAACATAAACTAAATTTTTTAACCAGTTTGAATGAAAATATAATCCTTCGCGTCAATGTGTGTATGCAAACGCAGCTATGATTGATTTAATTTATTGTAGGCATAATGTTTTCCTTGGGTTTTGTTTACTATTTATCGACAATTTATTTATATAAAAAGACAGCTTAACTACCACCAGGACAATTTAAATAAAACAAGGCACTGCTAAGTTTTTTGTTTACCTTAAAACAATACATAACTTCCGTCAAAGAGTCATGCTACATGTCACAGCTATTAAAATAAATTAAAGTTGGGCTGTTAGTAATTCTGGATGCATGCTTACATTGTCAGTTCTGATTTACTGTGATGTCGTAGCAATTTTTACAGAAATGTTATATTTATTGTACACAATTTTGTGTATAGTAATAGCTATATGTTATGACTCAACAGAGGCAATTTACCTCTCTGCACCTAGAAGGAGAGAGTTTGGAAGCATATGTTATGAGCTCGGTGATCTAAAGAAATTTCACCCGATGCAGAAAGTTGCTGTAACAGCCTCGGAGGCTTCGTAGCTACTGTGAAATCTTCAGCAAAGAATTTTTTTTTATGTAATTGGATGCAAGGTGGGTATTAAAGATTAAAAACAATTAATCGAAAACAGAAACCGATTATTTTATTACTTCGAAGCATTTCTTATAACTTTTTTAAAGTTTTTAAATGTGGCAATAATCTCTTTAATTCTGTAGTTTACTACTGTCTGGTTTATACTTTGCTATTTGCGGAAATCAAGCATTTTACCAAAAATATAGTCTTAGATCTTCTTACTAAATGCGTTTCACCAAATACTTATGCATGGCTTATTTCTTTATTTCGTTATAGATAAAAACTGTTTTAAAAATGGCATCAATAAAATGTTAAACCTGTACACATTAACAGCTGTTACTAAACCTGTACACATTGGTAGAGAGTGGTACAGGGCTGGTAGAGAGTGGTACAGGGCTGGTAGAGAGTGGTACAGGGCTGGTATAGAGTGGTACAGGGCTGGTATAGAGTGGTACAGGGCTGGTAGAGAGTGGTACAGGGCTGGTAGAGAGTGGCACAGAGCTGGTAGAGAGTGGTACAGGGCTGGTAGAGAATGGTACAGGGCTGGTAGAGAGTGGTACCGAGCTGGTAGAGAGTGGTACAGGGCTGGTATAGAGTGGTACAGGGCTGGTATAGAGTGGTACAGGGCTGGTAGAGAGTGGTACAGGGCTGGTATAGAGTGGTACAGGGCTGGTATAGAGTGGTACAGGGCTGGTAGAGAGTGGTACAGGGCTGGTATAGAGTGGTACAGGGCTGGTAGAGAGTGGTACAGGGCTGGTAAAGAGTGGTACAGGGCTGGTATAGAGTGGTACAGGGCTGGTAGAGAGTGGTACAGGGCTGGTATAGAGTGGTACAGGGCTGGTATAGAGTGGTACAGGGCTGGTAGAGAGTGGTACAGGGCTGGTATAGAGTGGTACAAGGCTGGTAGAGAGTGGTACAGGGCTGGTATAGAGTGGTACAGGGCTGGTAGAGAGTGGTACAGGGCTGGTAGAGAGTGGTACAGGGCTGGTATAGAGTGGTACAGGGCTGGTACAGAGTGGTACAGGGCTGGTACAGAGTGGTACAGGGCTGGTATAGAGTGGTACAGGGCTGGTATAGAGTGGTACAGGGCTGGTAGAGAGTGGTACAGGGCTGGTAGAAAGTGGTACAGGGCTGGTAGAGAGTGGTACAGGGCTGGTAAAGAATGGTACAGGGCTGGTAGAGAGTGGTACAGGGCTGGTAGAGAGTGGTACAGGGCTGGTATAGAGTGGTAAATGGCTGGTATAGAGTGGTACAGGGCTGGTAGAGAGTGATACAGGGCTGGTAGAGAGTGGTACAGGGCTGGTAAGGAATGGTACAGGGCTGGTAGAGAGTGGTACAGGGCTGGTAGAGAGTGGTAAATGGCTGGTATAGAGTGGTACAGGGCTGGTAGAGAGTGGTACAGGGCTGGTAGAGAGTGGTACAGGGCTGGTAGAGAGTGGTACAGGGCTGGTAGAGAGTGGTACAGGGCTGGTAGAGAGTGGTACAGGGCTGGTATAGAGTGGTACAGGGCTGGTAAAGAATGGTAAATGGCTGGTATAGAGTGGTACAGGGCTGGTATAGAGTGGTACAGGGCTGGTAGAGAATGGTACAGGGCTGGTAGAGAATGGTACAGGGCTGGTAGAGAATGGTACAGGGCTGGTAGTTGAACCTACAGGTCCAGTATGCCCCCAGTGAAGAAATAACCATCTATTATATTTCTGTTTTAGCTATTAGTGTAAGTGCAGTCAATACTGGTTTTGCTGATATGCTCAATTATGCTTGCCTGGGGCCTGCAAGCTATCAAAGCGATCTTTGTAAGAAGAATTAACATGTTGGTATTTGGTTAAATCCACCACACAACAACTGATCATTGACAATTTGTAAACTATATAATGTACCAATACGACATTGATGACATTGAATGTTAAATCAATCTTTTGATTTCATGAACAGCAGCAACTGATGATTTTGATCAGCACCTTTGGTGCCTAAAAGTAGTAAATTCCAGAGAGTTTTATTTACAAAGAACAGCAATTTAAACTTGAAATTTTGTAATTGCTTGAGAAACTCTCAAACAGGTTTCTGTTGTCCAAGTTTCTTTTTCTCCATAGCTGATTTAAACACATGCAAAAAATTCATCAATAGTGGAAAAAGAAACCAACAGGAGCAATGAGCTGCTTACTGACTGATAAAAAGGGCCATGCCCCAGCGAAAAATAAGCTGAATAAAAACTAAAAATTGATCTGTTTAATTACCAATGTAATCTCTTAGATCTAAACAATTGTATCAGATTTGTGCTCAGTCAAGACTGTGACAGACAAGCAATGCACCACCACATCTACAGTGGAGGAAGACACATGGCTCGGGAATTGTGTGCTTACGTTTGTGTCAAAGACAGCAGATGCTACTACTTTAGGCATGTGTCTTCCTCCGATGAAGTTGTGGTAGTACATTGCTTGTCTGTCACAGTATTAAGCTTTTAACAAGTTGTCAGTTTTGTTAACCATTATCGCATCTTCATTTTAAAATGATAAATCCATCTGACTCCTGCTCAATCTAAAATCATTCTATTATTGTAACGTATTAATGACAACATTCCTTGGCATTTGATGTAAAAAAAATGTAGTCAGAATTTATATTGTTCTTTGACATTAAGACAACTTCGTAATAAAAAACAAGATTATGCGATAGCTTAAGGCGGCGATTTTCTCAGAACAATAGCACTTTCAAAATATATTTGAAGTGGTGTAAAAAACTGAATAAGTTTTCAACAGATTAATATAATAATTTGGCTGTTTCGCATCATTACTGTATACCCAAACCTCATTTGTGTTAAAAAGAAATAATTACAACTGTTGGCCATTTTTAGTGTAAATTGGTCGCAACATATTGTGATAGATTTTGGTGCATGTCAGTGGTAAACTACCCATTTGCTAGCAAACACCAACAATCAGTGCACTAGAGTTCCACCCCCAGCCATTGTACAAGTGCTGTGCCAGTGGAATAACTTACTCTGCCGGTGGCACAGCTTGCAGGGCCGGTCTTGACCCCTGCGGGGCCGGGAGTGAGCCCTGATTGAGCCGGTATGGTGTTACTGGGCCGGTTCCAGATGGCTGCCTTAGTTGAAGATCCTCAAAATGACCTAGGAGCCTACTCTAACCCTGGAGCGTCAAGTACCCTTTCTTGGATTACCAGATGTTACAACCATCAGCTAGGAATAGCCTGGGAACCCTGCAAGAACTAGGATTGGACAATGGATATAGGACTCCATCCACCCTTTTAACCATTTGGCACCCTTTACATTTAATTGCATTCTATCGCATGATTGTTGGTTTTTTATATCTTTACTATTGTGGGAGAATTTGCTGGCGAGCCGAGCTCAATAAATGAGACAGTTGTAGCTGACCATAATCGCTAGTGAAGAATTATACAAAGGTTATCAGTTGTCTCCCCAAACAGTACCAAGAGTAGACAACTCTAGACAATTTGAACAAATGATATCAAAGGGTCAAAGGTCGGACAGGAGTCCGCCCCTATTCTTGTTAAAGACCAATGAGACTGTGAATAAGCGCTATGCTTAAGTGATTTACTCTTTGTTTCATTATTATCATGTAACCTGATTGGTTCTGTATTATATTGTATATACCATACTTTTGTATAAATATGAGGGACTGAGCCAGAGAGCTCAGTTTTATTCCTTGCAATAAAGCTCAAGCTTCAAGACTAGTCTTGTTGATGCCCTATATAGGGAGTTGCAGAATAATAAATAGACAAGCAGATTAGCAGTTGTGGCCAAGTAGCAGCAAAAAGCACTACATTGGTGGCAGCAGTGGGATATTGCATTCAATACCCACAAGGTCACAACTGCTCAAAGAGACAACCACGCTACCAAGCTAACCATTACGGAGAAGCATGGCTACCAGGAGAACAAGAAATGCAGCTGCCCAGCCAGCTGCTCAGACAGCTGTACAGCAAGCAGGAGAGCCAGCTGCTCAGACAGCTACACAGCAAGCAGCCCAGCCGGTTGCTCAAGCAGCTACACAGCAAGCAGTAGAGCCAGCTGCTCAGATAGCTGCACAACAAGCCATTCAACCGGCACAGCAAGCTGCTCAACCAGGCATACAGCCTGCAATACAGCAAGCTGTTCAACCAGCTAATCAGCAAGCCATTCAACCGGCACAGCAAGCTGCTCAACCAGGCATACAGCCTGCAATACTGCAAGCTGCTCAACCAGTCATACAGCCTGCAATACAGCGAGCTGTTCAACCAGCTAATCAGCAAGCCATTCAACCGGCACAGCAAGCTGCTCAACCAGGCATACAGCCTGCAATACTGCAAGCTGCTCAACCAGTCATACAGCCTGCAATACAGCAAGCTGTTCAACCAGCTAATCAGCAAGCCATTCAACCGGCACAGCAAGCTGCTCAACCAGGCATACAGCCTGCAATACTGCAAGCTGCTCAACCAGGCATACAGCCTGCAATACTGCAAGCTGCTCAACCAGTCATACAGCCTGCAATACAGCAAGCTGTTCAACCAGCTAATCAGCAAGCCATTCAACCGGCACAGCAAGCTGCTCAACCAGGCATACAGCCTGCAATACAGCAAGCTGTTCAACCAGCTAATCAGCAAGCCATTCAACCGGCACAGCAAGCTGCTCAACCAGGCATACAGCCTGCAATACTGCAAGCTGCTCAACCAGTCATACAGCCTGCAATACAGCAAGCTGTTGAACCAGCTAATCAGCAAGCCATTCAACCGGCACAGCAAGCTGCTCAACCAGGCATACAGCCTGCAATACTGCAAGCTGCTCAACCAGTCATACAGCCTGCAATACAGCAAGCTGTTCAACCAGCTAATCAGCAAGCCATTCAACCGGCACAGCAAGCTGCTCAACCAGGCATACAGCCTGCAATACTGCAAGCTGCTCAACCAGGCATACAGCCTGCAATACTGCAAGCTGCTCAACCAGTCATACAGCCTGCAATACAGCAAGCTGTTCAACCAGCTAATCAGCAAGCCATTCAACCGGCACAGCAAGCTGCTCAACCAGTCATACAGCCTGCAATACAGCAAGCTGTTCAACCAGCTAATCAGCAAGCCATTCAACCGGCGCAGCAAGCTGCTCGACTAGTACAGCCAGCCATTCAGCTGGCAGCACAACCAGCCGTTGACCCAATTCAACTGTTGACACAAGCGCTGCAAGGCGCCACTCAACACCGTGCTGCACAGACTGCCTTTAAAGTACCGAAGTTTGAAGGGTCAGGGGACGTGGAATATTTTATTGCACGTTTCACAGAAGTTGCCGATGCCAATGACTCGGGACACAACACCACACTCCTGCATTTAAGAGAGGCTCTCAGAGGAGACGCTCTGGAGTGTGGCAAGCCTAGTAATGTGCAGAGAGTATACACTGCTCTTAGGGCCCGTTTTGGCCTGACGGCCAGAGAAGCACTAGCCAAGCTGTCCAGCATGCGTCGGTCACACAAAACAACCTTACAAGAACACGCCAACGAGGTGCAACGACTCGTGAATGTGGCGTACGATGATTTGCCACCCCGTCGGGTGGAAAGGATGGTGCTAGATACTTTTTCTAGCACTCTGGGAAATGCTGCCCTACAACGCCACCTCCTCGCAGTTCAACCACAAACCATAGAGGATGCAGTCAGAAGCGGCAGTGAATACTTACAGATCAAGTCATTCCCAGAAGAGCGACCCAACAGGGTTCGTATGGCGGACGGTGAGGAAGAAGAAGAGGATGAGCTACAAACCGCTCAACCAACCTCACCCCCAGTTGCTCAAGTCAAAGAATGTACGGAACAAAACATGTTGATGACGATAATGAAGACTGTACAAGGATTGTTGGAGGAGATCAAAACACAGAAGCACACTCCACCTACCCCCCAGACAGACAAGGAGGAGCTGGTCCCACCAAGTTGCTGGGGCTGTGGGAAGCAAGGACACTACCGCAGTGGCTGCCCCTCCAAGCCATGGAGCGGTAAGCCCAAGCAGTCCAACAAACAGCCGGGAAACGGAAAAGGCCCGGTGCAGTAACTCCAACTGCTAGCCAACCACGGGCAACCCGGAGATATGACAAGACAATTCAGAGCTTGGAACAACACAATCCTGTAGATGGCCAACCTTTAACGCTGACCACACCAGTGGCCACCCAACCCCACTGGGAAGTACCTACTTCCAACCGGTTCGCAGCGTTACAAGAGGCATACGAACTAGAGGCAAGCCCAGAGCTATGTGACCAACCACACGAGCATATACAGTCGGCAAAGCCTGCTACCTCAACTGAACTGCGTACCCAACCCAAGCAAAGCTCCAAACAAACAACTCCTAAAGTACGACCAGCCGATATAATGGAGGAACCCCTCGAACGCCCCTATACGGCGAGCTACTTTCTGCCGGGCAAGTTGGAAGGGAAAGCAATCTCTATCCTAGTAGATACAGGCTGTACTACTAATTTGTTGTCTCAACACACCTTTCGGCGACTTTCATCTGCTACTAGGCAAACCTTGCAAGAGAGTGACACGCACGGACTCATGGCCGACGGCTCCCGCATCCCCTTTTACGGCACGATTCGGCTTCCTCTTAGGCTCAGAGATGTCAAGACTGAAGTTACGTTTGTAGTTAGCCACATAAGTGAAGATGCAATTGTTGGGATGCCTTTCCTACAGTCACACAAGTGTCAGCTCAAATTCGATGAAGCCATAATTGTTCTGGATGGGCAGGAACTTGCATGTACTGATAAGCATGGCAGAATGATGGTCAGTCAAGTGCTAGTACTCAGGGACGCCCAACTCCCACCATGCTCAGAAGCCATGCTGTGGTGCAAGCTGAACAACTCAAACCACCCTCCACTGGGGCTGATAGAGGGGCGGACAGATGGACCACCTTTGGCAGCTAGCTTAAACCACCCAGATGAGCAGGGCAGAATTCTAGTACGATGTCTGAACCCCACGGACCAACCTGTGCAATTAAAGGCAGGAAAAAAAGTGGGAAAGTACCTGGCTGTCTCACCAGATGAATGCATGGATAAAGATCCACCAGCCGAGAGAGCACCTTCACGTGGCACGACAGTACTTACCCACCCGGTGCCAGAACACCTGCAAGAAGTCTATGACGCAGCATTGCCGAACTGCAAGAATCAGGAAGAAGCCCAACAGCTAGCACAGCTGTTGGGACAATATCAAACAGTTTTCAGCAAAGGAGAACAAAGACATGGGTCGCACAAACCTCGTAGCTCACAGCATCCCCTTACTGCCCGGCACCAAGCCCATAAGACAACCCCCACATCGCCTGGGTCCTCAAAAAGAAGAGGAGGCAGAAAGACAGGTGACCCAATTATTGAAGAGAGGTTTGATCGAACCAGCCTCGGGGGCCTGGAGCTCGCCAGTGGTGCTGGTGAAGAAAAAAGATGGAAGCTGGCGATTCTGTATTGATTACAGAAAGCTGAATGCCGTGACCCACGTGGATGCATACCCACTGCCTCGGATCGACGAGAGTTTAGACGCACTCTTAGGTAGTAAATATTTTACTACACTGGACCTGGTCAGTGGCTACTGGCAGGTGCCGCTAGACGAAGACGCCAGAGAGAAGTCCTCTTTTGCCACCAGAACCGGACTGTGGCGATGGAAGGTGCTGCCTTTTGGGCTGACCTCAGCTCCTGCCACATTCCAACGTCTCATGGAAAAGGTGCTGCACGGACTCCATTGGCAAACGCTTCTCCTATACCTGGACGACATTATTGTCATTGCTCCAGACTTTCAGACCCATCTACACAGACTGGCAGAGGTGCTACAACGACTCCAACACGCCGGCTTGAAACTCAAGCCGGAGAAGTGTGAGCTGTTACAGTCACAAGTCAAATACCTAGGCCATGTGGTCAGTGAGAAAGGGGTAGCCACCGACCCAGCTAAAGTGGAAGCAGTTAAAGGCCGGAGACCTCCGAAGGACCTAAAAAGCCTTCAAGCATTCCTTGGAACTGTAGGCTATTATAGACAGTTTATTCCCGACTTCGCTACAGTCGCCAAACCACTAACCAGATTAATCAGCAAGGAAGCCACTTGGGAGTGGGACACTGACCAACAGAGAGCGTTCCAGCAACTCAAACATAGCCTGCTTACAGCACCCATTCTGGGCTACCCAGAGGCCAAAGGAACCTACATCTTGGACACTGATGCAAGTCAAGATGGCCTGGGAGCAGTGTTATCACAAGAGCAAGGAGGACGAGAGCGAGTTATCTCGTACTACAGCAAAACATTGGGTCCAGCCGAACGCAATTACTGCGTCACAAGGAGGGAACTGCTTGCTGTTGTTAAAGCTGTTAAGCATTACCGCCCATACCTGTACGGGCAGAAATTTAGACTGCGCACTGACCATGCCTCGCTCTTGTGGCTGTGTCGAAAAAAGGAGCCAACCAGCCAGGTGGCTCGCTGGCTAGAGATCTTGTCAGAGTTCACCTACACTCTGGAGCACAGGAGTGGGTCGCAGCACGGCAACGCAGACGGCCTCAGCAGGCGTTGTGCTACTGATTGCCGACAGTGCACCCACATCCAAAATAGAGATGGTGGACCTACCAAGGCAGAAGTAGCTGAGGATGCAGGGGTAAACTTTCCATTGACAGGAACACCCCTATCCGGCACCACCACTGATGGAGCCCAGGTTGCAGCTGTGAGCAGAAGCAATGCTGCACCCGCTGACAAAGACCTGGCTAAAGCACAAAAGGAGGGCAACCATCCCACAGCAGTTATCTATGCAGCCGTAGAGAGTGGGACCCTGTTGACTAAGGAGCAACTGGAGTTGGGTTGTCGGGAACTCAGACAGTTGAGCGCACGTCAACCATCACTCCGCATAAGGGCTGATGGCGTGCTGGAAGTTTATATAGTGGTTGGCAATAGAGCCCGTTGGTGTGCCATCTGCCCACCCAGCCTTCGAGGAACTGTGATGTGGCAGACCCACTCACTAGCCCATGCAGGCATAAAAAAGACCACCAAACAACTACAGTTGACCTGGTACTGGCCAGGAATGAATGCAGATGCGCGCCGGTTGGTTGCAAGCTGTGAAGTTTGCCAGCGTGCAAAAAGTGGTGGCACGAAGCCCAACCCTGCCAGACAGCGAATGTATGCTGGTCGCCCCTGGCAAAAGCTGGCTGTCGATCTGGTTGGGCCCCTGCCTGAAACCGACAGAGGAAATGTGTGGATACTAGTGCTCACAGACCATTTTACCCGATGGCAGGATGCACTAGCTATTCCTGATGCAACTACGCCAGTGGTGGCTGCAGCTCTCGATGAGAGAATATTTTGTTACTTTGGCATCCCTGAACAAATCCACACAGACCAGGGTGCACAATTTGAGTCAGGTCTGATGAAAGAGCTGTGCACCCTGTGGAATGTTGAAAAGACCCGAACAACACCCTATCACCCCCAAGCCAATGGAGTGGTCGAGAGAAATAATCGAGTGCTTGGTGACTCACTACGTTCTCTGTTACTAACAAGGAGGCCTGAAGAATGGGACTTGGTGCTACCTCAACTCATGAGGGCATTCAGGGCTACTCCCCATTCAGTGACGGATGAAACACCCAACTACCTAATGTTGGGAAGAGAACTCAGACTCCCAGACCAAATTGATTACCATCCACCACTTACTGACCATATGCCAGTACACCAATATGCGCAGAACTTGAAAGAGCGTCTAGAGTCAGTACATGACACGTTAAGAGAGACGCAGAGACAAATCAGGAATGAAGAGGGGGAGGAGCCAACCCTTTTTGCTGTCGGAGACCAAGTCTGGCTCGAAAACAGAAGGAGGCGCAAGGGTGAAAATCCCAAGCTACAGCCAAAGTTTGTGGGCCCATTTACGGTGGAAGAAGCATATTCCAACCACACCTACTTGATCACACGCCATGGGCAGTCATCAATACAGAATGGATCACGTTTGAAGCCATACAAGAGCTGCCCGGATCCCAGAGGGCAGGCCCCTGCTGCCGTAGAACCCAACAGGCGTCCCAACATGAGAGGAGCGGTAGCCCAGCGCCCCAAAGCAGCCCGTTCGGCTAAACCAGCAGAGCCTACCCCTCCTGCTGAATTATTGGCACCGGCACCCCAGCTAACAGAACCAATAGTGGACAATCCTTCCCTGCAGGGAGAGGAAGTCACCACCAACCTCCCCTGCAAACTATATGAAGGTGGACCAGATATTCTACCAGCTATAAGTGAAAACGGTGCAGCAAGCGCTACACCCCTGCTGGCTACACCACTGACAGTCGAAGGGCATTGCCCTGTTGCAGGTGAAGAAGAAAGGGGATTACCCAAAAGAAATACAGGACCACCCATAAGATATGGCCAGGCTGTTTGCCATCAAGTAGAGAGGCACTTTCATGACAATGATGCAAGGTCACAATGGCAGACCGCGAGAAAACACACCTCACAAGAGAAAAGATTTATGCTAGCCAGAGAACCACTGGGAGGAGCACAGCCATTCTTGGTGTCAAATGAGCCCACGAGAGCCACTCATTCACCCAATATACAACCTGAGACCAGAAAAAAGCTGGCAAATCTTTCCAGAATTCACAAATGCTTCCAGTAGGTCATGCTAGACAGACGATGGGTCAACAGTTTGCAGACTGGTGTGCAGTAGTGAGCAAGTTCGCTCGTACACAGCAGCCTGAGGTAACCACACCTAATCCAACTGCTCTTCTAACTACAAACAACATGGCTACAAACTACTCTGAAAAGGATTCATCTGAGGTAGATGAAGAGGCGCTCCTACAGGAGAATCTAGACAGTTTCGACCCTATCCTACCGGAAGAGGAAGAAGCGTTGTTGTCCACACCTGTGAAAGGTGCACCTAAAGGGGGGCAGACGGAGATGGTTGATCAAGAACGACCATCTAACGTTGCAGAAAACCACACTGAAAGCAGAGGAGAAAAGAGTAAGGCTAATGGTGATGAGTGTGACTATTATAGTAATTGGATGATAGCCAATAGAAGTAGCAATGACCCACTGGCTCTTAAGAGCAGGGTGCCCTCACCCACATTCTTTGAGGACTTTCCGCCGCTTCCTACGGGGAGAGCTGCAGTAAAAAATGACAGCAAAAGCGCTATTGAAAGTAAAACTTTGTATAGCCAATGCCACCTAAGGTTCCAGAACCCCCCGGGCCAGGCAGGAGTTGCCCCGGGCCGGAGACACCCAACAGAGCCATCTAGCTTGTGTATACCTGCCCAAAGACTTACAAGAGGGTTTAAAAACCATACCATCAGTGTACCAATAGAACCACTGGCAGTGAGGGCTGTACAATCTCTATGTTGTAACACCACCTCTCTGAATGATGCAGATCTCATCCCAAGCTGGGATGAGAGATATCCCCCTTTAGGCTATACTGTTGCAGACAAACAACTGGGCATTGGTTGTATGCTTTTAGGAAAAGAAAGGCGGAGCCGATCAAAGGTAACTACTCAACCTAAACTGTCCGTAGGAGTAGTAAAAGACAGCAAGAAAAGTTTGGTGGGGGAACCACCAGCAAATGCTATATTATTGTTATTAGAGCCCACAGCCTCTAATGGGGCGGAGTATGTGGGAGAATTTGCTGGCGAGCCGAGCTCAATAAATGAGACAGTTGTAGCTGACCATAATTGCTAGTGAAGAATTATACAAAGGTTATCAGTTGTCTCCCCCAAACAGTACCAAGAGTAGACAACTCTAGACAATTTGAACAAATGATATCAAAGGGTCAAAGGTCGGACAGGAGTCCGCCCCTATTCTTGTTAAAGACCAATGAGACTGTGAATAAGCGCTATGCTTAAGTGATTTACTCTTTGTTTCATTATTATCATGTAACCTGATTGGTTCTGTATTATATTGTATATACCATACTTTTGTATAAATATGAGGGACTGAGCCAGAGAGCTCAGTTTTATTCCTTGCAATAAAGCTCAAGCTTCAAGACTAGTCTTGTTGATGCCCTATATAGGGAGTTGCAGAATAATAAATAGACAAGCAGATTAGCAGTTGTGGCGAAGTAGCAGCAAAAAGCACTACACTATTATTGGTCTACTCACTTCCTGTTCATGCATTGTTATATGTAATATGCAAATCCCTTCCTGCCAGCCTGCCTATATAATGGCTGGCACTTCTGTACCTCATTGCATATCATTCATTCATGTCTTGCCAATCAACCTAGTGGGTAGCCACTCTAGGACTTTGGTTTTGATGAGTAAGGCCACTATTCAAACAGCACTCTGTGTAGTTCGTCTGAGCTTTGGGCTCTATGCTTGCCAACTGATCCAGCAGGAACTGATCATAGTTGTCACTGTCATACCGGCACAGTGTCCCCTCTGGAGAGAAGTAGAATACTCGAGATTAGTGGAATTTCGTGGAAACTAGGTCGAAATCCATTACAATATGCTACATAGAAAACGATTCCGCCATGATTCGAAACTGACGTTTCGAAAATGAACTGTTCGAAACTGTTAAACCTGAACCCCCCAACCCCGAATCCCTAACCCCCGTCCCCAAAGAGTTTCGAAGTATCCATTTTCGAAACGTCAGTTTCGAATGGTCCGTACCCCATAGAAAACAACCATATGACCCACCTCCTTCTAATCAAACTCCTTAGTGGAACTGAAAGAACCCTGCGACAGATTCCTCAAAGAACTTTATCGTTACACAAGCTGGCACCCAGCCAATTTAGGTTACACATTAATCAGTGGCCAAACACACGACATTTGTGCCATTTTAACAGGCGCCCTGGTTAGTAAAACTGGGTCGGCTGAGCGGTACAGTTCTATACCATTGAACACCCTAAATTTTTGAAAACTTTTGATGTAGCATGATATGCTGTTATCTATATGCAATGGGTCCGATTTAGTTGAGAATAATATAATCAACAATAATTTATAGGAAATATTGTAGTGGATTTTATTGGACACCAACAGAGGTCCCCCTGATGGTGGTTACCACAGGCATGCCTCCCTTAGAAACAATAGAAAAAGACCGGGCTCTATTGCAGTGAACATACTGCTTTGTTTAAGCAATAAGTGTTAATAATTAATCATACCGGCAGAGAGTATTTACTACCCCGGCCCTGGGTAGCTATCCTGCTCTTGTATCAAGATGACTCCCATAGTCTGAGGGAGCAAACATAACTCAAGAACCTCCAGAGACCATATCCAGGAGCTGGCTAACCTCAGAAGTTGGAGAAGTTGAACCAAAGGCTCGCAAAGACCAAGAACCATAACTAGAGAAGATACCAACTTATTACTGGACAAATAGCTATAGACTCTGCCCCTCACTTCTGGGCACCAGTTCTTTTTAATGTATCTATCCGTATCTAATTGGACAATGTTATTGTGTGTATTTGTATAGACTAGCTATCATGCTTCCTGTGCATGGTAGAAATGTTTCAGAGTACTTCCTGTGACTTCCTGTGACTCTGCCTATAAAAGGCAGAGCTTTTCATATCTCATTGCATTACCTCTCAGCCTTGCATTGGATTGCCACCTTTGTATTCAGACATAAATAAAGGTTACTATATATCACTTGAAAGCATCGAGTGTATATGTTTGAGCCGAGGGTTCACTGCTGTTGGTAAAGAAGTTAACTCTCTTTCCAAGCAGTTGTTTGTGCCACCCCGGCACGGGGTCACCTCTGGGGAGAAGTTGACTGTTGTTTGTCAGGCCTAGGAAGGCTGACTGTTTAGTTGTGCTGGCAGACAAGCAGTTGGTGCAGTGACAACCCCTAGTGGAAAATAGTGCAACGTAAAAATTCGCAGCAATGTGTAACCATTTGGTCAATGATATGATAAATTGTTTGTAATAACAAAATAACAATAATAACCGTGACGACAATCACTGTTGATAGTCATATTGTGATTATTATTAGTGTGATGAATATAATAATGAGTAAATTGTAATAATTATGACCAATGACAGTTTATTACTTACTATTGAAAGCAAATAGTAATACTCGCTTATTATTATATTTATCACCCCAATAATTATTTATGAATTATTATTTGTATTACTACCTGTCTCGAGTTAATGTTTATCTATATTTTAATTAAAGGTGCAGAAGTCACAGCTGTCAGTCAGTGTGGGCCCGTAGGCATCGGAGCTTCATCTGGTTACACTGATATGCTTATGAGTATGCTTAAATTAGTGCAACACCATTGCTTAGTTTAAAGTGCAAGGAGCACCTTTGAGTTTTCTGCATAAGTTACAAGCTCCCCAGGCAATGATTAAACCGTTCCCATTCTTACAATTGACTTACAGTAAATTATTTGGATATTTACTTGAACATTTAGCTTATTTGAATCATATGGCTCATATGTTTTGATATTGTCAAGTTGTCTTCTCTTTATTTTAGATTGGGGCAGTTGGAAAAGCAACTTCCCTGCAATAACTGTAGCCTTAACTTCTTTGTCGCACCGTGTAGCGCTATTATTACCCAGCTCCCAATATAAGTAGCAGACTATGAACAAGTTGCCATCAAATCTACAGCAGTGACCCTGTAGTAGGATCACCAATCTACTGCATTGCAGCTATATGGTAGTATTTAAATTTTGGGTGTTTATTGCTTCTAAATCACTGTAAGCATCAGTTGAAATGTTGCTTCTTTGTGTTTGTAGCTTTTACACCAAAAAAGTTTTTAAAAAATAGTTAAAAAAAAAGAAAAAAAACAAAACTAATAATAGTTTCCACCCCCTTATTCATTGTCTGCGCAGTGAGTCACAGGAAGTGTATTGAAGTGTATTGAATGCAGCTGCAATCCTAATTTTTTTATGATAGGTAGTACGTGATAAAACTGGCAGAGTTTGTCTCATAACAAACAACCAAACAAACTAAAAGATGTATCAGTTGTCTAAATTGGTAAATAATCAGTTGTTACTCTATCTAGTGATCAACACAAAACAGATATGAAACTGATATGTTAGATATATGGGATATTTGTGTGTATCAAATTTTTTGTTTACCCATGGTTTTTTTTTATTATCCAACCTCAGATAATTTTTAGTACCAAATAGTTTTTCAGCATCTTAGTGCATCATACGATAATAATGGGGATAGTGATGATAAAAGTAAATACGTCAGGTGTCGCTAGAGTTTCAAGGTATTTAATTCTATTGGCTGGATGTACAGATAGGTTGATGACCATTGTCAGTTCTCATTAATAAAAGATAAGGTACTCATTCATAACCTCCAAAAAGTCTAATTACTATTTGAAAAAACTGAAACAAAGAGTATGTGGTTATATTACGAGCTAAAATTATTACTTAATAGCCCTGGTTCCTTGTCTGTTGATTAACAAAATTATAATCACAGAATAAATTTTTCTGCTAAATAAGCGTCATTTATTTATAACAGTAAAACCAAATGGTAATTATCGGTGAATAAAAGACAAGTGTTGAATTATACGCAACTTTGTCTTTAGCTCATAGTCAAAAATTGAGCATTAAAACTTTTGGTCGTTTTCACACATCAGCACATTTCCAAAAAGTGCACTTTTAAAGCATCATAGATTTAAGCAGTTGGATGCGCCATCAGCTGATGGTAACTAGTATTTTTCATCGGACTAAAATCTTTAATATGGCAAATGAATTGGCAGAAGAAACAAAACAAAATTTCATGCAAGAATAGGCTGGCGAACCACCATACCAATAATCTCTAGACCCAAGCCAATTGAAAAAAATCTGAAAAATGACTGACCACCAATTACGCTTGGCATTGTTTGATATATTCCACCAGACTTCTTTCCTCATTTTAGCACAATGTACAGTTGTAAAAAAGTGCAGTTAATGTTGTGTATGACTAAAAGCTGGAGGTGGTTTTCTTCCTGTTGAAATCGTCACTCTGCAAGGTCATGATGATCTCATAGCCAATGAATATAAATAGATCATTGAGGTGGTCAACCGATATTCTATCTTATTTTCATGAGCTCACTCCAAAACCAAAAGTAGACAACTCTGACTTTGAATTAATTTTAAGTTCTAAAATCGCTGCCGCATCATAAAAAATGGCATCAGTTAAAAACAGCTCTAGTATTATCATCAGACTCACCATATTTCAAACCATACACTGATATTTCTAGCTCAAAGGTACTACTTGCACTTTAAATAAGCTGTTAACCATGTCTTTTTTTCCTGAGACACCAACACATCACTCGGCTGCATTGCGCAAATAGCAACCATTCGTCTCAGCTCCAGGTCGTTTTAGAGGCTTTCTTAAGCTTCAGGTAAGTAAGGCTAAGTAACAAGCGCTCAGGCTAATTTAACTCACATGGCAAGATGGATGGCTCCTATTAAAAATTGAGGCTATGGAGAGGATTGGTTTGCTTTCATAAAGTTTCAAGCACTGCAATCCACTCCTTGGGTATTTTAATCGTCTCTCTCCACTTTTATAGGCCCTATTAAACAGGCAGGTCTTGTTAACACGGCTAGGAGGCTGAGGCAAAATTACTGTCTCATTTTTGTGAAAATCAGGCACCGTCAAGAGGTAGACAACTTCCAATAATTGGTTATGTAATGCATTGTTTGAATGCCTGCGGATCGCACAATGACTGTGCCAGGAGTGGATGAGTGAATAGGATAATGTGAAATAGGGATCAGAAAAATGGTGCGGGTGTAGAGAATAAAAATACCAGAATTATTGGGGAGTAAAGGGGGTATGTGGGACTGGGGCACAAGAAAAGCTTCACATGTTTACACGACTCCATCACATTACAGTATATTGATTAACTTTGTTTATTTTGATTCCATTTTAAAAGCTTTCAGCATACTCTCACACCTTATTATTTGTTATTTATCTAAAACAAATATATTTATTTGTTTAAATGCTAAAGTTCTATTTTTCTAGAAACATAAAAAGCAACTATTTCTGATTGATGTCTATTAGTCAGTCAAATGTAAAAATTTAAAACATTTAATTGGCTTTACTGTATCTAACTTTTCAATTCATTCAGATATATTGTGCTTGCTCAACCAAAATATTCACAATTTTTGCATGTACCATTCTATGTACGCTTGTACCATTCTATGCATGCTGGTACCATTCTATGTATGCTTGTACCATTCTATGTACGCTTGTACCATTCTATGTATGCTTGTACCATTCTATGTATGCTTGTACCATTCTATGTATGCTTGTACCATTCTATGTACGCTTGTACCATTCTATGTACGCTTGTACCATTCTATGTATGCTTGTACTATTCTATGTATGCTTGTACCATTCTATGTATGCTTGTACCATTCTATGTATGCTGGTACCATTCTATGTATGCTGGTACCATTCTATGTATGCTGGTACCATTCTATGTATGCTGGTACCATTCTATGTGTGCATGTACCATTCTATGTATGCTTGTACCATTCTATGTACGCTTGTACCATTCTATGTATGCTGGTATCATTCTATGTATGCTGGTACCATTCTATGTATGCTTGTACCATTCTATGTATGCTGGTACCATTCTATGTATTCTGGTACCATTCTATGTATGCTTGTACCATTCTATGTATGCTTGTACCATTCTATGTATTCTGGTACCATTCTATGTATGCTTGTACCATTCTATGTATGCTGGTACCATTCTATGTATGCATGTACCATTCTATGTATGCTTGTACCATTCTATGTATGCTTGTACCATTCTATGTATGCTTGTACCATTCTATGTATGCTTGTACTATTCTATGTATGCTGGTACCATTCTATGTATGCTGGTACCATTCTATGTGTGCATGTACCATTCTATGTATGCTTGTACCATTCTATGTATGCATGTACCATTCTATATGCTTGTACCATTCTATGTATGCTTGTACCATTCTATGTATGCTGGTACCATTCTATGTACGCTTGTACCATTCTATGTATGCTGGTACCATTCTATGTGTGCATGTACCATTCTATGTATGCTTGTACCATTCTATGTACGCTTGTACCATTCTATGTATGCTGGTATCATTCTATGTATGCTGGTACCATTCTATGTATGCTTGTACCATTCTATGTATGCTGGTACCATTCTATGTATTCTGGTACCATTCTATGTATGCTTGTACCATTCTATGTATGCTGGTACCATTCTATGTATGCTTGTACCATTCTATGTATGCTGGTACCATTCTATGTATGCTGGTACCATTCTATGTATGCTGGTACCATTCTATGTATGCTGGTACCATTCTATGTATGCTGGTACTATTCTATGTATGCTTGTACCATTCTATGTATGCTGGTACCATTCTATGTATGCTGGTACCATTCTATGTATGCTGGTACTATTCTATGTATGCTTGTACCATTCTATGTATGCTGGTACCATTCTATGTATACTGGTACCATTCTATGTATGCTGGTACCATTCTATGTAGGCTTGTACCATTCTATGTATGCTGGTACCATTCTATGTAGGCTTGTACCATTCTATGTATGCTGGTACCATTCTATGTATGCTGGTACCATTCTATGTATGCATGTACCATTCTATGTATGCTTGTACCATTCTATGTATGCTTGTACCATTCTATGAGTGCTGCTGCATTAAAGGCATAATTCATCTTGTGAGTCAAAGTCTTAAATAATAGAAATGAGGGATCTCAATCTTGGTGCTTATTGAAAAGATGATAATGTTTTATACGGAAATAGTAAAAACACTTTGGTACCTTTGTATCATATTAACAATAAAATCTATAATACACTATATTTACTATATACATATATATGTATATATATGTATATCCACTACATACGATTCATGCTATACATGCTATCAGCTGTAGCCTATTTCTCACCGATAAATGCTATTTTCTCACCTTGGGACAATCTGATCCAAAATATTAACAGAATGTAGCAAACGATTGGACAATCTGATCCAAAATATTAACAGAATGTAGCAAACGATTTTTCTTCCGAATATATCTTTCATTGAATATTTTCCCCCAACAAACACATTAACCTGTTGAAGCCCTTCCCAGCACTTAGTAGCTCTCAGCTCATTACTAGTTTGGCTGTCAGACTCTAGAATAACATTGTTTTTTATAAAGATAATCATTGTCTCACTCATTTTCCACCCTTTAGCGCGTGCCCTTCCCATAACAGTTTCTCACAGGTGCAAGAAGCACAATAACAACATTATGGCAAAATTACTAGCAGTAAATACTTAACAAATTGGACTTGAATGTTATTACCCAATCTAGCATAACCTTTCTGACACCAGGTCCAAGATAGACACACAAATTAACCTACGACTTTTATAAAAAAATTTGTAACAGGTAAGAAACCTCACCTTGCAGTTTAATTCAAAACTGAAGCACTTGATTTGGCATTGTTACAACCGCAGACAAAGTAACATAAGTTTTTAGATGAAACTCTTAAACTCAACTCATCATACTGCTGATGAATAAATGAGTTTGAAAATTTTCAAGTTTTAATAATTTTATTTCAGATTCTCTTTGATTAAAATAGACATGGAGGTGATTGTATAAGTTAGAGCTGATGAAGTGTTGTGGTGGAGTTTATTGTCATACGGTACACTGTGTCTAGTACTACACCTTTAAGCAACCCCTGAGGTGCTTTAGACTAATAGTTTCTCAAGCGCTTGTACATGAAATACCAGTAATAGTAGAGTGCTTAATCTCAGACTGACTCTGCAACATTCCAGACTGACCCCGCAACATTCCCTAGCGGCCTAGCAAAATTCATTACCTCTGCTGCAACATTCCCTACCTACCCTGCAGCTTTCTCTACTGACCCTATATTACCTACTGGACTAGCAATAAAATGCCCACCTTAACCAGAGACTCCAAGATAACCTAAGTCTCTACAGAAGCATGAATCCAGAAACTCACCTTCAAATACTATCTACCATAGATCAAGGCTATAGAGGGAATGACCACCATACCAAAGAC
Source organism: Cryptosula pallasiana (assembly GCA_945261195.1). Classification (NCBI taxonomy): domain Eukaryota; kingdom Metazoa; phylum Bryozoa; class Gymnolaemata; order Cheilostomatida; family Cryptosulidae; genus Cryptosula; species Cryptosula pallasiana. The sequence continues at coordinate 13,142,218 of OX183132.1, forward strand.
TCCACCCTTTACCATTAGGTGCTGTATCTATGTATTTATCATCATCCAGTATTGTATGATTTGTATCTTTGTATTGGCTTAGAGCACTTCCTGTACACGTCAATGGTTATGTCGTTTCAATTTCAACAGTTTTCTGTGACACAGTCCATATAAGGCTTGCTCTTTTGTTCTTATCTACCCCACCTATAGCTGTAAACGCCTCTAGGTGATTGCCTCCCTAAACAGTATTGTTCTCTAGCTCTGAGTCAATCAAGTGTTAAAACACGAACTTTGACTAGTTAGTATGAATTGTAAAGCTCACCCTGTGTTGTGAAGTTGTGAGCAACCTCTCTGTAGTACACTGCCAGTCATACTGGCCCTGTGTTCCCTCTTCGAGAGAAACGTTGATAAACTGTGCTCAAGCCGTGCTTTGTGAACAGTACTATTTATGGTGGACAGTAGTGGAAGCCTTACTGGCAAAATCCACTTCAGTGTTTATTGCCCAAGAGTGTCAGTCAGAGATAAGCAACTTAGTGAAAGCTGAACTTACGATACTATGCTTTATTCTAATTGGAAACTAGTTTAGTAGATTTTAAATAAAACTGTACCACAATCAAGTTTAATTTATAGAAACTAAGTTGGCTGAGCTAATAATTAATATGATTCACATAATTAAAGTTGAAAAGCAGTGTTAAAATTCTAATTATCTTTTATTAGTAGCGCTGGTCAGTAAAGCTCGAAATATTGTAGTAGTTTTGCACCTTCTACCACTGACAAAACGGTATCACTCCGAATCTTCCTCACTATTTCGGAGTCCACTCTGAATTGACTTTAGCAACCTCAAGGGGTCCTAGACCCAAACACACAATGACAAAGTTTCTGCAAATAATATTTATTTACTTAATCCATTTAACAATACAATTAAAGGTATTTAGCAAACTCCTCAAGACTTCTGCTTCAAATGCACAAACAAAGCTTCTTTTATAGGAGATGCAGAGGAAATTTCACCCCCTTATTAGGGTAAACCAATCATACAATGTAACAGTAAAAATACAACAATCAAAACAACCAATACAAACTCGTACACAAAGTCATCACATGATATCAGTAAGCACATGTCAAAGCGTGCTTGGTATCTTTTGCCACTCTTTTTCCTTGCTTGGCACTCTTTCACTCCTTATTAGGGCATCTTGGAACTTTTCCACTCCTTATTAGGGCATCTATCGCTTAGCCTGTTCTCCAAGCTACCGCACTCTGCTCAGCTGCTTTCTGAGGTGAGCATCCAGCCCTATAGGCCCCAGGCTAACTATTCCAACTTCTTTTGATACTGGCCCGGGGTAGCTGACCCGGGGTAGACCCGGGGTAACCCGGGGTAGGTTATATATAATATATAGTGTCTATACAGGTCCGGGGTCCTTGGTATCCATTTTTATGGGGGAGTTTGTACCGAGGTGGAAGGGCAAGGGATCAGGCGCTATGTCTAGTTTGTTTGTTGACAGGGCAAGGGGTGGAGGGGGGTCTGGGGGTGGGGAGGGGGTGGCTGGGGGGTTGATTGTATCATGTAAATCTTTCACAATATCAACAGACATTGCGCTTCAAATGTAGTATTATTATATGCTACATAATACTCAATTACGCTATTTCATTGGCTTAACACGCGCTTATTTCCATGTATCACAGATCTGCTATTTTTTGACCAATTTTTGCATGTAATATGTAAAGGTCAAATCACAGTTTCTAAGCATAGTTTTAGGTATAATATAATTATTAAACTCACATAAAAACGTGATCAAATATTCACTGCAGTGAATGATCACTTAACAACTTGCCTATAGGTAACTTGAATAAATATTATTGGAGTGTCAAGTTAATCCAGCGCTTGAGTTAATGAATGCTTGCACAGGGTGTTTGTTTGTGCATTCCTGAACAATCAAAGAAAAAACTCATTACTCATCGTTACTAGCCAATAGTGATGAGAATATAGTTATAGTGTGATGCATTTATGTCTATGTATTGATTGGCTATACAGTTTCAATAAGTTTGTGCTTTGCTTTAAAATTGCAATCAATATCTAATTAAACTTTATTGACAAAAAACTATTTCATAACACTGCGGACATCCGCTGTATTTAATACTACACAGACTTTTGGTTCACTTCGGAAATTCTATGATCATTCCTGCAGATGCAACTATGTAAATAAGTCATTTATAAAAGACAGTTGGTAGGTGGGCAGCTATGTGCCTGATAGTCAGCATGCTCACAGCTGTCAGTATTCTCAACTTCTAATTTTGAAAGTAAAACCTGTAGTAATGATTAAGTTATTTTACTCAGTCGTATGTATGACAATAGCTATACATTATGAATTAACGGAGGCAACTTGTCTGTCCTCACCAAGGAGGAAAGAGTTTGAAGGCAGATGTTATGAGCTCGGTGATCTACAGAAATCTCGCCCAGATGCAGAAAGTTACTGTAACAGCCTCGGAGGTTTCATAGCTACTGTGCGGTCTGAAACAAAGAACAACTTCTTGTGCGACTGGATACAGAGTAAGCTCTCAACTTTTATGACAATCGCAAAACCCTAAAATATTAAGCTACCTTGAAGCTGGAAACAAAATGTAAATAGATATGAAAAGCAACTGTTTGCTTATTAAAATAAATTATAGCATTAAAGTAAATGTTTTTAATAAATAAAGTTTTATGGGATTTTATCGGTTGAATTTAAATTTACCTGATTATCAACTGAAAAAATTACTTCAGAGCTAAAATGTTTAGGTTTAACACAAAGTTCAACTTTAGCAACTTTGTAATATAGGTGATGCTCATAACTTCTTTCTAATTAATTGTTTTGGTTTAATTTGCCTGTTATTAATAAGCATTTGCAAAAAGTAATATGAAACTTTGAACATTCATTTATAACTATATTGTATAAGATAAGTCAAATGAGTTTGAGAGTGTTAGACAATTATAGGTATATACTTAACAGCTGCAGCCTCGACCAACACATTCCACATCGGAATAGTTGCTGACGGTTTGACAAATCGATGGATTGATGACCTTGAAGACATCACCATAGGTGCCTATGTACCTTCTACTGCTGGACCTGGTAATATAGGCCAAGATGGTTTTAGCTGGGTTATCCATTCTGGCCAAAAGAAAAAGAGATTTGAAACTGGATTAAATTTGAACTTTATCTGTGAGCGTGTCAACCCCACGACTACTACTACTGCTACTACTACCATAGTAACAACACTAACTACAACTCATATACCTAGCTCAGTGACTACAGAATCTAACACTACTATTGTAGCCAGAGGTAAGCCATTTTGTATTTGCATATGCCTGTGAGATGGATGCGCTCAAGAGTAGAAGTATGGTTAGGTTATGAAATTTTTAAAAGTGGTTTTTTTGAGAGGGATCCAAGAAATTGAGTGCGATGGATCAACTGATTAATTTTCGAATACTTCAATGAGTGTGGCTCAATATCTGTGTGGTGGGCTTTGGTGGAGCCTTGTTGTGACCAGTGTGCCGAGAAAGTGTCTTTGACAGCCATGCGGCATCAGACACACTTATAATTAACTCTGTCACAAGCCACAAAATGAGCCGGAAAGTTACCGCCCAACACAGTACATTAATAACCGTACCGGCAAAGTACCGTCATAATACTGGTAAAGTACCAGCTGTGGAAGGTATACCGGCCGGCATCAATATGACTGCCCTGGCCAGAGAACTAAAATATACCCTTAGGACCCCAAAAGCCCCTCCCCACCTATTAAAAGGCTCCAGATATTAGCAAATCATGACCAGAGGCTCAAGAGAGACCAATAACCTACCAGAAAGCCTGGTGAAACCTAGCATCAACTTACATTGGCTGTAAACCCAGTATCTCGTCCCCTTACTTCTGGGAGCCATCTATATTGAACAGACAGCAATAATAACTTTAACCTGTATTATGTTTGATTGGTCTACTCATCAAATATGGCACTCACTTCCTGTATACATCCTGTGGCTTGGCCTATAGCAGGCTAAGCTTTAGCTTCATACATTGCGATTGTTTGCTGTTATTCTGGCACGGTATAAGGCAATAAATATATAGACTTGAAAGCACCAAGCCATACATCTGGGCTGAGAGCTCATCATTGGTTGTGGAGTTGAGTACTACTCCATAACAGTTTACTGGGGTCATACCGGCCCGGTGACTTCTCTGGTGAGAGCAGATAGTTGTAGTCAAACCTGTAGAGGCTAGCTAAGTTGCTGTGTTGGCAGGCGGGGAGTCTGCCTGTATTCAACGGTCTAGTGGTTGCATCAAGCGGATAGCAGAATCCACAACATTTGCATCCGGAGAGAAATTACTTGAATGGGAAGGTTCATTTTAATTGCCAGCCTTTCTGAAAACTTTGGATTTGCATTGCAAAAATATAATTTTATTGCGCATGTTAGATTTACTTGGTATATTTTAACAATGTTGTATATTTGCAAAATCGACGACCTGAAAAAAATTAATTGTATGCAAACTGCAAGTCTTTCCTTTATGACAAACAAAATAATTTTGGAATTAGTATTATTACATCATACTACTTTACTAGCAAGGGGAAAAGCCAAACCGCTAATTTTTTTTTCATCAAATCATGATCAAGTTTTGTAGTTTGATGAATACATATAGATTGACGGCTGTGACAGCAAACAAAACCTTGCTGTTTGATAAATAGATTTACATCGCCTTTGCCCGAACCAACCACTCTGCGTATAAACAAAAATTATTTCCTGCTAAAACTTATTTTTAGCGATTTTCTTGTGGCTTTTTTTTCTATAGAATTGTATAAAAGCGAAAATTCGCGAACCTAATTAATAAAATATTAATATTCTATTAAAAAAAATTCGTGTTATGAGTCATATATGGCTAACATAAATGATGACAAATGAAAGTTAAGAATATCTGCTATAAAACGAAGATCTGTTGCAGGTGCTACTCATCCAGCCAGATTTATGTTCAGCCAGGATTGTGACAGACAGGCTATGTACAACCAAATCTATGCTGGAACACTGGAGTTGTGTGCTTATGTTTGTGTCAAAGACAGTAGATGTTACTACTTTGGTATATCAGTAGACTACAGTTGTCTTCTCTTTAATTCAACAATCATTACACCAGTACATTCAGTGTCTGAATGCTATCGCTGGCAGTAATGGACAATCTAAAGAAAAATGCATTATCAGTAGATGCTCGCCTTGACAGAAGTCAAATGCAAGGGCTGTTTTGTTAACTTCTACTTCAGCTTACATATACATATGATCACAATCTGATATGCAAATAAAAATCCAATATTTTAATTAGAGGGCAATATTCTTTTCCTAATGAAAATAAGGTCCTTGACGTTTGAGTTTTTTGAATCAACATTATTATTGCAAGGCTAAATTACAGCCAGATGCAGTATTGTGCATTGCTTTCTCTTGTTATCACTGATCACACTACTTAGACCGCTCAATGTTGTAGCCAAAACTAAGTTTGTATGACGTTTACAGTTCTTGTTATCGCACCAGTTACCATTTACCTAACCTAGACATCATTGGTGCAAACTCTTGCAGAAGGCCCATTTGCATTGGATACAAACTCAGATGAAAATAAATATAATTTTTACATTCATAAATAATTGTGTTAGATACGTTTTCTGAAGAAGTGTTGTTTTTTATACTTACATTCAATAATAAGCAATTGTTCAATTTTGCAAATTTGCTTTGAAACAGACTGTAGTATTGTAGTGGATTTTGGGGGGGCCAATCAAAGATCCACCAACAACACCTCACTCCAGAGGTCACCTTCCAATCTACTTCCAAACGAAGGAGTATGCCAACTCCACAACCGTATTCAGAGCCACTGCTCAAACGCACAACTCAGTGTTTCACTGAGTAAACCATATTATATTATACGACAACAACCCAGTGTGGTATAATAACGGCAATGTATCTTGCTGCTTGGTACAATCACAAGCAGAATACCAATATAAGTACAAAGGATAGTGAAAAGGCTCTGCCTTTTATAGGCAGAATAACAGAAAACATATGCCCAAATAAGGGGGCAGCAAATCAGCAGTAGCAGGAAGTGATTATACGAACGAAAAGATAAGATATAAATAACACAATGCAGTATTGGCTGGAATAGGATTAAATATATAAGGCGCCCAGAAGTAAGGGGCGGAGCTTCTCAGTCAATAGAGCTGAGTCAGGGTGGTGCAATAGGTAGTCAAGGTTCCTAGCTGTTATGGCTTGTGTTCCCATCTTTCGTCTTTCCGGTGGTAGCTAGGTAGCAAACTTGAGCTTTTGAATCTTTTGGTACTACTTTGGGTCCACAGGCTATAGCCTTTCTTTCCTCCCCGACCCGGTATAGGGTCGGTAGTGACACTGCAAGGTCGGTAGTGCATGCTGCAGGGCCGGCAGTGAATGCTGCAGGGCTGGTAGTGCTTCTGCAGGGCCGGTAGTGCTTCTGCAGCGCCGGTAGTGTTTCTGCAGCGCCGGTAGTGTTTCTGCAGGGCCGGTAGTAATTCTACCAGTTCTCTCACTTGTTTTCTGGTTGTACCAGACTCAGTTTAGGCATGCCTGACACTCAGCAGTTGTCAGCGGGACCTTGCGCTCATGTAGTGGCCTTGAAAATCCACCACAGTATTGGTGTTTTTTTCTTTGTTTTCGTTGTCTCTGGCCCTTGAATACATTACTCCCACTTTTACTGTTTTGTAATTTCAATGATTCATTAAACATTGAATGCCAGGTGATAACAAAAAGAGTCACAATTCTGTTTAATTTTTAGGTTACTCGCGGTGAGAGGTACGGCAAACAAATAGCGCTACACTATACTTGCGTAGCTTATCATACAGTGTGGCACAGTATTTTAGTTGCTGATGGGTAGTTGTGCTGATGCAACTTTAGTACAACAAAGCAAAAACAATTCCACTAATTATAGTCTTGATTTTTCCAGTTCATTGTGGCCAAGTTTCCTCAACAGTGAATTAAATGCAATTGGGTTGACAACTTTAATGCACCCGAGTTATTGCCTGCATTTTTTATATAAAATGATGCACATGAAATTTGGTGAAGGTTTCTACTTGAATCTTTGAGCTGTTTTGTGCCAATATACTCTGAAGGAAGGTTGTATGCATGGGGCAGGAAAGATTATGAAACAACAATCTTTTGTCACGGAACTGTTTCATCAAAAACTCTAACCTTTTTCTTGCTCACTTGGTACCGCTCTCAAATAAAACTAACAATACCAATCACCCGAGATTCTCTATAGAGCAACATAATTCAGTTGAGACAGACCAACTCAGCCACCAAAGATAGTACCCAACTATGGCTTCCTGCCAGACACACCTTCTAGATTATAATCAAATTCATCCAAAATTAGTTTTAGTAATGCCACTTCTGCATGGCCCAAGATACCAGTGTTGACTCCACTACTACAGTCAGACAAGGTATAGGTTTGGCAGTGACACCCTCTCCATTCCTCTTTTTTTGTCAACCGCCATCATTTTCATTATCTTCATTAATCGTCTCTCAGAAATAGCTTAAACTGTTCTCTCACTTTGTAGCACCCATTTGTAACAACATTCACTGTTCAACTCCCTTAAAAAGCCTCCAGGGGTGTGTCTTCTACTTCTCAACATAGTTACAGCTAAAACCTTCCACAGTATCTCCCTAGGCGCTATGTGTGCCCATCTCACATTCAGGAGCACCTCTCTAATCCCTATCAGGCGTTGGAAATTTCTCGTCATAATTGGTAAATTTCCATTATGCAAAGTTCTCCAAATGATAAACTGTTTGACATTTTCTCATGAGAGATAGCTAGAAATAGAATAGACACCATCTTGAAGGAGAACGCTTGATTCCTGATCAATTAATGAAGATATGATTATGGACGTAGTCAAACTAAAGCTACAACTAGACGATGTAAAGAATTCTGAATCCTCATAAAATTATCCTGCAGATGAAGTAAAAGATAAAATTTTGTACATTAGGGGATTGGTTAAAATTTATGTATATATGTATGTGATAGTTGGCATGTTTGTGCTAGGCTCTTTCTTGGCACATTTAATAGGAATACACTATTAGTGATTGTTTGTTTTATGTAAAGATGCAGTGGACTACTTCCCACAGATGACTGCTTTACCACCACCGCCTCCGTCCCCACCGCCACTGCTGATGCCACCTTCACCACCACCGCCGCCGCCATCACCACCACCAGTAAGGTTAAAGTGTTTGTGGTGTAGAAGGTGTTTAGATCGCTATATGAACTCTTAAAAGAAACCTGTCTCATCTTTAATAGATCAGGAGGCTATCGCACGCTGAGATTTTGTTTAAAGTGTGTTGAATTGAGTAGAGGCTGAGTAAAAGCCGTATAGAAAAGTTAATTAAATAGGAGAAAACCTAAAGTAAGCACTAAAGGGCTGTTGTTACAGTGTGAGGAGAAAACTCTCTATTATTCTGATTTGATGAGGACTCCAAGCTGAAGCTTTGTCAGATTTTTGAGGTAGCTGACATTTTGAGTCAAGGACAAAACTCTTTGTCAATTATCACTCTATAAAGCTTTCATTTGAGTGTTTCGTTGGCAAGAGCACCAGAATATCCAACAATACGATACTGATTGATTCAGTCAGGAGTAAATTAAGTAATATTGATTAAATATAACGTTTCTTGAAGCTATTATTGCAGTCGATTGAACTTGCCAAACCTTCAACATACTTCATAGACTAAAAGGCTCTCTGAAATGACGGCTATTATTACAAAATTTTAATTAATAATTTTATATGTTCATTCCCCCCAAGATTTACCGAAATATCAACAATTTTAATTGGACACATATAATCAGCAGTTTTCATCCAGAGACGAGAGCTGATTAACAATCTGCTAGTACAACAGCAAATACTTCTCTTAAATCTATCGCTTGAAAAGGATGTTCGCTCCACTTTACTCAGTGGTTTGTATAACAATAGCTATACATATCGGGTCAACGGAGGCAAGTTGTCTCTCTGGGCCTGGAAGAAGAGAGTTTGAAGGCAGATGCTATGAGCTCAGCGATCAAACTGCATCACGTTCTGATGCAGAAAGTTACTGTAACAGTCTTGGAGGTTATATAGCTACCGTGAAGTCTTCAGCAAAGAATGCATTTTTATGCGACTGGGTAAAAGGTCATCTTGCACTTATTTTCTTTCAAGTTTTCTAGTTTTTAATTAATTTGTATTATGACTATCTTGAGCTGAAACTTGACAGCATTTGCTTTCGAGTAAACTCGAACATCTCAATTTCTAAAACTGTCCAAAATTTAATGAAACTATTAGAAAAAAATGCTTAATATTGCAAATATTGCATTCAATTTGTTTTTCTAGAAATACAAGTAGCATGAATTTTTATTAAAAATTCTCAAGTCATCAAATTTGCGCTTGAAATTAAGAGTAATTGTACAAATACATTACGAAAAACCTGAAGCAAGTCATACTGAGATGTACATTTCTTTCAAAACATATGCTTTTATAGCTGATGGGCTGACCAGTGTGTTTTACATTGGAATTATTGCTGACGGGCTGGTAAACCGCTGGATAGATGATCTAGTTGACATTAGTGAAAGCCCGTACGTACCATCATCTATTGGATCTGGTAACAATGGACAAACAGGGTGCAGCTGGACATTAAAATCTGCCAACGGGAAAATAAAGTTTGAGTCGACAACCAACTTGGCTTACGTCTGCGAATTTTCAATTGCAGCTGCTACAACTGCCCCACCTCTAGTAACTACTTCCAGCTTTATTGCTACAGCAAGAGTAACAACACCTGGAGCCCACACTTCTGAGACTACGGACACTACTGGGCAGGTGTCAAGTATGTCACCTAATGCGTACGATAATGTCACTCGGAAATGAAAAACTTCTAACTTTACTTAGAGTACGTTTACCAAAAAATGATAGAGACTTAATTCAAATTCTTCATGCAGACCATTTTGTTGAAATAAAATTCCCACCGACAACAAAAAACTTATAATGAAACATTGGTTATCAGTTTTATTTATTGACATAACAAATTATTGATTAATTGATCGATCTATTAATTTTTGGCCGATAAAAATGTAACGACTAAATTTATTTGCACACTACTTGCACCAAAGTAGTTCATCTCTACTAGGATTTGACATTTTTTTGTCTGTAAGAAACAAATTTTTTAAAATATTATTGGTTTAACCAGAAGCGCTTAAGCAAATAGTACATACACATCTGAGGATGAAAACCTCGATTTCCTAAGCTAGGAAAACAACTAACTTATTTGTTGTGCATACAACTGATTGATATTGAAGCTTTCCCTCCTCACAGAAAAATAAACATTTGAGGCTTTTGTTAATTGGATACTTCTCAAAGCAATTGTCAGTGTAAGATAGATGATGGTTTTTGTACATAAAACCAAAATGCTTTTAAAACTTCCATAATTTTTTAATAACCGCTAGTAACAAGCACTTTTTTAAAAAAAATATTTGCTTGTATGCATCTAATACCATAGTTATTTCTTGTTAATATTTAATGCTTATGAACCCTGTTTTTTTCATGAACTGGTGAGCGACAACTGGCGTTGAAAGACATAAAGAGTGGATATTTCTAAAAGATTTAATCGATATATGCGCCATGCAACAAATTGCTGGAACCATACAATGACAATGTTAATGATTATATGATATTTTAGGACAGGCAAACAAAGCGAGGTTTGTGCTTAGTGATGGTTGCAACTGGAAGAAAATATACAACATACTCTACAATGGAAAAAATAGTGGAGTTCGGGAGTTGTGTGCTTATGCTTGTGTGAAGGATAGCAGATGTAACAGCTTTGGGATAACTCTGGAACAATCATGTCTTTTCTTCAGTGCAACACGTACAGCTGCCGTCCTTGACCTAGTGTCTGAATGCTATAGCTATGAGTGAATAATGTTCACTGTACGACTGTACGACTGTACGACTGTATGACTGTACGACTGTACGGCTGTATGACTGTATGACTGTATTGCTAGTAAATCAGAAGCTTTGTATGGCGCTGCAGTATTAACCACATTTAATGGCAGTAAAAATTGAAAAAGGCTCATTCTTTAACTCCAGGCTATAACATGTTGCTTATGAGTCCACCTAGTGACAGTTCTTATCAATAATTTTTATTAATATTTAATATTATGTATTAATATATTAATATTTAATAAATAAGATCCTCGTGAAGCTGACTAGCAGAAGCAATTACAGGCTTCCTTGAAACTCCTAAGAGATAAGGCATGCCTGTTTTTGACTTCACGAAAAGCTGTCTCGCTGTCACTGCAAAAAATATTGCATTGTACTAAATTTTTCAGTTTAATTTCACACTTGCAAGCAGATAAATTTATTTGAAGAGTAGCTTATAATGACTAGTCAAATTGTTTCATGACTTTCGGCTCGGTTTAAACTATTACGCTATGAAGCACCATATAACTTCTTACAATTACAGTTCAGAACTGGTTCCACCTAAATACCTGTTTAAGCGATTGTTTATATTGTGCATCAGTTTCGTGTCCATACCTTGATTTCAAGACAATACCGAGTCGGTGTTGATGCAAAAATCTTCGAATAGCTCGTTTTTTTTTGCCACAACTTCAGTGCTCACATGCGGAAGGAGTGAGCACTTATACTTTGATGTATATGGGACCTTAGGCTTCCCTCATTTATTTATTTGAGGCATACAAAATTATCCACTATTAATTTGCTAATTTGAAGTTTCAATGAAATCATACCTTTACATGACAGATCAATGTATTGGTAAAAGGCCATTGCAGCAAAAGCTCTCAACACTCGGCTTTAACAAAAAATAATTGTCATAGTTGTTCTCAAGCATTTCTACTTAGTTTGTTATAGTTTCCAAACTATTTTTCTTTACACCTATTGTGCTATTATTTGTGTTGATTTTGTATACACAAACATACTTGTAGAAGTCAATATTTTATTTCCAAAATGCTAATGAAACAAACACGGGCGTTCTATTCAAAAATAGTAGGCATGTTTTAAGTAGAAGATAAGTTAGTGTGTGCAGACGATTAAAAACATCAGTCAGAATGTGAATTGTTTCTTCAAAGCATAGTGTCCTACTGATAATAATAGAAAGTCATTTCATTTATTGATTTCAAGTGTTCATTTCCGGAACAAGGAATACCAAGTATTTGATGCGTGATTATGAAGGTAGAAAGCTTTTTCGTTTATCAACTACTTTTATTGATCAATTCTAGCTGTATTTTCTTGCCTAAAAACCAATCAATTGTTTGAGGGGTGACCACGTACTGCAGTAGGTTCTTCTGTTTACTTCAATTCTCTACAGTCCACGTTACTGATTGACTCTCTCAGCTACCCTTTTCTCCTAGCCTGAACAAGTTCAGAAGATAACAACTAAACTGATATCTGTTTAGTCAACCCCACACCCGAATGACTATAGTTCAATATAAAGGATGAATGATAACAACTCAGCAACACTGTTGAAGGTCTCTCAGCCCAGAGTATAAAGGGTGTTTATTGAGAAACAGTACTCGTAGCTCTCTCTGTAGAGCTCTGGCAAACTCACACAAGACATTTATAAGCTCAGCAAAGGTTAAATGTAATCTATATATACTAACCCAATAACTACACAATGCAACGAGTTAAATTTCCAGCAACACACCGAGCAATGAACGATCTAGGCCAGGGGTGGGGAAACTTTTGTATGGAAGAGCAAAATTTGAATATTGTGCCATTTTCAAGAGCCGGATGTATTAAAGTGTCAGCTAGATATAATAATCGATATACTTTCATTTCATATTTCACATTATATTTTTAATTATTACAGCATAATGATGTTCTTACACGCTACTAAAACTTCTTAAATATAAAAACACAAAATATAGACACCGCAAATGGGTAGAATCATAAAACTTCATTACAACACTGTCACTTCAATGTGAGCTATGAGATTGTAATTGTCCATAATTTTTCTGTAATTAGGTTTTCTAGTAGAGCAGGCAACTCCAAGTTTTATTATAACTATTAAAATAGCTAACAGTATGTTTTGAACAAGAAATTGCTTTTATAATCTGCTGGTCGAATGTCACTATATGCTATCTAGATAAGGTAAACTATCGTTGATCAGTGCGTGAAAAACGTCATATGTAAAAGAGCCGCACTAGATTTTGCAAAGAGCCGGGTGTGGCTCTAGAGCTGCACTTTCCCCACTCTTGATCTAGACTAAATAAATATTTGTCAACAAAGTCAATCTTTTTTAGTGTGTTCTCTTGAATAGCATCTATTAGGCTCCTTTGTAGGTGCATCTTAACAGATTACATAATGCAAAGCCTCTTTACCATCACTGTCTTCCTATGTACTGTTTGATAGGTTACAGGTCGAGGCCCTAGAGTCCCCTCAGGATAATTTCAACATGGTGGTATTATTGTATCGTAAATGCCCAACCCGGGTCCTATCCGGGGTCGGAGTTAGCCACAGGGTATCCTACCCGCGACCTGTATAAATTATTGGTAATTTTTTATACCATTTCCTGGCTTTTCATGTGATTTTCAAAATGAATCTTGCAGAGTGTGCGAAACTGGCAGCGGTCAAAATTCATTACAAGACATATAATGCTGAAGGAGAAAAACAAAAGTTTAAGAAAATGAATGTAGGTGTTTACAATATTCCACTGTTAATCTTTCCACTTGGAGTTTCCCTCTCTTGACAACTCTCTTCAACCTCGACTGCCACCCTTGAAATCCTTCCCCAGCTGTAACCTTCAAACCAAGAAAAAAAACATGAAACTATTGGACTCTATGGGTTATGGCTTGTACACTCTCACCAATTACCGTTGACTCTGGAGGTAACACAAATGTTGATAACTGCATTCAATGGTCTGCCATTTGTCAAGGAAGTTTAGCTTAACAAACCAATATTGGTACGCATTCTTGGACAATTGTGTACAATTTCTGTCAAATCATAAAATGGAAAGACTCAACATATGATGACAATGAAAAAATGAGCCAGTCTTCGTGCACCATAGAGACGGACAAATTCATGAAGGCAGAGTAATATTGGGGTGAAGCTATGGTTTCATTTAAAATTAGTTGGTGTTATATAAATTATGGCAGTGGCTGCTTAAAGGATGATATTTTTTCGATGCTACAGACAACTTTGGAATTTGGTTGATTGAAGCTAAAAAATAACATGTTGATCAGTTTATTATTAGCTTGTCTACACGTATCCATGAAATTATTTACTCCATGGAGCTAACAGATTTAAGTGAGCTTTGCTGGTTTAGATATTGTTGGGGAAAGTTTGTAGCAACACAAGGGATTCTTCTGGTTCAATGAGGGGATTGAAATTATTCTGCAGAGCTGGTTGGAAATTGGTTGACCCAATAAGCATTTAGAGATTTTGGTATAGCGCTGACCTGGTGGTATTGTAGACATATGACGGTTGCTGTTGCATGATCACTATATGGGAGGTGATAAATGGAAAACCAATAAGATAGTCTGGTAGTTTGTCAGATTTCATCTTATGGGGATGGTCAGTATGACACATACAAACTTTGGTTTATGCTTAGAGCTGTGACATACGTGCTGGTTACCTGTTGTGAGCTTTCGATGTTTAATGAACAAATATAATTTCCAAAATATCTCCCTTTTCAAGGATGCCTAGTTGGTGTAGTTTTAAAGCACCAATAAATGGGTGCTGATTTTTTGCAGTTGTAGAAGTATCTTTCCCCATAATTGCCTGAAATTAATGTTCTCAGTAACATATTTCAACTGGCAAAATCAAAGATACACTTACTCTACAAATTAACAAGTACTTCTTCTTGTAATAGTCATATAACTGTGTAACAATAAAAGTGCTATTGTAATGGAAATTACCTAGTGTGACCAGCAAGTAGATCAGCTGCCTAGTTCTACTAACAGAGTGTGTATCATAGGAGCCTATGCCTACTACTCTTGACTGCATTGGCTAAGTGATTAATTGAAGTGCTATAGTGTGGCCTACTTAAGGAGGACTGTTGCTGCGATATTCTGAACTTTTCCTGGAGTAGTTTCCAGCCACTAATTGTTATAATAATCAGGCACATTGTGGCTATTGTATGCATGTATCAAAAACCTATGTAGTGTCCTGCTTTTTGTACATCCTAAGAATTAGTCATAGTAGCGTGACCTGATGTTTTGTATGCCCAATTATCCTGTAGCTTTTTCAACAACTGATATGCATAATATTTTGCATAAATAGAGCAGTAGTGAGCCCAGTGGGCAGAGTTTTTTGTGCGCTTGACTAAGAAGGTTCTTAGCCAGGTTTTTGTATCGTGCTAACAATACAGTGATATTCAACCTGCAACCCCGTGTAATTCGTGAGGCTGGTTGCATATCATTACTAGCTTGTCTTCACACGGTAGCACAAGGATCTGTCTTGCTACACGGATCATTAAAGAAGAGCCATCTCTACTTTCACAATAGTGCTCTACAGTAAATCCTGTTTACTTTGTCATTTTAGTTCATTCTCTAGTAGCTGTCGGTGAAAGCATTTGACAAAACTCTTTACACTATCTCAAAACCTTCAGTAATTGCTGAAATAAACTGTCAGTGAAACACACCTTTTGATGAATACAAGAACTCATAGCTAGCAATATTGAAAAAAGAATAACCAGAGGTTACAACTTCGTACTAAATGAAGAAAATAGTATATTTCTGTTGCATATTTTGGTGCACAGTAGTAATAAACTGGGAGTTTGCTCCACCGTACCCCCACTCGATGCGCTAGCATTCCACCTACAGCCATCGGTAAGATGCTGTGCCAGTGGCAAAGCTATACTGTGCCGGTAGCACAGTGTGCAGGGCCGGTAGTGACCTCTGCAGGGTCAGTAGTGACCTCTACAGGGCCGGTATGGTGACTCAGGGCCGGTCAAAGATGGCTGCCATAATAGAAAGCTTCCAAAACCAGCTAGGATCTTACACCAAGCCAGGAACAGAAACTACCTACCCTAACATCAGCAGTAACCAGGACCACAAGCTATCCAGAGCCTTGGGACCGTGTAGGACACTCTGATTGCACAATAGGAGACAGGAATCCGCCCTTAGCCACTTGGCACCTATTCTCTTTAATCTTTATTTACCGTATGAATGGTTAACTATTTATATGTGCACTTGTATTGGTTCAAGTACTTTGTGTGCTCTTACTGTTATACAAATTATGCTAATTACTTCCTGTGAGCTTTCCTATAAAAGGAGAGACTTTTGCCACAATCATCATTGCATTCATTCTCATGTCTTGCCACAATAACCCTAGAGGAATAATACCCTTTGGAACTCTGTCTTATGTGAATACAGCCATTATTCAAGCACCATTCTGTGTTGTTTGTGTGAGCCATGGGTTCCAGCTATACCGGGTTATTCGGTTGCCTGATTGCACAGTTGTCTCTGTCGAACAGTACAGTGTCCCCTCTGGAGAAAGGTATAATACTCGATCTTAGTGGATGTTCGTGGAACCAGACCGGAATCCGTTACATTTCTATCAAAAACTCACCGCAAATTAAAATTTGACGCATTCTTTGATTACACAAGC
Organism: Cryptosula pallasiana; assembly: GCA_945261195.1. Taxonomy (NCBI): domain Eukaryota; kingdom Metazoa; phylum Bryozoa; class Gymnolaemata; order Cheilostomatida; family Cryptosulidae; genus Cryptosula; species Cryptosula pallasiana. Next base: position 13,158,790 of record OX183132.1, read on the forward strand.
AGAATACAATAAAAAATTGAAATGAAAGTGATGAAAAAAATTTAGAGCATTGCTTTCAACAATCGGAGCAATCAAGTTGGTATCCGTTAATGTAGAACATAGGCCTACAATTACATGTTTCTTTCTCCAAGCCACATCATGAGTGGAAGAACAATCTACTTGGTATTGGTGCTAAATATTTTTGTTGGAATATGTTCCCACTTCTCACTGATTAAGATAAAGAGTGTTACGTTACCTTTCAAAAACCGTACTTGGGTTATTGGTTTTAGTACTTGTCAGATTGATTGATTTCATTTCAAGTTACTAGCAACCTTTTTAAAGTTGCTGTAAGCCAGTCAGAAAATACACCAATAAGCTGAAGGATAGTTGGCATAGTAGTACAGAACCAATGAATACACAATGAATCGCTTCATTCAAGAAAGTTTTGCAGCTGCTCTAGACCAAGCTGGTCTTCTGGGCACTTTGTTGGCAACTCTTTATTTACTTCTGACTAGACCACGGAGAAAATACACGTATTTTACATAACAGATGATTCATTAATCAATTATGCAGATATCGAATAGGATAAAGTCACCAAACTTATGACTCAGTGTCTATGTCAACACCACATTGTAGTACAATTTGCCTTTCTTGGTCACAACTGCTACTCTGCTTTTCTGGTTTTATATCTGCAACTCCCTTATCAGGGCAACAACAAGACTAGTCTTGAAGTGTGTAATTTATAGCTAAAAATAAAACTGAACTCTCTGGCTCAGTCTCTCATATTTATACAAAAATACAACATATATAGCATAAATCTATGACCAATCAAATTTTACTATAGCAATAAGGCATATAGTGAATCACTCGAGCATATCGCTTATTTGTCGTCCTATTGGTTCTTTCCAGTAAGGTGGGCGGACCCTCTGTCCAACCTCTGACCCTCTGATACCTTTGCATTACACTTGACAAGGATTGTCATCCCTTTTTATAGGTAGGAGGAGGCAACTTGCAACTTTTATGTCATCGTTCACTTGTAATTATGATTAACTGCAACTATTTGCCTCGATCGATCATCAGAGGCGGATTCAGAAAAGCACAAAGGGGGAGCCAACCGGGGTTTGGGGCAAAGCCCCGAATAAATTTTTGATGGCTCCTCCCTTTGTGTTTTTTGGCACCCCCTCCAAAACCATAATAAATGATGTGGTTTATTTTCAATATGGTTGCTAGAATAGTATGTATTATTCTTTATTCAACATCATCAACCATTGGTAACTGTGAAACATACATCCTCAGACACACATACACACAAGTATGTTTCATTCAAGGTGGCGAGCATGTATGTTGCATTGAAAGGGGTTGGTTGAACAATAATAACAAATAATAATTTTTTACAAGTTTAATAATTAATAAAATTTAGCTTTAGTATGTAGTAGTATAGTGGCAACAGCAGTACTAAGTAGTGGTAGTAGCAGAAGGAGTAGTAAGTAGTAATAATAAAGTAAATAACAATAATAAGTTAGTTGTTAGTTAGAAGAAGAATTGATTCTTTTTAGTAGTGTTGTGAGCATATTCATTCACCAATAACATGAAGAATAATAATAAATGAATTCAATGATTTATTAATAAATTAGTTAGTAGTAATAATAAGAATAATAATGCATTACTACGATGCATTGTTGCTACTACGTTGGAGAGAAAGACGAGAGAATAATAGATTAGACATTATTATTATTATAACTTAACCATTATTATAATAATATTTATTTAATATGGTTATCTATCTAGCAATTAATTATTAACACAAAAAGACCAAATGACAATTATTACTTTGGAGGTGCAACGAGAAAATCTAGAATGCTTGTTGCTGCCTTGCGCTTCTCCATGGCCATACTTTGGTTGATCAACTTCTACAAGGTCTTTTATGATGACAATTATCAATGGACACTTTACTAACGGATGCCCGATTGAGAGCTGTTGCTATGGGAACAAATCAAAATGGCGCCAAGCTTAGCGAATTTCTTCACTTATTCTTCTGGAGCGGGCCGCCATTGCTCCCATGGGTACCCCCCTGAGTCTGCCACTGTCCATCATTATAATGTTTGGATTACCGCCAAATATTTTGACCTACGGTCAGATTCGCCAATATTTTAGCTTTCGATTAAGTCTAATAATTTCATTTCAGCATCATTTAATTACAAAAACTGACACTAATTGTTAATTTAGTCCATTTTATGTTGCAGAATGTGCAATGGCTAACTCATGGATTTAAAGTGCATAGTTCGAGAAATTTTTTTGACAGTCAAGAGCTGACCTTTTAACAAAAGAAAACACCAAAGACTAATGGGTTGACAGATTCTAAATAGGGTTTGGTTGATGAATGTACATCAACTCGAAGAGGGCAACTGTCTTCAGAGAGGTAGCTTGAACCAATTGAAACTGTTTTTTCTTTTGATTGATAAACAAACTAGAATAGAGAAGGTTTGATTGATCAATTAATTTCCCACAATACACAAGTACATACATACAGGTCAAGTAGAGTCAGTTATTTATAAGATTATATATAATAGTTGTGTCACAATACAAGTAATCTACTCTCTTTTATCTCCATTAACTATTTATTGAGTATGTACAATACTTTAAGTAAACAGGCCACCACAGCTGGTATTATAATATTGTATTGTATACTGTATGTCTTGCAGGTAACGCCTTAGTCTTATGCCTGAAGTAGAACATTGATGAAGTTCAGCTTGTCACAGAACCAACTATTGCTGCCGAAATCTCCTTGGATTGAACACACCGGTTACAAGGTATGTTGATTCAGTCGTTCTGTTGCAAGTTAGAAAACATATGGAGGTGTTAGGTTCTAGTTATTTGTATTAAAGTTGTACTTCATTTGTGGGCTTTAATTTCAATTTTGGGAACTGGTTTTGTCAAACAATTAAAAACCTGAAGCTTCAAGTTCAAACTATACGATTAATTATTGCTACAAGTTCATAAATTGTAATGCTAAAAAGTTTATTGTTTCTACGCAGAATAATATACTTTTTCATCAAAGACAGAGAGACATGCCTCAGCGAAGAAGCCTACCAAGTTGGCAACAGTTCACGGGTGAGACAACTATGCATGGCATTAAATATGTAAACACCAAAGAGATACCAATGATCAGAAGGTAATAGCATAAACTAAACATCGCATTAAGAACCTTGGATTTGAACATATCAGAGTGAGATGCTTAGTAACTGAGATGGCTTTCATACTTTAACTAATTTAACTACCAAGTTACCTAATTAACTTTACAAAGTATTTCTGTTAGGCGTCTCAAATTTGCTTTCTGCTAAAGAGAAGGTCATGAAAAAAGTATTCATCCTAATTAATTCCGATTTCTTTTTTTTCTGACTTTCTGAGTTTCACTGAGATATATAGAGCTGCTAGAGGTCTTTGAAAACTTATTTCAAGTCAAGTAAATTCTGCAAACTGGTTTATCTGTAATATTTTGTAGCTTTGCTAAGCACTCATAGACTCAAGTTTGAAGAAAATTTTCAACTAAAAATAATGAAGCTGAATAAGAAACGTTAAGCAATTCTTCCAATCACAAAAGTTTATTGGCAAACTCCTGAATCTTAAAATTTTTTAAAAAAATCTGAAGCCCTGAATTGAATTTTTTAAAAATAGTTTTCCATTGGCAGATGTCAGTATGTTTTTGACAACTAACACAAATGGACTGAACTAGGAGATACATCTATATCTTACTGAGCTATAATATCGATATAATATATCAATAACTATATTGATTCACTAAAAACTTTTCCAGTTAATAATGACCAAAACAAAGTATTGATAATATATGTCACTTGATATGTAGATCAATTTATAACATTAATTATGTACAACCTTTAAAAGTGAAAATGTTATAGACTACGCCACGATGATAAAATTTATTGAATTTATTCGTTGCTAATGTATAAAATGGAGGCTTGCTTGTATGTTTAAAAGTACAATTTTGAATAGCAAAACTGTGTTTGTTTGAGCAGAAAAAAACTTTTTAAAGTTTTCCAGTAATAAATTGATTCAAAGTTAACTAAAATTCTACTTATAACAAATCTAAAAAAATTATTTTCTAACTGGTCATTTAAATTTTTGGCTCTAGTTTAAAAATCATCCGTATAGACTAAATTAAATTTCACGATTTATAATTTCAGTGATATCAATAAATAAACAAGGTTCTTCACAGATGATGACACCGGAGTAACTCGGTCTGAAAAATAGCTAGTTGCAATGAAGGTTTGATTTGTAGAGTTGTATGGACAATATTTGTCACAGCCTGTTTGGGATACTTTATCTTCGCCACTTACCTTTTCATGAACGATTATACCAAGAAACTGATCAGTACGAAAATTAAAGTGAAAAATGCCTCAAACTTAACGGTAGGTGACATGTTGAGTAACAATGTACGAATGTCTTTTGTGTCCACTTGCCAACCCTTGAAACGCCTCAAGAGCCTGATTTTGATTTGTTATATCTGTAAAGTTGGCAGATCACATTATGTGCGAGCAAAGGAAAACGAATCAACTTGAAAAATCGAAAGCTAAACCTATTTGTCTCTCTTTGTCCCCTCTTGTGGATTACATTCAGGTTGACTAGGGCAACCAGCTAAAAAAAAACAAATCGATTATACTAAATAATGCGACAATATATATTCGAACTGCTCTACCAAATAGACCTGAGTACTAAGTAAATTTTCCTTTATTTGTAGTTTCCCACAGTAACAATTTGCAATCGCAACTACTGGAAGAAATCAAAGGCTGAGAGCAATGCTACACCTGTGAGACAAGTGGAGATAATTAGAGAACTGCTCACAGACTTGTACCATCCAAGAGCATCCGCAAATCTGGCTGCAGACAAGTATGTACTTTGACTAAAAACTCACCAATACACCGACGATGAGATTGTAAATTTAGTTACCATAAACCAGCAGCAACACAGTTAACTTCACCACAGTATCGATGTTGTTACAAGTTGATGTCAGCAGTAAATTTCAGGTACAACTGGAGTGACCCAGAACTTGTTAGTATTTTGATGTCAGAAGGAGTGGATACTGAGGCCTATTTAAGGAGTATGGCGCATGGGTTGAACGAGACCTTTGCACTTTGTTCAGTGAAAGGTACATCAGTTGATTGTCGTCAGGTGTTACAACAGGTGAAAACAGATGCAGGTAAATTATAAATAATTCAACATAAATCTAACAACGCTTGTGAAAAAGTGGTTTTTATGTGGCTGTCTAATAACAGTTTTAACGTTTTTTAAAAGAGATAGTAAAAGATTTGACAAATTATCAAGCAACAAAACTTTAGCTAACTTTACAATTTCTATACCAATTAAACATACAGAAGTAGATGAAATACAGAACAATTTTGTTTTCCTGGTTTGCGTTCAATCATGTTTCTAAAGATTTTCTCTGACATTTAAGCTAATTACAGCGACCAAGGAAAGGTGGTCAGCCATAGCAAACTAACTGACAGATATATCTTTTCTAGGTTACTGTTTCCAGTTCAACACCAATGGAAGCCTCACGAGCAACTCTGCAGGAGTGACTGGAGGTGTCAGTTTCTTTATGGACACTTTGAGTTTTGAATATTATGTTGGACCTTTCTCCTACTCTGAAGGCTTTTCTGTGAGTCACACTCATGCTCTAGTTATGTCAGCTAACAATGACTTGATGCAACCCAACAGAACCCCAAAAATATCAGCTACCACAGAAACACTTTACTTTTGTTGACAGATTGCCCTCCATGATGCTGATGAAGTACCACTTGTCAGTGAGCTGGGTTTTGGGCTCGCTCCTGGAACAGAAACTAGCATAGTTGTACAAAGAACTGAGGTAAGCTACACTTTGCCAGTAGATTCCAATTTTCAATAGGTTTTAGGTAACCACTGTGGAATCTTTTACTGATTATGCGGCTTTTGGTAAAGAAGTTTTGAAATGCAGAATGCTATTGTGTGCACAAAATTGCTTCACAAATATGTTTCAATCATATTACATGCAGTTCTTTGCCATTCATGGACAATAATGCGAGAATTGAAAGTATGCAAGTTAGGTAATGAATCAATTATAACATATAATTGCTAAGCCATTGATAAGCCGTCTACCTCCTCTAGCAAACAATATTAACTAAATAACTAAGGCTAAATTAATGAAGCTTGCAGGCGATATCCTGTAACCTTTTATAATTTTACTCTCTGTACAGTGAAACGAGTCACACTAATGCTGGCAATGCTCCGAGTTTGTCCTGTTACGTATAACTGACTTTTTCAAAATTTAACACACTGTCATAGTTTGTCAGTTTGATATACAAAGGCTGTACTAAACTGTGTAGACGATACGAAAGCCACCACCTGCAGACGATGGACAATCAGACTGTTTTGATACAAAGACAAAACAGAACCCGCTGCATTACTTCAATCACTACACATACGCTGCCTGCTATCAGGAGTGTAAAGTATCATATGTCATCAGAAGATGTGGCTGTAGAGATGTACTACATCAGGGTAGGTCTTATTTATCTTCACTATGATGGGCTTTTGTCTGTTTAAATTAGCAATTCTTACAATCGTCATGTTTTGGAATCATATCTGTTGATACCGCTTAAAAAAAGCTTCAACAACTAACTTTTTCTGGTCCATTTTTCTCTCGTACCATCCAAATTATGTGGAGGCATTTAATATCTCAATTTTACTCAAATATTTATTCGCTTGCACATGAACTGATAATTCATTAATGTCACTTCCATCGTTAAAAGCTTGAGGTTGGTCGACATGCTTGGACATTGGTTACATAAAACAAAACTCAAAAAAATCTCATTTGCAAAAAAAACTAAAAAACAAACAACTTTCCACTCGCGATAATTAAAAAAATTGGTTTTTTTTTTAAAAACAATTTTAAATTTTCCAAATGTAGTGATAAATCAGATATCACATATGTCTATGAGATGTTTCTATTGCAGCCATCAATGGAACTGACGCATGTAACATCTACGACATGTTGTACTGTGTAAAACCTACTGCGGGTAAGGATTGAAGCATTATAACGCTGTCTGGCTATAAAACACTCTCTGTGCTAAACACCTCACCGAAACCTTGAATACTGGTTAAAATAAAAGTAATTGCAAATGTAATATTCAAAGATTTTTTTTGCCGTTGTTTATTAGAAGGAAACCCTAAACAAACTTTTACCACTGAGCTAAACTAGTCCGCTCTGAGCACCAAACCCTAAAAACCAGCTACTATTTTTCATTATTTCCATTTAATTTCCAAAAAACATAGACTTATCAGCCCACTATAGCCATGAGACCAACTCTTTAGAACTGTTTGTGTATCATTTGTAGCTGAATTTCATTCAACACCTGACCACTTAAATGCATGTCAGTGCAGGTCTGTGTGCACAGAAGTACAATACACTGCAAAGCTGTCTTTCTACAAGTTCCCCAGTCAGCGATATATTGAAGACTTACAGACAGTTATGAACAGTAAGTGTACACGGTACTTCTATTGGGCTATTGTGGTAAAACAAAAGTATCAATTCATCTTTGTTTTTTTCTACCTTTGATGCGAATGCCTCTGATGTATAAACTTAATTCAACTTGAAAAAGTCTCTCCTTAACATGTATGAGAGAAAATGCAAAATAACTGAAATTTCAAATTAATTGTTTTACCTTAGTTATATCTCCATGGCGATAGAACCAGACTTTTTACAGCTGTTGTAGTAAACTAGGTACAAAGGTTTTAGGTTGAGAATGTTTTGCACGTTTCATTTTGCAATCGCACGGTATATTTCAGCGGTTTGCCTTTAATTTCTCTACAAACATAACACAATAGGCGTTTTCGGTGTGCTCAACGTTTACATTTAATCCTCAATGGCAGTTTTTTGTCGAGGGATTATCAGCCCCTTTGTAGCAATTTTTTTTCAACATGTACCAACGCTCATTTTTGCATTTTTCAACGAGTTTACCATGCACGTTGGCCAGCGAACACCTATAAAAGTCAACCTTTTGGTTTTCCACAGGAGTTGTCTTCTCACTAATTACGGCACTGTACCCTTTTGCGGCATTATAACAACACCGTGCTACCACAAGCTATGACTTTTTTTCTTGTTTTTAATGGATGTATTATTACTTATTATTAATGTCATATATTATTATTTTTAGTACTGTCATTATTATTAATGCTATCACTATTGCCAATAATAATAATATTATAACTTTCATTCATTCATTCCATTTTTTATTATCTTTATCTGATAAAATATATTGTTTTATAACAGTGAATAATCATCAGCACACCATTATTATTATTATTAATTAATGATTCATGTTTTTGCTTGTTTCTGTCATTATTATTTATTATGGTCATTATTATTCTTATCACCATTATTATCAATAACAATACAATTTGTTCTTGGTGGTTTGCTGAGGTTTAGTAACACTGTGTATAAATAGCAGATGATGCAGTTGTTGTCAGGGCAACAAAAATCTCGCAATGATCAGCTACTTTTCAACCCAAGAATTTAGGCTAACAAACTTGCGATTGCGGGGCTAAATTTATGACTGATGACACAAAAAAGAAGACAACTCTTGCCAAATTTTGTGAATTGTTCGCACTCACCTACTCCTATAAGTTATCGTTCAAAGGATAAACGCGTTGATCAAACTTTTGCAAACCAACGCGTTGAGACACCGAAAACGCCTAATAACCAACTTTTACTATATTCTTGGTACTATCAGCTGTGTTGTTGCTACTGAGCTCATTGCATTATTTGGGCACACACATCTAAAATTAAACTCTAAAAACTATGATTTTTGAAGTGATACTTGTGGTACTGAAGAGTGGACTTTACAAGATCTGATACAATTTTGTAGATATTTCATACGAGTACCTATCTAATAATGCTGTGTCCGTCAACATATTTTATGGTCAATTGTCCTATGAGCAACTGGAAGAGTTTATCACCTACACGCCTTATGACCTTATAGGTGAGTCAGCTATATGTTTGTTAGTAGATTGATTACTGAGGTGCTATACAAAGTGGTATGCAGGTTATGTTAGTAGAAGTTTCTTGTTGAGTTTTTTTCGCAGCAAAAAAAGTCAGGGACAAGTGACTCTAAGTTTTTGCATTTACTGTGATTTATTTTTATAAGCTTATATTTTTTATACTTTTCTACAACCTTTTTTGACTCATACTTCAATTGTTTTTTTAAGAAGTTGAAATTGTTTTGATACGGCACAACTGCAATGCCTTCACTATATCATTTGAAGATGGCAAGGGTAGATGTGATCTCAAATGACATGTAATCGTATGAAATTCATGGAAAGTTTTTCGTTTTAAAGATAAAAAATCAGATTCCTCAGTCAAACTAACTAGTGGGTAGTGAATATGACTATAATGCTTTGTAAAACTGCCAACTCATGAGCAAATGACAATCTAAAAAGCCATTGATGTTTGATTTAAGGGCAATGGTAGGTGACAAAACCGATATAAGAACATTAACCACCACGCTTATGTTTTGTATCATTTTGTATCATTTTGTATCATTTGTTTATCACTATTAAAAATTTCAATTTCATGCAGGAACAGCTTCAAGCTTTGTTTAGCCTGAGTAAATTGTAAGATAGGTAGGTAAACTTGGTTACTCCACTTAGGGTCAGTGTTTCTTTCTAGTACCTTCTCATAGGTGGTGGATGACCTTGAGATTGGGTTGGGGTCTTACTTTTAAGTAGGCTATAAATTTATAGTTTGTATATATCAGGTCTGTAACACTCAGTTTACACTGTCTGCCACAGAGGCGTGTCTGCTGCCATTATAGAAGTAAGGCTTGTTTCCGAAGGGACATGCTATATGAATGATTTGTAACGATGTTTTACAGTCAACGTAAGTTTACTCAAGGATGGGGAAGCTATACTTTAGCAGGAAATGGAGTAGGCCAATCTATCAGGGGTTAATTGTTTTTTGAAGAGATCAGGGGAGGAAAAGAGTCAGCGTGGGTGGAGAGGGGCTCAGTGGGGGATGCTACCACGCCCACCCACAAACAAGACCCACATGAAACTTCGTAATTCATAACATTTCCAGTTTTCAACTTGTTCAGTGACGGCAATGAAAAGATACAGTTTTTATTATTTCACACACAAGTGGATTAATACCTTTCGTGGTATAAGCAACACTTACATGTCTATGTACTACAAGCAACACTTACATGTCTATGTATTACAAGCAACACCTACATGTCTATGTATTACAAGCAACACTTACATGTCTATGTATTACAAGCAACACCTACATGTCTATGTATTACAAGCAACACTTACATGTCTATGTATTACAAGCAACACTTACATGTCTATGTATTACAAGCAACACCTACATGTCTATGTATTACAAGCAACACTTACATGTCTATGTATTACAAGCAACACCTACATGTATATGTATTACAAGCAACACTTACATGTCTATGTATTACTATCAAACTTTAATTTTTGAATTGATTTTATCACTAATGAATAATTTTGTTGTGTCGTGTTGAGAACAAAATGCTCAAACTTCTTTGAGAGCAGACAACTTCTATTTGTGAGGGTCTCTCAAATTAAATTTGATCATCTGGTGGTTGGTCAAACAATGCTTACACCTGTTGTCCCCCACTGGAGCCCCTGATAAAACGTAAACTACTGTAGTATTGTTAGTTTGTTGTTACTCGGATATTTTTTTGTGGTGTTGGTATTGTATAAAAAGTGATAAAAAGCCAGTCTATGAAAACTTGTGTTATTTTGTATTTGTAGCCAACTTGGGTGGTACATTTGGGGTATGTTTAGGAGCGAGCCTGCTTACGTTAGTTGAATTCATAGAATTTGGCATCCTGCGCCTGAGCTCTTTAATATTTCACAGATCTAACAAAGCAAACAGTATGACCCCAGTGAAAGCCTTCAAAGCCAGAGGATCTCAATGACTCGTCTATTACAATATTATATATTTGGTGAAGATTTGATGATTCACATAGAAAATTTTCTATAACAAAGAAGTTTTATTTGAATATCATATTTTGTTTCCTGTAATACTAACTAATGAAATGATTGCAAATTAACTTTCTTCAGTAGGTAAACAGTTATTAGAACATGTCTTAAATACATTCCTTGTAGGTAATGATTTTGTTTGTATTAGGTTTGTCTTATATTATTGTTAATACGTTTTTAAAATAAAATGCTAAATAGTGATTTAGGATATACACTCGATAGTTGAATATCGTATGCTGTTGATAAGAAAGTATCTTTTCCTCACACACTTTCAGTAAACAGTTCTCATACATCCAAAATAATTTTAGTCAAGTTAATTTGGCATGTTTCCAGTCAGGTATCATACTGTAACGGCCTCACATATACAGTCACTTATCCACAAATTATAAGTATATGATGAGAAAGAAAAGGTTGAGTATAATCTGATCACTGATATTTATCATCTATTACATAAGAAGTGTGTAACTAACTATCAAGTGCTAAACATTGAATGACTTTTCGCAAAATCTATTTTGAAACATCCCAGCTTGATGTCTGCTCTGTTGAATTTTTAGGTTTAATATTTTCCACAAATGCCCAACAACAAAACCTGATTGTCTCTGGGTGGAACCCAGTTCTTTATAACAAAACTAGCTAGACAAATGGCTAAACACGTGGATCATTATATCATCAAGACATCTTTGAAAAAAATTTGGCTCAAAAGATATTTTTGTGTTTTACCAGCTTAACATAAATAAAACAATTGATAATGGCTATAAGTGTCTGCACTTACGGATAATGGCTATAAGTGTCTGCACTTGCAGATAATGGCTATAAGTGTCTGCACTTACAGATAATGGCTATAAGTGTCTGCACTTACAGATAATGGCTATAAGTGTCTGCACTTACGGATAATGGCTATAAGTGTCTGCACTTACGGATAATGGCTATAAGTGTCTGCACTTACAGATAATGGCTATAAGTGTCTGCACTTACAGATAATGGCTATAAGTGTCTGCACTTACAGATAATGGCTATAAGTGTCTGCACTTACAGATAATGGCTATAAGTGTCTGCACTTACGGATAATGGCTATAAGTGTCTGCACTTACAGATAATGGCTATAAGTGTCTGCACTTACAGATAATGGCTATAAGTGTCTGCACTTGCAGATAATTTTTGTTCCTCTTTGAGCGTAAAAATTTTGGCTAGCAGCAAAAGATTCATGTTTTGCAACAAAAAATGCAGATGTGATTTTTATGGGTTGCTGTATATATTCATGATTTTCTTTCAAATTTTCCGGTGCACATTATAATTGTCTTTTATAAAACAGGCCAGATCTTTTTCTAGATGTTGCAATTTCAGAGTTACGCCAGGCTTGCCATCTAGTACTTTTACCTAATAATATGCCACAAAGAATGTAAAATAAAATGTTTTGAATTTTGTCTCTACACTTATGAGACACTTTTGGATTGTGAATGCCTATTTAAAAAAAGGTAAAGCTGCCGATTTTTGGTGAGTTAAAAACCTGGTTTTTTTTAGCACCATAAATACACTATCAGTCACTTGATCAATGTGAAAGTTTCACCTCAAGTTGATGAATTGATTTATATTCAGCCAAAGACCCGTGGTGATTGCGTATAGTCATGTGACAATAAGAGTATTCGCGACCTCTGTTCGCCGAACACATTGCAATAAAAATAATCAGATTGGCAATAAATTTATTCAATAAATAATCATTTTGTTCGGAACTTGTGGATCTAAAAAAAGTGACTCACTGAATAAGAAAAAAAAATCAGCAAGTATTTATTTATATTGTTCGTGGGTCGCGAATGAAACTGAACACTGAATAAATAATAATGAGCGAGTTGATTTTTTCCATTTTCATAGACTGGTTTTGTATCCTTGAAAAATAATTCAAAATAATTGCAAGCATTCAAGATTTACTAAATTGAAGGGCAGCTTGACAAACTATTCCAGTTTGTAGCAGCTCAAATTTTATTATTTCAATGATTATTTTTAAAATTGGGAGTTATCTCCTTTATGATTTGTTCGGTAAACTATAACATTTCATTGAATATTATGATGTTTTAATCTAATGTTCCGTTGCATACGCGACATAATGAATAACGAACACCTGTCATTTTTTTCGTATTTTGTTCGACGAACAGGTTGCGAATACTCTTATCATAAACTTTGTAACAGGGATCATCAATAGTTTTCTCATTGCCCAAATGGGTAAAACTGTTACAAACTCATAGATTCTGGTGTTATTAGCGCACAGAAACATAGTGAATAAAACAGTGTGCTGACAGTGTGCAGACAGTGAGCTGACAGCGTGCTAACAGTGTGCAGACAGTGTGCTGACAGTGTGCTGACAAGGTTCATTGAGCTCCATGTTGAAAGTTGCTAATTAATTCTATGCCATTTGCGGCTACAAGTAGTTAGGCATTACAAGAAATTGACAAACCAACAATCTTCGTAGATTTTGCGCTTACAGTGCAATGGAGAAGGTGGGGGTCGCTGTGTGGCAAAGTAGGATCTGAGGCTTGGGCTACATCAGCCCATGAATCCTCACAATGCTTGCTAAACACTGGGTACACCATCAAAGAGTAGGACAGGTTGCATGTAAGTCAGTATATTACTTAGAGCTAGTAAGTCATAGAAAACATTGTGGGTTTGTACCAAACTCATACTACACATAATATAAGGCATAGAGCATGTTCTCTTGACTCTTAGACAAAACTAAGAAAATCTGCTGATTGTGAGGCTACCATAAAGTTATTGAACAGAGTTCAAACGCAAATGGCACCAATATATGTCAGTGTGCAACAACCTGTCGGCGTAAAATATCAAAGATTGCTGGTTGTCTCTGGTCCCTCATTTGCTTTGGAACTTTCTTCCATAAATTCCTCAGTTTCAGGGCTGGAGGTTTGGCATGGGCTCCTATTCTTGCAGCAGCACAAACTAGCCAGGTTATGTCTGTAAATGTAAATGAACAGGTGCTTGTATTGGTAGGTTAAAAGGTCCTCCTGCGCAATAAACATTTATACCCCATCCAAAGTAGTGAACTCCTGCACAAAATACAAGGTATTCACACAATCTTTTTACGTTATTTTGAAGAGCAATAACATTTCTTATTCCGACAAATTTAAATGTCAAGTGCTAGAATTGTATAGTTTGAAACAAAGAGTGGATAAAAACCTATTGAACATGTTTTTAAAACTACTCGTTTTTCAGCCGTTCTTCAGCCGTCACACAATAGTAGTAATATAGGAGCAGATCTCTGTCATGGAATCTAAGGAGTAGGCACCAGTTACCATGAGAACCTGTGAGGTACCTTTTTGTGTGCACCAGTTGTTTAGAATGTATGGTATTTATAGTGTGGAATGTAGATTTAGACATTGGTTTGTATGTTATGGTATTTGTGATGGAGGTTCTCCTGGTCCTGCTTATTGCACCTGACGTACCTTTTTGTGTGCACCAGGTTGTTAGAATTTTTTTTGTGTTGGCTGAGGTACCTTTTTGTATGCACCAGGTGTTTTAATTTTTTGTGTGGTATTTATTATGCAGGGGGTTTATATTGGTTTTTTTATGTCGATTTAGATCATGAGGTTGACTAGTTTATAAACGTGTAGGTTTATACTGAGTTTTGCTTTGTGAGTTTGTTTGTTGGATTAACATTGTATAGTTAGTGGTATAATTTTATTACAAGAAAATTTAAGCTGATTCCATACATAACCATGTACATATTCATGTACATATTCATGACTATATTCATATCCATTTATGTCCATATCCATGTCCATATTCATGTACGTATTAATTTACATATTCATGTCAGTGTCCACATTCATGTCCACATTAACATTGTGTAGCTATATACATGCCCATACCCACATATGATTATATCCATACTCATGGCCATATTAACATTGTGTAGCTATGTACAGGTCCACTTATGACTATATCCATATTCATGCTTCTGTTGGTGACATGATAATCTAATATATAAATGTAAGTCGGTTTTTGCGATGTTAGCTTAAAACTCCGGCACTAATGAATCAATCTTAATGAAAAATACATATTCAGAGTCGTCATTACATTCTCTAGGTTATAACACTCTTGAATTTTTATTTTGCAAGAGGATCGCAGCAATCTTTCCGATAGAAACAGCATTCTCATCAGTTTTGCCAAGTTATATCCGGCCATATTTTTCTGCCTTTCATGACATGTTCGGTTTATTTTGATTATATTCCGACATGCTGCAGCCTTTTGATTGGTCAGCAGTGCTACAGCGAATCAAGTATTGATATCTGTGTGCCAAACAGAATGTTTTGCTAGCTTTTTTCGGTCTTACCCACCGACTCACCTATCAAGTGTACTTGCCTTTCACATTCCAACATTATGTCATTGCTTATGCCAGGCTGATATTGTTGTTTAGCAATTTTCTTGAAGCCCGTGGCTATATTATTAAAATGATTAATCTAATGATAACAATAATAATATAGAACAACAATAAATAATTGTTAGTTTTAAAAAATAATCAAAATAATAATTAATAAACACCATCTCCTCCTGCATTGTTATTTTTATGCTTGAGTAACTGTTATTATTTTTATTGTTATCAGTAGTATAGTATAATTATTATTGTTATTTTTAATATTATTTTTATTGTTTTATGGTTATTTTTTTGTTGTTTTCATTTCTTTTATTAATTATTATTATGACTATACAGAGTAATAATAAAAGTAATAATAATAAAAGTAGTTATTATTTATTTAGTAAAATTAAAAGTGACAAAAACATTAATTATTAGTCATTGATTATTATTAATGTTATTATTATTGTACAGGAATTTGTGTCTGGGTGGTAGCCACCTGTACACACTCCCGACGTGCTCTACTTCTGCCCAAGTCTACTTACAATAATTTACTATTATTGTTCGTATTGTCTGGAGAGCCTTTGTTGGTTTGTGCATTTATGGGTGCGGCCGAATCTGGCTTGTATATGTGCTGGCAGTAGACAATAATTATCTCCGAATTATTGGCTACCTCTGAACCTCTCCAAGGTTTGACAATAATCACTGTCGTGATTATGGTCTAGTTTATAGTTTGTTTCGAACTGCGCTCTGACATTAATTCCTCAGGAATTACTTGTCTAGTTTATAGTTTGTTTCGAACTTTTGGCCACGGACAATAATGGTGCGGTAATTACTTTGTCTAGTTCGACTCAGTCGAGGTCGACAATAATTACTCCTTGATTATTGTTGTGGTAGTTTTGCTGCGAACTCTATGGTTCGGATTTCAATAAGAGTCAAACTACTAGGGCACCAGGTGCTTTGCGTCGTACACCTCGAGTCGAGGGAATACGCAGTAAGAGAGTGAACAATCTTACTTTCCGCCAAGCCTCGTGCTTGCTAACAGTCGACCAGCGCTTGTATTTATGTAGCTTCTAGCTGTGCTCAGTGCTTGCTTCTTGAGAGAGAGAATCATCTGAGAGTCAGGCTAACTCTGATTTTTATTATGCTTACATCGAGTTAAATACAGGGGAGGCGGGTACACATTACAAACCACGCCTGAGCAAAAATATTGGTACAAGCCACGCCTTGTCCTTACAGTCAGCACCCAATTGCAATAATTAAAAATCGTGAAAAAAGTATAACATGTAGTAAATAATTATTTGGTGTACAAGATAGAACGCACTGAAAATAGACTCTGGTATCGTGGATACATACAAACAATAGAACTATACACAGACGTATACAATGCGTAGCGAGTAGATATTGAGATGTAACATAGACAGTGAGTTAATGGCTTAAATCGTACACAAAGGTTTACGGACAATGAGATACAGGCTTAGACAGTAATTACGAGATAATGTCTCTGGCGTAATAATAAGTGAGAGAATGTCTTAGTGAGTATAAAATAATACTAATAAAATAAGGAGAGTACTAGCGTCCCTCACATTATTACTGTTATTACTATTTTCATTAATATTATTTTTATCATTGTTGTATAAAGGTAGTTGTTTTTCCTTTTGTTTAAAAATCATTTTTAGTTAATAACACTGTGGTTGAATACTGCTCATTATCATTAGTACTGCTATATACTCTCTACTCTTCCATATCATTATATTCCCCAATTTGAACACAAACAACTTTGATACAAATAAATATCATAAGAATTGAAACTTATGAACAAAGACCATGGTGTATCATCACAATAATAACAACAATGAATGAGCAATACTGATAATGCATACAAAATGATGATGATAAACGCCGCAATAAAAAGAAAAGTAATCCAAAGAAACCCAATGTATCAGAGTCGTTCTCAATTTCTCTGGCTTTGTTCAGCAGTAGTACTTTTTCTTATTTGTTTTTTTTTTGCTTTTTCAACTTGTTTACCATGACAAAAAATACTTGATAATTATGAGTAGGTCTACAACAGCAGCGCAAAGCAAGTCTAGGTTTAAAGACTTGCAATATTTTTGACTAACGGTTTTTAGTTAATTTTCATTATTATTACTACTCTTGCTTTTAATAATAATTAATCAACCTGTCTCTCCACAACATTGGCAATAATCATCCTAGTTGAAATATCGATGGTAGACGGTTGATAAAAAATACAAAATATTATACAAAATTATACAAAAATTGCATAAAAAGTGTCCTTTGAGGAACTTAATCCGTAATTTGTGCAAAATTTGTACACATTTTGTTTATTTTAATGATATTTGACTTTAACTGCTGCTCAGCATGCCATGAAAAAGATCTGGCTCAATTATTCCAAACAAATTTTCTCCAACTCCACAAGGTTTACGAAAATTTAGAGAAAATAAAAATTATTGTGAATTTTTGTTACAATTGCGTTGTGATTGCCACACTGTGAACAGCGCATATTTAGCTGATTTACTTGCACAGTTGATGCAGCATTCTAAAATACGTTTTCGAAATATTGACCAATGGGTTGCACAATGCACAGTCACTAAGCATATGTTTTGATATGGAAATTTAAAATACAAATACTTGAATATCCACCAGATTCTTTGAGTTGGTTTTTCACTAAATGCACAACTACAGCAAAGCCTTGAGTTGACTTTTTGGAAATGTAACCCATGCTTTATGACGATCTCCTTCAGATGAAGTGTAATTGTGTTCAAAGATTCAATTATGTTATGAAGCAAGAGGGAAGTTGGAAGACCCATGCGGCTATAAAGTTATAATTAGTGCAGACAAAAATTTTCCAAGAACTATTAGATGATCTGATAGCACAATTCGTAAAATATATAACCAGTTACATAACAACTGAAACATGTAGACATATTGACCATCCTCAAGCCAACTGGCAAGTCAAAATTGAAGACGAACTCCATAACACTGACCCCTCTTGATCTCCCTAACATCGTTTTCGCACTCTTTATGTTATCTCCACGGGCAACGCCAGGTATTTCTGCTAGTCTGAAATAAAAAGAAAGGAAAACCAATTGGTAAATGATAATAAACATTAAAGCACTATGGTGATAATAATTAATTAAAGGAACCATGTCAGCGGTTGATAGGGTCTTTTGTGTAACAAAAACATTATTTTAGAAAATGTTTATTAGATATGGAACATTTTATTGGGTAATAGCGCTTCAAGAAGGAGCTACAAAACCTGATCGGTACACAACACAGTTTATGAAGTAGTAGCGCTTCAATGAGGTACAAAGCACTGATTGCTGACAAACAATGGATTTTAATGCAGATTGGGAGAGGTAGTTCTTTTTAGACGCTATAATCATCCCGATTGCACAGATTTTAATACCAATACAAAATGACTCTTCAGCCTTTAAAATATACTCAAAGTATTTTTCTTATGCCAGAAGAGGAGTATTCTAGTCCGATGGAAAAAGTCAGTAATGCCAAACCAACGGACCAAGACAAGTTTTCATCATCATTGTGTGAAAACTGGACACAAGACAAAATGGTGAGAGATATAAAGAAAATCCAGAATATTTTGTTTAAAATGGCAATGGAAATCAAAAACAATTTGTTCCAGTACAAGTCAGATGGAAATGTTCAAGCACAGAAAACTATCGTAGTGATGTGGGAAAGATTAGGTGAGAGTACAAACAACCAAATAGCTGGAGCTTTGCTAAAAAACCAAAAGTCTCACCATCATCACCTTTTGCTGGAAACACAATTGACAATGATAGTGATAAAGATTCGGAGAGAATGACGCATCGATTGGAAGAGTTTAAAAAGAAAGTATCCAGCATGACAGCTAGCAAAGACAATCAAGGGTTAGGTGTAAAATGTTGCATCAATTGAGAGACTCTGGAAAATACGATCCGGATACTGACAAGATAAAACTCAAAGGAAGATGGCTTAGCACTAAGCTTCCAAAAAATTTGTTGCGAGATGCACTAACTGATAAAGACTTGATAAGATCAACAAAAGATAACTATAGCAGATTTAAAAGTCTGCTCACCACTCAAGGAATCACAACTGTCAAGAATTTCTCATGAAAAATTTATCTTAGCTACTAACTTGTTAGCTCAAACATGGATTTTTTATACTATGTTTTTTGTTTAGTGTCAACGTTGAAAAACCTATGTTTATTGCATAATCTTCTATCCAAAACCTACAATAATTCATAGTAATAGTAGTGTAATGAGACTGGGTAATAATCTACACACACCTTGTTCAGTCCGTATGCTGCTGTAGTAGATGTTATTCCTTTAGTTATCTGCAATTATTTTGGTTTGATTTTATCCAGAATTTTTTACAGTCTTTACTGCTGCTGTGTTTTGTCTCAAACAAGATTTCAAAGTAGGAATCGTGTCTTCAAAACACAAAAAGTTGATCGTTACAATTGATTCATTTATTTTCATTGACTTTATCTACATGAAGTAAAACGAGAAATATTTATTAATGCTTACCTTATCATCTTTAAGAGTCCTAGTTCCTACTGTAGTGGATGTTGTTCCTTTAGTCGTCTGCAATTACTTCGATTTGAACTTGTTCAGATTCTTTAGTCTTTATTACCACTGCATTTTGATTGCACGAAGTGTGACGGATTGTGGAAAGGTCTGTTGAAAAGTAGGCTTTTCTTAAAGATGAATTTTCAACATTAGCTATTGGAGCTGTAGGAGTTGTGGGTTGAGAAGGGAACTTCTCTGATTACTGCTGTAGTAGATGTTGTTCCTTTAGTCATCTGCAATTACTTCGATTTGATCTTGTTCATCATCGCATTCAACATTAGCCATTGGAGCTGTAGGAGTTGTGGGTTGAGAAGGGAACTTCTCTGATTGCTGATGTAGCAGATGTTGTTCCTTTAGTCATCTGCAATTACTTTGATTCGATCTTGTTCATCATCGCTTTTGTCATCCTTGTCACCAATATCATCAAATAGAGAAAACTTCAAAGCTTTTCCCTCTTTTACAACCGAGTCACTCAACGACAGTGAATGAATCTGTAGATGGCTGTGTGAGCAATAGGCAGAGCTGACATCCACTGTCTAATCTTCAAATTCTTCCAAGCAAAGAGTCTGCTGAATGTCAGGATTGTGTCGTCATGGAAATTATCAAAAGTGATGATTTCAAAGTGAACATCCGTTTGGTCATAGGTCTTTTTTCATAGTTTGATTCTGAGCGTTGTTGATAATGTGTCCTGAATGCTGTTTCTGTATCATCAAAGTAGGAGAGAAAGTCATGTTGTGTAACATCTATTGTACCAAGGTCTTGAATGAAGGTCGGAATAGGTGTGAGTGGAGTCTTTTGGAAATTTGTAGGTTATGGTGTACATAGGACCATCGCAAAGTTCATCGGTAAACACCATCATAGCTGTTGGTAGATCTTGAGTTGAGGCTGTTTTTTGTAACGCTGTTTTGCGGTGTGGGGTCACATTATTTAGCAGAGAGGCGCTCTTGTGGAATAAGGCGTTCAAGTTGATGATGTTGACGTCCTGAAAGGGATTCTTGGTGTGTCGGAGAAGTGTGTTGTCTTCAAAGTCCATCACTAGTATCTTTTGCAGTTTGAGTCTTCATTGTTATTCATAGTCTCATCATCTTGTCTTTGCTCTTCCGAGATGACAGTGCGGCGTTTGCTGTGTCGGAGAAGTGTGTTGTCTTCAACATCCATCACAACTTTTCTTTTCTTGTTGTCTAGGTCATCGTTTTGTTTCGGTATCATCAAAGTAGGAGAGAAAGTCCTGTTGTGTAACATCTATCGTATCAGAGGCTTGAATGAAGGTCAGAATAGGTGTGAGTGGAGTCTTTTGGAACTTTGTAGGTTATGGCGTACATTGGACCATCGCAAAATTCATTGGTAAGCACCATCATAGCTGTTGGTAGATTTTGAATTGATGCTGTTTTTTTAACGCTGTTGTGGGGGTGTGGGGGTCATAGTATTTAGCATTGAATAAAGCTTATTTACCGTTAAAAATTTGACAATTGCTTCCGTCGATACTCATAGCAATCTATCGTTGCGAATAAATAATATAGTTGTAACTATCGTTGTAAATAAATAATATAGTAGATGATAAATTGAGGCAACTTTCAGTCATATAAAGCTTACTCATCATGTAACAAAAAATTTTTCGCAAGCAATGTTAGTACCATCAGCAAAAACTAATCACAACAGCTGAAGAGTTTTCATTATGAAGCTCTTTTAACACTAATACTCTTAAAGAATGATAGCACAGCAGAGATTTAAAAAATACGTTCTCAATTACTACAACAATATCAACAAAATCCGCTAAATACACCTATTTCTATCAATAACGCCATAAGTGGACATGTACATGTACATAGCTAGCTGTACAATGTTAATAAGAACATGATTTTTTGTCCGATCTATTTTATATCTTTATAAGATAAATACTTCTGTACATTCTTTCAACATTATAATAGAACTATTCAATAGGTATCTATGAACATAATTATGTATGAAAACAGCTTAAATTTTCTTGTAATAAAATTATACCATTAACTATACAATGTTAATCAAACAATCAAACTCACAATACAAAACTCGGTATAAACCTACACGTTTATAAACCAGTCAACCTCATGATCTAAATCGACATAAAAACACCCAATATAAACTCCCTGCCAAATAAATACAAGACAAAAAATTAAAACACCTGGTGCACACAAAAAGGTACATCAGCCAACACAACAAATTCTAGCCATCTGGTGCACACAAAAAGGCACCTCAGGCACAATAAACAGGACCAGGAGAACCTCCATCGCTATTACCATAACATACAAACCAATGTCTAAATCCACATTCCACACTATAAATTCCATACATTCGAAACACCTGGCGTGCACACAAAAAGATACCTCACAGGCAGTGGCGGATCTGGAAAGTCACGGAGGGGGGAGCCCATTTGGAGTGGGAGTCAAAAAATTTTTTCGGCGCCTCGCGCCGGAAATTTTTTTGCCTCTTTCTCAGGGAATGCTTTCCTTTTAAATAATTTTCTATCCCTCTGACTCAAAATTGGCTCCCCAATATACAGTGTTGAAGAAACTGCTATGATACACTGGATTCTAGCACCAGTATTCTGCAAGTTTCCAAGATATAATATAACTTCCAGTGTATAGCACCTATAATACATTTGAATGAAACTTGGAAACAATAATAATTTAAAAAAGATAATACATAAGAAAGCTTATGTATTTATGATGAAGCTCACTCTAAATTAATATGAACTGTTAATTAATAATGAACTATCTTCATTTATGCTTTATTATAATAATTTAACTATTACTTACTTACTGCTTCATAATTAATAATAATAACAAACAATAATAATAATACATACACATGATTTCATGATAATAATAAAGAATAGCTTCAAAGATAATAATTAAATATTTATTAATAATTATTGTTATTAATATTAATTATTACAAAAAATGATAACGATAACAATAATAATTATAATGATAATAATTAATTAATAAATAATTATTATAATAATATTATAATAATAAATAATAATAATCGTTATTAAATAATTAACAACTAATAGGAAAAATTGGGTTGTTGGTTGCATAAAATAAACAGTAAGTAACAATGCTTGCTTGAGAGCTGAAACTTTTTTTGAGGTCAACCACTCTTGCAATGAAAACAAATAATGTGTCTCTTTCTCTATTAATAATAATAATCAATGTCAGTTTCTGCTATTTTGAGGACCTAGACGTAAACTGAAAGACCTTGACCTTTTGGCTGAGCATGTTTGCACCGGAAAGCAGACAAGAATTCTATGGCTCGTTTAAACAAGCCCAAACTAGAGTCACAAATATTGGATCTTGGGTTATGTAGCTGTTTCTCACAATCATTTTTATTGATTAATAAGGGGCTTCTCATTACAAAAGTTATCTAGAAGCTGATATTGATGAACTTTTTCAGCCAACTTTTCAGAACTTTTTTGCCACATATTCATGGGTGGGGGGGGGGAGCCTGGGCTCCTAGGACTCACCCTCCAGAACCGCCACTAAACACAGGTTCTCATGGTAACTGGTGCCTACTAAAAGTACACCTGGAACCAGGAGAACCTTCTCCTTAGACTCCATGACAGAAATCTGCTCTAATATTACAACTGTTAATTACTAAAATTATCATAATGTGACAACCAGTGAAAGTTCTTTTCATTTTTCAATACAAAAACAGCCAGTTCTGCACTCAGATACAACAAAAAATGGTTTTAATCTAAACTGCATTAATTTTCCAGATAAAATGTAAATTAAACTACGATGGAAATAACATAACTGTAAAATTTGCTTACGCTAACTAATGTTAACTTAAATAGTTCTACTCCTGCGTAGATTATGCTGAAAGAGGAAACAAATTCTAACCTTTCAACTTTTATATTTGGGTCTCAAGCAAATTAGCAGTTGCCTGTATGACTGGATGCACACGCTGTGTTGACAATGAGGGGACGACAATCCTTCAGCATCCACTCTCCCTGTTTAAGTCATTAAACTCATTGCTATTTCAGTGTTTTTCTCAAGTTTGGTACTGTAGAGTGCGGTGCATGTAAAGAGTTGTGGACTACGAAGGAAATGGATTGATATCTAGGGATGCTGTCTGTCCAATCAGGAGTGGTTGCAGCAAGAGCGAGGGGATTACTAGCTGTTAGTACTCAACTTGGTTATCTATAGCCTCAGTTCCTCATAAGCAACCTCTACTTGGGGTGAAAATAGTTCAAGAAAAGAAAAAATAAAACAAGAACTAAGAGCTATAATGGAGATAGTAGTAGAAAGAACTGAGTATTACAACTAAGCCCCAACTAAGGAGGGAAGACTTCAACTTTGCCATATAACAGGGTAGACAACTCCCATTTACAAACAAGCAAAGCTCATTTCACGTAAATGTTTTGCTGAGACGTTGAGGAGAAAAAAGAAACTGTTTAAGAGATGTGTAATAGGAATAAATGGGTTGAAGAATGTAAAGTTATTTCCAGTTGGTCAAAACCAGTGGTGTATACCAGTGATTGGCTGCCGCTTTAATTCTAATTGTCCAATCACGAACACACATTTTAGTTTTTAGTTAGAATCTTGACTATCTATGAATCTGTTGGTATCAGACGTAAACAAAAAATAATGCCTTTGAGATGGAACAAAGTGGAACCAGCGAGTTGTACAGTAACAAGAATAATTCAAGGCTTATTCCTCCTTTTGATGCTCCAGGTGTTTAGCGCTGATGCGATTTCTGTAATTTTGTCATTGTTTAAATAGATCACATAAAACTAAGGATAATTTCCGTCACCATAACCACTCGCTAGGAATGTTTCATGTTTTATTTGCATTTCGGTTTGGATTTTGAAAGCGAAGCGCATCCATAAGACATATATACTCAAACAAGCATTAACACATGTGGTGCCAATAATATTGCAATTGGTTTCAGCATTGGTAAGCCTATGGTCATTCGATACTACAGGAAGTGTGTGATATCGTTATAGATTGTTGGTTGTCTCTGATTGGTCATTCATTTGATGGTCACTGCCATCCTGTATCTCTGCGTCGTAATTGGAGCTGGGAGGTGTGTCATCTCTGCATGGGCGAAAGATTCTTTTCAAATCTCTTCGACAAATGTACCAGTCTATGACCACCAAAACCACATGTGTGTCTTATGATAAAGCAACAGTAGTATAATAGGGGCGGATCTGCTTCTATTGTACTACTAGCTACTGCTATTTAGTAGGTAGAAGTCAAATTAAAATAATATATATAAAAAAATATGGTTTTTATTAAAAGAAAATCACTTGCTGTAATATAATGATTGCAGAGATTTAAACTAAAGAAATGAGAGATAATATTTACAGGCTTCAATTCTTCATCATAATTTTTAATTGAGGAGTTGCCCTCCCCATTGATTGAACAAAATTCAGTATGATTTGGCTTTCAAATATGAAACAAATGGTGATAATGTGACTATACAAGTTTGTTTGTGAGAATAAATGAGCTGTTCAACAAATAGTTTTTTTGGCTTGATGGAATTCATGGTTGTACCACAGTATTCTTTGCCCAAATTCTCTGGCACATACTGAAATTAGGTGTAAATGTATCCCACATTATTGAATGTATAAAAACTGCAAAAGAACAACCACTTAAAAAAACAAAATTTGGAAGTTATAAAAGATTAATAAGTTTTTTTTGAGCATTTTTTTAAAATCATTCACTGAATGATGGTTATTGAACAGATGAGAGCCTACAATAAACTAAATCCATGTAAATAAAAAACTGTTAGCATGACTTTCAATAAAATTTGGAGTTAGCAAATGGTGATCATGTGTATAGCAGCAGGTGCGGACGCGCTATTCTGGGTGAGTAAGTTGTAGAGATGCCACAATCTGTTTCATTGTGTCGAAAAAGTTATCTGCCAGAGAGAAGGGTTGTCGAACTGTTTGGTTTTTCTCTATCACCAGATAAGCTACATCATTGGCACATACATCTGGTCTCATCTCCGTGGTGCTAGACATCAAAAATTTGCTTCTGGACTTATGAAATGCAAATAAAGCCCAGTAATTTCCCATGGCTCCACAAGTTAGAATACAAAACTTGGTGATTTGGAAGTTCAATTAGGGTCACAATGGTTCAGTCAATTGTAAATATTTTGATGTAACTTCCTGAAGGAGGATATTGAGCCTTGATTGAGCCTAAATTAGATTTAGTTTCAGATCAAGTGACAAAAATAATAAAATCTAGCATACAATGAAACATGATGGTTGTTCATTAATCAACTTCAACAGACTTTTCAATTCTTTTTTTTGACCTCCCTAGAATTTATCAGAAGAAAAATCATAACTAGCTTGCGCTTACACTAGAAATAACCTTCACAAATAATGTTAAACTGAGGACCACTCAAACATTTTTTTTTCGATTATGTTTAAAGAATGATGAGAATTTTGGGATAGCTGTCAAAGCAAGGCTATGAGCAGCTAATCTTTTATGTCTTCCAACCAACACACAACAAAGCGTAATTTTAGATGTATATGGAGCTTAAATACAAAAAGTGGGAGTCACCAGGTGGTCACCCAGTCTAAATAGTTGTTGAGTGGCTCACCCTTCGTCTATGTTCTTGATTTTTGGGAGTCGGTTTGACAATGGTAGGCATAAGATATGTTGGTCTTGAAGTTACACAAACAATTTCCAGTTCAATGGTGATGGTGATTATTTTGTTGCAGATGCGGGGTAGCACACAAGGCTAAGAAGCTCTATACTACTATGTGCGAAGGTGGTGTTGGCTACCTGCTATCGCTATATGGCACGTGAAATCAATGGATCTTTCAATCACATTTCTTCTGCCAGTGTCTATATCAGTATGATTGATGCTTAATAGCCATCAAAGGAAGTTTTGTGGGTAAGTATTGCTTACTGGTTATAGGAGTCTACTAAAATGTACATCTTTTGCTGGTTATGTACTTCAATAGCTGTTATAATTGTTGGTTTCCAAATCTTTCAAACCTCCCTTTTTGTTAAATTGTTTTATCCATCAGTGCATTTCCTATTCACTTAACAAGCTCCCAAACATAAGTTTTTTGCTGTCGTTCCAAATTTCAAAGAAGCTACTTTCAATCAAACCCGTTAACTTTTACCTCACTTTTCTATCTAAAATTGCCGATACTGTACAAATGCAAAAAAAAATAACTAAGCTCCAATTTTGTTTAGCATATTAATAATTTTGTTACTTATATATTGTTGGAGTTAATTAATGTCATTTAAATCCCACCCCTGACAAACACCTACTGGGCGATAAAATTTAGAGGTTAGCAAGAATGATCAAAAAACGCAACCGGAATTGGGAAACAACCGGGATCCCATCTATTCATAGGAATTGGAAAGAAAGCGAGTCATTAATGTACCTGTTAAGAACTGTTGAGAATCAAACTGACAACCTTCATGCTTTATAGCGCAGTTGAACACCAAAAGCAGTGTTTTGTTGCCACTAAAGAATGTAATAGCGGTAATCAAACCACACAAAAGTTGATGGAGAAGTATTTGGGATACAAACACCTATAAAATGATGGTTTAAGGGAAGCTTGAGGTGCCAAGGAGCTATTCTATTTACTCATATTTTATGCCAAGCTGATGTTGATGGTTTGATGTTGCTGGGTGGTTTGATGAAGCGAGTTTGGTTTAATCCCAACATCACCCATTGTGTGAACACCAGTAGTAATATAGGAGCAGATCTCCCTCCTGCAGATAAGGTTCTCCTGGTTCCAAGTACCTTATCTCCAGGAGGGAGATCTGCTCCTATATTACTACTAACGCCCGTGTGCTCTTGCATATATCGTTTATTTAATATTTCATCCATATAATTAGCATGGTTATTGTTGTGATTTCTTCTCAGATATATTTTAGATGTTGTCTCTTTGTATGAAAAGATAGACTTTATTACAGTCCAACAGACAATTTACAGGAATGAAAGCTTAGCACCAGGTAGCATAGTTCAACTTTGACTGCATTTATAATATATGTGGTTTGTTTTAAGCATCTGAGAGCCTATGTTAATTTCAAAGGTAAGACTGGCCACTCAGGCAGAAAAATCTTTACTGTCAACAATTTTGCAGAAGAATTTTACAAAATAGACAACCAGATGAGCTTGTAGTAAAAATATTTTCAATGACAGGTAAATAGTTGTGTTAATAAAAACAGCAAAATTAATCGCAATAGTAACTATTTAAATAAAAAAATAAAATATCTGAAATGCCATGTGAAACATTTATTCTCACCACGCTAACAGCGTAACATAACCAAATAAAGTAGAAAATAGTCATCAGCATTTAGTTTTTAAAAACATGTAGCATCCGTGTCCAATGCAAAATGGAGTTTCCTAAACTTATTTGCTTCAGTCAATGCTACAGATAAAATTATGAAAAGTTCAAACATAAGACAATAGAACAGCTAATTTTTATTATGCATTAAGTTCTAGTGGTGACAAGAAAAGAAATCAAACTATTTTACAAAAGTGGACAACGAAAAAAAAGTTTCTTAATCACAGAAAAAGTTGCTGTTAGTAGTAGTAATATATGAGCAGATCTCCCTACCAAGTGTTTTTTTGTGGTTCTGGTCTTGGGGGTTATGCAATGGGTTACGACGTTGGATGAATTCGCCGAGTTTATATTGTATTTCATTTGAGGGGTACTTGAGTGGCATTTAAGTGGCATTTGAGTTTTGATTATTCTTTTACTTAATTTGAACTCATATGGCAGCTAAATTTTGAATGTATGGCATTCAAGTTTTTGATAATTTTTTTACATAATTATATACATAATTCTAACTCATAGGGTATATATGTTGGAAAATCGCCAAATTAGATCTCTAGATGGTTAAAATCTACAGTATTTGGTAATTTTGACTCATATGATATCTTGAGAGAGAGGAGAGAGGGAAAGAGGAGAGAGGAGAAAGGGTAGCATTAGCCCTCTAGATGATTAAAATTTACAGTAAATTTTGTGTAATACAAAGTACTTTAACTTCATTTATTCACTTGAGACTACATATCATCAGCATTCGAGATCTAGTTTACATATAAGAATAATTGAATTTGTATACATCTAGAGAGGGAGAGAGGAGAGAGGTTAAAGGAGAGAGAGAGAGAAATAGAGAGAAAGAGAGGAGATATCTTGAGAGAAAGGAGAGAGAGGATACCATTAGTCCTCTAGATGATTAAAATTTACAGTAAATTTTGTGTAATGTAAAGTATTCTAACTTAATTTATCCGCTTGAGACCACATATTATCAGCATTCGAGATTGAGTTTACGTATAAAAATAACTGTGTTTGTATATATCTAGAGAGAGTGTTTAGAGGAGAGAGAGAGGAGACTTGAGCATAAATATTCCTGGTAAATTATTTATTTACAATATTATTTGTAATTATTAGTGAAAGAAATTATGAAATACTGGCGAGTAATTAAGTAATTCAGTAAGGAAATTGGTTGGAAACGTAGTAATATTATTTAAATACAGCATTGCTTTGCAACAATGATTAATAAAAACAATTATGGACGTTGGTGAGTAATTAAGTAATCTAGTAAGGAAAACTGATTGAAAATCACGGTAATATTTGGTAAAAGATACTTGCAACATGTTTTATCAGCGAAAAAATCAAACAATTTTCAAATGTTTACGAGTAACTAAGCGATTTAGTAGGAAAAACCAACTGAAACACGCAATATCCGTTTTTGAAATATTTACGATAAGCATAATTGGGATATTGCTGTTATCAAAGAAATCAAGCGAGTATCAAATGTTTACGAGTAACTAAGTGATCAGTTAGCAAAAATCGATCGAGATCACGTGTCATCCGTTACAAAATATTTTACGTCAAGTTAGCAACGAGAAAATAAAACATTTCTTACAATATCCGTTATAGCGAGTTACGATAATTTTGTACTCACCCTAAAGGTTTTCAGTCCATTTTCGGTTAGATCAAAATTTATGCGAGACGTTTTAGGTATTATTTCAGTCGACGTAATGTTACCAGTTCATTTTCACAAGTTTTAAAAAGTAGTTAATTATAATACAACGCAAGTGTCACTTCACTAATAAACTCATTCCAGAAAAGCCGTTAATCATCATCTCTCGCCTAATCCTATATGTTTTGATCTTTTTAATGTTATGTGTTATAAAGCCGCTCGAGAAAAGTCATTAATTTAACCTAAAAAGGAAGAGAACTTGATTGCATTTATCTCTTGTTTTTGATTTTTTGATTACATATTAGTTAAGACAGCTACAGCCTTCCACCAAAACGGATTTGTGGTGTATCTCTAATTCTAGTTATCTCCGATATCGTCTAAAAAACATGAACAAAGCATGACTTTATCCACTTTTTTGTTAGTTAGACTGTTACTTTTCTTAAAATAACTCATTGTTTTTTGTGTGAAATACAAACAATATATCAACATACATGGTGTATTTTCTATTTTTAGGAAGCTGTTTTGTCTAATAAAACAAGAATTATATGTTACATATACATATTTAAATGCTATCAGATAACTTTAAAGTGTTTATTACATTCCTAACTCATACTTGACGTTGTAAACTATAATTTAAGCTCTCACATTTTAATTTACTGTCTGATGATATAAAGACGGAACTACACTACATCATCAATGTTTTGCTGTTGATGTGTCTATATGCGATGAACTGCAATTGAACTAGTTAATCACACATTATATTTTTGCTATAAAAATATGTTTGGAGGAAGCGAGTTGTCATTCAAAATGAAATGTAAGTTTGGTTCTAGCTAGATGTATCGTAAAAGAGTATCAATCTAGGGATTGTAAAATTTGTTTATCCAATGCTTTACATTCAAAGAATTTTAGTTAGGTGGAAAGAAAGTTTACAAGGGTGTATGTATGACTTAAGCTTATTAATCTATCTAATCTCTATCTTCCTATTTTTTAACCAACTTTTTAATTGACTTCCACTTTTTTAAAAACAATATCAGTTATCATAGTAATGATCAGAAAATCAGTCTACGAATTAGTCTTGATAAATGACTTCAATGTTTTGGTTTTGTATGAAAATCAGTCTACGAATTAATCTTGATAAATGACTTCAATGTTTTGTATATAAGAGAAAGTATTTTTATACTAAGCAGGATCAGTTTTCATTTGCACTAAGTACAATATTTCAAGTATAGTATTAGAACACAAAACTACAAAAAATGGCCAGCAATATCCCTACAAGAAATGAGTAAGTTATATTATACTATCTTATACAATTTTGTTGCAGTTACATTTATAAACTTATATAAATGTATATATATATATATTACTTGTAGGTCTACAACCTCAGATGATGAGCTAGAGCT
Organism: Cryptosula pallasiana; assembly: GCA_945261195.1. Lineage (NCBI taxonomy): Eukaryota > Metazoa > Bryozoa > Gymnolaemata > Cheilostomatida > Cryptosulidae > Cryptosula > Cryptosula pallasiana. The sequence continues at coordinate 13,190,123 of OX183132.1, forward strand.
GAATATTGATGAAATAGATTTCAGTGCTATGTAAGTATATTATTGAAACTTTATTATTCAACTGTATTATATAGAGTTTTTAAATAATTACAATCTTGATTTATTGTTTTATTAAGTTCTACCGATGATGAAACACTGAGGTGGCTGGAGGAGTGTTTTAAATATGATGAAGAGAAGACGGAAAAGAGCAAAGCTAGCACGCATATTGCTATGAGTAAGTTTTTCTGTTTTATGAAAAATGTAAATTTGTCTGTAGGTACAATAATAATGACTTTACATTTACTATGTTATTTTTTGTAGAAAAAACATCTTCACGATTCATAGGAAGTAAACAATGCGTTGGGAAGAACGAAAACTTCCTGTACTATAAACGCAACACATTTGAATGTAAGTATGACAAAAATATTACTTACTACATACTCATTCAATTTATAAAAATTTTTTTCGAATCTTTTCAAAAGAAATAGCATAACTACATTCGTATTTTCTATTTTAGTTCAAGCAGAGAATCCTCAATTAAGGCAATATAAGGAAGTAAGTCTTCTAGACGGAAATATAAAAGAAGATAGAGAGTGTTTTAAGTGTAAGTGACATGCATTATCTTTATATATATATATACATATACCATGCTTAAGAAAGTTATCTATATATGATGAGAATTTGTTTATTTTGTTTGTAGATATCGATAACAAAAGCCCTAGGTATTTCCTTTCAGTGCTCACATTGTTATTGATAGCATATGGCACAAAGATGTTGAGTGAAGCACTGAAAGGAAACAAAAACAACGTCTCTTGTATATTTTGTGGTAAGAAGTTTAAATTAGGGGGATTGCATGAGCCTGGCTGAGTTCTTTCAAGACATTTTTGTGCTCACTTGTTTATTTTTTATTGTTTATGTGGAAAATCGCATACAACTTTGAGAGATCTTCAGCAACATAGTTGTATTTTAAAAACTAAAATGTTTTTTATTGTTGATATTGCTAGTTACAATAATTTTGTTTTATTTATTAATAGAAAATATTCTGAATTACTTATGGATATTACTTTTCCGAAAAATCTTGCGTTAGTGTATCTCTATCCAATAGAAGGTTATTTTTCTGAAAACATTGTTTTAGATTTTGAATTAGGGAGTAAATGGTTGGCGATAGCTAAAAAACCTGCTGCTGAAGATCGAAAACTTTTGATTGAAAACCAGTGTAAAAAAATGAGAGCACTTATATCTTCAGATTCTGATCTTTCAGAAACTGAAGAAAGTAATAATGACTTAATTTCTGTCGCTAGTTCACAGTGCAGTCCAAAAACCAGTGTTTTAGAATCTAATACTATAACAGTTAAACCTCAAACTCAAGTAGATTTAAAAGAAAGCCAAAAGATTGATGATAAGAAAATTGATTTAACTTCACTCAAATTAATTTTGAATATAAAAGATGGACTGAAAAAAAAGGGTTTTAATGATTGTGTTAAATTGAAATTAGCGTCTATTAGACAAAAAATGCAGAAAAACTCAGACTTTTCTCAAGAAGAAGTTCTTGTACTAACTGCACTCTTAGGTGAGTTTTAAAATTTTTATTTCACTATATTTTTTAATATTATCATGGCTCTGGAATAGGTCTTATGCAACTACCCTATTTTATAATTTCTTACCACAAAATATATAGTGAATAGGATGTTTTTTTATAAATACTCTCTATATATATATTATATATACAGACAATAGTCTGTGTTTTTATGAATACATTTCATGTAAAAAATGTTCTGTCATTAGTTTACCATAGGCTTTATGCAACTATCCTATTTTATAATTTCTTACCACAAAATATATAGTTAATAGGATGTTTTTTTATAAATACTCTCTATATATATATATATATTATATATACAGACAATAGTCTGTGTTTTTATGAATACTTTATTCATATGTATACACTTCATGTAAAATTGTTCTGTCATTAGTTTACCTAATGCATTATTTTTATTTGTTTTGTGGTTGAGAACTCCATACGCTTCATTCTTACTGTATTACTTTGCATAACATTACAAAATAAATATTACATCAACTACCTTCATACTGCATTCAAGTGATGAAACAGTAAATTTCACATCTGTATTACTGAATCTATAGCATTGTTATGAAAAAGACTATAATTACTTAATTATTATGTCATATCGTGACAAACTATCAACACCCAATTCACAAAACTGTAAAACCTAAAGTATAATGCTTGTGGTTGTAAAAAGTCTTCTACTGTTTTGGTTTCTCAAACAAATTATAAAACATTTTTCACAATTTTTTTGTGCAAAAGCGGAGTTGTCTTACCATTTTGACACAATGTGCCGACAACTCTTACATATTTTTTCAAAAACGAAGTTTAGAAATTATAAATGGGAGTTGTCTTAACATTTTTGAAAAATGAGACGATAACTTGAAATATTTATTTTCGTGTCGGAACATTGAAATTTTGTAACATTTTAGAGTTGTAACCCCGAAAGTTTTACAAATTGGCTAAATTACTAATGTTAAATATGAATAAAATACTTTATTACAGTAAATATATACAAATTATTGCACAGTACAAATAATATATAATTTAATGTTCATGAGTTGTTGCTGATAGATTTTGGCGAGTCGACGGTCATTCACTTGTACACGTATTCTATCTAAAAGCATACATAGATGTCGTTATAACAACTACATTATACTATGGTGAAAAATACGGCTATTAGTAGTTACTTATTACTAGTGAAGATTAACATACCTTAATTAAATTTCCGATATTGAAATCCTGCTAGCTTCACTTGAAATGTGATTGTCATCTTCATTGCTTTTCTCACTATCATTGTCGACAACTTCATCTTTTTCCTCAAATTTTTTGTTTTCAGAGTCATCATCCGTCATATTATCATCTTCTTCATCAGTATAAGCATCAATGTTATCATCGTCATCATCATCATCAGCAGCATCATCAGCAGCAACATCATCATCATAACTTTTCATCAGCTCAGCATCATCAAATAGAGATAGTCTGAAAGCTATTCCTTCTTTTTCACTTGAAGTAGATAGAAGCATCAAAGCTTCTTCAACACTCAGAATCGTGAGAATGTGTTTCTTTGTGCCGCTTTCAGTTGTCATCGTACTTTTATAGTGGATCATACCACATTCATGATTTTTGATCTTCAAAACGTTCTCTGGAGGGAAACAATCTTCCCAGTCATCAAAGATCCGTCATTCATCATGTATCTGTAAGTGACAGTGTGAGTGATACGTAAAGGCGATGTATCTTGTTTTCGTTTTCGCTGCTTCGACTTCAAATTTTTCCAAACTGAAAGTCTAGTGAATGTCAGAAGAGTGTTGACAGGAATATTATCGAAAGTGATGATATCAAAGTATGCTTGCAACTGTTTCAATGATTTTTTTCTCAAGATTTTGGCTATAACTCGTTGTTTTAGCCCTTGATGATGATTATCTCCTACAATACGTAGATCGGGTTGATTTTCTTCTAGCTTTCCCATGTCCACTAGGATTTGTGAAGAGCCGGGATCAAGTTCCTGTAGCTCCACCGTAAGTTCTTTGTCAATCAGTGACTTGACTCGAATTCGATGATTGTTTTTTAAAACATATTCATAGTCCAATATACCATAATCTTCAACGTAATTAACATCGAAAACCTCCAATATCGTAGGAATTGGTAAATCCAACAAACTCACAAAATTTCCGATTTCCAACATTCCTTTCTGCATAGCTCCTGTCATTATTCCACCCATCTTGAGCAATTCAAACTCTCTAAGTTTGTTTACGGTATTATTCTTGCTGTTGCTGAATAAAAAGGAAATTGAAGCTCGAGATAATGTCACTGTCGGTTTTTTGATACCCTCCGTTCGTTTGACTTCACTGTTCTCATGCAGATATGTGTAGTCCGGTGTGGGACTCAAAGGAGAGTCAGCTGAAACTACATGATGTTTCATTGCTATATCAGCATGAGCATTGGTGTTTGAGCGAGAAGATGTATCATTAAAGGTGTTAGGATTGGATCTTCTATCATCAATGTGAATGCCGTTGGTGGTGGAAATGATGGTTGTAGTGGAAATAGCGTTAGTGTTGTTGGTAGCTGTGGTTGGTTCAATATGGAGCTTAGGAAGTGCTTTGGAGTGTGATGTCATCATACCTGCAAAAAGTAAAACAACTTAGTTTAATGATGTAAATATACTGAAATTATTGTTTTATTAAAAGATTGTTTTTAAAAACTAAGATTCAAAAACCTAGATGTTTCAATTAATTAAAAACAAATAATTATTTTAGTGCTTCTTACCTTGTTGCTCTCCTAATAGCTGTAGTAGATGTTGCTCCTCTGTTAGTCGCTGTAGAACTGGATGCTTTCTGTGTGAAAACGATGGCTCTTATATAGCTAAAGTTGTACTGATTAAAGCCTATGAACCCCATCTTGTGTCAATCTCTATGAATCAACATCTTTTCACGCGAAGGAAAGTCAATGTTTTCGCGGGAATAAATGAATTATTTTCACGCAAATACAAACCAATGCTTTCGCGGGAATAAATATTTTAGTTTCACACGAATGGAAAGCATTGCTTTCGCGGGAATAAATGATTTTATTTCCCGCGAATGAAAGTCAATGTTGTCGCGGGAATAAATACTTTATTTTCACGCGAATACAAACCGTTGCTTTCGCGGGAATAAATAACTTATTTTCACGCGAATAGAAACCAATGCTTTCGCGGGAATAAATGATTTTATTTCCCGCGAATGAAAGTCAATGTTGTCGTGGGAATAAATACTTTATTTTCACGCGAATACAAACCGTTGCTTTCGCGGGAATAAATAATTTATTTTCACACGAATAGAAACCAATGCTTTCGCGGGAATAAATGATTTTATTTCCCGCGGATGAAAGTCAATGTTGTCGCGGGAATAAATACTTTATTTTCACGCGAATACAAACCGTTGCTTTCGCGGGAATAAATAATTTATTTTCATGCGAATAGAAACCAATGCTTTCGCGGGAATAAATGATTTCATTTCCCGCGAATGAAAGTCAATGTTGTCGCGGGAATAAATACTTTATTTTCACGCGAATACAAACCGTTGCTTTCGCGGGAATAAATACTTTATTTTCACGCGAATGGAAACCGTTGCTTTCGCGGGAGTAATTAAATTATTTACTCCCGCGAAAGCAACATTCCATTCGCGTGAAAATAAAACTTGTATTCCCGCGAAAGCAACGGTTTGTATTCGCGTGAAAATAAAGTATTTATTCCCGCGACAACATTGACTTTCATTCGCGGGAAATTAAATCATTTATTCCCGCAAAAGCATTGGTTTCTATTCGCGTGAAAATAATTCAGTTACTCCCGCGAAAGCAATGGTTTCCATTCGTGTGAAAATAAATTATTTATTCCCGCGAAAGCATTGGTTTCTATTCGCGTGAAAATAAACTATTTACTCCCGCGAAAGCAACGGTTTCCATTCGCGTGAAAATAAGTTATTTATTCCCGCGACAACATTGGCTTTCATTCGCGGGAAATTAAATCATTTATTCCCGCGAAAGCATTGGTTTCTATTCGCGTGAAAATAAAGTATTTATTCCCGCGACAACATTGTCTTTCATTCGCGGGAAATTAAATCATTTATTCCCGCGAAAGCATTGGTTTCTATTCGCGTGAAAATAAATTATTTATTCCCGCGAAAGCAGTGGTCTGTATTCGCGTGAAAATAATTCATTTATTCCCGCGAAAACATTGACTTTCCTTCGCGTGAAAAGATGCTGATTCATAGAGATTGACACGAGATGAGGTTCATAGGGTTTAATCAGTACAACTTTAGCTATATAAGAGCCATCGTTTTCACACAGAAAGCATCCAGTTCGACAACAGCTAACCGAGAAGCAACATTTACTATAGCTATTAGGAGAGCATCAAGGTAAAAACTTAATAAATTACAGTTTTTACTCATGCATTATTTATTATACTAAAACAACTGAAAAAAATTAATTATCTGTATTTTTTTAGATTCAACCACAAAAAATGGAAATAGTTAACAACACAGAATCAGAAACTCAGCCTAAACCTTTGACTCGAGAGGACTTGATACTTCTACAAAACCTATGCAATAAAAAAATTGAAGAGAGAGTGCGAATTATCTCAACCAATTGTAAATTCATCCAGAAAGACTTGATAAAACAGCTAAATAATTTTCGAACTGAATCTTTTCTAACATTAAAGCTCTTAGGGAATGAAGTTACATCAGACATTCAGAGATTACATTATGTATTACAACAACGACAATATCAACTAGAACAGGTAAGCACACCAATTTCTATCGAGTGTGCTCGTAAAGATCTTGCTCTAAAAAAAAGAAACATGCAACGACAGTCCGCTCAAAGACAAGCTAGAAGGGTAAGGACTCAACAACGTAAGGCACGACAAGCTACAAAAACATCTGATTAACAGTCAATTTTTGATGATAAGGTAATAATTAATAAAAAAAACACTATTTAGTAAAAGTTTGTAGTTGTTTTTAAATTTTCTGTTTAACCATTCTATCCTAATGCATAACTTTCATTTTTGTTTAATTATCCCATGCTAATACATAACTTTTTATTTTAGTTCATTATGGAATGAAAAGTACATAGAACAGAAGTCTTCCTTCCTAAGATATAACATCAGTACATCAAGTACATCAATGATGACATTGTAAAAAAGATTATGTATTAATTATCATTACAAGTTGTAGTGCTTTGTATTACTTAGTATTTACTAACTCTAGGTATATTATACAAGGATATTTTCCTACTTATTATGTAATAAATGTATATAATCATATATTGGTTTAATGTAGTTATATCTCCTTGTTCTTTTCTCCTCTCTCTCCAAATATCATATGAGTTCGAGTTATGTAAAACAATTATCAAAACTTAAATGCCATACATTCAAAATCTAGCTGCCATATGAGTTCAAATTAAGTAAAATAATAATCAAAACTCAAATGCCACTTAAATGCCACTCAAATGCCACTCAAGTACCCCTCAAATAAAATACAATATAAACTCGGCGAATTCATCCAACGTCGTAACCCATTGCCTAAACTCCAAGATCTAATCCACAAAAAAACACTTGGTAGGGAGATCTGCTCATATATTACTACTGTTAGTGCTGAGGAAACATTACGTTTTTTTCACAGTTAGATTTAATAAGAACATTAGCTTAATCACCAGCACATCAAAATACATGACCATATGACTCCTTCATTCATAGCTATCAATGGCGATGTTTGTAGTGTCTCCTTCATTCATAGCTATCAATGGCGATGTTTGTAGTGTTAGTAGATCTAAGTTTATTTCCGGAGCTGAAAACTTTGTTAGGGAAAAAACTGTCTAGTTCATTATAGATTGTTCGATTTGCCACATAATCATTCATGCTTTAAACTGATTGATTGGGCATGCAGTTGGTTGAGCAGCAACACAGGAATGTGCAACTTTTTTTATACAAGTTGATTCATCATACACTTGCTTGCATCACTGATGGTGTTGGCGCGGTATTAAAATTACAAGACTTGATTCATTCACTAGTTTTTGCTAAGTTAATGTAGTGCTTCTAGCTCAAACTGACCAAAAGCAATGCTTAAACCGACTTTAATTGTGTTAGTTGCTGTGGTTCTTAAAAACTGCAATTAGTTTATTTGGATAAAGTATTGTGCCGAGAGATAGAAATTATATTTGATGTAGAAGTTTTTGTTTTGTTGCAAAGCTACGTCTTAGCAGTTCGGAAATATTGAAACTTCACTGTTGTTCGGTTTTGCGATTAAAGAAAGTTGGAGAAGCACATGATGAGCTTTCAAACGGACTAATTCCCCAAATCTGTAAAGAATATTAATAAATTTTGCAGTAAACTACAACTAGACTGTTTTTTTTTCTAAGCCACCATTTCTGCAGTAGCTGTTACAGTTCATTGATCAAATAGCACTGGCCATACTGGTGATGTTTTCTCCAGAAAGAGGTAAAAAACTTGAGAATAACAGAATTGGGTGATTATCAAGTCCAGAATCTATTACGATATGATAATTGTCCATTTGTTCACATGGAGAAAATATATTGATGTACTAACTGAAAGCATAGTTGAAAAATTTTAAATGGCCCAAGTTCAAGTTTTGCTCACAACAAATAATTTATTCCATCAACTTTATACAATATAAACTGTTGATGAGGTAAATAAACTTTGTGAAGACTGCTGCAAGCAGAACATGCAAACAGAAAGGAAAGATTGATACGAGCTCAGTTAGAACTCAATTCAGTACTAAACAAAAAATTCTTCACGTCATACAAACAAAGTAAAAAACGTAACTTCATTGACAATCAATATAGATAATCAGTTTTTACAGCTTTTTCTTTCTTTCTAATAAGAACTTTAAAATCGATTTACCAAAATACTAATATAAATCAAGGATTGTGTTTTCTTTGCAATTTTTCAGCTTTTGTTTCATGCTTATAACAAAAACTGACCCACAACAATGGAAAACAACTCTGTGGCATTGTTTCAAGACATGCTATATCAATGCTCTGCTACAAATATTTGCAAATCACTTTATCATATTTGAAATGAACTTTTAACAATCAAATAACTCACCTTAAATCACTTTTTTGATAAATAATCTGATTTGAGCTGACTACTAAATAATATTTATCAGTGAAATAGCTAAGAAAATGGAGTTAGTTTGTACCATTAATCCCAGGCTTAGACAGATAAACCCTAGCACATCCATGGCTTATGATATATTCCATGTTAAAGCCCATCCAGCCCTAACCACACTCCAATCTGTGTTGAATTGCAGATAGACCTTGGTAGATGATACTTCTGCATAACCTCCGTTAGCTGGCAGTTCGCAAATGGAGTGCATTACAGCACGATCTTTGTCCATAATCTAAATGAACGAAACACAAACTCAGTGACAGTTGTGAGTGCATATGAAAATGAGTGAACTGAGATATAACTGTAATCAAAAACACATGTAAATTAACTAAACTATGTTTGAAAAATTCCAAGTGATACTTTTGCCAACATTATCGCAGATGAGTTTTTACTGTTGCTGTTACATGGTATAACTGAGGTAAAACCAGAGTGACTTTTAGCTGAGTTTTAATGCCATTACCATCCATGGTTGGTTCGTTTCTCTAGGCTTTAAAGGCAAACTGTTTTACATCTGATGCTTATGCGTAGGCCAAAGTTTGGTATATTCAGAATGTTGTGGAATAGTGCTGCATGAGTTGATAGTTTCCACTCAGTGAAGCGTCTCTGCTTCCAATGAATTAAATTCAGTAACATAAGGAGAGTCTCAGAGTTGAGGTAAACTCAGGCATTATTTTGAAAGCAATAATAGGAATGACTCAAAGGCATAATTGGAATCAGGGTTAAAAAATAGTAGCTGAGAAACATTGTAACGGTTTTCCCCGTGTATGAGGTCAACTATTACAAGTACATGCAAAAGTGCTATGTGATCCGGCTTGTCTCTACTTAACATGGTAGCGTTGCAGTAGAATGACAAGGCGGGGTTGGTTTATCTATCGCGCTTAGATACAACCAGATTCTGCTAACATGCAGGCACAACTGTTTTCAGGCTACCGGCCTCACAGATACCACCAGATTTAGGGTAACAATACTTTATTACCACTAACAAAACAAACAATGTCTAATTGTACACACAAAAGTGTATGCTTGGCACAAGTACAGAATAAAGAATGGTTAGTAACTATAGGCAAGGGTCGAGTGAAACTCAACATAAAACTGGTCAGAACAGTCCACTTGCTAGTCACGCCTCAGTCTTCTGCTATCTGAGCGTCTTGTCCCAAAGCTGTCAATGAACTCCTCTCTAGAACTGAAGGGCTGACCGAAATGCAAGCGTATTTATACAAGGTAAAAAATCAACTAATAAAATATAGATGTGATTGGCTAAATACAATACCTCCAGCTAGGCACAAAAAGCAATAGCAAGCTGGCATACTAATATGAGTCACCACTGTAATTAGAGATATATGAAAGTGTCACTAGAGGCCGGAAATTCTTTCCTGAGCTTGGCTTAGACAAGCGGCAGTTCATCTGTACTCTGTGAGCATCCAAGCGGAGCCTTCAGTGGGTGGTCTTGAGTAGAGTAGATATATATATATATAGCACCGGCTGAAGATTAAAAAGCTGCACTGTGCAATTCCGTTACAATATCATGTAGGGACTGGGTGCACCAGTCATTGTTTTACATCTGATGTTTATGCGTAAGCACAAATTTTTATATGCAGAATACTGTAGAAGAGTTTAGCTAGAGTTCAAAGTCGTCTTTCAGAGATCAATTTCTGCTTGCAATGACTTAAGGAGGGCCATAAAATGAGGAGCTACTCGAGTTTTATTTGGAAGGCAATAATAAGAAGAATCCAATGGCATAGTTAAAAGGAGAGCTGGGAAGATTGTAGCAAAGCAACCGGATGTAGGGACTGGCTGCACCAGCCACTGAGAGACTAAAGCAGATGATGCTGGACCAGGATAGGACAAAGGAAAGTTACGGCAGCAATTGAGAGAGCAAAAGCAGATGACGCTCGTGTGGCCAAGTACAACCAACAGGATCACACTACACATGCAAGGCCTAGCAGATAATTAGGAGGAAAGTAAAAAACCTGATGCACCTGAGTATAATTAACGAAGCACATGCTGATGAAATAGCATCAGTGAACCGGCTGGAAGCCTTGAAACACCAGTTAGAAGTCTCATTCTCAGTAGACTAGCAAACACATGGAGTTGTACAGAAACACTTGAATCAGAATTGATTGGCCATCTATCATTACCCCAAATTGTGATCTGTAGCTAATTGTATAGTACATTTTCATGTTTTATATGAACGCCCAGGAAACTTACTTTGGTAGTATAATAGTGTAGTGGAGTTTACTGAACACTTACTGTGACCACTACCATGCAAAGGTCACCCTGATGGTGTCCTACCAAAAGGCATGCCTCCTATATACCTAATAGAATAAGCCCGGCTTCTATTACAGTTACTCTATTGCTTTGGGTAAGCAATAAAGTCATAATTAACCATACCGGCACAGGGTACTTGTTACCCCTACCCTGGGTAGCTATCCTGGGCTGGTACCAACATGGCTGCCATAGTCTGAGAGAGAAAGATAGCCTAAGAACATGTAGGACCCATATCCAGGAGCTTATTATCCTCAGAAGTAGTGAAAGTTGGACCAAAGGCTCTAAAAGATTAGGATCTTCTACGAAGAGAAATACTAAGCTGTTACTGGTTAGAATACCTATAGACTCCGTCCCTCACTTTTGGGCACCAGCTCTCTTTAAAATATTTACTCATACATAATTGGACAGTATTATTATATCTATAATCATTGGCTAAGTATTATGATTTCTATGTGTGATTGGAGTGTTTGGCAAACTAGGCCAAACACTTCCTGTCACTTCCTGTGACTCTGCCTATAAAAGGCAGAGCTTTTTCATATCTCATTGCATTACCTTACAGCCTTGTACTTGGATTGCCACCATTGTATTCTGCTATTAATAAAGGTTAAATATCACCCGAAAGCACCGAGTATATATGTTTGAGCTGAGGGCTCACAACAGTTAATAGAGTAACATATTCTCCTTACAGCCAACATGTCGATTTCGAGTTCTCTGTAAAGTGCTCTTCTTTTGTAAAACCTGAACAAAAAGTTTTACATCGAGGTTTTTGTACCATTTTAAAAATTTTCTCATATTTTTCATACTTTCATCTTTTCATGCTTTTTGACAGACCGAGCACTCTTCTTTGCTAATGCTTTTTAGTTTTAAAGAGCTGTGAAAGCTTGTCTCGGTGGTAGATGTGTTTGTTGCAGTTAGCCCAAGTTTTTCATCCATTTGGAAGAAAAAAAAGCCTTCCTATTCTTTGCATTTGTATGCTGTGAGATACATTTTGTAGCTGTATCTTGGGCGTGGAAAAGTTTGTGCATTCTAAAAACAAAAAAGATCTTAAAACAATCACAAGCATCTTGCTTCCATTTTTTTTTCTCTCGATGAAATAAAAATCTTTGCCAGTGACAACTTTCAATAGTTGCAGTGAAATTCCTTTCATCACATTTACGTTGTATCTCAGCAAACTGGATCCTAGAAAAGGAACCCGCTTAATATACCTTTCGAGTTCATCCAAGACTCTACCGACACCCTATTTTTGTCTAAGCAATTTCTGGTTGAGGGATGATCGATTGCGATATCTCTGTTGGGCTTTTTCAAATCGATATATCTCATCTTTTACTTGTTCAACAATCACTGAAACTTCTTTCCTCACTCCAACGTATGCTTCCTCAGCGATGTTCTCCAGGTGTCGAATAATTGATTGATTATGCATCGCAGCATCTCAAAACCAGCTACATTTGAACAAACAAAATTACTCATAAGTTTATGTTCACTGATATAAAAAATGGTGTCCATATTTCTGTTGCCCATGCACTTGGGTTGCAAACACTTCATACTGCGCATTGCGAGACATTGGTAACATCTCAAAGACTTGTCCGCCCCAACAATTGTTCCGAATTGCTTCTTCAGCTTATCGAAAATCTTGACGGTAGGTTTGTATTTGCTTCCTGGAAACTCCATATTCGTTGCATTTGAGCTGAGCACTTGTGGTGCTTTTTTGTGGCTAAGTTTGTTGAAACAAGTGGAAAAAATTAGACAGGTGTATCTTGGGTATCCCTCTAAGCTGTGCTGTGGGGTATCCCTGTGCTCTGGGGTATCCCTGTAAACTTGTTATGTGGCTAAAGCGTTGCTGGTAAAGATCCAGATATAGTTTTTCCTCGTACCTGTTGTTGGAATTCTAAATAACTGTTGACATTCTGTGTTCGTGTGGAGTGAACATGACTATCTTAATTCAAAGTTATTTTTCAAAATCTATCAGGTTTGATTCCCTTTCAAAATTTTGTAGGAGGACCTAGCTTGGTGATGGACAGATAACACGAAAAGGATAAAACGAAAATTAGAGAAAGTTAGCTTGAGAAACGAGCAACAAAGTGTAACCGAATCTTTGGAGGTGACGCTAATGCTCTCTATCTGTGATGTATGTTGCATACCTACTGGATAGCCCCGAAGAAGAAAGTTTGAAGATGTCTTTGTTGCTGATTTGGTTAAATTTAGCAAATCGCTGCGCGTTGGTTACAGTACCAAATATTTGCAAAAATAATTAACAGCAGGCATCAACACAACAAAGGAGAAATCTTTCTTGGACAATAAAATATTTCCTTCCATGGTTTTTGCGTCACAAACCAAATCAACTTCCAACTCCATGTACGTTTCTGGCATGAAAACAACAGCTCTTTTAACAAAACTAGACAACAAGAGTTTCATTCTACTAGATAAAAATCAGCTGTAAGAATATATAAAGAGACATTGAAAAATAAAGAATTTCTTCTAACCTTGGGCTACACAGCCATCTTGATTAAGGGGTGCGATTGGTCGACTCGTTTAACAACTCTAAAAAATCTACAAGAATTTGGTAACACATTTTATCAGCTTTTCTATTTCAAAAAACTTGAGAAAATATTGAATCAGGAAGAGGTTTTGGAAGGAGTTTGATCGGATGACTTTCTTGGTTTTGTTGAATGCAATATCAAAGTCCCAAAATGACTCAGAAAAAAGTTTTTGAAAATGCCTCAATTTTCACCAACAGGATGTTGAGCAGAAACCATTTGAGCAATGAGAATTAGCCAGGTCTGAAGTATCTCTAACAACTTCTCAATGATTGCTAGTCGGGAGTATGTTAGGAAACAAAATAGCGCTTATGAGTTCGTCGCTAAAGTGGCATCTGAAACACAGATTGAAGATTATGAAAGTTTACCAACTGATAGAATAAATATCTAAAAAAGTTTGTGAGACGTTCGAAATGTTCTGGGGGATTTTTGTGATAAAGCTGACCAAAACCCCCAACTTCTTCCAAATTTTGACTCAAATCTTTCTTGCACTTTTTTCTCAGCCTCCTTGCATGACTTTTATATGGACCCTGGATCACTTCTTTATGTTTGATGTGAGCTAAACCAGTTTGAGAGAGCCTGCTATATTGGGTCTATTTCTAACCCCTTGACCAACATATGAAGAATAGTGAGCTTATCTGGGGCCAGTATTCTGACACAGTTAGCAGAAAACACCGGGAAATGGTAACCTGAGTAGCAAAAAGCCAAGTATTTACCTATAGCCTAAAGAGAAAGAGCATTGATAACATAGGAACTCTAGTTTAGGAATTCCACCCACCTTATATGAACTGCAAGCTTTCACCCACCTGTGATTGGTTAGAGGGAGAGCTGGAGCCACCATATCACAGATAAAGTTCGTGATTGGATCTACTGTTCGTATGTATTTGTATTATGCTTTATCAATTGTGTATTGCATGTATTACTGTGAGTGATCAGCTCACCTCCTTGTTTCTCCGATAAAAGGAGCTGTTGTACATTGAGATAGACAGAAGTCATCTGGATTGTGGAGTATACAATTGTCATATTACTAAGTAGATCACTGTAATAAAGTGTATTTACTCTAACAGTTCTGTAGTTGGTCTGGGTTGTGGACCCAGTGAAGTTGCTAACATCTAACTTTGGAGTAGACCCCAGGTGTGAGGATAAATACGGTAGAGTGCACAAGGGATGCACACAGAGAGCTGGCTGTTGTGTCTGTAGTAGAAGGGTTCAAAGTCACTAAAATATTGGTTTCAGGTGCTAGGAAAATGGAAGATAGAAATCCATTCAAGAGTTGCTTGACACTACCAGTAAATTAGTAGGAAACCCTGCGAATGGAAAAACAACCACCAACATAGAAAGTTGCACAAAGCTTAAGTAACTAAAAAGCAGCGGAGAAATTTCATTCTGGATCAGCGGCAAAAAATTTGATTCTATGAACAAGATATCAGAGAATTTCAACGAAATCATAAGCACCACAAAATGGCACAATCTAAAACCTAAATCGATTCAAAATAAAAAATTCATACTTTTAAAATTTATCCTATTAATTATTATAACATTTCTTTTTTTAACTGACCATAAATGTTCCAGTGCACTTGGGTTTCTTTGTACTACTATACAGAGACTGAGAAGGTTGCAGTTTAACTACGACTTTAAGGGCAAGTAAGTACTCCGTACTTTTCCTCTGTTAACTTGATAGATAACGTATACGGTGAATATTAACGAAAAAAAATTTCCTAACTAACATTTATTTATAAACACACCAATAGAAGTGATTCACTTTGTGTAAAAATAAATACAGATAGCGTATGCATGGCTTTGAGTGGATTGCTAGAAAAATTAGTTAAACCAGACATGAAAAAAGAGTTTTATGTCAATTACACCAATTGGTTTCCACGTTCTCACTGCAATAGGCATAGGAATGAGTTATGAGGGTTGAAACGATGGGGGTGGAATGGATCGTGCAGGATTGCTGTGAGAAAGTGCTAAAACATTGTAAAATAGCTCCCAGGTTGTTCAAAGAAGAGTTTGCAGGAGATTGAATTGTTGGGCTCAGCTCTAAATCTTACTACTTTTGAGGTGAAAAATAAAACAAGTTTACATTAAAAGGTTTGAACAAGAGAAGTAACAAATTAAATAAAAGCAGTTATCTAAATGTTTTGAGGACGACAAAGATGTTTAAAGGAGACAGTAGCAGATTTGTAATAAAAGATGCAAAGATGCTAACCTATAGGCAAATAAAATGAGAACTAACATGCTTTTACACTAAAAGATGAGCTTGCTTTGACTGTGTGTCAACAGAACCTACTAGTGAGTAAAAAAAAAAACAAAAAACACAAGCATCACACATTTTTCAAATCTCCATCTATGTAGCATTAGTAAGTTTATACATGCAAGTTTTTGATTATTACAACAACTATGAGTCAGTTTATATAAATAAAACTTAGAATTTATAATAAACATTAAAAACATTTCACTTGTTGCATTTTTTTTATTATATTACACTATATAAGCAAGCAAAACAAGTAAAACTCAACAGGAATATAAACCGGAAAGGAAAAATACAGCATAAACCTCAAATAGAATCTCACAAAATAGTATTGAAAATGTGTCTACTGGATATAAAACCGGTAGAAAAACCCCCAGAATAATCAGTCAACTTTCATCAAACACTGTTTTTAGGATAAAAATAAATATCAGAAAGCCCTGCGCAGCAGTATCAACTGTAATTAACGTCACGTATCATGCAGTCATTTTACAAGTCTAAGTATCAATTTAATACATTTGTAAACAAAATATTAGCCTGTGCGGGCTGTTATCAAAACCAATTTATGCACACTATATGACAGTCTGCCGATCAACTTGATATGTTGACAAGTCTGTTGTCTAATTGAGATCTGCTTATTTTACTAAAGTAAAACATTGCAGTGTAACATTAACGCTCCAGTGGGATAAAAAAGGTTACCAAACGTAGTTGATATCCCTGTTTAAAAAGAGCGCAAAGTTGAACCACAACCACAGCAAACAGCCTGAAATATAATAAACTTCTGTCCATCCTCATTCCATTATGCAGCCCCCACCCAAACCTCAACAAGTTTTTAGAATTATTGGTTAGTCATAGAAATCTGCTCCTATTATACGACTAACAAAAAAACTCAATATTCAAACAACCAACTGACCTAGTAACTCTATAATACAGACCAATCTACAAACCAAGATTCTATACCTGGTACACTAAAAAAATACCTAACAGGTTCTCTTAGTACCTGGTACACAAAAAGGGCATGTTGGAGATCAGGAGATCTCAATTGCCACTTTTAACCCTTTGGAGATCTGCCCATAGTAAAGTACTTACGCTGTCTGGCAATGCTATGTGGACTGGTGTTTACGTGGAAATTTTGAAAATATGATATATTTCTTAATTTTCAAAAAACTCATGTAATTACAAAAAAATTAGATAGTCTGTTTGAGCCTAGGGCTAAGATGCGTTTGACTGCTCATTCTGCTCAGTGACTATCACTATTAACTTTGTGGAAGCTCCAGACTAAACAATTAATTGCTTTGAACTTGAATTAACCAGTCTGCCCAGTGGCATGTTATTTGTTGTCTCTAGCGAATCAGGGAGGCCTATCCAGAATCAAACAAACTCATGTGTTCTCAAGAGAATATTCTCTAGAGACGCCGTGTTATGTTTCTCACTCAATAAACTTGACAGACTTTTTGTTTTTGTACCTCAACAAAGGCAATCAGTCAATTTTATTGCTTCTGCCTTTTTTAACATATGAATAAATTTAACACCCCAAAGGAATTGTTAGCGTAGCTACAAAAAAAATAAACGCAGCCATATAAAGCTTCTGAAAAAAAGAATGTCAAATTTCTATCCGTTGAGGCATGTTGTCTGCCTCCGTGCTGTGAATAAATGATTAAACTTACGAGTTTTGGCACAAGAGATTTTTAAACTACACTCTCCTTGGTTTAATATGCTACATATAAATATACCTTATCATATAAGTGCCGGGTAGAAGTAAAATGCAAACTCAAATTTAAACAAGGGTATCAGTAGTTGTTTCTGTGGAATAGGACAACTTCACTGGGACGTGACTTACCAACAAAACGTCGGCTGAGCACTGAGGATATACCTCAATGCTTATGTACGAAAACGAAAATTTGATATACCCTGTTGGTACATCAAGCTCCCACTCACAAGCTACATTGTTTTGATAAGTTTCTGGATAGAATGGTGATGTTAGGTTGCCGGTAGATCCACTCAAAATTTTATCCCCGCAGTCTGCAACAGCAATAGTTTCTGGTTCAATAGCTGACGTAACAAAATTCTGGATATAAACAAAGCGAAGAACTTTGAGTTACCTGAACGTACAAATTCTGGAAACCAACTCAAAGACAAACCGTTGTGGTTATGATTAACAGAATCTGACACAAATATCAGTATGATGCTGTTGGTGTCGAAAGTTATTCGAAATGAGCCCAAGTCTCCACATGATTTAGGAGCTAGTTCTACACTTGTCAGAGCATCAATTACCTGAACGAAATAGATCAAAGCTCCATGTAAGCAATGGTGAAACAATTTTACAGCGAATCTAAGTACTAAAAAAATTTCAATAGGTGAGAAAAGATATTACATTGAGAGGTGTTGTGCCATATACAACCAAAATAGACAAAAGCAAATGAAATAATGTTAGTAATCACCTGGAAAATCTGTAACACCTACCAAGAAATATTCATTGGAGCAATTGACACTAGTGTGTATATTAAATGTTACAACTTCAAATGCCACTCGGCGTCCGGCTGGCAGAGTTATGTTCCATTCACAGTTTAGATTTGGAGGGTATGGGTTAGGATAGTTGGGTGATGTTAGTACTCCTCCAAACTCACCACTCAATGTACCACAGGCTAAAAGGTTAAGGACTAGTATAATTGAATGATTAGTTAGATTGTCTTTTCAGCAAAACCGCGGACTATTAGAAAACAAATGACTCAGATATGCTCCACAAAAACAGGTAGTAAAAAGTGGCAAACCTCTACAACCATACTAGACTAAAAAATACTCTATTGAAGTCTGAGTTTGTTTAAAATTGAAGATTATCACCTGAACTCATTGGTTCGCTGTTGACTACTGCTCCATTTGAAATAGTTGTCGGATTTGTGTTAGTCACAGAATGATCCATATCATTCATGGAACTGGTGGTCAGCATGTGTGTAGCAGCAGGTGTAGTTGTAACTTCAGTTGTTGTGGAGGTTGTTGTAAAGTCACAATTTGTTTCATTGGTGAAAACTGAAGTATTTGTTAGAGTGGAGAATTGTTGAAGAGTTTGGTTCTTCTCTATCACCAGATAAGCTACAGAGTTGGCGCATGCATCTGGTCGCATCTCCGTAGTGTTAGAGATCAAACATTTGCTTCTGGACTCATGAAATGCAAGTGAAGCACAGCGATTACTCATTGCAGCACAAGTTAGAATACAAGAAATTTCAGTTGGTGAATTAGATGACGCAGTAGGGGTCACAACAGTCCAGTTAACTGTATACTTTTTCATGTAGACTCCAGAGTAAGTGTACTGAGCATTGACCTAATTCAAAATAAGTAAATTAGAATTCATCATAACAAAAAAGTGCATTGTGAAGCTTAAACTCTGGTAACTGATGCAGCATGTGATAAAGTGCTCCTTAATGATAATAGAAAAATATGGAGTATCATAATAAAACACCAGTATAAAAAAATCATTTTCAAAATCACTAGAAAGAATGTTAACACCATCAAGCGAGCTTTGTGAGTATTTTTTATTATTGTTGTTTGCATTATTAATAAAAAACTTTCTAAAACAAGCTCTTTCAAAGAATAAATACACTCACTCACCAGCAAAGTAAAAAATGTAAACAGTATGACTCTTTTTCCCATTTTTGTCGTTGATTGTTTCTGTAAAGTTAGCAGAATGAAGTATGCATTCAACACAACAGAGTTGGCAGCACAGAATGCTGTCTAGGTCATATCAGATTGTTGCAACATTTGTTTGTTGCAAACTGATTGGCGGGCAAGCAAGTAGTCTGGCAACGTGACAAACATGGAATGCTTTGTTTATATGTCAACTGATTCATCAGTTAATGCGGCAGCCCAATTATCTGTCTTGATTTGATCAGCCGTAATTGTTAAGTCCATAAAGAGCACTATGTGGCCGATAAGTTTTTTTAAGCTTGGCTAGCTTACAGTTGGTAATGCAATACCTAACTTATCATCAATTTGTATTAGCTGAGGCTCGTTCTACTTGAAACTTTCAATTCTTTTATTCAGAGGAAGTGTTGTGCTGAGAAACAAAATGATAAGCTTAGCAAAAAATGCAATATTTCAGGTGGAGCTGAAGTTTGTCTGCAAAACTGCACTTCATCATTTGCTTATGACATGCGAATTTTGTTTTTGACGAGAGAAGCTTGAAAAAAACAACTCCCATGACTATGCCCAATAGTTAAAAGAGTTTGGGTTATTGGATTTTCTTCAATTCCCCACAAAGTGTCACAAAAATCAATTAAAGTTTTATTCACTAACAACAAAGGAAACAAAAACAAATTGGAAATGGAAAGCTCGTGAATTGAAGCGAAAAAACACGTGTCAAACTCACTGCAGCTGCAATGAGCATACGAAGTCGCAGAGCACATCAATTTATATGCCAATGAAACATTTATTAATTTTTTTGTCATATCAATGTTCAACAGTGCCTGCGCATTATAACAAAACGGGTTCAATTGGTTGAATGTCCCTCAGGACTCAAATTTAAATATTTTGAACACTTGGCACATCAAATTTGTACACAAAATGTCATTATTGAGTTGTTGATCTTGTCAGGCGCATTTATCATCGTTGGCCATGTCAATGTGACAGTCTCTGCGGTTACAGCTTGCCCAAATACTGAAGTCTAAAATAGATTAGTATGTACCAATGTCTTGTTTCAAACTATTTTCTAGTTCAATCCAAAGCCCCAAGTCAGCAGCAAAAAAAAACATGTTCTATGTCAAGTGCATCAGGTAATAGAATCAGAATCTCACCACAGCAGCACTGCTTCCGTCAAACAATCTGATTTTCAAAGATAATTTCAATAAGTTTCTCAAGCAATATCCTCAAGTACGTTAATCCCAGATAAGAGTTTTTAAGCCAATTCAATCATCTGGCCATCCATCCAAGGTTTTACCTACGTAACGGTCAAATGTGCATTTCAGAGCCTGATCAATAACATGAAGCAATCTTCAGTTTCACTAATTGTTGTCTAACTATTTCAGCAGATGGCTTTGCATCAGCATATTCACTGAAGTTTCATAACGGCTTACACTGTTGACTTTTCACAGATTAAGTGTAAGCCTTTGAAACCTTCTTAATTCAAACTTTACTTTACTATTATTTTGTAACTTGGCATGAAGCCAGTTCAATCATTGTGAGTAGTTTGCAAAAGTATTAGTTTATGGAACGCAAAAAAAGAATATTACTATGTTTCCACATCATGACAAATTGGCGATACTGCCGGCGACAAAGGGAAATTTCTGTTGGAAATGCCATTGTCGATAAATTTGTCGTGAGACTTGTCGATAAACATTTGTCGCTCTCTGAAAGCAAAAAAATTGGCGATAAGCCGAATTCCAGGTGTTTATTGCTATTGGAAACGCTAATGTCGCACAACCAAGCATGCGTAATAAAACAGGAAGCCACAACTTACCTATTGTAACCGCATGGCATCGTTAGCTTGTGCGTGTTTATACTTAACTAACAAGGATCATTTGTGGTTTATTACACCATTAGTAATGAAACAATACAACTGATTTGACATGGACGAATCTTACCTGCTGCTAACTTATTATTGCAGTAATGAAAAACGAATGGTAGTATTTTTTTTAGCAAAAACTCACTTGGTGGTTCTTTTTTATTATTATTATTATTTATCACTAACTAATAATAATAAATAATATAATTTATTGAATCATAGCCAATGTGCTGCTAAGATCCTTTGTCACCACATAGCTTCCCTAGCTAGCCAACAACTCAGTGATATTTTATTCATCTATTTATTCCAAAATATAAGAAAATAATAATAAAAACAGCCTGCAACGATAGTTGGCTAAATTGCACTCAACAGCACACTGACTGCAACTGCCTCTGTGGACGTGGTTTAAACAAAGCCGATAAACTTTGAGTCGTGGAAATATATGCCCTTGTCGCCAATTATTTGTGGTGACAAACCACAGAGATTTGGCGATATTTTGTCATGATGTGGAAACATAGTAATTGTTAGAAAATTAACAGCGAGTTTCTTATTTCTGGGCTAAATCTTACACTGATTCCCCAGGGTGATAATTGTTGGCTAACCGACAGTCAGTCAGCCATTTTTCTGTATAAAATTACCTTTTTTTTTCTTTTTTTTTTGCAAACTAATGCAATATGTGAATTTTCCACAACACACAGTTGCTTCAGGCGAATTAAATTGAGAACTGTTTCAATGAGTCTGCCTTTTTTTCATCTTCATTTGGCTGCTTACTAAGTATTTACGGAGATTGTTCCATTTTTAGTTTCGAGTCAAGATTTGAAGAGTCATTGAAGCTTTATTATTATTTGTAATATTTATAGACAAATCAGGGGATAATAACAGGCAGGTGCATAGCAACTCTGACTAATCGAAGTAAATTATTAGATTAAAACAAGGCTAATCTTTAAAATGGAAAACATCATTTTTAACAAAAGTGATTGTCCATGCTTGCCCAAAACATTGACAGAACGTTACATAGAAAATTATGATTTCAATTTTGCAGAACAAGCAATAAAAGTTTATTATTTTAACCTGGTGTGTTTTGGTTGTTGCTAGTCTGACAATTTCTCAGCCCTTTGGAAGTACATTGTAGTGCAACTGCACAGTATGACCTCCACACAGTGTGACCTCTGCACAGTATGACCTCTGCACAGTATGACCTCTACATGCCAGTGAAAGTTACATCCATTTAGTACTCACTGCATGCACTTACAGCCAGCATTTAGCTAATACATGCTTGCTATCATTTACCTGGGCTACTGACTAGTGTATTGCTAATTAAATTGCTCGCTGGTGTCTTGATGACTGTTTGCTCTTTTGGCTTGGTGCCAACCGTTGATTGCCTACTGGCAGGGTATGCCTGTTGTTATTGAGGATACAATAGGTTGAGAAAATCAGATGTGCGTAGATAACAATTAGTAGCTTTCCATGACGCGACATTGTGGCGCCACGTCATAGCGTCATGGCTCATTGGTTTTGAGTAGCGATAAACCATCACGCATTTCCATGAGCCACTGATACCGAGGAATAAAAATCACTGATTAGCAGGTCAAGGTTACATTTGCTGATGTTACACGAGCAGTAGCGAAATGGATCCTCTGACGTTTCTGTATATTATTATGTTTCTAATTAATTCCAACAACATTTACCAACACTTGATAAACATGCTTATTGTTCAATGGGAGCAAAACCAATTGATGATGTCGCTATTGATCAATGATGATGCAGAGGAAAACCCAAATAAACGACAAAGACGAGCAGAAATGTGGATGAGGGTAATCATTAAAATAAATAATAATAATAATTATTATTATAATCATCATGATGATCGATGAGTATTATTGGTCATGAATTATTGTTTGTTATTATTTTTTTTCAATCAATTTTAAATCAATAAACTTTAAAATGATGATTATCATTGATTTAAAATTGAGTAAAATATAATAAATGATATGATTATTATTATTTATGAACAATAATAATTAATTAATAATCAATTCAATAAACACTACTTTATTATTATTATTATTATTATTATATTATTATTAGTTTAGTAATTGTTTATTTATTATTATCAGGTGCAAATACTCACAAATTAAATTTATTAATAATTATTATTGGTGTAATCAAGAACGATTGATAATAATAATAATAATAGCAATAAATAAATGCTAATCATTGTTATTATTATGATAATAATAAATTTGCCTGATAATAAAAACTTGTTATTTCTTTTAACAATTAATAATGTTGTAGTCCATGTACTCCTGTACAACGACAACAATTATTATTGTTTTTCAGTGTTTGGTTAGAAATTGTCAGTGGTTACTCCTCCATGTTTTATTATTATGATCATGATGTTACATGCATTGCATAGATATTTTGTGTATTTATGTTGTTCTTAGGCATTTCATTATCCAAAAAAACATTTTATTTCATACAACATACATCCAACTTCTGAGACACTGCACTGTTGAGTACATCTATTTGTGGTAAAATACAAAATTCGTAGAATTATTTTCAAGTGCAATCTTGTTTCATTTTGTCTCCAGCAAAACAAAGGTTTAATCTCATGGCTGAACTTGATAACATAATGACCGTCTCTCTCATCTTTGTAAGACTTGTCTACTATATAATTGCTTTTGTTGTTACATGCTCACAGACAAACTTGATGTGTTAACCCTCTCCTTAATGCCATTATTGCGTGATGCAGTCAGGTGTTGAAGAGATATTTGGTATCTAGTAGCCTCTGTTATGCAACTTTTTACTAATCTTGTTTTACAATGAAAATTTTGAGCCCACTTTCACAAATATTATTTCCATCAAAAACTATTACTGACACAGATATGTCAATAGAAATCAAATCAACCGTATATTTTTATAGCTGTTAGTTATGCCATGACTTGGAATATACCTTGTAAAAGCAAAGTTATTGCTTTTTTTACTGTCCCCACTTCATAACTCTTTTGAGACTTTCATTGTTTTAAAATTACATCACGTCTTTAATATCATAGCTGCTGTTTTTATCATCATCTTATTACAATCTGCACTGCAACTAAACCAGAAGAATTCCATGCAACTTTTACAAGGGTCACTACAGCATTGTTTTTTTTCAGCTGTTTTCATTTCTAATGGCAGTAAATTGGTACATTAGCTACACTTGACATATTTTCTAGGAGCCATCATTTTAAGATATTCGTTGCTTTATTTTCAGCCAAGAAGCAATGATTGGTACAACGAAGTCCTTCTAAATGCACCTAACTCCCTATGGATTCACCACTTTCGTTTGCCGAGAGAGGAAGTTGAACGTCTTGCTGAGATTCTAAGAGATGACTTGGCTCCAGAGCCAGCTACTGTGAGAGCCGCTGTTCCCCTACTCAAACGAGTTTGCATTGCTCTTTTTAAACTTGCTAGTTGTGCAGAATACAGAGTAGTGGGTGAGACATTTGGGACTTCAGTAACAACTGTACATCGGTGTGTTAATGCTTTTTGCGTTGCAATGACTCGAAAAAGTGACACATTTATCAAATTTCCTACAACTGAGGAAGCGATTGAAATTGCAAGCCGTATAGAAGCTCAGCATGGATATTGCCAAGCTTTCGGAGCACTAGATGGAAGCCACATTGCCATCACTCCACCTGCCACTGGTTTGGCTGACTATCTTAATAGGAAAATGTTTCCTAGCATCGTGTTACAAGGTCTAGTTGATGACAAGTACATGTTCCGAGACGTCTCTTGTAAGTGCCCAGGTAGCATGCACGATTCTGCAGTCCTTAACAACTCATCACTATCTGAACGATTAGCACGAAATATGCCAAAGCATGACAGAGAGATTGAAGGTACGAATGTGCCTTTACACATCTTGGGCGACCCTGCTTATCCATTATCTGATAGAATTGTGAAAGGCTTTACAGGACGAAACTTGACACAAGAACAGGAAAGCTTCAACGTGTACCACTCTGCTGCTCGCATGTGCGTCGAAAATGCCTTTGGAAGACTAAAAGCTCGGTGGCGTATGGTTTGCAAACGCATGGATTGTAAGACTGAATTGTGCCCATATGTGGTAATGACATGTTGTTGCTTGCATAACTTGTGTGAAAATTTGAAGTTACCTGTGAACCATGGGCATGTACAGGAAGCTCTGGAACACTCAGACAACCAGCAACCACCAGCTCAGAATGACCAACATGTGGAGACTGGTGGTGTGGCTTTGAGAGAAGCTCTCAAGAACCACTTTGCAGCTACTTTACCTCTGCGAAGATCGTGTAACCGTCGCGTGTGATTGCAAGTTACCATACTCAGTAGTTTGTTATTTCAATAGTAAGTTGTGTGTCAATGCAAATTTTATTACATATTTTTGGTTAATAATTTGCTGTTTGTGAATAAAATATCCTTGTTATATTGTAACCCTTCTCCATGTAGCCCGTTGTATAGTTGAAAAAAATTGAATGTAATAGAGTTGGCATTTATGAACAAGAAATGTATTTAAAAAGACAATGACACGGAATATTGTGAAATAGATGGTATACGATAAAAAAAATCTACTTCAAACACCACACAATCAAAACAACATATTTACAAAATGTAATATTATTGTGATACAACAACTATTCGGGCAAACAGTCCCGAGCAGTTTGTATTAGGTCATACACAGAGTTTTGGGTGGCCGGTGGATGAGATGGTGGGTTATGGGATTGTGACAGTAGATTAGGTGGTTGTGACTGTAGATTAGGTGGTTGTGACTGTAGACTAGGTGGTTGTGATGGTGGGTTAGATGGTTGTGATGGTGGGTTAAATGGTTGTGAGAATGAAGTGGCTGGTTGGGCAGATGGAACAGGAAGCTGCGGGGTAGGTTGGTGCATAGGATGCATAGCAAATGGATTAGAGGAAACATGCATGAAAGGCGATGCTGAGAAGCGTGTGAATGAATTGGGAGAAGTAGCAGGTTGAGATGATGGGGGGCGAGGTAAAGTCATTCTTATTATGTTCATAAAGTCGTTCATAGTTTGTTGCTGCTGCAACCTGGTGGCACGAATTTCTTCCAACAAGGCATCAGAATTCCTTTGAATACTTTCAATTACTGTCGTTTGGAATGTGGTGAGTCTAGATGAGGTTGAGGAATCTGAGCTTCTGCTGCGAAATGGATTTCGAATAGATGGTGCTGGATTTGATGGTGCTGGTGATGTAGCTGGTAGTTCAGGTATCGGTGAGAATGTAGTTGGTGCAGATGAAGTTGTAGGGGGGGGGGGAAGTTGGCTGTGGGATCGGATCGCATACAACAGCACTAGTGCTGGCTCCAGCATCTGCAAGTAGTAGTATACATTTTGAACATACAATGCATCATGGTGTCTTTGTATTGTAACATGTGTAAAATTTATAACATGGCAACAACTGTTTTTTTTTCTTTAGACCAACCATGTATAATTTAACCTATCTCATGAATGTAGTAATGAAAACTCCTGTGCAGCCAAATATTATAAACGAGGCTTAAGATCCTCCATATCAATTTCACAAGGAACATTTTTCACAAATTATTTGCTCATTACTCACATAGCAACAAAAATCCAGAAAGCACACAGGGTTTTGTGTTTCAATCCCAATACAATAACATGTTTTTACTGACAACAGGTTATTACGTTACTTTTGTTGGATTATTATGGTTAATCTACAAGTTGGAAATACTATGTTTGTAAATCAGATTTTTTTTTATTTTAGATGTTATCGGTGAAAAAATTAAAAAAAAAAATTGAATGGTAACCCAACGTTTTCAATCACTTGTCAGCCGAGTGAAAACCTCAAACCCAAGATTAAAAAAACAACACATTAAAATAATGATGGTGACAATTGTCAATGTACTTACCGAGAGCACTAGTCTCCACACCACCACTAAGAGCTGCAGCAGCTGGCCGGTGACCCAGAAGCTCATTCATTTTCCCATACCATTTCCAAGAAATGGACTGCTCGCCTGAAATATATAAAATTGTTGGTCATTAAAAAAAATCAGCACCAGCCTGCATTGTACTGCTAACAAATTAACAAATAGTACTTACAGTATAACTTTTCACCAAAAATATTATTCATAATTTAAATATCACTACCTGATACAACAATCGTTATAATAATAATAAAATGTCATTTATTATTATTATTGCCATCAGTATTTATCACACATACTATTAATTATTATTATGACTACTACTATATAAAATAATAATAATAATAATAATAATAATAATGTGTGGAGTAATAAGTATTAATAATAATTATTATAAACTACTACTACTATAAATAATAATATTATTATTATTAACAACAAATACTAATAATAATAATATTAATTATTATTATTGTTGATATAAATTATCAAGCATACACATACCAATAAAATGATTTATATCTATCTAAAAATTAGGAGAATTTACTAACCTGATGTTTTAGCTTTTGTCTTGGTGGCCATGAATTTGGCTTTCAAGGTTTTAAACTTGCTGCGGCATTGCACTGCACTTTTTGTAAAACCTCTCTCACTCATGGCTTGTGCTACTTCGTGGAAAAGATCCATATTTCGCTGCCTCTTGCTGTCCAGCACTTCATATGCATTTCTATCAATTAATAAGCTAATGAGAGTATCAATCTCTGAATTTGACCAAACAGTCTTGTCTTCCATGTTGACAGAGGATCTTGATTAATGAAAATGACGGGCGACTGAAAAATTGCACAACTGAAGGAAACGGAAAATCCAAACATTGACAATGCGCGTGCGCTAATGCTGTAGCGCTACATCATTCCTTTTTCCATGAGTGGATAATTGGTTGTCGCGGCGATAAGTCGCTACTCAGTAGCGACTTTCAATAGCGCTACATAATCACGACTCCCGTAGCGACATACCCATTTCCAAGAGGGGAAAACCCGTGGCGCTACAACGTAGCGCTACGACGTCGCGTCATGGAAAGTCACTAATTGTATTGATATGAATAGTTTATAACTCAAGCGGGTGTAGTGTTCAGCAGTGCTTTGTAGGTAAATTATTTTATTCTATTGGGGTACATCCCTGGGACTACAAAGTGGACAAACTCATAAATTTGCTATAAGGAACGCAAATGCATCACAATAAGTTTACATTAACTATTTAATGTTCTATTAAAATGAGGGGAACTTTTGTCTCTAATTGATTTTACTGTGTCTCACCTGGCCGGAAGGCTTTACCTATTATATTGAGTTGTTGCACTTTTTCAATAAAGATAAATAATTTTAACAAAAAATAAGAAGCTCTACAATATATAAGAATACTACAGATAACTTGTCCACCATTAAAATTACTGTCGGAAAAGTGTGCGATTTTCACTGGGGAAAGCATGGGCAAGAGGTGTCTCTGACAGAAGCAAAGTAGAATGTAGCCAAGGGTAGATTGACTGTAGCAACTAAATTTGTCCACTGAATAACATGACAAAAAGGCATTGAATAAGCAACTGAACAATTAAGTTTTCATTAAAATTCTTAGGAAGGGGCTCAGTGAAAATTACTTTGTGTGTAGAGTTGTTCATTGACCAAGCATTGGAAAACTATTGAGAAAGGTCACTTGCAGCAACAAAAATGCAATTGGTCTATAGATACTATGGTGGTCTATTGCAAAAGATATCACCTACCCTTACTGCACTACTACTAGAGATGAAAAACCCGGGTTGCAACAGTTGACAACAGTGAGCTTGTTTTACTATTAGCAACTCTTCACCTTAGAGTGAGAGCTGTGCAGGGCTGTACGGGGTTGAGCAAAACCAACTTCTGGTTAGAGAGCACTACTGGAACAGTAGAAATGGCTTCTCTATCAACTGAATGTGTATGGAGATACACAATGTTCTGCAGGATTCGGGAGGACCAGACAAGTTAACAGGCAACCTGCTAGACCAAATATGAATAGCTTCAAATATCAATAACTTTATTATAGAACAATACATGTATTTGCACAAGCCACCTTCTTGTACAAACTCCAAACAACTCTTTAGGTACAAGCAATGCCAGCAGAGCGTTGTGTCATGTAAAAGAGCATAAACACTTCTGCTTCTGCTTCTGTGAGCAAATGTCAGCGCAATTAGAAAAAAAACAAAACAAATGCAAATATGGTAGTTGAAAATTAACACATATGATTGGCTGCTAGAAATCAGCCCATGCTAATACAAAATAGATTGAAACACATGAGTAAGTAGGCACATTATAAAGACAGTCGATTGCATGCAAAAACATCAATAGTCAGTCAACAGCTAAAATTTGAAAGTTATGGATCTGTTAGCAGTGGGGGAATTCCCTTAGCTCAGCCTCTTCCCTACAGCCCACCTGCTGTAGTCAATAGTGCGTTCAACTAAACGCGCCCACCCAGCAAATTTAGCTAGCGCATTCCAACGACTCACTTCGCTTGCCGCCAAAAGTATATTAGGTTATATTAGATTGATGTTCACAGCTAGCAAGCTCACTTTCAAGCTGCTAGAGCGCTGTGGCCGCACTAAGTAAAATCCATTACACTATGACAACGTAGTCAATAAATAGGGTTATCTGCGATCAGCAGTTCCATGATGGTATTGTGGAAAATTTGTATGAGATGTTAGCAGTCCCCACCTCTCTGTCCACCCTCCTACCCTAAAAACCACCTGTGTCCATCCCCCTACCTGTAGTGATGGCCTTGAAGTAGACCCGAAGCCTTTCCCCTTCCGATACACTTATTTCCTCAGATTTAAGGATACCGGCTATACCGGGCCAGTATAGACCCTGTATCCAGCCTATAGAACATATAAGAGCCTACCCCGGGTACCCCAGGTTAGTATCCCGGGTATCCCAGGTCAGTACCCCGGGTCAGTATTAAATATGGCTGATAACAGTAGCCTGGGCCGTAGGAGCAGAAAGCCCTTCATTATTTGGACACCGGAGCAGTACAAGTGATGGAAAAAGTAGCTAGGAAGTAGGGATATGATATAAGGAAAGAAAGATTTTCACCACCACCAAAAGAGCGGGAATGGAACCCAAAGACTCATTGCCATGTGTTTGCTCCTCCCATTGGCTCACTGTGTTATTGTGATTTATATTATCTATTTCTATTTGTGTATATTTCATATTGTTGTTTGTTATTGGCTCACCCCTAATAAGGGGGGGGGAGAGACTTCCTGCCTTCTCCTATGTAAGGAGCTGCTGCACATGAGAAAAGGCAACAGTTTTGTGGATTGTGCTAAGCACACTTATATTGTATTGCTAAATAGATTTATGGAATAACGTATTTACTCTTGTAAACCTTGGTGTATAGGGTGTCTGGGTCGTGGACCCCGTGAAGTAGTGCTAGGACGGATATGTACCCGAACTCGAACCCGCGAGTATGAGTGGATGAGTAGAGTACCCGAACCTGTGGGTATGTCAAAGTTATAATTTCGAGTATTGAACTATAAAGCCTCTGGAAGGGACAATGAAAATACGCTCTATAAATTTTTCATTTAGCACTGCCCAGTACTATGACAACGCCGAAAGTATCGAGCAGATAATTCTACGTTTATGGCATAGACAAGAGCACCATATACTTCATCCATGGTCTATGCCATGTACTTATAGGTCTATGGTTTATGCAGTCTGTTCCTTGGATTTGCTGTCAAACCAAATTGGCGACTTAGCAGGCTGGTAATTATTTTAGTCAAACCAGAGAGAGAGAAACAAAATATGAGCCTAAATATTGTTTATGACCATAAATAATAAAAGCTCAATGCTACGCAATAATACATATTTCATGAAAATTGAATTATTGACTACCTGCGATTGATGTTATACAATTAAAATTATCTAGCATTAATAAATTGCTTTCAATTAATTATTTATTTTAAATAATTACCAAAATAAACAAAATAAACAAAATAAATAGACTAATTTAAATAATAATAACAAACAATATTATGATGATAAATATTTTCATTATAATTGTTATGACATGTCTCATTCTTATTGTGATGGTCATCATTAAGCACTCTGTTGGTTTGTCATACTCCGCTAGTATAATCTTTTTGTTTCAAGAGAATCAAGTTTTGAAAATATTATGTACATATGAATAAACCCAGTAATAATAATATAAATCAATGATGGTTGATAATAATAATAAATATTGATAATTATTGTTGATATCGCAGTGCATTATTGTGCAGGATTTTATGGTGACGCAGCCAGTCACCTCGGTAGCACACCTGCACCCTCTAGGTAGCAGAGTCGTTGCCTTCTCAAGCAAGCCTGCTGCCAGCTCGGCCTCCTCAGCGTCCGCCCTTCAGCATTACTGCCAAAGGTAGGCCGTGGTAGGCGAGAGTCTGTCAGGCAAGTCTGCCTCGAGCCTACTACTCGTCGTACAACACTGTTGCTGCCAGACCTAGTAGGTCGTCAGAGCTGGTTGTCTCGTAGAGTAGTAATGTAGAATAGTGTAAGAATCAAGACTAAAGCTTGAGAGAGTGTTTAGCTATATTTATTCTCTATGGAATTGTCTAGCTATGCCTCGCGGTGAACACTGATTATTGTGAGGCATAGCAGCTCTATTTATATAAAGCGTTATGTAACATACAGTACAGTCAAGCCATAGAACAACAGTCAATGCCTTTAATACAAATGTAGAGTAAATAATAATTAATATAAATGTACGAGTTCGTGCGATATAACTTGACTCGCTATAATGTCTTTCCAGGCGCCGTGTTACATATTTCCTGTACACTATCCCCCCATTGGTCGTCACAGGGGACCAATAAAGAAGTACAGGGGAGGTGACTGCCAAAACAACTACAGCAATGTTACGCTTGAATAAAAATATAAAATATAATAATTGGTAAGGTACATAGAACACTACGAGATAGAACTATGCAGACAGAATAAGGTAAGGTTAATACAGCCTAGGTAAGTGGCTCATGTTGCAGCGTTAATGTCGCTTAAGTTTTTGCTCAATTGAGCGTATTTGCTGTTTCACCTCTTGCGCTCTTTGTAATAGCTTGTATGCATCGGTGGTCAGCTGTTCCAGCTCCTCTTTCTTTCTGTCTAGTCTCCTCTCTTCCTCTACCCGGTATTGCTGGTAGGTACTGCTGTGTGTTGGTCTGTCTCTCCTGCTACTGGTATACGC
Source organism: Cryptosula pallasiana (assembly GCA_945261195.1). Lineage (NCBI taxonomy): Eukaryota > Metazoa > Bryozoa > Gymnolaemata > Cheilostomatida > Cryptosulidae > Cryptosula > Cryptosula pallasiana. The sequence continues at coordinate 13,222,518 of OX183132.1, forward strand.
TATGGTAGATTGCAGGGTTGTGGGGAGAGGCTCTTTCTGTTGCTTTCTGGGTATGCGGTAGGTGACTTGTCTTGTATGGTCTTCCGACCGGTCCCTTGCCTCCTTGTGCTCCTTATGCTCCCACTTCCGTGGGTTAGTGCCTGCCTGGCAGGTATCCTTGCGCCCGTCGTTGCTGGCAGAGCGACGTTTGGGCGGTCTGTCTGGGCTGCTGGCTTGTACTGGCTCGCCGAGCCGTTCTTGAATGGTGCTCGCCCTCTTTACTGGTGCTGTGGCCATGGGTTTATTGGTCAGTACTGCCTGCGGCCTACCAAATGGTGGTGGCTGCGGCCAAGTCATAAACTTGGCAAACTCAGCGTATGAGTTCGCATCAACCTCGTATAGAGGCGCAGCTGGCCCTCCGTGTGAGATGGCTTTGTTCTGCTTTGTGACGTGTTTTCTGGCCGCATCTCTAGAACTGGATTTTTTGCCACACGTGCAAAAATAAAATGCGTAATGCTGATGGGCATGGTAGACGACTCTCTTACGAGAGTTCTCATACCCGCATTCAGTGCATTTCCAGGTATCCACGTCGTCGACTCCCTTCTTTACCACTATCTTATTTAATGCATCCAGCGTCGCCGCCGATAGCCAAGTGGTCTTTGACAGAGTACTTTCTTTCCTCTGAGGCTCCTCTACTGTCTTTGTGTCATCGTCTGCAACAGACAGTTTATTTATTCTAACTACTGCCTGTGCCTGTCGTCGTTGCATGACTACTTCTTTGCTAGCCACTCTGTTTACACAAAGTGGCTGACGCTTTCTAATTCACTTGCAACCTCCATTAGAAATTCCTCACCCATAATCTCCTCTTCTGCTAAGGGGTCCTCCGTGATAGAGAGATCCGCTGGGTTTTCTTTCCTTTCTCTCATCCTGGCAACTGCTGTCTGTGCTATGGTAATTAATTGTTCGGTAGACAGAAGTGAAATGGCTTGTTGTCGTGGTGACTTCGTAGCTGCGAATGGCAGTGCCTCACTTTGAGTGAGAGAAGGCTGCCTCACTTTCGAGTTATCATATGCGTGATTGGAGGATTTTGATTCTCCCTCTCCTACGTCACCTGCACACGTGACCACCTCTGCCGCTGGCGAGTGGTTTTCTTGGAGCGAACATTTACGCATCCAAGGCGCTCCATTTATCATAGAGTGCTCGTTGTTGTTTCTGTTTTCCAACACTCTAGGTATAGAGTTATGTTGGGTGTTAGCTCCTCCTGTCATTTGTTCGTCGGAATAAAGAGAAAGATCGTTAGCTGTGGTAAGTTTATCTTTCTCTACCGCATTTGTTTGCATTGCCAGTTTTCTCCAATATTTTTTCGCATTTTCTAGCGAACTGGGCAGCCCCTCGTCCTCTGAGCACTTTTTTAACTCTAGTAATAATTTTCTTGGAGTATTATGGTGCTCAGAAACGGACGAGTATGGTTCTACCACTGCTGAAAACTGCAAATGATCGTCTCTTGGGCATGGTGCCCCTTCTGCCATCTGATAACACTGGTAATCGGCCAGTTTCGACGGCGGCCTAGTATTTCTCTTAGGCCTGCCCGTCTCTGCTGGCCTCTCACTAGTAGTTGTTTCTTCATTCGTTATCTCTTGGCTATCAGTACCACCCCTTATGTCCGTCTCCACCTCTGTGCTATTGTTGTCATTGTCGATGGTAATGGGGGAACGAGGGGAGGATGGATTGGGCACGCCATTGTCTGGTAATGCTGGCCATTCTCTGTCCCTCTCCCACTGTTCCTGCCTGCTCAACCTTGAGGTATCGGTGGGTGGTGTCTCCCAACCTCTGCCCGCCGACTGCTGGGGGGCAGCCGGCCTAGTCGCTTGCTCTAGTAGAGCTGGCAACTGGTTCAGCTGGCGCTCTAAAGCGTGTAGGTCTGGCTGGGCGATGACATCACCTCCAGGTGCTCTCTGTGGTTCTGCTGGCTGTGTAGCAGGATCTGGTGGCTGCCTGATATCAGGCACCCGGGGGCGTCCCCTTGGCCTGGCTGCTCCCTTCATATTCGGGCGCAAGGCGGCCTCTCTGTTGGTGGGTGCTCTACCTACGGGCTCGTGGCAGGGGCGATACTCCTTCAATCGCCGCTCATTCTGCACTGTTGTCTGCCCATCCTTCTCTATTTTGTATGTATGGTTCGGGTAAGCCTCCACCACTCGGTACGGCCCAACAAAGCTGGGCTGTAACTTGGGGTTGCTACCTTTCACCCGCCGTCGATTCTCCAATACAACTAGGTCATCGGGCATATAGAGTAACGGCTCTTCCGTGTCGTCCAGCCTGACCTCTGCCTGTTGCTCTCTGAGCAGGTCGTGAGCCGCTTTCAGGTCCTCTTGCATCTGAAGAGCGTACTCAGTCACCAACTGCTTGTCCGTGTCTGCGGGCCTACCATCCAGCTGGTCGGGAAGTCTGACCTCCCGGCCCAACATGAGGTAGTTGGGCGTCTCTCCCGTTGCGGAGTGTGGGGTGCCGCGGAAAGCCCTCATTATCTGAGGCAACAGCAAATCCCACTCCTCTTGCCCGCGCCTGAGCAGGAGTGTCCGCAGGGAGTCGCCCAGCGTCCGGTTCTGCCTTTCCACTACCCCGTTGCCCTGTGGGTGGTAGGGTGTGGTACGTGTCTTGTCGACATTCCACAGGACACAGAGTTCAGCCATGAGTCGTGACTCGAACTGTGCTCCCTGGTCCGTGTGGAGTTCCTCTGGCAGTCCCCAGTAGCAGAACACCCTTTCATCAAGAGCCGTGGCGACCGTAGGGGCGGTGGCGTCCGGAATGGCAATGGCATCGTGCCATCGTGTGAAGTGGTCGGATAGCACCAAGACCCACTTATTCTTCCGCCTGGTCTCTGGGAGAGGTCCAACCAGGTCCACGGCTACCTTTTGAAAAGGCCTGCCGGCGAACAACCTCTGTCTCTCCTGGACTGGCTGTACTCCCCCTCTCTTGGCTACTTGGCAGACCTCGCAGGACTTGACCAGTCTGCGTACCTCAGCGGACATCCCTGGCCAGTACCAGTTGAGCTGGATTCGATTTCTGGTGCGATTTACACCAGCATGGGACAGCCCATGCGTATCCCATATCACCTGTCGGCGCCGGGACGACGGGCAGACTGCGCATAGCCTGGTCCGACCCTTGGGGGCTATCTGCATAGTCAGAGTACCATCTGGCTGTACCGCCATGGCCTCCTTACGACTGTAGAGTGCCCGCAGCTCCCTACTCCCCTCTTCCAACTCTCTCCTGGTCACTGGTCTACCGCCGCTGATTTCCTGGTACATTCTGGCCACTGGGTTTTGACCCGTACGCTGTTGTTCGACCAGTTCCATACTGGTGACCACACACAGCTCTGGCGTGTCTGCCTTTGCCTCTAGGCTCTTCATCGGTACAGGATTTTCTTGCCGGTTTCTTGGTCGCACGTCCTCTGAGACAGGAGGCCTCGCTAACTGGAGTTCGGTTCCAGGGGCCCTGGCAAGCTCAGCGTGGGTCGGCCCACCATCACGCTGCTCTATGGCACTGCACTGACGGCAGTCCATACATGGTTCGCGTCTGCTCAAACCATCAGCATTCCCATGCTGTGTGCCAGCCCTGTGCTCGAGTTTGTATACAAACTCGGCGAGAATCTCCAGCCACCTCGCAATCTGGTTGGACGGCTCCTTCCGTCGGCACAGCCACCTTAAGGATGCATGGTCGGTGCGGAGCTTGAACTCTCGACCGTAGAGGTACGGTCGAAAGTGTTTGACTGCCTTGACGACAGCCAGTAGCTCGCGCCGAGTCACGCAGTAGTTCCGTTCGGCGGGTGCTAGGGTTTTGCTATAGTAAGCAATGACCCTTTCCTGTCCGTTCTGTACCTGCGACAGCACTGCCCCTAATCCAACGGCGCTGGCGTCCGTGTCTAGGATATAGGTCTTGGCAGGGTCTGGGTAGCCTAGTACTGGTGCTTGCACGAGTCCCTGCTTCAGGCGCTCAAAGGCCACTTGCTCTTCCTCTCCCCATCTCCAGGGGGTGTCCTTGCTGGTCAAGACAGTCAAGGGCTTAGCAGTGGTGGCGTACCCAGGCAGATACTGCCTGTAGTACCCTGCTGTACCGAGGAAGGCTTGCAGTCCTTTGATGTCTCGGGGAGGTGCCCATTCGGCTACGGCTCGTACCTTCTCCGGGTCAGTGGCGACGCCCTCCGCACTCACTACATGCCCCAGGTACTTAACCCGTTGCTGCAGTAGCTCGCACTTGGACGGCTTGACCTTGAGGTTGGCCTGTTGTAGCCTACTCAACACCTCTCCCAGCCTCTGCAGGTGTGTCTCGAAGTCGGGTGCGATCACAATCACATCATCCAGGTAGAGCAGCAGCGTTTTCCAGTGCAGCCCTTGCAGCACTCGTTCCATCAAACGCTGGAACGTGGCGGGGGCTGAGGTCAGCCCGAAGGGCAGCACCTTCCAACGCCATAATCCACTCCTGGTGATAAACGCCGACTTCTCCTTGGCGTCTGCATCGAGCGGCACTTGCCAGTATCCGCTGGTCAGGTCCAACGTGCTAAAATACTTGCTGCCAGCTAGGGCGTCCAGGGACTCGTCTATCCTAGGTATAGGATAGGCGTCCTGCCTAGTGACATCGTTTAGCCTCCGATAGTCGATGCAGAACCGCCACGTGCTGTCTTTCTTGCGTACAAGCACCACCGGGGAACTCCATGCCCCGTCTGCGGGCTCAATCAGCCCCTTCTCCAGCAGGTCTTTTACTTGCCGTTCAGCTTCAGCCTCTTTCTCAGGTCCCAGCCTGTGAGGAGGCAACCGAACCGGTCTGGTGCCTTCGGCAACTGGAATGGCATGCTCTACAAGGTCAGTACGGCCGATGTCTCCGCTATTTTTGCTAAACACGGCCTCGTACTTCCTAAGCAATCCCCTCAACTGTTCCATCTGTTGCTCGTCCTTGCACCCTCTGCTCGCCTGCTCATACAGTTCCACCAAGTGGTCAGGTACTGGTGAACCTGTCGGGTCCGACCCGGTTGGGACCCCGGGTGTGGTCTGCTGCACCTCATCGGCCGCTACCCCCGTGAACGTTCCGATAACCTCGCCGGCTGGCAGGCTTATCACATTCGAGGTAGGGTTGAGGCATCGGACCAACACCCGTCCTTGTTCATCCGGCGAGTTTACGCTCGTAGCCAAAGGTAGGCTCCCTGGTAAACTCTGGATCACACCCTGTGGACAGTAGCTCCGTGCGGCAAGGTGGCACGGTATGGTAGCCTCTGTCTGTGGGGGGATCTCTGTTTTCCGAAGTACCTGGACTTTGGAGATCAGTGCCCTCCCATAACGGTCGGTGCACACCAGCTCTCGGTCCTGCATGACCAGCACTGGTTGATCAAAGCCCATACGGCACTTCTGGTTAGCCAAGAATGGCATCCCAAGGATGACATCCTCGCTAATCTGCGTGACGACGAACGTCTCTGTATACGCCACAGACCGTACTCGTCCTGACACACTGAGTAGACCGTAGAAGGGGAGCTTAGTCCCATCTGCCATTAAACCATGGGAGTCGTACTCTTGTAGTGTGGCTTTCCGGCTGTCTGGTAGTTTGTCGTACACGCTCTTTGATAGCAGGTTGGTATTGCAACCTGTGTCTATCAGATAGGTCACGGTCTTCCCTTCCACCTTGCCCGGCAGATAGTAGCTGGACTTATGTGGCCGTTCCATCTGGTTTACACAAGATGTGAGAGGGATAGCCTCTGCTGGCAGTCCAGGCGACACTTGGGGCTCTCTCCTGTGCAAGGCAGGAGTCTGCACCCGTTTGCGCCACTGCTTGGCCTCTGCGGGCAGTCCAGGCGATACTGAGGGCTCTCTCCTGTGCTGAGCAGGAGTCTGCACCTGTCTTCGCCACTGCGCTGCTGGCCTCTTTCTCTCTGTGTATGTTTCAGTGGAAACTGACGGCGGTTCCTCATCGTCAGACGAGTCTCCTTCTAAGGCGGACAGGTCGGCAAACCTGTTCTGGGTCAGAACCGATACCGGCTGTGGTAGGGGCGGAGCGTAGGCTGGATGCCTTACTTCCTGCCACCCATCCTGGGTCTGTCTTCCAGACCTGTCTGGTCTCTTGGTTCTTTGGGCCCATCTGCAGCCAGTAGGTCTCCCTACTGCTGCGGGCCGGTTGCGTTTCCCTGGTAGGTGTCCTGACGGCACTCCCTCTGGGTGTGCCCCAGCTTCTGGCACTTCCAGCACTTGACGACCCTCTTGGGTGGTCGAGCGGGTGTGCTGTCTGACTGGGTTGTCTTCAGGGTGGCCACCTGCTGCGTGAGTGCGCTAAGGGCCTTGGCCAGCGTCTCCAGGTGGGCTTCTACTCCAGGGGTCGCTCCTTGCACCTTGACTTGCTGGCACTCCTCTTCCTCCCCCATCTCTACCGTCCGAACCTTAGGTCCGGTGTAGGTTGGCTGTATCTGCAGATACTCATTACCTGCTTTCACAGCTGCTTCCAAGGAGGTTGGCTGTATCGCCAGGAGGTGCCTTTGTAGGTAGGCGTTGCCTAATGTGTTTTGAAAATGCTCTAGCGCATATTCATTTCTTTGCATGCGGGCGGAGTCATCGTGGGCGGCCTCCACCAGAGTCTCTATGGCCAGAGCGTGCTCTCTCAGTGAGTGCCTCGGCTCCTTTCGGTAACCGGATAGTCTGGCCCTAGCCTCTCGGCGGGTAAGCCCGAAGCTTGCCTTTAGTGAGTCCATAATAGCCCACATCGTCTCTCCCCTTCCGCACTGTTGCGCTTTCCCTTGCAAGGACTGCCTCAGGTGTATGATGGCCGTGGCTGGTGCCCAGTTATTCGCTTCCGACACTTCCTGGAAGCGCTGGAGGAAATATTGGACATCCCCGGTACCATCGTACGTAGGCGCCTTAAATGGAGTCACTTGTGGGGGTGCGTCTGTCAACTTGTCCAGTATATTTGTCAGCTGACCCATGATCCTAGTGGTAGGATCGCGATCAACACTCATGGCTCGTCTGCTTCTGCTAGCCATGGTCTGCTATCTGGCTCTGCCTTGTCCTAGAGGTTCTCTGTCAGGGGATTCGCAGATCCCACCGCTGCCACCAATGTGCAGGATTTTATGGTGACGCAGCCAGTCACCTCGGTAGCACACCTGCACCCTCTAGGTAGCAGAGTCGTTGCCTTCTCAAGCAAGCCTGCTGCCAGCTCGGCCTCCTCAGCGTCCGCCCTTCAGCATTACTGCCAAAGGTAGGCCGTGGTAGGCGAGAGTCTGTCAGGCAAGTCTGCCTCGAGCCTACTACTCGTCGTACAACACTGTTGCTGCCAGACCTAGTAGGTCGTCAGAGCTGGTTGTCTCGTAGAGTAGTAATGTAGAATAGTGTAAGAATCAAGACTAAAGCTTGAGAGAGTGTTTAGCTATATTTATTCTCTATGGAATTGTCTAGCTATGCCTCGCGGTGAACACTGATTATTGTGAGGCATAGCAGCTCTATTTATATAAAGCGTTATGTAACATACAGTACAGTCAAGCCATAGAACAACAGTCAATGCCTTTAATACAAATGTAGAGTAAATAATAATTAATATAAATGTACGAGTTCGTGCGATATAACTTGACTCGCTATAATGTCTTTCCAGGCGCCGTGTTACATATTTCCTGTACATTATTACGATATTTATAATAATAATTATGATGTTAATATTATTATGTGAAACAGAATAATTAATTATTATTATAAATAACAATACATACATACAATAATAATGATAAATAATCATCATCAACTATTATTTATTGATCATTAATAAATGGTAATATAATTATAATAAAACTGTTTTTTTTATTCATCATAATTATTATTATTATTATTATGGTTTTGTAATCATATATATAAGAATCCTGATAATGAGATTATTGCTCACAATTGTTTTTAATTAATTGCATTTTTATTAATAATAATAATTATTGTTCTAATACCAACAACAATATAATAATAGCTGTTATTGTGATTATGTAAAAATTGCATAATAATATTCATCATATAATATTTGAATAATAATCAATAACAATGATTATGATAAGTAAGCATGAAGATAATAAATAACCTAATAGTTTTATTAAAGCCTGTAATTAGTTTTTTTTCTATACGATGCTGCTTTTTCATAATCATCATTTACTGAAATTTATTGTTGTATATTATTATTGACCACAATTAAACTGCACGCGTAAAAATAACATACTTTAGTATTATTATTATTGCTTCAATGAAAATGTTATTAGTATCGTACTACTCGAACTGTACCCGAACTCGACCCGAAATTGGTACCAAATACCCGAACCCTACCCGAACTTGAAATTTCAAGCTCGTCCTAGCACTACCGTGAAGTTGTTAGTGTCTCTTAAGAGTGGATGCCGTTGTGTTAGTAATAGAGGACACATTTTGACAGCTAATTGCACGATTTCTTTATCAAGTTTTCAATTTAAAATTAGCGTCCAAAGCTCTTGATACAATTGTTGATAATACACCGAGACAGCTCAAAACCTGGTACAATTGAGCAAATGGAAATGCTCAAGAGCTTATGTTCGCTGATGTAGGCGGTGGTGTTCGTATCTCTATTGTCAGAGCATTCGGGTAGCAAGCATTTGATGTCATACCCAGCAAAATATGGAAATTATCTCAAAGGATCGTCCCTCTTGATGTTTATTCCGAATTGTTCCTTCACCTTATCAAAAGTTGTGGCGCTAGGTTTGTATTCACATCCACAAAAAACTGCATCGTCGATGTGCCTGAGGTTGAGCACTTGTGTCTTTTCAGATTACCAAATCTGTCAAAACAACTATGACACATTGAACATTTGTAGGCTTTGGCGTCCCCTTTCAAGTTTGTGATGAGCTATAGTGATTGATATAAAGATCCAGGCACAGTTTTTCCTCGTATCTCGCAGTTGAATTCCAAATAATTGTTGAAGTCCTGTCTTCAATTAGAGCAAACTCCATTATCTTAAGTTGAAACGCTTTATCCAAAACCAGAAAGTCCCACTCTTCGACCCCTTTTTCATTCTTGATCTTCCTGCAACCTCTCGCTGTTGGCTCTTTTTTATGTCACAACCGGTGAATCTTCGATGTTCATTGAGGAATTGCTCCAACAAAAAGTCTGTGTGAGTTTTTGTAAAGCTTCTATGTTTTTTCAGTTGTTTGTGTGATGCTAAACATCTAAAGACACAAAAATTGCTGGTGATTTGTTTCCAATCCTGCTTTTTAATATGGTTTGTAAGTGTCTGTTGTTGAGAATGCAAGAGGGTAAAGTAATTGGAGGTGAGCCGACTCTTCCTATTCCGATCAACTTGCAAAAATAAAAAGTAACATTTGTGATCAGCGTCAGTCTCCAAGCCGATTTGGTCTTTGTCTCAAACTATTAGTACGATGATCCGTCTCAGCAACATTGGTAAAGATTTCATCGAGCTGTTCTTCGGTTTGTATCAAGCGAGCTGTTGGATATACAGTGAAATTGTTGGATAATGAGTGAAAATAGCGAAGTTCACCATCGATTATATTTTCCAGTATACATCCTACTCTGCAGTTGACTTTTGCTCAAGAACTCGATTGTCTCCAAGCTTTTTTCAACAACTCCAACGCTCTTAATCCACGATAGTCATTTCGGTAGATGTCGGCTTGGTCTCCCGGAATTCCGTCCCAAAGTATTACGTTTAAAACGTTTATGACTCTACTCGATCTGTGTTTAGTTTTCATAGCGCCCCAATATCTGGCTCTCAGCTTATCCCATTCTTCATCATGGAAAGTTGGAAGTTTGCTATCATCAACAATACTTAGATATAATGTTCGACGAGATATTCCAAAACTGGCTCACTCAGTTCTTCTTCTTCTTCTCCTTCTCCTCCCCTTCCCCTTCCCCCTCCCCCTCCCCCTCCCCCTCCCCCTCCCCTACACTCTCCCCCTCCACCCCCCTCTCCCCTCACCCTCTCTCTTCCACCCTCCACCTTCCCTTCCCCCACTCACTCCCCCTCCCCTTGCCCTCCCCTCCTCCTCCCCCTCGCTCTACCCCTCTACCTCGCCCTTCCCCTCCCCCTCGCCCCGCCCCTCGCCCTTGCCCTCCCCTTCCCCCTGCTCCTCCTCCTCCTCCTCCTCCTCCTCCTCCTCCTCCTCCTCCTCCTCCTCCTCCTCCCCCTTCCTCCCCAGCAGTAGTATCAAGCATCCAGTGCTGTTCCAAATAGAATCAGGTTCAACCAATCGCAACGGTTAATACTACTGCAGCAGTTTTTGCTAAATTTTCTTTTCCAAATCAATGAAAGTTTGGGAAGGTAACTAAGGTTTTCAAAGAGAATGGCAGGTTAGTACTAGTCTTTGGCACTGTGTTTTGGGAGCAACCCAGAGTTTGTGGATATGCCAATTCATAAGCAGGTGGTTTTGTTGCAGGTGTCTGTGGCGTGAACTGTCCTCATGCATGTGCTCTGTTGCTGTAATTTTAGTGATTTTCAACATTTGGTAACTTGACTTTCTTTCCTCATACAGTTTTTAATCCTTTTCTCATATATTTCTACTGCTTACTATTTTACTCAGTCAAATACAAGTACTGTGTAAAGTCTCTAAGGACAATTGGCGGCTGTTATTCTAGTTGCAGCTGCAACAATGTGTCTCTAGGAATGGAAAACTTGCGCTACTACATCAATACTGATAGATGACTATAAATTATTGGATTTGTCAAATAAAAGTCTGTACTTGTGGCTGATATTTTGCTAACAGAGTTCTGTGCAGTCTGAGAGAACGTACTGGTTCAGCACTGGAATGCAAGTTTTTCAGCAGTGTTGGATGAAGAATGTTTGACCTGGTAATCATTTGAAAACTTGAGTAGAGAATCGATGCGGTTGTGACTGTATATGAATTTTGGTTGCAGCTAAGCAATCAGTAAATGACAATTAAAAATTGGGAAAACAACGTATTTTAGCAGTCGGTTGATTTTTTTCCACAGAGGTATCCAATACGCCATAATCACTCTATCATAGAATTAGTGACTAATTATGGTTTAGTTTTAGTATGTACTTATGATGCCTGACTCTCATGTCTGGTGTTCTGTTGGTTGGCACACGGACATTACTCCCCACAACAGTACCCTCATGTCTGGTGCTCTGTTGGTTGGTACACGGACATTACTCCCCACAACAGTACCCTCGTGTCTGGTGTTCTGTTGGTTGGCACACAGACATTACTTCTCACAACAGTACCCTTTTTAAGAGCTCTTAGTTTGTGTCATGTAGTCATGTGATAGGAAACCAACTAAAACGCCTTCAGCAACAACTTATTTGAGTTGTAAGTGAAATGCACATCTCAATGACACTTAAACACATGGTTAACAATGCACGAAAAAAAAATGCAAGGTTACAATGAAATATGTGGGAAGAAGATAGCCATCGTTTACTGATGAGTCTGTGTTATTATTTATCTCTACACAAAACTCATCACGAAGAAATGTTACTATTGCACCATATTAATCAGCCTATGCAAATATAATACGATCAGAACTTGAAAAGAATGAAATGCAAAAAATTTCATAACTCTGCTTCTAACAATTGAAACAATGTATCAGGTATTTACTGCCCTAGAACATAGGTAGAGCCAGACCATGGATAGGAAAACAATATCTTTGGTTTCGGTTCTCATTACTTTTGTTGGAATATGTAGTTCATTTCTCACCGATCAAGGTAAAGAGTTATATTACCTCTCAAAAATCGTGATTAATTGATCAGTTTGATTAATATTCTGGTTAGTTTATCTTACTTTGATTTTCTTTCAACCTTGGAGTCTACTCAACCAGTAGCGTCCACAAACTGATCACGAAATATGACGTCACACGTCAAAAGCATCGATATAAATATTTGTAGCACCTATTTTTTTCAGTTTCCAAATATTCGGAAATTACTAAACTTTTAATAACTTGGGACCACAGGCTGCTAGAAACAAAATTTTAAAAGGGTTTAATAGGATACACTTTGCCAAACGAGATTCACCAATCACTGCACTTCTTACATATCTGCAGTTTTGGGAAAAATTGTCTGGAAATGACGTTGTAAACGTGACTTTTCCGAGTGCGCCACAGCATCTTATGATTTTAGTTAATGTTATATCACTAGCCTATTAGATTACCGACCTGTTGATATACTATTTGTTATAGATCATTTACATCTGGAGGTAGGAAAATAGATTTAATAATTTCCTTGCCAAATAAAAACGTAATTTTTTTTAATATATATTATCATGAAGCAATTAGTAACTAACCGCAAACTAATTACGCTCGCTTGGTCTTGCGTCACGGATTTCACTCTAATGTATCAATAATGAGGGGTAAAACTAACCGCAGTGCGAACATGAAACAAAGTAATTTTGGTGCTGAGAGGGTCATTTTTAAAACTCATTTTCTCAGTAACTATCAATGAGAGACAAAAAAGTTTACTATTATTGTGACTGCAAGATATGATTCTACGCCATGATATGTTTTTTAACGTCCCAAGGCTGATTTGAAAATTGCACTTGTGCTAGCTACAACCAGTTTCAGCAGTGAGTAGAACAGTCATAATGAAACGAAAATAAGTTAATACTCGATGAATCATTTTATACAGAAAATGTTTTGTTGTATTATAGACACAATCTTTTACTACCTAACACTTTTACTGGGTAATAATCTACTTACTGAGTGTCTAGACCACACATCAAACATGTGTTTCTGAATTTACCACTAATTCATTACTCAGTAGCGCAGATAAAAAGTATAATATCGTGATCACACATATGACAGAGTTTCCATGTCAACACCATTGTTATACCTCAGGCACCCGAGAACCAGTAGTAGGGTATAAACAGGAAAACCATAATTGCTGCTACTACCCGTTTCGTGTCAGTAAACGAGAAAGAAAATATAATGTTTTAGGGTATTGAGAACATAAGTCTAGAGCTTCATTAAAAGTAAGCAAATTGTCATTGGAAGAAAGCAAAATACTTTATCGCTCTAAAAATACTTTCTTTTCAGCAAATCGTTTCTTTTAAAAGCCGGCATGGTAGTGTCCTATACAGAGAATTCATATTGCGATTATCTCTGCTCAAAGTTCTATGAAATGATGGCTCAAGAAGTAGCTAGGTTCAGTCGAAAAGCAAATGAAGAGTATGGCAAATAAGATAGTAGACCTTTGATAAATAAATTTGAAGTAACAATCGACATTTGGTGTCAATTTGTGTAAATTAAAAAATTATCAAAGCAGTCACATGAGAAATCATCAGCGTTCTTGTAATATCTTTTGCCATGCGCATATTGCTGTAACTGCAATAGCACTAGAGCATTAGCAATCATAATTACAAAAGTGCTATAACTGTTCTCAATCATGTTTATCTAATTTTAGTGACTTCACTCTTAACCTTGATCTTAGACTAACCTTATGGACACATTTACTAGGTTCAAAACTAGTTCTGGAGATATTAGCTGTCATCTTTAACAATAGATTCCCCATATATTGTAATGTACTTTACATAGAGTGGCCGCTGCGCTACCTAGTTGCAGGTGTCACTTGTGGGTTGCAAGTTGCAAACTAGTTTAGTGTATTATTGACTACACAGGGAGTGAGTCACTTGGATGCCTCGCTGAACACACTTAGGCTTGCTCAGTTGATAGCTCCGTTGGCTGCGGCTGAAGAAGATGTTATACTAAGGAACTCCCCTCCGACTACTGACAACTAGCTACAGATTTGAACTGCAAGACTCACCAAGTATTAATGCGCGAGTTTAACCGCAAGCAATTAACTACTTATCAATGTGCCAGGTTATTAATCATGTGTTGTAATGTAGTATGGGCTGATTTTTCATAGCCAATCAGGAGCTTATTATTTTGACCAATTTATTCGCATCACTACTTTATAAATTTATGGGCAATAGCCCAAAGAGACAGAGGTAGTGTGGACTTTGTACAATATGGTTACCTGTGCATGTTTCTTGATTATAATAAAAGCTGTTATTACTTGAACTCCTAGTAGCTCGTTTGGCAGGTTACCTGATCAGTTATCTGTCTGCTGGATACTGCGAAGCACTATGTATTTTTATACGCATATAGATAGAGAAGCAGTTTGCATTGGATAGTTAGTGCCATTGCAAAGTGAAGCTGACTTGCTGAAATTGTTTACTTATTAACGCCCACTGTTTACCCATTATCGCAACAGGATAATCGTTCGTTAGTTGCTGTTTGGTGGACTGATTGGCAAAACCCTTTACAATATGGTAATGGCCTTTTTCCGATTAACCAAATCTCATGATTTTTGTCTCGCATCTGATTAAAAAATCAGCTTTAAGCTCAAGTATAGGTCTTTAGTAGGAAAGTAACGAGTTTGCTAGTAGATTGAATTTCTAGATCTACAATTTCAGTGCTATTTTCTATCTCATCTTCCAGCACACTCCCTCACCAGCTGACTTCACCATTTTTGCATCACATCTTCATGCCCACATTTAGCAAGCTGCTTTTATTTTGAGCCAGTTTAATGCAATAGCTGATGTCTTCGTACAAGCAACAACAAGGGTTAGTTGAAAAACTCTGACTTGATTTTATTAGAGGGCTCCTTCTCACTTCCCGGCAAATCTCCGTGGCACTCCTACCCTTTCTTGCACGCATAATCCCATTCAATTTTGGTACAAAGGTGAGAGGATAAATCTAGAAGAAATCTAGCATGCAACATGCGTTGTTCTTCCCTCTTAATCCTGTGGTAAAGCTAAAGTAACAACGTGGCCAAGTGAACTTTCCTCAACACGAGAAAACTTTTAACAATTTGAGCAATAGTTGGATGCTCAAAGCCCATTGAAAACAGCTTTTACAGCTGGATAGCTGGGTAGATAAACTGATGAAGCCTCAGCTCCGTGTGCTTTTTTATAGCCAGGTTGGAGTTTATAGGCTCACATCTCTCAAGTATTTTGGTGATACATGGCAATAAAAGTTGAGGTTTTTATTATCTTTACGGCTATGCATTTAATTACACTTCATAGTTATAATGCTAGTGCCGATCAACGGTCAATCTTTCACATACGTCATAGCTAGAACTAATGTAGGGGTAACTTGTGGATGCCAACCAAAGTTATTTTTAGTTTTCTACTGGTTACACCATATCTATATGTTTGGTTTGATTTTTAATTTTTTAAATTACACTTCCGTGCAATATTTTATCCACTTTAATTCTGGTTAAATAGGATGTTTAAGTGTTTTCGACCATTAAGTACTACCAGTGAGTGAGTAGCGGCATAGCAGGTGACACACTCCTGTTTGCCAACACAATTATACATCCACATGTATATTATTGGTAAGGTTTCTGATTTACTATTTACTAGTCGTTTTACCAGTAGCAATCAAATATCATTATTTCGACCCACTCTATTCTAACTTTTCCTGCTACTTGCGCTTTGTCCACCTGGCTCCATCGCGGTCACCACTACTTTAGACTCTGTTCTTCCTTAACATCATTCTGACCTTTCCATATTTTCCTTCCTCTTTCTTTTTGCTCAAAATGAACAGTGACACTGGTGGGCTCAGCTAAAAAATTTGCAAAAAACAAAGTTATGCAATAATGGTTGCAATCCATGTGTACTTGGAAGAAATAAGACGAGTCATAAACCAGAGTTGAAAGTATTATATAAAAATTCACTCTCATTCCCACAGAATATTGCTAATCTGAGGTATTCTGCCGCTCATCAGAGGGGATAGGCACTCTGCCAGCATAGAGACAACGTGTCCGTCACTACCCATGCTCAAAGTATATTGAGCCCTTGAATCAGGCAAACTAGACAATGTTCTAGTTTAATGACATCATTTATTTGGCATAAACTCAGCTCTAAGGAAGCAAGTGTAATGGTTTTCTCCGTCGCTGGATAGGACCATTACTGGCACTACAAGGAGGGCTATACTGTCCAGCTTTATCTTTACTGTACTAAGAGCGTCACTGCAAGGCACTACGGCTTTGTGTGGTTTATCTTGCGCTAGACACAACCGGATGCTGCTATAGAGCAGGCACAACTGTGTTCAGGCAACCGGCCTTACAGATATCACAGAGTTGGAGGCAACAGTGGTTTATTATTACCAACAAAAGCAAACAATGTGTAATTTCACTCACAAAACTGAAGGTTTGACACAAAGTATATAATAATGAGTATGGACGTAACTGACGGCAAGGGTCGAGTGAAGACTCAAGAGTAAATGGTCAAAACAGTTCACTTGCTACAGGAGAGTTACTTCTCACTCTAACTACTACTAAATGTCTGCCACTCTGTGCTGAATGCAAGAGTATTTATAGGAAAGGTAAACAGTTGAAAATATATGCATATAATTGGACAGAAAGAATACCCCAGCGAGGTGTGAAAGGTAATCATAATCTGGCACTAAAGAAATCCATGAGTCAATGGGCTAGCGCATTAACGTTAAATGATAATATATATAAGTATGTGTTAATGCGCCAATTCACTAGTGGTGGGAATTCATCGTTAGGCTTGGCTGTGTGAGCGCCTGGTCAGCTGTACTCTTGGGTGTATTAAAGCGTAACCATCTAGGGTGTAATCTTTATGTATAAGAGAGATAATAATAGCACGGCTGAAGAAGGAATAGCCGCACTGTGCAAATCTATTACACAGGCCGCTTCAACAATCAAGTACTTCCGTACTTATAGTTAAACAGGAAACAGGTGGCCAGATAAATAAGAGGCCGGGGACAAATGCAGGAGTATATAAGTATAAGTATATACAGGAGAGTCTCAATGAGACTGTCAACTACAAAACCTGTAGTCCAGGGAGTACATACGGAGTATGTCCCGGGGCACAAGACCATGTGCGAAGAGTAAATATGATTAAAACTTGCCTACCGGCAGTGGGGGGGGGGGGGGGGGAGGGGGAGTAAACTGGAACGGGGGTTGAGGATTCAACCGACACACCAAGACGGTGTGGCACACATCAGTATGGCGTCTCTTTGTGCATATGTTCACTGGCACATCTGCAGGTAAGTAAAAATAAACTTGTTTTTACAAGTACTTTTTATCAAAATCTTCCACAATATCAGTGAAATTTCACGGATTGTAATTCAGCTCCACTAAAATTGAAAGATTTTTAAAACATCTAACATTATCCCAAGTTTGAGAAGAAATGGCAAAGATAAGCTCTTGCCATCCATTGAACTCGCTCAATTTAGCATTTTTTTTACAGCATCCTTCATTTTGTTCGTTGTACTAGTTTTGGTGTATATACCCATTCGATAATAGAATCATCAACTCCACCCACGCTACTATTATTTAATAAAAAATAAATCTTCAAATGTCTCTGGCTGGAGCACAAATGGCTAATGTAAACTCTCACCATTCATTAGATCAACTTAATGTAATGCTTTTACATCAGTTGATTTATCTCTATCAACATACCGGTTTAGACTGTTGTTTAAGCATAAAAGAGGCAAGGACAGAACAAATTTTCTCACACACGCACATATATATAAATAAATTAAAGTCATGATAAGTAAACAAAATTGCAGTCATTTGCTTCATTGACTTTTGAAAAGAAAATAATTTTGTTAACAAAACATTACCTGATAAATGTATCTTAATCTTTCGAATATTTCTATGTAATTTGGAAGCTAGAAAACTTAATTGTTTTTGGGTGACATGCATGTTTTTTGAAGTTACGTCCTACTCGGTCATTGATTTTGATGAACGCTTCCATATATTATAAACCTCAAGTAGATCGTTCACTGCATTTGAGTAGCTAAGCGTACTGCATGTACGTGAATAATACCGAACACAGGTTTTGCATTGTAACTGTAGTGAATCGTGTTGGTAGAGCTCCCCCTACCATCCACTAACAAACAGCCGGCCACAACGTACAGCATGTGGAACAGCCAAACAACACCTCTCTCCTAGAGGTAACGCAGGGTCGATCAGACTTGTAGGGTGCATTGGAGAGGTTGGTAACAACTTCACTACTAGTGAGCCCTCGGCTCAGACAAAGTAGGTATAGCATAAGTAATAAATACATTTATTCATCTACATATCATGCTCTAGGGAGGCAATCGCTTGGAATAGTTAACAAGAGCAGCTGTGCGTGTTGAACGGCCATGAATACAAGAGAATCCAGCCTTTTATTGGCTGTTGGCAAGAAATGCATTGCATCATGCTGAGTCTAACCAATAAAATAGGAAAGGAAGTAAATTGACCATCAAGATAACACTACATACAATAGCGCACAATAGTAAAAGTATGAGGCGCCTAATGGCAAGGAATAATACTACTACATCAAGTCCTCAGTCTTTATTGGCCTTGGATTTTAGATAGATAAGATGTAGAGGGGGATAGTTCCAGGATTTGTCTTTGTGCTCAGACTTAGGCTACTTTTGGATCTCTGGATACAGTGGCTATCCTGCTGCCGGCCAGGTAGGCCACTGCACCGGCGGTATAGGTCACTCCGGGGTCAGTAGTCACTGCAGGGCCGGTAGGTAAAGCTGCAGGGCCGGTATAGTGTCTGCAAGGCTGGTATAGTATCTGCAGGGCCGGTATAGTGTCTGCAAGGCTGGTATAGTATCTGCAGGGCCGGTATAGTGTCTGCGAGGCCGGTAAGGTATTTCCTCCTTCCTCTGAGATGATAGCTCTCTGACTCATCACTTTGGGAGGTTTGTCTGACTGATTGCTTCAGTCAGAGCCACCTCTGGATTATTATAATTGCGCAGGGCATGTGTGCTACTAAAATCCACCACAGTTACATCATAGTTGTAGCTAAAAATGAGCATTTCTGACTATTAACTGTTCTGGCTAACTTGAAGTTTTAAATCGATGGGAGACAACAATTGTTTTTGCTACAATTAAAAACACTTTTAATGAACTCTCTCAATTAAAACCTACCAGAGGGGTAACAAAGTAATACAACTGTGAGGTTACAGCTATGATATCACACCCAAAACATTGAAAGCATCTCTAAACAAAAGTATATTGACAATCAGTGGCTTACCATATCACGACGTCGTAGCGCTACCCTACTACGTCATGGCTCAGTGCTTCTGAATAGCAATAAACCATCACGCTTTTCCATAAGCCAGCAATACAGTATGCCCAAACGTCACAAACCTTAGTTAGCGTGTCAACAGCGATTTTGAGCTAATGAGGCGATGAGTGAAATGGTATCAAGGAAAGTTGTTGCAATCAACAATTAGTTTTAAATGCTTTTCTTCTGTTTGTTTTGTCTAATATTTCATACTCCGCAGATAAAATTTTGAAGCAGCAGTGCTTTGCTAATGTGTAATTTATTTATTAAATTTGAAATAATTATTCACTTTTATTATTATTTGACCACGGCAAATTGATTATTTGTCATTATTATTTGAATTATATTATCATCAAATTCTAAAATAAGGAAAAAACGACAGATGATATGAAACTGAAAACACATACACATATTTGCGAACACTTATTATGCATCATTTTGTTATCAATACAGGTGGTCTTGAAAGGCAACTGTCTTATATCATTGAAAATTTTTTGTCTAAATTATTTAATTATTTTGTTTGCAGTAATGCTGGAAATTCAATACATGCATGTGCAAACCAGTAGCGTTACGGCATTCTCTTTTCCCATATTGCTTCAGTGGTCTGGCGCTATTATAAGTCGCTACTTAGTAGCAACTTTCAATAGCGCCACATCATCACCACAGCAGTAGCGATATACCCATTTCCAATGAGGAAAACCCAAAGGCGCTATGACGTAGCGCTTTGAAGTCGTGACATGGACAGCTACTAGATGACTAGTCTGGCTAGTGCTTGGTTAGAGGTGCAAAATCTTTGGCAGGTGCATTTATTGTAGTTGGTCTTGAGAATGGCATGAAAGTCCAATAATTCAAATGCTGTAACTAAACAGCCAGTAAACTACTAGTAGCATTTTTTTTTTCAAAAATGGACAATGCTATCAAAACTTTCTTCTCAAGCATCATATAAAATGCCAATGCTGTGAAAAAAATTCACCCGGTCAATAATAAATGTAGTTGTCCTGATGGCGTTAAAATAAATTAAATATAGTTTTAATTACTAAAATACATGGTATTACGAATTGAAATCAAATTTGTAACAAAGTTATTGTATTCCAGTAAATCTATGACTATCATCTTGTATTGTTAGATCAACTAGCAAAAAAGGTGTGCGAGGGCCAAAATATGACTGAGAATTACAAACAGCACTCGGCAGAGATGTACTTTAGAAAACTGGAGATCCTGTTCAAGAACTGCGTTTTTGTGTTGGGGTATATCAATATCAACCTAACCGCCTTGCCTGAAAACACCAACTTGAGTTTCCTGACAAATGTTCAAGAAGTTGATGGTTTTGTAAAAATCCAAGGTGAGACAATACCTTACCTACTTATGGAAAACTCCTGTGTACAGACGGGCCCTTTACTTTTTATTGCAATCCATTATTCTGAAAATATTTTCAATAGAAGCTAAAGTCATTGTTCTATTTCGAAGCTCATGTTTTTGTGTGAAAACTTCAATCTGCAAGCACAATGAGATGATAATGCGTTTTGTAGCAATTTTGGAATATTGATGAGCAAATAGTTTTCCAGCAGCTAAATGCTCACCTCAAATCAAACATTTTTAAACTGCTTTTGTTGAATAAAACACTTGTCATAATATACACAGATGAACCGTTAATATATTTTTAACGTTTAACCAAAGAATCGGCACTACAACCTTTTGATTAGCTGATTCTATTTCAAGAATAAAGTATTTTTGTCCTCATCACACTTATCAGAATCAAGTGACAGCAAGGAGAACTTTGTCAATGTTAGGTGCAAACATTCAGGTGTAAACCCGAAACTGGTGTCCCTGCTTGATATTTTAATAGTTATTATGGAATAACTTGTATCACTGTTTATTTCATATACTAATATTGATATTCATATGTAATAATAAATTTTATCAATAAATACTGTTGCTGTAATGATTTTTCTGAACAGAAGCAAAAATAAGACTGAATTTTTTTTCAAACGATAATGAACGTGTGAACGAGATTCTTTACTGGTTGTTGTATTCGAATTTGTTAGAAACCGCAAATCAGCAGGTAGGTTTTGTGAATTAAACCGGCAACACAAAATCTAAATAAAATCTTCTCTCAAAACTAGAAAAACGTTTTCAAATTCATTGAAAAAAAATTTAGATAATCAAGTCAGACTCTCATTTCCATGTGTGCACCAGCCATAAATCCTTTTTGAAATAGTTTTATAGGCGAAGTTTATCTCTGAAACTGAGCTATTTTTTATGATCATACAATTTACTGTCCCTTGCCATTTAGCAGCTGGCATTTCATATACTCACATCATAAATTTAAATCATTCTCACTTGGCATTTATTTTATTGGCAGAAAACAGGGAGAAAATTTTAATAGTATTTGGTGTTTGAGCACGGTTTTTACACAAACGCTTACTTAGTTGGGAAAAAACATTAGCAAAATGTAAATGACAATGATGTGGGTTTTAGTAAACCATTTTGTACAACCTTGAAAGACACTTCGATTTTGTCGGATGGTCCACATTTTTGCTAAAGTCAACAGTTGCATTTTTTTTCAGAATGCATTAAAAAGATCATTACTAAGAATTTGATACCTGTTGGCAAAGAAAACTAGCTGTTCAATATTAACCTTGTTAAATGCTTAAGTTAGGTTTGCTCATTTGTTTCTTCATCTTCGCTTGGCTGGCATAGAAGATACATATCAAAATAAAGCTATATTCTCAATTCAATAAAGCCATATATCTTTCCCGTCTATATGTACCTTCCCCCCAGAAAGTGTGATTGTTAAAAACTTAGAGAAATGGTAGAAACAAAGAAAATTGAGAGAAAAAAAGTTGATAAGAACTGTCCCTTCCTCAAGCTGAGATATGTGCTTCCATCTTTCTTGAAACTCCATTACCATCACATACATTCCCTCACTTTTGATCTCGCCCTAAATGCACCCATTGCTTTTGCATTTCTTTACTCTCAAGCAACTCTATGTTTGTAAGAAGGTTCCGAGAGAGTTTGCTAGCTCATAACTGTCTAGAAACCGTTGATTGAACAGAACCTTCTATCTTACAAAAGCCCAAATTTGAATCCGGCCGGGAATGAGCTATTTAAGGTTACAGATTTTTACTGAGCTAGGATGTATTTTGTCATGATTAATGTAAATAAAATGAAACAAAATAGGCTTTATCTTTCATTACCCTTTTCCTCAGGTAATCAAAAAATGTTGTACCAAAGATGAGGAGCGGAGGGCTATAAAAACAACATTCCCATAAATGCTAAGACCATTCAAATTGTGTTTAAATAACATCAATGCCTAAGGTGTATAGCAACAATAAACTGAAGAGTATGCAGTAGAATTGGTTAAAATGTATATGAATATTTACAATGTCACTAGTATCAACATATATTTACATTTTTTGGTTGATATACTTATATTTAACTGTTTCTCAATCGACTACTTATAGTGCAATGGATGTGGCTATTCTTGGTGTATTCAAAGCCAAAAATAAGGTCACTCAGGCAGTCTCGCCCCATTTTTAATGCTGAATATGTTTCAATGATTAATAGAGGTTAATATAATAATACCTACTCACCTTTTACAAATTCAATGAGTGAATGAAAGTCAATGCCATGCTACTTGATTAGTTCTCAGTGGAGTTAATCAGCACATTCAGCTTGAAGAGCATACATCTCCTGGCAAACAATTAGTAGAGCAACAAGGCGTGTGTTTTTCTGCAATTGCGAGCAGGAGAATAATAACGATCTTACGACCCAGTCTTCGTTCAATGCAACATGTTCAGTGGAATCAAGTTTGAATTCTTTTGATAAATTAGTTTACAGAAAAATTGCTTTAGCTAACCAGCAAGTTGTTGTGCAATAGATGCTGTTGAATGGGACTAAATCTTATTCATTTTTATAGAACATATCATTGTTTGTTGCAGTTGTGGTGTGTAGTAGTTTAGCCAAAAAAAGGAATGAAACAAAATGTCAGAACATTTTCGCATTTATTGTTGAATAGTTTTGCACTTGCTTGAGAGATAAATATCCAACCCAGCACCAAAACCAAAACTTGTATCAGCTGTTTTAAATTATAGCAACTTGAGCCAATCATTTGTTTCAAACAAAAATGATATATTTGCAGGAAGCTCTGTTGGTGGTGAAATCATTCCATTAGGCAACTTGGCAATTGTTAGAGGAAACATCCAAAACTCAGGACGCAGCATCTTTATTAATGTTTCTGGTGCCAGAGTACAACTACGCATGTTGCGATGTAAGTTTAGCTGTGATGCTCCTACTTTGAAGAAAAATAATTTAAAATTTATTTACTTGTGAGTGGTACTGCAGAGAATTTTTCCAATTATTCTAGTTTATTTACTACTTGTATTAGGTGGGAAAAAATAGTACTGTACTGGGGAAATGTTCTCACTGAGATAAATAGCTGCAAATAACAGGTAATTCATGTTTTATCCTTTTGGGCAGTTTGACAAAATCTGTTTTCTGCTAAATCAACATTCGGGTCTTCACGAATAGAGTCTGAATCCACTTTACCAAATTCCAAGTCCCTTAAGATCACATTTGACCTTGAGCAACAATGGATACTCATACCAACAACGCAGGAAGTAACAACGGAAAATAGCGAGATATAATACACTAGTAATCAACCTAACAGTACTTTAAGTCAATTATAATAAAAATTAGAGTAAGTGTACGTCTAAACATAATAAAAACTGGCTCTAATTACATAGAGTTTAAGCACTCTTGAAATGCTAAGGTTTTATTGGCTCCTTAATAGCAGCTGTATTAGAAACCCAAAGTCAATAATTAAACCATCAGCTCGTGAAAGTCCTCCGTTTGAAAGTCGGACATACTATATACATCTACTCTCCATCCGTATCTTCAGTTTCCTTTAGAGCGGTTACGTCAGGATTTCTGCTCTGCCTTGACCAACAGCAGACAATTTTAGACTATTAGTCTATTCTAGGTCAGTATGAATCGGAGGTTTGGGCTGCCTACATTAAGTCATAGAGACAAAATCTTGCAGGAAAGAGGACCAGGTCATGGAGGAGAATTTAAATAAGCATGAAGGTTTGTGGAAGGGTTATGGCATTGTAAAAGTGGATGGGGGGGTTGACTCTATTTTATACAGTATTACCACAGAAAAAGAAATATTATTGTCTAGGAAACAAAGTACTAGTCAGGACAAAAGTTCATTAGACCTGTAGAGATAAATGCTACACCTGCTGTATCTCAGCAGCTTATACTGGTAAACCATTTCTAATGTAAAATCTGAAAGGTATATGGTAAACTATTGAAAGATTAGGCTGCACAATCATCAATAGCTTCATTCAAAACT
The DNA here is from genome assembly GCA_945261195.1 of Cryptosula pallasiana. Classification (NCBI taxonomy): domain Eukaryota; kingdom Metazoa; phylum Bryozoa; class Gymnolaemata; order Cheilostomatida; family Cryptosulidae; genus Cryptosula; species Cryptosula pallasiana. The sequence continues at coordinate 13,246,877 of OX183132.1, forward strand.
AAAGCTGAAACGATCCGAAAAAACACTGCAGTTATTTTACAAGATAGCATTGTTACCAACAACAATTTTAACACCATTAGTTATTAATGAGAAAGATTGGCAAAAACGTCTTGTGATAAAACTAACAAACCATATGGAAACAACTTTATCAGAAAAATCTTCCAGTAATCCCATGAAGCAATAAAAGTTTATGGCTGAAAATGCTTTGTATCATTCATCAACTGTTTTTTTCAGCTAGTGGGTGTCTATTTAGCATACTAAGGCTAATGTCATTTACAAGTGAACATGCTAAAAAGTTATTTTTGTTGCATTATAACTTCTTATAACTGCTACAAAACAACAATTTTGATTAAATAAATAATTATAGACATGTGTTGGCACATGGGCCAATGAAAACCCAATTGTTATTGAGCCACTCCTCGGAGATCTGCTCCCATTATACTACTATTCATATAATATATTAATCAGCCATTTTTTCCACACTTTTGACTTTGGATAGTTTAAAAGCAGATGCTTTGCATTTGTGAGGATATGACCCCAAAAAATTAATTTTTCATTGACAATTTTTTTAAACCACATAGTACAGAGTTCATTGGCAGCTTCTGTAATCACAATTGACTATTCATAGTTTAAAAAAGCTACACAATGTTAACTTTGGGTAAAAATTTGAAATGTTCGTTTGTTATTTTAGATTTAAAGACAAATTGGTTGTAGAATTATTGGGCAAACTGTACCAATTATTTTTGTTAGCTGTTTATTTTGCATTTCCAGCCACAAAACTTTAAATCCACTGAACTCAATGAAATTTATTATCCTGCCATGAAATTAATACAGCAATGGTATTATCAAAATGGAACTGTCATGTTCTAGTGTTATAGTTTTGAAAGTTTTGTTGAGAGGGCAACTCCTAGAATGAACCAGCTTTCCTCCTCTATTAGGAATTTAGTCGAATCAAGACAACTTAACACTATGGTAGATTTTGGTGAATGCCAGTGGTAAACTGGTTCTTTACTACTCAAACATCTACATCAGTGCGCTGGGATTCCACCCACAGCCATCGTAAAAGAGGCTGTATTGGTGGAATGCCTTACTGTGCCGGTGGCACAGCATGTAGGGCCAGTTTTGATTTCCGCATGGCCGGTATGGATCCTTTACCAATCAAGTATGGTGATACTGCGCTGGCGCAAAATGGCCACTACAGTTGAGGATCCTTAAAACCACCCTGGAACTTACTCTAGTTTAGGAACCAGAAGTACCCTTCATCGGAATTGCAGATCTGATGACCACAAGCTGGATGTAGCCTTGGAGCTCTACAGAGCTTATCAGTTGACAAAAGAGGCAGGAATCCGCCTTTTAACCACTTGGCACCATTTAACTTTAACCCCTCGTTCATTGCATGATTGGCTTACTTTCATATATTTGTTCTAATTGGTTAATTTACTTCCTGTGCATTTACTCTTACAATTAGTATGCAAATAGTTTCCTGTCAGCCGGTGTATAAAAGGGCTGATTCTGTTCACACCCATTGCATTCATTAATTGTGTCTTGCCAATCAACCTAGTAGATTATCACCCTAGGACTTTGCTTTCTGAGGAATAAAGCCACTATTCAAACAACACTCTGTGTAGTTTGTAACTATATCAGCTGTCACTGTCATACCGGCGCAGTATCCCCTCTGGAGGGAGGTAGATAGACTAGTGGAATTTTGTGGTAACCAGACCGAAGTCTATTAAAATACATCCATGATCATTCAAGCGTTTAGATTCTAGCTTGGGGCGTTGCCAAGTTTACTTGTACTATTAGGGCTTACTAAGAGTTTCCTTTTCAATCCACTAATGAGAGAATTATTCCTCTCAAGTGCATTTTGTTCCATAACTTTTGAAACTCTTTTGAAAATGGAAGCAGTTTTGTTATTAGGCTGCATATATGCGTTACTTTTAATTTTTTTTCAAAACAAAGAATAACTGCAATTAGTTATTTAATTGCTGCTCAACATACATACGAATAAGAAGCTAAAGTAATTTGAACAAGCTTTATCCAGCTCCTAGCGTCCAGGTATTCAATCCCGTTTCTGTTAGTTTAGAAAAAATTGAAATGAATGTAATCTTGGGTTGCAATCAGTTTGTGAACACTGCTCAGTTTGTTGATTCAATCAAATGGCTGAATGCAGCATTTTCAATTAAATTACTGAAACATGATCATATTCATCGTGAATTCACCACGCATGTGCTTTTTACAGCAAGTTACATTACAAGTGCTCAGAGATCCTCCAAACTTTTTCTACAGACCTTTTACTGAAACTATAGTTAAATTAAGTCAATTTAAGATGAGCCTTTGATAATATAATGCTGGCCCAATGATGGTTTTTTTTGGTACAACCAGGAACTTTTGCAGAGCCAGTACTATTGCTGAATAAGTGCAGTTTTACTTCCTTTGAAAAAAAACTGATTTTTTGCGAGTTGTTCTTTTGGGCTATAGCGAGCAATAGGCAGAGCTATGTGTAGCATGGAAAAAAAATGTACTTCTGCTAATACCACATAATGTTTCGTACGTCCAAAGCTTCAAGAGATTCTATGGAGCAAAAGAGAAACTGGTGCACCCAAGTATAAAACAGTTTATCATGTGTAATGCTCTAACTAAGAAATAAATAACAAAGCTCTGGGTTGGTGCAGAACCTGGCAAAGGTGACATTATTTTAAATGCAAGATTTATTGCTAATCGAAGTCCAGCCAAATTTGAACCAATTATGGTAAGATTAAAACATCGTGTGCTGGAAGTACTACAAACAAGACGTTTGTTTTTTGAACAAAAAGGCTATTCTCTAGACATTTGACAAGTTTCACATCATCTTACAGACAACATGTATATGACCACTTCAGTAAGACATGTTCTTCCCCCATATCTAAATGATTCGTAGACCGTGACTTGGAACAGTCATCCTCGGCCTGACGGACTGCTAATGATGATGATGAGACAGCATTTTAACAGATCTGTGGTCTTTTGGACCGTTTTTCATTGCTATTGAAACTGTTTTGGATAGTTTTTGCAAGAGCTTATCAGTGTATCAGGTAGATTTTTAAGCACCCATCATTGCATATTACAGTTGTACAACTTAGTTCAGAATCAAAGCCTTTTTCAAGCAAATTGACGAGTCAGGAATGTTTCAGCTGTTACGTATAGGCCACAGTAATGTGTTTGTAGATGTTGAATTTGGCGATGTGTATATCAAATCAGAAGAATGCCATAATGACATCAAATGGAATCATATATTACGATATCCTGGAAATCAAAAGAGCAGAGTTGAACTTAAGGAATCTTGTAGAAACAAAAACAGTGAGTCTTTTAATTATAAGTAGAAGTTTAGCTGATAAATGTGTAGTTTGATGTCTGCACATGATAGCCAACAGTGACAAACTGAATAACTTGGGGCAGATACTGAAATCTTTTGTTAGCCATAATGAGCTTACAATACAAAGTGAACGAGCTGATGCTTTTGCATTCCATATAAAAATGTCAAAATGTGTAATTTATTTTACAAACAAGGAATAACGTTACTATTTTGTATGGGATAACTTTTCTGGAATTCCAAAACTACAGTTTCATTTCCAAAGAAAAAAAAGAAGATAAGATAAAATCTCAAATCTAATTTTGCTTCGTTTGCTGTTAGATTCATTTGAAGCAGTGACAAAAAGATGCTGAAAGAACCTCCAGATCAAAAAAAAAAATTTAAATCGATGAAACAAAAGTTGATATTTCTATTATACAGATCCAGAGCTTTCTAATTCATTTACAAACATCAAATAATATTAGAGTATTTGATTATAAGAGTTTTCTACCTTGCACACTACCTTACACGAGTACAATGATTTCACTCATTGGTATAGGAATGCTGTGGTTTTCGAGGGCGTACAACCACTAGTTGAAGTCAGTAGCAACCCAATGGTATGTTGCCACCAGTGACCTTCCACCTAGAGGTAACAACCGGTCGGTACGACACTGAATTAGAAGTTAAGCAGTGTTCTCTACTCCGCGACTAGTAAAGAGTCCTCGGCTCAGATGTATAACTCAGTGCTTTAGAGTAGTATGCCTTTGATCTTCAATAAGAATATGACTAAGTACAAGTCCCAATACAAACTGATCATTAAGGAAAGAAGTTCTGCCTTTTATAGGCATATCACAGGAAGTGATTTATGGTAATAGCCAATAATAGAAGAGCAATACATAATGTAATAGAATGAACAGGCAGATATAAATACAGGTGAATAAGGTATGGTCTATAAGGTTAAACAAATGTGGTGGCAGAAATGGTAGGCGGAGTCATAAGTCAACTGGCCAATCCTAGGCATCTCTACTTCCTGCTGTTAATACATAATCTTTCTAGACTCGGTTCTTCGACTTTCACCAGATATAAGGGTGGATATCTCCTGGATATGATCCGCCGCTCCTCTCAGGCTACTTTCCGGATCCCAGTCTACGATTATTCACTTCCTGCAAACTCGGTATGGCACATACAGGGTCGATATTGACTCATGTACAGGGTCAGTACCTTCTGACCCTTGCAGGGTCTTGCAGGGTCGGTCAATTCAGTAGTGAATATTGTGGTCATTCTGGCCATCCAATGGCCATTTTAGTGACGCCAGAATAGTTGTAAAGCATTTGCTCAGATGTCAGGGTTATTAAAATTTGCTACATTTTACTTGAGACTGGCAGCAGTCCATGGCTGATCAGACCCAACTCTGCTACACTATCCAAAGGTTGTAATAGAGAGAAGCGATATAATAGACAATACTACAGCAAGTCTGTGAGGTGAAAACTTTCTAAATGTTGTTTATTTTGTAATTCGCTCTGTTGTCAAATGAGTACAGTGTGTTGAGTTGGTAAAAAAAATTATTGTTAAAAAGGTATGGTTTTTAATCACTGCGTTGGTTAAAAGATTTGCACTATCACTTTTCCAGCTCTGGTTTCTTCCAAACCATGTGCATAAAAACTTGGTAGAAGTCCAAAGTAGAGTTTGCTTGGTCTTCCTCTCCTTGCAGAATAAGACAGTACTTGCCACCCAACCTCCCACAAGCAACTTTGGAAGTGCAGTTTGGATTTTGTTGCTTCCAAAAACTACAAGATTTAGATTAGCTGCACTAAAAGGAGGAGTAAAAGAGAGGGTTTGAGTTTCAGTACCCATGATTTTGTGGAGCTACCACACAGTTGCGTTAATTACTTTTGGGAAATCCATTAATTTCTTTGCTTCCCAACAAAAAGATTGCAAAAAGGAAACAAAAACTTTTCAACTTTTTTTGTAACTGCTCATAGAAATATGTTATGCCACCTCCATGGTTTGTCTTACACTCTCCAACATGGAGAAAAGGAAACACATGAGTTCAAAAATGTGACTATTGTAATAGATTTGCACAGTGCAGCTTTCTTATCTCAGCAGGTGCTATTACATACACATCTCTCCTACATAAGGAATGCCTACTAGATGGCCACGCTTGGATACTCACAGAGTACAGCTGACCCGCCGCTCCTCTAGCCAAGCCTAAGGAAGGATTTCCGCCACTAGTGCCTTGACTCATATGTATTTATTTATAATCTATTAGAGTGCTAGTGTACCAGCTTATACTTGCCTTTATGCCTCGCTGGGGGTATTACTCTTAACCAATCATATGTATATGTTATTAGATGATTTTTTATCTCTTATAAATACTCTTGTATGCCGCCCAGCCCTTCAGCTTTTAGTCAGCTCTTGGACAGTGCTTAGACAGACGCTCAGAGAGTAGAGCGACACAGAAGCAGCAGAGGACTCATGAGTAACTAGCAAGCGAACTGTTCTGATCAGTTTAATGTTGAGTATTCACTCGACCCTTGCCCATATTACTATCGTTCCTTATCCCTGCTTGTGTCAACCATTCACTTTTGTGCGTCGTAATTAGACATTGTTTGTTTTTGTGTGGGTAATAACAAACACTTGTTACCTCCAACTCCGTGATATCTGTGAGACCGGTTGCCTGAACACAGTTGTGCCTGCTCTATAGCAGCATCTGGTTATATCTAGCACGAGAGATAAACCACCAAAGCTTTGCCACTCTACTGCTACGCTACCATTACAGTAGAAACAAAGCCGGACAGTATAGCACTCGTGTATGTACCAGTAACGGTCAATCTCCTATACGGGGAAAACCATTACACGATTTCATTGAGAAAATGTTACAAGTTACTTGACCGTACTAATTACGGAGTCGCTGAAATAATATATTTGGAACAGATCCTTTATGGCAATATATTACTATTTATAAATAAAGATGTTGAATTTGCTTAATTGGCACAAGAGCCAGAGAGGAGGCAGCTGAATTGGTTGTTGAATTTTTCTATAAATTCGAGTTCGTTCTTAAAGTGAAAACTTTATGAAGCTTCAAAAATATTATACACTGATGCGCTAGCTGACTTGTCATCTTGATCTGTGCCAGCTTGTCTGTCCAATAGTCTGCTTGCTAATCTCCCTCTATACTTTGAGTTGTTAGCCTATCATTGGCCACTGCTACTCAAGGCTACTGACCCTCATAGGTGGTCCAGGGCAACCCCTACTAAAAAATTAGGGTAAATTTCTGTTACCCTACTGCTTTCCAGTGGACTACCTAGGCAAATTCATTGCACTATTTTAATACAAAACTGATGCTCGAACATGAAGTGGATTATGCTTCTAAATTGATATTTTTTGTCCCTTTTCGACAGTTCTGTCTAACGAGAGGCTGTCACATCCTTATCAGCTACTTCTAAATAGGAATCCAAATCAAATACTATTTTAGTTCCAAACCAAAGACTGGCGCTTTAAAACCGCCTGATGGAAATTCCAAATCGCAACATACTCTAATCAATAAAATGCTTTTTGTTTTTAATTAATAATTGGCTTTGCATTCAAGAAAACAAATATTCTTCTACCAACATGTAATTTTATAGTGATCTTATAATACTTTAATTTTTAAAAGTTGAACTAATTCTAAAAACAACAAATTTTGTGCTTTTTCATGTAAGTTTTGCGTATCTAATAATTTAATTCTACAGTTTTTTGCCTGTAAAACTAATGTAACGGTTTTCCCCATGTTAGAGGAGGAAGACGGTTACTGGTACTGCAAGAGTGCTATGTTTTACTGGCTTACTCTGTATTTCATGGTAGCGATGGCTACAGAGTGACAAGGCAGTATGGTCTCTCTGATACGGAGAGTACTGAATGCTGCTAACTAGCAGACATGACTAGGTTCGGCAACCGGTCAAATGGATTTCACAAGTTTAACAGGGTAGCAGTACTTTATTCTACTTGCTACTGAAACAAAACGCACAAAACTGAAACACTAAGTATAAGTGTAAAAGAACCATAGGTCTCCAAATATGTACTGAATGATTGTCCAATATGTCTGACAGGATAGTCTTCTTGGCTGGTCGTTACTACTCTGAATCCTAAGCGTTTCTTCTCAAGCGCCTTCCAAGGTATTTCTCCTGGTAGTTCCAACGATTCCTCAGCTTCTGAGACTGGTGCTGGCTAGCCTTAAACGCTAGCTGAGACACACGAACAATAACTAGGCAATACTAGTTTGAGACACGAGCTCTATCTACTAAGAGTATCCAATTGTATCTGAGCTGCTGGGCTGCATGCAGCTCTATATAAAAGAGGTACAAAATCATGTAGGCATAAAATTATGTGATTGGCTAATACAAATTGAGAAATCAAAACAAGCTAGCATGTGACAAGTGTCAAAGTTATTAATAGCACTAGAGGCGGGAAAGTCCTTCCTGCATTTGGCTTTAGTGAAGCGGTAGTCAGCTGCACTCTTGAGCATTCAGGCATAACCTCTAGTAGTATAGGCTGTAGGGTAGTCTTGGATATGTATATGTTATTAGCACCGGCTGGGATGACGGCAGCCCTGTGCAATTCCATTACACTAAGTCCCGGTGTTTTTTTGTTTCTGTTTGAGAGTTTTGTATCGTTTGGGCCAGGATTTAGTCCTCCTTAGAAAACTGTTAAGGATCTTCATCTCTTTTACCAAAAGCGACCACTAGTCTCAAGTATTGTACATCCCTCCGGTTTGGCCAGTGATTCTTGCACAACTATAATGGAGCCCTCAATTCAGTTATGTCATTCCTGGTAGAACGGTTCAGTGAAAATTATTTGTATTACGTCCAGCTAAAGCATATAACATGCAATAGCAAAAGCACTTAACTAAGGTTATAGCTAGAAAAAATACTAGAGCAATAAACATAAAAAGACCAATCTTATTTAAGCTTGTTCATTAGCAACACTCAAGGATAAGAAAGCAAGGGCAATAAAATGTGCAAGAAAGAAAAATACAACCAATAGGAAACACAAAAAGTAAATGTAGCCAATAACAGTGCGTGGAAGTATATACTAACAAACTGTCAAGTTGAAAGACTAGCTAAATAAAGAAGGTAAAAAATCGACAAGTTTAATACCCCGTCTCTACCACGCTGTAATCTTCATGGTTCCCTGAGGGCATTCAGGACCTTTAGTCACAAAGTCTTGATACCCGAAAAGAATTTTGTCCAGAATAAGGTATCCTAAAAGTTTTAGGCTATTGGGAAAAACAGTTGGTTAATGCAGTAGTGTTGTGCCAATCCTGTGCTCCCAGTACCAGTTTTCAAGGGCCAACACTGACACTACACAAGTACCTAACAACCAGGGTGGGTGTTTTTATTAAATTTTGCGAATGGACAGCAAAACTGATTAATTACCAATACACAAAGTGACAGCCATTCATTTTGTTAGTTGTTCTAGAACTACTAAAGAACTCTCTGGGTAATCATTTGCACAGATTAGCCTGAACTTCAGTGGATAGCCAGTTCTAGAACAATGCATCCAAAAAAATCTTAAACAATTCTCTTTTTCTTGTAAAACAATAATAGCCAGCTTATGTTGTGTATTTTATTACTTAGAAGTGAATTCAATGTTCAAAAAACTTTTCTTTCACAGATGTTTGCCATAGCAGCTGTAACGATAACTGCTGGGGACCTGGTCCTCAAGATTGCCAAGTTTATGCTTCTTATTGCCACAGAGACTGCAATAGCAGCTGCTATGGACCAAGGATATCACAATGCTGCTCCCGATTATGCAAATTTGGCTGCATAGGTTCTGCAGACACTTGTATTGTGGTAAGCAACAGTTTTAAATTCATTAATATCTTTTTAATACGAATTCAGGATATAAATATTTTGGTTTTTTTACAAACTAGTCGCTTGATTTTATTTCATAAACGAAATGACAAATAAGGTATGTGTTGAGCAAAACTTTCAGAAACGCGTACCTCCACAATTTTTTCCAATGTTGCAAAGGGTTTTGTTACGTCCTACCAAAACTAGGCACACTAGAAACCAATTCTTTACTATGTTAGTATGCACCCACTAAAGCTTAGGCTGACAACTAGCCTAAACTGTCACTGTTTATGACTCAGCTCTCTCAATGCCAGAACTACTCAGCAACCTTTCAACAGACTCCAGTCAACTGCAACGAGCTTTTATAGTAAACAGTTCTGATTCCCAAGTTTGAAAGGATGCTATTTCCGCTATTTTTATCCTCATTGGCCAACTGGCAGATTCTGGAGGCAAACAGCCAAACCAGTAATGAACTTTTTTTGAGCAAAAGTTACTGGGGTTCAAACATATCCATACTCTTTAGACCATAATACAAAATCTAAAAAGCAACTGGCAATGAAGTAAACTGTAATGATGTATATAAACCAGGGATGTGCATTCAGCAATTTCTTTTGATTAAAACTGATTAATGTTGCTTTCCAACATGTTCCAACCCTGCAGGAAAGGAGCAAAGAGTGACTGAGATGGGTTTAAGGATGGAATAAGTGGGCTTTTAGTCATAGAAGGCTCGGATAGATCCCTGCTAGTAGTATATCAGGAGCTGACCTCGTGTAAGAAGAATGATTAACTAGATTTAAATAAAAATTGAAAAATCTTATCGGAGCATATTTTTATATGAAAATTGTGAATACCCTAGAAATATGCTGTGACACAAAAATCTTAATAAAAACAGGTTTGAAGGTTTGTTTTTGATGCTGGCAGTTAGTACTCTTTTTGTTATGTGAAAACTCGGTGGGAGTAGATCTCAGCACAAAACCAGTCACTATTGAGACTTTTTTAGCAAGTTCAAAAAGTATCGTAGTATCGTAGTATCGTAGTATCGCAGTACCGGTCAAATTCATCAGTATATGAAAACGTCCAACGCAATGTTGACCAACTCTTTTCAGGAAAAATTGAATATTTTTTTAACTAAGGTGCTCCTATTACAAAAGTAAGGTCATCACCAGGTAGCAAATCATATTTCGGTGAATTTGGCCGATAGCAAAACATCCAAGATTTACTGTGAATGTCGCAATTTGAGCTCGAACTTCTAAAACTTTATCAAAAATCTGTCAAGTCCTGAAATGCCATCCTGCAATATATATGTCATTGAGTTATTCAAAAATATGTTTTCTACGCGCTGGTACATTATTTTTGGTAATTGGTTAACTGATGTTTACACTGACCAGTTTTTTCAGAAAACAACCAAACATTTGTTTCCGATTATCAATAGGCTATAGCGTGAAATTTTGTGTCACAATGCAGTAACATAGTGCGGGCGGTGGAACTCCCCCTCTAATGATTATGTAAAGCAAGAAACTCTGGCTACATTATTATTACGATCGCTGCTGTGTTCATTGCTGATTGACTGACCGACTGACTCTGAGTAGCTAGTTTGTACGTGTTTTGTTTTCATTTGTAGTTTGTAATGAAACAAGTTTGGTTAATTACACTTTTTCTAACCATCTTTGAATTTGATTATTATTATTATTTATTAATATAATAATCAATATTAGGTATTATTTTTTATTATAAACAGTATCATTGATTTACAATAATAGTCACAAAATTTTTTCTTCTTTTCTTTTTCTTGTCTTATCCCTGTATAATAATAGTAGTCAAAAAAAATGTGAAACAAAAAACTGTAGCTAACAATGGTAGTTGACAGTCTGCTTATAGTATTATTATTATTATTATAACAATTATTTGTGCATCATCATCAGTACATTGTTGTAATATAATAATATGCGTTTATATATATCTCTATATGACACAATGGACCTGCTACGAATGAACGAACATTTTTGTGGCTTGCGGTCGAGACAGGAATGCAATATTTTTAGCGAAGAGTACATTTTTTTTAAAACAAAATTAAAAAATACAAAATACTAGCTATGGGAACAAACTTTGTATCAAAAGAATAAGCAAAAAATCTTCTTTAAGTTGATATTAATTTCAATAGTGTGAAATTATTTTGGATTGCTCTTGCTAAATTTTCATAACTTTTTAGATTCAATTTTGTAAGTTGGTCCATTTTAGATCCCAGTTGGCAAATGGTTTTGAAGCAATAGACCTAGATTATACTGATGGTTTACCTGAAACTTTTGTTTCAGTGAAAAAATTAAGATTAGATCCAAAGTTCTTTTTACAAATTTGTTTTAACTCGTGCAAGATTGTTTGTATAAGCTACACGAGTTTGAGTAATGAAAATCATTCATATTCATGAGAGGCAAGTTGATTAAGACACTGGCACACTCTCTTTATTTGGTGGTAACCAAAATTCAGTTTTGGACAATTACTGAATAAAGTAGCACACCTGACTTGATCGAATATTCACAAAAAAAAACCAACATAAACCGTACAACAATATGTTTTTGCTGTTTTAAATCATAATTTATTTGTTCCACAACTTTCTGAAGTTCTTTTGTCTGTGAAGCAAGTATTGGATTTTAATCAGTACCCCAGCACTACCATCGATCGCTAAAAATGATGTAAAAATCGAACTATAGCACTAGACCTTGGTTTTTGATAAGTCAGAAAAACAAGTTGACCTCTGTTAATCAAAATGGAACTAGATTCCAAGATCATGCTTGTTTCGAACTAAAAAAGAAAATACTGGAATATTGTAAAAAAACTGGTAAATTATGGTCTCAGGGGTTCCTAAGCTATTTTTGATCCTCCAGATATGGTATACTGAGTATATGCTGTGAGAAGATATCCTGCGTTATGAATTAAAGTGCCTATTGGCAGATGATTAAGGAGCATGAATGTGATGTCTTTGAGTAGATATGCGCTGCAGGGTATGATTGTGCTAAATCCGCTACAACCATGTATTGTATGACTTAGGTGTAGTGCGCTTGTCTTCCATTTAATGAGAATTAAAATACAAACTAAAAACAAAAACTCATCTGAACAGTAACATTTTCAATAAGATACTACTTGCATCTACTGTAACTGTAAGCAGATGTACTAATCATGGATGAATATCCGTAGTCAGTTGGCTAGTTTAAACTTTGTGGGATGTTAACGACCTGCTAGCGTTTCATGCATTGATCGTGTGCTCTCATTGCTTTGCTTCTTTATGTTTAAGCAGGTTGTTAAGGTTACGTTTTTTCCCAGTTCAAGTTTGGACACAATGCTATACAGATATTCAGGTGACTGTCCGTGCATGATATGAAAATGTTTTAAAGGAAATCAAATTGGGTAACTCAATAGACTTGAACTTGAAAATGACCCACAAAATCTCCTACCAACCACCAAATGGCACTACTTGCCTCTCAGACAATCAGCCACATAGATATGTATTGATAGATGTTACCCCTAGTTGAGGTCCCTGGCTCTAAGCTGATAAGCCTTAGATTTCCCGAATATCCATATTGTCCACAGCTCAAGCTACAAAATTAGCCTACAAAAATAAAAAAGTTTCCAAGAAATAATTGTTTAGAATGTTGTGTGTACAAGTGTGTTAACATTCTCAGAGCTGGGTGTACAAGCTTTGGTGTTGAATACCCACACAGATCTGTCACACTGTACACCTATCCTTTTGCTGATGGGCCAAATTCACAGATTAATGAGCAAAATTTTAGCAATATGAAAACTAGCTAAGATTAAAAGCATTTTTTTCAGGGAAAAAATTGAGACTCTATATTTTCAGGAGTCACTGTACCTTTTAGCAAATACGGTTTCTTTTAATAAATAATCAATGCATAGTTAATTTGAAAACATATCCCCTAATTCTGGTGCAGATTGAGAATCTTCTGGAGTCTTCATGTATGATGCTGGTTGCTCTCAAGACTACACGCCAAGTATTTGCATCGGGAAATACAAATTTATAAGAGAGCCAACTAAATTATGATTATCATTCTTTAGTGTTAAACCTAGTAGAATACCACCTAATTTTAAGTTAGCTCGAATTTTATTTATGACCGGTTTTTTGCTCTTGTTTTAAAGAAATGCAGCTCATAGATATGGGAAGTATTTTAAAAGGCCTTATCCTATGTTATAAAAGTTTTTCAATCATGTTATGCGAGATATTAAGATACCAAAAAGTGGTGGCAAATCAATAAAAATATGTATATTTTATCACTTTTTGGCAGCTATACTTTTGAGGCCAGGACGGTCAAAAAAGTTGAATAGTCATATATGTCTACAGTACAGATAAAAATGGGTAAATACAGGTGGTTTAATACATATTTCCTTGCTTCCTGGAAGTTAGCAATTTTCCAGTCAAAGCGTTAATAAGCAGTGAACTTGATTATTTTGGCACGTAGATTTTATCTCGTAAAATTTCTGAAAGTACATAGACATAAGAGAGAAAACTCCTATTGGTATCAGTAATTTAAAAGTCTTTCTTAGTAATGAGTTTAAAATAATTTCAGTTTTTTGTTTGGGTAATATTTGGCAGAATTTCTGTTGTATTTTTAAACATTCGCATTAATTTTCTATGGATATACCACAGCTATTATAATCCTAACCCAAGCAACCAAATATATCCAACAAATTTCAGCAGTGAAAACTAGTAGGTAATCAGTTAGTAGTCTACCTATCAGAGCTTTGCAAACGACCAGTACTAAGGTATACAACCCAAGCTCTGCTAATGTTAACATACTGATAGATGCAGCAATCCTAACTACATAACAAGTTTTTCACACACAAGCTGTACCACTCTGGAACCCAAAGTATTTTGCCAGGCCCCTCTGTGCGCAGAGATCTGCTCTTATTATACTACTCATAGAAGTAGCTGAGGAGTGTAGAAGGAGATTGGATGAGGTTTGGGGTGGAACTGCATGTGCTTTGGATGTCAGTTGCTTATCTTTAGTCTAAAGGAGGAACTGAGTGTTTGTTGGTATCACAGTAAAAGTGTTAACTCCAGGTTTAACCTGTTTGTACCAATTGAAGTATCTAAATGCTCTGTACAGTAGCAAGGGTTCCACGTGTGTACTATTTATTATTTGATTGAAAATTTATTCTAATTTGTTCAAAAGTGGCATACCATGCTCTTTGAATTATCACTTTGCTGTTTCCGGAGTAAAAATTTGTTTCGTATCCCTCTAACGTTTTTACAGTTTGATAGATGTCAATCAGGTTACTACAACTCCGAAGGCAAATGTGTAAAGTACTGCTCACCACCAGAACTCTATATCAAAGAAACTAACAAATACGTCACAAATTCCAGGGTCGAATATCTGGTTAAAGACAAATTTTGTTTCAGTCAGTGTCCACGTAAGTCCAGACATCTTGTACAACTAAGTCTACAAAAGATTATTCATAGAATACGAAATCAAAGGGGTTTAGAAGTGTACAAGGCTTGTAAAATGTATATTTTGGTTACGAAAGCAACTATTAGGAAGAGATAGGCACACCTATTTTCGGTACTCCTAGTTATTTTTTTGTATTTCCGCTGTTTTTTCTTTTTATTCAAACTTGTACATAGTAAAAAAACTTTGATTTTATGACCAGTTTGTTTTACAAAAAAAGAAAAAATAAATATATCTGTTTTTTTTAATAGGTGGAAGAAACTTTGCTCTGAAATCCACTGCTTATCAAAAAAGTTCGTGCTCACTGAACAGCCTTGCATCAAGAGCAGTTGATGGATTGTCAACCGCTTCAAAGACTAAATCAGAACCTGGGCAATATTGGCGAGTAGTACTGGAGAGAAAAATAATTTTAAAGTTTGCATACATTTCTACACCAAAGAGTGTTAATATTTGTGATTCCACTGATCAAAGTAAGCTCTTCCAAAAGTAAACTGCATTGAATAATCATACAGCTTCAAACTAACTCACTGTAAAAAATGTTTTTTGACAGCTTCATAAGAATTTTACTGTTCACTTGCTGCATTTTCCATTCAACCAAACCTTCAAAAATTGCTGGCCAAGGTTAAAGCTTTGTTACGGAAGACCAGAAAACGTTAAAAATCCGACAGAAATGAAAATACTTAAGGGTGTAAAAGAACCAATCATTTTTTTGTGAAACTGCTACGCTTTTCTAAAACAAAATTCAATAAAATTTTAATCAGATGCATAGAAAATCTTACCAAGTTAAGTGTTCATTTTCACCTGAACTGCTTTCGCATTGCTGTAATTACTTCCTTGTCAAGTATCATTTCCCAACGATATAGAACTTATTAAGTTTGTACATTGGAGTTCGGAAAGTTTTTGTTCAGCGGTTTTAAAGATTGCTAAAAGATGCCTATGTGATTTTTATAAACATGTGTTCCACAATAATTCTTTGTTTGGTCATCAGGAAAACTGACCAATCTAATTATGTATTAGTGCAATTTATTTGAATTTTGCAGAATATCAAATGGAAGACGTATATATTTTGGTGCACCCAGTTGGAACAAGATTTCCGCCTAAAATTAATGACCATAACTGGAGCATTTGTAGTTATGTGTATCAAAAAAAGGAATCAAGTTTTCCAGTGTTCTGCGATCGTGGTCCACTTCTTCCAGTCACAAAAGAGCTCGGGTTGTTAACTGTTGAGTCTGTAAAGGGTCTGATTCTCAGTGAAGTCCAGATCTATGGCTACGGTAAGATTTATTCACACTGAGACAAAAACAAACAATTTCAAGTTGTGATGGATTGTAGTCTAATACTAAACCGGATCCTTGTACCTACCTCCTATTTAATAGTATGCTGATAGTGAATAGTGTACAATGAGAACTAGTCTGTGCAGTAGAATAATATTTTTAGAACTCTCCAAAATTAATTTCAAATTGGCAGAAAAGCAAGAAATATGAGTAAAATTGTGTTTCATAGCTGCGTTTGTGGATGGGTAGTAAGATAGGGGCAGATTTCTGTCATGGAATCTAAGAATAAGAAGGTTCTCCTGCTTCATACCCAACAAACAAGTCGATGTTGTACAAAAATTGTCTGAATGTCAGTGAAGGTCTCCTGAATGTTTTATGCAGAACGTTTACTTCACCACTTTCTGTAGACACCCTTGAACGTTATTTGAACATTATTCCCAAAGTTGTCGACAAACATTTATACAATGTTTGTATAGCGATATTTCAAAATGGTGTATTATTGTTGCCTGTATGTCAATCAAAATTCCCTAAACACTGTGTGCAGAACGTTTATTTCACAACTTTCTGTAGACACCCTCAAACTTTAACACGACGTGATTCACAATGTTATCCACAAACATTCGCGCGATGTTGAGGTGATGGTATATTATAATGTTGCATCAACCTTGCCTGGATGTCAAATAATGTCCTCTGAACATTGTATGCAGAACACTTATTTCATGACTTTTTGCAGGCACTTTTCAATGCTGTTAAAATGTTACACCCATTGTCCTCCCAAAACATCCCACGAATGTTTTTTTTTAATGTTTTCACTAGTTGTCATTTCAAAATGTCCACCAAACATTTATTGAACACGTTACACAGATGTCGTGATAAAATATTTACAAAACATTCGCTGAAAATGTTACATTAACGTCATTATAAAATGTTTACAAAACGCTTATTGAAAATGTTTCACCAATGTCGTTATTAAAATGTTTACAAACGTTCATTAGACATGTCACAGCAACCTTGTTATAGAATGTTTACAAAACATTCATCAAAGAAGGTTACACCAACGTTGTTATAAAATGTGTACAAAACATTCATGAAACATGTTGCACCAATAATCTTAAAAAAATGTGTACAAAACATTCATTAGACATGTTACAGCAACATTGTTATAGATTGCTTACAAAACAATTCCTAAAAAAGTTACAACAACTTCGTTATAAAATGTTTGCAAAACGTTCATTGGGTAGCTGGTCACCAAAACCACAAAGAAAACTAAAGAAACGCTCCCATAATGACTGATTGGATACAAATCTCTGGGCTCACACCAACAAATTCATTTGCTCGTTATCCTGATTCAGTAACTTCAGTAACTTCAATTGGCTGCATAACATTTTCATATAGTTTGATTGGCATTAAGAGTCGAAACAGGCCTCGTGGTTGTACGATAGGATTGTTTCTATTCTTTAGCCCATGGAAGTCTAAACAATTATGATAATGTTGAAAAGGTTTGGGGACACGGCTTTGAACGATGCAGTAGATCCGGCTGGTATCCACTGAAATTTTACTACTAAAGTGCGATCCTCCGTCACATAGTTCCCACAACTATTACTCAGTATTTTAACCCCATGTAGAATACCGTTAAAACATCACATGAACGAGCCTACTCACTTCAACATCTTATTTGTGGGCTCTTGGTCAAGATCATTAGACTGAAGGAAAATGAATACATTTTAATGTATCAAGTATAAAAAGGAAAGACAAATCTTGATTGCTACTCGTATGGTTTCTTACAGATAGCCTCTGCAACAAACTGTTGTGTGTAAAGTGAAGCAGAAAATTATAAATATCGTTCATAGAGAACCACCTGAAAACTTCATCAATAACAGTTTCTGACTATCTGCCCAATCTGGGGTCCTTCATATGTTTTTAAGTCACTATACTGACTCTCAGTAGTGAACCTTATGAAGAAATTACAGTGCAAAGATGTGATGAGTCAATCAGCTCACTTAATAGGCATTTTCGGATGAAGAACGCCCATGCCTTGAAAAAATTGGCACGGGAAAGCGCTTCCGAATGCAATTTTGACGTTCGTTCCTGGCATAATTTCTATGCATGAACGTTCAAAATCAAAAGTTCACTTCATCGAAGTTATCTTCTTCTTTTTTTTCTAGTGTCGCAGTGAATAGTAAAAGGCGCATCCTGCTGAGGTGACAGCTTTTTGGTTATATATTATAAAAAAGTAAATAATAATTTTGATAATTAATACCAGTTACTTATGTGTTTAACTAATTACTATTTTTCATTTTTAACAATGTTTGTTATCAGTTGGTGATGTTTGGCTATTTGAACATTTGTTTTTTTTTACTAACTAAAGTATAATAAAATAATTAAAAAAACTATAAGAACTTATAATAATATTAATGATGATGATATCATTTGAATAACAGTAATATTAATAATGATTATCATACATTTTTCTTATGTTATAATTATTTATTACAATTTTTTTTAATTCACCATCCTCAGTAAAATGTGTCCAAAAATAGTTTCAACATCAACATGCTTCAAGACTTGTTATTATTTATTTTATTATTATTGTTAGAAATGAAACTTGAGGCCTCATCACTCTTGTCTTGTTATTGTAACTAACGTAAAAGGGCTCATCATTTGCAAAAATATTTATTATAGGAGAACTCTACGCATTCGGATCAAGAACGTCATAGGGTGGACGACCCCCTGAACGGTAAAACCACCGTTCAGCATAGAGTTCCGAAAAACAGGTTTTGTACTCGCCGAAAAACGAAAATTTCGCCCATTTTGGAATGAACGTTCTCGATCCAAAAATGCCTAATAAAAGAATAGAAAGTACAATACAAAAGATGAAGCACAGGCTAACAATAGAGTGATACCTTATAAGGAACTCAAACTTTCCATATGTGCGATTTGACAATGTATGATAAACAGAAACTGTACCATGTGCCCATCATAGGAATGAATAGAACTGTTTGGATTGTGTTAATAAGTGATGTGTTTTATACATTGCTTGTATTCTATTGCACCATTGGTTCACTCCTGATAAGAGAATGAGACCTCCTTCTTGCATTGTAATGTTTTGTCCAGAGGCTCTCCAGATCTCAAGCACTTGGTCTCGCCAAATGGAGTGTAACTGATAAGCGTTTTATATTGAAACTCTCTTAAGTTGTGTAAGCCCATGATTGCATACTGGTTCAACTGAGTCAAAGTATACCCGTGGCAGAGTGGATTCTTAACGAGCTGTGACAAAGTGGGTTCCATCGCAGTTGACACTGAGTGAGCTACATGGAGCTTGAGAGAGAGCCTGCTCAGGACAAAGGAGCAAAAACAAGCGCTGTTTTGTTATCGCAGCAGGCACATTGGTGTCAGTAGTGTTAGGCAAAACTGCTGCAGTAGAGCACTATACTTAATAATGAGAAATATAATTACTATTTATGTTTATTATAATTACTTAGAGCTATTTTTTATAATTGCTGATCATTATTATAACTGAATATGATGTATAATTTTCATTGTCATGTATGATAATAAAATGGCGATTCTAGCTATTATTACACCAGATGATCCATTTACACATAACTCTGCATTAAAGTGAGAATCATTGGTATGCACGTAGCCAAGGCTTTGTCGTGTCATCAGCGGCCTGACATCCCTATAAATTATTATTGGTGTCATTATATCCTATTCACTACTGCGACAACAATTGCGTAATTGCAGACCACAATTTGGTTACTAAGTAATTATCCTCAGTTAGTACACTGATATGATTAAAATATTATATTAAACGTAATCCGCTAGAGCCCTGTGAAGTCTTTGGGTTGCCCAATTATGTCAAGCACATTGTTATAGCTGGTTTGTTCAACTAGAATTATCATAACTACATATTTGTCAATTGAATTTTATGTAAAATTTTAAACACTTCTGATTGCGTATGCATCAGTGCCCTCTATGAGGGGGGGGGGGGGGAGGGGGGATAACTCCAGTCATAATCCCATTGCTACTAGACTCTAGCAAGGTTCTTGCGCACATACGCACACACATTCAGAGCTATAGAGAACGCTCATGCATGTGGTATGATATCACCACATAATTTTTTTTCAGTAGTACAAGATAGATGGTGTGGTGGTGAACCTTTAAAGCTTTCATGCAATCAACAAAATGGCTTTATGACTGATGCTAACAAACTCCCCCTATATTATTGATTTGGGTTTCATCAACAATTTAAATCAGAAACAGCTTATTTAACCAACTTTAACAAGTGTTTCAGTATCTCATTTTCTACAGGTTTCAACAATGGAAGCAAACCTGTTTATTTTATTACTTCATCAAAAATTCAACTTCATAAGTTTTCTGTTTCAAGATTAACTTTTGATCATTTTCACCTATTTATTGCTTTCGTGAGGATGTGCAACAGAACTGCCATTTTGAACACTCTGTAAAATTTAAACTAAACAATAGCATTAAGAATAATTTGGGTGCTACAGCGGATGTTGCATGATTGGCTCATATTATAAGCTCAGCCAGGATTTTATCATTTTTCACGTAAGGTTTTGATATGAAAAATTGCTTAGATTAGGCGAAAACAGCATTGATGGACAGCTGCTGCTTTTAGATTAAAGAATTTAAAGGTTTTATTTCAAAAATGTATTTTGCATCTATTTGATGATCAGATGGGAAAACATTGTCAACAGAAGAATTTTCCATTTACAGGAGGATTGAATGAGACCTTGAAAGGAGCGACAGAAACGACATCCAGGCTAAATGCAGATGCTGCTTTTGGTAGTCCTGGCCAATTTGTAACATTAATTGGAAATGATTTGTGGAAAGTTTCGCTAACCAAGATCATTAAGTTTTCCCATTCCATTATTGGTTTGGCAAAGTCTGGGGCAGGTAAAAGTTGGCTTGGCTTCTGTAAGCCAAGTTTTTAGTTGTTCTGATGCGATGGATTTATTACTAAAATTTATTTTTCTGTAATGGAAGTTGAAATTATTCTTCACTGTGCAATACGAATAAAGAAACTCGTTAGGTATTTATCAAGATAGAGAAAACTCAATATCAATCGCAGAAAAGTATGCAAATTTCTTGAAGAATTTCTGGTAAAAAAGTGCATTTTTGTTATTTTTCCGCATACCGAGAATCAGATGTAGATCGTAAGTTAGGAACCAACTTGGCTAACTTTTTTAACTTGGTTAGGGTAATAAAAAAACAGCTTACAATCTACACCTGGCGAGAGAATTTATTTTATACACAAACCATCCCTTACAAAGCGACTTGTAGAAAACTGGTTATTGCTTACAAATGTTGTATTAGATTCCTGTCTGGTTTCCACGGATATCCACTATTTTAGAGTAGTATGCCTCTCTCAAGAGCAGACACTGTGCTGCTCGACAGTGACAACTATGTAATGCAACCGAATCATTCGGTATAGTCAGAGCCCAAGGCTCACACAAACGACACAAAGCGCAGTTTGAATACTGGCTTTATTCGAACAAGACAAAGTCCTAGGGTGGCAATCCACTAGGGTTATCGGTAAGACATGAAAAAATGAATGCAAAGAATATGAACCATGCCAGCTCTTTTATAGGTAACTGGCAGAAAGTAATAAGCATAAAATCATACAAGAGGAAAAGCACAGGAAGGAATTAGACCAATGTAATCTAATATATAAATAACTAAACAATCATGCAACGTTCAACGTTTAAATGGAACAAGCGCCAAGGTAGAGTCCTATCTCCTACTGTCCAATCAGAGTATCCTGCAGGGTCCCAAGGCTCTGGTTGGCTTGTGGTCTTGACAACTTCAGATACAAGGAAGGGTATTTCCCGTTTTTGTTCCAGAGCAGGATCCTAGCTAGTTTTGGAGGTCCATCTTTGACCGGCCGTGAGTCACCATACCGGGTTGGCAGTGGTCAGTCAATACCATCCCTGCAGAGGTCACTACCAGCCCTGCACACTGTAAAACTGGTACAGTAAGGCTTTCCTACCGGCACAGCATTTTACTGATGACTGTGGGTGAAGATCTAGAGAATTTGGTGTGGAGATAGTGTAGCAAACTCCCAGTTTACTATTATAATTTTTTTAAAATCTACCACAATGTACTAAGCAAGGGAGACTTGTGTTGTACCTGGTTCCGATCTTAAAACCACAAAATGCTATTAGGCTCAAGTATTCCACCTTTTTTCAGAGGGGACACCACTGTATTTGTAGGTGCCACTTGTATGATAGACTTTACCACTTAGTTCAATCCCTTGGCTCGGACACACTGGTCAGTGTGGTCCAGTAAAAGAATATGTATTTATCACTATACAGCTCTATGGAGGCTATCCACTAGGGTAAAAGCGTAGATACTAAGAGTATACACGACCTCTGTTCCGCGAACACATTGCAATAAAAATAATCAGACCGGCAATAAATTTAATCAATAAGTAATCGTCTGGTTTGGAGCTCGTGGGTCAACGAAAATTAGCTCACTGGATAAAAAATAATTAACAAGTATTTATTTATATTGTTCGTAGGTCGCGAATGAAACTGAACACTAAATAACTAACTAACTTTTTCCATTTTCATAGACCAATTTCATGTCCTTGAAAAAAAATTCGAAATAATTGCAAGCGTTCAAAATTTACTAAATCGAAGGACAAACTATTCCAGTTTGCAGCAGTTCAAATTTTATTATTTTCTTAATTATTTTGAAAACTGGGAGTTATATTTTTTATCGTTTGTTTGGTAAACTATAACATTTCATTGAGTATTTATGTTGTTCTAAACTAATATTCCGTTGCATACGCGACATATTGAACTACGAACACCTATTATTTTTTTTCATTTTGTTCGGCGAACAGGTCGCGAATACTGTCAATGTCTAGCAGATGGTGTAAACATAATGCAATGAATACAGAGATGATTCAGCCTTTTATAGGCAAAACCAGAGGAAGTGATTGACCTAGATAACAAGAGAGCCAATCACTTGCACAGGAAGTGAATCCACCTAGTCATAATACAAGCCTAAATATACTGTCTAATAACAATGGAATACATAAGTTTAAAGAATGTAGGAGCCTATTTGCAAGTGGGAGTAATTACTAGGCCCTAATTTATGCATGCTCTTGGGCCTTCACAGGTCAGGATACGGGGGACTTATGGGTGGAGGTTAGACACATCCTTCACTGCATCTCTTAGAGTGGATGAGGCTAGTCCAGGGATCCTCGGCTAAGATGCTCCTTGGTGTCTGAATGCCTGGTATTTGGTCCACTACTCCGTATTGGTCGAGGATCTGCATGAGTCAATACCAAAATGCCCAATCTTTGATACACAATCCTGAATCGATATGGGATCAGCATGGGTCATGACAGGGTCTGCAGTGGTTGTAAGTGACTTTGCAATTTTGTGTACAAAGTAAGTAATGGTGACTATTTTATGACCAGCAGACCATGACCTGTGACCATGCCCGCTGGACCTCAGAGATAGTCCCTCTCATAACGGTAGGCGTAGAGCAAGTTTCTGCGTAGGCAGTGATGCAAAATCTACCACACTGTTAACTAAAATTGCGATAAATGCATGTGACGAAAGTGCTATTTTTAGCCTCTGAAATTACTTGACTAAATTTTGAATCTGCTAAATCAAGTTGTGAGAAATTTGCTCAACAATTGAGCTTTTTGACCTAAACCAATTATTTAGTACTGAGACCAATTGACACCAAATGTAAACAAGTAGCTGGCAAGACAAGCGGCACCAGAAGCCAATTAGACAAAACTTCAGGCTCTTGTAACAAAGCACAGAACGCAGTGCTCCTTAGTACAGCTAACTTAACACCAACATAATATAGCTTAGTCTTGATTATATGGATAATGCATGGCTTCCGTTGGGTCTTTTTAAGCTGTCATATTAGAAAACTAAAAGTCTATTATCAGGGTGTCAATTTGTTGGAGTACTTCTTTCAAACTTTGACGATATTGGGTACAGCCGCACAAAAATCCTCATCCCCAATCCTAATTAAAATAGCTATTGCAGGAATTGTGTCCTCTCTGAATGGTGATCTTTGTATAATCAACTTATTTTTGCGTGGAATAAATAGGAAGGTAAATACTGTCTGCATATTGACAGAAATTTAAAGCTCACGCGGAAGAGAGGATAAGTTTCTAGGGTCAGGTAGGGCGATGGACGGGCCAGCCTGGAAAGGTGTTGTATAAGCCTTGTTTGAGCAGACAACTCATCCCCTGCGATTGAAAGGACAAAAGGGAGCTAAAGGGGACAAAAGGGGACAAAAGGGGGCTAAGTTTTTATCAAATAACAAGGCTTTGGGAAAGCATAGGAAGAGAGATCTGGGAGAGAAAATTTATAGGTCAATGTCTTACTACGTATAAGAGTTCAAGTTGTTTCCATGGCAGAAAAATGGGAAACTTGGCTTGCAGTCAGTAACACATTTATATTCGTACCAGATTAAATAAACTCGCCCAAACACCAGTTATGTTAACAACCAGCAGAGTTATAATTATAAGCAATCCCCCTAATACATTTTGATTGAATACAGTTGATGGTTAAATTTTAATCATTAATCGCAGAACTATTTGATCTAAATGGTGTTTTTATTTTGAAACTTGATGCATATTTTGTAAAACAAATTAATTTTTTACCAGGGAAAAGGTCAAGGAGTTTTTCTGTGTATGTTAATGAGTTTCCCACAAACTCATGGGTTATGAATCCAAGATCTCTTTGTCATCGAGTGGCATCTACAACCTTGCAATGGATTGGTATTAGGTGTGACCAACATCCAGCAGGTGTGAATCCATTTATTACCGAGATGTATATCGGTAATAGCTTATCATCTATCGCATTGGATGAGGTGGAAATCTATGCCTACAACCCTGATGATGGTAAGCCTGATAAATTTATTGATTTTTTTGACACTGTAAATTTCAACTATGTAAATTCGTCAGTAGTAAAAAGCAGTATGAGTCTTGTGAACAATGCAAAATGAACTAGCTCTCATAATTGTAGTTGAGCAGAGGGTGGAGGGGGGAGGGGGTCTACATGCATGAATGCAAAACACTTAGCCTGGAATTATCTCCTCTGTTTAAACTTAATCTGCCTATTAACAAACAGTTAAACAAGTGGTTAGCTGGCGTCATAAATAACAAACGATAAACATTCATATCATACTGGAATATAGCTGAGCTAATACGCTACTAGAAATTAAAAGAATTTACTGTAGTATTATCATTGAAGAGTGAATTAATTAACCAATACACACTTGTCTATTTCTACTGGTTTCACACTACGATCTTGATAATCCTTCTTGCAGAGTCGTACAATTATCACCTCAAATTTTTCCACGGTAAAAGGCAAACATATTGATCTTAAATGGTAATAAGAAGTTCAATGTTACGTCATGATACTTTGCTACACATCACATAGTATCGGTTTTGATAACTTAGAATGTTACGCTTTCTTGTGTGTTAATATCAAATTGGACACTGTGCGGAAGAAAATTCCATATAACCAAAAAGTGAACATTTCCATTTTAGACAATGTTCCTGAGTAATAATAACAAGAATGCTAAAACTTTGTAGATGGTTATGTAGCACATGAAGGGAGATGCATAGATCGCTGTCCTGAAGGGTTCTTCAACGATGCTAATCTTATATGCCAGCGCTGTACCAAAAAAAAATGCCCTACAATATGTGACTTACGTACGCTGGACCCCCCAACGATTATAGTAAACAGAAGCGATAGCGAATTCCTGGAAAGCAAAGAATATTTTGGCTGTACAACGATTGTGGGAAACATGCATCTTCAAATTGATGTTAAAGGTATAAGATGAACATTTTTTTAAACAAATTTGATCAAAAATTTTATCCATAAACTCAGCTTTTGCGTTTTCATACTTGACAAGTTATCAGGAGAAAGTCTGCATTGAATGAGCTTTCTTAAAATCATTTTAATCGAGCAAAATGTTCTAGAAAAATAATCAACCACTTTAGTAGGACATCGCATTTCAGAATTTCATTTTAAGGCAGTAAGATAGAGCATTTGAAAGCGAAGTGTGTATTAAGTAGATTATTTGTGATTGTGGGCACTAAACATCCAAAAAAGTTTCAATCTTTTTATACTAGAGAAAGCTGCTTCACCGAACAATCATGCTCAATTCCCAACTAACGAGATTAGACATTGGGTTGCGTTGGTGGTTGATGGTTGAAGTCATTTTCATATATCGATGTTTCATCAAATTTTTTATCATGTTTTGTCATAAAATTTCAGTTTTGTTTGCTTATCTCATCAGCATTCTGCAGTTGTTCTTTTAGCAGAGCTCAAAAATTGAACAAAACTCTGATTAAAATTTGTACTATAATCAACTTCTTTTGCTTTTAATGGAATTGTTAGTAGTCTATAGGTTTTAACAACTGTTTAAAGGTGTTCAGCTATAGATTATCTTTGACTAAATTCAGATAAATCTCCTTGATTCCTTGATTACACTTTAGAAAAAGCTGCAATGTGAACCAAACATGAATCAACATAAGAAATTTGGAATGAAAGATAATTTTTAGGATTAAAGCAGTAAATGTGAATAATTTAAATCATTTTTGGTAATTTTTTCGTGTATAGCAAGATTGAATTTTAAGAGTTTGTTTTGTTGCAAACCCAAAAATTTCAACCTCCAAAAAGTTTCAACTTTTAAATTCACAAAAACACTGTATAAATTGAAGCAGACAGCTCAAATTTTATTAATTTGACCGTTTGTGCTAACAATTATTTTTGGTTTACTTTTCACTTAGAACAAATGCCAAATAGAAAAATTGGAAAATATCATTAATTGAAATAAAAAGTGCAGTATTCTTGTCCTTTATAGAAATAAAAATGATTAAACTTTACAAAAAATATGAATAGGAAAAAAATTATAGTAAGTCTGAGCTATAAATTTATAACAGAGATTTCTGCTAAAACAGCTATTCCCGCAGTAAAGAAAAAGATGTGATTTGTTCTTGCAAAAAAGTGGTGAGAATAATGGAAAATTTAAAAAAAGGAAAACTTATCATTGTTACCAAAAACCTTGCAGTTAATATTCATTTGATGAGTATTTTGTTTCCCTTTTTCATGAAAACAAATATGGCTATTTATTGAAAGTCACATCAAAGTTTTTTCAGTATTTGATAGCTCTATTTTGATACATTGTGGTAGAAGTTGGTGAACATTCATGGTAAACTGGGAGTTTGCTGCACCATATCCCCACGCAAAGCGCTAGCAATCCACCTATAGCCATCAGATGCTGTGCCGGTGTCAAAGCTATACTGTGCCAATAGCACAGTGAACAGGGCCGGTAGTGACCTCTGCAGGGCCGGTATGGTGACTCAGGGCCGGTCAAAGATGGCTGCCATAATAGAGAGCTTCCGAAACCAGCTAGGAACTTACACCAAGCCAGGAACAGAAGCTACCTATCCTAACATCAGCAGTAACCAGAACCACAACTATCCAGAGCCTTGGTACCCTGTAGCGCACTCTGATTGGACGATGGGAGACAGGAATCCGCCCTTAGTTACTTGGCGCCCTGATTATTCAATCTATTTCCCTTATCTAATTGGCTGATTATTTATTACCTGATTGCATTGGCAAAATAACTTCCTGTACCATTGGTCTTAGATGATTTATGCTAATTATTTCCTGTGGGTCCTCCTATAAAAGGAGAGATTTTTCATACACTCTTTGCATTAATTCTCATGTCTTGCCACAAATACCCTAGAGGAATAGTTACCCTTTAGGACTTTGTCTAATGAGAATACAGCCATTATTCAAACCTCACTCTGTGTTGTTTGTGTGAGCCATCGGCTCTTGCTATACCGGGTAATTCGGTTGCCTGTTAGCACAGTTGTCACTGTCGAGCAGTACAGTGTCTCCTCTGGAGAGTGGTATAACACTTGAGCATAGTGGATGTCCGTGGAAACAGACCCAAATCCATTACAGTATGCACTACTTTCGGGCCAAACAGCTTATAAAAAAGATTAATCGTTGCGCCATGAAGCGCGACTCATTTGAAGTGTTGATGAAGCAAGGTTAATTTGATAAGCAAAAGTAACTTTTTCAAGTCTATATTGATTACTTTTATTGAGCTGATAGACTGTTTTTACTGTCAGAGTTTTTAAATGTTTAACAGAAGAAAATGATGGCAGAGCTATGAGAAACAGTTTACTCGATGCATTTGGTGATTTGGAGAAGATTACTGGAACATTCAAGTTCACAATCAATGATCTAGGATATTCCGGAAAAGGACCTCCAAATATGATAATGTTTAAATCTCTAAAGATAATAGAAGGTCACGGATCAAAAGATGAAGGGTAAGCTTGTACATTCATTGAATGAAATATGAGATGCTAAAACTTGTATGTTGGTAAATTTTGTAGTCCAGAATACTGACTAGTACAGCCACGCCTTGGGAGGCTCGTTGAGCAAAGAGTGATACAGATCGTGCAGGAATTCAAAGCAGATCAGGCCACCACGCAGATTTATCCTACATGATAAGAATTTTGTCAAAATTAACAAAAGTAATCAGAATATAAAAATGGCCAACCGCCTCCAGATATTTGCCCTGGGTCGAGAAATTGAAGGAAAACTCCACCACCATGTGGCTTCAATGGTGTGGTCATAGAAGCTGTGCACAAGTTTGCATCAAATTGCATCAGCATAGCCAAGCAGCTGGTTTTTTTTTAATTAAAATAAACGCCTAGGGACACTATTTCATAGGACACTGATGTATATGGTTGCTGCACGGGGACAACGGCTATGGGTATTGCATAAGGCAAAGTTGTGAGTGAGTTGGATCTTGAACTACTGAGAGCAAAGTGGAATAGATGAGCCAGGACTGTCACACTTTAAGAATGTAGAATCAGATTAGGTGGGGCTTGAGAGGTAAACAAAAATTGTATTTTTCCTGAGATTGAACCAGGAACAAAGCTTATAAGGTTCTGATCATTTGAGAGTCTTCAATAAGCCACCACGTGGCCATATCGACAAATACCTTTCATGCTTACCATCAGCCAATTACTCAAATCAGATTTCATAATTGGCCAGCTGCTTTTATTATTGTATAAAAGTCAAAAACTGGTGTAATTTGTCAGAAAATAAATTGGAGAAAAGACTGTGTTGTGTTTTCCAGTCAGGTTACACACCAATATTCTTTATTGGTTTTTTTATAGAAATACTCTAATGCACCGAAGTCTTCGAGTTTATTCCTTTGGGAGCAAAATAAGCCACTGAGCTCGTCGCGGTTGCTGCTGTTATTTAACTAAGTAAAAGCCCAAAGCGTGTCAATGAGAACTTTGTCTAGAAATGATACAGAGTTCTTTGCTGTTTAGCATTTAAATTTTAATAAGGGGCTGTGAGGAAAGCAAAGAGTATTTGAGTAAGTATCAAAATTCAGGTTTGAAATTTAAGCGGATGATAAAACACTTGATCGACAGCTCATACCTTCATTGACATTGTTGATCTGAAAGATATTCTACAGCTTGTAAACCCATTTTGAAGGTTTTCCAGTCACACTACTAGCTGTTCCATTTCAGTAGTCAGTCCACAACCACAAATAATCTCCGCCAATCTGATCAATTTGTCTTCCTTAGGGCTACTGTTGCAACTCCACAGCTTCCTGCCACATTCATAAAAGGAGGCAAGCCACTCTTAAAACACCGCTCTAATGAGTACCGTTAGATATCGAGTAACATTATATCTAGATTTTTTTAATCCTTGTTTATTGCGTTCTTTACCAAATATAATTTTTGATACATTTTAGAGCAAAAAATAAACTTCATATGCATCGTTGGGCTGCCAGTTTTGCAAATGCAGACTGTTATTTTCAACCACAGCCTGGTGCTTGATTACTGATAGGCTGGTGTTCCTATCTCTTAAGTTACATCTGTTTAGCTATCATGCCTGCTGAAGGAGCTTGTCATGCTTCTCACGTTACTAGCTCTGTTTCTTGAGCGAAGACTATTACGTGATCCCAATTAGTGTTTTTACTCATCTACTCAGTATTCATCTATGTGCTGCACCTGAGAAGGCACAATTAACTCTAATTTTTCAGTCAACTCTTCACAATTACGACTTACCATCATTTGCGTGAACACTGTAATATAAAAGCCGCACAGGAAGCTGTAATAGACAGTTGCAAATATTGTGCTAGGCTGGGTGCCTTGGCGACAACTCATAAAACCATTTTTGCACTGTTTAAAAAATAATTCCGCTAACCTGTTTTAACCCACATAGTTCTGCCAAAATTGTCCTTTATACCAATAATGATGTTAAAATTACTGTTTTTCACCATTTTATGCAGCTAGCAGTTTATGTAGCATAAAAAGAACTGAAAGCGTCGTTAAAAATTTTACACCATTAAACAGTTTGAGGTCCATTAGTGTGGTTAGTAATTGGAAAAATTTTGATATTCATCTTTAATTAATTGAAAAGAAAAGTAATTAAGGATATGGGAATTTCTAGTTAAAATGTTTAATGCATGTTATCTGCTAAAAATACATCGAGAAATGCCATGTTGCCAGTTTTTAAATTACATCAGTCATAGCCGGCCATGCTTTTACAATTGGGCTCGAGGTTGTTTTTTTGTGAAAGTGCATTTATCTTCACCTAGTTGTTATGAGCTCTATTTCTTTTCATTAACAGAAACTATTCACTAACAGTGATTAATCCAGACATAGAAGTTTTAAAGATGGACCAATTCCCAGAAGTTAAGCAAGGTGTTGCAAAGTTTATAACTCCAAGACTATGCCTCCCTTCTGCTGACTACATAAAACAGCTGACCACAATATCTGACAGCGATCTGCAAGTCCAAAACACTGGATGCTCGGGTAAATTGCAAAAAATGTGCTTTCATTTTTTGTGTCTGTAAAAATGTTATCTTGTAAGCTAGGGTACATAAATCTAAGTAGTGAACAACCATGTAAATGTTTTTTTTTATGTACAAATGGCTGGAATGTGGCTATTTGTAAACACTTGCATGTATTATTGTATCAGCTGGCAAAATAAGTTTTCATGAAAATTGAAATCAAAATTTATTAATTGCTCGATATAGTGAACTTTTCCATTCACTATGACAGTAGCTTTAGTTTTTTTTCAAACACTTACTTGCTTGATATTTTATTATACCAGCCGAGATAGCCCCATAAAAACTTTTCAGATAAGCTGCTGCTGAAGCAGTTGTTATTTAAAAACTTGAGTTTGCAAACGGGCGTTTTGAAAGCGCGTGATGTGAAAACGAGGATAATCATAAGCGGTCAACATCTTTCCGTCAAGAAATAGAATTATGCCTACTTTCATGTGTAATTTTTTTACCTGCATTCATCATTTTTGTTACCTGTAACAGTAAATGATAATTTTCCAGTGTTTTTCACGGGCGCAACACATTTCGTTATCACAATTTTGGGTCAGTGTTGTAAAACAAGATTTTTTCTAACAAAGTAAACAACACAGTTACAGTATTTATGTGTGTGTTCGTGGGCTGGATCAATGAACCTCCGCTATTAGTCATATTTGGATCTACATGGCTGGGCGGTGAATGCATTGTCCAGAAGTTTCAATTTTATTATATAATAATTATAAATAATACCATTGATCCTCATCAAATGTAAACATATACAATTCCAACGTGCATTGTAGCGAGATTAATTATTTTTACATATGTAAGCAATTCATCAGCACGGTTATCGTGTCGTTGATTCCTCTTGGTACTATTAGCATGATGCATTGGTAAGTAGCAGAGAGTGCTGGCAAGTCAAAGAACAAACAGCTTCACATTTTTGTGGTTGACAGCGTCTATTTCAAAGCAATTTATTCTTGATTAAGTATAATATTTACCTTTATTGTTTTAACAAAATAGCTTTGCTTTTCAGTATTACGATCAATCTATTTCCAATGTATCAATATTGTACATGACGATCATAATAATTAATAATGATATACGATATATGCAATTTATAATAATTAATAATAAATAAGAATAGCATAATAATAATGCTGATAAATAATGCCGAGAATGAAATGCTTTAAAACAAACGTCATCCACGTCGGCATATATTAATTTTTATATTCCGGATCGGTAGTCTTAACGACCTATGAGAATGCATTGCAAATAAAAAAATTTTGTCCATGGGGATGGTATTTTTCCATCCAATAAAAACATTGCTACCGATCCATTTGCATTGAACAAGTTGTGAAAAATACTTTTTATCAAATTTATTGTACAGATCGATCCAACCCGCGAATATACCTTATGTTTCCAATTTATAGATAGTGTCACTTTTCTGCTTTTAATGAAAATCCATTTCCTTATTGTTTTTTGTCGCGCATTGTTTTATTATATCCAACGAATAATTGATACGCAATTTTTTAAAGTTTACAGTCTTAGTCAAAAGGACTTTCAAAAGCACAAGTTGTTCTGGTACCATACTTTTTTTTGATAAACAACTTTAAATTTGTAATTTCTGATGTACAAAAACCTGCTATCATTAGCTTAGCGTCTCTAATGGCCTTTCAACTTATCAAATTTACATTTTGTTGCTATGAAATAATGTTTTACTTCTCCAATTACATCTACAAGTAGAAGCAAAAACTTAAATAGCGAATAAATTATTTAGTGATGACAAACAGCAACTTGTTTTTTTTTATTTTCTGATAGGCAGTTGCACCATTATTAGCCTCAGCGTCTTGTTCTTTTGTTTTTTTTAGCGAAGCCATAGAATGAGCTCCGTTTTGCCTATATGACCGTGCCGAATCTGGTTGAAAAATTGTTTGAATAAGCCCCAAAGTTGGCAATTGATTCTGGAGTCACTCTGGGCCCTAGGCCAGAAATGCCTCTATTATTGTGCTACTATTCTATTAATCAAGTAATTCGAAATGCTGAAGTATATTTCATAACTTAAATAGATATTGATATACGTGCACTCCAGTAATCAACTTCAGCTGCACAGCTACAGAGCTGACAAGAGACGTATTTGATTGCTGGACTAACTGAAACACCAAGTTGAACAAATAATAGTTTTCGAACTTTATTTAATGCAAATGGGTTGATAGCTATATTTTAGATGGACTGCAAAATCTTATCTTCAAAAAAAATTAAATTGGTTTGGGAGACACATTCTCAGATTGTGAACACTGCCAATTAATTACATAAAACTACCACATAACTGTGTGGGTAACATTTCGTTCAAAACTGTTCATTCCCCGTATCATTTTTTATTATAATTAAATAACAGTATAAAGTTATATACACTTTTTATTGTAAATATTTATTATGGTTATGATATGAAACAACAATATACTATAAAGAACTTGATAGTCATAATAAAAAGCAAAGTTATTTAATTAAAGCGTTACAAATACTTTTTAGTATTGTAGTGGATTTTCATGACCACAAAGAGTACGCCAGGTCCCCTTGACAACTGTAGAGTGTCAGGGATGCCTTAGTTAAGCGTGGCACTGCCAGAAACCTTTTAAAAAGAAAGGATACCAACAGCACCGGCCCTGCAGTAATCAGTACCGGCCCTGCAGCAGTTGCTGCCAGCCCTTCAGTATCACCACCAGCCCTTCACCTTCATGAGAAAAGAATGGCTATAGCCTGAAGAACCAACCTAATAGCAAGAGATGCTGGACCCCATGTTTGTAGCGTAACCACCACCAGATCATCAAAAGATATGAACCACAAGCTGTAACCGCCAGGAACCTGAACTATGATTGGACCATCACTTCACGGGCTGTGAATCAGCATAATTACTCATGAAGCTCCGACCTCCACTTCTGGGCATCTTGTGCATTTAGCCTTATATTATCCAATCTAATGTTTTAATATTTATATCTTGTTCACTTATTAGTGCATTTAATTCCTGTTGCTTGTGATTTGCCATACCCATAGTAGGTCATCTATTTTCGGTTCCTTAGCCTATAAAAAGCAGAGCTTTTCTCATGCACATTGTACTTGTATCAGAATTCTACTTGTGATTACACCAAGCAGCTAGACACTTTGCCACTATTATACTACACTGGATTGTTGTGGAACAACATATTGTGGTGGATTTTGAGGGCTGAAACCCACTAACTGAAGTCGGTAACTTGCTGCCACCAGTTGTTAGTTTTACCTGTTACAACAACAGGGTCGGTGATAAACCGAAAGACTGCAAGATAGAGTATCTCCACTCTACCACTAGTAAGGCTTCGGCTCAGACGCATAACTCAATGCTGTTGAGCATCTATGCATTCATTCCTCCAGAATAAAATGAGTTAATAAAAGGCACATTCCAACTGATTACTTAGGACAAAGTTCTGCCTTTTATAGGCCATTCACAGGAAGTGGTTAGCCAATCATATAACAATATTACAGTATGTACGATTGAATATAAGTATATAAATAAACAAAGAACAGAATTAACAGTATGGGCTTAAGGGTAATAGGCGCCCAGTAGTAGTGGGCGGAGTTAAAGGCTAAAACACCAATCACAGTCATTCCCTCTTCCTGCCTTTAGTCCTTGGTCTTGCTAGCTTTGGTAAGGGTTAAGGGTGGTAATCTCTGGTAGATGGTTCTCTGCTTCTTTTGGGTTCATAGTCTATAATGACTCACTTCCTGCCTGCCCTGTGAGGTTGGTACTGCTGCATACAGGGTCGGTATAGGTCGATATAGGTCGACATAGCTCCTTACAGGGTCGCTATTGATAAATGTATGGTTTCAATCCATTCGGTATAACCGCTTCTAGTCATTCTGGCCATCTAATGGCTATTATAAGGATGCCAGAATGTGGTACAATGTGTGCACAAACTTAGTGAACAGTAAAATCCACAACACACCTCTCTTCATTAAAGATATTCCTTTGTCTTTAATAAATCATACTAAACAAGAGAATAAGTAAAGGGTGAGTAACCGCGTATTCAGGTTAAATATATTTACAAGTTCTGCAAAATCACATGTTTGCAGATAAAAAAGGTTACAACAAGTCTGCAGAGGCTTCGTCTGCAGAGCAAAGGTCAAATATATATATGTATATATATATATATATATATATATATATATATATATATATATATATATATATATATATATATATATATATATATATATATATATATATATATATATATATATATATATATATATATATATATATATATATATATATATATATGTATATATATATATATATATATATATATGTATATATATATATATAAATATAATTGCTGTCAAAATCGAGAGTTCCTAGCAGGTTGCGAGCCAGATCTCTGATTCGCGTCATCTCTTGAGTGACAGCTCGCGTCTCTGTCTTAGCGAGAGTAGCATCCTCCTCAGATAGCTGCTGGTTGACGATTAATCGTCGTAGCTCTTGCAAAGAAAGTTCAAGAGTAACATCTTGGTGTTCTACTGCTTCCGCCAAGTGATTGTTATGCTGCATGAACTGCAGGGAAAGTTGAGGTACTGTCAGTACAGCTGACTCCTCTTTCGCCACTGCCATGTCCTGAGATTCAGGAGGGGTCGCATGGTATTGACACCCTGGTATGTTAGCTTGGGTATTTTGTACCGTCTGATGGCCATCAGTGAGGTAGTCACTGGTGGTGGTGCTCTCCGGGGAGTGTTTCCGTTTAGCTGGCATGTTTGGTGGAGCTGGGGGGGGGGATGGCCACTCTGAGTGGGTTGGAATCTGCAAAACTTAGCAGGATTGCCCCAACGCACAAATTGACAAAAGCGGCTATAGCTGGCTCTGTCAACAGTATACACTATGCTTGTCTTTAAATGGTGTACAGGGTCTCCAGGCGCATCAAACTTTGCCTGATGGGAATGCACAGCGTCCCTGCTTTTGCTCTTGTAGCGGCAGAGGCAGTGGTGCCTCCAGTAGTCCTGCGTTATGTGTACCCGTAGTTGCCTTGTATTCCTCGCCTTGAAGTGGCACTTCGGGCAGGTAGCACTGGATGCCTCTTGCATCAATGTCTCTATACACTCTTCCGTGGCCGCAGTTACCGACCGCAACATGTGCCACCTAGAGGGGTTCACCTTCTCCTCCGGGGTCCAGGAGGTTGTAGATTCATCCTCTAGGGTAGGGTGATCCTCTACAAACTCTCCTTCCTCCAATGCCGTTGGAGGAGTTGTCTTCACTGGCCGTACCATCAACTTCGGCTTCACATCTACTAGAGATTCAGCAGCTGCAATAACAATGTCTTTACTAGGATCAGCACACACATTGTGGGTTGACATTGCTATATGGCAGAGGGAAGTTGGGGGGGGGGGGGGGGGGGCTGGGCTGTGGGGGGTTGCAACTCATCAGACCATTTTATTGCAGGGGGTGTTTGAACACCGTCCAATGGGACAAGACAAGGGAGGCTTTCTGGAGAAAACCGTCGCTGTCGGTATTCTTGTTTTTGTTCTTGCCTTCTTGCAAGACTTTCTCCTAGCCCCCGGGTTGGGGTGGAAGGTAGAGACTCTACAGAGGTCTGCTCCATACTATCTGTGTGAGAGGAGCTTGCTGTGGAAGGAGTGGCACTGTTCTGCTTACTCTGAGGGGGACTTGAAGAGTGGTTATGGCCTCCTGAGAGGTTTCGCAACTTTCTACTAGTTTCAGGGCGACCCCAGGTTGGTATAGGGTGACCCTGGGCCGGCATAGAGTGCTGCCGGGTCAATAGGGTGTGCTGCATAGGGATAAAAAGTCTCACAATTGATTTATTATTTGAGAATTCAATCCTGCTGCCAGATTGAGGTCAGTAGCGGAGTTCAAAGTCAGCTGGTGAGTTCGTCTACCAGAACTACTTGGTAGGTGCCCTTGGGATTGGGGCCTTGGGGGACTGTCATTACACAATGCCAGAAGATCAGAGCTACTGACATTTTTAAATATCTCCTCAGCTATTTGTGAATCAGATAACTCACCAGTCGTAGTCTCAGGCAAAACTTTCTTGGCAGCGGCAGCAGGAGTACATCCTATAGGTTCTCTTAGCAGGCCAGCTGTTGGCATTGCCAACAGGGCTTCCTCCTCCATTCCTGTGAAGGGCTAGTATTCAGCTAGTCCAGCTTCTAGTAACACGTGCTTATCATCTTCCCCTAAATCCAAGAGGGCAGCCATTTTACCGATAAAAGTGGCTGGTCAAGAGGTGGTGTGCTCTGTTCACCCCTGTCTGAAAGAACGAGCGTTTCTGCTCTGCTACATGGTCTCTCAGATCTCTGACTCATACTGCCTGTACTCTTAGGAAGTAGAGCTGCAGTGAGGGTATTAAGGACAAGCTTTGCTGCCTGCTGTTGGACGTCCAACTGACCGTACAGTGGGAGCTTACAAGCGTAAGGTAAGAGGACCTGCGGTTGTTCCTCTGACACCAAGCACGACCATTCTGGTATGAGCGGTTTGGCAGCTACGGCCATTTGAAAGTTTTCCCCAAAATTTCCAAGTACCGTCTCATAGGTGCTTGCTCCATTCCCTTTAGTTGACTGCTTGAAATAGCATCTTGCACCGCTTGCAATCGCCTCCTGTGA
Organism: Cryptosula pallasiana; assembly: GCA_945261195.1. NCBI lineage: Eukaryota > Metazoa > Bryozoa > Gymnolaemata > Cheilostomatida > Cryptosulidae > Cryptosula > Cryptosula pallasiana. The sequence continues at coordinate 13,284,276 of OX183132.1, forward strand.
ACTGGAGAGCTTTCTCCACTGCTCCTAGCTGTTGGGCATTCCCTTGACTGCAGGGGTGTAGCCAACTGGGGAGTAGAGATAATTTCCACCTTTTCCTTAATAACTTCTTCAATTTTCATTGAATCTGGTTGAAACTTTCTGGAGAGGTGTACCTCCCCTTTCTCTAGAATATGAGCTGGTCTCTTGGCAGCTTGTTCTGCTCAGATGGGTGTGGTAGGGGGAAATCCATCCCTACCAAGGGGGAACAGCTGTATAGCAAATCACTCTGTTTCACTGGATTTACATGCAGCAGCCTGACGCTGTCTCTAAGCCATCTCCCATGTTTATCAGTGCAGGGTAATTCATGGCCATCTATTATGATGGTCGAGTCTACAAATCGCATAATACACTCGTTGCTGGTGAGGAACGGCATTCCTATAATGGCATGCTCGTGAATGTCACTGATGACAAACTTCACCTCAGTCCAGAGTCCATGGAGCTGTAGAGATACTTGCACAGTACCATAAAATGAGATTTTCGAACCGTCTGCCATCAGACCATGGGGCTTGCTATCCTGAAGGGTGTCTCAGATCCACTGAGGTAGTCCCCAGTACGCATGCAGAGACAACAAATTGGTGGTGCATCCTGTATCTACCAGGATGGAAATTAAGCGTCCGTCCATTATGCCAGACAAGAAATAGCTTGCTTGATATGGATGCTTCAGACTGCTGCTGGCAATCTTCGTGCCTGTGCTCTGGGAGGATTACTCACAGGGGCAAAGTCCACCTGCTGACCTAGCTTGGGGTTTGTACGGCTGGCCTTATTGCAGCTAGATGCCATCTGCTCTACTGCAGCCGGTAACCGTTTCCCTTTCTTGACCGTTGGCTAGCTTTAGCTTGCCAAGATTTCTGTGTACAAGCTCTCTGCATGCGTCCAACTCCACCACAGCCCAAACAGTGCAGTGTGGGACTGGCTTCCAGTAGTGGAGTGGGAGCGTAGGAGTTGTCCTTCCTCAATGACTTTGTTTCCTGCGTTAAGGTTTGCATAGTTTCCATCTCCAGCTGAAGAGGGTCCTATCCAGTGCTAGGTTGTACACTGAGAGGGAGAGGGGGGGACGGAGTAGATGGTAACGGAGGAACACCGCCTCCACACTTGTCATCATTGTACTTCTCATCTTCTACGGTGCGTACATGAGCGGGGTGCTCCTCATGGACTGTCTTGATCTGCCGGTACTCATTTCCTGCTCTCATCGCATCTGCAACGTCTGTTGGCTGAATAGTCAAGAGGTGCCTTTGCAAATGTGCATTCCCTATAGCTGAACTGAACGTGTCAAGCATCATCCGTTGCACGGCTCTCCAAGGAAGGTCTTGATACGCCAGACGAATCAAATGCTGGACCTCATTTGCGTGTTCCTGTAGGGAGGTCTGTAAGACTTTTGAAGACTAGTCAATCTTGACATAGCTTCTCTAGGGGTCATAACAAAGCCTGCTCTCAACGCGGTGAAGATCCCTTGTAGATGTGGGGGCTTTCCTCACTCCAATACACTGCCTCTCAATGACTCACGCAAGTGCAGCATGGCAGTCTGCTCTTGCCACTCATTCGCCTCCGCCACCTCGACAAAGCGTGCAATGAAGTACTCTACATCTCCTTCACCTTCGTACTTGAGCGCCTTGAAAGTTGGGTGAACATTACCATTAGCTGGTCGCATGAAAGCTTGTACGGCTTCCGTCAAACGATCCATAGCAGTTAGCTCAGGGTTAACAGCATGGGCTCTGCTTGCACTACAAACTCTGTTGGCCGCCATTGCTACGACTAGAGGAACAATCAACTCTATAATCTACTAGAGGGGCTGTAAACAGGTAGCTGCGCCTGCCTTAGCGCGCGCAGGGTCGGTAGTACTTGATGCAGGACCGGTATAGATGCTATACAGGGTCGGTATAGACTGTGCAAGGTCGGTATAGACTGATGTAGGGTCGGTACCAATGGTATGCAGGGTCGGTATGTCCAGAAATTGTCTAGTGATGCTCAAAATAATGTCTGTGTAGCTTCGCAAGACGGAGTTCAGACTCCACTTCAATTGCTGTGGTAATCTGTTCCCAGCGGAGGAAAGTCGACGCCAATGTGCAAGTCTGTGCTGCTCACTTGGTAGGGAACACTGCTGCAGTCAGAAAGAGTCCACGACTTTTGCAGGAATGTCCGCTTTTTGTCCTGTACTGTGAATACGGGATCGGGATGCTGGTTCTGTTTAGTGCAGAGCCAGGGTAACGCAGCTGAGTAAGGTATGCAACGGATCCCACCGTTGCCACCAATGAAGTGGGTTTTGGGGGCTGAAACCCACTAGCTGAGGTTAGTAGCATGCTGCCACCAGTTGTTAGTTTAACCTGTCACAACAACAGGGTCGGTGATGAACCGAAAGACTGCAATATAGAGTATCTCCACTCTACAACTAGTAAGGCTTCGGCTTAGACGCATAACTCAATGCTGTTGAGCATCTATGCATTTATTCCTCCAGAATAAAATGAGTTAATAAAAGGCACATTCCAACTGATTACTTAGGACAAAGTTCTGCCTTTTATAGGCCATTCACAGGAAGTGGTTAGCCAATCATGTAACAATATTACAGTATGTACGATTGAATAAAAATATATAAATAAACAAAGAATAGAATTAACAGTATGGGCTTAAAGGTAATAGGCGCCCAGTAGTAGTAGGCGGAGTTAAAGGCTAATACACCAATCACAGTCATTCCCTCTTACTGCATTTAGTCCTTGGTCTTTCTAGCTTTGGTACTCCATCTTTTGTAAGGGTTAAGGGTGGTACTCTCCGGTAGATGGTTCTCTGCTTCTCCCAGGCTACTACTGGGTTCAAAGTCTACAATGACTCACTTCCTGCCTGCCCTGTGAGGTTGGTACTGCTACATACAGGGTCGGCATAGGCCGGTCTAGGTCGGCATAGCTCCTTACAGGGTCGGTATACATATATGTATAGTTTCAATCCATTTGGTATAACCGTTTCTGGTCATTCTGGCCACCTAATGGCTATTATGAGGATAAGTTTGCATAAAGCTTTCAACCAAACATGCCCAGTATGTTGGCTAGCACATTCCAATGACTCATCTCGCTGCAGTCAAAATACATGAGATAGACGGGTGTGCACAGAAAGCAAGTACCACTTGCAAGCTCTAGCGAAATGGATGCACCATGTAAAATCCATTACAATATTCAACTTGTTTTGTTTTCCAATACACTTAACTTGTTTTGGGATGTCAATCAAGTATTTTAAAAGCTCTACTGTCAAACTCTGGTCATTTAGTCATTTTATGACTTTATTATTTTCCACACAACAAACATGTAGGGGACGCCATCGTAAACAATGGTTACCCAGGCAACCTCGTGTACATTCACACATTGTACGTTTATCGATATTTACTCTAGATATTTTTAGTAAAGACAATTATATATTTTAGAAACATTAATTATTTATTTAACCAAGTTTTCACAGAATTGTAGTAAATTATTTTCTGGTATCGTAAGGCGTGACTTACGATCTTTTTGTTCACCTGTTGTATTTAAATATCTGTCTTCATGAAATAAATCAGAGTTTCCCTGACTCTCAGAAGTTATTCACACTACACTGACTGAGGAGGATAATACAATCAGGAGCACAAGAACAGACTACGACTTGCACTAACCGACTATCTGTGTAGGAGAAACTTGGTAGGAAGTGATCGGTCGTTTTGGCCCTTTGCTGCATACACTCGCTAGCTGATGTATGGTGCCAAGCATTTCGCCCTTACGCAACAATCGGGATAGACAAGTCGACCCCTATAACATTGACTGACTACAGTAAAAGGCCGAACAAGCCAACCACAACTTGCTCAGTAATTGTGGGAAGTTGTACAGGTGCATAGCTACCATAAATACACAAAATCCTGTACAAGCATTTAGCAGGTGCAGCTCAACCAATAACTAACTATCACATGATGAGGTAAATGATTCATATATCAATTTGTCACCAACGCAGATTTCAAAGTGTCGACTTAGAGTTTTGTTAACAGCTTTGCAACTAATCAACCAATCAGAAAAAAAGTTGTTCTCCAGCTGACCAAATTTCGCTACTGATTGTTTGTCAATAGACCTCTGAAACGTGCTCTCTCCCTACTAATAACTTGCCATAAAATTTACACAGCTTTTAAGCAACAGTGCAAGTTCCCCCATACATTTTAATAATTTTGAAAATTTCAAATTAAATACCTATGTCTTATCTACTCACTAACACCTTGTTTTGCATCTTTCTTGTAGTATTTCTAATTAATTCGAATTTAATTCAAAAAGCTAACTAACAATTTTGGAGCGGTCTATAAAGATGCAACAGCGTGGCTCAAAAACATAATTCCGTAATGGGGATCCAGCCTGTAACTTCTCTTTGTATATGGAACCGGAAGCAGTTTGATTGCTAATATAACTTATCATTAGCAATTACGACTTGCATGAAATTGATCTCAATTTGAGACATTTTAAGCAGCTAATATGACAAAAATGATGTGGTGGGGAAGTTTGAGGATCAGTATAACCTCTAATTTTTTTTTTCAAAAAATACTTTGCTTTATTCACTTGATAAAAATTAATTGAATAATGATGCTCATAGATACTACTCAGTCAAAAGAAAGTATCGTATTTCGGGCCTAACTAAGTTTGCCAACGTAAATAAATTACAGTGTGCCCTGATAATTTATCTCAACAGCTGCCATGTGCTATGATGCTTGATCTACGCAGCGCATCCTTGACATTATAAGCTCCATCCCCATCAATTGCTCATGAATCGTTTGTTGTGGATTTCATAACTCTAGTAACCGACTAGCGATAGTAAAACCAACTCTTATGACCTTCACCTTATGACCAAGTGTACCAAACATGTGGTGTGCCCTGCAATACGTGACTAATAAATGTTAATTGCTTACTTTTGCTTTATTTTTTTAATTTTTAGGGCAAATGATTAATAATTTTGTTGAAATTATTATTATAAATAATCATAATAATAATTATTAATTAAAATGAATAAATTAATTATCTTCTTAAGGCTTTTGAGTGAAACTTGTAATTTTCTAATCACAAGTTGCATCAAACTTGTGCTTGAATGAAAATTATTCAACACTGAAATAAAATGAATAGTGTTATTCCATGATGATAACACACACAACACGCACAATAACTAATTAAGTGATAAATAATAATAAATGGGGGGTAACTCTTACAAGCTCACTCTGTGCAGAATTTCACTGTGAGTGGTTGCTTGGTCCACCTGCCCAGCCTCCCTAAGCTTGTGATGGCCTAGCTGTGCTCTAGCAGCACCAACAACTCGTCCACAGATCGTTATCCTTCCTAGCAATGATATTTAATCATTGCCGGTTGAGGTTGAACTGCCTGGTTGTGTTGACTGCTCTGGGCAACGGTAGCGGCCGAACAGTGATCGGTCAAACTAGCCGAAGGCTATTCTGACCGAAAAAAATTCGGCGCCTACACGTTGTTACAAACTGTAGTGCATTTGTGTGCAGTATACTAGTGTGTACTGTGCTCAGTGAAGTTATTGCATGCACAGAACTTCTGAGAATGTGCAAGGCTTACTCTGACTTTATTAATGGAATACAACAATATTTATACAGGTAGAACGCAATAGATTAGTAAAAATACAAAGGATTGACTGCAGGCCATGCCTGGCATAAGTTAATTGGCAGAGCATGGCAAATGAAAATGTCTGAATACAACAATAGGCTGGCAAATAGTTGATGGTTGATTAAACATAGCAGTTAGCACATGATAGCGCGATAATAATAAATGATAAATGGTTAATGATAAAACTGTCAAGCATAGAACTGCATTACATAGATTGTTAATAGTTAATAAATTTTCCGGCGCCGTCTGCCACGACTCTATATTTTGTATAGCGATCCATAATCAGTATTGTTAGCGTTCGTAAAAAGTGATTATTCAGGTAAGCTATCACTGTTTATTGAGACAAAAACATTTAGTGACCTAAAGGAGACACTGGAGCTCATGCCATCTCAATATATCAGTAAAATTAGAATTCTAAAGCAAGAAAATAAAATAAAATTAGTGGATATTTGAGAGTCTTAATGATATTGTGATAGATTTTGGTTGATGTTCATAGTAAACAAGAGTTTGCTACACCACTTCTCCACTCAATGTGCTGGCAATGCACCTACAGCCATCGGTATGATGCTGTGCCGGTGGCAAAGCTATACTGTGCCGGTAACACAGCACACAATGCCGGTACCAGGCCGGTAGTGACCTCTACAGGGTCGGTAGTGACCTCTGAAGTGCTGGTATGCTGACACAGGGCCGGTCGAAGATGGCTGCCATAGCTGAGGAACTTCGAAACTAGCTAGGACTTTGCACCAAGCCAGGAACCGAAGCTACCTACCTTAAAATTTGCGGTAATTAGGATCACAAGCTAACTACAGCCCTGGAACACTATAGACAGCCTGATTGGCCCGTAGGAGACAGGACTCCGCCCTTAGCCACTTGGCGCCTTATTTATTTAACCCTTATTGATTGCATGATTGGTTAGCTATTTAAATGTGCACTTGTATTGGTAAGATTACTTCCTGTACTATCAATGTTATATAGAATATGCTAGTTACTTCCTGTGAGCTCTCCTATAAAAGGAGAGACTTCTCATATACTCATTGCATTCATTCTCATGTTGCCACAAATACTTTAGAGGAATAATTACCCTAAGGACGTTGTCATTGAGAATACAGCCACTTACACAAGCACTACGCTGTATTGTTTGCCTGAGCCATGGGCTCTTGCTATACCGGTTAATTCGGTTATCCTGAACACAGTTGTCACTGTCGAGCAGTACAGTGTCTCCTCTGGAGAGAGGCATAATACTTGAGCATAGTGGATGTCCATGGTTACCAGACATGTAAATTCTAACACTTAAGTTGCAATGCGAATCAATTGCACCGTATACTGTTTATATCTTCTTCGCTCACTTGTGACAAATAAAATCAATTTTAGCAAGCTTTACGTTTATTAATGATAAATAATAATTAAATATATTTTTGTTTAATGCGACCGTCCAGTTCTGTTCTTTATAATATGAAGAAAACAGAAGTTATTGCCAGGGTTTTTGAAAAATAAGCAAATTGGTTAGGCATTTCCTTATAGAACAATGTCATACAAACTGCCAAGAAGAACTGTGCTTGAGCTCTTCTAGTTTTCACTGCAAGAGCTGTGCAACAAAGCAGTATAAAGGCAGATGTATACTAGATTGTGATGATGAAGGGGTATATGAAGTTACCTCGACAGTATGCAAAGCCTGTCACCCGCAATGCAATGGATGTGATGGTCCAGTGAGTATATCTGTCAAGTGAATAATAATAAAAAGATTCTGTCACTTAAAAACACACTCCATAATTTTTTTTACTAGAAAAGCCTACTGAGTTTTTTGGAGGCAACCAAAAAAACACCAAAGTTGGATGGTAAACCAAATTAATTGTTTGTTGTAAAAACTCTAAAATATATCTGTATTTTAGAAAAACAGCGATTGTAGAGAATGCAAAGCACTAAAGTTAAATAACTACTGCGTTGACAAATGTCCTCTAAACTCTACATTGATTGTATCTATGAAAACTTGTGTACCATGTGTACCAGATGGATGTCAGCAACTGTAAGTATCACAGTGACACTTTTAGACCACATTTGGTTTTACTGTAATGCATAATTTCTTTATACTGCTCGTGGTTTTGGTTTATTATGTTTCTTTTCTTATAACTCGGTGAACAAATTTTTGGCTATGTCTGTCACAGCCCCAACAATCACTTGTTTGTCGATGACTTTGACCTGTTAATAGCTAAATTCTTTTTTTTGTATTAATTATTTGTCCAAAGCGAAGTAATTTGTTGATGTACGACCTATATGTAAAAAAATTGTTTTTGAATTAAGTAAGTTTTCCTCTGTCTAAGCTCCAACTGTTATTTACCTTTTTCAAGTTTCGTACCCCGTTTCTCCCTCTACTTACCACCCGGCCCTACTCATCACAACCTCCACCACAGCTAAATGTTGCTTCTAAAGGAGTTCCATTCAACTCTCCAGAAGCAACCAAATTATGTAATTGTGTTTATCCAAAAGATAACTGCAATCTCATATAGTTCTGTTAATATAGAAACCCACCCAATACATTCCAAACCAATCCTAGAAAACCCTACATATAGATGTAGATATTTATCTTCATCATAATTTACCCTATATTAGGTAAACACACAAATCAAATTAAATAAAACCAGTAGATGCCAAATTCTGCCTCGTTGCAAAACAGGTCTGACACGGAGGACAAGCCTACACAACCTAGAGGCTAAAATCATACACATATTGTGTATTTTTTATTGAAACTTGGTTTTAAACTTCAAACACAGTTTCAGCTTTTTGACTTTGCAATTTATGTTCAAGGAAAATGGGAGCATGCCGAAAGTTTCTCCAGATATTTTACTAGATGTGTGATGAGACTAATCACAGAGGGAACAAATTTGCTGGAAAGTGGCAAGCTGGCCTATTGTAACTTGAATGCCTTACACCAATGACTTGACATATGTCAAACTTTTGATAAAATTGTATTCTGTAATGCAATTAGTTTATTTGCAACAACATGTTCATGTATTTACTTTCATAATATAGTCTAATAGGATATAATATAACATAACTTATCATGTTGAAATAAAATATAATGTAATATAATACAATACAATGTAATATATTATAATATAATAAAATATAGCATAATATAACACAATACAATAAAATATATCATAATAAATTATAATATGTTATAGTACAGTATAATATGATACAATGCAATACAATACAATATGCTACGATGCTATGCAACACGACGTGACATGATTTAATTTGATGTAACCTAGTACAATGCAATACAATACGATATGATATATAGTATAATGCAATATTGCTAGAAAGTTTTTGCACTTGAGTTGATTTCGCTTTAAATTTTCCCTACATCCCTCCCATCATCCCCCAAGTACAACTTTTATCTCGACCCGGGATGCCTCTTCAAGTTATATATACCGGTTTAAGGGAGTTAGCTATACCCGGTCCTATACCGGGTCAATGTTAACCCTGCATTCATCATATAAAAGATACAGGGCATATCTGTGGCCAATATCATGACGTAGTTAGCTTGATAGCCTGAGGCCATATGATACTCCAAACTCATCTACAGATCTAAGAGGACAAAAGTGACTGAACGCGGAACTTGACTAAGGAAGCTGCCTGCCTAATATGGGTTTCTAGCTTCCCTCCTCCATTGATTGCTTCAAGGAAGAGTTGAAACTGTCATGCCAGGTGCGGAGCCTGAGCAAATCATTTGATGGACCTTTAAGTTATTGCCTAGTCTCATCGTTGTTTATGTATTATTGTATGCGATTGGCTCGCCCTAATAAGGGGATGAGTGTTTCCCTTTGTTGCCTGTAAAAGGAGCTGTTGTACTACTTGTAATCAGACGACTAGGGATTTTGAGTAGCACACATCTTATACTGCTAAATTGAATTGTAAACTGAAGTATTAATTCTCTAACATCTGTGTAGGGTGTCCGGGTGGCTAGTCCCGTGGAGTCATTTGCGTTCATTTCAGGGTGGACCCCCCGGGTATTTGGAGTATGAGTGGAGGGTGTGCAAGGAGTGCACACAGGGTGTTAGCCGTTGTGCCGATAGTAGAGGACGCAAATCTACTACAATATAAATGTAACGTAATGTGATGTGACACAAGCTGGAGTAACGTAATATAATGTATAATATTAGCAGCTGATGGTGTGAGTAAGTTATCATATACATAAGTACAACATACATAATCTATATAGGTAACTATATCCTTGAAAAGCACCTCCATAGCTGGATAAAAAACAAAAACATGAAAAGTATAAAAAAACCACATTTGCTATTGTGAACCCTTAAATACAGATAGCAAGAGAAAGTGTGCATTTTTTTTTTTAAAAAAAAATTTGTTGTCCATTTGCCTATGAGACCACATTTGAGAAAAATAAGTTCCCAATGGAGGACATTAAAACTAGTGCAAATTGGTAAAAACTGCAACAGGGGAGTTCCAATTCAAAAGTGTTCAAAATTGCTTTACAATGGAGGTGTTGGTCTGTGAAGGTTGCAGGGATTGGTTAAACAAGTACAGATAGATTGTTGTGAAGAATTTTCTTGCTGTTAAATTTGTCTATCAACTGCTTCTGAGTGCTACAGTCAACGCTAATACTTCATTGAAAGTTCTTCCCAGGCGTAACCAGTTATGTTTCGTATAAATAACAGCAAATAGTTTACATGTTAGTTTGTGGCAATATTGAAAGAGGTAAACGGGTGAAAGAGATCAGGCAAGGTGGTAGCTACAATATAAAATATATCAATTGCTACTTGATGTTAAAGTTTTTTATTGATAGCGGAGGAAGAATAATTGCACTCAATAAGCATTTGTCTCCAGTTGTATTGATAGTATAACAGGCTCACAACTTCATATGCAACAAATTAATGGAAGTTTTGTAAACATTTGGGAGAGGAGAAGAAAAAGAAAAAGCACAAAGCAGGTTGTTGGATTTAAAGATATTTTTTGTTGCCTGGTTATTTGTGGTATTAGACTTTTAACTTATTTGAGGTGTATGGTAGTTTATTAAGAAAGTTGCTCTTAGTTCCTCACAACTTGGCCCTTATTAGCTTTGTCACAATTTAAACCCCTGCAGCTACAATGAGATTGTCATACTGTTCTAGATTACCAAGTTGGCGGTTTTGGGTTTACAGCAGGAATAGGGTCAACTGTAAATAATAAATTCAATTAAAACTCGAGTACCCTCAAATCTAAATTATCAAAGTAAAATAAAACACCAAATACGTCAATTCATATCTTTTCAAATTCAACTAAAATTCAAATGCCCTCAAATATAAACTATTAAATTTAAATAAAAATTCAGATAACTTGGGTTAATAAAATTTAAATTTAACCTAAACTTTGAATGCCTGTGGTTGCTATCATTCAAAATCAACTAAAATGCTATGGTCCGACATTACCGGGGGTTTCCCTTTCGATTATTTCTAAGAGCTTACACTTACGACTTTTTTGTCTCTGATATCACATGGCTTTGTCAGTTGTAAAAAGAGCACAAATCAATTTAAGAGTTGTTAGTTTTGTATAACAATCTGCCCCCATAACACTACTTGCGTTATGTGCAAAGTTAGGGAACACCATATTGTGCATATTGTCCTAAAGCACTTGGTAGTGAGATCTGCTTGTATATTACTACTCATATTGTCCTAAAGCTGGGCTGCAATGTAATTTAATTATTGCTAAAAATACTCTGCACCAAGCAGATACACCGTCTTTTAGCAAAAACTAAAAGAGCTCATATAATTGAGCAAAGAAGTTCCCAATCATAACATGAAAAACACAAAAAGGTTAGCATAATGGTGTATTTATCAGTTCATCAACAATAGTTCAAAAAGCTTTAGTCGTTTAGATACTTTCATCCTGTTTGCTCAGTGTTTCAAAGCAACTCGGCTAGTGGCTGATAAACCTTATAACCCATAAAGGACAAATTTCATCTAGCTTATAGCTTTGGTAAACTGATTACAAAGAATAACAAATAATAAACAGAACATGATATTTAGAACAACGGTAACGGGCAAAGTTAGGGATCTGCTAACAAATCCAAAAGTCTCTAGGTGCTGTTTAGCTTTGAATTTGTTTCTCTGCCTTCAATATGTTTCTGCTCTAATAATATCCATGTTTAAAAATGATAAAATGGTAAATATCATTCCTTAATACTCCTTTGTGAATTTTCAGTATATGTGCCATGGTAGCCATTGAGATGCCATCTTGGTATAACGCCAATGACCGGGACACCCAGTTTTACGCTGTGCTATTTTTTGTATGATACTATGTGATGGCATTTAATGTATACAAATTATTTTTGGTGTATTCAATGCTGGTGGGTTTGACAGGTATTCATGGTGATTGCTCATCATTATGCCATAATTATGTTGTACAGGGTAAAAAGAAGCTATAAAAATTAACTACGATGTTGACTGGATTGTTAATTGTATTGAGCAATCAAAACTCTATGTTTTTACAAACCTGCACCAGTTCTTACAATGGTTCTTGCCCTTATTTCATTTCACTATTTCATTTCTTCATGAGCTTTTGTTCCAATCATCCATTTGTTAGTTAAGCCAACCAAGAAAAAAATTTTCCATTCTTTTTACATGATATTAAAATAAAATTTGCCTAGTGCAGCCATGCAGTAAGATAGTGTAGCTGTTGGTTTGAGTTACTAGTAGTGCACACGTGAGTGAGCAGTGAGTTGAAAGTGCTTCCTAGACAAGCGCAAGCTTGTTTGGTTGAAAGCACTGGTACCTTGCACAGATGAAGAAGATGATCCAGGTACCCTCTTTTAGTCAAGATCGAGCGCTGAAGATTGCGAGCTAAGGACTGTGCTTTGCAGTCATACATCTCTATTTATAATCAATGCTTGAATATTGGCGGCTAGCCAGATCTCTTTCTGTCAGTGATGTATGTAATTTTTTATAACTCATTGGGATTCATTTTCCAGTAGTGCTAGGTATTATTTAAATTAATCATATACTTTACTTTCAACTACCATGTTTTCCTATAAATAAAGAGTTGTTTTAGATTTGCACAGAGTTAGTCAGAACTAGTTTTAGCTAAGGCTGAGATAGTATCTAGTAAATAAGTGTCAGCGATTGCTTGTACCGACTTGGTGTTGCCTACGAGTCAAGTTACTGTACGCTTGTAAGGAATATTTATCTGGCAAGCTCTTGTGTTGTAATTAATAAATTATTAATAATCTGAAACTTTGTGTGTTTATTGAGGCCGGTTGCCTGTATCCCTATTGTTCGCATACGTAACATCCAAATCTCTCTGCTAGAACAGAGAGCCTATACTACCATACAGGTAGCGCTTACTGTTCGTATCAATTGCCTTCCACAGAGAGCTTAAGCTACCAGTCTATTTGCACTCTGTATTGCAGTGGTGCTATTGCTATACATTACAGGCATTTTATAACAGTTGTCAGTGAAGATATTCTCGAAATCACACCGAAATCCTTTACAATATTGCGAGGCTTGGTTGCTGTTTGATTATTTACAACCATGGAACATCTTTTTTAGTTTAACAAGAAATTTTGCTCTGGAAATACTAAGTTAAATAAGTTAACCTTATCTAGAAAGTGTGACGTAAACAACAGAAACCTATCAAGTATTATAAACCGAGCATAGGCTCAGAAGTTATATATGTTGATCTTTGTCTCGTATGTTTTAAATCTCACACATTTTAGTTGTTGATGGTCATTTTACTGTTATAGGATTAATGTAACAAAGTATGTTGTAAAAACGAGTTATGATGGTGTAGCAAAGTTCCACTGGAACAAAGGAAATGTCAACAACTCAACCATCTGTGAGGCTGAATGCAGCAATATCCAGAGGTTTGAACTGATTATCCAATCTTCTACAGGAACTGAAATCAAGCGAATCGTCAAAGATAGCGGTAAAAAAATTGCTGATGCACTAAAAAGAGAACTATAAAATTTTTTAATCTTTTCGATCAGTTAAATGGCTAAAAACTAAGAAATTTATTTTAATTGATTAAACACTTTTTATTATAGCCACGTCAGCTACAAACAGTAACTATTAATAATGATCTGTAACTAGAAAATCATCAACTGTTTTGGGCAGTAAATGTACTAAAACAGGTTGGGATGCCCATAAATAAACCGCTTGGTGTAGCAAATACATATACCCAATTACTAAACAGTTGAAAACTTCTCACCTATAAAAACTAAAATATCACATTAAATTACAACTAGTTAAGTTTATCAACCAGGTAACACAAAAGTATTGTCATCTCTTAATTTTCAACATAATAAGCTTGCTAAAAGAAACCAGCTTTCATATTTAAAACATAAATAGTCTCCTACATAGATCAGTCAACACTTCAATTAAACTGTTGACTGATACCGCTTAAAACTGTCTGATAGAACATCTGCGGCAAGTAGCAAATCATTTAAAACTGTTCAAGATTACACGGCAGAATGAGCTTTAACAAGGGTGTTTTTTATTGAAAGCCGATTAAAAGTAGCATGAACTGTCAAGCTGGGTGGGGTTTGAAGACAATCCTTTGGTCCTTTAAGATATTTTTCAAGTTCGTGCTACATAAAAATTAGGGTGATTAACAAAGTCATTAGAAAAACAAGTTATTAGCAGTAGCTAGAGCCATTAAGCAGCCCCGTCCCTATCTGTCTGGCCAGCTTTGTGGAGAAAATGAGCTCACCAGCAGGCACCGGAGTTAAAAATGTAGTCAGAATTCCACTAACCTAATAAATCTAAAAAATACAAACTGATCAAGTTGGCTTTGCCCTCCAGACTGTAGACAGTGTGAGCACATTCAGCATCTGGATGGCGGTCCTGAGAAAAATAAAGTAAAACCAATGGTAGATAGAGATTGGCCACATCTTTTTATGTCCAGATTTACTCCATAGTTGACCCTGTTCCCCTTTATTGAACTAGTGCAAATTTGCACAGACATAGCCCCAGTACAAAAAGATCAAGCAGTGATGCAGTAGCCATACTTTGTGAATCTGTAACTTCCAGACGACCATTCATAAAAAAAACATAGACTTCCATAGCTGTGAGCTGTGAGATTGACAAAATATAAAGTACTAGAGACTCAGGTATTTCCTAATAAAAAGACAAAGTGGTGTGTCGTGTGTCTTCAATCCTTGGGAGAGAACATGTCATGTCAGATCTATGCTCTAGCCCACTCCGCTTTGGAGAGAACATGTCGTGTCAGATCTATGCTCTAGCCCACTCCACTATGGAGAGAACACGTCGTGTCAGATCCATGCTCCAGCCAACTCCGCTATGGAGAGAACATGTCGTGTCAGATCTATGCTCTAGCCAACTCCGCTATGGAGAGAACACGTCGTGTCAGATCTATGCTCTAGCCAACTCCGCTATAAAGGGAATTCTCAGGGGACTCCTCACTTAGTGTTGGCCAAGAATGACCGCTGATGTAAAGAAGTAGTTAGGACTTGCAAGGTTTGTCGAAGTGGAATGATCCTCCTACTGTTTGTCAATAAATGTACACCCGATGTCTTTGATGAAAATTAGCTGTAGACTTAGTGGTCCACTTCCTGAAGACCAATCGTTGTGGCGCTTGCATATTGGATTTGAGAGATCACTCTACTAGATGGCGGAATGCTTTGATAATTCTCAAAACAACCTTTCTAGTGGTGGGCGGTAAATTGGATAATTGAGCTTTTCGCTACCTTGGCATCCCCGAGCAGATGCATACTGACAATGGGACTCAGTTACCGCTCCTCCTCAGGAGAAAACTCTATACCTACTGGGGCATAAATAAACTTGTACTACTGTAGAGGATTTTATTGTTACTAGGTAGCCAAGCACCTGTACAGTTCCCACTGTTAGGTTGAACCACAATTAAATGTGCAAATCTTTGTAATTAATTCTGTGCGTTAATTCTGTGCATTAAAATGGTCTGCTGCCGAACTGGGCTCTTACAGAAGGTGCCGTGAGGGCGGCTATCTGTTCCGACTGTCCAGTGAAAAACAAGGGGCTGTTGTTGTCGATGGCGGCGGCCACAAGCGTTATAGGTCAAATCGACCGTACACTCTTTTTTGTTTATTCACTGTAGGTAGGCGAGCTGTAGTTAAGATAGTTATGACTGTTTCCTGAGTGTGTTCCTCTTGTCAGCAATGGTACTTCTGAGAGTTAGGTTAACTCTGATTTATTCTGAGATTGCACGAGACTAAATACAGGACTAAGACAAACGATGTGCACAAGCCACGCCTTGTGCTTACATAATAAAAATATTTACTTTTAGATATTTTCGTGGAAAACTATTCTATATTGTAATTACTAAATTTAAAATAATAATAAATTGTTGAACATGTAGAATTGCAAGTTAAATAAATGTTTGTGATGTATGTATGACTGTTACTATGGCGATGATCGTCCATATTGTTTGTTGGCGTCCCTACACTACATCCGGTCACCTCCAGGCAAAGGGAACATGGAACGAAATATATGAGTATTGGGCGACCTTCTACAGTCAATGCCAAAGATAATCGACCTAGGTAACTGGAATATTTTTTTTCACAGCTTATGCAGGCGTTCATGACCACCCACATTCCATCATTGGTGAAACGGTCAATAACACAATGATGGGTCTGGAACTGTTATTGCCTGGCCACGTATCATCCTACAATCCCCAACCGACGGAGTCCATGCCGGCTCATGAAAATGCCAGAATCTGGAAAAAGCAGCTCAGAGAGGTGCATAATGCTCTTAGAAAGTAACATATATATGCAGGTGATGAGGACAAGGAAAAATGGGGCTTATTTGCACCAGAAGATCCGGTGTGCTAGAGAATAAATGGATGTGTTAGGTTGCAAACTTTAAGCCTTTAACAAAGTTTGTAGAACCCTATGAGATTGAGGAGGACTATGAAAAACACACCTACCAGCCCAATAAGTTGAATCAGCAGTCAATACGGAATAAATGCTGTTTGAAGTCCCAGTGACCCTGTGTAGAAACCCGGGACAGGCCACAGTAGCCCTAGAACCTGCTCGTACATTGGACATGTGAGAAGCAGGTGAGCCACCTCTACTGATCTAAGAGCCCTTTATCTAATCAGAGAACACCCACTCCTTACCATCCCCATACCTGAAAGATACCCTCATCCTTTGACAGTGCTCTCTACCCTAAACTCCCCTCTTGTTGCCACGATCCTCTGACCAGTTCCCAATGGTGGAGCCCAAAGACATGTCTTCCCATCTCCCGCTTAAGAAGAGACGGTAGAAAGAAGTAAAATGGAGAAAAGTTGACAAAGTGTAGGATCAGAGATGGACAAACATTGTAAACCAACTTGTGCAACATATATACTCCCATCTTTCAGACCCCCACTCTCCATTCCCTTTGTTAGAGAGAGATGCACACTAATGCTCTTCCTTCTCATCCAATATAGGTCAGCCCGCAACTCTTGTGTTAAGGAAGGGAGTAACCCCCTTCATGAAGCCGCTTTTGATATTATACAAGCAACTATGCCTACAGTAAGAACCACGAGACATGCATTGAGAAGTGGAAATGTTACCCAACAAAATATAGACAATGCCACGAGAATGCTACAATCTCTGCACCCCTCCCCAATAAGTAAAACAAGTGAAACACTTCTGGTGGTTAAGAATTGTACCAACATATTATTTTATGAAAAAACTTCCAACACAAAGCTTAGAATTGCCAAATGTAGTGTTAGTAATGGAAAATTATTATCTGAAAGTGAAAATGAAAGTTTTATACTGGGTTTACCTAAACAACCATTGAAGTTCTGTTGTACCAATAGACATAGTTTTGGTGGGATGTCCCCTACGTAAATATCGAATCAGGTACCAAGAACAAATTCATCTATTCGTGATTGGCGAGGAACAAGCAGTTACATAAAAAAGGAAGAATACAATTGTTCTGGAGCCTGTCACCACATTCTTTCGTCTATGTTAAATTTATATTGTCCATATCTTAACTAAATGTAAGTAGTATAATATGAGCAGATCTGCATTTGAGGATTTAAGGACAATATGGTTATCCTGGACAAAGTGTCTTTCAGTTGCACCAGGTGCCTGGTAAAACCCATAGAGTACCTTTTCTTTTTGTGTGCAGCAAGTGTTGAAATTCCCAGTTTTTTATGGTAATATAGCTTGATATGCTTGCATCACTTTTATGGTGTTTAAAATTTGTTGTAAATGTATGATTAACTAAGTATTTATTGTGCCGGGTATGTTTTGCATTGGGGTTCGTATCGTGATTTACATTGTAGGGTTGAGTGTATAAAAATGGTATGTAAGATGTGTTTATACCTATGTTCGTATTGCATTTTGTTATAGTTTATTTGTACAATAGGCAAAATACAATCGATAAAATGAATATATTATTTATCATTAAGTCCCAGTTTTGATAAGGTGTGAGTACTAGATCGGGATGAAAGATACAAGAGTACTACATAAAAATAAAATTCAAGCTACATGTTTGCACAGAGTGTATATTGTATATGCGTGTTTAAACTGTACATGATAAGGAATCGACATAAACATGTACATGAGAATGGAAAAGTCCATATTCATAACCATACCCATTTATGTGAATGCTTATGTCCATATCCATCTCCATTTAAAGTGATGTCCATATTCATATCCATTTATGCAGACGTCCACGTAGATGTCCATATCCATATCCATTTTTGTCAACGTCATGACCATTTACATGTCCATTTACATCCCTATATCAACTTCTTTACTAAGCGTTAGCAGGTTCCGTTAACACTCCGTCGGAACATACTCGTCTTTTAGCGTAACATATGCGAGTCCTCATTTCATTTGCCTGTAAGTTAACATCTTTCCATCTTTCAGTATGAAACCACAATTGTTTCCTTTACACGCCTTTTTTGTTCTCAACACATTCATATAACTGTGTTTTTCAAATTGTTACTCTGCTTGTTTAAACCTTTGGAGCTAAACTTGTTTCCTTTTTCACCCCAACAGTACTGGGATTTAGAGTTGATTGCAACAATTCCATCTCCAGTAGATTCCTCTTTAAACCACCTAGGCGTTCCTTTTCCATGATTTAAAACTTTGCCGCATTAATAACGCACAATCCACTTTGCATCCATCGTTTTAACCTTCAAAACCTTGTCTCTATGTATATTGCAGTATTGGGTGGAAACCAATCAGCGTAATCGACATAAAACTCTCTTTTCATGTCCGCTTTTCCCAATGTTTCTGATGATCCGCTCAAAGCCATGTTTGCGCTATCTGTATTCATTTCTATGCGCTCGGAATTATGTCTATCGAATAATATATAATTAAAAAACATTAGTTGATTGTGATATTTACAGTTATGACTACTGTTTAAATTACCTGTTAGGTTATTAGATAAAATCTATGAGTTACTTGTCCATAAAGTTGTAGTAAAACTGCAACATTCTCAGCTTAGCATATTGTAGTACTGAGAAACCCAAGTGCACCGGAATACTCATGGTCACCTGGAATGAGTTCCATAATGATTGATAGGATAAACTTGAAGAACGTAATAGTTTGCTGTATCGACTTCAGTTAGGTTCTAAAACGTGCCATTTTTGTAGCGCTAATGATTTTGTAGAGATCTTCTGACATCTCCTGCCCAGAAATAAATTTGTGTTCTCTGATGGAGAAAAAAGTTTCTCTGATGCCATCAATGTACTTGACCTTTGTATGTTTTTTCCTTGTTGGTGATTGGTTTCCATAGGCAGCATTTCCTACAAATTTAATGGTTTTGGCGAGCAACTCTTGACTAGAATCCCTATCTCCCATTCTCCTAGCATTCGAAATCGATCCTCAAAAAGCCTTAAAAGCTTTTTTAGGGACGTATTCTATGAGCTGATAGACTTCGGTGATTTTTAATCCTTGTTTTCAGTACCACTTTAACAATGGACTCATTAGCAATATCTTCTCTCCAAACATGCTTCTGACTAGCGAGAGTTGGGACTTATTCAGGAATCTTTCAGTTTTTGACAAAATCATCTCATCACAGAAAAGTGCTCTCTGCTCAACATCGTCTTTTTGAAAGTTGGAGGTATTTCGGACTAAGTTATCTTCTAGTTCCTGTGAGACTGTGATATCGCATTTGACGAATTCAAAGAAATCCTCTGATCGAAATCTCTCCATCGCTTATTTTTGATTGAGTTTTTTCTCAAACTGTTTGAGATAGAGAGAGTCGTAAAATGTGTTGAAAAGTTTTCGTAGGTTTGTGTGAGCTTTAACGTGAGTCAACCACTCGCACTCCCAAATCGAGATGAATGTGTAGCCTAGAGTTCGGAGATACGCTTCATTTTTCAAAGTGTCTTTGTTCAACTGAGCCATTGATTTTGGTCTCGTAGGATGAAGCTCCCGATGCCTAGCGTTGTTCAAAACACAGTCGTGTCCTTGCCGGAAACATCCATGGAACTGAGAGGTGAGTTGAATTTTAACGCAAAATCCATCGACACGGAGACCTCATTGTCCGAGAGAGACTTCGCCTTCATTGAGCTGATGTCTGATGTGGATTTTCTTTGCAAATATTTGGTATTGTAGGCATGTGTGCACTCACTTGCTAAATTTTGCTGGATCAACGAGAAGGAATTCTCCAAATTTCTTCGGCGAGGATATTCAATAGGCATCAACTGCATCATACCCCATAGGTAGAGAGTGTTTACATTGACTCCATAGATCCTCTTGCAAAGTTTGCTTCTTTTCCAAAATAATGTTCTTCAATTTTCATTATTTCCATTTCGTGGTATCTGTGCATCACCAGACCGGGTTCTCCAACAAAGTTTTTCTTTATCAAGGAATACAAAGCAGCATTGCATTTTTCAATTAGGCAGACTGGGAGAGTCAGTTGAAAGGATTTGCCGAGCTCTCAAAAATCCAAATAGGGAGAAAGTTGCGGAGGAAATGGTTGGGGAGCTTTGTTAAACATCTTTCAAGTTGTCAAACCTGGTAAAGATATACTGTCTTTCAACATGTTGATCCCGTGTTGTCTGTAAATAGCTCTTTATCTTTCCAAAAGTTTGAATGGATGGAGTTATGTCCAGGTTGTTGTACCGCTTAAAAAATCCCTCTTGGGGCTTATGCTTTCATCTTTCCATGCTCTTTGACAAATAGCATACTTTCTTGCTGATGCTTTTCTGCTTCATCCAGAACTTTGGAGACTCTTAGTTTTGGTCTAACTGGCTTTTGTTTGAGTGGCAATGGACCGAGGAATTTTTGTTGGGCTTTTTCAATTAATGTATATGGTCTTCTACTAGTTTTATGATTTCTGAAGAGTTTTTTTATGCGGACATACATTTCCTTGCTATTGTTTTCCATGTGTTGAATAAATCTTTCAACCCTTCACCTATCATCACCATTGTTGATAATATATTTTAGCAGCTCAAATCCTAGTATGTTTGAACTAATGGAGTTGCTCAAGAACGTATGTTCGCTGGTATAGAAGGTGGTGTTCGTATCTCTATTCTCATCACATTCGTATAGCAAGCACTCGATATTGTAAGTGACAAAATATCGATAATAATTCAAAGCGCCATCCGTGCTGAAGCCTTTTCCGAATTGTTCCTTTAGTTCAACGAAAATTGCGGAGGAAGGTTTTTGTATTTTTTACCAGGAGACTCCATTCTCGCTGCGACCGAGGTTGAGCACCTGTGTCTTTTCAGACTACCAAATCTCTCAAAACAAGTGGACCACGTTGGACATGTGTAGGCTTTGGCGTATCCTTCCAAGTTGTGATGAGACTAAAGTGGTTGGAACAAGATCCAGATAGAGTTTTTCCTCATACCTCGAGTTGGAATTCCAAACAACTGTTGGAGTCTTGTCTACGTTTAGAGCAAATAATGCTTTCTTGAGCTGGAAAACTGTTTACAAATCCAGCGACTTGGGCTCTTCTCCTCTTTCTTTTTATTTCTTAGCTAACCGCCTGCTGATGGGTCTTTGAAGTCACAACCGATGAATTTCAATATAGTTTGAGATCAGTTTTTGCCAAAGTGCTTTTGGGAGATTTTGTAAAGCTTCCTTTCATCTGCGGTTCTTTGTGCATCGCTAAACATCTGAAAAAACAAAAGGTTGTCAGTGATTTGTCCCCATGGTGACTTTCTATTATGGTTCATAAATGTCTGTTGTTGAGAATGTGAAAGGGCAGGGTCATTGGACATGAGCCAAGTTTTCCCGTTTTTTCGATCAATTTGTAAAAAACAAAA
The DNA here is from genome assembly GCA_945261195.1 of Cryptosula pallasiana. Lineage (NCBI taxonomy): Eukaryota > Metazoa > Bryozoa > Gymnolaemata > Cheilostomatida > Cryptosulidae > Cryptosula > Cryptosula pallasiana. Next base: position 13,306,136 of record OX183132.1, read on the forward strand.
AAGTAGCGTTTGTGATCAGCACCAGTCTCCAAGCCGTATTTGGTCTTCATCTCAAACTATTAGCAGGATGATCGGTCTTAGCAACGTCGGTGAAAATTCCGTTGAGCTTTCCTTCGGATTCTATCAAACTAGCTCTTGGGTAGACGGTAGCGTTCTTGGATGATAAGTGAAAAAACAGAGTTAACCATTGTTTTTGATTTTTAAGATACCACATGCGCTGCAGTCGACTCTTGCTCTCCAAACTTTTTTGATCGACTCCAACCCTCCCGATGCGCAATAGTCATTTTGGTTGACATCGGCTTGGTCTATTGGATTTCCATCCCAAAGTCTTCTGTTCAAAACATCTATGAATTTACCTGATCTGTGTTTAGTTTTCAGGGCAACCCAATGTCTGGCTATCAGCTCATCCCATTTTTCATCATGAAAAGTTGGAGGTTGGCTAGCATGGACATTACCTGGAGATGACATTTGACAGGGTATTTCAACTTCTGACTGATGCATTTCTTGTCCCTCGTCCTCTTTTTCTTTTTCTACATCATCATCGTCGTCGTCGTCGTCGTCGTCGTCGTCGTCGTCGTCGTCGTCGTCGTCGTCGTCGTCGTCGTCGTCGTCGTCGTCGTCGTCGTCGTCGTCGTCGTCGTCGTCGTCGTCGTCGTCGTCGTCGTCGTCGTCGTCATAGTCGTCGTCATAGTCGTCATCATAGTTGTCATCATAGTCGTCGTCGCCGTCATCGTCGCCGCCGCCGTCGTCGTCGTCGTCGTCGTCGCCGTCGCCGCCGCCGCCGCCGCCGCCGCCGCCGTCGTCGTCGTCGTCGTCGTCGTCGTCATCTTCAATCCTCAATGCTTCATTATCTTCACTTTCCACAATGAAGCATACTCATTTTCTTCCGCAGCAACTTCAACAATCAGATCCACATCTTCGGTTATTCCACTGACATCCAGTCTTGTGCGTTCCACACCCAGTCCTATCTGTTTACCTGGTTCACCCGGTATTCGTAAACAGATAAAACTTTCTTTGAAACATCTCCGATCAACTTTGCCTCCGTCTCTTGATTCCATATTTATTACTTGATAATCTGAGTCTTGCATAGAAAAAAATGATAACTCATATTAAATTTTCTTTGAGCTGTACATTATGTATAGAGTGCAACAAAAACTGTACTCTAATACGGTTATTTATCATTTAAAAACTCACCAATCACTAAGAGTTTTAGCATTTTTAGCAGATGGTGAAACTTGAGGAACAACTGATTTTACTTCACAAGCATTTTTTAGTTCAATCTCGATTTCAATGCCGTATTCACCATCTGGAATATTGATCCCAATGCAATTTCTGATGAGCCAATCCCAATCTGCCGGTATTCTTACATCACAATTCTCTTCCATCTCCATTCTCCCTCATGAAACTAAAAAAAACACTATTTACTTCTAAAGTTCACATAAGACAGCATATTACTCTCAAAAAATAATTTATAATTAGTCGCTTGTTTCTTGTAAGTTCTGTTCTTTTGGTAATGGGTAAACAACAATTGTCTAGCCATCGTTTTTAAAAGATTTATGGGAATCTGTGAATAACTAAGATACTATAGAAACCTGAAACTATGTCTAATTGTAAAAATAACCCAGTTGTTTTCTCTCTGACAAAAAGGTAATTTTGACGACGCAAAATTTTGTCTTGAGAGCAAACCAACTAGGCTCTTGGAGTACACCTCCACGACCCAGGTTCTTAAGCACTATTAAAAGCAAATATTTAGAACCCTCTAACTGTCTCTCAGAAGAAAATATAAATTCTTTCAACTACTCTTTAGTCCAGAGAGCAAACCGATTTTAGTTCTAGGGTACGTCTCCACAGAGAAACTATGTGAAAACAATCAATAATAAACATTTAGAACATGGATGTTCGTTTTCTGACTAAAAACAAAATTTTATCAACGACAGACTCCGTAGTTTTGAGAGTGAACCGACTACGCCCTCAGACTATATCTTTTCCACAACACAAACTACTCAAGTACAAGTAATAATAAATAATTAAAACCCCCTTTATGCCTCACTGACAAAATGATAATTTTGTGAACCCCAAAGACTTCGTAGTCTTGAAAATACATCGTTTGGGTTCAAGGAATACTCCTCCACAGCACAACTAGTTGAGTTTTTCAATTAGTGTTAAAAAATTGCTTTCTACTTCTTACCTTCTCACTGAGACTCCTCCTAGTATTGGTAGTAGATCCTGTTTTTTTTAACTGCTGTTATTGGAGTGGGCGCTTTTGGCGTAATACCAGCAGCTGTTAAACAACTAAAGTTGCACCAATTGACCTGAGCACAAAATCAATGAAAGGTCTCGTGCAAAAAACGCTTTATAGTATATAAAAAACTGAACCACTTTGTTTCAACGAGCAAAGTTCATATATATTATAATGGAATTTTTGCGCAAAGAAAAATTCGTTTGTTTACGCAAAACTTCTCATATTACATAAAGGGACTTTCATAGCTAAAGAAACCTTTCTTTGCGCAAAGAAAAGTTGTTTTATTTGCGAGGAGTTTTTTTTTAATTCTATAGGAGTTTTCACGCAAATAAAAAAGTTTTTATTTGTTCGAAATTTTTTATATGTTAAAAAAATTTTCGTATGTATTAAAGAGAGAGTTTCTAGTGAAAGAAAGTTTTCAATCGCGCAAAATATTTTATATATTATCAAAGGATTTTTTTCGCACTAGGATATTGTTTTTATTTGCTCATAATTTCATATATGTTATGAAAAAATATTCAGGCAAATTTTTTTTTATTTGGGCAAAATTTCTTAAAAGTGATAAAAAGGAGTCTCAGACAAAAATTTTTTTTCTATTCAGGCAAAGTTTCTTTCATATTACAGAGGGCTTTTATGCAAAAACGTTTGCTTATTTGCGCAAAATTTCTTATGTAATTTAAAAAGATTTTTGCCAAAGAAAACAAAATTTTTTCAGTAAACTAGGATTTCTTTTATGTTGTAAAGCTTCTTTCATGAGAACATTCTCATTGATTGTAAGTTTAGGTCAATTGGTGCAACTTTGACTGTTTAATAAGTGCTGTTCTTGCATATAATTCATCCACTACAGCAACACCGTTTGAACAAACAACATCTAATAAAGCATCTACTACAACTAATAGGAGGACTCTCAGCAAGAAGGTGAAAATTATTAATGATTCTGGACGAAAAATCAAGCAACTGCTCTGTGGAGTGACAGATAGTCAACATCCAAGCTTTGATTATTTAATATTAATTGTACTTAGGCAGTTCGCTCTCTAAAAATGGCATGCCTGTAGTACTTAGTTTGTTTGCTCTCAAGACTACAAAGTCTTCGACGATGATCAAATTGATGTTTCTGTCAGGGAGAAAACAACCGAGTTGTAATTATTTATTACAGAGGGTAGTTGTGCGAATTAAATTGTTTCTCTAAAAAACAAACATGTTGTTTTATTATGGACGTTTTTACGAACATTATTGTTGTTCACTTTTTAAATTTCCATGGATGAAATTTCTAAATTGCTCATTAGCATAACTCGTAAAGAGGACAATTTCAAAACAACCAAAACAATCGCTAAGAGGAAACGTGCTATTACAAGATAAACAACAGCAATAAAGCGAGCTCTTCTCAAGTTGAATACGCCTACAAAGAAAATCTGCCAAGAGCAGGAGTGTAAGGAAGTGATCTGTTATGTAAAGCTCTAAAGACTGCCAATACACTCAAAGTATGCAAATTAAGAGAGTTGCAAAAGATTAGATCTTACCATTCTCGAAAAAGTCTGTTTGTTGATTATTTCGTTTTTACATACCATGGCAAGATGGATGTCAAAGAACTTATGACAGTTGTTTGCCAGAGCAGAATAGTTTAAAACATTAGTCTTTCCAACTACCTATTAACTTGCATTGTCGTTTACTTGGGTGAGCTTCAAAATCTCAAGAAGAAAAATAGTGATTGCTACAATCTCAAGTGCGTTCGCATGAAAAACTTAGGCTTGGGAGAAGTTGCTGCTGCAGCCAAGTGATTGAGAAAGATGACCAAGGACGAACTCGAAATCAACATCAACTATCTCACTTATTTCAAACAGTGCGAAGTTTTCCCTTATATTGACCTCATTAAAAGATTCATACCATACCGATTCAATGGAAAAAAATATGTTGCAACTTGCATTCAATACGCCTTAGAAATAAATGGAGAGAGCGAGTAGAACGTGTCTCATACCAAACATAAGTTAAAGAAGCTAAAAATTGCACTCCGAGTGTGATGATTTATAAGGGGAAAAGGAATGTCAGTGCAAACGCATATCACAATGACACTATTTTCTCTGCATCTAGCAGTGATGATTGGGAAAAAACCGTGATTAAGCAAAATACAATGAAGAGTTGTCAAAATCGGATAAAGGCGGGGATATTGTGGATTTCCTGCCTGAGGATTTTGTTGAACTCGGAAGAGAATTCAGCACTGATGACATCTATTAGACTGTTTCTACTAGTTGTCATAAAATTATCTTCACTTCTACAAATACTGCACTTTTCAGTTTTCATTGGTAACAGATCTCGCAGGGGTTGTCCTATCTTCAAGTACCCTTGGCAACAGATCTTGCTACGATTTTCCCGAAAATTTTCCAACGTTTTTTGTTAGACTTACATCAATAACTTTTAAATCATCGTGTAGAAAAGACTATCTTTTATTTTCCATTTATTTTCAAAAAAGTTCTCTCAGTCTAAACGGAAACAGTTCCCTATCAACTGCGCCATGTTCCATTGTGGGGAAGAAATAATTTTTTCTTGCTGAGCTGTGCTGAAATAATTTCTTGGCGAAGGACCTCCACAGATGAAATTTGTTCTGATAAATAAATAGATTGTATTTATTTGAGCATGCTGGAATTGTGTAGAATCGAAAATGAGATTAAGCTATAAATTAATTGTTTGGATGACGATGATAATGTTAACTAGTAATTTTTTTTAACTATTTTCAGTTTTTTCCAAAATGTTTATTGTTATAGTTCTTTTTATCAGATAGCGCTTAAAACCTTCTATTCAGTGGTGTAAAAATTATGACTGTGCTTTAATTATTAAAAAAATTATTGATATTATATTTTGAAAAATCTTCCAGGATTTTCTCAATACAATGGCCAATTTTCATTGTCGTATTCTGGCTAATGTAGATGCCCATTATTCTTAAAAAGTATGTACCGATATCTAAATTCAATTCCATTTCCATCTCTAGCTTTTGAGTTTTGAGTTTTACTTTTGGTATTTTCATTTAAAATATAGCTGTCAATTTCTGAAAAGTGTAAAAAAGTGTTTCATTCAAAAAATATTTTCACCTCTTCACCATTACAAAGTTAGCTTTATTTAAAAATCTACCAATAGCATAGGTGTTGGTAAATTTATGTTGATTGTTTTAACTCTTTTTTTTCTCAAAAGCGCCTGAGACTATGGGAGACGCCCAGGCATAAAGAGGCCAAAAATGAAAGAGTTTTAAGCTCTTTTATACTTTATCCTAACACAGTGCTAACATCTTATCTAAACTCGGACTTTATAATAAACATTAAATACATTTTATTTATTGTATTTTACCTATCGTACAAATAGATTATAACAAAATGCAATACAAACCTATAGGTATAAAAAAATCTTACATACCATTTTTTATATACTTAACCCTGCAATCTAAATCATGATACAAACCCCAACATAAAACAAACCTGCACATTAAACTTTCAGTTTATCATACAGTTACAAAAAATTTTAAACACAATAAAAATGGTGCAAGCATATTACACTGTATTACAATACAAACTGGGAATATCAACAACTGGTGGACACAAAAATGTACTCTATGGGTTCTACCGGACACCTGAAGCAGCTAAAAAAAATCACTTTGCCCAGGATAACCATCTTGTCCTATAACCACCACATGCAGATCTGCTCATATTATACTACTAATGTATAATAATATTGTAGGGGACGCCATCGTAAACAATGGTTACCCAGGCAACTTCGTGTACATTCACACATTGTATTTTTATCGATATTTACTCTAGATATTTTTAATAGAGACGATTATATATTTTAGAATTATTAACTATTTATTTAACCAAGTTTTCACAGAATTGTGGCAAATTATTTTCTGGTATCGTAAGGCGTGACTTACAATCTCTTTGTTTACCTGTTGTATTTAAATGTCTGTCATCATGAAATAAATCAGAGTTTCCCCGACTCTCAGAAGTTATTCACACTAAACTGACTACGGAGGATAATACAAGCAGGAGCACAAGAATAGACTACAACTTGCACTAACCGACTACCTGTGTAGGAGAAACTTGGTAGAAAGTAATCGGTCAATTCGGCCCTTTGCTGCATACACTCGCTAGCCGATGTATGGTGCCAAGCATTTCGCCCTTACGCAATAATCGAGATAGACAAGTCGACCCCTGTAGCACTGACTGACTACAGTAAAAGGTTGAACAAGCCACTCACAACTTGCTCAGTAATTGTGGGAAGTTGTACAGGTGCATAGCTACCATAAATACACCAAATCCTGTATAATATGTCCAATCAAAATTTTTAAGGTTTGACCACTATTGTTTCTTGCAACTCGATGAAACGCCGGAAGCTTTCTGATGTGTATCGCAGGCACCACACCTACTATTTAACATGTAATTATGAAACTTGCAGTGAGTTATGTGAACTTGTCCTTGTCTATGATTTATCTATGCACAAAGGAGTTTGAAACTATATAAAAAAGTCTGAATGTCCAAAAACTAGAAATGACTTTACATTGTGCTAGACATAAACATTTGCCAAGAGCACTTCTATGTATGTGCAAGTCACCCATCAATCATTATCCATTTGACACTGAGAAATACAGCTCAAGATTTGGCATGATTATTTCAGTGTGCATTTCTAGATGAAAAAGAGATCAATTTACGGGACCCAGAGTACAATTTAGAACAACGAGAGGTATATAGCTTGTCAATGAGAGTGACTGATAGCGAAGGTATAAAAGCTTTACCACATCCAATGCTGTTTTTCTTAACTGGTAAGTTGTGAAATTAAATATTTTTGACGCTAACAACACCCCTGCAGCTACACACATAGGTGAGCGCAATTCATAAGTGATAAATTGCTATCAAGTATTTTAAGCAACTTACTGAATTAAACTGGAGAAACTAGATGAGTGAGAGCTGTTGAAGGGAAAGCGGTTTAAAAATAAAGTTTTTAGTCTGGTTGAGATTTATATCAGCGTGTTGTATATGATGCACTGGATAAATTGCATCAAACTAGTACTAGTATCAGCAAAGGTGGTGAAATCTTCTACAGTGTTGTCACAGTCAATCAGGAGTTCGAGACATTTAAAAGTAGATTCATTTCTTTCTCAAATACGTTTTTAATTGAAGTTGAGGTGGTAAGCGGTTAATGCAAAGTTTTCATAAAACTGTCACATTAAAACTGTCACATTATAACTGTCACATTAAAACTGTCACATTAAAACTGTCACATTAAAACTGTCACATTAAAACTGTCACATTAAAACTGTCACATTAAAACTGTCTCATTAAAACTGTCACATTAAAACTGTCACATTAAAACTGTCACATTAAAATTACCGTGATGATATTTGAATTTCACCAGAATAACCTTCTTGTCCTTAAACCCCCACATGCAGATCTGCTTATATTATACTACTGGTGTTTCGATAGACTCAAATTTGAACTGCTCTGCCCATATTGACAATTTGATGCAAGATTTGAGTCCAATGTCAGGTCTCATTTACAGATGCTCCCTTTACTTGGCAAGAAATATTCTTATCTTAATATATAACACTTACATCAATTTTAGATTAAGCCGCTGTATTGGCTAAAGGGTTATGCTCATGTTGTATATCTATGTGGCACCCTTCTCTCAAAAAAAATATTATAAACTATCTTTAGAAAGCCCTGGGATTATCCCACATCAATTCTTTTTCGACAAGCAATCATACTAAATTTTTACAAACTGTACCACTTTAAAATATTTTTAAGATCTCACACCATCTGTAATAATTTCGCTCCATCTCACTTGCAGACCCACAGTACTCCTCAATTGCACACTAATATTTCCCAACTAGACTCCAGCTCTACTGTTATACATTGCAAAACTACATACCAATCACATTTGCTGTGTAACACTTTGCCTACGAAATTGAGAGCCAACAAACCAATTTCAACCTTCAAACATGCAGTCAAGCAGTACCATCTATCCTCAACCAATTGACGCTTTTAGTATTGTGCCCCAGCTGCTGATGCCCCTTTGGTCCACGCCTCCGCTAGCCTCCGGGCTATTGCGCATGTGACTTGGTCCCCACATCCCCTGATTGATAAACTTGTGCAGAATGATATTCGTTAGTATGACAAAATGTATCAAACAAGCAGCAAGTTCATTTTTTTATTGTTTTGATTCACCTCATTTTAAATCTTGATATTTTTTATGTTTTTGAGAAAATTCGACGTATTTGACTTAACTTCAACATCAATGACAACTATTTGTAATTGAAACTGCAATTGAATGTTTCTCTTTGTAAATAAACCTTAAATGGTTAAAATTTTAAACTGGTGGGAATATTGAGCAAGCTCCATCATTTTACAGTTTTAAATTTAAGTAGCATCTCAATAATAAAGTAAACTGCTATGATACGTTTTTCAGGTAAAATCCTTTCGGTTGAGAATTTCACAGTCGAGGTTGAGTATGAAGATGCAATTAAAGTAACCTTTGTATCACTACACAATGATCTACTTGCTGCACCAAACAGAGTCACATTCGGAACTACACAAGAAGCTAGAGATGGCTCAGAGGTGGTTAAATCTTTCCACAGGTACCTACATTGCTAACTATTTAACCATTTGACAAACTCCATAGTTGTAAACTATTTGCATTGTTTTGATACGCGCATCAAAATCTTTCTGCTCTTTAGTTTGGTGAAGCTTAGAAATTCGAGCGAGAACGGAAGTTTAGATAAAAATTATTTTCATCAGCAAGTTCTCATTGCTAGTAAATTGCATACATTTGCACTGATCAACTTTTCTGTACATATATTCTCAATCTGTAACTATGGAAACTAGCGGTTTAGCAAGTTAAAACTTCTTATTGATAGTTTAAATGGCTACTTTAGCAAAACTTGTTAAAGGATAGATTCATTTTTTGATCGAAGCATCCACCCTTTCTCCTTTCTGAAAGTCTCCACTGAGAGTGGAAAAAGAATTCATTCTCACCAAAGCACGTATAGACAAGGTAAAAGTTATAAAACGAATATATGTTTCTCTTTGAAAAAAAAAGCTTCTGTGTGTTTTGGTAGTTTCCATGTTGTTTTTGCAATGACCTGAACACTATCATTTTAGCAGCAACCACCAACACTGTCTATCCCATTTCAGCTTGCCTAGCAACAAACATGACAATACAAGAGTTACAAATGCTATCGCACTGTGAAAGAATACTGTGAACAGAATAATCATCAAGTTTCTCCCTACAGCTGACCTCTCTCTTGTCAAAAGTACCCCTACTCCCACTCCTTCCCGTGCACCCATCACTCAGCAACTGTTTGCCCTCTCCTCCACCTTCCCTAATTGACAGATGAATTGCTTGCTGTAGTGGATTTTGATGGTCCACCATTTATCCACTAAACGCTGTCACTGGACGAACATCCATTTGCCAGCACTGCAAGACAGTAAGACTTGCAAGCCCTGACAACAAACAGTTAACCTTTCCCCAGAGGTGAACCTGTGCCCAGATGCACTGAAAACAGTTGAAAAGGAGCAGCCTTGACTTTTACAACAAAGGTGAACTTGCGGCTCAGGCATACAATCAGTTCCTTCAAGTAATATAAAACATTTATTCTGATTAGAATAAAATGGTGATGGTGTATCAAGTGTAAAGGTGAACACACACAATACAGTTACAAGACAACATAACAACACAAAAACATGATTGCGGAATGCAAAAGTTCTGCCTTCAATAGGCAGAGTCACAAGAAGTGACAGAAAAATACTTGGCCTAGTTTGCCAAGTTTTCCTATCACACACAAGATGAACTTAGAAGACCAAATCTCTAGGAGAGAAGAACCAGCTGCTGTTACTGGTTGAACATCCATTAAAGCTTTTATGCGCCAGTTTTCTTTAAATTGTGTATTGTCACATTATTGGTTTATATATCTAGAATATTGATTTATACATCTAAGTTCACTTGTGCGTGATAGTCTCTGTTAACTATATCTCGGTATCTGGTGGTAGTTAGGGTCTACATATATGGTCTGTAGAGGTTCCTATGCTACTTTTCATTCATCAAGCTATGGCGGCCATCTTGTTGCTGGCCTGGGATAGCTACCCATGGTTGGTGTAGAATGATACAGGGCTAGTAACGACATTTTACAGGGCAGGTATCGACTTATACAGGGCCGGTATAATAATAATTATCCATTGCTATTTTAGCTACTAGTGTGACTGCGATCAGTCCCAGGAATGTTGGATTGTTCAGTTAGGTTTGCCTGTTGCCTGCAGACTATCAGGTAGACCTTTGTGAAGTAGTGGTCACTTGTGGTGACCAGTAAAGTCTATCTCACTGCTCACAACACAAACATCATTGAGCCACTTTCGCTACCCATACCTGGCCAACACCCTAACCAACATTCTCTAGATTTCCCTAGTTTGTTCTTGAATACCCTGTTTTACTTCCCGACAAGTTTTCAAGCCCTTGGCATAGTACAGATAACTTCAAGCTTCATATCAGCACCAATTTTTTGTAGGCTAAGAGCATCAGAATTGCCTACTTTAAATACTACGACTCACAGTCAAACTATAGCAGTAGTATAACATGAGCAGATCAAGCCACATGGCTTTTTATTGGGGAGTGCAAACCAAGATGTTCACTCGACATCAGTATTTATTGTATGGCTTATTACTTTAATTGAATGAAGACAGCTGCACTATTGTTGCTCTTGTCATTTTTTTCTATAACTCTTCCTACATTTTGCACATAAACGTTGTCCTCTCGTGAACCTTTTAGTAATGTAAGAATAGATCTCGGTAAGAATTTGTGAAGATTTTTGAGGATCAGGTAACAGTTATGCCTCAATCTTTCCCCAAGCCAACACATGACTTTTTTGGGATTTTTTAAATCTTTTTTCTTGGCACATGCTCCTCTCCATTATTTTTTAGTGATGTAGGAGCAAATTTCTGCCATGGTGTCTAAAGACAAGAAGGTTCTCCTGGTTCCAAGCACCGTTTTGTTGGCACAAGGAACCATGAGAACTTGAAAGGTACTTTTTTGCACCGTGTGCTATCGGTGTTTTTATTTTTTATTCTAATTATGTGAACTATTTTATTTATTTATTGTGCAGGGGTCATCTGTATGGCAGTTTACATCATGGGTTGACTAGCTTATACACATGGTATGCATGTTTATACTGAGGTTAGTATTGTGAGTTTGATTGTTTGATTAACTTTAGGCGTGTTCGATGTGCTCAACGTTTACATTTAATCCTCAACGGCAGTTTTTTGTCGAGGGATTATCAGCCCCTTTGTAGCAAGTTTTTTTCAACGTGCATCAACGCTAACTTTTGCGTTTGTCAACGAGTTTACAGTGCACGTTGGCCAGCGAACACCTATAAAAGTCAACGCGTTGGTTTTCTAAAGGAGTCGTCTTCTCACTAATTACGGCACTGTACCCTTTTGCGGCATAATAACAACAACGTGCTATCAAAAGTCATGATCTTTTTTCTTGTTTTCAATGGATGTATTATTACTTATTATTAACGTGATAGATTATTATTTTTACTACTGTCACTATTAATAATGCTATCACTATTGCCAATAAATAATAATAATAAAACATTCATTCATTTTATTCTTATTGTCTTTGTCTGATAAAATATATTATTTTATGACAGTGAATAATCAGCACACCATCATCATTATTAATTATTATTAATTAATAATACATGTTTTTGCTTGTTGCTGTCATTATTATTCATCATTGTCATTATTATTCTTATCAACATCAATAACAATACAATTTGTACTTGGTGGTTTGCTGAGTTTTAATAACACTTTGTATAAGTAGCAGATGATGCAGTTGTTGTTAGGGCAACAAAAATCACGCAATGAACAGCTACTTTTTAACCCAAGAGTTTAGGCTAACAAACTTATGATTGCCGGGCTATGTTTATCACTGAACACACAAAAAAAGAAGACAACTCTTGCAAAATTTTGTAAATTGTACGCACTCGCCTACTCTTTTAAGTTATCGTTCGAGGGATAAACGTGTTGATCAAACTTTCTCAGACCAACGCGTTGAGACACCGAACACGCCTATTGTATATAGCTATTGGTATGGTTTTATTACAATAAGTAAAATTTTAGGTATTTGTTTCCATAAATGTGCATGTACATATCCACGTCTGTATTCATTTCTATTTCTGTGTATGTACAAGTTTATGTCCATGTCCATGTCCACATCCAATCATGTACATGTCACAGAGCAGTGCTGGGTTTCATATTTGTTGGTGCTTTTTCCAGAACCATGTTGTGAGTTTTGTTTGTTAACAAAGTACTTTTACATTCATCAAGTGTAGTTTATTTATAATATACGAAACATAAATATTATAAATTGTTCAAAGATTTGTAATAGACATTTTTAAAGTTTGTACAAATAGAATAACTAATAGTTGTATACTTTCACAAAAGTTAGTTGAGTAGGTATTATGGATGACAAAATAAAAGTTTAGCAATGTCTAATCGACAACTTACCAACTTTGACCAAACGTCTTCACTCTGTGTTCCATTAAAGACATCTATATGTTTGTAATGTTTGTACTTTCTATAGGAACAAATTATGTGAATACACATATGTGACTGTAAAAAGAATTTTCTGGTAAAAATGTGGTCCCACAAAGAACAGTTTCACTTTACATAATTTTTAACTTTCTCATTTACAATAGTGTTTTTGTGTCCATTGCAATTATCCCTTCTTGTAAACTATTTAGAGCTGACATAACATTTAAACAGCTAGAAATCATCATTGTGGTTTTTGCCAAGCTTTTGTCTATGCATCGCACATTGATGAGGCTTCATATTAATTTTTTTTTACTGAAAACTAAAAACCACAACATACTACTGTAGCTTCTCTTGCCTACCAAGAAAAACATGTTGTGGTAATAGGGATGAAAGATGATAAAAAGGGAAAGCTTCAATGGTAGTTCACGAAGTATTTGAAAAAGAGAACAGAATGGGAAGAATAATGATGAGTAAAGATAATAAACTATAGGCTAAGAAAAATTAAAAATGGTTAGTTTACAAGTTAAGTTAACAAGTGACTAGTTTTGAGCAATGAATAAATTGTTGTGAGTTATTGGTTAGCAAGAAAACACTTTACAATTTTTGAGTTTACAAGTTTTCATTTGTTTCACTACGAAGAAAAATTTACCAACATTTGAGTTTCATGCTCACAATGGTAAAGTTTCAAGTTACGATTTTAGATTTCTTATGAGTTTGAAACTTACATTCTACTTCATTTGTGCGATCTCAAAACATTTTTCTGTTTTTGTTTTCATTTGATCTTCATACGCTATAAAGGATGTTTGCGTGAATAAAAAAAAAACTCTGAGCTGTTGAGATGTTTTTTTTCTTATTGCAATGTGGAGGCGTTCTCCTAGTCATAGAATCATCTCTCCTAGATAACTTTATACTCATAAAGGCTAATCTGTTTGCTGTCAAGATGGCAGTTTTTGACATCGATAAAATTGTCTGTTTGTCATGGTGCTAACAATTTGATTTTTTTATTTTTCTTTTCGAACACACGGTGTATCTAATGTTGTTAATGTGTACTCCTTGAAGTTATTAGTAAAATATTTACTCTTTGGAACCAAAAGGTTAACTCTCAAGACTACTAGGTTTCTGGTGTTTACAAAACTTTTTTTATTTGTCAGAGACGTAACAACTGGATAGCAATTATTTATTATTCATTGCATTGACATACTTTATGCTGTGAGATACGAACTCTTTGATGTTAACAAAATAAATTTTTTTGTCAGAGAGCTAACAACAAGAAAATTTATTATTTATTCTTCAATTAATATTTAGTCTAATTATTTGTCACGCATTGTGTATACATATCTTACACTGTATATGTGTACTCTTTGAATTTACTATTACTTTCTACAATTAAGTTAGCTAAACCCTATTAATTATTATCACAATTTGGCTGTGGTATTTATTATCATTTACTAATGGTTTTTCTTTATAGTTTATTATCAAGTCTACAAATTCTTTGGGGTTGTAGACAAAAGACTGATATTGAAAGGAAAAATAATAAATGATCCTTGAAAATCAAGGATTAAACTCAATTCCGACTGACTTGCATTGATCGAATGAAAATGAAAACAAAAAGATTTGAGCATGCTGATTGCACAAATGAAGTAAAATGCAAACTTGTAAACTTACAAGTTTTGAAGTGTTTGTTCGTAGTTTGCTAACTAATAACTCACAAAACCTCATTCATTGCTCAACACTAGTCATTTGTTAACTTAACTTGTAAACTAGCCATCTTTAAATTTTCCAAGCCTATAATTTATTGTATTCACCCATGATTATTATGCATATTCCATTCTCTCGTTCCATACTTCATTAAATATCATGACAGCTTTCCGTTTATTAAATATTTCATCCCTATTACTACTACATGCTTTTTTGTATTTGAGCTAACAAGCTAGTAGCTAAAAACTTTTTTTTAGGATCTCTTGACAGTTGTGATTCCATCAAGATGTATTAACAAACAGCTGTTATAAAATGCTAATGCAATTTTTGGTGTTGGGATGACATCTATAGGTCCTGAAGTTTTCTGGAAAGTTTTAAAAAATTCCTGAGGATTTCCGTTTTATAATTTGTGTTATAACTTAGCACAATAAAGTTAAAACTTTTAAATAATTGGAGCTTTTTGTTTACTTAACTGTTACTTAACCTTTGTTGTTATTATTAAACAGTCAAATTAAATTAAATTTATATAACATTTAACTGAAGAAATTTAAGAATTCTCAAAGAATTCTCAAGACTTCAGGACCGATAGATGTCATCCCAGCACCCAATTGGTTATAGTAATACCTTTCTACTACTTCACCGGTTTTAATAATAACTTTGATTTTATCACCATTGCTCATATTGTTATTATGCAGCAATTACTGAATGTGACTCCAAGAAAGGGTTAGTATATAAGTGATATTATATTAACAAACATTATCAATGAATGTAAGCTTCTCAACACAGACACTAAACAAAAAACTCAGTAAATTTTACATAACATAAAAAAAAACGTTTGAGCTAACAAGTTAGTAGCTAAAAAAGTTTTCACAACGATCTCCTGACAGTTGTGATTCCGTGAGTGGTGAGCAGTCTTTTCAATCTGCTGTAGTTACTTTTTGTTGATCTTATCGAGTCTTGATTGGTCAATACATCTCGTGAAAAACTTTTTGAAAGCTTAGTGCTAACCTATCTGCCCTTGAGAGATTTATCCTGTCAGTATCTATGTTGTATTTCTCAGTATTTCAATTGATACAACATTTTTACACCTATCGCTTGATCGTCTTTTCCAGCTGTCATGTTTAATACTTTTTTTTTAAATTGTTCCAATGGATATGCCATTCCTTCCAAATTTTTATTATTATAATCATCAAAATTTTTGATATTGCTCTGTTTCCAGTCTTTGGTGTCAAACAACCTCCTTTTCACAGGCATCATTAGTTTTTTATTAAACCTCCCACTAGGATTTTTCATTACTGGTAATTGTGTTTCAAGCAAATGGTGATGATTGTGAGAGTTTGGGATTTTTAACAGCGCTTCAGCTCCCTGGTTACTTGTACTCCCCTCAATCTTTCCCACATCACTCCTATAGTTTTCTGTGCTTTGAACGTTTGCATTTGACTTTTGTACTCGAACAAATCGATTTCAATTTCCATTGTCATCCCAAGCAAAGCATCCTGGATTACTTTAATATATCTCACCATTTTGTGTTTTGTCAAGTTGTCATACAATTATGGTGCAAATTTTTCTTCAATGGTCTGCTTAACATCAATTATCTCCTCTTCTGATATAAGAAAGACATGACTACAAATTTTTAAAAGCTGAAGAGTATTTTTGTATCAACATTGAAGCCAGTGCAATCGGAGTGATTATGGCGTCTAAAAAACAACCTTCATCAGTTTGCATTAAACCCTTTGTTTGTCTGTATTTGTTTGTTGTGTACAGATCAGTTTCTTGTAGCTCCTTCTTGAAGCCACTCGATAAACTGTGCTGTGTACCAATCAGTTTTTCTGTAGCTTGTTTTTTGCAGCACTGCTAGTTGATAAACTGTTTTGTACGTAAAAAAAAATTTCTAACATAATGTTTTTGTCGCACAAAAGTCCCTATAAATAGGGATGAACATAAATGAACATGGATGTAAGTAAACAAATACAATTGTACATATTTAAAATCGTGCAAGGTGTAAATGAACGTAATTGGACACGGGTATGCATATAGACACAGACGTAATTGGTAATAGATCTGGACATGGACATGGATATGTACATTTAGATAAATGATCATGATTATGGACATGGGCATGAATGTGGACATGGGCATGAATATGGACATGGGCATGAATATGGACATGGACTTGGACACGGATATGGACATGTACATAAATAGAGATGAATATGTACATAAGTAGAGATGAATATGTACATGGATATGTACATGGATATGTACATGGATATGTACATGGATATGTACATAGACATGTATGGAAATGAATAGCTTCAACTTTAATTCTTGTAATAAATCTACACCAAGAACTATACAATGTTTATCCAACAATCAAACTCACAATACAGACCTTGGTATAAAGCTGCATACCATGTTTACAAACCAGCCAGCCCCATGATCTAAATCGCAATACAAATTCCGATATAACGGCCCCTGCAAAATAAATACTTAGTTGATCAAACAATCACAAAAAATAAAAACACCGATACCACTTCGTGCAACAGAAAAAGAATTTTCAAGCTCTCATAGTACCTGGTACCTGGTACTTGGTACCTGTCTTCATTCATTCACACTAATAAGCCACTCAATAAATACTGATGTAAAGTGACCATCACTGTTCGCACCCCCATTAACAACGCAGGTGGCTTGCATTACTCATATTATACTGTGGGAGAGTTGCATGATAAGTAAATGGTGGCAACACCCCAACCCCCCCTCTGTACACCCCTGGTGCACTTAATAACGAGTTACTACCCCGCCAGAGCCCTACCTCCCCCGGGGTTACTCCGAATCCCCTGAAAAAGGGATACCGGCTACCTCGTGTTGCTATCCCCCCGTAAACAGCAAATTTAGCTATCCCGAACCTACCCCGAACCACCCCGAACCTACCCCGGGTCAGGACCCCGATTCGGGATCCAACTACATTGATTCTAAGAACCTGTGCCTTCCTGAAGGGGATACACTTCACAGAATGGATACCGGAGCCTTCCTTCTCTCAGGATCCCAGACTAGGATGTGGTCTACCCTTATAAGGAGTGGAAGAGTTGTGTTGCAGAAAAGAGCGGGAACTGGAGTCCAGCCCCCAAGCTACCATGTGCTCTCGCCATGATTGGATCACTTTATTATTGTATGCTGTATTTTATATTATGATTGGCAATTTCTTGTATTATCTCTTATCATTGGTCGTACCTTATAAGGTAACGAAGGTGTACCTTTTTCTCTATAAATAAAGCTGCTGTGCCTTGGGCAGGCAGTTGTTATAGTGTAAGCACCCCTTTTACTTGTAATATAATAAAGTATACGCATTGAGAAAACACTTCTACTACGTTTGAGTCGAGGACTCTGTGAGTTGTTAGCGTCGTTGGAGATTGAGATAGAAAGGAGTGGAAGGAGAAGAGTGGAGAATCCGTTGCGGTAGCTAATAAAGGACACAAATCTATTACATTGGTGACAGCAGTGGGATATCTGAAGAACAAGGACACAACGGACAGAGCGAGAGAAAGAAGGTAAGAAGTAAGAAGATATAGATAGAGAAGATAAAGAGAAAGAAGAAAGAAAATAAGGTGAGAAGATAAGAAGATTGCGAGAAAATAAAGTAGAAAGAAGAGCTAGGAACTACACCAAGCCTGTTCACCCTGCTTACCGCCATTTTCACCTCACCCCGAAGTTACCTTGACCCTGTATACCCTGTATACTGCCATTCCCCCTTACCCCGAAGCTATACAGTGCCAGTATACCCTGTCTATCCTGTATACCTCCATCCCCCCTTTACCCCGAAGCTACCCCGACCCGGGATACCCTGTATACCCTGTAAACTGCCATTCCCCCTTACCCGGAAGCTATGCAGTGCCGGTATACCCTGTCTATCCTGTATACCTCCATCCCCCCTCACCCCGAAGTTATTCCGACCCAGTATACCCTGTCTACCTTGTATACCTCCATCCTCCCTTTACCCCGAACCTACCCCGATCCGGTATACCTCGTCTACCCTGTATACCTCTACCCCCTCTTACCCCGAAGCTGTACTGTGCCAGTGTCACTTACTACACTACCCCCTTCCCGTCCCAGGAGTTATCCCGACCCGGGATACCCGGGATACTGATTTTCTGTACAAAACAATCATTCTATACCCCCTAGCTTGCCAGTAAACAAAAATGGCAACCCAGAGAGCAAGAAGCGCTGGCCGAAATCCCGTTGTGGTTCAGCCAACAGTAGCCTTGGATGAGTTGACGGATGCCTTACAAAGATTGGTACAACCCCCCTAGAGACACACCCCAACCCCCTTTAAACCCCCCAAATATGATGGCACGGCCAATGTTGAATATTTTATCACTCGGTTTACTGAAGTAGCCGACGCAAATGATTGGGGCCAAGCTACTGCCCTACTACACTTACGAGAGGCACTGAGAGACAACGCCCTTGAATGTGGCCGCCCTCCCCATGTAGAAGGTATCTTTGCTGCCCTACGTGCACGGTTTGGACTTACCCCCAAAGAGGCACAAGCCCAGCTGATTACACTGCGTCGTTCCCCCAAAACTTCGTTGCAACAACACGCTAATGGAGTTGAAAAACTGGTCCGTGTTGCTTATGATGACCTGCCTCCCCGAAGAGTTGACCGCATGGTACTGGAAACCTTCGCTAGCACAATAGGCAATGCATACCTTCAACGACATTTACTTGCCGTGCAACCCCACACTGTCGAAGAAGCAGTCATAGCAGGCAGTGAATTTCTCCAAATCAAGACAGGATTTGAGGACAAACCTTCCCGAATCAGAGTAGTGGAGGAAGAAGACGACATGTTAGAACTGCTCAGTGGCAGAACCCCAGCCAACCCCTCACTCAGTCAAGTTCACCAGACAGCTACCCCGTCCCCAGACACCCTTGCTGTTCTGATGAAAAACATGCAGTTGCTCACCGACGCCATCACGCTCCAGTCAGAAGCACTCCAGAGACTGAAGCAGCAACCAACCCCCCCACTGGCCATCCCCCACCCTTCCTACCCCCATCACACCTTCCCCCCCTCAGTGTTGGGGGTGTGGCGCCATTGGTCACTTACAGAGGAGTTGTCCTGTCAAACCCTGGCCGTCTCCTACCCCCCTTTCTAACCAACCGTCAAAAAACTGGCGCCGCCCGCAGTAGGAAGACCGGTTCCTAACTGCCCCCGGGCTCCTCGGAATTATAGGAAGGCGATAGAAAGACTAGAGCAACATAACCCTGTGAGTCAGATTCCCCCTCCCCGTCCAGAGAGGCGGTATCCTGTGCCAACCCCAGAACCCTGGCAGCTACCCACTGCCAACCGGTATGCGCCATTACAAGAGCTGGAAGATACAGACTACTACCCGTCTGCCCGGCTTGTCTGGGATAACAACCAACCCTATCACCCCCCGGCCCCCCTGTGTGCTGACCTTCCCCGCCCGTCTCGTCAGCGACACTCCGTTAGTCATGGACACAAATTATATTACCCCTCTGAACCAGCTCAATCTCTAAGCAGAGGGATTCACCCCAAAAGCCCTCCTACTCCACCAACCAGAATACGCCCCTCTCGCCCTCGGGAGAGACAACCCCCTACCCCCAGACCATCAGCCGTCAGACCCACTGACATTCCTTACTCCCCGCCAGAACGCCCCTACAAGGCAAGTTATTTCTTGCCCGGTCGAATTGAAGGCAAGACGGTGTCTATACTCATTGATACCGGATGTACCACTAATTTGCTATCACAGCACCTGTTCAACCGGCTGTCTCCTATTACCCGGGATGCCCTCCAAGAGAGCGACACCCACGGCATTTTGGCGGATGGATCCCATATCCCCTTCTTTGGTACCCTACATCTGCCCCTTCGACTGCGAGATATAAAGACGGATGCTACGTTCGTAGTCGGACAGATTAACGAAGACGCCATCTTAGGCATGCCCTTTCTTACTGCCCACCAGTGTCACATGAAATTTGATCATTCAGTCATGGAAATAGATGGCCAAGAACTTCAATGAACTGACCAACAGGGTCGGATGCTCTCTACATCTGTCCAAGTCATAAGAGACACTCGCATTCCCCCGAATACCGAGGCGACAGTACTCTGTAGAGTTACCAACCCCTCACACCACCCCCTCGGTATAGTAGAAGGTACCCCAGACTCCGCGCCCCTCGCCGCTAGTCTCAACTCCCCTGATACCAAACACCACCTGCTCGTTAGATGCCTTAACCCCACTAGTCAGCCGTTAAATTTGAAAGCGGGAAAGACTATAGGCCGGTATACAGGTGTACAGGCCAGTGACGTAGAGTTGCCATTGACGGAGAACCCCCCCTACTTCCATTCCCCCCACTTTCCTTCCCTCCCCCGTCCCCGAGCACTTGCAGGCACTATATACCAAAGCCCTGGACAACTGCCACACCCCAAGTGAAGCTTTCCAGCTGGCCCAGCTTTTACACTCCTACAAGGAGGTGTTCAGTACAGGAGATCACGACATGGGTCGTACCGACCTCGTGGCACATAGCATCCCCCTGAAGCCCGGAGCTCAGCCAGTTAGACAACACCCCCATAGATTAGGACCCCACAAAGGGCAAGAAGCCGAGGAGCAGGTGTCGAAACTGCTAGAGAGAGGGCTGATTGAACCCAACACTGGTGCCTGGAGTTCTCCAGTGGTACTCGTCAAGAAAAAAGACGGCTCGTGGAGGTTTTGTATAGACTATCGGCGGTTGAATGCAGTAACACAACAAGACGCCTACCCCCTGCCCCGTATAGATGCGAGCCTGGACGCTTTGTCGGGTAGCCGCTACTTCAGCACCCTAGACCTGGTGAGCGGGTACTGGCAGGTTTCCCTGGACACAGATGCCAGTGACAAATCCGCTTTCTCCACCCGTTCCGGCCTATATAAATGGAAAGTCCTTCCCTTCGGATTAGCTTCCGCACCCGCCACTTTCCAGAGACTCATGGAGAGGGTGCTCCACGGCCTCCACTGGAAGTCACTTCTCCTTTATTTAGATGACATCATAGTCATAGGCCCCGATTTCCCCACCCATCTCCACCGACTGTCCAAAGTGCTCCAGCGTCTCCAAGCGGCTGGCTTAAAACTAAAGCCCAGCATGTGTGAGCTGCTCCAATCCCAAGTTTGCTACCTAGGCCACGTTGTCAGCGAACGAGGTGTCTCCACTGATCCAGAAAAGATCGCTGCAGTACGTGATTGCCCCCCCCCCCCTACTTGTCTTAAAGAACTACAAGCGTTCCTAGGAACTGTCGGTTATTACCGCCAGTACCTCCCACGGTTCTCTACCGTAGCCAAGCCCCTGACCAGACTTACTTGTAAAGATACCCCCTGGGAGTGGGCCCAACCTCAGGCAGAAGCATTTGTGCTGCTAAAAGCAGGACTGGTCCCCGCCCCCATTCTAGGGTACCCCGATGCCAACAGTCCCTATACCCTAGACACCGACGCCAGTGACGACGGTGTCGGAGCCGTCCTGTCCCAGATCCAGAACAATGAAGAATGGGTGATAGCGTACTACAGTAAAACGCTGAGCCCCCAGAGCAAAACTACTGTGTCACTCGCAAGGAGTTGTTAGCCGTAGTTAAGGCGGTGAAACACTTTAAGCCCTATCTCTACGGACAACCCTTTAGAGTCAATACCGACCATGCCTCCCTCATGTTGCTCTGCAAAAGGAAGGAACCTTCGAGCCAAGTAGCCAGATGGCTGGAAGCCCTCTCAGAGTTCCAGTTCACCACAGAACACCGCAGTGGACAATTGCACGGGAACGCAGACGGACTGAGTAGGCGTTGCCCCTCTTATTGCAAACAGTGTACCCACATTGAGAGTAGAGATGGTGGCCCCACTAAAGACGAGGTGATACAGACCTTCCCAAACCCCTCCCTTACTCCCCTTGCCCAGCCCTTGTCTTTCCCCTCCACTCTCTCAGACCCCCGGGTAGTTGCCGTTGCCCGTCCACGTCCACCACACCCTGATACAGATCTGATGGAAGCTCAAAAGACCGGCTGTCACCCCGTAGCTGTCATGTATGAAGCCATCCAAAGTAACACCCCCGTAGACCCCCAACAGCTTGAGCTTGGCAGCAGTGAGTTGCGCCAATTGGAGAAGAGGAGACATTCTATGCAACTTCGCCCGGATGGTGTACTGGAGATACACCATGCCAGCCAAACCCGGTTGCACTGGTGCGCCGTGTGCCCCCCAGTCTACGTGGTAAAGTCGTGTGGGAGACCCATGTCATGGCCCACCAAGGTATTCAATGAACACTCAAGAGGTTGAATCTCACCTGGTAATGGCCGGGTATGACAGCCGATGTACGGCGAGCGGTCAACAGCTGCGAGACGTGCCAGCGTGCTAAGCATGGGGGTACCAAACCCAACCCCGCCCGACAACGCATGTATGCCGGCCGGCCTCGGCAAAAACTAGCGGTAGATCTAATTGGTCCCCTTCCTGAGACCCAGCGTGGTAACAAGTGGATTTTGGTCTTGACGGATCATTTTACCCGCTGGCAGGACGCCCTCCCCCTCCCAGACGCTACAGCCCCAGTAGTGGCCACCGCCCTAGACGAGCGTGTATTTAGCTATTTCGGTTTACCCGAGCAAATGCATACCGATCAAGGTGCCCAATTTGAGTCCAGCCTGATGAGAGAACTATGCACCATTTGGAGGGTGGCCAAGACCCGTACTACCCCCTACCACCCTCAGGCCAATGGAGTTGTGGAGCGGAATAATAGAGTTCTCGGAGACGCCCTACGTTCTCTCCTCCTGAAGAGATGCCCTGAGGAATGGGATTTGGTCCTTCCCCAAATCATGAGAGCTTTTCGCGCTACCCCCCCCCCCCCACTCTACTACTGGTGAAACGCCCAACTTCCTTATGATGGGTAGAGAGTTGCGTCTCCCTGATCAGCTGACCTACCACCCCCCTCTGCTAGAGTGCGTACCAGTTCACGAATATGCCCGAGCCCTGCAAGAGAGACTAGAGGATGTCCACGAGGCACTGCGAATGGAACAGAAGCAGACTAGAGGAGACGACGGAGAGGAGCCGTCATTATTCCGACCAGGAGATGAGGTCTGGCTAGAGAACAAGAAGCGAAGAAAAGGAGAGAGTCCCAAGCTCCAACCCAAGTTTGTTGGGCCCTATATCATTGAAGAGGCCTACAGCAACCATACCTACCTAATTGACGGACATGGACAACGTTCGGTGCAAAATGGTAGCCACCTCAAACCATACAAAGCTTGCCTTGAGCCCTACGGCCAAGCTCCAGCAGCCATGGAACCAGCTCGCTGTCCCAACATGCGTGGCGCTGCCCCCCGCAAGAGAAGAAGCCCCCCCCTCCCCTTCAAGACATTCCCCTACCCCTCCTAGAGCTCCCGATCCCACCACGTTTTCTCCCAGCATTGCCATCCCCCCACTTCCCCTATTAGAAGAACGTACACCGCCTCGCCTACAGCAACTCTTACAAGAGACCCCACTCGACACCTCCAGCGAGCTTCGTGCAAATCTGCCAAGAACTGGCCAAAATAGAAGCCAGACCCCGAATGTGGGAGTTGCCCCCCTCACCAGTCACCCCACCCCCTGTCTTAACCCCTGCCCCTACTGGCCGCCCTAGGCGTAATGTGGGACCACCCCAACGCTATGGAGAGCCCTGGTGCCATCAAGTAGCTAGTGAGCAGGAGCAACTGTTCGAACAACAATATCAGGAGAAGATGAGACTGATAGCCAAATTAACGGCCTTCACCACTTGGACTGAGGACCCCACACACCCGTGCCTCAACTTAAAAGAATTGCCAAGACCTGCTTTACCTACTCCGAACATCTTAACACCCACGTTCAAAACCCCAGGGCTACAGAGCCCCCCTGAAACACCCCCCCCCCCTTGCCCCACTGCCATGAGTAACGCCTTCCAAGAAGTAGAACGGGATGATGTGGAGTCAGACAGTCAAGAAAGTGCAGCTCCTCTGCAATCTAAATCCACTACCGAGCAACCCGCTTACTTGCTGCAGCTGCTGATTAACCACCTACAGACAATGACGACCCGCAGCGACAAACTTTCCTTACCACTACAGCCAGAGGATAATGATTTACTCCTCGAGGCCGGCTTAGTTGAGTGTCAACCTCCCCCCAGTAACCATGAGGAGGAACTGTTGGAGATATCAACCAAAGAAGTGCTGTTGCCTACCAACCTCCCATTAGAAGTCGCTACTAGCAGCCAAGATGACGAGTTAACTGCTCACAACGACTGGGTTTTGGTAACTTCTACTGCTTGCGATCCCCTGGCCCTAATGCCTAAAGAATCGTCACCCCCCTTACTCACCCTAGATTAGTTTCCCCTTCTTCCCTTACCCCACACCCACTTACTAACAACCAATACTACCCCCAGCTTGACACCCCACCCCCAGCGTAGCTACAGTCAATGTATCAAAGACCCCCCCCAAGCCACTCCAAACCTTGGAGAGTGACTCCGAATCTATCATGGCTCGGAATAGGTGGACCACCCTGAAAAAGGTCATCCCTGGAAACCCATCCTTGTCTCCCCAGTCGCCGCCCAAAAATGAGAGAGAAAACGAGTAAGAGACAACTCTTCCATCCTCCCACACCAATCAGTCATGCCTATCTATATATATATATTTAAATTAGAGACTCCGTCGCTAATGAAGCGGAGTATGTGGGAGATTTGCATGATAAGTAAATGGTGGCAACCCCCCAACCCCTCCTCTGTACACCCCTGGTGCCCTTAATAACGAGTTACTACCCCGCCAGAGCCCTACCTCCCAAGGGGGTTACTCCGAATCCCCTGAAAAAGGGATACCGGCTACCTCGGGTCGCTATCCCCCTGTAAACAGCAAATTTAGCTATCCCGAACCTACCCCGAACCACCCCGAACCTACCCTGGGTCAGGACCCCGATTCGGGATCCAACTACAATGATTCTAAGAACCTGTGCCTTCCTGAAGGGGATACGCTTCACAGAATGGATTCCGGAGCCTTCCTTCTCTCAGGATCCCAGACTAGGATGTGGTCTACCCTTATAAGGAGTGGAAGAGTTGTGTTGCAGAAAAGAGCGGGAACTGGAGTCCAGCCCCCAAGCTACCATGTGCTCTCTCCATGATTGGATCACTTTATTATTGTATGCTGTATTTTATATTATGATTGGCAATTTCTTGTATTATCTACTATCATTGGTCGTGCCTTATAAGGTAACGAAGCTGTACCTTTTTCTCTATAAATAGAGCTGCTATTCCTTGGGCAGGCAGTTGTTATAGTGTAAGCACCCCTTTTACTTGTAATATAATAAAGTATACGCATTGAGAAAACACTTCTACTACGTTTGAGTCGAGGACTCTGTGAGTTGTTAGCGTCGTTGGAGATTGAGATAGAAAGGAGTGGAAGGAGAAGAGTGGAGAATCCGTTGCGGTAGCTAATAGAGGACACAAATCTATTACAATACTACTTGTAGCCAAAAAAAGGATCTTTGGCAATATTTTAAACGAGACGAACAAGCTGCTTAGTAATGACTGATAAGAAGGTTACCAGTACACCTACTCAGCTTTTCGCATCGTTTTTAAAAGTAGAGAAAGATTTCTATCATGTTTAGTCTTGAGAGAGCAGTGATAGTAACAAATATACTTGACTATATTTTTTCGATAAACTAATGCTTTGTTAACTTTGCTTTTGCTAAAACTTATCTGGCTGATTGCCATAGCTTATTTCGTGTATTGGTGAATGTAGCAACTTTGTGGTTTTTTTGAGGTTGGGTCACTCAGTTATAGATTGAGGTTAGAGCCAAGTAACTCAGTTGCTGGTAGATTAGACTCGAAAACCAATCGAGTGAATCAAAAATTTGTCAACTGTAAATTCAGAAATTAGTTGAGCAGACATATATGTTGGCAAAGTGAGTCAAATGTTGGTCGAGTAATAGAAAATAAAAAGTAAATTGTCAAACTGAAAATATTCCTATGCGCATAGCACTAGATATCTATTTTAATACAGTAGCAAAAAAGCTAGGCAAAAGATAAAAATATAATGTAGGTTCTAGAAACACAGATAACCAGGTCATCAAAAGCCGTGAGGTTTTGCAAAGAACGAAGTCCCAGCCTCAATGTATGTACAGTTACCCAGTGAGTAGAATCTTGCAACATATTTGGTAGTTGGACTTCCAAAAATTGAATGAAAAATGCCTGGAAAACGATATTCTTCAGATGGCAAGATGTCGTGGTCTTTCCAAAAGCCACTGAACTGGTGGTAGCCAGTAAAGTTAGATGGAAATAATTTTATTGCTTGAGCATTCTCCAATTGGTGCCCACAGATTGCAGGCTCAATTGAGTCACAGGTGGTGAAAGAATTGTATGTACTTGGAAAATTGTAAAAATCTGTCCCACTCACATCAACCATAACCTAACGAGATTCTTGAGCAAAGCAATAGGGTGTCAGTTGAAACCCTCCGGTTCGAGTTGTTGAAGTGTAGGTCCATTTAATAATAACTGCTCCTCCGCTCCTCCTCCTCCTTGGCTAGCTCTTTTTTACACCCCCACTTCACTACAAGAGAGAGAGGGCTAACTCTATGTTTCTGGGCAGGGAGCTTCATCGGCTGGAACAGGTGCTGCACCTTTTTCTCTTCCATTGAGTAAATGTCCGTCAGATATGTTCAAACTCTGAAGGAGAGATTTGAGCAACTCTAAAAAACTCTCAATGATAAATAGATTAAGGTGTCTGCAGATGATAAGGCAGGACTTGGTCTATTTGCATCCAAGTACTGGTGTGCTTGTAGAATTGCAGACAATTGGGTAGGAGAAAACCTTACCCTACAAGCAATAGTATAATCGGAGCACATTTCTGAAAAAAATCAATGCGCTTATAAGACTGTAAGTTTTGTTGGGGCGCAATGAATAGAGGACGGGATTTGATACTCAGGATTAATTCTGGCTATTGTCATAACTGATGCTGATAACAGGTTCCAGTTGTTCTCGTTTGTTAAAATTTAGCCCCTGTAAGTTTAGCAATGATTCAACTGCTACTGGACTTTTGATTATACTTTACCCAGTTGACAGGTCTGGGTTGACAAGTCACTTTGTTTCTAATCACGAGTTGGTTAGAGGTTAATTCTTAGTCTGCATTTGTAAGTTTGACTCTCACTCTGCAACGATTTCCATTCCTATACGCTTTGAAGGTATTATCAAAATACATATTTGATTTTGGTTTGAATTCGTGTATCAGTGTTCAATTGGGTTTAGGTCCGGGTTAATACATTTGACTAGTCTTTACCTGGTATTGAAATCCAAGTTTTGTTTTAGTTGTAATAGAGCTAAATGCGTGAAATATATACCACTTACATAATAGGTGCAGTAGTTCTGATAAAAAAATGTTAACTAAAGTATTAAAGTTTTTTTGAATAATTTATAGTAGATAAAAGTTACATCCATTTTTGACCTATGTAACTCTGTCACAAGATGCTTTGTTACGATCAGGATTTAATACATTGAGACGAGTAGTTTACCAAGTTGTTAGTTGCATATCTCCTTAAATATTTGCGTGTTATTGAACGTCAAGTTTTTCGGTATTTGCATAGGAATTGTCAAACAAGAACAGCTGTGGGCTCACTAAAATGGTTGGTTGATGGCATTAACAAGTACTTAAAATCATTCTATTTTTTTATATTTTGTATAAGTTATTGTAATAAACCTATTGCTTTGTACAAACATATGTTTTAATTTAGGTAACTATTCATTACAACAAAAAACCAAAAACTGATAAAAAATAAGCCCATGATAAATCTTTTCATTCTGCATTATCATCAGTGTATTCCAACATTCATGAGCCAAACAATAATCAAGACCGTGATACAAATTCCAATATAAACAATTGCTACTCAATAAATATCTAGAGCATAATCATGATCATATCGCCATACAATAACTTGCTATAATACACAGTAAAATTGCAATATCAACAGCTGGTGCACGCAAAAAGGTACTCTACGAGCCAACTTGCACGTTTGAGTCAACTAAAAAGGCATTAGTGCCCAGGAGAACCATCTTGTCTTTAGTCCCCCCAAATGGAGATCTGCTCCTAATATACTACTAACATTGATGTAACAAAATTGTGCTTTACTCATTTTTACACGATAACAATTTTTGTTCTCACAGGTACTCTCAGAGATCTTTTGTGAAAACAAGACAAAGTTCAAGTTTTGCTAGACAAACATACCACATGGTGTTAGCTTCCGATGGAAAGAGTGAAAAGTTTTTGAACGGATCTGAATACACCATATTTTTACATTTTCAAGATAATGAATGGATCACACGAGTTTCTGGGTATAAAGTTGTAGTTGCTCATATAGAGAAGAGAAAACCAAAAGGCACCACAATCAAAGGTGAGCAAAACAAAAATGATGTTTAAAGCATTGTCTAACTACTTAATTCAAAGCTTTGTTCAGCAGTTTTTTTGTAAATCCTGCAATAAGAAATATTAAGATATTTTTGTTAGAGAAAAGCTAATGAAAGAGAATAAAAACTTCATTGCTTTAATATACTGATTGAGATAATGAACCCATCGTTCTTTAAAAAAAAAACATTCCATCTACACGCAAATTGTTGAACGCTGAAATGTTTAGCTATTTTATTGCAACAGTTATCAATTTCTTTCATTTAATCTTTACCAGTGAGATAAACTTTGTTTAGTGTTATATTTACTACATTTGAGTTTCTAGAACTTTCAAACTCATCAGTGGGCAACAGTGGTACCAAGACAATTTTATAAAGTTTCTGCCGACGCTTGATGCTTGCCGCCTGTTGATGTTTTTTTGATACAAACCTATTATAAGAGTTTTTGAAGTCATTAGGAAATGATCTAGGCATGTGTAGCTCTTTTTTAACTGCAAGTTGAAAATATACAAGTGTTTATCTCAGTTTTTTAATTATTTTTAACTTATCACCTTGCTTAAACTTTTATTTGAAAAACTAACTCATATGTTAACTCCTAAAACTCTGTAAAGGGCTGATGAATATGCTATCTGTCGAGAATGAACAATTTGAAGGATTGACAATAGTCCAGTTTATTAAATTTTGTTACTTTTTCTAGATGAAGTTCGAAAGGAAATTAGAGGATACCCAGTGATAATTGCATTTGGATGTGTGATACTGGTGGGGGTAGGTAGCATATTTTTGTATTTAGTAGTTGTCATCACATTGTTCTGTGCAACGATGACATCTATCGGCCATGAAGTCGTGGGAAATCCTGAAGAATTCCTGAATATTTTTAATGAACTGTCGGGTCAACATGATTAAGTTCAATAGTGTGATGATAACAAAAAAGTTGATAAACAGTTAAAAAAACACAAACTCTTAATTATTTTTGAACATCAGAATAAAAATTTTAGGTGATAACATTAGCAGAAGATTCTCAAAGTTTCTTTAAAATTTTCCAAAGAATTCGCGACCAATAAATGTCATCCCAACACCTATTTTTATCTATACTGACCATGTTGCTCGGATAAAAAGTGATAACACATTTTAATTAACAGCACAGATAATAATACACATATTAGGATTCGATTCGATTCGTTTTATTCACGATTTTTGTGCTTTCCTTTTTTCTCACCCAAAATTTTTCCGTAATCAAAGTTCTCCCACATTTAATGTTTGTAGGCTTATACTTTGACAAACAATACTTCAACCTCATATGGTAAGAGTTTGGTTTACGGTCAATGAACTACCTACCGTGGAGCTCCGGGCTATGAAAGCGGCTCTATTAAACCTTTCTCTGGTAGTTGTGCCACTTGTTTTGGAGTCTCTTCTTCTCTCTGAGGGCCCAGCCTATGTGAGGATTGGCGAATGGGTTTGGACCCAGGTATAAGAGGGATGCTGTGCTCTATGAGGCTGGTGCACCCTATGTCTTGAGGTACCGTACAGAACGTCGTTCTGTACTGTTCGAGCATCTGGCATAGCTGCTGTGTCTCTAGGAGATCTTCACTATTTGGCAGCACCTTTTGATAGAGTTCATGGTGGTGCTCAAGCATAGAGAGAACCTGGAGGTTTTTGGTTCTGACCGCTAAAGAGGAGGTGACTGTGCTTCTGGTGAGAAGCATTGTTCTGGGTTCACGGTAGTATATCTGCTTATAGTTTGACCGGCCTTCAATTCCCATGGTTGGTCAGTGGATTCAGGCACCGTACTAATAGACAACCTTGTCCGTCGGGGTGGTTATCACTGGTAGCTATCGGAACGGCATGTGCTTGACCCTTTACTACGCATTGGGGTCGGTGACTGTTAGAATTGCGCCTACATATCGATGCAATCTCCGAGAAGAGGGTATGGTGGTGGTCCTCATTATCTGCACGGTATTCTTCAGTAGCCATCATTCACAATGGGTGTATGGGAGCTGTTAGCCATTTATGATTATGACAGCCTTGTCAGTTTTCAAGTGGCACTGGTGGGTGTGGCAGAGAGATTTGCCAATAATGGCGTCCTTTTAAATGCATCCAACAATGAAAGTGAACACTGCTTTGAAATCCCTCAGTTGGAAGGACAGAGTGATTACCCTCTAGGGTACAATAGATGATGGTATTTCTCACGGTTGTAAAGTAGAGTTTGCACATTTGCAGCAGTTTGAAGTGCGATCTTGGCACAACATGAGTTCTTGGGAGAGGTTGACTGTTGTTTTCAGGCCTTGAGAGGCCAACTGCCTTGTTGTGTTAGCAATGATGGACTCCTGAAGTTCTCTATAATATATAAATATTCTCATTTACCGCGTCGACATTTACGTATTTCTCATTACATATGATCTAGAAAGTACTAATATAAGAGACCCATTAGAAACTTAACAACTTACATAAAAACTTTGTTTGCCTTACAAAAAACAAAAAAACATGTTGCAATTATGAATATTAGCTAGTCTTCAAATGGGTTTCTTGTTTTAAAAAAAAACTCTATTTTTTCTGTCGAAACAAGGTAAAGAGCTCAATATTTTTCTGGAAAACAAATTTGAATTTTTTTTAAACAGATAAGCTTTTATCGAGCTCAACTGTCGAACCTAGATTCTAACAGTTTGAGAATTTCAACAGGGATTTTTCAATAATAACCACTTATAAGCATCCATTTATAATTAGTCTTTATTACAATTATCTCCAAGCGACAAGCTTACGAAACCTGTCATCAGCGTTGCCCTTCAGGCACGGCTAAATAAACAACCGAACAAACAATTCATTAAACATAATTACTTGTGGTAATTTAAACCGGTGCTAGGTAGATATGTGAGAATAAAAATTTGGAAACAAAATCTTTTAGTTTCATGAAGTGTTTTCATATCAGCGAATAGGTGAGTCTTTTTTTCAGCGTTTCACTCTGATTGTTTTATGATTAAGTATAGTCGTATCAAAAAAGCGCAAGGCAGAGCAGAGCTTATGCCTTACAAAACCAATGTAATATTGTGATCCTTTTATTGTGAATATTCTCCATCACAATTTTTCACAAACTGATTGCTTCACCGGACTCCCTATATCAATCTACACGGTTCATTGACCGTTTCCATTATCAGGCAGACCTCCCAAGTGCTCTAATAAGACTTCTGGTAAACAGGTTAACATAAACATAAATAGGAATATGGATAACAAATTGACAACACCTGCTACCCTGTGACAGCCCATTTGGTAAATAAACTTATCTTACCCCTGGCGACCCTCCGGGATGGTAGCAAGTTGGCTGCAAATTTAGCAAGCTCAATATAATCTGAGAGATTGGCATGCAAACCTCTTTAGTCTCGCCATCATTAATTTAAAGTAACCCAGATACCAAGACCATGTTAAACCGAGAATCTCTGCTTAAAGCAAAGTCACAAAACTGAGCAAGCTGAGTGGAAACTCAGTAAGTTGACCAGTGTTTGCAATAACCTTATTTTAGAAATTCTATGCTTTAAAACACGTGTTATTGGTTTGTAGGTATAAGTAGATGGTATATTGGTCAGGTAGAATTCTCTTCGTAAATGACTAAGTTCTTAGACAGTCGAGCCTCCCTTCTTTCTGTAGCTTACAGTGTTGTATAAATTGGAACACTAGCCATTAGGTCCAAACAATGCGTTTGTAATCGGCGAAGCGTTAACTGACGACTTTCTTTGAATTGTTGCATGCTGCTCCAGCAAAGGAATCATCTTTGGAGAAAAGGACCATGCAAATGCATTCAATTTAGTGAATGTAGTACTGAGCAT
The DNA here is from genome assembly GCA_945261195.1 of Cryptosula pallasiana. Lineage (NCBI taxonomy): Eukaryota > Metazoa > Bryozoa > Gymnolaemata > Cheilostomatida > Cryptosulidae > Cryptosula > Cryptosula pallasiana. Next base: position 13,338,850 of record OX183132.1, read on the forward strand.
CGTGGAAGTGTAGCTGAAAGCAGAATCTGCTGCAAAATATTGTGCTTGTACGCATCAAAAATATTAAACAAAAATGTCAAGTGTGTGCAATAAAAATATATTGCATGTTGCTTTTTTTACAACAAAAGTAAATACTGTTAGTTGGCATACCTTTAAGACCTCTACCTCAAAGGCATTTACATGCAACGTGAATTCAGAGAAACACTTAATTTAAAGAAAAGAATATCGTAACCCTTTCAATCTGACTAAACGTAACCAGAGTCTGGCATTTGCAAACGGTCTATTTCTTTAAGCAGTTTAAGCATAAAAAATCACTGATGCTAAAACATTGGCATGGTTACATAGTCAAGGCCTCTACAACACCATTTTTGAGTATGTCTTTACTGGCAGACCTGAATATTTATTGTCATGTTAATGAAAGGTGATGTTAAAAGAACTCTAAATAGTTGCATTTTAGGCAATACTGCTGTTAAAAATAAACTACGAAAGAATGTAAATCAAAATTTCTCTTAGCTGTACAAAAGTGTTTGGTAATGTGCATGTAACTGTTTGCTGCTGAGGAAAAGAAAATTCTACTGAAAGTGGATGAAATGTATTAAAGTCTTAAAAAGAAATGTGCTTTTGAAAAACTCGCAGTTGCATATTATTTTGTTGCTGAAAACTGATTTCTTTATATATTCTGCTGCATTAAAATTCATAGAAAGTTGGTAAATCCTATGAAAAACTTTTCCTCTTCATATTTTTAGGTATTTTTCTCACTATTCATTGTATATTACAGGTAACAGCTATTGGGTTGGTGTGCACCCAGTTTAAAAAAAGGCCATCGATAAAGGCTTCGGTACACCAAACACAGCAGCCGATATCGTTTGATCGACTCGGCGGCTATCAAGCTATGCTAGTTCCAATATCAGCAATAAGCAATATGCAAGCTTTATCTGAGGTTCAATTTCCAACAAAAAACCTAAATATGATAAGCAATCCTTCAATTGAACAGATGCCAGGGATGATTGGAGTCTCAAACATGATGTTTCATCAACCTAATACAGATTTACTGAGACAACCTGCACGCCAAGCAAGCTTCAATCAAGTTCGAATGCATTCTGTGTTTAGCCAACAGAGTAAAACAGCTCACATGAGTTCAAAACCTCGTGGTTTCTCCAACATGGGAAATGAATATACTGCAGGAAATGTTTATGATGCCATACAAGAAGACGCCATCTATAACGAGTATAATGAAATATTAGACTAGCGGAAAGACATTTTTAATCAAAGTTCATTAGGTTTTGCTGAGACGATTTCATTTAATTATTGGCTGCAAATACTGAATTTGCATATCCACTTTCTGAAAAAAGTATCAGGATTAATATAAATGAGTTGTGAAGTCAATTTTGTAAAAGCTTCCCACATAATATGGAATTTATGAGCCGTTAACCCAGTTATGTATCCAAGAAAGCTTAAACAAAAGAAAACTCTGACCAAATATATAGTTTTCTTCAAATAATACTGGTTTTGGTAGCAGAAAGTAGATTTTTCAATAAATGGAAGATGTGGTGATCAGTGAGATTTGTTAGATGACTTGAAATACTTGACAAAATTTTGCCCTTTATAACAATATACAATTTTGGTGAAGCTGTAAAGAATTTTTGCTCCATCCTTTACCGACACTACTAGAAAGATTGGGGAGATAGCAGAATGCTCACTGCTAACTACTATAACCCTATCTCACAGTGTTAGAACTGAAAGTCAGGCAAGAATCTATAGGTGGTTTATCAGAATGGCAACTTGCCATACCTATAAGTACATGAGCACTTTTACAGTACCCGACTGGCACTCTACTAACAGCACACATTCCAGTGCAATCAACATGCCTTCCACTGTACTACTGCTAATGGTTGATCTATGCAAATCTATTACATAGGCCACATCAATTTACAGCAATGTCTGAGCTAATTAAATTAATCAGAGGGCAGCCCCTAGCCCCTAGTGGGTGCTAAGAAAAGAGACAAGCAGGGAGGTTGGATCTTGTTGGGAGATCAATGTGGGTGTGCACAGCTCAAGAATCTGATGAAAAGACTCACACGACCAGTGTGGCTGACTAAGGGGGTGTACACAACTCATGTGTGTGAGGGGTGAAACTGGGAAGGAGGAAAGTTCTCTTAGTTTCCCGAACACGTTTGGCAGGAGAATGGCCAGAGTCTCTGCCTTGTTTTTACTCATGACTTAATTGCAAAATGGGTTTCGATAACTCATGAGAATTCCACGCATGTAATTGGGTTGAAGGGATCGATGGCTGGTTCTCTAACCAGGAAAGGGGAGTAAGGTGTCTTATTGGGGGAGGAGATAGCCCCTGCGTGCTTGTACCTCTGGCAGGAAAACTGCCTGGTAAACTCATTTCAGCTTCACAGGGAAAAACAAATGCAAAGGTAGGTCTTTGTACCACACGCCACTCCATTGTTGGCGGACCTTCTGGAAGTGGAGTTGGGAAATCAACACAGGAAGTGGGCAGTTTGGGTGGAGTCAGTGCTGGGAGGGGTGGTAGTGCCAAAGGTTCTTTCTAGGTACTTGTACCTCTCACGTTAGGAAATCTCATTGTCTCAACTGCTGTTAGTGTCTGCTTCCTTCTAATCTTTACAGGGTGAGAAGACTTTAGTACAACCTCGTTCTGCACTGAGTGTTGGCTGTAATGACTGATGAGGTTCAGTCGCTTCATCTGTCTCTAAGGGCAAATGAATTTTGGCCAAAGTTTGGGATTCTCTCCATGGCGTCTACACGGATTCACCAAAAGTATCATTAAAAGATTGGGCTCCTTGCCTCATTCAACTCTGACTTCCATCTGCTTTCGACTCATAGCCTTGTGAAATTTTCCTAGCTTTAAGCTGAGGGCCTGTATATGGCATGCATTCGGTCAGAGGGGGCTGATAGGAATTCCAATCTGGTGAGTGTAACTTTCTGCCCAGCATTATATAGTTGCCTATTTCACCTGTGGAGGCATGGATGTGGCTTTGAATTTCCTCATCAATGAAGAAAACTACATGTCCTAATCACCAGGGCTGTGCTTCAACAGCAGGGACCAAAGGAGCCATCCACCGGATTTTTTTGTTCAATAATTTCATTGGCCCGTAGGTGGTATGGGTAGTGCAAGTTATTTCTACCCCCCCCCCCCCCCTAAAAAAACCAAAAAAAAACAAAAACGACAAAACATGCAACTCGAGTGTCACATGTGACTCAAATTGAGCCCCTTGATCACTATGCACCTGCTCAAGGAAATCTGGAAAACAGAGAACCCTCCAATCAGACATACTGGCTATCACAGGGCTGCAGCAGCTGAAAGGGCCACAGTGATGAGACGGTTAGTCAACACAATGAACCAGGAATTACCACGTTAGGGAGCGTCCAAGTTTTTGCTAGGGCCAGAGCTGAACTTGGTACAACCACTCTTGGTTCCTTAACTCACCTCGCACCTGTTGACTATATTGCATGCATCAGCTATCAATCCAAGAAAATACCACTAGCTGGAGGCACTAAGGGTACTGGACATTTCTTGGTGCCCTAATAAATGGGTCTGCCAGATTGTTATACCAATTAGACCAGCTGGACAGACAGCAAACCAGTGGGAGCAGTAGTTAGGGGAGACTTGGAACTCAAACATATTATCTGTCTGGAGCCTCGTAGCCCTAATTCAACTGCTCAACTGTGTAGGATATGAACTAACAAACTTCAACTGCCCCTTAGTGAGGGGGCGGTGTGTAGTAGCTGCTTCATTAATAACAGCAACAGGGTGACTACCCTCAGACAGCTGAACTGCTATGGGAATAACTAAGGAGGAGATGGGGTGTCTGGGCTTGGGGGGGGGGGGGGGGGGAGGTGACAGTTACTAAACCTAGTCAGAGGTGTAGGAGAGGGGTACATTGAAGGGAGAGAGAAAGGGTGTACAGAAGGAAAAGGGAGAGGCCAATTCCACTTGTTCATCAGCCATTCTTGCTTTATTAACTCTATACTCTATGCGACCACACTGTCTACACTTCAGGGGGCACTGATGGCTCAACCCATCTGCATTTCTGAGTCAAGGAGGGGGGGCGGGGGGCGAGGAGTGGCACTCATATGCTCAATAATGTGCTTTAGCTCAAAAAGAGATGTAGGCCACCTACTAATCTGGTTCGTGGGCTCTCTGCAGGGGACAAAATCACAGCATGGAGCGTTAGTCTGACTAAAGACAGAAGTTATGGTTATACAGGTAGAGATAGAAATGCTTAACAACCTTTACCACTGCCAACAGCTCTCAATTGGTCACGCAATTGTTATACTCCTAGGGCTAGCTGTTTTACTGGAGTAGGCAACAAATTTCTCAGTGCTTTCTTGGAGCTGTGGTGACACCACCTACACCTTAATCATTGGCATCATTATCAAAAATGTACTGGGCCTTAGGGCCTAAGTAACTAAGGGCCATGGCTCGAGCCATGGCTCGAGCCATGGCTTCTTTCAGTTGTTGGAAAGTTGACTCTTAATCTTGACACCACTTCCAGGGAACATGCTTCTCGTTAGCTGGGTCAAGGGTCGTGCCACAGAGTACACTAGAGTACCTAAAAAGGCTTGCAAACCCGAGAGCTCAGTAGATATTTGCAAGTGGGTGATGGCTGCTACTTTCTCCAGATTGATGGCAAATGGGGAAGCGGGGTGTAGCAGAGTTAAGGGGTACCACAAGTTGAAGAGTGTTCCTTTCTGACTCTGTAGTACTAAACAATCAACCTCCATGTTGGTAACAACTTTAGAAACTGTCTGATTCTGTGGGGTGTTATAGCAGGTTGTGATCTGTCCTCAAAGTTGGGTGGGGGTTCTCCAAGTTGGGAATACCACAAGGTGGGGGGGTAGCTGTATATGACCATTTCGAGTTGCAAGACCAACTTTTGTGTCAGTACGTCAGAGTTATCAGTTTCCGTGACTGTTGTAGAAGCTGTCTTTGCGCTCTGGTTGACTGCCACAGCTCAAGGGTAGGATATGACGTTCAAGTTGGGGGGGGGGGGGGGGTAGGGGGGAGGTACAACAATGTCGTAGAATGGAGCTGTCTTTATTTCCTTCAGGAGAGCTGAAACTATACTGTAACTGCTTGAAAGACACTTGTAGTGCTGTGGCTGCTGGTCAGCGTCTGCAACAGCTCATAACTGCTTATGAAAATCTGCATCATGAAAAAACTGTTGTTGCAGGGACAGAGCTGATTTCGACTTTCTATATCAGGGTCATAGGTTGCTTTCCCCAAATCGGAAAGGTTACAAGTTGACTGGCAATGCTTTACTGGTAACACTAGTGATGGAGGAAATGCTACTCGACCAGCTACCCAGTCGGCAACAGCTGTAGCACATCAGTTCTCGTAGAGAAAGGGCGAAGGGAGGGGGAGTGAGTACTGATGTCAGAAAGGGGGTGGTGGCATCTTCTTTAGTAGCGTCTGTACATCCATATAATCACAGTGCTGCCACCAATATAAAGTATTTGCTCTCCTACCTTTCCCAGCACTGCTTGAAAGATTGCACTGACCTCAGGGAGTTCCACAGGGTTAGAACTAAATCTGAGACTGATTCTATCAGTAGTGTATCAAAATGGCAACATGCTGTACTAATGAAATCATAGCTGTACTGTTACAATAGGTATATTTCCCTATGCACGCTACAGTTTACAATATAAGTAGAAATGTACAAGCAATATCGGCAGAGGATTGGGTTATATGTACAAATACCTAAATTGAACTGCGCAAACATACAACAAGTAGCTTTATTTATAAAAAATACAGTATTATACTAAGTAGGTTGAACAATCACTGATTGTGGTCATTAGTTATTGGTTGAAACAAGCTGGCACATCGCTTCCAAACAGATGAGGAAGCTGTCCCCTATAGCTCTAGTACACAAGCTTGTAGGTTCTTTTCTCCTATTGGCTGGCGAAGTATGGCTAGATCATCTACCAAGGACAAGTCCCGACCCTTTTTAAACTGAACTGGCAAGCTGTCCATTGAGCTCACATCTGTCTTGCCACCATGGTGCTAGTATGTACACAAATACTTTGCTAATTGCCAGCTAACACGTTGCCAGCAGTGCTCATCCCAGTGCAATCCACTGCCTTCTACCGTACTCCTACTAGCAGATCATCCATGCCAGTCAATTACAATATTAGTCTAAAGGTACTTTGTTACTTGTGGTAAGTATTTATCAACTCTGTGGATAAATAACAGACATGGCTTGTTACGTAACTAAAAAATAGAACATACTGGTTGAGGTGTAAAAAAGTTAAAATCATGTTGTAAAAAATCAGCTCAAAGTAAAAGAAAGTACGGGTCAATAGTACAATAAAAAGCCACTGTCTTGAAATTTTGATATATATATATATATATATATATATATATATATATATATATATATATATATATATATATATATATATATATATATATATATATATATATTATATATATATATACTAAAAGGTAAAATAGTAAAAGATGTTAAAACTATTGGCTGACTACAAGTTGTTTCATGTGCTAGAAAAAAAGATGGAAAAAGAAAATAATTCTAGGCACAATCATCAGGTCGGCTCTCCACTGTTAAAAATGAAGGTGGAACAGGAAACAGTTAGTTCAGACCGAGAATATTAAGTGCACAAGGATCGTATTGTTAATATGTTGGTAAGGGTGCACGGGCGTCAAAGGTGGCTAAGGGCATAGAGCTACGCCTGGCTGAGAGTAAATTTATTAGAGTGTCGGCAGGTGGTGACAACTTCACTCCTGCTGTTGAGGGAAGACAACTCTGGTTGAAAGATGATATAGAATTTTTCAGCCGTACAAAGGTGACACTTCTTATCTGTGTTAGAATACGCTCTGGCATGGGATAAAATTCTCCATTTGATGTTAAATTGGGTGCCATGACTCTTTAAGTAACCAAATATGCTTGCTCAGCTCGGTGGAGTTTCTTTTGCTGGCAGTATTAAAAGATGTTTTGTGGTTTCTATATCTAGTTTTAAATTCTCCTTCGGTTAGGCCAACATATGTTTCGACTTTGTTATTAGCTGTGACTGTAGCCTGGTAAATGACACTTTTAATATGGCAGTTGCCTTCGAGGGGACACTCAGCTCTATTTCTACAGTTGCATTTATTAGTGGTGGTATTGTTGGTGTTGTTAGAGATCTTATTATTGTGCCCTTGTATGATTGTTTTGATATTGGGCATGCAGCTATAACTGAGTTTGATGGTATTTTTGTTAAAAATATGACCCAAAGGATGGTTACTGGGGAAACACTCTTCAACTGCTTTAAGGAACTCATGTCCGATGTTGGTGGACACATTGAGGTCAAAAGGAGGGTTGTACCAGGTGATGTTTCTGCGCCTTTTTCGTTTAGTATGTAAGGTGGTATGGGCGGGTTTATAAGAAAGGTTGTAGTTGTACCCGCTTTTATGCAAGGCGTTTTGGTATAAAACTTTGGCGTTGTCGAAGATCTCTTTGTCAGACGATAGTTCGGAAAGTCTTTTATTTATGCTTATAGGTATGTTGCGAATGATGGGGGGTGGGTGGTTTGATAGTTTGTGGACATATTGGGGGATGTTATTAGGTTTATTATATGGGCGATGTTTGCCGGTGTTTAGGTCTAGGGTGACATCTAAAAATTCCACTACTTTTTTATTGGCTTCGATGGTGACCTTGAGGTTGTATTTGTTAAAGATCTTGCAGATGTTTTTTTTTAATGATTTCTATCTTGCGCGGTGTTTCATTAAATATAGCTAAGCCATCATCTCTGTAAAGGCCGATGGAGTTGCCATACAGTTTAGCTAGTTGGGATGGAATCATACAACCGACTAATTCACAGGTCTCAGCTCCATCGAAGCAACTAATATTAATAATTAATTATTTAATATTTATTTATTTGATTGTTTCTATTTAGTCTAAGCCCCTGTGCACATCTTGTGCCCCGTCATACTTTTACTTACTTATATATATATATATATATATATATATATATATATATATATATATATATATATATATATATATATATATATATATATATATATATATATATATATATATATATATATATAGATATATAAGTAAGTAAAAGTATGACGGGGCACAAGATGTGCACAGGGGCTTAGACTAAATAGAAACAATCAAATAAATAAATAATAAATAATTAATTATTAATATTAGTTGCTTCGATGGAGCTGAGACCTGTGAATTAGTCGGTTGTATGATTCTATTCCAACTAGCTAAACTGTATGGCAATTCCATCGGCCTTTACAGAGACGATGGCTTAGCTATATTCAATGAAACACCACGCAAGATAGAAATAATTAAAGAAAACATCTGCAAGATCTTTAACAAATACAACCTCAAGGTCACCATCGAAGCCAATAAAAAAGTAGTGGAATTTTTAGATGTCACCCTAGACCTAAACACCGGCAAACATCGCCCATATAATAAACCTAATAACATCCCCCAATATGTCCACAAACTATCAAACCACCCACCCCCCATCATTCGCAACATACCTATAAGCATAAATAAAAGACTTTCCGAACTATCGTCTGACAAAGAGATCTTCGACAACGCCAAAGTTTTATACCAAAACGCCTTGCATAAAAGCGGGTACAACTACAACCTTTCTTATAAACCCGCCCATACCACCTTACATACTAAACGAAAAAGGCGCAGAAACATCACCTGGTACAACCCTCCTTTCGACCTCAATGTGTCCACCAACATCGGACATGAGTTCCTTAAAGCAGTTGAAGAGTGTTTCCCCAGTAACCATCCTTTGGGTCATATTTTTAACAAAAATACCATCAAACTCAGTTATAGCTGCATGCCCAATATCAAAACAATCATACAAGGGCACAATAATAAGATCTCTAACAACACCAACAATACCACCACTAATAAATGCAACTGTAGAAATAAAGCTGAGTGTCCCCTCGAAGGCAACTGCCATATTAAAAGTGTCATTTACCAGGCTACAGTCACAGCTAATAACAAAGTCGAAACATATGTTGGCCTAACCGAAGGAGAATTTAAAACTAGATATAGAAACCACAAAACATCTTTTAATACTGCCAGCAAAAGAAACTCCACTGAGCTGAGCAAGCATATCTGGTTACTTAAAGAGTCATGCACCCAATTTAACATCAAATGGAGAATTTTATCGCATGCCAGAGCGTATTCTAACACAGATAAGAAATGTCACCTTTGTACGGCTGAAAAATTTTATATCATCTTTCAACCAGAGTTGTCTTCCCTCAACAGCAGGATTGAAGTTGTCACCACCTGCCGACACTCTAATAAATTTACACTCAGCCAGGCGTAGCTCTATGCCCTTAGCCACCTTTGACGCCCGTGCACCCTTACCAACATATTAACAATACGATCCTTGTGCACTTAATATTCTCGGTCTGAACTATCTGTTTCCTGTTCCACCTTCATTTTTTAACAGTGGAGAGCCGACCTGATGATTGTGCCTAGAATTATTTTCTTTTTCCATCTTTTTTTCTAGCACATGAAACAACTTGTAGTCAGCCAATAGTTTTAACATCTTTTACTATTTTACCTTTTAGTATATATATATATATATATATATATATATATATATATATATATATATATATATATATATATATATATATATATATATATATATATATATATATATATATATATATATATATATGTATATATATATATATATATATATATTGTATCATACATGACATAAACTATGCGATTAAAAATAGTAGGAGGTAATTTCACAGGTCATGCCCATGGCTCAAACACTAAAACAATTTGTGAGCTAGTTAAATACATAAGAATACAATTCTGATTGAGAACAAAATTTCAGATTACATTCCGACAACATAGTTCTCCCATTCTACCAAAAGTCATTCAGATCTGTGGGTATCAAATTATTTGTGCACATGGACCCTTAACTTCTGTGGATATTTTTGTTATCAAATCGCAGTAATAACAAAACTTTCATGGCAATTTGCTCAAATTAAATTACGGAAAAACACGCAACTTGAGAAAGTTTTCAAATAGTGGGGAAACCCCAAGGATTTCGAGATTTCGTCATTCAATTTATATAATTTCACACCTGAAATTTTTGGAGTTTCCCCATTAATCAAAAGCTTTCTCAGGGTACGGTTTTTTCCCCATAGGTGATTATTTGCATTAAATATTTTAATCAGTTCCAGATTGGTATAATATGAAAGAAATAGCCAAGCTAGTTCTTTGCAAAAATTGCAGGGAAAAATTGCAGACATACAACTATGCTTGGATACTGGCCCGGGGTAGGTCCTCAATGTGTTACATGCTGGATCCAGGCTTAACATAGACCCGGGATGTCACCCGGTATAGCTGGCTGCCTTAACCCGGGTAACTTATATATAGCACAAAGGGTAATCCCGAGACCATATAAAAGTGGTGTTGGCGGATGGGGGAAGAGGTGTATGGGGAATCTAAGGCAAGGGGTGACGGTTCTGGTTGTCTTGAGCACAAAATCTCCCACAACTTTGATTCCACAACATGTTGTGTTTCTAAATTGGTATTGGCACATTGTTATTTTTTGTTAGATTTACAATTTAAGCTAAGTTGATTAAAAAATAACTTTAAGAACACACAGCCAGTACAAGTTTTTCTAACATAGTGAAAACTTTCCAAACAAGTTTTTAGATGTCATGCGATAAAGCCATTGTGTATTTCCAATTCAAAACTACTCTGGAAATCTGTAATGGAAGAAACCACCAATGGATATGAAGATTTCAGCATCTCAGCATGATTATGTTTGGTCAGTGGAGCAATTAGTATTCACAAATGCACAACATCACCGCGTCGCCTAGCAATAATGAGCTTTTCAACTAAATCAACCAATCCTTCATTATTGTAGTGGCTGAAATATCAAGCTGTAGGTTATAATACCACAAAAGCCTTATTTCAAATATTCGATCAGATAAAATTTGTTGTGAAAATATATATAACCTAATTGACCGCATAAAGAATTGTCCACTGTAAAGCAATCTTATCAATTGTATGACCAAAGACTGAGCGAGTAAATCATGTATAGTCTTATATCTAACAAAGCAAATAAACTTCTGACATTTATCTCAAAAAATGTAGCTTTATTTAATATAATTAACTGGAGGCAAACTGCTGTGAGAAAAAATGTTCATTCGGCTGAGTTGCTTATATTTTTAGTTCTCAAGAATGTTTTTCACAAAAAAAAACGAGACGATCTCCACAGCCTTCATTGTTAAGCTGGTAGCTACAAGAGCTTTGGCTACTCAAACAATATTCTCCCCCTCCACTTGGTTCTCCATTGCACCATTGTACTGTGTCAACAAGTCCTGTTGATTTCCCAGTCCATCTCCATTCACCAGCAGTCAGCCTTCCGCCAATCCATGCATCTCTGCCTCCCCAATCTAGTAAGGAGTGAAAAAATAATTGTTTGTGATTTTTTAAATCTAACCCTATTAAAATTGTTTAATGATAACCAGACAGATTATTTTGTGTAAATAGATGCTAGATGGAATAACACATTCAGTATAATATTAATAATAACATCTCAAATTCAATTTCATCACCTTTCTCTTTCAAAGTTCACTAGTTCAACTGTTCTGTACTTGAATAGAGAAGGCAATTACCCTATCTGGTTTTTCGCTGACCAATAAACCAAAATACTGACTCCAGAGTCTCAAACGTTGCTAGACTTTCACCACTGGTTTCGCAGTACTTCTTAGCATCATCCCAGTTCTTATAGTCAGTAATCATCCTGATGCAAGTGTTTGGGTGGGGATTGTGTACATGCGAGGAAGCACATGACATCTTTTCTGCTTCATCTAAATATACAGAACCGCATTCAACAGAGAGCGCTCAGTTTCAAAATGACTGCAATGTGTTGCATTGAAGCCTCCGAGTCTGAGGTTCTATGGCTGTATTTGCACTTATGAAGAATGCTAGCTAGCAATAATATAAAGCAACCTTATACAAACCAATTCAATAGTGTACAAGTTACCTTTACTGCAGACTCCACAAAGTTCCGCCAATTTATCTGCAAGCAAATGAAAAATGACTTACAACAGATCTGCAAAAACCCGAAATATTTTAGCCAAATGCTTCTTTTTTATGACTTTTTACTGCAAAGGTTTCACTAAGTGTCAGGTAAATGACTTGTGCAATGTGTTGTTTCACCTTACCTGGTAACAAGTCTGTCAGGGATGCACCACTTACAACTTCTCTTTTGTGAACAGCTTTGACATCTTTAGATCTCTGAAATTATGTTCTTTCAATTATTAGCCATTATGGATGGTTTAAACTATACGTTTTTTGTTTTTTAGTATAAAACCAAATTTGTATATTGTGCTTGTTTTATGTTTGATTGCTGATTGGTGCCCTCAATCATAATTATTTGTGAGTTTTATTCAGTTGTATATTCAGATGCAATAGCATGCAAGAGGTAAGTGTAATCGGTACACGGCAAGCGATTAGATTGTTTTGAAGTTAACATTTTAATTAACGAAAATACTTGAGAACTCATTGCATTTTGCGGTGGATGTAATATAATTGTTTAAAGTTATTTCTTCCTCTTTCATATGTTTTAGTTAGACTGCTTGTTTAGTTATCAAGATTGCATTGCCCCAAGGTCCATGTATCATATTACTCTCTCGTTGCTCATTTACAATTGAAACTTTATTAAACTAAATTAATCTAAACCAACAACTAGCTGATGATAGAGTGATATCCAGGCCAAATATGGACCTCATGCCATTTACAGTTGCTTATTATCATATGCAGAGTATTGGTATTCATTTGCTAGCAAAAGTTACAGCATAATTCTGTCATTAAATTTATTTAATTTATTCATTTTATGAATATTTTAAATCGTGTGCATTTTTTAAGCTACAAAGAGAATTTTTCATTTCCAAGAAAAATTGCCAGTGGTGCTCAGCTCTACATCATTAAAGAAGTAATAGGTGCCGTAGTCTTTTAATATTGCCGCTGCTCCAGCAATTGAACTAGTGACTAAATAATGGTAGGCTCATTGCGAGTTAACAAATATGACATAAAGTTTGACAATATGACAAAAATGGAACACTTTGTCACTGCGCAATCATGTATCGAAGAACTAAGTCTAAGTGCATACAATATACTATAATCCTCACACTAAACAAATGATTGCTAGATAGGGGCCGTGAACCCCTTAATATTAACACTTGCTTGGTAACTTAAACTTTTAAAATGAACATTTTTATGGAATTGAACATTTCCTAACAAAAACTTGTAATACTTTTATTGCAGTTCAAATAGACTTGAGTTTTCAAGAAATCGTATATATAATCTGCATATTACAATCTGCGCAATAAACACTCCTGATATGGTACATATTTCTCACCAATAAACTGGTTCATAATGAGAATAAAGTATTTTTAATTTTCGAAAAAACGTGATTTCGATTTTACCAAAGGAGAAATCAATTACGCTGATGCTAGTTAGAATATTGGCAATCAACATCCTACAAACTCCATTACCCAATCAAATGACTTTTGGTTGAACAACTTGCGCAAGTTTACACAGAAAATTTGATAATGAAATCTTTTTGATGTTGCCTAGTTCACATCATATAACATATAAGCTTCAAGATTTCTACACTTGGGTGTTATTTGGTTTTTCGATTATTTATCAAATATCAAAGTACTGCTGCGATGTATAAACAATGCAGTATTATCAAAACTCTTATGATACATGAAAGGCTGTAAATGCTACATAACAACTGGCGAGTCTACATTGATAACTTCTAAGAGGCAAATATTAGCTCTGATAACAGTTATTAGCATAAGAGGTTAAAAGAAAGCGTTGTCATTGCTCAATTACCAAGAAAATTCTCTTCGATGGAAGCATGACACTAACCTAATTTTCTTAAAAGTATTTTCAGCAAATTCAGTTTCAATATGAAACAACATACTCACTGCGAGGTTTTTTACATCTGCACGTTTTCTTGTGAAGTTTATTAACGCTTGTCGCATCTGTCGTTACATTACTGCACAAAGTGCTCAATATTCAGTGAAAGTCGCATCGGGTAATAAAAGACAAAATGTATTACTTTCCCAACGTATAAGACTTTCACACTTTAACTGAATGAGATTAAAGTACTATTTAATGCTATGCTCATTTGCAGCATTTTAAAGTCGGAAAAGCAACAATCAAAATTATTGTAATTGTTGACAATCTTGTTTAAGTAATTAGAAACCAGATCATAACTGAAACTAGCAAGTATTATGACATATTCTGGTCGTAGCCTAGTTCAGTGAACATGTGCTCCTGGACTATTCAGTCTACCATCATCTAACATCTGATAAAGTTGTTTATCAAAACATCAGCAAAAGATTATTGCGGCAAATAATAAATCAACATCAAACATTGCGCAGGTGATATACAATAGAGAAAAGTGCACGCTGCTTAAAGAAAATAAACTCACTGTGTGGAGGGGTAATTCACAGGTATTACTAGACAATAACTAATAGACTTAGTTGATACATTTCAGTTAGTTTACTTGACTGCTAGCAATTACTAGGATGTTTTACTACTGCAATTTGCATTCGGAAAAAATAAAAATACTTTATTTTAAAAAATTGATGGTTTACTAAACAACAATAAACGCAATAAAAGTTTCCTATTAAAGTAGGATAAATTCGAGCAGTAGCAATGGTTACCAGAAAAATCCCAGTCAACTTTTATTCAAAGTTGTAATTGATAAATATTCTGAAAAAACATTGCGTATAGTGGTGATTATAAATCTATCACGATGCAATTTTTCCAGTTTTTCATTGTTCTAAAAGCAAAAGCACAAAAATAATTAAATATTCATGATGACATAAAATGAGACTATAAACTTCAATGTAAAATGTTATAAAGAATAACCAAATGTATGAGTTATACTGATTGCATGCTTCCGTAACATCAGCAAGTAAATTGAAATTTTTTTTGAACTGTTGCAAGATATGAGAAGGTTTAAACTGTGGTAATATACCTGTAATACAGCAATAGAGTTTCAAAAAATCTTGCTACTCGTCTACAAGAAGCAAACCCAACAATTTTTTTAAATCCTCTGCTAAGAATGCCTTGGTAAAGGGACTGAGCTATTACAGATCATCAGGTTTCGGTGAACCATAAAATTCAAAACTAATTTTTTGACAAAAACATTTTGCTGTTAGTTTGATTTCAGCGATTTATCATGTTGTCTATTCAAATCTTCTGAGATGTGAGATTTAGATGTGATTGTGAGCAGGGGTTTTATCATGTAAGCTATGATACTATTTTATCTTATCTCATAATGGTTGTTTGACAAAACCCTCAAAATAATCAAATGTTGTTGCATCAGTCGATTAACAAAGTGTAAAGCTCAATCAGACACAAAAGATTCACAATAATATGTCACAGTTAGAAAGTCCTTCAAATGTAATAATTTAAATAAAGCTAACTTTGAGTGACAATAAGAAATAAAATGATCCACAATTTATGTGTAAAAACTACAATCATGAGAAAAAATACTGCCAAAAATAATGTCATTAGTCACAGTGAGAACGATGATAAAAAATATTTACTGGTAATAAGTTTCATAATGTTTTTAGCACCGCTATATTCTTTGGTTCATATTGCAGCTTCCAACCTCCATCTTTTGTTTATTAACGCAGCGCCATTATATACAACATGCTAATGACTCAAACTTCAAAATCGACCACTTCTTCTGGACCCACAAAAAAGCAATTAACATCCATTAATCCTAATGAAGTCTAAATCTAATAGTCTATTATTAAAGAAAATTCAGGTAAATAACCACCCATGCAGGTAACCAATTCAATTATTATAAAACTTGCATTTCACATTGAGTAAAATTAATTATTCACATGTAATAAACCGATGAAAAGATAATTTTAACGTTTGATAAAAAATAGTGATCAGGTGAAAAATTATGTTTCTTTTTATTTGTTGATTGTAAGTTGACTTAAACGACTAACTTTCTGGGCATTAAAAAATAAAAGACATCACAGCTGTAAAGTAGGCAGAGCTTTTGAACTCAAAACATAAGTGGTTTCGTGTCTTCTTAAGTTCAGTAAACGTACCTCTGCTGGAACAACATCGAAAGCTAAACCTTCAGAGCCAGCACACAGTAAAACAGTTACAAGACAGAGTTTTATGAGCCAAACCATCTTTGTCAGAGTTTTATTGACTTTGTTTTGGAATGAATGTGCCAACTGCTACTATAGACAGATATATATATATCAATATAAGCTGACAGGGGACTAACACTATTGGCTGCTTTCTCAATTGGTCAAACCACTTGGTTAGCCTTTGCTGGAACATCGTAAAGATCAATTTCATTGGTTTGCCATCAACAGAAAATCAGGGTTTAGCGTTAGGATTTTTTTTATTAGCTCACTCACATTTCATTAGCCTAACAGTTTCTGACAGAGTGTTGTTTGAAAACCACGACTTCAATGACAACAACTGCGGTGAAAATGACAAGAAAAATAATAAAAAACTCAAAACAATGATGGTAACAATAACAAATATCAATAATGGTAACAAATAACAACAAAAACAAAAAACTTGACCACTATCAGCACAACAAAAATTTAATGCCAGTAACATTTATAGAAGCAACAACAATGGCAAAGAACCTTAGTAAAAACAAATAATAATAGCGCTGCAGCACTCAAAGATGAACTTACAGGAAACTATTTTACTCAAGAGAAATAAAAAATGGTAAAAAATGGAGCCTTTAGCCTTGGAAGTCACAGAAGTTACTGAGGAGAGAAGATACGGCAGAGAAGATTTGACCAAACCTTAGAGCCAGTGAAGGCTTCTGGTGCGTCATAGACGCTTAGTGCTAAGAGTCACTTCTGACCGCTAAGATACATTCCTTCAAGTGCAGCTGGTTTGGTTCCAAGTAAAGTGGTATGAAGCCCTTCACAATACCAGAGCAAAGTTTGGATACAAAAGTAGCTCATTAATTAAAGTTGCTTTGTTTACCAATTCTGGGCTCATTTTTGCTTGCAATTGCGTTAATCAATCATACTTGCGTTGGAGTGTTCAACTTTGTTGAAGTTTTTTTAATTTTTCTTTTCAAAAGTCAATATGGCAAAACTTGCATGTCCCTACATTCTGATTGCATTGATAATCGGAGAAGCTTTAATCGAATCAGGTTTGGCATAACTTGTTGCAAAGTTTGCAGAGTTAAAACTAAAAACAAATATAAGAAAGCCTTATCAGCTCTTTTACACTGTTTTTGATTGAGCTTGTTGCATGTTGAGTAGGATATGTAATCGTCCCATGCAGTGTCAAGTGTCAGTTGATACGTGTCTTATGCAACTGTTGTGGCTTATTAGCATTGGGAGATTGCAATTGCTTGGGCTGCCAGCAAGACAGTATCAGAGGCCAGCAACCTGTTATCACACTGTGGTGCATAGGTGCGTACAAATATACATGTAAGTGTGGCAACAGGTAGAAAACATGCTAGCTAGTCAGGTAAACTGTCATGGAAAACTTTGAAGAAAATAACATGCAGGTCAAAAAGTATTCGATTTTTAGTTGCTGCATGGTACTACCCTTTTCATTTTTTTGATTCAACCATAACTTCCGATACGCAACCTTGCATTGGGCAATGGCAAATGGCTCATCATTTGGTTAGGTTCTATAATGGTTAATTTTACTAGGAAAATAACCATAGCGGCGGACAGAAACTTCCAAATGATTTTTTTAGATATCAAGCAGTAAAGCTATTGGGTGATTCCAAATCTAAATTATCTTTAAATTTTTGTTGGACAAACAGTCTTTGAATAGAAACGTTTTTACAGCTCAGTATGATTATTTTTACTCAATGAAATAAGCAGTCTTCACAAATGCACACCATCACTGTATGGCCTAGCAAGCAACAATGGACGTTTTAATTAAATCAACTAGGCATCGCTTGGAACAGTTTGTTGTTATTGTAAAGGCTGATATGCCTTGCTGCTAGGCACGGCTATCCTATAATTGATCAGGTGAATTTTGTTGTTCTGCTGTTGTGAAACATATGCACACATCATAATCGATGGCATAACTTTTCCCGCTGTGAATTCCTACTGTTAACTGTGTATGGCCTAAACATTTAGCAAATAAATCATAGTACGCCTCATATCTAACAAAGTAAATAAATTTCTGACCTTTGTTTCATGAAATGTTGATTTATTTAGCATCTGAAGTTTAATATACATGCAACTGGAGGCAAACTACTGAGAAAAAGTGTTTCTGTAGTTTAATGGCTCATATTGTAATTATCAAGAATGTTTTTCACAAAAAAAAATGAGCCGACCTCCGCAGCCTTCATTGTTAAACTGGTAGCTACAGGAGCTTCGGCTACTCAGACAATATTCTTTTCCTCTGTTTGGTTCTCCATTGCACCACTGTACTGTGTCCACAAGTCCTGTTGATTTTCCAGTCCATTTCCATTCACCATCAGTCAGCGTTCCACCAATCCATGCATCTCTGCCTCCCCAATCTTTGTGAGAAGTGAAAAAAATCAATGTTCATTCAGTCTAACTCTTTAACTCGTTTGAAATTATTTTGTGATAGACCAACAAGTTGTTTCGTGTGAATGAATGCCAGATGGAATTAAACAGAAAACATGATGTTAATGAACGCCCTTTAAACTCCTTTGCACCAAACTCTCTTTTTCAAGGTTCACTAGTTCAACCGTTCCGTACTTAAATAGAGGAAACAGGTACCTTGTCTGGTTTTTCGCTGACCAATAAACCAAAACACTGACTCCAGAGTCTCAAACGTTGCTAGACTTTCACCACTAGTTTCGCAGTACTTCTTAGCATCATCCCAGTTCTTATAGTCAGTGATCATCCTGATGCAAGTGTTTGAGTGGGGATTGCGTACATACGAGAAAGAACATGACATCTTTTCTGCTTTATCTATAAGTATACAAAACCGCATTCAATAGACAGCGCTCAGTTTCAAAATGAGTGTATGTTGTTTCATTGAAGCCTCTGAGTCTAAAGTTCTATGGCTGCATTTGCACATGTGAAGAGTGCTAGCAATGATAGTAAGCAATTTTTTTGTAAATCAATTTAATAGTACACCAGTTACCTTTTCCACAAACTCCACAAATTTCTGCAAGTTTATCTGTAAATAAACAAAATAAAACTTACAAAATACTTAGTACAGTTTAGAATAGTTTTGCCAAATGCTTCTTATGACTTTCCTACTGCAAAGTCTTAGCTATTTGTCTGGTAAAATGTTAATGCATAGAGTTCATTCATCTTACCTGGTAACAAGTCTGTCAGGGATGCACCACTCACAACTTCTCTTTTGTGAACAGCTCTGACATCTTTGGATCCCTGAAAATATGTTCTTTCAATTATTAGCCATTCTGGTAGGCCTGAACAATATATTTTCTTGTTTCCTAGTATAAAAAAATAATTGCTTTTTGTGCTTGTTTTATGTTTGATTTGCTGGTTAGTGCCCTCAATCATAATTATTTGTGAGTTTCTCTTTAGTTGTTGCATATTTGGATGAAAATTTAACTAAATGTAATAGTGTGATGGATTTAAGCAGTCACCATAAATGACCATTGATTAATAAGGTCCAAGTGATAGCCTGCACGCATCTGGCGCGCTTCCTTACAGTAATTAACAAGACTGGCATTGATTGCTCTTAACCTATCTGCTAATGCATAAGAGATAGAAAGATTAATTAACTGTACCTGCCCTGCATAATTACTAAACCAGGCTTGGGTAGCTATCCCTGGCACGCGACAAGATGGTTGCCATAGCCTGCAACATTAAACTTAACCTAAAGATATCTAAGACCCATTTCCGGACCATTACAATCCTCAGTTGTTGTGATATCAAAAACCAATCCTGCAGAAGACAAAGATCTCTAGGCGAGAGGAATCCGCAGCTACCACACTGACTGAGATGCCCATTGGCTCCCTACGTTACTTCTTTGAAACAGTTCCTTTTAATCAATTTGTTGCCATTTTATTGGCTGGTATTTTAGTAACTATATTATTGGTACAATAATGTCATTCTTCCGTGTGATTGGACTGCTTAGCAAACTAGGCCAATCACTTCCTGTCTCTTCCTGTGACTCTGCCTGTAAAAGGCAGTGCTATCTTTCATTTTATAGCATTGCACTTTTGCGCATTACATCTCACTATTGCGTGTCGCCACTATTTGTTCTGGATGAGAAGAAATTTTTTATACTATTCAAACCTTTGATCGCATCTCTGAGCCGAGGGCTCACCGCATTTGTCAAAGTTGAGGGCTCTCCTTTTAACTGGTTGTAAGTGCCATCCCGGCACAGAGTCACCTCTGGGGAGAGGTTGACTGTTTATGGTAAGGCCTTGAGAGGCTGACTGTTTAGTTGCACCAGCAGATAGGAGTTTGAATGGTGACAATGTTGGTGGAAATGTAGTGGACCTCAAAATCCATCAAAATAGGTGCAGGGCAAGCCATTAGATCATTTAAGTTTTAGAGTTAGATTTCTTTATTACAAATACTTGAGAAAAACTTGCATTTTGCAGTGGATGTGATATAATTATTTAAAATTATGTTTCCTTCTCTGATAGGTTTCAGTTAGCCAGCTTGTTTAGTTATCAAGATTGCATTGCCCCAAGGTCCATGTATCATATTACTCTCTCGTTACTCATTTACAATTACAACTTTAAACTTAATTAATCTAAACCAACAACTAGCTGATGATAGGGTAATATCCAGCCCAAATACTGGCCTGATGCCATTTACAGTTGGTTATCATCATATGCAGAGTATGGATATTTATTTGCTAGCAATAGTTACAGCATAATTCGGTCATTTACTTTATTTGTTTATTTTAATAATATTTTAAATTATTTTGATTTTTTTAAGCCGCAATGGCAAAGCAAAATTTTAAATCCCAAGAATACTTGGCAGTAGTGCTCAGCTCTATCGTCAGGCTAGTAAAAGGTGTTGTAGTTTTTTAATATTGCTACTGCTCCAGCAATTGAACAATGTACTAAACAATGGGGCCCCGGCAGAGTAGTTTCACTTTAGCGATGCAACCGAAAGTAGCTTAGTCAATTGTTGAACTTATCATTAAAATTCACGACTTGCTTGACTATTATATTCTGATGTGAGAAAATTTGACCAAATAATATAAAAAAAATGATGTTGTTCAGAAGGCTCCAATAATCAATAAAGCCTTCAGGAATTTTTTTTTGAAAAAAATTGGTTTATTCAGTTAAAAAATAATCATTGAATATCATGTTCATGGATAAAACCGTAGGTTCATATTTCGGGTTTGATTGAGCTTGCCAATGTAAACTTATGAAAGGGCACCTTTGAACGATTACGGTGGTTTGGCTCCACAGTGCTGTGGTAGTGTTACAATTAATCTTGATGGTGCATCGTCAGTATTATACACCCCAAACTTATCAGTGGCAGTGAATGAAAAGGTTTCTTTAGTAATTGTTAAAATGAGGTGATTTTTGTTTCAATAGTATTGTTGGTGGAACGCGTGCTTCCGGTTTCTTTGATACTAGCCTGCACAAAAAACTGCCAGGACCCCATTATAGGCTCATTGTAAGTTACCAAATAAGACATAAACTTGGAGAATAGTAAAAGAGTGGAACGCTTCATCACTGCACAATCGAGCATCAACAAATTAAGTATGTGTTGATACAATCTAATCTAATCTCCATATTAAAGAAATTACCTTGCTCGCTTGGTAACTTGAAGTTTTCGCAGGTAATTTTTTACGGCATTCAGTTTTTCATATAGAATCAGTTATACTGTTATTACTGTTTTTCATCAACTTTTGGTCATAAACTTAAACTTTTGATAAATCATGCATGTAATCTATGGATTATAAATCCGCACAAGAAAACTCTATTTCTGTGATATGAATTTTTGACGTTTACATTTGCCCTTAAGGAGAATAAATCATTTGCATATTTCAAAAAAATGATTTGAATTTTACCGAAACAAAAAATCAATTCTGTCGATGTTAGTTAGTATATTGGCAATCAACACCTTCCTAACTCCATAACCCAATCAAATAACTGTTGGTTGAACCACTTGCGCAAGTTGAGGCAAAAGATTATGATAATAAGTCTTTTGATGTTGTCCAGTTCACATCATATAGCGGATAAGCTTCAAGATTTTTAAACTTCGGCGATATTTGATTTTTCAAATATTAACCAAATATCAAGTTACCGCTGCGATGTATAAACAATGCAGTATTATCAAAACTCTTATGATACATGAAAGGCTGTAAATGCTACATAACAACTGACTAGTTTACATCTGATAAACTTCTAAGAGGCAAATATTAACTCTGATAACAGTTATTAGCATAAGAGGTTAACAGAAAGCGTTTCACCGCTTGATTCCCAAGAAAATTCTCTTCACTTGAAGGATGACACTAACTTAATTTGCTTAGAAGTGTTTTCATCAAGTTCATTTTCAATATGAAGCGACGTACTCACTGCAAAGTGTTCTACTTCTACACATTGTTTGTAAAGTTTTCAAACACTTGTAATAAAAAACAAAATATATTGTTTTCCGATGTTGTGAGATTTTCACGTTTTAACTGAATGGGTTGAAAGTTAACGGGTGGGACTCTCATTTGTGGCATTGTCAAGTGTGACAAACAATAACTGAAACACTTTTACACACAAATGTTCACACTAGTGTTCAAATAATCACCAATCAGATCATAACTGAAACTAGTAAATACCGCGAGATCTTCTGGTCATAGAGTGAACTTCTGCTCAATCTATGATCATGTGACATCTTGTACGCCTGTTGATCAAAACATCAGCAAAAGAATACTGAGGCAAATAATAAATCGTCATCAAATGATGTGCGATGAAACATAGTAGAGAAAAGTTCACGCTCCTCACAGAAGAGAAACTCACTGTGTGGAGGGGTAATTCACAAGTATTACTAGACAATAACTAATAGACTTAGTTGATACATTTTACTTAGTTTAATTAACTGCTAGCAATTACTAGGATGTATCACTATTGCAATTTGCATTGAAAAAGAATGAAAAAACTTTATTTTAAAAGAAATGATGGTTTATTAAACAACAATTTTCTTTAATTAAGTTTGATTTTTAGTTTAATTGCTATTAGATGCAATAAAAACTGACTATACAAACAGTGTAAATGCTCGGAGTATCAATGGTATCGAAACCATCCGTGTCAAACTTTATTCAAACTTATAATTGGTTGAAACTCTGAAAATTTTGCCCATAGTGGTCACACTGAATCTACCGGGATACAGTTTTGCAGTTTTTCATTGTTCTAAAAGCAGAGTCACAAAAATAATTAAATATTCATGATGACATAAAATGAGACTATAAACTTCAATGTAAAATAGTGTAACAAATAACCACATGTATGAGTTGTAGAGATTGAATGCTCCTGTAATATCAGTAGGTAAATTGAAATTTGTTTTGAACTATTGCAAGATATGAAAAGGTTTACACTGTTGTAAGATACCTATAATACAGTAGTAGAATCTCAAAAAATCTTGCTACTCCTCGACTAGAAGCAAACCCAGCATTACCTTTCAACCCTCTGCTAAGAATGCTTTGATAAAGTGGTTGAGTTATCAGAGACAATCAGGCTTTGGGGAACTGTCAAATTTGAAACTGCTTCCATGACTAGAAGCAATTTTTGTTGTTGTTATTTTGGTTTCAGCGATTAATCATTTTGCCTATTAAAATCTTTGAATGCATAGACCTGGTGGGATGTAGATGTGATTGTGAGCGAAGCTTCAAGTAAGCTATTTCTTTGATTTCATTAGAGTGGTTGGACTAAATTTTAAAAATAATCAAGTGTGGTTTTGTCAGTTGATTACCATAGTGTACTGCTCAATGACAAACAATAATATGTCACAAATATAAAGCCCTTTAAATGTAATAATTCAAATAAAACTAGCTTTGAGTGATAGTCAGAAATAAATCTTCCTTAATTAATGTGTAAAATATTACAAACTGCTACAAAAAACACTGCCAAAAACAATTTCATTAGTCACCGTGGAATTTATGATAATAATTTTAGCTAATAATAACAAGTTTCATAATACTTTTAACAGTGCTGTATTTTTTGTTCATTTTTCTCCTTTGAAACTGCATATTTTGTTTATCAGCACAGCCTCATTATACGCAGCATCTAAAAGACATAAACTTCACATTTGACCACTTCTTCTAGGTTACAGCTGCTGAGCCACAGAAAAAAGGGATTACAATTTCCTGCTCCAAGCAAGGTCTAGATTCAGGAGTCTATTATTTTCAATAAAAACATAAAATTTTAGTTAAACAAAAGCATATGCAGGTAAAGATTTCAATTTTTTTATAAAATCTGCATTTCAAATCAAACAAAATAAATTATTCACAAATAAGAAACAACAAAAATATATTTTTGATGCTTGATGAAAACTAGTGATCAGGTAAGAAATTATGTTTTTCATTTATTTGTTGATTGCCACATGGCTTAAACAAATAATTTTCTCGGTATTAAAAATAAAAGACATCACAACTGTAAAGTAGGCAGAGCTTTTGAACTCAAAACATAAGTGGTGTCGTGTCTTCTTAAGTTCAGTTAACGTACCTCTGCTGGAGCAACATCGAACGCTAAACCTTCAGAGCCAGTACACAGTAAAACAGTTAACAGACAGAGTTTTATGAGCCACACCATCTTTGTCAGAGTCAAATTGACTTTGTGTTGGAATGAATGTGCTAACTGCTGTTATAGACAGATATGTATATATCAATAAAAGCTGAAAAGGGACTAACGCTATTGGCTGCTTTCTCAATTTGTCTTTTCAATTGGTCAAACAACTTGGTTAGCCTTTGCTGGAACATATTAAAGCTCAATTTCATTGGTTCATCATCAACAGCCAATCAGTGTTATAGCGTTTCAATAAACAGGGAGATTTAAGATTTTCTTGATTTGCTTCATTTCTCTTTTATCACAATGCATTGGGCAACAAAATTAATTGAAAGTAAATTTTAGAAGATGAACTTTATTCCGAGAACTTTCTAGAATTTTTGATACAAAATAAATACGCCATGCGCAAACACTGCTACCATAGTGTACACAAGCTCTACAAATAAATGCACCATTAATCATTCAAATCAGGTTTTTCCTATGTGGACAAAGTTGATTGTTTAGTTTTTCATTCATAAAAACAAAACTTATTGCTCAGCTATGTTTTCGATGCTGATGAAAACTACCATGTTTTTATACTTGTATGGGGTAAATTTTAATTTTTGTAAAATGATGACTACTTTCCTATGCTGTTTACTTAATCTTACCACATCCTTTCACCATATGAACTGCCTTAATATATAATCAAGTGCATATGACAAAAACTATCCAATAAATACAACTTAGCAGTTTTTCACTGGCTAGCCCAACAACCATATTGATTGAGTTGTTTATGGGAATAGTTGATGGGAAAAGAAAAGGGGGGAGGGGCTAGTGAATGCTACAAAAGATTCGAAAACTCGCAATAGCTCATTTGCTTCAATCTAAAAAATTACAAGGCTTTGACTCATTCATTAGTGCATTTTTGGAGAGTTACCTACTTGCTCTTTGTTGTATCATGTGAGAGTTATCAATCCACCCTTTGTTGTATCGTGTGAGAGTTATCAATCCACCCTTTGTTGCATCGTGTGAGAGCTCTCTACTTTTGTTGCATCCGATGGGAGTTAGCTACTCATTCTTTGTTGTATCATGTGAGGGTGAGCTACACACCCTTTTGTTGTATTTGCTGGTAGTGAACTACTCAGGGGTTGTCTCTGGCTTGACAGTTGACGGCCAATGGGGTGGGGTGGGGGGTCTTGGGATGGGAGGGGGGGGGGGGGGTAGACTTATCACGCAAATCTCTCAGATTATTCTTTATCACCCAACGCCCCTGATCCGGGGAGGCTTTTCTTATTGAAATGGTTTCGCCTGCATCAGCTGAGCACCAGCTCTGACAGCATCCTGTCCTGTCTGCGGTCGAATGGCCAGTAAATGTCTCTGCAACGCAGTGTTAACCAGCGTGCTAGATAAAGTACCTAGTACCATCAGCTCCACTCACCATAGTTAGCATGCTCCTGCAGGCTACGCTTTACAGAGCAGTGCAAACAGTGAACTTTGTCTGCTCTGCAGGTTTGGTTCATTCTCTAGTAGCTGTCGGTGAAGAAATTTGATAAAACCCTTTACAATAAACAACAAACAAGGAAAAAGTTGCTAAACTTTTCAATCCTACAATACTGACTACTTGAAAACTAAAAAATTTCAAACGAACGGTTTTCTGAATGGAGTCACTGTAGCCAATAGAATTATCCTTGTCAGCCAAGCAAAACATTAGGAGAAATGACCAATGACAAGATGATAAACAAAAATTTACTGACTTGTTTTATCTATTACTTGTACACCTGCTTGTTTTTGACCAATTGGATTAAATACTACACTAAATGTTTGAAGTTATAGTGTTATGGTCATTATAGCTTTAGTGATTATAAATAGAGCTGTTACTTGCATTATTATTCGGATTGGGTTGGGTGTTTGTGTAGAGTAGCACTGCATTGTTATTACTGTTTGCTTTGTCATTGATTGCCAAACTTATAGTGTATAGACAAGTACATTCATTTTGACATATAACAACCTGTCTTGTTTGTGGGCTTTGCACCTTACTAATATCATCAGCAATAAATTGATTCAGATTTCATTCGATCACTATATCATAGTGGTTGCAACTGACCGCAGGATAGATATACTGCTTTCAGAGACAGGTCATCAGTACTGTTCAATAAAGATTGGGCAGAAATATTTTACAGCCTTCATTCTCTCTGCTGTCAGATCAGTATTTGGGAATTTTCTCAGGCCATACAGTCCTGTTTATTGCCCATGCTCAGTTTATTCCTGCTTTCTCTGAATCTTTGCACTGTAAGTGTTGCTGTTTATTGTCTAATACAAAATAGTACATAGTATAGAATCAATGCTGCTTGCTTGCTAATGTTCAAAACCATAAATATGTGTAAGATGGTGACCTAAACAATTTTTAACAATTTAAAATTGGACACAAAGTTTACTTTTCTCCATCTCAGACTATCTTAGCATTTCACAGCATATCAAAACACTAAAAACTCTCAAGCATAGTATATTTAATATCGTAAGTTGAATTAGTCGACAACTATTTTACTACAGAGTGATTGGTGGGAAAACATCTCCTATGCAAAACAAGTTGAGGGAAGTAAATAACCCCCACTCCCCACACAAAACAAGATACATGTGGAGACATAAATCTTACTCTGAATACTTAGTACTTCATGCAAATAAATGAAAACAAAGTTGCAAATAATGAACTGACAACTCCAAAAAAAGTAAAGACTAGACAAATTTAAAGAGAATATGAAACAATTCATACCTGTGGGTATTCTGCTTGTTAATTGCTGATTCACTAGGAGTTATCTACTCACTATTTGTTGTACCATATGAGAGATGTCTAATTACTTTCACCTGAATAATCTGGGAGCTATCTAGTTACTGTTTAGTTGAGCGAGCATAAAAATTTCCCTATCAAGTCTTTTTTTTTGCTATGTGTAATGTATCTTCTCACCATGTAGAACTGGGAGTCAATCATTTATTCACTGTCTACTGTGTGTTATGGGAACTGTATACTTGTTACTTATTGTACCAGATTACAGCTATCTAGCAAAAATACATTAATTGTACTGATGAGCTAACTAAAGGGGAGACAACTGGCTTTTAAACTTTAGCTCACATCACTAGAAGCGTAGTTGGTGGATTGTAAATGTAACAAAGTTCAAATTTCACTCACAACACATAATGTATTCCATCAACAACATAAAAAAGCTGTCGATGAGGTAAATTTAAACTTTGTGACAATTGCTTTCATAAAAGAAAGATTGATATAAACTCAAATACAACTTGTTTAAATACAAAAATAAATCACTTTTATGTCATATATACACAGCAAAGAAGGAGTGCACTGGCAAGCGAGAAAAATAATCAGTTTTCAAAGTATTTTATTCCATCTGTAACTAAAACTTTGATATCAGATTTGCACTACATTACTACGTATGACGGGTTTTACTTCATTTTAATTTTTTAAACTTATTTTACATGCTTACCATAAATACTGAATAAAAACAGAGGGACGACAACTCTATAACTTCAATCCAAGACAGGCGTGTCAATATCTTGCTACGAAGTATTACATATTAAAGTAACAGTAAAAATAAAAAAAGTTATAGCATTGAAGTGGATTTAAAACGAACTTTGAACAAGCATTTTCTAATACATAATACGATTGAGCTGACTAAGTATTATTTTTGAGTCAAACTGCTGAAAAAACCGAAGGAGTTTGTACCATTAATCCCAGGCTTAGACAAATAGATCCTTGCACATCCTTGGCTTAGGATATACTCCATGTTAAAGCCCATCCAGCCCCAACCACACTGTAATCTGTCTTGAATTGTAGATAGACCTTGGTAGATGATACTTCTGCGTAACCGCCACTAGGTATCATTCCGCAGATTGAGTACTTTGTGACGCGGTTTTTGTTCATTATCTAAATGAATGAAACACAAAGTCAGTAAGAAAAATTTGGTACATGTAGAAGGCATTAAATTTGGAGTATAACTGAAACCAAAAACCAGTGTGAGCGAACCAAACTAAATGAGAAAAGTGTCCAAGCGATGTGTGAGGTAATATTATCATAATCGCTTCTCTAGGGGAATAATGGTTTAATGCCCTGGTCACACGAGACCGAATTTCTGACGAAACTATTTTTTTCAGGCCCAGCGAATTCGTTGCTCAGCAAACCGAGCGAATAATTCAGTTTCGTCGTGATCAAGCAATGCTAGGTTTGGGAAAATCTTCGGTTGCGATGCTTGCATGTGATTGGACCATTCGACCAGATAAGCTCATTAATAGGTTTATTTTCTATGTTCTGTTATTGGCTGGTCTCCTTTGTCAGGGTCATTCACAACGAACGCATGGTTTCCATAGTAGTAGCACATTTGTTTTTTGAATAAATAATTATTTATTATATTATATTCATAATGAGTTTTAAATAAATGAAAGATAATAATAATAATAAAATATAATCAAACAATTGGAATAGTACTGGCTGGTCAAACTTAGCTACTTATTAAAATAATCTATTCCAAACATCAAAAATAATAATAATTCTTCCATGCTTTTACATCACGCAGTAAAGTATGAGTAGGCCCGCGCACAAAACACAATCCTCTGTCATTGGATGAAACTAGTGATCGCTAGGCGTAACGAACTAATTATAGTTCTCGTGTGACCAGTGCAACGAAACTATTATTGTCGCACCTCGGCGATTTTCTAAAATAGTTTCGTTATAGTTTCGTTTATCAGTCTCGTGTGACCAGGGCTTAAATGAGCAAAAACCAGAATAAATTGTAGTAAGTTTTAACGCAAAAAAAAATATCCATTGCTTTCGCACATCTCAAGGCTGTGAAAGCAACCGGTTTCACATCTGATGTTTATGCATAAGCAGAGGTTTAGTACATTCAGAGTATTGCAGAGAAGTGTCGCAGGAGTTGATAGTCCAGGAATCCTCTTCTGATTCCAAGGACTTAAATATAGTGACATAAGGAAGGTCACAGAGTTGGATAGCAACTCAGGGGTCATTCTGAAGGCAAAAGAAGAAGAACTTAAAGGCATAAGCTGTAGGAGGGTTGGAAAAATGTTGGCACGGAAAGCCAATGGATGGACTCGCTACACTAAATAGACAATCTTGGATCAAGATGGGACATAAGGAAAGTTACATAGCAAGCCACAGAGAGTATTCAAGCATACCTTAAACACTCAGTAACCCAGCACAATACGCTGGAAATTAAGTCGCATCAGCCAACTTAATGAAAACCCAGCTACACCGGTCAGACGCCACATTCTCAGTGAGCTAGCAACCACATGACTTTGTACGGAAGAAGTTGAATCAGAGCTGGTTGGCCGCTTATGATAAACGCAAGTTGGGGTTTTTGACTATGTGTTTAGGACTTTTTAATGTTTTATATGGAAGGCCAGTCAATTCGCACCTCATGAAAAAAATTATAAAGACTAGTGCTTACTAAAACATTTGATTACTACCATATACATATTCTTCGTTGTTTACAATATATGCATGTAACTACATGAAGTACAGATGGCTGTTTGAGCCGAGGGCTCCACGACAAGTACTCACTGCAAAGATATGTTTGGGCTGCTCATTCAGCTCAATGACTACTGCTGCTAGCTCAGTGAAAGCTCAAGACAAAGCAGATGACTGCTCTAAACTTACATTAGCCAGGCTACCCAGTGGCATTTAATTTGTTGTGTCTATAGAAGTTGGGAGGCGTCTCGACAAAGTACAATGAGCGTATACCAAGGGAGAAGGTAGGACTGCATGTATAGCAATCACAAAGAAGTATAGATGGACTGCTAATAAAAGTCAAAAAAATTCTAGAGATATTGTATTATTATTGATTTTATGCATTCCTGTTTGACACAGTTACAGTTCACTAGACTAAAACAAACCTGTGTCTTCTCTAGAGAGAATCCTCTGGAGAGATGTTGTGTTGTGCTTAAAATGATTTTTTATCTGTACCAGACAAACGATGAATGTAATCGCATTTAATCTGTCGCCCAATAAATTTGAATGGGTCTCTCGTTGTCGTAACTCAGCAAAAGCAATCAGTAATTTTATTTTATCTCCATTTGATAACAAATCATGGATTTCATTAATATGGAAGAATTGTCAGGGTGGCTACGGAACTAAATCGCAGCACTCTATAACTTTTAAAAAAAATACCTCAGAACTTTCATCCGGCAAATAATTCGTCTGACTTGATGCAGTGAGTAATCGATTAAACTCACAGATTTAGGCTTAAGAGATTTTTAAACTGAGCTCTCCTTCGTTTAAATAATCTACATGAAAACAGATTTGATTATATAAATACTGGGTAGAAATGACAAACCATTATTGAATTTGATCAAGAGTAACAACAGTCGTACTTGTTGAATAAAGCAAACTCCTCGTGGACAAACTTACCCACAAAACGTCAGCTTTGCACTGAGGGCGAGCCTCAATGCTTATGTACGAAAACGAAAATTTGATATACCCGGTTGGTACATCAAGCTCCCACTCGCATGCTACATTGTTTTGATAAGTTTCTGGATATAATGGTGATGTTAGGTTGCCTGTAGATCCACTCAACATTTTATCCCCGCAGTCTGCAAAAATGATAGTTTCTGTTTCAATAGATGGGAAAACAAATGAATGAATGTAAGGATGATGAAGAAATTTTACTTACCCGAAGATACAAACTCTGGAAACCAACTCAAAGACCAACCGTTGTTGTTATAAACAACAGAATCTGACACAAATACCAGAATGATGCTATTGGTGGTAAACGTTCTTTGAAATGAGCCCAAGTCCCCACATAATTTAGGAACTAGTTCTACATGTGTCACGGCATCAATTATCTGAATGAAATAGATCAAGGATCTATGTAAACAATGATAAAAAAAATTCATAGTGTGTAAACTCCAAAACAATGGAAGAGGTATGAAAAAGCGAATATGGAAGGTATGGTACCATGAACATAATTTTGTTGCCTTTCAAATAGAACAATGTTAATAGTTACCTAAACACTCAGTAACACCTACCATGTAATATTCATTTGAGCAATGGACATCAGTGTCTATATCAAATGATGTGAAGTCAAGCTCCACCTGGCGTCCCGCTGGCAAAGTTATGTTCCATTCACAATTTAGACTTGGGGGATATAGGTTTGGATAGTTGGGTGATGTTAGTACGCCTCCAAACTCACCACTCAATGTGCCACAGTCTAAAATGTTAAATCCTAGTTTAGTGGACTGATTAATAGCACAGTTCATTTTTTCAGCTGAACGACAGACAATCAAGTTATAAACAGTTAAAACAGGTTTTACAAGAAAAAAATTATTGCGAAGTGGTAAACTTTTACAACTACAAAGAAACAAAAATACTCTACGTAGGCCTGAGTTTAGGTCAAACTCATGTTTATCACCTGCACTCATTGGTTCGCTGTTGACTGGTGCTCCATTTGAAATAGTTGTCGGATTTGTGCTAGTCACAGAATGATCCATATCATTCATAGAACTGGTGGTCAGCATGTGTGTAGCAGCAGGTGTAGTTGTAACTTCAGTTGTTGTGGAGGTTGTTGTAAAGTCACAATTTGTTTCATTGGTGAAAACTGAAGTATTTGTTAGAGTGGAGGATTGTTGAAGAGTTTGGTTCTTCTCTATCACCAGATAAGTTGCGGAGTTGGCGCATGCATCTGGTCGTATCTCCGTAGTGTTAGAGATCAAACATTTGCTTCTGGACTCATGAAATGCAAGTGAAGCACAGAGATTGCCCATTGCAGCACAAGTTAGAATGCAAGACATCTCAGTTGGTGAATTAGATGACGCAGTAGGGGTCACAACAGTCCAGTTAACTGCAAATTTTTGCATATAGACTCCCGAACGAGTGTACTGAGCACTGATTGAAGAACCTAAAATTAGAATACAGGTAATTAGGGTTCATCATACTATGAAATATAACGCATCATGAAGCCTAACAACAATGGTAATCGATGTAGCTTGTGTTCAAATGCTCCTTAAAGGGCTTAGCACAAGCTTTTTAACACGCACTTTGTGTGTAGAGTTGTTTTCTTATCAACCATTGTAGAACTATTGAAAAAACTCACTTGCGGCAATGAAGCAGCAATAGGTACCACGTAGAGGTCTATGGAGGTCTAGGACAACGCGTTCGGTAGAAGGCACTATCTGCATTATGATATTTTACAGTATATTACAGCAAGTAGTTTGTACCATTTTTGTTACTTTTTCAGTTCCAAACTACTCAAGTATTATCATTTAGTGCTTTTGAAGTTTTTTTGTTGGAAAGATAGCCGGTATTTCAGATTTAATTTTTATTGTTGTTGTAAAAAAAACAACGCCGGAAATACAATTTCGGCAATGTTTTTTGTTCACCTAGTATTATTATGAAAGTATACTAATGTTATTGTTTGATTAAATTTTCACATGAAAATTATTATTTTGATAAAAGAATTTCATTATTTCTTTTGATTTTGATGACAAACACTATCACGTCAACGCCAATGTATACATAATAACGAGGTTACCAAAGATAAAACAAATTGCTGACTTGAGAAAAACAGCTCCAAAAAAATTAAAATTTGTTGCAATATCATTTTTTTTGCAACCAAGAGAGTCTCTGCACAAAACTAATATTTAGGACGCCCTATTTCTATGCGAACAAGCCAAAATTTTGAAAACTCGCTTTATAGCTCTATATAACTTGGTGCATCTTCGGGGAAAAAAGGCGTCTTGGCAAGTGCTGACTGTGTCTATAGGAATTGTCCTACTGGTGAGAGGGCAACTCCAGATAATTTTTTTGAACACAATTTAACCTCAGAAAGTTTAAACTAAATCAAATCCTCTTCAAATTAGGCATCATGGGCCTTTTAACAATGATACGAAAAGCGTTGAGTATCAGTATAAAAGTATGCCTATACAGAACAAAGTTTTTATCACACTGAAACTTTGATAATTTGTAGCACTTATTGAGAATCGGATGAAAAAGGTTTAACAATGGTCAAAACATCGCCATATGCAGCCATTGCGCAAGCATAAAGTTGACCAACCAACCCTTTATATACATACTAGGCACTGAGTTTTTTCACATTCCTTGGGAAGTGAAATGATCCAGATAAACAGAAATAGTTACAGAATTTGTGAAGTTTTCATAATCACCTGCAACCAAACTGAAAAAAAGAAAATTAATGATAGACCGGTTATTTGTAATTAAAATTCATGCTTAGCATTTTCTAAGCTATTTTATTTGAGGCTTTATCAGGATGGCCGCTATGACAAGATTTTGTAACCTTTTCAGTCTCTAGCTTCACTCTTTACATTCAATAATTTAATAACTGTCAAAATTTTTCACAGCATGCTTTAAGCCTCCTTTACTATCTTTTCTACCACCTTTGGTGAAGGGTTTTTCACTATCCTCTTATTTCAGGGCCCGAACAAGCCAGCATAATTTAAATTGTTTAATTATATTGTAACTTTTCTTTCTCAAGTTGCTGGCATTCGACTAATACTTTTTCAATTAAGAGAAAAAATTTGTTTGTTTTAACCATTTGTTGATTTAATACTAGTTTTTTTCGGCAATCATCATTATTTGAATTAAAAACTAACTTTCACTAGAGTTAATAACCAGCGATTGTGAGCTGTTAACAAAAATTCCACACTCTATACAGTAAACTAAAAACTATTTTTGCTCCATACAACAGAGATGAATTGGGCAAAACAATATTAACCGATATTCAGTTATTAAAACAAAGATCACCAGAGTTAAATATCACCTCTTGTCACATTAGAACAATATCTTTAATTAGTTGCTTGCAGCAATGCTATGACAACTCAATGAAGGTTTTAACCAACAATGCAAACTGACCACGTTAGGTATTAACATTTGTTATCATACAAAGATCACTTTTGGAGAACAAGTTTAACAACAATCATAATCAAGATCTCAAAAAAACTTGCACACGCCAGTAACGAAGCTTTGTAAGTGTTTTTTTACCATTGTTTGGTTCTTTAATTAATTGATTAACATCAATTTAAAACATCATTTTTAAACAACAAATACACTCACCAGCCAAGCAAAACACTTCAACCATAAGACTCCTTCTCCCATTCTTGTAGTTGCTTGCTTCTGTAGAGTTAGCAGAATGAATAATGCATCTGGTACAGTGAGGTTGGCATCGCATAATGCTGTCCAGGTCGTATTGAGCTGTGTAAGCTAGCCGTATACTTAATGCAAACTGATTGGCTGTTCATGCAGGAATTCTAGCAACAATACATCCAAGGAAACCTATGTTTATAAATCGACTGATTCATCCTGAACTTGCTTGCCCAAGGTTGGTGCCAATGCAGTTACTCACTTGCATGCCTTGATTCGATTAGCGGTCATTTTTAAGTCTATAAAGAGCATTATGTTGCCGAGAAAGCTGTTTTTAAGCTTTTCTGGCCTAGAGTTGATAATGCAATGCCTAAATTATCATCAATTCTTATTACCTGAGGCTCATTATACATTTAGCTTTCCATCCTTTCACCAGGAGGAAATATTGTGCTGAGAAACAAAATAACAAGCTTAACATAGAATGCAATATTTAAGCTGGGGCTGAAATTTTACTGCAAAACTACAGGTTATTGGCTGTCTAAAAGCATTGGAAACAGGGAATTTTTTGATTCAGTTTTCTGATGAAAAAATTATAAGGAAAAACCGCAATCAATATGCAGCATGGCTATTAGGGTTTGGGCAATTAAATTATTTTGATATCTAAGCAGAGTATTACAAGAATCAATCAAAGTTACATTTACTAACCAAAAAAGTAAAATCAATACGGGCAGCTAGTGAATTGAAGCTAAAAAAATACGCTGGCTAAACTCACTGCAGCTGCGAGGAGCATGTTGGGTAGCAGCACATTTCGATCCATGTGCTAATAAATCTTATTTCGATGAATCAATGATGAAACTATCATTCTTTTGTCATATCAGTGTTTAACATCAGTTGTTTATGATAATGAAATGAAGCTTGACTGGTTGTCTGTCCCCGAGGACTCGATGTTAAATATTCTGAATACAAGATATGTATTTACCTATACAGAATATATCGTTATTGAAGTGTTGAACTTGTTAAGCACGGTTCTCACGGTTGTCCGTATCAGTGTGAGAACTTTTTGCAGCAACAGCTTGCTCGACGTTTTGTTTCCAACGCTCTTCTAATTCAATCCCGCGTCTAAGGTCAGCAGCAGCGAATGAAACCATTTTTATGTCAAATGCACCAGCTCTGATACTATAATCACTTCAGAGAAGCACTGCTTCGATAAAATTTTCAGTATGTTAAAGAGCATTTTATTAAGTTTCTTAGCAATACTTCCACATATGTCGACTCCAGATCATAGTTTCCTAGCTTGCTCAATCATCTGGCCAACCATTTAAGGTTTTACCTACGTAATGGTCACATGTGTATTTCAGAGCAGTCTGTGGCTTTACTCATTTTTGTCTACTTCTTTGAGCTAATGGGTTGGTATCAGCTTTTTATATCAAGTTTTTCAACTGTCTACATGAATAAATCTTCCTGCAAATTAAGTGTAAAATCTTAAATAATCTTTATAATCAGATGATTATCCCACTAGCAGTTTCTATCTCAGTAATGTGACCAGTTCTACCCTTGTGAGTGCATCGCATGAAATTTCTCTTCGACTCTCTCTTTTCAATCACTTTTCTATTTCTAGGTCTAGCTCTTCGATTTGTTAGAAACATTTCTTCATATAACAACAACAAAAAATATGTTGAAAAATTACTGAAATCTCACACTGGTTCCTCAGCATGCTAATTATCAACTGGCCTATGAGGGAGTAAGCCATATTACTACTTTAAACACTATTTTTTGTCTATTTGAAAACTAATTCAATGGTTGAATCTTTCAAAACACACAAATTCTAACGTTTGATTGAATTGAAAACTATTTCAACCAATCTGCCACTTTTTGTCATAATTATTTGGCAACTTTGGCAGTTTTTGGGAATAGTGTTCCATTTAAGGTTGTATCAAGATTTGAGGCCATTGAAACTTTTTCATAACAAACTTTAATATTTGGTAGTTTGACAAGTTCTCACCATTGGGAAGAATACAGATGAAACGTCCAACACAGCTCTCATCAGTATTTTATACTGTTCGTTTTCAAGTCTATTTTCAGTGGTTGTATATTTTCTCTCAGTCAGTAACCCTCTAGTATTCAATACTTTAAAACTGGCTTCAAAAAATCAAACATGATTAAAATATATATGTCATTGGTAATATCAGCAAATGTGTTACTCGTTTGATGTGAATTATATTTTGAGCAAGCTCTTCCAAAAAAAAATGAAGCACATAGTTTTCATATTAGCACATGTTTTAGCTTACATCTAAAAATTCTCGGTCCATTACTAGAGACTTAAAAAGAAGGTAAACCACAGTTCTTTTCTAAAAGTACTCTGATTATCAATATCAGCTCACCATACCAAAAATTGGTGTCTACACACTTAATGATCATCAATTGTAGTTTTCATTAAACTTGTATGTTTTTGTTTGACCTTTCTTTAAAAAAGGTGTAGTATAAATTTTTCAGGTAAAGGTGAGATTTCCGTGAGACGTTAATTTCTCTTTAGTCATTGTTTTGTCCTTTCTGCATAACAAATGTGTAACATGAACCTCTCGGTATTGAGGTGTCAAAACATTCCAGGCCAAACATGTCTCGGCTGCCAGGGTTGATTATTACTGTTACAAGCAAGAAAACAAAAGAAATATTGCACACCAGTGCAGGCTTGCTCAATTAAATGAATTACTAATAGGTGGAGAGAATAGGATCTATATACCGCTGCATTCAAATAAATATTTTATAACTCTGGTGGGTGCAACGCTGTTCAAAAGTGCTTTGTATGCAAGTTGGTTTAATCTTTTGGGATACATTCCTGCAACTACTAAATCAATATTATTCCATATTCACTCTGGGAACGCAAAAGCATTACAATAAGTTAATGATATTTCTGTGGTGAACTTTGTGGGCTTAAATACACCAACTAAGTGCAGCGACCAGTGAAACTCCTCGTTGGCTGGCACAGGGTACTTGGTAGCGTTCCGATGGTATGCTACTAAAGTTACCTTTCACCTAGAGATACTAACAGGTCGGTACTACACTGAATTGGAAGTGAAGGAATGTTCTCTACTCCACAAACAGTATAGAGCCCTCGGCTCAGACGCATAATCCAGGGCTTGAGAGTAATATGCGTTTATTCTTACAAAAGAATACGAGTAAGTAGAAGTCCCAACACAAACTGATTATCTTAACAAAAGTTCCACCTTTTATAGGCAGAGCACAGAAAGTAATTCATTGCAACGGGCAATAACACAGAAGTAAGACATAATATAACAATTGAGCAGGCAGATATAAATACAGACGAATAACATACAGTATATCGGGTTAAAGATGTGCGACGCCCAGAAGTGGTAGGTGGAGTCATAAGCTAGCTGGCCAATCCTAGGCATTCTGTAGTGGATTTTGCTGAACTTCAACAGTGATCTTTACTGCTTAGAGGTCCCCCTGATGGTGGCTACTACAGGCATGCCTCCCTTAGACATAATAGACAAGACTGGGTTCTATTGTAATAAAAATACTGCTCTGTTTAGGTGATAAAACATTAATAATTAGTTTTACCGGCATAAGGTATTTACTACCCCGGTCTTGGATAGCTATCCCGGGCCGGCATTAAGATGGCTGCCATAACCTGAGGGAGCAAACATAGCTCAAGAACTTCCAGAGACCAGATCCAGGAGCTGACTAACCTTAGATGTTGGAAACGTTGAACCAAAGGCTTGCAGAAGACCAAGGGTAATGCCTAGAGGAGATATCAATTTATTACTGGACGGATAGTCATAGACTCCGCCCCCCCACTTCTATTTATTCACCTTTTAAGGACAATATTATTCTGTATATTTTGTAATGGTTAACTATCGTGCATCCTGTTCATGATGGAATAGTTCCAGAGTACTTCCTGAGACTTCCTGTAACTCTGCCTATAATAGGCAAAGCCTGCTTTATATCATTGCATTACCTCTCAGCCTTGCATTGGATTTCCACCTTGTATTCTGATATGAGTAAATGTTACTATATATCACTTGAAAGCACTGAGTGTATATGTCTGAGCCGAGGGTTCATTACTGTTGCTAAAGTCGATTGCTTGCTTTACAACAAGATGTTTGTGCCAACCCGACACAGGGTCACCACTGGGGAGAAGGAGACTGTTGTTGTCAGGCCTAGGAAAGCTGACTGTTCGGTTGTGCTGGCAGACGGGCAGTCTGTCCAGTGACAATTCCCTAGCGGAAAGTACGATGTAAAAATTCGTTACAATTTCTAGGATTGGTACGTCTGTCTTTCTCAGTTTTGGTCCCTGGCTTTCTCCAGATTTGAGGGTGGATATCTCCCCGAGATGATCTTTTATTACTCTCAGGCTGTTTTCAGGTCTCAGGCTAGGATGAGTAACTTTCTGCTAGCCCGGTATGGCTTTAACTGTGCCAGTACTGACTCATGCAGGGTTGGTACAGGATCAGTATAGTACCGATGCAGGGTCAATACCTTACCGATGCAGGGTCGGTACCTTACCGATGCAGGGTCGGTCAGTTCGGTATTTGTTATTGTAGTAATTCTGGCCATTCATTGGCTACACTAGTGATGCCAAAATGATTGATCTGTGTGCTATGTAAATCCACTACAATTATTCTATGTTCTATTAGAATAAAGGCATTTTGTCTGAGCCAGAAGGTTTTACTAGACATATTAGGTGTTGGCACATTTCTACATGAAGATCAGTCATTTTGCCAAAAAAATAAGTAGCTCTACAATACATACGATTACTACAGACAACTTCAAATTGCTGTGGGCCAAGTGAGCGTCTTTCACTGAGAAAGGATGGACAAGAGGTATCTCTGAAAGAGGAGTAATAGAAAGTAGCCCGGGGTAGATTGATGGGACCAACTACATTTGTCCACTAAATATCTTCACAAAAATAAACATGAAGTAAATAACTGAACAACTAAGTTTTTTTTAAATACTAATGAGCACCCCAGACACGATATCCTTGTATTATTTCACAGCTGTGTTTTGGATATTTTTATCATGGAATTTTTGCATTTTGTTACATGTGCATTATATTTGATTTGTTTTTGCTTTTCTTTTGCTAGACGTCTTCCTTGTATTACAGTTTGTCTGCATTTGCTGTGCTCGAGAACA
Source organism: Cryptosula pallasiana (assembly GCA_945261195.1). Classification (NCBI taxonomy): domain Eukaryota; kingdom Metazoa; phylum Bryozoa; class Gymnolaemata; order Cheilostomatida; family Cryptosulidae; genus Cryptosula; species Cryptosula pallasiana. The sequence continues at coordinate 13,378,820 of OX183132.1, forward strand.
ACCCTAAACAGAGATCTCATAAGATATTAACTAGTGTGACTCACAGCCTATACCCATGCTTGCAGTTAACCTTGCTACCCTTGAGAAAAGGCAGATGTCATCTATTACTACCCAACAAGCAAGTGAATGTTGTACAAATGTTGTCTGGATGTCGGTAAAGGTCCCTTAAACATTGTGCGCAGAACGTTTATTTCACAACTTTCTGTAGACACCCTCGAACGTTATTCGAATTTTGTTTCCAATGTTATGAACAAACATTTATGCAATGTTTATGCAGTGATAACTCAAAATGTTGTATTATTATTGCCTAGATGTCAATCAACATTCCTTAAACATTGTGTGCAAAACGTTTATTTCACAAATTTCTGTAGACACCTTCAAAACCTTAATACGACATTATTCACAATGGTAACCACAAACATTTGCGCAATGTTGAGGTGATGGTATATTATAATGTTGCACCAACATTGCCTGGATGTCAACTAATGTCCTCTGAACATTGTATGCAAATGTTTATTTCATGACTTTTTGTAGGCACCTTTCAGTATTGTTGCAATGTAACACCCATTGTCTTCCCAAAACATTGTACAAACATTTTTTTAATGTTTTGACTACTTGTCATTTCAAAATGACCACAAAACATTTATTGAACATGTTACACCTATGTCATGATAAAATGTTTACAAAAACATTTGCTGAAAATGTTACATTAATGTCATTATAAAATGTTTACAAAACGTTTATTAAACATGTGTTTCACCAATGTCGTCATCAAATGTTTACAAAAAATCCATTAGACATGTTACAGCAATGTCGTTATACTTCGCTTACAAAACATTCATTATAGAAGTTACACCAATGTCGTTACAAAATGTTTGTAAAACGTTCCTTAAACATGTTACAACAATATCATTAAAAAGTATATAGACAATACTCCTGAGACACATTTCTCTTATTTGGTTTTAAAATGATTAAAAACCATTCGTATAAGCATGTTACCCCAACGTCATCATAAAATCTCTACAATACATCATAGAGCACGCTATTTTTCATGCAAACATAAGGATAATACTCACAAAGCAACCGAAGAGAAAGTTGAACTCAAAAGTCATCAGTTTGCATGAATTGGAAGCAGCACCAAGAAAGCTACCAGAGTTTAAGCCTGCGATAGACAAATGTACAAAATGAGCAAAAATAAATACAAAACACTTCATTAATTAACAAAGTACTTTATGAAATCTTTTATTGAACTTCAGGAATGTTGACACTAACGAAAATTTCATCGTCATTGGTTTGCAAATTTAGTTTATCATCAATACAGGAAAAAATGTTTTGTGTCGGATGTTAGCTAACTTTATAGTTAGAGACCAAAATATTTAAACATTTTGTGAATGAATAATACACAAGTTCTAATATACTTGAAGCCATTGTAAAATCAAGGCTGAAAGTCATCCCTAGTCCTTTTTTTTCATAAAATTGAGAGTTTTCTCCCCATCTGAGAGAAATACAGGGGCAAACAACTTCTAAACTCAAGTCAGCTAATCATGGTTGGTTTGATTTATTAGGAGGTGATTAGAAGTCTAGCAAGCAGGTTGGAAAAACTCTCGGTTTTTCCAAGTTACAAAAATGAACTTTGAAGCTTTTAAATTAATCGACAATCTTTTGATTTATCCAAAATATTTTCAATTGACAGGATGCTGAAGACTTTCACATCTGTTTTATTTATTTATCAATAAGACTTTGTAATGATACAAATGCATCTCTAAAAAAAACAAGGATTTATCACTAATTGATATATTCAATTTGACAGAGATATAAATGCAAATGCAAAGGCTTTAACTAGTTTTGATCATTAGTAGCCAAGAAATGTTAGTAATATTGTAACGGTTTTCTGCGTATACTGCGAGAAAGACTGCCACAGGTACTGCAAGAAGCTTTTTATTGTGCCTAGCTCTGTGCTTTTGTGGTAGCGTGGCTACAGAGTGCAAGGTTTAGTATCTCTCTGTATGAGACGAGATAAAATGCTGCTTATCAGCAGTCACAACGATAGTTGGCAACCGGCCAAACTGATCTCAAGTGGTTGAAAGTGTGAACAAAGACTTTATTCCTCACTTCTTTAGAACGCACAAAATTGCTATAAAGGTAATTGCAAAGGTAGTAGAAAGTAGTAATGTCTCTGAAATACTGTTGGTGTACTGGTAGGTGGGCGTCTTCTGGCGTAGTCTTGAGCTGGTGTGGATTCCTACGAGAGTCCAAGTGCCTTCTGTACACTTGTGGGATCTTCTCTATTTAGTGTGAACCTCTCTCAGCTGTCTTGCTAACGCAAAACACGCACGAGCCCTATACAGTCACTTACAATATATATCTCAGCGCTACTGCTAACTAAACAATACCGCCCAACTGGGCTGCATGCAAGTGCTTAAATATGAGCAATAAATTTATATAGGTGTATAAATATTTGATTGGCTAGTAAAGAGTAAGCAACACCGCATGCGTCACATGTCAATGATATAAATAACAAAAAGAGCGGGAATGTCTTTCCTGCTGGCTTGAAGCCAACTATAGTGCAACTGCACTGCCGTGGGTGCTCAAGCGTATGAGTCAATCTTGGATAATAGTTGAATAAATAGTTGAGTAAATATATGTAGTGCCGGCTGCGGATGAATGGCAACACTGTGCATTCCCATTAGAATATTCAACTCCTGAAAAACAGATTTTGACATGATGTTTCAGCATTTAGTTCTTAAATCAAACTAATTTTCACTTACTCGAAACTAGCAGACTGTAGAAACTATCTTTTTTGAAGCTGTGTGTTTAGCATCAAAAAATCGTTGCAAATTAGGTCAACAAAAAGCATATGTAGACAGTTTGAATACTTCCAAAATTTTGTGCATATATCTAAGACAGTGGAAAGTCTGGAAAATGTGAAAAGATTATCTTCGCCACTTTTTTGGCATAAAAAGCAGTTTAAAAATGTCTTGAGATTTCTGTAAAAATTATGAACTTAGAGCATGCCAGCATTGAGCACATCTTAGTCAAATTTTTGAATAATCAAGTCTTGAGCAGCAGATTGATGTATTAAATAACCCTCTAGGCCTACTCAGTGCTGACCTACAAGCCTGCAAAAAACCCCTCTTCCAGAAATGCGCCCCAATTTTTACATTGCCTCAAATTGGTGTCATCTTTGGACCAGAAGTATATTTATTTCGTTGCCATACAGTATTTATTTGGCCAATCATATTGAGCTATTTATTTTCATTATTACTTAATTTATTCTTCTTCTACATACTCACTACTTATCCATTCTTGTATGAATAACATTTATTGTTCCCTAACTCACCAAAACAAGCACAATTTTTTTCTATTCTATTGATGTAAATAAAGAGTATAACACGACACTTGTGATTGCGATAGGGTTGTGCTCACATTGGACCACTTGAAAAATCCCACAATTGTCTCTTGTTGCCATTTCACATATGTAATTTGCATAATAAACAAGCGTTGACTTTGTTTACAATCCGTGTTCACTAATCATTGACAGAAACCACTAGTTCAGATTTTATGCGTGCCATATGAAAAATGGCGAGTGATAGTAAATCTCAACATTAAATCTTAAAACTAATTTTTAACACAGTTCTGTATTGGGTTCCTGAATTGTTGCGAATGCTATTGTATCTATTTATTTGATTGCACCTGGTCACTGCTTGCCGGAAAGCAGACAAACGAATTTACTTCTGGTTCATTTGAACTCCATAGGATAATTGTTAGTTTGATATTATACAAAGCTGAAATTCCTGTAACAGTTTGAACTTGCAAATTCAAAGTTGGGCTTAAAATATTTGGGAGTTGACTCCTCACAATCCAAACTTATAAATAAACAAAATTTGTTCCATTTTGTTTGTGAGAGTTTCAAAAATAAATAAAGACGTGGGAACTATAGTGCCATACATTTAAAGTAGATCAATTTACCCTATACTGAACGTACCTCTTAAAGCTTGTCCAAAAGTTTTGGATGCAATGCCACATTGCTGACTAGAGCCTGTAAATGAGCTACACCTAAGATCAACGGAGAAGCAGGTTTCTTTTAATTTCAGCCAGAGCAACTACAAAATAAGAGCAAGCCTTTGTAACATTTATGAATACCAAAACAAATTATTTAAAAGTCTGTTTGGTACAAAAAATATTAATCGATGTTGTTGAAGACAAACAATTAGACTATGAAAAAGATGCTCGAATGATTACGATTGCAGAGTGTATTATAGTATTATAAATAAAACAAGCTAAAAAGAACTGTTCATGTAACAAAAGATATGGTTTTTGTTGAAGTTAGAACATCACAATAAAAGAAATACCATTGTTCAAAAAACTTCTAGTCACAATATCAAAAGAAACAGGCTAAAATGGCGGAATCGAATTTTCTCGCTTTATATTGATTTGAACGGAACTAGTAACTGGAAAATGGGACAAAAAGTAATCGGTAAACTGGAGAGGTATAATCAAAAATATCTATGTGTAAAATTTTCTATAACACAGGCGCAGCGAATGTAATCATGAAGCAGTGACCAAATAAGTGCACCCTGCACACCACACCACCCTATTTTTTCTATTCTTTTTGGCATTACAAAAAAAAAAACACTTACCAGAGTGCCTGCCTTTCTGCTGGTTATTATAAACATTGGACAAAGCGTTTCTCATGATCAACGGACTTCCTCTAGTTGCTGTTTGTCTCTGCAAATGCCAGAATGAACATCTCCTGAAACAGGGGAATATGTAGAGATCAAAAAATCATCTTGGATAAACAAAAAAAAAAATTCCCTCAGAAGTGCCAAGAAAATGCTTTCCTATACCTTCTATTACTACCTTACTGTCTATAGCAACTGAATAGACCTAGAATATTTCAATAGCAGGTAATTAGCAGTATCCCAGCACAATACACTGGCAAGGCCTAGCAGATAATTAGCAGTATCCCAACACAATACACTGGCAAGGCCTAGCAGATAATTAGCAGTAGCCCAGCACAATACACTGGCAAGGCCTAGCAGGTAATTAGCCGTATCCCAGCACAATACACTAGCAAGGCCTAACAGGTAATTAACAGTATCCCAGCACAATACACTGGCAAGGCCTAGCAGGTAATTAGCCGTATCCCAGCACAATACACTGGCAAGGCCTAGCAGGTAATTAGCAGTATCCCAGCACAATACACTGGCAAGGCCTAGCAGGTAATTAGCCGTATCCCAGCACAATACACTGGCAAGGCCTAGCAGGTAACTAGCAGTATCCCAGCACAATACACTGGCAAGGCCTAGCAGGTAACTAGCAGTATCCCAGCACATTACACTGGCAAGGCCTAGCAGGTAATTAGCCGTATCCCAACACAATACACTGGCAAGGCCTAGCAGGTAACTAGCAGTATCCCAGCACAATACACTGGCAAGGCCTAGCAGATAATTGGGGGAAACTAAGAAGCCTGATGCTCCTGAGTATAATATACGAAGCATGTGCTTATGAAATAGCATCAGCTAACTGGCTAGAAGCCTTGCAACGCCAGTTAGAAGTCTCATTATCAGTGGGCTAGCCACCACATGACCTTGTACGAGAACATTTGAATTCAATTTGATTGGCCACTTATAATTACCAAAAGTTGCGATTTTTTGAATATTTGTTTGGTACTTTTTCATGTTTTATATGAAAGGCCAGGCAACTTACTTTAGTAGTATAACATGAGCAGATCTCCGAAGAGTTAGACAGAACAATCGGGTTCTCCTTGTCCACAATGTGCCTTTTAGTGCACCAGGTACCAGGAGAGCCTCCTATTAAGTACCTTTTTAACAGCACCAGGTATAAAACCTCGATGTGTAGGCTGGTATGTATTAAGGAGTTACTGAGAGCAGTTAATTGTTTGAATATTGTGGTAGATTTTGATGAATGACAGTAGTAAACTGGTTGCTTACTACTCCTATCTCCATACCAGTACGCTACAGTTCCACCCACGGCTATCGGAAAGATGCTGTGTCAGTGGAAAGTCTTACTGTGCCGGTAGCACAGTATGCAGGGCTGGTATTGACCCCTGCAGGGCCGGTATTGACCCCTGCAGGGCCGGTATTGACCCCTATCGACCCGGTATGGTGACACAGGGTTGCCATAGTAGAGGACCTTCGGAACCATCTACGATCCTACTCTAAAACAAGAACAGGAAATACCCTCCCTTGAATCGACGAATATCAAGACCACAAGCTAACCAGAGTCTTGGGACCTTGTAGAGATCTCTAATTGGACAGTAGGAGATAGGACTCCGTCTCTAGCCACTTGGCGCCCATTACATTTAACCTTTATTCATTGCATGATTCGTCTGTTATTTATACATGTAATCTCATTGGTCTAATCACTTCCTGCGCCGTTACTCTTAGATTATTTTATGATAATTACTTCATGCCAGCTGCCTATAAAAGGGCCGGAATTGTATATACTTGTTGCACTCATTCACTCATGTCTTGCCAATCACCCTACTGGATAGCTACCCTAGGACTTTGGTTATTGATGAATAAAGCCAATATGCAAACCACATGCTGTGTAGTTTGTTTGAGTCGTGGGCTCTGCCTATGCCGAATGATCTGGCTGTGCTTACCTAGTTGTCACTGTCAGGCAGCACAGTGTCCCCTCTGGAGAGAGGCATAATATTTGAGAATAATGGACTTTCGTAGCAACGAGCCCGAAATCCATTACAATATTGAGTTCTTCGATTGATAAGAATTTAATTCTCATGAGCCCATTAATTGTTTTGTCGAGCATAATATCCACTCTGCTGTCAACTAAAGAGTACTGGTAAAGCAGTACTGAGTGAAACCGAGTTGGGTTTTTGCTGTATAATTAGCAAGCCAACTTGCCAAATTAACAAGTTTTAGTTGTAAGTGTCTAGTAGTTATATTTGACTATACAAAAACTAGGGTTAACAATCAAGTACCGGTAAAAATAGTTCAGTTATTCTCATGTTCAGCGCCTAAACAGTTCTGTTGGAAACAGGAAACCACAACTTTATTTATAAAATAGAAAGTGCCAGAATATGCTAATTAGGCAGTTGAAATTGCAGACATATAACTGGTCAAACACTAAACAGGCTCATTGAAATAATACACGCACAAAAGTTAGACAAGCAATCACATTAATCAGCAATTTTGGTTAGTGTTCAAACAATCCAATCAGGACAGAGTGCCCGACACCAGCCCCTTGTATGTTCTTTTTAGTGCCAGCCACCTTCCTGGCACACAGTCAATAGCTGGATCCCAGCCAACAGAGCAAACAATGCAAACCTCAGTTTACTAGAGCAGTCTTACAACACAGAGCTACAGCTGAGTCATCACTGTGGGTGTAGAGACGATAATTTTTGATAAGAATATTTTCCACTCACGCTAGCTGACATGCTGCTAACTCAATGTTGTAAAGATTAGATAAAGGCATATTTTTACTGCTAAAATAGGGGCAAGCCTTTTCCGTGCCATTACAATGTGTTGGTACAAACCTATGTGCTAATTTACTATAAAAAAAGAAGTATTGCAACATAAAACAAATGATAGACAAAATTTCAGATGAAGAAGACGTGGAGAAAAGAGCGACAAACGGAGCGGATACAGTTGATGGAAGCAAAAGCGAAAATGTAGACAATATTGCGCTAACTAATTGAAACAAAATGCAATAATAGTCATGATGATGTTGGTATTGGTTGTTGATTCTTTTACTTGTGGAGTCAGTACAAAGTTTAGTTTCTACGAAAGTGTTTATGAACAGATACAAAACAAAACAAAGAGTTTTCCCAATCGAAACACAACTGAAACGCTGATCGAATATAGAATATCCAACTCTTTGTGGAGGTTACTGTCGGAAACTTTGATCCAAGATTGCGTTCACCTTTTAAACCATGGAAATTTTACAAATTATTAAAGCCAGTCAGACTATTGCTCATCCTCCACCAGTGGAAATGCATTACTGTTACGGTGTCTATCAAAAAACTTTTGACGATGTGTCGGAAGTGATGTTTCATTAAAAATAGACTAAATAAATGATTGATAATTGATTACCCGATGGATGAAGTTTCCGGCAAAGCCAAAGCCAATGCTTTATATACAAAACATAACGATCATTTGAATATAAGTGTATTTTTTATCATTCGGAATCTGTTTCGACAAAAACTTGTACGATTTTTCTGAAGAGTGACTATCTCTTTCCCAAGATGCTTCTTCTGTCACCTATCATGCTCAACAATGATTTTCCAAAAGATAAAAATATTTACAGGAAGCTTTTGAAAAAGTGATAAAAAAAACCTTGCTTTTTTCTATTTATACACTACTCAGGAAATGGATTATTAGGAAACTTTAGTTAGTCAAACCTACTAATTATATCCAGTGATCACATGTCAAAAGATGAAATTTAACGGTGGAAAAGTGACCTTGATGGTACATTTCAGAGAAAAGAAAAAAACAATGAATATGAATAAATGCTCACCGGAAGACTATAAGGAGTTTTTTAAATACTGCCACGCAATGCCAGCCGGAAATAGTATCAGGCGTCATTCAGTGATGTGCAGTATGGAGGTGTTTGGGGGGGGGGGGGGGAGAGGGGGAGGGATTTGGCAGGTTTTTTTTTTATTGATACTCAAATCAGCAACGGCTCTGCTAAAAAAGCTACCATTCGTCTTGGAAAACGTGCTCTGGTAATTTATAATAAATTTGCGTGAAAGGTTATTGATGGATACAGTTTCAATTCGTCAGCAAAAAAGAGGCTTAGAACTACTCAACAATCGCTGATCAGCTCGAGAGAAGGAAATTACCTGCTAAAAATAGGAAAGTACAAAGCAGACCAAAAATATCTATTCGTTATAGATTGTTGTTACTTTTATAAAGACTATTGTACAAAGCAATTGACTTAATTAGGTGTTCTCCCTCTGGAGTATCGTCACTCAAAGTATGGCTGGTCTAAATTGTACAACAGGGAATAAAATGGTAAGATCTCCCTACTGCGTATTCTCCGATTAGTTCTGTTTGCGGTGGAGCCTACAAACGTTTTCATAGAGAGAACCGAGTATACAATCTTCAGACCCTACAAAACAAATCCCTACGAAACCATCAATATTAATATTACGCTTAGCAACAAGTTTTTTCTGTCTTTTTGACTAGTTCTTTTAAATCGAGGCAACAGTGGTACAAGATGCTTAGAGTAATATTCTCAGTAATAATGATAACACACTCATGTGAATAGTCGACTCCCTTCATTCGAGGTTTGAGGAAATAACAGTGTCAATGGAAGGTAATCCTTTTGAGTACATCGACACTTACATATTGCTGTTTTGCTTTTCACAATTGCTATAGACTAATGTCATGAAAAATATAAACAACAGGATGTTACAGGATTGGATGTAAACTGGGTTTTCGGGTAAAAACACTGCATCTCACAGAAGAACTGAGAAAAAAAAGATGAGAGCGTTTGTCAAGGGTGAGAAAACTGGAGTTTACCGGAAAGGCTCAACTAGCACTTTTTCTATAGAAAAAACTGATTGTTTTTGGACCTACAATCAATATTGAGTTTGAAATCACGTCATGCAAACTGGTTCTGTTTGCCGCTGACAAAACATCTGCCACAGGAGCAAAAATTAAAATCAGCATGTTTGTATCCAATCTGTGCAAGGTAAAGGTCAATACTTCGATCTAAATGCCGAACTAAGTAGGGCAATGAAAGGTAACAACTGCACAATATCCTGTAGATCAAAAAAGGGTAAAACTGCAGGAAACTTGGAAAAGCATGGTGCAGGTGGATATATGTAACTTTAGAAAAAAAGAAACAAAAACCAAAACAAGTGAATCTAGGACTGGTTGATCACAGTGCTATAAGCCGAGGCTTTAGCAAAAGTTTGTTTAGAATGCAGCGCATCATAGAAAAAGCATCGAATTAAAAGTTGATAATAGTCACATTGGTAAAGGTATGAGCTAAACTTAACTAAAAACGTTTTTTGTACAAAAATATTACCAATTTCTACACGCAAGTGGTGATCTTTATGTTGCTGAGACTACTGGCATTATGAGAGGTCAATGTCTAGATGGAATTACAACCTCCGGATTCTACTTGACAGGTGATTTCTCCAAGGAACGGATTAGGTCCATGAGAAGCGTTATTTTTTGGGACTAACATTATTGAAGGATAGCCTCTGGTTGCCTACTTTGTGCAAGACGATGTATTGGATATTGAGAAAACTGTTAAATTATTTGGAGCGGGTGATGTAGTGCTCCAAACGGAATGTTGACTGCTGTTAAGATTTCATCAATATTATCTTCGAATGTTATCTGTAGCTCCTGTCTAATCAATGTTGGACCGAGAGACGATTTTTTGAAACATTTCCTACAATTCCAATAGGATGTTATTTGTTCAACTAGCATTATTTCAATTAACCGGAAAAACATCGACTACTCATTTATGGAGATGGAAACAGTTTCGATTTATTTTTACTCATTTTTGCGACACTTGTCCTTTTACTCTGACCTATGGTCAGCGTTGAAAAAACCATGTCGCAAAAATAGTTAAGTTGTAACCAAGCACGTCTACAAAAAATTGTATCAATTGTATGCAATGATTGCTGGGTGTACTTTTGTTTGCTAAAAAGTAGAAGATGGAAGATGAATGAGGTTGTGAAAAGTCTACTAACTATTAGAGACTATGAGCTGATAGATCACTCGGTAAAACGCTTTAGCAGAGATACTTATCCTAGCTACTAGCTTACACAAGAAGAAATTCTAAAAGGAATAGATGAAGGATATGCACAAGGAACCACTATGGTAGTTAACTTGCTAAAGTGGACGATAACTACAAATTCGCTGAAACAAAATCTTATACCAATTTTTATTTATTGTACATAAGTACGATGTTATAACTAAAGTCTATGTTGTACAAAACAAATTTGATATCATAACTAATATCTCATAGAGGAAAAATCTCTAGTTGAGTTGTAATGTTTAATGTCAATATCGGAATCATCTCCCATAGCGTTCATAATGTCTTTTGTGAATCATTCCTCTTATCAACCTAAGACACATAAATCTCATGTGCTTGGAGTTCTCGCATCTTAATATAATTACATGCCAATATTTTCAAAAACACTGAGATTTTAACAGCACTCTTACTTTCGCAGCTACTACTATAATGAGGCAGTAGAAGAACAAACAATGAAATGCATGTAACACCATCCTTTGACTTGTCCATAGGACTGTTGAGTATATTCCAGTAGGTGACAGCTTGCTCTTTCTCTGCATCATTGAAGTAAGACAGAAAGTCTTGACTGGTTGAATCATCTAGCAGATTGGAGGCTTGAAGGACTGTTTGGTGGGAGGTGCGCAAGATGATGTCGTAGGAAATTATCAAATCCTACGTTTCATTTAATCCCTGGGAGCTTTTTCAAATTCTTAAATACCTTGTTCGGTCCGATTTTGGTTTCAGAAAAGATGTGTGGTGAATGAGTGGCTTCTGGGGTCCAATTTGACACCAAGAACAGTTGAATTTCTTCTAGCGGTTCCGTTACAGTTTTAGAGTCTTCTCTTGTAATGTTCACTTTCTCACCAGTCTGCCATTGCGACATTGCATCATTGCCATCAGAGTGTTTTTCCACTTTATGACAAATGACCTGACCATATTTCGTGGGTGGTCCTGTATTTTCTTTCTGTAGTTTTCTTTTATATCAATAAGATAAAATTATTAGCTATAACCAGTTGAGTTTTAGACTTATTTTCATACAGTTTGCTGGGAAGGTGGGTAGTGGCCCCCTCTCCATGTATTGGAACTTTGCACCATAAGTTCTGTTAGAAGGAAATTGGTATCATTAGCTAGGTAGGATGGGTAGGTTCTGTTGGTTTGGATGAAGGAGCTATTCTGAGGTGCCAGGTCACTGCTTTCCTTATGTTGGAATGCCTGTTGGGCTTTATGGCAGCAGGCACCTATCCACTGGGATCCCAACAGCTCCAGTATGGTTTCAAAGAGTTTCCATTTGGCTTGGCTTACATTTATTTTAATATGTTTAGCTGCTCACTTAAAACAGCAGCAGTACTAATACACATTTCCAAAGAAAGAAACATTTTTGCAGTGGAATGATGTGCATGTTATTATGGACTTGAATAAAATCAGAAAAACTGGTTTCACCATTTGCTTGGTGATAAGACAGAAAAATACCGCCAACACTTTGTTATAAAATTAAACCAAGATGAAAGTGATTACACTTTACTTACTGAACAAGAAAATTATGATAAGACAACTACAGCGTTTTTTGACATACGGGCCATGATGACACTCTAACGAACTATTGTTTCAAAATGCATATCAACTGCGTTTGTTGTTACATATGTGCATCATCCTTAGGTAGATGACTAGTTACATTACTTAATCACTTGTTTTCTATGAATCTTTTCTTCAAAGTTAACTCTCTCTTTAGCCATTGGTCTTGCCCTTCAGCATATATTGTGTTACGTCAACTTCTTATTGCTGAATTGTTGAAAGATAAAAGATGGATTTTTCTCCCCTTCTAAAACTTTTTAAAAGATAAACTTTTTAGTATGAGTGAAAAATACAATGGCAACAGACACTTGTGTTGGTAAATTGAAACAATGATCAATGATAAATTGTAATGAGATCTTCACACAGTTGCATGCTTATTAATGGTTCTTAACTCATGTGGGTGTAATGTTATTGAGCGGTACTTTATATGCAAGTATATGCCATAATATTCCTTTGGAATACACTCTTGTAAATACTAGCTGAACGACCCTACTCACTAACCCAAAAAAGGACAAATGAAACCAAAGAAGTAAATTTTAAATGTTCAATGCTCAATTATTAATTTAGTTATTTCCTTCTTTATTTGGTTTTACTCCTGTTCACAAAAGACCAACGTTTACCTCTAAACAGATTATGAATCAAGTGTTTTTTAATGATGATTAACCGCTTTAATATGTTCACAATCTGCATGATCTATTCCAATCATTTATAAAGTTTTATTGGAATGCAACACAAATAGAAATTGGTAAAGAAGGAAAGAGCTTTGAGTTGGGGTTGAGTTAAAACAAGTCATACATTATTCCTCACATACATATTACAGGAAACTGTCACAAAATTGACTCTGCAAGGTTTCCTAGCAGGCAGTAGGGGAAACTAAACTTTCTTTAATAGCTGTAGTAGTTGTCTGGACCATACAGGAGAGTATGTAAAAGCCTCTCCACACACAGTGGTTTTGTCACTGGAAGCAAAAGACAGCTGTTTATTTCACCCTCAACAAATTGGTTTTCCTCCGTTCGGCGCCGATTGTGTAAAATCAAACATGTTTGATTTTTGCCGGTTGGTTTCATGATTAGTAATTATTTCCTGACGCTGATTGGCCAATGCAAATCACTTGTATCCCTTTCTTTCTACTTTTATTTTCCCAGCCGTGACTGCGCATGAGTTTGTTTTAAATTGTTGATGAGCACCGTCATGTCCATAATCGTTGTGTGGAGTGCAGCAACGAACTACGGGAGGGAAACTTCTGTCAAAGCACCAATGTCCTGGCCAAAAATTGCTGTGTTTGAAGAGACCCTTGCTGTATTGATCGTGGCTGTTGCCAATAAAATAATGGGTTAGCTAAGCAAACGTATTAGGAAATATGACTAATGAAAAGCCGCTGAATAAGAGATGTATCGATTTATTTTAATTCCCTATTACTTTTACACCTGCTTGCTTTTGACCAATTGTACTGTTGTAGTTTTAATTGTTCATAATTATAGTTGTTATTTGCATTATTAGTGAGATTGTGCTATGTATTTGCTCAGAGTGTAGTACTCAGTAGTTATTACTGTATGCTTTGCCATTGATTGAGAAATCCCTAGAGTGTATAAGCAAATGCATTTATTTCAGCATCTACAACTTATCTTGTTAGTAAGTCTGGGGGCATACTACTACCAGCGGCTAGAATTTGATTTGCATTTCATTCAATCACTATCTCACAGTGATCATGATTGATAGAAGGATAAATACTTCTTTCAACAACAGCTCACTAGTATTGTTCGGTAAAAGTTCGCTGCAAGTCTTTCTCCCCCTTCACTATCTCTGCTTTGATATCAGTGTTTAGATATTTCATCAGGTCATACAGTCCTGTGGATTGCTCACAGCAAAATTTTTTCCTGTTTTCACCGAATCTTTGCAATAGTAATAATTTGTAAATTTTTACTAGATAGTGTTGTTTTTTATTGTTTAGTACAAAATGGTACATAATAGAGAATCAAAGATGGTAAATATCCGAACCCATAAAAATGTGTTAGTTGGTAACCTGAATAATCTTGCACAACTTAAAGTCAGAATCAAAGTTTACTTTTTCCTATCTCTGACTATCTCAGCACTTCACACCAGTTCAACACACTGGAAACTCTTAAGCGTAGTACTATTAATATCGTAATTTGAATTAGTAGACAATTACCTTACCACAGAATGATTAGTTTGCAATCAACTTTCATATGAAACAATTTATGGGAAGTGGATAACTCCCCACTATACAACATATCTGTGGAGACAGAAATCTTACACAAAGCGGATGACTAAAAACAAAGTAGCAAATAGTGAGCAGACAACTCCAAAAAGAAAAAACAAATATGAACTGGACGGTTTTAATGAAAAAATAAACAAATTAATATCCTTGCGTTTTCTACTAGATAATTACTGCATAATTTAAAAGTTATCTACTCAGTATTGGTTGTATCATATGAGAGATGTCTAATTACTTTGGCCTGAACAATAGCGGAGTTAATAACTTGTTATTACCTAAATATTCTAGGAGTTATCTACTTACTAATACTTGACTAGCGTCAATAGTGATGTACCAGGTTTGTTTTTTGCTTGTGCGATTTCTCTACTCACCATGTAGAACTGGAAGTCAATCATTTATTCAGTGTCTACTGTGTGTTATGGGAATTGTATACTTGTTTCTTCCTGTACCAGATCACAGCTATCTAGCTATACGAATTGTACTGATGAGCTAACTAAAGAGGAGACAACTGGCTTTACCACGTCAGCTAGTATTACCAGGAACATAATTGATGGATTGTAAATGAACTAAATTCAAGTTCTACTCACATCAAATAATGTATTCCATCAACTTTATAAAAAAGAAGCTCTTGATAAAGTAAATTAACTTTGTGACAAATGCTGCAAGCAGAATGTGCATTCAGAAAAGAAATATTGGTATAAACTCAATTACAACGTATTTAAATACAAAACTAAAGAGCCTTTATGTAATAAAAACAAAGCAAAAAAGAACTGTACTGACAAGCAATAGAAATAATTAGTTTTCAAAGTTTTTATTCCATCTATACCTAAAAATTTGATATCAAGTTTGCACTACACTAATACGTATGACCAATTGTATTTTTATCCAATTTTCTAAACTTTTTTTACATGCTTACCATAAACACTGAAAAACAACGAAGGGACGACAACCCTATAACTTCAATCCAAGACATGGCATATCAATATTCTGCTACTAAGTATTACATATTAAAGTATCAGTAACATTTTCTATCAAGGAAAAATATATAGTATGAAAGTAGATGTGAAATGAACTTTAAGCAAGTATTTTCTGATAAATAATTTGATTAAGCTGACTAAATAATATTTTTGAGTGAGACTGCTCAAAACGACAGACTACGCTTGTATCATCAATGCTGAGTTTACAAATATAGACCCTTGCACATCCATGGCTTATGAGATACTCCATGTTAAAGCCCAGCCGGTCTGAACAACACTGAAATCTGTCTTGAATTGCAGATAGACCTTGAGAGATAACATTTCTGCATAACCTCCATTAGGTGACAGTCCGCAAAGGGTGTACTTTGCAAAATGATTTTTGTTCATTATCTAAATAAATGAAACACAAAGTAAATAAAAATATTTGGTACATGTGGAAAGCATTAAATTTGGAGTATAACTGAGACTAAAACCAGTGTAAGTAAACCAAACCGAATGAGAAAAACGTTCAACCAATATATGAGCTAATATTATCATAGACGACTTGTTGGTCCAAACAATATATAAACTGACATTATCGTAGATGGCTTGTTGCGGAAAATGTAATAAGAGTATTCGCGACCTCTGTTCGCCGAACACATTGCAATCAAAATAATCAGACCGGCAATAAATTTAATCAATAAATAATCATTTTGTTTGGGACTCGTGGGTCAACAAAAAGTAGCTCACTGAATAAAAAAAATAATCGACGAGTATTTAATTATATTGTTCGTAGGTCGCGAATGAAACTGAACACTAAATAAATAATAATGAGCGAGTTGATTTTTTTCATTTTCATAGACCGGTTTTATATCCTCGAAAAACGATTCAAAATAATTGCAACCATTGAGAATTTACTAAATCGAAGGGCAGCTTGACGAACTATTCTAGTTTGTAGCAGCTCAAATTTTATTATTTTCGTAATTATTTTGAAAATTGGGAGTTATCTTCTTTATAATTTGTTCGGTAAACTAAAACATTTCATTGAACATTCTGTTGTTCTAAACTAATGTTCCATTGCTTACGCGACATATTGAACTACGAACACTTATTATTTTTGGTATTTTGTTCTACGAACAGGTCGCGAATACTCTCATTGGTTCAAATGAGCTAAAATCAAAATGACCTTCAGTAACTTTTAACGCAAAAACTATCCATTGGTTTCACACATCTCAAGTCTTTGAAAGCAACCTATTTTACACCTGACACTTATGCATAAGCACAGGTTTTGTATATTCAGAATATTGTGGAGAAGTGTGGCAGCAGTTGATAGTCCTGGGATCCTTTTCCGCCTCCAAGGATTTAAATATAGTAACATAAGGAGGGGCACAGAGTTGGATAGCAACTCAGGGGTCATTCTGAAGGCAGAATATGAAGGACCCGAAGGCATAAGCTGTAGGAGGGTTGGAAAATTGGTGGAAGGGAAATACAGTGTGGGACTCGCTACACCAAATGGATGATCTTGGATCAAGATGGTACAAAGGAAAAGTTACATAGCAAGCCATAGAGAGTATTCAAGCATACCTTAAACACTCAGTAACCCAGCACAATACCCTGGAAATGAAGTTGCACCAGCCAAGTGAATGAAAGCCCAGCTACATTGCCAGTGAGCTAGCAACCACATGGCTTTGTACGGAAGAAGTTGAATCAGAGCTGGTTGGCCACTTATGATTAACGCAAGTTGCGGATTTTGGCTATGTGTTTAGTAATTTTTCATGTTTTATAAGAAATGCCAGACAATTCACATGTCATCGAAAAAGTTGTATAGACTGGTGTTTACTTAGACATTTCATTAGTACCATATCCACATTCTTCTTTGTTTACAATATATGCATGTAACTACATGAAGTACAGATGGTTGTTTGAGCCGAGGGCTCCACTACAAGTACTCACTGCAAAGATATGTTTGGGCTGCTCATTCAGCTCAATGGCTACTGCTACTAGCTCAGTGAAAGCTCAAGACAAAGCAGATGACTGCTCTAAACTTACATTAGCCAGTGGCATGTAATTCATTGTGTCTATAGAGTTTGGAAGGCCTCTCGACAATGTATAGTGAGTGTATTTTAATGGAGAAGGCAGGACTACATGTTATGCACTGACACAGAAGTATAGATGGACTGCTAATAAAAGTCGAAAAAAAGTTTTATTGCTATTGTATTACTATTGATTTTATGTATACCTGTTTGACACAGCTACGCTTCACTGGACTTCAAAAATATGTTTTCTCTAGAGAGAACACTCTGGAGAGATGTTGTGTTGCTTTTAAAATAAGATTTTATTCAATCTGTCACCCTATAAATTTGAGAGGCTTTCTCGCTTTCGTAACTCAACAAAAGCAATGGGCAATTTTATTTTGTTTCCGTTTTATAACAAATGATTGATTTCACCAATCTGAAAGACTTGTCAGGGTGGCTACAAATCTAAAGAGCAGCGCTCTATAACACTGTTAAAAACAAGAGTTCAGACTTTTTGTCAACAAGTCTTGATGCAGTGAATAATCGATTAAACTCACAGATTTAGGCATAAGAGCTTTTTAAACTGAGCTCTCCTTCGTTTAAATAATCTACATGAAAAAAAATTTGACCATATAAATACTGGGTAGAAATAGAGCACCGTCATTGAGTTAAAACAGTTGTAGATGTTGAATAAAGCGAACTGCTCAAGGTAAAACTTACCCACAGAACGTCGGCTGAGCACTGAGGGCGAGCCTCAATGTTTATGTACGAAAACATAAAAACTGTGTTTTTAGTTGGTACATCAAGCTCCCATTCACATGCTACATTGTTTTGATAAGTTTCTGGGTAGAACGGTGATGTTAGGTTGCCGGTAGATCCACTCAACACTCGATCTCCGCAGTCTGCAACATAGATAGTTTCTTGTTCAATAGATGGGAAAAAAAAAGTATGAATGTTAGCATAATGAAGCACTTTTTCTTACCTGAAGGTGCAAATTCTGGAAACCAATTCAAAGACCAACCGTTGTTGTTATAAACAATAGAATCTGACACAAATACCAGTATGATGCTATTGGTGTTAAGAGTTCTCTGAAATGAGCCCAAGTCCCCACATGATTTAGGAACTAGTTCTGCATTTGTCACGGCATCAATTATCTGAATGAAATAGATAAGGAAGGATCTATGTAAACAATGGTGAAATAAGTTCATAATGGGTAAACACCAAAACAATGGAAGACGCAGGAAAAATTTGGAAGGTATTGTGCCATGAACATCATTTTTTTGCGTTTTATGTAGTACAATGTTAATAATCACCTAAACAATCAGTAACACTTACCATGTAATATTCATGTGAGCAATGGACATCAGTGTCTATATCAAATGATGTGAAATCAAGCGCCACCTGGCTTCCCACCGGCAGAGTTATGTTCCATTCACAGTTTAGATTTGGTGGGTATGGGTTTGGATAGTTGGGTGATGTTAGTACGCCGCCAAACTCACCACTCAATGTACTACAGGCTAAAAGGTTAAGGATGAATTTAGTGTAATGATTAGCAGCATTTTTTTTCAGCTAAACAGCAGACTATCAAGTTGTAAACAGTTCAGACATGTCTTACAAGAAAAGCTATTGCTAAGTGGTAAACCTCTACAGCTATATAGAAACAAAAGTATGTCAAACTCGAGTTTATCACCTGCACTCATTGGTTCGCTGTTGACTGGTGCTCCATTTGAAATAGTTGTCGGATTTGTGTTAGACACAGAATGATCCATTTCATTTATGGAACTGGTGGTCAGCATGTGTGTAGCAGCAGGTGTAGTTGTAACTTCAGTTGTTGTGGAGGTTGTTGTAAAGTCACAATTTGTTTCATTGGTGAAAACTGAAGTATTTGTTAGAGTGGAGGATTGTTGAAGAGTTTGGTTTTTCTCTATCACCAGATAAGCTACAGAGTTGGCACATACATCTGGTCGCATCTCCGTAGTGTTAGAGATCAAACATTTGCTTCTGGACTCATGAAATGCAAGTGAAGCACAGCGATTGCCAATTGCAGCACAAGTTAGAATACACGACATCTCAGTTGGTGTTTTATAGGACTCAGTAGGGGTCACAACAGTCCAGTTAACTGCAAACTTTTTCATATAGACTCCTGAATGATTGTACTGAGCACTGGTTGAACTAACCTAAAAGTAATATACATGCAGTTAGGGTTCACCATACAAAGAAATATAACGCATCATGAAGCCTAAAAAACAATGGTAATCGATGTAGCTTGTGTTCAAATGCTCCTTAACAACGATACGGAAAGTGTTGAGTATCATAATAAAAGTATACCTATACAGAACAAAGTTTTTATTGAGCTTATCACACTGAAACTTCAGTAATTTGTAACACATATTGAGAATAGGATGGAAAAAATCTAAAATTGGTCAAAACATTGCCATATGCAGCCATTGCGCAAGCCTAAGGTTGACCAACCAACCCTTCACATACATACTAGGCACTGAGTTTATTTACATTCCTTGGAAAGTGAAGTAATCCAGATAAACCAAGATAGTTCCAGAATTTTTACAATTTACATAAACACCTGCAACCCAACTGACAAGAAGAAAATTAATGATAGACTGATTACTTGTAATTAAAATTCATGCTTATCATTTTCTAAGATATTTTATTTGAGGCTCTATCAGGATGGCAGCTATGATAAGATTTTGTAACCTTTTCAGTCTCTAGCTTCACGTTTTCCTTTCTATAATTTAACATTTGTCAAAAATTTTCACGGCATGCTTTAAGCCTCCTTTACTATCTTTTCTACAACCATTGGTGAAGGGTTTTTCACTATCCTCTTATTTCGGGGCCCGAACAAGCCAGTCTAGTTCAAACTCATTAATTATATTGTCACTTTTCTTTCTCAAGTTGCTGGCATTCGACTAAGAATTTTTCAATTAAGAAAAAAAAATTGTTTTTTTTACCATTTGTTGATTTAATACTATCTTTTTTCGGTAATATTCATTATTTGAATTAAAAACTAACTTTCACTAGAGTTAATAACCAACAATTCTGAGCCGTTAACAAAAAAAATCCACACTCTATACAGTAAACTAAAAACTATTCTTGCTCCGTACAACAGAGATGAATTGGGCAAAAAATATTAACCGATATTCAGCTATTAAAACAAAGATCACCAGTGTTAAATATCACCTTTTTCTTACATTAGAACAAGATCTTTAAGTAGTTGCTTGCCAAAATGCTATGACAACTCACTGAATATTTTTTACAAAAAATGCAAAATGACCACGTTAGGTATTAATATTTGTTACCATAAAAAGATCACTTTTGGGGAACCATTTTTAAAAAAATCATCATCAAGATCTCAGAAAAAGGTTACCAACACCAGTAACCAAGCTTTGTGAGTGTTTTTCTTATCATTGTTTGGTTTTATTAATCAATTGATTAACATCAATTTAAAATTTCATTTTTAAACAACAAACTCACTCACCAGCCAAGCAAAACACATAAACCATAAGAATGCTTTTCCCATTATTGTAGCTGCTTGTTTCTGTAGTGTTAGCAGAATGAATAATGCACCTGGTACAGCAAGGTTGGTATTACAGAATGCTGTCCAGGTCACATTAAGTTGTTCAAACTAGCCAGGTATTTATTGCAAACTGATTGGCTGTCCATGCAGGAAGTCTAACAGCAATACAACCATAGAAACCTCTGTATAAAGTCAGCTGATTCATCATGCACCTGCTTGACCAAGGTTGGTGCCAATGCAGGTACTCAATCGCATGCCTTGATTCGATTAGCTGTCATTTTTAAGTCTATAAAGTGCATCATGTGGCCAAGAAATTTTTTTTTTAAGCTTGACTAGCCTAGAGTTGGTAATGTAATACCTGAGTTATCATCAATTCATATTATCTGAGACTCATTATACATATAGCTTTCAATCCTTTTACTTGGAGGAAATACTGTGCTGAGAAACAAGATAACAAGCTTGACATAGAATGCAATATTTAAGCTGGGGCTGAAATTTTTCCTGCAAAGCTACAGGTTATCAGCTGTTTATAAACATTGGAATAAGGGAGCTTTTTAGTTATTTGGTTTTCTGATTAAAACGCGTAAGGAAAAACTCCAAATAATATGCAGCATGGCTATTGGGACTTGTGTAATTAAGCTCTTTTGAATTCTAAGCAAAGTATTAAAAAAATCAATTGAAGGTACATTTACTAACCAAAAAGAAACGAATGAAAATCAGCATGGGCAGCTAGTGAATTGAAGCTAGAAAGATACGCTGGCTAAACTCACTGCAGCTGCGAGGAGCATGTTGGGTAGCAGCACATTTCAATCCACACCCTAGTAAATCTTATTTCGATGGATCAATGATGAAACATTTATCTATCTTTTGTTATATCAGTGTTTAACATCAGTTGTGTATCATGATGAAATGAAGTTTGACTGGTTGTCTGTCCCTGAGGACTCGGCATTAAATATTCTGAATACAAGATACGTATTTGCCTATACAAAATATATCGTTATTGAATTTTTGAACTTGTTGAGCGCAGTTCTCACCATTGTCCGTATCAGTGTGAGAACTTTTTGCAGCAACAGCTTGCTCGACGTTTTGTTTTAAACTGTTTTTTAATTTAATCCCGTGTTTAAAGTCAGCAGCAGCAAAAGAAACAATTTTTCATGTAAAATGCAACAGCTCTTATATTATAATCACTTCAGAGAAGTACTGCTTCGGTCAAATTTTCAGAATGTTAAAGATCATTTTATTAAGTTTCTTAGCAATACTTCTACATACGTCGACTCTAGATCATCGTTTTCCAGCGAACTCAATTATCTGGCCAACCATGTAAGGTTTTACCTACATAATAGTCACATGTGCACTTCAGAGCATGATCAGTTACATGAAGCAGTCTGTGGCATTACTCGTTGTTGTCTACTTTTTTCAGCTAATGGGTTGGTATCAGCTTTTTGTATCAAGTTTTTCAGCTGTCTACACGAATAAATCTTTCTGCAAATTAAATGTGAAATCCTAAACAATCTTTATAATCAGATGATTATCCCACTCGCAGTTTCTATCTCAGTAATGTAGCCAGCTCTACCTTTGTGAGTGCATCGCATGAAATTTCTCTTCGACTCTTTTCAATCACTTTTATATTTCTAGGTCTAGCTCTTCGATTTGTTAGGAACAAAAAAAGAATACATTGAAAAACTACTGGAAACTGTTTTATATTCGGCGAGAAATCTTACACTGGTTTCTGAGTGTGCTAATTATCAGCTGGCTGATGAGGGAGTCAGCCATCATACTGTTTTAAGCTCTCTTTTTGTCTGTTTGTAAACTAATGCAATGGTTGAATGTTTCAAAACACACAGATGCTAACGCTTAATCGAATTGAAAACTATTTCAACCAATTGTCAATTTTTTATCATATTCATTTGGCAACTTTGGCAGCATTTGGGAATATTGTTCCATTTTGAGTTTTGTGTCAAGATTTTAGGTCATTGAAAATTTTTTATCATAAATTTTAACGTTTTTAAAACAAGCAAAAGATAGTGACAGGCATTTTCATAGCAACTCTGATGAATCAAAGAGAATTATTAAATTAGATTGAGGCTAATACGTTAGAATGAAAAAACCTTATTTTTAAAAACG
This sequence comes from Cryptosula pallasiana, assembly GCA_945261195.1. Taxonomy (NCBI): domain Eukaryota; kingdom Metazoa; phylum Bryozoa; class Gymnolaemata; order Cheilostomatida; family Cryptosulidae; genus Cryptosula; species Cryptosula pallasiana. Next base: position 13,401,989 of record OX183132.1, read on the forward strand.
TTTTTTTTGCACAGACACACCTAGAAAGTTATTCATTTCACTTTTGTCAAAAAAAAACACAAATAATTCATCAATTTTTTTGTTGTATGTAGTTGGCTGTTGGTAGTTTGACAAGTTCTCACTATTAGGAAGAATTCAGATGAAACGGTCCAACACATAGCGCTCATCAGTATTTTAGACTGTTCGTTTTCAAGTCGTATTTTCAGTGGTTGCATATTTTTTCTCTGTGGGAACCTTTTATCATTTCCCTCTAACATTCAATATTTTAAAACCGGCTTTGAAGAATCAAACATGATTAAATTAAAAATATATGTCATTGATAATTTCAGCAGAGGTGTTTCTTGTTTGATGTGAATTAGATTTTGAGCAAACTCTTCACAAAGAAAAATGAAGCATTTGGTTTTCATGTTAGCACATTTTTTAGTTGACATTATCTAAAAAATCTCGATCCATTACTGGAGACTTAGAAGGAAGGTAAGCTATAGTTTTTCTAAAAGTACTTAAATATTCAATAGCAGCTCACCATACCATAAATTGGTGTCTACAAACTTACTGCTCATCAGTTGTAGCTTTAGTTAAATTTGTATGTTTTCATTTGACTTTTCTTTAATATGGTTGTAATATAAATTCCTCTGGTGAAGGTGAGATTTTCGTCAAATATTAATTTCTATTTAGTCATTGTTCTGGCCTTTCAGCATAACAAATGTGTAACATAAACCTCCAGTTATTGAGATGTCAAAACATTTCAGGTGAAACATGTCTCAGCTGTCAGGATTGACTATTACTGTTACAAGCAACAAAGCAAAAAAAATGATGCACACCAGTGGGGGCTTGCTCAATTAAATAAATTGCTAATAATAGGTGGAGAGAAAAGGATGTATATACAGCTTCATTCAAATGAATATTGTATAACTCTTGTGCCTGGTGGGTGCAACGCTGTGCAAAAGTGCTTTGTATGCAAGCTGGTTTATTCTTCTGGGATACATTCCTGCTGCTCCAAAATCAATAGTGTTATACTCTATGAACGCAAATGCATTACAATAAGTTAATTATATTTCTGCAGTGGACTTTGTGGGCTTAAATCCACCATCTAAGTGCTGTGACCAGTCGAACTCCTCATTGGCTGGAACAGGGAAGTCGGTAGCATTCTGATGGTGTGCTGCCACCAGTTACCTTTCACCTAAAGGCAACAACAGGTTGGTACTACACTGGATTGGAAGTGAAGGACTGTTTTCTACTTTACAACTAGTATAGAGCCCTCGGCTCAGACGCAGAAACTCAGAACTTGGGAGCAATATGCATTTGTTCTTACATAAGAATATGAGTGAGTAAAAGTCCCAATACAAACTGATTATTATAGTAAAAGTTCTGCTTTTTATAGGCAGAGAACAGGAAATAATTCATTGCAAAGGCCAATAACACAAAAGTAAGACATAATATAACAAATGAACAGGCAGACATAAATACAGATGAATAACATACAGTATATAGGGTTAAAGATGTGCGGCGCCCAGCAGTGGTGGGTGCAGTCATAGGCTAGCTGGCCTATCCTAGGCATTCCCACTTCCTGCTGTTGGTACATCAGTCTTTCTAAGTTCTGGTCTTCGGCTTTCTCCAGATATGAAGGTAGATAACTCCCCGAGATGCTCTTCTGTTCCTCTCCAGGCACTTCTAAGTCTCAGGCTAAGATGAGTAACTTCCTGCCAGCCCGATGTGGCTCCAACAGGGTCAGTATTGACTCATACAGGGTCGGTACAGGGTCGGTATAGTACCGATGCAGGGTCAGTACCTTACCGATGAAGGGTCGGTCAGTTCGGTATTCGTTATTATAGTCATTCTTGCCATCCATTTGCTACACTGGTGATACCAGAATGATTTTCAAGTATCTGCACAGATGTGTGTACCATAAAAATCCAGTACTATTAATCTAAGCTCTATTAGAATAATGGCCATTTTGTCTGAGCCAGAAGTTTTTACTACATAAATTAGGTGTTTGAAGATCTTTACATCAAGATCAGTCATTTTGCCAAAAAAATAAGTAGCTCTACAATACATACGATTACTACAGATAACTTGAAATTGCTGTGGGCCAAGTGAGCGGCTTTCACTGAGAAATGACGGACAAGAGGTATCTCTGAGAGAGGAGTAATATAAGGTAGCCTGGGGTAGATTGATGGAAGCAACTACATTTGTCCCCTAAATATCTTCACAGAAACAAGTACGAAGTGAGTAACCAAACAACAAAGTTTTCTTTACATGCTAATGAGTACCCCAGACACGATACCCTTGCATTGGATACTTTTTCCATGGAATTTTTGCATTTTGTGACAAGTGTGCATTATATTTGATTGTTTTTGCTTTTCCTTTGCTAGACGCCTCCCTTGCATTAGAGTTGGTCTGCATTCGCTGTGCTCCAGAACAACCCTAAAAAAGGACCTCATAAGCTATTAGATTGTGTGACTCCCAGCCTATACCCATGCTTGCAGGTAACCTTGCTACCCTTGAGAAAAGGCAGAGAGCATCTACTACTAGCTGGGCCTATCGGTAACACAGAGAGTACAACCTACATAGGGACAATGTTATTTTATGCCCATAAATCACCAGCCAGAACATCATGTAAGGAAGAGTGTATCTCACTCACATTTAATTGTTCTGGAATGTGAATCCCAGATCCTATGTTGAAGTCGGTTATTTTAACCACAACACCTTCAAGGCTAGGCACTCGTGTGTAGACATATTGAATGTAAAACTAGGTGATGATTGTCAAACAAGACTTTTGCATGCCCTATAGACATATTTATCTTAAACAGAGTTATTGTTTTTGATTGTTGAAAATGAAGTAATAGATATCTGAGATTGGGTGATGCTCCAAAGAACCTAAACTGGTAACATACTGTATTTTGAGCATTGTATAGTCAGAAACAAGCATTACTTTGCTTTATTTAAGGCTATACCAGCACTTTACGCACTAGATACTCACAAGCCTAACAAGTGTATTGTTGTCAGCATTTGTAGACAATCAGATTAATCAGTGTGTAAAAATTCTGACAAGAACTGGTTTCCGTAAGTAGTTAACTCCTCACAAAAAGGGAACTATGCAGGGACAGGACTCTGGCACAAAACAACTTATGCATCCGACTACTAAAAACAAAGAGCAAATATTGAGTGGATGACTTCAATATGAAAGAGCCAGCAGGGACTAGACAAATTCAATAAACACATTTCATATTGAAAGAGCAACTCCAAAACAGCATTGCAAGCTCATCATGAAAAGTAACACGTAGCACAAGGAAGTCTATCTCTGTGTTGTTTTTACAACTCAGCTGTGGTTTGAAAATTGCTCCCCCAGCAACCAGTAATATCGAACACTTATTTTGCCCAATCACAGTACAGGTTTGATAGACACAACCTAATTAAGTAAATGTTAGTGCATCAGCTTGTTATTTTATTTGTTACAATTTCTTTTAATTAATTCAAATCGAGCAATTTAAAACAGCAATGTTATTGAGTAAGTTGAAACTTGCAGCTGCTGTGGGATAGCATTGGAAGTTGATGACTATCCATCTAAGGCTTGTTAAATTTTAGCAGCTATGTTAACTGTGCAAATATATCCATATTAATTAATGTTACCAAACCTTTTCTAGTGCAAAACTAATAAACTTCTGGATATGATAACACAACGGTGGTTTGTTTATCTATGTTTAATATTAGTACGCGACTCCAAATAGACGAAACTGTTTTTTTTTAATGCTTCAAACATTTTTGAATAAGAATCAAAAATAAGGAAATGTGATTTTAGTTTTTCTAAAGTATCTTTAGCTGTTGTTTGTAGCAAAAAAAACACTGAATTATTGTATCTGGCGTTCACTAGAATCGAAAGCTCCTAACTTGTTTCTGATGCTAATTGGTGTCAACAATGGCTATGCTTAAAACTAACAGGATATTTTTTTACATTAATTTCAAATCCTAATGATTGTTCAGAGTATCCTTCAAGTGAAGAAAGCAAGAGTTCAGGCGTTTCCTGTCAGCAATTACTTTGAACATTAGAATCAGTGGGAGAGATATATTGTAATTGATCACACTAAATAATCCAAAAAAATCTCAGTTCTCAACTGCAAAACTAGATTTACTATAAAGTGGGCGATGATATCAATTTTGACATACAAAAGAAATGCTTCATGTTTAAAATACCAAATAAAACACACATTCAGTAGGTGAAGTGAAAGCTCGATTAACCTGTCAGCAAACCATGTGTGGAATATTAGAATGTAGAATGTTATAGGAAAGTGTTTTAGGCTGTGAGTGATAGTTTAGTACACATCATCTGAGCTACACTGAATAATGCCTGTTTGTCTATTACAATGCATTGTTTAGCAGTTTTGAAAAAGCAAACGATGTTAATCCTTTGTCTGTGTTTATGCAGATGAAAAAGCTTACTTTCAATTGTGGTGAAAAAGAATACTGTTTTCTGCTACTGTTTAAACATAGAATCTCCATCAAGTTTTTAATTCGATTTTTAACAAACAATGCAGAAATAATGCTAGTGAGTTGTCAACCCATTTATTTATGAACGATACCCAGCAGCTTGGTCAGTTATTGATGTAATAAAAATAGGTGGAACACATGCTATACATATTTAGTTTCAGACCAACATCTCTTTCTAAATATGTTTTGTGTTTTAAATGTACACTATTAGCAGTTATTTAACAGGTTCAGATCTGCTCATACTATACGACTATTAACTTTTTTTACAGCAACAAAATTCATGAACTAATGATTTAACCGTCTTATTCTACATTCTCCTCAGCTTTAATGCTGTTTGTTTTGAAGTAGTCGGTTCCTCCTGCCTGACAAGGGAACACAACTCTAACTTTGAGTTTTTTTCACAACATTGAAAACAAAAACCTCTTTGTTACAGGGCACTCTTTTAACTAACTGGTCATGTACTCAATTCAGTCTGCTTCAATTATACTTTATGAGTGTAGAAGTGTAAAGGCCTGGCTACACGTTGCAAATCCCATGCGTTATTGCACAAGAGTTTTGAAAGGTCAACGGATGTTGCTAATTGCCCTGAGTTTTGTCTGTTTTGCAAACTTTTAACATGTTTAAATTATGCAGCGTGCTTTGTTCAGTGGGCTGTGCAATATTGATTGTGATTGGCTAAAGCGGTCTACAGTGAATCCAGTTACGCTCGCTTCAGTGATTTTGATCCAACCGCTAGTAATAAAAACTACTAACAAGACTGTGGTTATCTTGCTAATCTACTACTATTGGTTTTGCCTCAGCAAAGATAATATAACTCCTCAACGCAACGTAGTTCAATGCACCAAACTTGCGTTTGTGTAGCATCTAGCTTTTAGTGCATTGAACTTCCACAACCTAGAGTGCACAAAATTTGCCCTCGTGTAGCACGGCCTTAATACCTTTCCCATGGACAGTCGACTACGAATTTTAGTCTGTTTGTCTCCTACAGACAGTCTGGCAAATAGATCTCACTAGGAACTGAGCAGAGACACTCTTGTGCTTACAAGATTAATCAGGGGGAGACAACTAGGATTTTCCTTACCGTTAGCTGGCACAGGCACCTAGTTAGCAGTATTATCTCCACAGAACTGGGTACAGACACACTTGATGTCTGACTAGCAAAACTTTCCCTCCCTTGAGAGCTGAATACAGGAACTCTGATTACACTGATATTCAGGGGAGACAACTATGGTTAGCACCTACCTGTCCTCTATGCATACGCATAGCCGGAAAAACTATCTCCCACTGAACACAGGCAAGCTAGTTGACCATCCAACTAACAAAAGATAACTACAGTCGTAGGCCATCTGCCTCTACGCATTCAGCTCTGGCAAGCAGATTCTCCCTAGAGCCAAACACAAACCTTACCAGCTATTCATGCAGCTGGTTTAGACCACTTTAGTCACAAATATATTTTGTTTAGGCACTACCAGCTAACAGAACTCTTTACAGAGCTGGAGACAGGTAAACTAGTTGCCCATTCAACTAGGGAAACGGCTATAGTTTGTGCAACCTGTCAACTTTCTAGGCCAAACATTAAGCTGACTGTTTCTTCTCAAGTGCTGTGCACAAATGTTTGTATAACTAAGGAGATAGCTATGTGCGCAGATTGATTATGCTGATACCATAATAGACTAGTCTATATTTAAGGTATCAAGATCAAAACATTTCTTTAACAAAGAAAAGCTGCTTCTATACAACAAGAATCAAAAGCATTCTTGTCCATACGAAAAAAGCTGGAGGCCTAAAAACCATTCAACTGCATGAACATAAGTTGGTAATTGACTAATCAGAGGATATCACAATACAACTAGACTGTGGGAACTATATATAAGATTAAGATGTATGCTAGAATCTTCCTAGCTGTTGTATTGACCCTACTTGTGAATAAGTTAATAGAATTTACTTCAATACCAAAGGTTGTACTACGAGGTTTTGCAACTGATGGTCCAAAATAAATCGCAAGAGAAATCATAATGACAATAATTTTCATCATTTAAAAACGAGTTTTCGTAACTTAAGGAGCAATAAGATTAGCTCACTGAATGGAAACAGCAACAGGACTATATTTATTGTTGCCCATTCAACTATGTAAATGGCTATAGTTTGTGCAATCTATCAACCTTCTAGGCCAAACAATAGGCTAGCTGTTTCTTCAAAAGTGCTGTGCACAAATGTTTGTATTGTAGCGGATTTTCATGTCCAATACCTTCCGATAGGGGGTTGTGCTGGCAGACGGGCCATCTGTGCAGCCACAACAATGCAGTCAGCCTCTGCAGACCTGACAGTTAACAGTCTACCTCTACCCAGAGGTGACCCGGTGCAGAATCGGCACACACAAGGCGTTGTAAAGCGAATGACTGACTTTATCAACAGTGAAGAGCCCTCAGCTCAGACATACACAGCTTAGTAGTGTGTAAATAAACCCTTTATTCATCACAGAATAAACAGGTAACGCTGGCAAAACAAGACAAGAGAACACACTCATGTCATAACAGTTGGTGCAAAGAGTGTAAACAACTCTCTGCCTTTTATAGGCAGAGTTATGGAAAAGTACCAGCCATGCACAGGAAGCATGGCAGGAAGTTATATGATATATAGTAAGTATATAATTCGGAGTAGGCAACAGTGTCCAATAAGATTAAGGTAAATGTATTAAATAGCACTGGCGCCCAGAGGTAAGAGGTGGAGTTTGTAGTTGAATTGGCCAGTGATAGGTTGATGTAATACTGGTCTGTATTAGCCTTTGGTTCACATTTCTGCATATCTGCATCTGCATATCTGGTTCAGGTTTCTGCATCCCGGTCTATAGCTCCGGGAGGAGGCACCTGGAGGTACTTAGGCTAACTTTCATCTCTCTGGCTATGGCGGCTATCTTGTTGCCAACCCGGGATAACTACCCAGGGTCGGGGTAGTAAATACCTAGTGCTGAAGTGATTAATTATTAACAATAACTGCTTATAAGAGCAATATAACTGCTTTAACAGATGCCGGTCTTTGTCTGTTATAATCATTGGAGGCATGCCTGTGATATCCACCAGCAGGGGGACCATTAAAGACAAACAGTCGTTAATAATAAAGATAATCAGAGCTACATGGGTACACTGAGTGCACTGTACTCGTTTCATAATGTGACCACACATTTTCACAGTGGTGACACCACTGCAGTGCTTGACTGATCAGTCTGCACAAGTAACTTTCAACTTTTTCACAAGTTGGTCCCTCTATTGCACTCCCGCCTGGATCATAGGGGAGGTTGAGAAGGACTCTCGCTGCACAGAGTGCTATCATAGCATCCGCTGCATAAACAGAGAAAGGGCCAGCGGCAAAACGCTGGTGACTTCTTTCGACTGGAGTACAGGTAAGGGCTGTACGGGTGGCATGGACCAGCCTAGTCATTGGTTCATGGTCAACTTCAACTTTTAGCAGGAGAACTTCTCTCTGAGGCATGACTTCTCTTGTTCTGTCAGGCTCTTCATTTGGTAGGTGTGGAGGTTTTGCCTCCAAATCCTCATTTGGCCTAGTCAGCAGTTTCTCTTTTTGTTTCTGTGTAAAGGGGCTTGTCTCGGCCAGTTTAGCTTCCAATAGTGGCTGATCATCAGCGCCTTTTAGCACCAAGCGACTGGTGAAACTTGTCTTACCTGTATCGGACAAATGGCTCGGTATTGGCTGAAGGAAGGTTGGTGATGTTTTGTCTCTCTCACTGTTGGGGAATGAGTAAGTGCGGGCCTAACGGGGGGAAAGGTTGCGGGAGTAGACTTGACTCTTCTACTTCAGCATCACATGGAGTCTTCTTCTCTCCAACTGGTGACTGCTGTGTATAGACACACTCACCACCCATTGGTAGCTCCAGAGCATCCTTTATTGGTTTCCCTTCAGATTGCACTGCCTGGGGTGACTGGAACAGTTTCTTGGTAGGCATGGCTAACAGCTCATGCTCTGCGGCTGTCCCTGTGTATGCCGCTAGACTTTCTTCCAGCAATGTATTATCTTCTCCGTCGCTTAAATGTAGAATATCCACTTTGGTCAGTGCAAAGTGCAGTGGTGTTGATCTGCTGCTTTCCCTAGGTAGAATGAACTGGCTGGCTGTACTGCATGTCTGCATGCAACCATGACTCATAGAACTTCATGTGAGCTAGACGGCTCGTGTTGACCGAGGATATTAGGGGTATCTTTGGAGGGCTCATGTGGGTGGTCGGACGCAGTGAAACTGTTGAGGCTGTAGACAAGTCGGTAGAAAATCTTTTACCGATTCTTTTAAAACTAAGCACTACTGCTCAGCTACTAGTTCGCCTCTCCATTGCAGCCAATTTCCTCTTTTTCCCGAGGTTTCCCACTATTGCCTCATAGTGACTCCTTGTTCCACTCCTGTCCACATAGCTTAGAGTGTCCTCGGTCATGCATGGCAGTTGCTCTGCTTGGCTGGTGGGCATTCCCCTATTCTCTGGTATGCAGGGAACTCCTTTCTCTGCCAGGGGTGTAGCAAACAGGGGCGCAAGGGCATTCTGCGCATTTCTTGATCTGTAGGCTACAGTTTTTGTCTGGTTAGACTCAAACTTGCTGTGAGGGTGCTCCTTACCTCTCACCAGTGTTGAATTTTTCTTTCCTTCAGATAGCTCTGCCAGAGGGGTAGTTGTATGGGTTTTTATTTCCCTACAAGGAGGTTTCAGCGCAATTTCGTCCAAGAAATTCGCTTTTGGCTGCAACAACCTTATGTTGTCCAGCGGTCTCCCATGCTTATCTGTACATGGCTGTCTGTGTCCATCAATGGTGACGGTGGAGTCACTAAACTTCATAGTGCACTCGTGGGTTGTTAAGAAAGGCATGCCAATTATGGCATCCTTGCTAATGTCACTTATAACAAAGTTAGCCTCTGTATAGAGGTCTCGGAGTTGCAGTGGCACGCTGACAGTTCGACAGAATCTTATTCTAGAGCCGTCAGCCATCAATCCATGGGGTTCACTACGTTGCAGGGTGTCCTTCACGTTCTGCGATAATTGACGGTATGTTTGTTTTGACAACAGGTTTGTAGTACACCCAGCAACTATTAATATCGACACTGGCCATCCGTCCATCCTTCCTGACAGGAAGTGACTGGCTTGGTAGGCGCGCTCTGACACAGGGTGATCTGTGCTAGCTACTTTCATTCTGAGAGGAGGCGCACTTTGCCCATTTTCTTCTGGCTTGTCTCTCTTGACCGGTACATGACTTGCCCGTTTGCAGCTAGATGTCATAGGCTCTACTGCGGGCACTGGCCGTTTCCCGGTTGTTTGACTGGATAGTTGGGTGTGGTAGCCCGTTGCTTTCTGGGACATGTTCCTAACATGTGTCCGATCTCTCCGCATGTCCAACACAGCGGTGTGGGCGAGGTCTCCATCAGTGGTGTAGGGGTAGGTGTCCTCTGTTGCTTAAGCAGCTTGATTTTGGTTGCTAGTGCTTGCAGTGACTCAGCCATCCTTAGCAAGGGATCTTCTGCGGCTGGAACTTGGTGCACACTTTGTGCGGGTGAGTTAGGGGTTCTGGAGGTGGTGAACGGTGAGTGGCGGGGTCTCTCATCTCTTCTTCCATTTCTTCATCCACTGTCTGTATGTGAACTGGTCGCTCATCATGGGGGTCTTCACTTGCAGGTATTCATTGCCTGCACGTACTGCCTCAGCTCAGTCTGCTGGCTGCATGGCCAGGAGGTGTCACTGCAGATACGCATTTCCTATAGTTGTGCTGAAAATGTCTAGCATCACGCATGGGTCAGGCTGGGAGGTGGCCATATTCTATGTGAACCAACCTTTCTACCTCATTTGCATGTTCTTGCAGAGTGGTTTTATACAATCTGCGGAGGCTAGCCAGTCTAGACACCGCTTCTCTGGAGGTTAAACCAAACCTCGCTCTCAGGGCAGCAAATATGCCTGGAAGGTGTGGCCATCTCCCACAGTTGAGTGTGTTATCCCGTAACAACTCTCTCATGTGTAGCATAGCCATTTGCTCTGGACAGTCATTGGCTGCAGCAATTTCCAGAAAACGCGCTAAAAAGTATTCCACATTGCCAGTTCCTTCCAACCTTGGTGGCTTGAATGGCGTGTGAGTATTGGCAGGTGGCCGCAAACCGGCCTGTATGGCCTCGGTGAGGCGATCCATTGCGGTTAGTTCTGAATTTATGGCAGGTACTCTGCCATCACTACGAGCAGGTTGATTTGTCATTGCTGCGATTAGAGGATGAAAATCAGCTCAATAATCTACGATGGTTAGTCAACTTAGGGGCTGCAGTGTCAAGTTATGTCTGTGCAATCTCTAGGTCAGCACTCAAGGGTACTGAGGAGTAGCAAGTGGCCTGTACTAACAAGTACAGCACCAACAATAGTGTATACAGGACTGGCGTTCTAGACGAAGAGTCGGTATCACATGGTAGCAGAGTCGGTCACATAATGACAGACTCGGTATCAGGAACGACAGATTCGGTATCTGAAATGACAGATTCGGTATCAGTTTTGCACTGCCTGTAAATCTGTTACAGGGCTTGGGCATATCTACAATAAAGTGAACTCAATGTTATTTGTAGGAGCGTCTTCACAAAGATCACTGCTGCTGTCGGAGTGAACTCGATGACAGTGCAGGAGTGTCCTATCTCTCTGGCTTGTGCAACACAGTACAAAGCCCGTGGTAGCTGGATCTGCTTGAAGCAGACTCCAAGGTAGCAAAGTTTACACAGCGTGAGAATAGATTCCACAGCTGCCACCAATGTAGCGGGTTTTCATGTCCACTACTTTCCGCTAGGGGTTTGTGCTGGCAGACGGGCCATCTGTGCAGCCACAACAATGCAGTCAGCCTCTGCAAGCCTAACAGCTAACAGTCTATCTCTACCCAGAGGTGACCCGGTGCAGAATCGGCACACACAAGGCGTTGTAAAGCGAATGACTGACTTTATCAACAGTGAAGAGCCCTCAGCTCAGGCATACACAGCTTAGTAGTGTGTAAATAAACCCTTGATTCATCACAGAAAAAACAGGTAATGCTGGCAAAACAAGACAAGAGAACACACTCATGTCATAACAGTTGGTGCAAAGAGTGTAAACAACTCTCTGCCTTTTATAGGCAGAGTTATGGAAAAGTACCAGCCATGCACAGGAAGCATGGCAGGAAATTATATGATACAGAGTAAGTATATAATTTGGAGTAGGCAACAGTGTCCAATAAGATTAAGTTGAATGTATTAAATAGCACTGGCGCCCAGAAGTAACAGGCGGAGTTTGTTGTTGACTTGGCCAGTAATAGGTTGATGTAATCTCGGTCTGTATTAGCCCTTGGTTCAGGTTTCTGCATATCTGAGGGTATATAGCTCCAGGAGGTGGCACCTGGAGGTACTTGGGCTAACTTTCATCAGTCTTGCTATGGCGGCCATCTTGTTGCCGACCCGGGATAATTACCCAGGGTCGGGGTAGTAAATACCTAGTGCCGAAGTTATTAATTATTAACAATAAATGCTTATAAAAGCAATGTAATTGCTGTAACCGATGCCGGTCGTTGTCCTTTATAATCATTAGAGGCATGCCTGTGGTATCCACCAGCAAGGGGACTTCTGTGCAGTAGTGGTCATTGTATGTTGCCAATAAAACTCACCACAGTTTGACTAGGGAGATAGCTATGTGCACAGATTGATTATGCTGATACCATAATAGACTAGTCCATAGTTAAGGTATCAAGTTCAAAACATTTATTTAACAAATAATGGCTGCTTCTATACAACAAGAATCAAAAGCATTCTTGTCCGTACAAAAAAAAACTGGAGGCGTAACAACCATTCAACTGCATGAACATAAGTTGGTAATTGACTAATCAGGGGATATCACAATATAACTAGACTGTGGGAACTATATAGAAGATAAATGGATGAGCATAGGAGCTTCCTAGCTGTTGTATTGTCCCTACTTGTGAATGCGCTAATATTATTCACTTCAATACCAAGGATTTTGCCGCGAGGTTTTTGCAACCAATGAAGCCTTGGCTACACACAACTATATGTTTTGTAGGAATGTGACCGAAAATACATTTTGTATTGTCACTCTGGTAGCTATACACACAGAGGTTTGATCACCAGGAGGTTACGGGTTGCCCAGTGAAAAACAATTTAAGGACCATTAGCCAACCAGTAAGGACCATATCAAGGTCACAGTATGAAAAAGTTCACTGAAGTCACAAAATTTCATTCTTGTATTTTATCCAACGGAAAGTGGCTATCTGTTGATAACTATCAACTTACCAAAGTGTATGGCAAAAAACCTTCCCGCAGACAAACATAATGGCAAAAAAATCTGAGCGTCTTTTTGTAAAAATAAAATGCATCACCTGCAACAAAGAAATTTGTTTTCCAGCAAACTGACAAAACATGTTTGTGTGCAGCCACAGCTTAGTTGAGTGTTGCCAATTATTATTATGCAACTCAGTTGGGAGCAAAAGAATTGACCTAATCATGTAAAATAGAGCTTTATACATAATTGATCGCTTTGCAAAATTTTAGTACTAATCACCAAACACAATCTTCTTGTCTCATTTTGTTTCAATTATTATAGATAAGCTTTTAGAGATTTGCAGCGTTTGCAAACTCCTAAGTGATGAATGGGCTTGAAGAGGTGATGTATTACTACAAAACATGGACAGTCCTTCAAAAGGATTAATTTTGCATGTTTGTCCAGGAAATATGTGGTTTCAGTGTCCATTGTCTAACTATATAAAACAAAGAAAGTTTCATGCAAGGCACCTTACACACATAACTCACATGCCAATACATGTGTCAGACTAGGGAAACGGCTATAGTCTGTATAATCTATCGAGTGCTGTGCACAAATGTTTGTATAACTAAGGAGATAGCTATGTGCGCAGGTTGATCATGCTGATACCACAGTAAACTAGTCTATAGTTAAGGTATCAAATTAACACATTGATTTAACAAATAATGGCTGCTTCTATACAACAAGAATCAAAAGCATTCTTGTCCATACGAAAAAAGCTGGAGGCCTAAAAACCATTCAACTGCATGAACATAAGTTGGTAATTGACTAATCAGAGGATATCACAATATAACTAGACTGTGGGAACTATAGATAAGATTCAGATGTATGCTAGAATCTTCCTAGCTGTTGTATTGTCCCTACTTGTGAATAGGTTAATAGAATTTACTTCAATACCAAAGGTTGTACTAGGAGGTTTTGCAACTGATGGTCCAAAATAAAATGCAAGAGAAATCATAATGACAATAATTTTCATCATTCAAAAACGAGTTTTCGTAACTTAAGGAGCAATAAGATTAGCTCACTGAATGGAAACAGCAACAGGACTATATCTATTGTTGCCCGTTCAACTATGGAAATGGCTCTAGTTTGTGCAATCTATCAACCTTCTAGGCCAAACAATAGGCTAGCTGTTTCGTTAAAAGTGCAGTGAGCAAATGATTGTATTGTAGCGGATTTTCATGTCCAATACCTTCCGATAGGGGGTTGTGCTGGCAGACGGGCCATCTGTGCAGCCACAACAATGCAGTCAGACTCTGCAGGCCTGACAGTTAACAGTCTACCTCAACCCAGAGGTCACCCTGTGCAGAATCGGCTCAAACAATGCGTTGTAAAGCGAATGACTGAGTTTATCAACAATGAAGAGCCCTCGGCTCAGACATACACAGCTTAGTAGTTTGTAAATAAACCCTATATTCATCACAGAATAAACAGGTAATGCTGGCAAAACAAGACAAGAGAACACACTCATGTCATAACAGTTAGTGCAAAGAGTGTAAGCAAATCTCTGCCTTTTATAGGCAGAGTTATGGAAAAGTACCAGCCATGCACAGGAAACATGGCAGGAAGTTATATGATATAGAGTAAGTATATAATATAGAGTAGGCAACAGTGTCCAATAAGATTAAGTTGAATGTATTAAATAGCACTGGCGCCCAGAAGTAACAGGCGGAGTTTGTTGTTGACTTGGCCAGTAATAGGTTGATGTAATCCTGGTCTGTATTAGCCTTTTGTTCAGGTTTCTGCATATCTGAGGGTACTTAGGCTAACTTTCATCACTTTGGCTATGGCAGCCATCTTGTTGCCGACCCGGGATAATTACCCAGGGTCCGGGTAGTAAATACCTAGTTATTAATTATTAACAATAACTGCTTATAAGAGCAATATAATTGCTGTAACAGATGCCGGTCGTTGTCCTTCATAATCATTAGAGGCATGCCTGTGGTATCCTCCAGCAGGGGGACCTCTGTGCATTAGTGGTCACTGTATGTTGCCAGTAAAATCCACCACAGTATAACTAGGGAGATAGCTATGTGTGCAGATTGATTATGCTGATACCACAGTAGACTAGTCTTTAGTTAAAGTATCAAATGAACACATTGATTTAACAAATAAAAGCTGCTTCTATACAACAAGAATCAAAAGCATTCTTGTCCATACGAAAAAAGCTGGAGGCCTAAAAACCATTCAACTGCATGAACATAAGTTGGTAACTGAATAATCATGGGATATCACAATATAACTAGACTGTGGGAACTATATAGAAGATAAATGTATGAGCTAGAAGCTTCCTAGCTGTTGTATTGTCCCTACTTGTGAATGCGCTAATATTATTCACTTCAATACCAAGGATTTTGCTGAGAGGTTTTTGCAACCAATGGCACTGAATAAAACGCAATAGAAATCCAACTAATAATAATTTTGATCAATAATAAATAATTTTCTTGTGACTTGAAGATGAACAAAATGGAAACATAAACAAAAAGTTATTTATATTGTTTATAGGTGGCGAACGACAACTTTAAAAGTTCTCTTAGTTTATAAGGATACCGCTTTCATTTTACCCGGTAACTTTGCAGCTCAAAAGCTTTATTTTGTGTTCGACAATTTATAAAAGACCACTCAATAGTTTTATTTCTTTCCAAACTGATTTTAGGTTTCGCAAGTGGTGCGTTTTTTATTATTATAAACAATTGATATGTTTTCTGAAGTGCTTGAAGGACATGTCCAGTATAATCCTATTGTCTGAATGTTTCGTTTAACTTCTGGAAACCGATTTCTTTCTCAGGGTTGTAGTAGATGAAATTAATTGTCAGAAGTCTCTTCAACTTAAAAATAATACATTTAAAAAAGTTTTTCCTTTTAGAAAACCAATATGATTGCACAGCAAAAAGTTCACGTTTGCTGCGGTTTATAGAAAAAGTAATGAATTAGTACAATAGAGATATGACTCGACTAAAGTGTTTTATTCCTATATATAAAACTAACTGTCTGCAGTGAAGACAATTTTTGTGATTGTACTGTGATAAAGTAAATTTTCAATCAGCTTCAAACTTCAGATTTATTATTAAATAATAGGGTTGCTTAAACTAAAGCAAAGAACTTGTCAAATTCAAAGAAAAGGCATTGAGCAATAAAAAGATGTCTGCAGCTGGTGAAACTTACTTGAGTTTACTTTGTTACTTGGAAACTTTGTGAATAGTGCCAATGCTAAAAATTTCCATAGATATCATTATTCAGTAAAACTATTACTTGTTTATTTCCCAAAAAAGTAGAGCTGTGTCAAAGCAGCAAAGTAATAAAACTTTGGTTTGTTAAATTTTACTCAAACCTATTTTCGGACATTTTAATTAGTTTAGATTGAATAAAAATTGAATGTTGCAGGGAAGAAAAACTTGCCATATTACACCTCTAGAATAATACAATTGTTAAACTGGAACCAGTCAAAGTATATGAAAAACATCATAATTGAAAATTAGGAAGTTGCAGAAAGGTGGAGATTTCTTATAAATCTTTTTGTAGTTGAATTTTGCTTCAACTTTGAAAACTAATTTTTTTTAGACACTTGTGAAGCATTGCCAGAAAAGAGAAGTACTAGAAGGTAGCATGTCACTAACAAACTTACTACCAGGTACTTGCTAATTTTTTGTTGTAACTGTGAAGCTTTGGCTACACACAACTATGTTTTATAGGAATGTGACCATAAATACATATTGTATTGTCGCTCTGGTAGTTATATACACATATGTTTGATCACCAGGAGGCTACGGGTTGCCCAGTGAGAAACAATTTAAGGACCATTAGCCAATCATTAAGGACCAAATCAAGGTCACGGTATGAAAAAGTTCCCTGAAGTCACAGAATTTCATTCTTATATTTTATCCAACGGAAAGCGGCTATCTGTTAATAACTATCAACTCACCGAAGTGTATGGCAAAAACCTTCCCGCAGACCAACATCATAGCAAAAAATCTGAGTGTCTTTTTGTAAAAATAAAATGCATCACCTGCAACAAAAAAAATTTGGTTTTCCAGCAAACTGACAAAACATGTTTGTGTGCAGCCACAGCTTAGTTGAATGTTAGCAATTATTACTATGCAACAGTTTGTCAGACTCACTGAGTGGGGTTAGACAAAAAAGTCTTGGACAAAACTCAAGGTACCAATGCTAATCGTTTTCTGAAAAGAATAGGTGAAAGTTTTTATTATGCAACTCAGTTGGGAGCAAAAGAATTGACATAATCATGCAAAATAGAGCTTTTTACATAATTGATTGCTTTGCAAAATTTTAGTACTAATCACCAAACACAATCTTCTTGTCTCATTTTGTTTTAGTTATTATAGATAAGCTTTTAGAGATTTGCAGCGTTTGCAAACTCCTAAGTGATGAAAGGGCTCGAAGAGGTGATGTATTACTACAAAACATGGACACTCTTTCAAAAGGATTAATTTTGCATGTTTGTCCAGGAAATATGTGGTTTCAGTGTCCATTGTCTAACTATATAAAACAAATAAAGTTTCATGCAAGGCACCTTACACACATAACTCACATGCCAATACATGTGTCAGAATGGTAAAATATCTAAAGAGCTGGGCTGATGACAAGAAGAAATAAAAGAGAAAGCTTTTGTTGTATACGTACATGATGTAGCTATTGGATTCGTGTAAGGTTAAATATAGCTAAATGAGTGTGGATAGCTCAAGGGGACTTTTGGAGTGAGCACAACTTGTGGTGGTCATGTTGTGCTGGAAGCTCTATATATTATACCTAGTGAGTGATACAGCAGCCTTGAAACCTTGATTTGAGAATTTTGGTTGATTGATCAGCTTAAAACAAACAGAGGTAACAAGAGATGTATTACAAACCAATCTTTAGCTACTGGAAGCTACGTTGCAGTTTATTTGATTGAAACTTGGAGCTTATGAGCTAAACATTAGCTGTAAAAAACTGGGGCTTGTTAATTTAGTTGGTTTTATAACTTTAAAACTTTCAAAATTTTGTTAAAAGCAATCGACAGCCAAATATGTTGCACTTGCGACAGTTCGATTGAATGTAAGTGATACCAAATTACAACATGGCCAAGTTTACTGATCCTAGTCCAAAAGACACTAGCTGTCTTGGTGGGCTGGATCAATGAACGTCTGCTATTATTTATATTTCGGTACAGTATCAGTGGGCGGAAAACTCAGCGATTTAGGCGTTTACATTCAAGTAATATAATAATAAATAAAATCATTCAATCTGAAAAGATTGTGAAAATATAAAAGTCATGTTTGCATTGTGAGATATTTTTTGTTCGCATTGTGAAAGATAATTATTTTCACATGTGTAGGCCAATCATCAAATATGGTTGTCGTTTTGTTGATTCCTAACTGGTAGTCATAGGATGATGCTTTGGAAAGTAGCAGATAGTGGTAGGAAATCGATGATTAAAGAGCTTTACACTAGTCCATTTGACCACATTTATTTCAAAGCACTTAATTCTTGATTAACTATAACAATAACATTTATCTTTATTGTTTTAAAAAAATGCCTCTGATTTTTGTTATTTTGATCAATTTACTTGGCGTATATTTGTTTTACATGATAATCATAATAATTAATGAAAATAAACCACATATGTGATTTATGTTATTAATGAAAAAGGACAAAAGAAGAATACTGGGAATGAACTGCCTCGAAATGGTTGTCATACACATGGGTGTATATTAAATTTGTGTGACAGATCGGTAATGTTCGCAACCTATGAGATACTTGGCAAATTGACTTTATTTTTTTTCACGGGGAAGATTTTTTGCATTCTACTTAACATATTGCTACTGACTCCTTTGCATTAAAAACTAATTGAGATATATATATTATTTATTACATTTATTGCACGGATTGATCCAACCCGCCAATACACCTGCTATGGAATCACTCATTTCCCATTACTGGACATTATTTCATTGCTACAATACAAAAAAATATACAAACACCTTCTCTGAAACCTATATATTTTAGTTTCCTATATTTCCAGCAAAAAACCTCCAGAGGTTCAACTAGAAGCTGTTGAGATTATTGATTCAAAATGATGTTTGTATATGCATAATACTTTCAAACTGAATACTTATTAATAGACAATTTGAACAAAGTTTCACTCTATAGTTTATATCTAATCGGCATTGTAAAAAAATGATTGCTGTTTCTATGATGAATTACACAATATTGCAAATTATTCTTAAACTTTATTTACGCAGACTGGACGGGTGGGACTCTTGGCTAGAAGGAAAACTAATTAAGGGTAAATGAAGATCACATGGAAATCTATGGTTTTGGTTGAGGCAGTCCCACGGTGTGACAAAGAAAAATTTAATGATAGTGAAAGCTGTCTTGACACTCGAGAAAGCTGCAGTTACAAGCTCAATAGCAAAGAATGTAGCGCTCAATAGCGCTCACTACAAAAGCAAAGCTTCTATTCATACCATCAAACGTTGATTTGTTTGTCATTTTTTTTATTTTTTATTGTTTGCTATGCTTCTTCCTCCCGATCAATCAATTGCAATGAACTGAGTTAGCTGTCTCAAACTTCCCACAGACTATGGTGATGAATATTCTTTTGATACAAAAAATGTTTTTGGTAACCGTTTGGTCAATCTTGCTACGTTAGTACTATAAAAGACTAGGAATATATTGCCAGCCCTTTCAATCCTACAATATTAACTGCATGAATACTTAAAAAGTTCAAAGATTCCTGCCTATCTAGCTGAATGGCCCTGCTATAGCAACATACTGATTCCAATTGCATAGAATAAGTTCCAGAAGTTCCTATACTGTTACAAGCATATACATATACTATATCTAATACTCATAACAAGTGATGTGTATACAATAAGCAGGCCTAGAGCACATTCAAAATGGTCTATTGAGTACACACTGTAGCACAAGCAGTATCGCTATTACTATAACAAACTAGGAATGCCTTTCAAATTTAGCAGTGGATATTGTATCACAATAGAAATCACTTGCTTCTCAACTTTAGCTTAGAGTTTAGTTACAATCTACTAGAGCAGCCATGCAGCATCTCATTCAAAACCGTGCAGACCCACACTTTGCTGAGAGAAACATAGCTCAGAGGAATAGGGATGAGAGATGCCAGGCCAGACCAAAGTCTTTGTTACGTTACTTGATACCTGTGGTATGTGTAGCTGTTCCACTTGCTGCATTTGCCTATGATTTTACTCGAACATCTGAGAATGTCAGACTCACTGAGACACTTGAGGATACTGTAGAGCTGGTCAAGTTACTCACCAAACGTGTCGGGCAGGAAGAGAAAGACAACATCAATTTGCGCGAATCAGTGGACATTTTGACTGCAACCTTCCAATCCTACAAAGCCAACAGAGGTAAGTTATTCTACTATACCTGTGGAATGTACTAAGGTTACATCGAGGTTATTGGTAAAGTGCTCCCAAAGATCATATCTGATAATTTAAGAGAAAATATAATTTGATGAAAGATTACAACTAGCATTATTTACCCACAATCTAAGCATATAATTGTGACAGACAAGTGTCTACCTGCATTCTGTCTGCCAGTGTATGTACCTGTGAGTCTTCCATCTTAGTACATGCCCAAACTATTTATTGTGAAAGAAATAGAAGCCGCAGTACAATCAGTTTATTAGACCGGCTGGATATAAGGCAGGGTTTTACCATCGCCATTATTCCCAAACTACGGTGCTTGTAGGCTCAACATTTTTTTCGCTAACACAAGTACAGTTGACCATATTTTGCTACTTGAAGATTACAACTGCTTTGTGAAATGCACAAATATATGCCTAATAAACGGTGATGGGTTTGCATTGTTCACTCACTAGCATTTGTTAATGTGAAGTGGATTGTCCCATAGTAGAGCTCGGTGTTCTAGACCATACAGGTCTGCTGAGTCCATTTGTATCTAACATTAGAGTGCTTGTGTGTGTGTGCCGTGTTCGTGCATGCGTGCGTGTGTGCGTATGGAAGGGTGTGCGTGTGTGTGTGCGCAGGCTTGCATAAGGCGTCAGCCTTATTAGAATGCAGTTTAATATGAAGACCTGCACGGGAAAGAGGGGCTCATACAAGCTGCTGCATTTAAAAAGTGTGGTATACAAACCTGTTGGTCAATATAGCTGCCATCAAATGAATCAGCTAATGACTGTGCCTCATTGCCAACAGCATTGTTCACACTTTTCCTTCAATAAGTATCCGTGTATTGTACTTTATTGTTAGTTAGCCCTCGCCTTATACAGTTCTAGTTCACAGCGCTAGAGTAGTGACCCTGTAGAGAGAGATACGCCAATAATTGCGTAGTATAAAACGCACGTGCAACGGCTGTTGGGTTACAAACAAAACTGTTTTTGGTCAAAATTTTATATAAAACACCAATAACCTAAAATACTTGGGTTTACAAAATAATTCATAACTTTTACTGCAGAACCATATCTCAATAATTCATCAAGAGAAATAAAAACGACCTTCTGCTAAAAGCAGTGACATTTTTTGTATGACAAAATTGCTCTGAATTTGGACTAATGAAAGGTCAAAGTCCAGGGATCCTGTAATAAATAAATACTAATTGAAGCTTCTTAATGAAATGACGGTTGTTGTTAACAATAATAATTAAAAACTAAAATAAATATGTAAAAGTGACCAATAATGTGGAGGACGGCAACGAAGGCAGTTATCCAACCTTATATTAGTATCCATAGTTCTATGTTTGTGTTCAATGCCATGCTTTGTATGTGTAAACAACTAGGCGTGCCTACTCATTATTGGCATGCCTATTTTATAAATCTATCAGCCAACCACTGCTGTTGCGTGGTGCTTTCCTTTGTGTGCCTTTATACCTATTTTCTTGTCTTTGTATAAATATTTGTGTAATCAGTAACAAAATCAGAGTTATCCCTACACCCTCAGAGCTCCATTGTATTCATACAATAAACTCACCGCGCAGCTTTCACACAAATTACCAATTACAGTCAGCTATAAATGTACTAGGTGGAACAATTCAGACAAAGCACACACTAAACAGAATAGGTGGAACTATTCAGACCAATAGCATGCTAGGCATAATAGCCACTGACTGTTCGACCTGCTGAGCAGCTGTTCGGCCTCAATTGTCGCCAAGGCAAGTACAAACTGACAGTTCGGCTCACCCAACAATGATCTTCAATCATTGACGGTGGAGCTCGCCGAACAAAGGTCAGTAGTGACTTGTTCTCGACAAAGCGAGCCAACAATCTGGTCAGAGGTCGTACAGGTGGCCAAGTATTGGTAGACACAGAAATCATGTACAATAATAATAAATCTGATTATCCTATCTCATATAATAACATGTAATACGATGTAATATGACCTACACTTCAAAAGAATTTCAATATTATTTTTATTATTCATTTAATAATAAATAATTAGATTTTTATTAAATTGCTGTTTTTTTATTATTACCCAGCACAAACAATATAATTAATTCCGTATTATAATTATTATTTAAAAATTGAAATTTACTGGGCATATCAATTTTTCTAGTGTAGTATCTATTAGTTGTAACAATAATATTAAATAACAACAACAAACAAATATTTGCTACTAGATTTGGCGGTTTTATTTATTACAGTAAACAAAGCTATTTGTATATAAACTATTGAGCTGCACTGCAAGAAGATATCGCGATCATTGATCAAGTTATCTAAAATACCAGAATCAAGTTTGTTTGTGACCATTTTATTATTTATCCTGGTAGATTGAAAGGTTTTCTCTCTTTTCCCCACAAATTTTTTTCAATTTTGTGAGAAAATAAAAAATATTTCATTGGAGCATGTACTTCAACCGCAATGATAACATATATAAGTGTCATCGCGTGAGTTCAATGTTTGGATCCCTAGCCGAGTGCACTTGGCTCATTAGCATATCTCTCCCTACAGGATCACTATGCTAGAGTATTCTTATTCAAAGCTTCAATTCAGCTCACTTTGGGTTTTGTCTAGTTGATAGCTACCTATTGTAAACATTCGAGCTTATAGGCAAACATGTGTAAGTTATAAATCAACTGGACTACCACTTGATTAGTCTGTCATACATACTGCCATTCCATTAGCAGTGAAGTTTGATGGATTGAATTCCAACCAGAGTTGACTGCCTTTGGGTATATTCTAGCACAGAGCAGATTAGATTGATGGCTCATGCTATCCACAGCTGGTAGGAAGCTAGACCCTCTTTACAGAAGTTGCTATGAGTTATGTTTCAAGTAAAGGATGTGGACAAATCATTGCCTTACTGTGGTGAAAAAAATTAAAACTACTACCAAAACAGTCCATTGGATAAATTTGGTAAATTGAGGTGGTTTATGTTCAACAAACCCAAAAATACTTCCGTATTTGATTTCAAGATGTATTTAATAATGCAAGTGGAGCCAAATCACTGGCAACCAAACTTTGCTAATATTTGATGGTTGGAGGGGTAATCAAGCATTTTATGACCTGAATTACTTCTTTTCAGTATGCATATATTTCAAAATTGTTTTGTAACATTTTTTTTACAAGTTATTTGTTTGATTGGTGTCTACAATGTGCCAGCACATAGCACACCTGTGTAATCTTTCAAATTGAGACAGGAAACAAAAACAAAATATAGTGACATTAATAAAGTTGGGAAGGGGTGAAACGAGTGAAGTAGGGAGAGCCTCAAGTAGTTTAGTGCAGTCAAAGGTCAAGAAGGGTAGAGTAGAGCAAGAATAGAGTGGGCTTGCATAGTGATATTTGAACAGAGATAATAACTTGGACTGTTTTCATTTTGACCAGTGTTCATCATAGAGGTGTGGGAGATTTGAGCAGAATGTAGAGAATATTTGGCCATTAATCGGCCCACATCAATGATATAGAAATATGACATAGTTGAACGAATAAATATGTGAGTTTTAAGCTAGCAACACCACATGAAAAAAACTGAATACACTTAGCAACAAAACAACGTTGGTCATGTCAACAACTGAATAGTTGATCAAAAGAGTATGTGAGTGATTTTGCCTCATTTCCCAGGCTCCTATTCCATCAGCCTGAGTTCCAAGTTCTGTCATATCTTAGGGTCCAAATTTTATTTATCCAGGTGCCAATGGCCTGAGTCTGTTCTATGATTTCTGGCTATGGCAACCATCTGGATATCAACCCAATGGAACCATGAAGGCCAGTATAAAACGGTCGAGGGCCAGTATGGAATAATGCAAGGCCTTTATAGTGATCGGTCACTCACTATTACTTGCATGTCTTGTGAAAGTACCTGGAAAGTTTGGTTAGACAAAACCATCATTCAAATACATCGGAAGATTTGTATGAAAGTGTATGGCTTGACAAAAGGGGTCTACATCATGTTGAAAATACCACATTATTGCTGAAAAAGAACAATTTGTGTCACTTGTAGCCTTTGATAATCACAGTTTTTTCAAATCATTAGCAAACGGATAAAATTTTTCATTATTTTACACGCAAGTTTGCAAGAACACTGCCTTCACATGAATACTAGATGCCAGACCACTGAAAATGTCATCAAGTTTATCAAACAAATTGAAAGTTTTTGTAATGTAAGAAGCTTTAAATGACTTTGTCTGTATTGGTAGTTAAGGAAATATCGCTGTCACTTTTCTTTTGGAGAAAAAGTGTATCATCCGAAGCTCTGTTTTTAAATAATTGGACCACCAAAATATGCAGCTGGTGAATTCTTTTAATTTTTATAGAATCAGAATATTTGACGCTCAAAGAGAGGTACGAAGTTGTTGTGGCACGATTAGGACAGCTGGAGTCAAAGAGTGCCGGCTTAAAGACAATTATTGATGCCAAAGATAAACAATTAACTTCATCTCTTGAAGAGCAAGCTGCCGAATTTCAGTCTTATCGAAAGGAAAGAGGTTAGTTGTGTACTAAATCCAACATGGCAAATGCTAAAACCTAAAGTTATGAGGTTGCGCTTGTCTTTGGATGAAATAAATACGTTTCCTTTATTTTTGTTCCAATCAACTACACTTTTTGTCATTGAAGAGCACTTACTACTCTTCCATGTAACTTTCGAGCACTGCTCAATAAAATGAAGTACTAACGTAGTGTATTTTATTAACCACCACACCACGTGTGACCACTACTTTGTGAAGGTTCCCCTTATAGTCTGCAGTCATCAGAAAAGCCATGCTGAAAGTAACCACATTATCGCTGAAAAAGAACAATTTTTTTCACTTGTAACTTGTGTTGGATAATCACAGTTTTTTTCAAATCATTAGCAAACGGACAACACTTTTCATTATTTTACATGCAAGTTTGCAAGAACCCCGCCTTCAGATGAATACTAGATGCCACACCATTAAAAATGCCATCAAGTTTACAAAACAAACTGAAAGTCTTTTTAATCTAAGAAGCTTCAAATGACTTTGTCTGTATGAGTTGTTAAGGAAATATCACTGTCATCTTTCTTTTAAACAAAATATGTATCATAAGAAGCTCTGATTTTAAATAATTGGCCCACAAATGTAGCAGCTGATCCGAGTGTTTAACTTTTATAGAATCAGAATATTTGACGCTCAAAGAGAGGTACGAAGCTGTTGTGGCACGGCTAGGACAGCTGGAGTCAAAGAGTGCCGGCTTAAAGGCAATTATTGATGCCAAAGATAAACAATTAACTTCATCTCTTGAAAAGCAAGCTGCTGAATTTCAGTCTTATCGTGAGGAAATAGGTTAGTTGTGTATTATATCCATCATTGCAAGTGCTCAAACCTGAAATTATGACGTTGTGCTTGTTTTAGGATGAAATGAATACGTTTCCTTGATTTTTATTCCAACCAAATATATTTTTGTTAATCAGTGAGTGTCATTAAAAAACACTTACTAATCTTCCATGTGACCATTTTGAGCACTGCTCAATAACATAAAGTACAGGTGTAGTGGATTTTACCAGTCACCATATGTGACCACTACTTGACAAAGGTTCCCCTGATAGTCTCCAGGCACCAGGCAAGCCTAATTGAGCAAGCAAACAAGCAGGGATTGATTGCAATTACATCAATAGACAAAATATCAATAGAATAGGCATTTATTGCTATACCGGCCCTGCATCATTCTACACCGGCACAGAGTATTTACTTCCCTGGCCCTGGGTAGCTATCCCGGGCTGGCAAAAAATGGCTGAAACAGTCTGAGAGAGGAGAAGTAGCCTAAGACCTTATATCACCCATATCCAATATCTTACTACCCTTCAAAGTCGGGAAAGTTGGAATCAAGGCTGTAAACTTTTAGGAACTACTGAGAAGGAGAGATGCTAGACTGCTACTGGTCAAGATACCCATAGACTCGGCCCCTCACTTCTGGGTACCAGTTCTCTTTAATATATTTACTCATTTATGATTGGACAGTATTATTGTATTTATTACTATTGGTTAACTCTTGTGATTTCTATCCGTTATTGGAGTGTTTGGCAAACTAGGCCAAACACTTCCTGTCATTTTCTGTGACTCTACCTATAAAAGGCAGAGCTTTGCTTCTATTTTTTGCACTAAAGCTTTTGCACTGCATTGTGTTACAACTGTTGTATTGTAATGGACTTCTTTTTTTCTGTGTTCATTTTATATTTCTGTTTCATTTTTGATTTCTGTTTTTCTTTTTCTTCTAGCTATGGCACTTATGAAAAACATTTTTGTAAAATGATATTGATGCCAATAAAGTATTATATATATATATGGAAATGCACAGAGCGGCCATGCAATGGACTGGTGCCTGCTAAATAATCAACATAGCAGTTGCAGTGGACGAGCAGTTGATTTACTATGAGTGCAGTCAAGAGCAAGCGATGCCAAGTATAGCAGGAATTCTTACCTGATGAGCCAGACAAGCACAGGACACGTAGCAATGAAAGATCCAGCGCTAGGAGTGCCAGCCAAGGACGGCTGGGTGACGCAATTTTCTACATGCCATACTATTATTATTACGTTTGAACTATTTAGCGACTAGCTACTTCTCCAAGGCATGCATTTGCTTTCAATAACACTTACATGTTTTTAATCCACGACTGTGTACTTTAGTGATGGAACGGGACAAAGAAATTCAGGTTCGGTCCGATTCCGAATCTTTCCACTCAAATCGAACCGGTCCGAGGCGGTTCGGTCCGAATCCTATTTACGTTTGACAACTCCTTGCTTGTACAAGTTTATACTGAAGGTCAAACAGGTCTCTAGGTTACTTGATGATCAATGCAATTTTAGCAAAGTTTAAGTACCAAGTAATAGCAAGCAGCATTTTTCTTTCATATTTTGCTAACACTAAAACATCCTAATTAGGGTCTACAATAAATAAAAAGTAATTATTTTACTAATGTATTATCAATACAACTACAAATATTTACCTATGATAAATAGCATTTACTTTTATTAATTATTATTGTTGAAATGATCAAGGAGTAATATAATAAAAGTTCAGTGTTCTTGGTCGAGTGAACTGGTCAAGTCAAATGAATTGATTGGGTATGTCATAGATAATAATTATTAGATTGAGCGTGTTGTTGAGTGAGCAGTGAGCATTTATTATCAATACAACTACAAATATTTACCTATAACAATAATAAATAACATTCATTTACTTTTATTAATTAATTGTTGTTGGAATGATGATGATCAAGGAGTAATAATTAATAATATAATAGAAGTTCAGTGTTTTTGGTCGAGTGAACTGGTCAAGTCAAGTGAATTGATTGCGTATGTCATAGATAGTAGTTATTAGATTGAGCATGTTGTTGAGTGAGCAGTGAGAAATAATTCCAGACAAAGCTTCTCTTTGACATTTTTATTACTTACTCCTACTAACTACTAATCAGCACGTGTGATTGATGTGCCTGTGTGATTTTGTTTACTAGTCTAATTGTTGGAAGTATACACAGCATCCCGATCTTCCTCAGATCACAGGCTATCGGATGACTAAGGCAATGACCACTATCATTGATAGACACAACACCGCATAACCAGATCAGCACCTCACAACTATATGCTTTTACTATAGTCGTAATTGATCAATGAAAGGCCGAACAATTATGGATTCGTTAGGATTCAAAACTGTTGGATTCGATTCGGATTCGCCCCGGATTCGAGAGGGGACAACCCGTGGTTCGAGGCGAACGAGTACCCGTTTCCATCACTAGTGTACTTATACTTCTAATGCAGCCTGCTCTTATGTTATCCAATCATTGTTGTTTGATTTCAACTGTTGTATTTTCCTATAAATAGTGAGGTAGATCAACCACTGGTCAAAGTTTTGTTTAGATTTGCTAGAGATAACGTTTAGTTGCTCTGGAGGTGTATTCAGCGATACTCTTGCACCATTTAGTGTTTTACTGTACGCTTCGAGAACTATTATTTTGCAAGGTTTTGTATGTGTTGATAATATATTATTATTAATCTGAAACTCGTATCATTAGTGTGGCCGGTTGCCTGTAACACTAAGTTTGCATACCTTGTTTATACCGGATATGTCCGCTATACAGATCTCCTGCAACAGAGAGCTATTACTACCATCCGGTAGCGCCAGCTGTTTGGTTCTATTAGTACTTTCTACGATAAATGACATTACTACCGTACCGGTAGCATTTGATAGTTG
Organism: Cryptosula pallasiana; assembly: GCA_945261195.1. Lineage (NCBI taxonomy): Eukaryota > Metazoa > Bryozoa > Gymnolaemata > Cheilostomatida > Cryptosulidae > Cryptosula > Cryptosula pallasiana. Next base: position 13,430,432 of record OX183132.1, read on the forward strand.
TAAGTAATTGCCTTGCACTGAGAGCTAATGCTACCAATTGTTTTGCACTCTGCAACGCCGTATTGTCTCTACTCACAATACGGGCTACTCTCAGCAGTGTCGCTAAAGATATTTGAGATCACAATGAAAACCTTTACAGTATTACATGCTATTATTCTGTAAATGAATAAATGTTATATCACTTGAAAACACCGAGTATATGTCTGAGCCGAGGGCTCACCGCAGTTAATAAAGCAGAATGAGCTCTTTACAACCAGTTGTTTGTGCCATCCCTGCAATGGGGTCACTTCTAGGGAGAGGTTGGCTGCTCATTGTCAGGCCTACAAAGGCTGACTGTCTCGAGGTGGCAGCAGACAAGTAGTTTGTGCTGTGACAACCCCCTAGCGGAAAGTAGTAGGACATAAAAATCCGCTACACAGTGTTGTCATTTCTTGTTTCATTTCAACTGAGATTTTTTTGTTAAAATAACTTGTTTTACAAAATGCCATTTCTCTTTAACAATGATAAATAATAAAGCACAATTTTTTTGGCTTTGCTGCTTGTTATAACTATATTTGCTCTACTCTTTTCCTTTGCCATATTTTTGCCAGTTTTGCATTCCTATAGATTTTTGGCATGCGCTACTGCCCATCACCCACCCCTTCATCCTACCTATCCTCAGCATAATTCTATAACCCTTGTTTCTCTCAGAAATCTCCATTTTGATCCACGGAAGCAACGCTCTCCCTTACTGAGCAAATAAACAGAAGGAAATCGTAAAGTTGCTAACATTGCTGGAGCTGTCCTTTATCAAGCATTTACATTCAACTTGTAAATGCCCCTGTTGCAACCCTCTTAGAAGGTTCTACACCCGCTCCCTAACCAACTGATATGCTTTAACTTCTTCAACCATTCCTAAAAAAACCAAAAGAATAAGAGAGGAGCATTGCATTGCTTGACGATTGTCATTTTCTATTGGTGCCAAATCAGATGTGAAAAAATTGAAAAGAAATATCTTTTTTCAAACTTTGAGCTGAAACTACTCATGAAGAATTTAATGAAGTTTCGGTAGAAACAGAAATTGAAAAATCATGAACAATCTTTTGAGAACTTCCTCCAGATACGCATTATAAAGTAAAGATGAAAGAAGGAATATTATCATTGGCTGAGTGCAAGTTGTTGTTTGAAACACACTTATTTCTACTTGCAAGTTACCCCATCAGTAAAAAAGTTGTCTGTAGACTGACACAAATAAACAAATTGTTACCAGTGCTTTTCAATTCACTCATTTCCATAAAAATCTTGTATAAATATCCTCGTTGTGCATATAAAATTACGTGAATGCCCAGTATTTTATGAGCAATAGTGTACAGATGTGTAGTATATACATTTGTTTATATTGGCAAAAAAGTGTTGTTCTCTGACTGTCTGGTTGCTTTTCAATGTTGCTTTTGGGTCACTAGACCTCTATGCAAAATAAATTGTACGTACTTGGTACATCTAGGAAGTGAGAAAGCTCTACTAAAAATGAGCTAGCAGTGAATGATTGTAGAAGTTGTTGTAAAGTGGAAGTTCATACCAGTGCACGCACCTTCAGAGGCCAGCCCTTGACTTTAGTGACTGCGGATGTGCTTGAGCGCCTGATTTACCAATTGGTGCTTCTCTTTTCAGTGGCAGTTTTGTCCATAGATCTATGTACCACCCAATAAATTGTAATAAGATCTTTTCAAAGGCTTTTGGAAAAAAAATGTTTTGGCCGTGCCACTGCAGTGTCTGTACTTTGGTTTAACCATTTCATTGCACTTGCATGACTGATCTTGTTGATTAGCAAAAACAACTGATTTCAATAATCCGGTTGAATCTTTTCATTTTAGTACTTTTAAACAATACTTCTTATAATTTTTATGATTATTTATAAATACACGAATACAACTTTTCACATGAAGTAATACGGGGTCATTTACCATTTATGATGTGATACTTGAGTGGGCTGTAAAATATCAAACATGGATTGAGCGCCAATGCTTTCAGGATTTTACCAATTTCATTCAGTGTCGTAAATAAGTTTTAGGCACCAAGTTTTACCAAAAACCTTTCAATGAACACTTGGATTTTGGTGTCAAAATACTTGGCATGTTTGACATGACTGTTGAATGAAATCGGTTTGACTTAGTTTTAATCAATTTTTTTGTTTGTCTGATTGCAATTTCAAACTCAGAGCCATAGTTGCACACTGTCAGTCAGCTTGGTACAATATTACTAGTGCGTCAATATAAATTAAGACATTGGCCCAGCAGGGTTGTCCTTGAAACATTTTCAAGTTCTTGTATACTTACTGTTTACAGCTCCCAACTGATAAACCTGTATGTATGTTACTAATCTCATATCGCGTTGACAAACTGAGTTCATATCTTGATGTGAAACAATTGCAGCACCTTTTTAGGACAGAAATAGTGTTTTTCAAAAAGTTGGAGGGATAACATACATTCTCTTGGACACGCTTTCACACAATACTATTTCAAGTGAATTCTTCAAAAAATCTTAATATTCCAACATAAATGTTGTGTGGTCGTACAACACACAAAAAAAAAGATTAATGGGTTTCCGCTGTAGTAGAGTTTAATTATCTGAAAGGTAGTTTCTACCAGGTCACCATTCATGTCTCATTTCAGACACACCCTTATGACTATGAACACAAACTGATGTCACAATATAACCTTTCTTGAATATACGATGTTTTTTATGCATTATTAGAAAAAGAGAGGAAGTGACAACCATAAAACAGGTTCACTTTTTAGGCCCGACTCAACCTGGTGGGCATTGTCACTCAACTTCAGAATAGGTCGAAGTTTCAACAAGTAAGTAAGATGAAAATAAAAAAACTATTTTTTAAAACTTTGCATTATCTGGGTATATTGCGTGGAATAGGGTTTAATACAAGACCTTTTTAGAACATAATTCCGAGTGCTTTTTTGAGGATGTTAAAACGTTGAGTGGGCAAGAATGTACAAGCAAGGCCAAGGGTAGTTTATGCGCTGTACAAATATTTTCAGAGTGTTTTTAATGGAATACAAAAATATGAAGAGATGATATAATGGGTAGGTTAGGGTTTGTTTTTAATTTTACATGAATGGGGTTGTGAAACTCCATTGTGAGGTTAAGCAGGCTAAAAATGTAGAAATGAAAAAGTTAATTTACATGATCCTATTGTAATGCATTTCGGTGTGGTTTCCACGGATATCCACTATTCTCATCAAGTATCATGCCTCTCTCCAGAGAGGACACTGTGCTGCTTGACAGTGACAACTGTGTAATGCAACTGAATTATCCGGTATAGACAGAGCCCATGGCTCACACAAACAAAACATCGAGGAGTTTGAATACTGGCTTTATTCTCAACACCCAAAGTCCTACGGTGGCAATCCACCAGGGTTATCGGCAAGACATGAGAATGAATGCAATTAATATGAACAATGCCAGCCATTTTATAGGTAACTGACAGGAAGTAATTAGCATAAAAGCATATAAGAGTGAACATACAGGAAGTAAAAAGGGATCCTGGGGGTTCTGTTTGCAACAAAACACGGCATGATTCGCACCTCTCTTGCAGGCTTTTTCAGTGATTTTCCTGCTTTCCTTGTCTTTTCATTAGACGGGTGACGGGAATTCCCGGCTGGGCACAGTTGAGTACTCTCATGGCATGCCTCTGTACTGGGCTTGCTAGTTTTAACTTTGCATCTCCTTGCAGAGGTTTAGTGGTTGAAGGGCAGCTGCCCCTCTCCAGCAGAAGGGCTGCCCTCTCTCCATCACAGGGGCGTAGCCAGCGTGGAGGAAAACACTGTTTTGTCTCTAGTGCCCACAGTTTTGGTCCGATTTGACTGAAACTTGTTGCAGTAAACTTGTGGCTGGGTACTATCTACAGCCTGATAGCTATCCCACATGGTTGCCTTCATCCGGGGTGTCTGTGTGAGGGCTGTCTCTGTCTTAAAGGGGCATATTTTTTTTTTGGGGATGAAAGGGGGTTCTCTATCGGCTCTGCATGTGCCAGTTTGATACTATCTCGTAGCAGTTGTGTTCGAAATGTAATTCTTATTAACTCCTGTTTTGCACAAGTTTACATGTAATTTTACTTGTTATTATTACTCATTCTACATGCTTTGTTGTTCAATCTATTTTTAGCTGCGTGCATGGCCTTGCATCAGCCTTATGCTATTACTTTTGTGTACTTCCTTGTATTAGTCAGTCGTTGAATACAGCTCTCACTGGCAAGCAGCAAGTTAGATCTAAGTGTAATGCAAGTGTAATAACTCAACAGTTCGTCCATGCTTATTTGTGCATGGAAGCTCCTGCACTTCTATGATGACCTTCAAATCTTTGAACCTTAGTGCACATCTGTGTACGGTTAGGAACGACATGCCAATAATGGCATCTTCCTTGAAGTCACTGATCACAAGGTTTACACTAGCCCTGAACCCACGCAGCTAAAAATTGACTTGCACTGTTCCATAGAAAATGATCCTAGATCCGTCTGCCATCAGATCATGCAACTCGCTATGTTTTAGCATGCTTTTCACAGACTGTGGTAGCTTCCGGTAAGTGTGCCCGGACAGCAGGTTGGTAGTACAACCGGTATCAATCAGCAAAGCAGCTGGCCAACGGGCTAATCATCCAGCTAAGAAGTAGCTGGCTTGGTAAGGTCTCTCCAGCTGTGCTTTTGTTGCCTGTAATGTCTTGGGAAGTTGTCCACTCAACGAAGTTGATGAAAGACGGAAGGGGGTTAGGGGGTATACCGCTTGCCCGTCTGCAATTAGCCGTCAGTGGCGCTACTGCGGGCGTCGGCCATTTCCCGTTTGTCTAGGTATATCTGGAAACGTAACCGTACGTTGGGTTTGAAGACAGGTACCCATCATGTGTGCTGGCTGACCACAGCCCAAGCACTGCGGCGTGGGTGCTGTGGCCATCAGTGGGGGTGGAGTAGTTTTATAGGGGGCCTTTAGCGATCAATTTTCTTCAGTCAATGTTTTCAGACCATCCATTATAACTGCCAGAGGATCCAGGGTGGTAGGTGTGGGAGTGCTGAGTACCTTTTGTACTGGGGTTGTAGGGAAGCTCCTGTCAACTCCTCTTCATCGTTGGTCTCTTATTCTACCATTCGCACATGAGCTTGGCGCTCTTTGAATGGTGTGGTTTTATGCATATACTAGTTACTAGCCCTGACTGCATCAGCTAAGTCGGTAAGCTGCATGGCCAACAAGTGTCTTTGCAGGTAAGTATTTCCGACTGTGATACTGAACGTGTCCAGCATCATCCGCTGCATGGGTCTGCGAGGGAGGTCAGCATAAGCAAGGCGAACTAGATGCTCTACCTCTCCAGAATGCTCCTGGAGCGGCGTTTTGTATTGTCTGCGCAGGCTGGTGATCCAGGACATGGTTTCCCTTGGTGTCAGACCAAAATGTGCTCATAGGGCAGTAAAGATACCCTGCAGATGCGGAGGCTTTCCGCAGTCTAATGCTCTAACCCGTAGTAGTGCATCTCTTAAGAGTAGCATGGCCGTGTTCTCTGGCCATTTTTTGTCTCCGCCACTTCCACAAATCTTTTGGTGAAGTATTCGACATCTCCTTTCTATTGTTAAGTTGAGAGCCTTGTTTAATAACGCCTGTCAAATAGCTTGGCGCTTTTGAAGCTTTTCCTGCTTATACCATGATGAGTAAAACTCGTGAAATCACTTTCTGCTACTGGTTCAATCATTCTGGTTCATGTAATAAACTATCTCAACATCAACTAAATTGTCTGGATAATCTGCATCCTATATGGTGGCAGCAAGAGGAAACATAATCCCCATTGGATAAACAGCAATTTCAGGAACAATATTTGGATAATATTTGTGGCCCACTGATGTAACATTCTGAATAATGGGTGATGAAGATGACCAAGCTCCAGCAGCACTAAACCAGTTCACAGCTCCACCACCAAAAATAGATCCACCAGGTAACTTTGATTTCTCTGATCCTGGTAAATGGACTAGATGGAGAGCTAGATAGATGAGATACAGAGATGCCAGTAGAATAAATAAACATCCTGAGAGAGAGACCAGATAAACACTCTTGTATATTTTCTTGGGGAACAGGCTGAAGATGTTATTCTATCTAGAGGCATTCCCGAAGACACCCATGACATTATGTCAAGAGGGCATTTGATGACTATTTTGGTGTTTGAACCAACATCATTGTCGAAAGAGCCAAATTCGAAAAACTTGTTCAGAATGGAGACGGCATGGATATATTCATAAATAAGCTATACCGACAAGCAGAATATTGTGAATTTGGCGCTTTACGTGAAGAACTGATCAGAGACAGAATTGTTGTTGGAGCGGATGATGACCAGCTCAGCGACAAATTACAGTCTGAACTAGCGCTCACATTAGACAATGCAGCCCAGATCAACAGAAGGTATGAAGCCGCTAAACAGGCCAAGACTATTGTACTTCCTACTACAGGTATGGTGGAGAGCGTGAGATCAGATCACAGCAAACCAAAACCCAAAAGTAGCCAAAACAAGTCAAAGTCAAGACCTGCCAGCAAACAACCTAACTGCAGCAGATGTGGAGGGGCGACAACTCACAGCAAATCTGAATGTCCAGCAAGTAAATCTAAGTGCCGACACTGCAAAAAGCCGGGACATTGGGAAAAAGTCTATTACAGCAAAAGGGCTTAAGTAACTGAAGTTGCAGAGAGTGATGGTAATGCAGTATTCCTCAGTGAAATAAACTCTCAGTCGCAGAAGGATAAACCATGGAGAGCAAAACTACACGTCAGATTAGGTGATAAACCAGTATGCACAGCTCAGTTGAAACTTGATTCCGGTGCAGAAGTGACAGTATGTAGTATGCAGACGTATGGAGACAAGCAGCGCAAACTACGACTGTCAGATAAGAAACTGTTTGGTCCAAGTGGTATACCTTTACCTGTCAGAGGTCTAGCCAAAGCACAGCTTAGAGTTGACAATCAGACTATACATGAGCAAATCTACATAGTAGACAACCAGAGCACAAACCTATGGAGTAAACATGCATGTGTATCTCTTGGTCTCATACAATGTAATACCAGATATGTGCATAACATTGATACTAATGAAGATAAATCCGAAAGTAAAAAAGCAGCTCGATGATATGGAGAGTATGGGTATTATATGTAAAGTGACTGTTCCAACTGACTGGTGCGCAGGAATGGTTCAAGTACCTAAAGACAACCCTATGCAAATCTGCATATGTGCTGACCTGACTAAGCTGAATCGTGCTGTAAAACGTGACACTCACAACAACATTTTGGCCAAAATATCAGGAGCAAAGTTTATTAGTAAACTAGATACAAATTCATGATATTATCAAATACCATTAGCCAAAGATTCCTGTTTACTCACCATGTTCATCAATCCATTTGGACAGTCTTGCTACAATCCTGTACCTTTTGGTCTTGTCAGCTCCGGAGATATCTTTCAACGGTGTATGTTTGATATCCTTGCCGAATTGATGGTGTCGTATGCCACATGGAGGATTTACTAGTCTACAGTGCTGTGAGTGAGGAGGAGCATGATGATCGAGTACGCAAGATACTATAACGTCTCAAGGATGCTGGTATGACTCTAAACCATAAAAAAATGTATATTCTATAAATCTTCAGTAAAATTCTTAGGTCATATCATTAGCGAACAAAGTGTGCAACCTAACCCTAACTGCATACAGGACATTTTGGAGTTACCCAACCCTACATGTATGAAAGAACTGAGGTCAATTCTCGGATCTGTGAATTAGCTTGGTAAATTCTCTCCTAGGATTTCAGACCTAACCAAACCACTAAGAGTCCTACTCAGTTAGGAACATTGGACATGGAACATTAGCATGACGCAGGCTATGAAAGGCATAAAGGTGAAATTCTCCAAAGCTCCCTGTCTCGGATGGTACAACGTCAACAAGCCGATTATAATCATGAGCGATGCCTCAAACCAGGGACTAGGCAGTGTGTTATTTCAAGTACAACCAGATGGATCGCGCAGACTCATCGCTTCCTAGTCAAGAAGTCTAACTGATACTGAATCAAAATGGTCCACTATTGAGCTGGAAGCTTTGGGGATAGCATTGGCATGCTATAAGTTTGAAATGTACATCTCAGGACATTCAGATGTGACAATCGAAACTTACCACAAACCTCTAGTGCCTATTTTCAACTCAAAAGCAGTAAATGACTAAACCGCCAGAATCCAGAGACAGCAACTCCGAACCCTAAAATACTCATTCACTGTACAACATATACCTGGTAAGCGCAACAACATTGCTGACCTACTCTCCAGACAACCCCTAGCATAGCCAAATGCTAAGGACAAACAACTTGCCAGAGAGATAGAAATCGCCTGTGTATCCACAATTACGTCACTCCCGGCTAGTGAACAACTACTCCACAATCTAAGGGTGAAACAGGCAGAGGACACAACTCTTTGACAAGTGATCCACTTTGTCAACTATGGATGGCCCGATTATCTCCCAGACGTCGAAACAAATCTCAAGCCATATTGGCAGAGTAAAGCCGACTCTACTCGCATCAACAACCTACTACTGTACAACCAGAGAATAGTGATACCGATCACCGAAAGAAGTGATATTCTAAATCGTATATACACTGGTCATCTAGGAATACACAAGTGCCGAGAAAGAGCTCACCAATCTGTGTGGTGGCCTGGGCTATCGCAAGAAGTCGCCGAAATGATGAAAAGCTGCAGAACCTGCCAGCAACATCAACCGGAACGCCATGAGCCTCTCAAACCAACCATGCTTCCAGACAGACCGTGGCAACGCGTCGCTACAGATCTATCATCTGGGCCTGTTTTCGATCCATTTACAGACTACTGACTGGGCCTTATTTCAGTCCTGTAAGAGGATCGGCATAATTTTACTTCATTATCAACGCCATTTCTTAATACTTAATTATCAGCTTACTAACCTTCAGTTCCACAATCAGAAAGTTCAAACAAGCTAAGATAATAAGAAAATAAATCATTTCAGAAAAAAAAAACAATGTGCTAGCTCTTTGCCAGAAAAAAACTGCCTATCATTATGAAAAAAATACTGAGAGTAAGTACAGGAAGTAATAGGGTCAATGAGATTTGGAACTGTTTCAGTTTAGAATGTTGTATAGTCTTCAAACAAAAACAAAAAATAGGCAAAACTCTGTTCTATGCAATGGTATAAGAATTGTTTCAGTCAGTTTTCACAAACGTGTGCAATCTTTTCCGAAAACCGGACAATCTTGAAAACGACCATTACTCGTGAAAGAAAAATTGGGCACATAACTCCAAACACAAGCAAAGTTCATGAAAGGAAAAGAAAATGTTCTGGAGCATAAATTATTTGGCATGGTAAAGTTTGGTTATGATGAAATTTGTGCCATAAATGCAGAAATAAATTGATGAAATTGTAATAATTCATATTAAATATTGAGTTTAGAACATAAAAACTAAGAACCTAGATTGTTTTTGAGATTGAGGCAGACATTCATAGATGTAAGTTTGATGTTAAAGACACCAGAAAAAAAATGAAAGCGTACGTATTAATAATTATCAGATTATCTTGTTTCTTTTTGCAAGTTTGGGACCATACTATTTATTTTTTAACTTGGTTTTATTGCTAATTATGTTTATGAGATGATTGTTAACACTACGCCACCATTAACATTTCTTAAAACTCCTGTATTGTGTTTATGTTTTATTTGCAGATTTAAACCCAAGAGCACTGTGCCCTTTCCAATATATTTTCAATCCAGTCAGCCAAACCTGCTTGAGAGTGTATTTTGATGAACTAAAGTCATGGGAAGAAGCAAAAGCATACTGTGCCTCAAGAAATGAATATTTGGCAACTTTTCAAACCAGGCAGTCACTTCATTGGCTCATCGATTATGTGAAAGATGTCCAAGGTATGCTTTTCTTCTAAAACAGCTGAGGAGAATTTGAAAATCTGACTTTGTCATCGGTAATGTTTCAACTCCTGTTACTAGTTAACAAAAAGCTCCATTAGCTGAGATCCGTCTCACCAATGAGGAGTCTCACCAAAACAATCCTAAGTTTCAGTGACTTAAAATTAACTACGTATATGCAGATTTTACGGTCATTGAATATACTTTTTACAAGTTCCTATTAAATTAGCATTGCAAAAACAAAAAATTTTTAAAAGGAAAATTGCAAAGCTAGAATAGTATAGTGGATATCAACTAAACCTCTTTCGAAACTGATATGATCGCCTTTATGCATCAGTCAGAACTACCAGTTAATGGCACAGGGTGCAGGGGCTTTAACTGAACAGCTACAGTTTTATTGCCGCTGTAATAACAAATAGTTGCTACCCCCGGCAAAGGGTAGGACTGGGTAATCTAACTGAAGATGCCATTCCAAGTCACTAATCTGGAAATGGTGCCAAGTGGCCTCAAGAACAGCTGTCTGCTGCCTAATCATTAATGGGTGTGGAAATATGTGCAATCGAGATTACCAAAAACAGCGAACCTTAAGAGCTCGACAGATTGCACCTGGGAGCCAGCTGCAATAGTCAATAAGCTAAACAGTCCTACCCTTGCCACTAGGCTGCTCGTTTGACCTCATGGTTTTTTATCTTGTTGGTCAAATGTACTTGCTTAAGACATCACAACTTTGTATATAATTTCTTTTACATGGTTCAAGGCAAAATTTTCTGTAACTCAGCCTATTAACAGCTAAACCTTTCTGTGTTCATTCCTGTTATTTCTTATCTTCCCAATTGTGCTGATTCAATTGAGTGATCGAAAAGTAATAGTAGTGTGAAGTACTCACCATTGTGTTTGAGCTGGGAGCTCACTTATTTTGGAGTTAGAGGTGAACTTATATGTGCATTATTTGGGCTACTTTAGCACATAAGTAGCAATAAGGGGCAGATCTCTGTCATGGAGTCTAAGGAGAAGGTTCTCCTGGTTCAAGATGTACTTGAAGCAGGCACCAGTTACCATGAGAGCCTGTGAGGTACTTTTTTGTGTGCACCAGGTGTTTAGAATGTATGGTGTTTACTGGTGTGGTATGTTGATTATTTATCGGGTTCTCCTGACCCCTGCTGGTATCTTTTTGTGTGCACCAGGTGTTTTCAATGTTTTTCTATGTGATTTAGATTGGGGGATTTGAGTATTGTATAAAAATGAAGCATATTACTGTATAATTTTATTATATAAGAATTATTATAGATAGGCATGGAATACTTCTATAGTGAGTTTGAAAGTACATGTATGTACAGAAGAAGCTAGCTGTTAATATATTTGAACGTATTTATATATATGAGGACGAATTTTGTTGAAAGTTTTTTAGTCCAACCCGATTTATACAATTTTTGAAAAAGTTCTTTATCCCGAGCGCTTTTTTTAAATTTTTTTTAAATTTTTTTTAAATAATCATTAATATTTAGAGTTTTTATCAGTTTATCAATTCTGTAGTGGATGTTGTTTCTTCAAAAGCTATTGCTTTGAAAGCTGTTGCTGGAGAGAATGATTTTTGTGTAGAAAGAGCGGTCCTACATGCTCAAAGTTACACCTATTAGCCTCACAGCCGATTAGAATACTCGCGCGAAAACCTATTTATAATGATTTTGTTTGCGCAAAAACCCTTTATATTACATATAGATTTTTCGCACAAATAGTGAAAAACATTTCTTCGTTCGAAGATCCGTATATATTATAAAATAATTTTTGCGCGAAGAATGTGGTTTTTTCGGACAAGGAATGTGTTTTTTTTCCGACAGAAAATTTAGTTTTATTCGCGTGAAAAAAAAGTTTTTTGGAGCAAAGAATGTTGTTTTTTTTTCACGCAAAGAATATGTTTTTTTCAGACAAAAAGTATTGGTTTTTTGGACAGAAAAATTTTGGTTTTTTGCGCAAAAAATTTTTTTTTTCCCGCACTGTTTCTTTCATGTTATATAAGTTCTTTTGCCCGAATGAACAAACTTAATCAATTTCTTGAATGATATAAATGGCTTTTTCTCTCGAGACTTTCCATTGGAGCTCATGTCAATTGGTGCAACTTTAGATATTTAAAAACCATCGTTTTCACACAGAAAACATGCACTTCAGCAACAACGACTGAAGGAACAGCATCTACTAAACCATCTACTACAACTACTAGGAGGAGTTTCTGTATTAAGGTAAGAAATAGTAAATAATTATTTTTTACCTGTTGAGACACTCAACTTGCTGAGCTATGGAGTGTATATCTTTGGATTAATTACAATTAAAAAATAATCAACAACTCACATTTTCATTTTATCTTTTCAGAATGAATAGTCAAGACGATAAAAGTCAATCGATGGATGAAGAACCATAATCCCAGCAAGTTTTTTCTCCACCATCATCTCCACCATCATCTCCCATCTTTGATATCCTACCAAAAAAGAATAGTCAAGACGCTGAAAGTCAATTGATGATTGAAGAGTCAGAATCCCAGCAAGTTTATTCTCCAGCCTCATCGCCCATCAGTGATCCATCTTCAAACAGAGTTTCACCTCCTCAAGCGATAAAACGTCCGGTGTTTGATTTGACAAAAGAAGATGAAGATACTATGGATACTGTTTTTGATGACTCGAACTGCAAAAGAAGAGCTGTGATGGATGTTGGAGACAATACACTTTTTTGACCCACTAAGATACCCTTTCAAGATGCCGGAATCAACAAGCTGTCTGCTCTCACCTACAATAGTGCTGCTCTGTTAAATGCTCAGTCTCCAGTTCGTCGAAAAAACATTGAAACAACAGCGGAAATTCGAGATCTGCCAATACCAATGGTTATGCCGGTCTTATCCGTTGAATTTCGTAATGAAGCAAAATGCACCATCACCTACAACTACCGGAAGGATAAAAAGACAGTTAGAGTGAAGAGTGATATTTCAAGCAAGGTAGGATTGCTCGTTAATAAAGCTAAGCAATCATGTCAGGTTTTGATCTACATGGGTGAGGAAAAGACTGGAAATGCAAGTTTTTGTACTGCTGATGGATACGGAAACGGTTTAAAGTCAAAGGACGCATCCGACGCATTTTCAGGCGAGAGTATGAGACAAATCCAGGCTTATTTTAACGTAGCTCACCTGTACGATTTTCCACCAGATAGAGTTATAGGTTTCGAAAACCCAGGAATGCTAATAAAAGGTGACACCCGATGGAACAAGTCTGCCGAGACTCTTGTGGCTCAATACAGATGTATGGTGGATGGAGAACTACTGATCGGAGATATCTACATTCCTCCTCAAATAGCTCCAGCAGTGGTATCGAAAAAATGCAGAGCTACATTATTCAAAGGACTGAAAGAAGCTGCAGACGACACAATTTTCTACGACCTCATCCTGATCTCAGCTCTTCAAGTTTTCGTTCAAGCCTCCGATTTGTCTGATACTATGGATGATCATGTCTTTCTCACCTACTTTGAAAATGTCAAAAAAGAAGAATGCCCAAGACAACTAGCTCGTAACCTAATCGCTAACTCAAGGGATGCATCTCACTATCAATGATAGTAAGTTTCATTCGATTTACCATAGACTCAAAGGTAATTTCTAAGCTAGTTCATACACTGATGTATGGTAGTCCCATTATTTACTATGTCTTTTAGATTTAACTAAAGAATTTTTCCAGGGAAAGAGAGATTCTTATTTTCATCTTGCAAAAGATGAACTCAACATTAACCTTGAACATTACGTAATAGTTTCATAGGATTCATAGTAATCAATAGAAATACTAAGTTTATATTTTACATTGATTTTATTTGTTATAACAAATAAAATTTCATGATAATAATTTACTTTGACAATTTACTTAGCAAATTGGTTCCTTGTATATGTACTCCATCCATTCCTCTAGCGTGTTGTCTTGTGTAAACTCGTAGCTAGGACAAGCCTGTAGAATAAATCTTCGAATTGAGTAATCTCTCTTCTCATTGTCTCCTGTATCTCGTAAGCTTCTCACAATTTCATCCGTACTCCAACCTCTGCTTCTCAGTAAACACAAGTATACGCAGCAATCACCGCATACAGTTGACAAAAGTTTTGCACCCACGTCTCATTACTCCGTATTGAATCTTTTCCTCTCTGTCTCCTCTGCAACCCGCTTACCTCAAGGTAAAAAGAAACAGGACGTCCGAATGAGTAAAAAAAGTACACACCAAAATCATTGGCGTACACAGCTAACCAATGCTCTCCGGGTTGATGAGAATAATGAGTGTTGAATACAGAACACCCTGTTGAAAAATTGCATGTTTGCGTCTAAAATTGATCTCTAGCTCCAACGTGAACACCCTCACTGCGACAAATATCATCCGAGGATAATATCGATCGAATCTGTATGGTGTTTATCTCTAGCTCACCGTTTAGAGCACTACGTCTCACGCAAAATCGGAAGAATGTTGTTCATCTCCAACACACCACCCTTTACAAAGTAGGCTATCACGAACAAACCTTCGGTTATATTGGTTTTAAACTGAATTTCCACACTCGTCGTGACAGTTTTCATAGAGTGAAAACCTTATTTGAGAAAATCACCTGTCAAATTGAAACCGTAAATTGTGGGGCCATCTAGATACTGCTCTTTAATAACGTCAATACTTTCAACATCGAGCAAAGATCCGGTAGTATGTAGAAATTGATGATATTCGAAAACTTCTTTGTTATAGTCTGGTTCATATCTCCTTCCAATTGGACAATCACCAACTCTCAACACAATACTCTTGACATTGGCTTGCTGCATCTTATATGGGTTTTTTGGCGAAACCATCACTCGGAGTGTTGTGATTGACCAAATATAAATAGATTTATTTGGCTTTCTGTTTGCTCTCTTCCAATTATATATCAACCTGGGCAACTCCACTGCGAATTCCATACAATTTTAGGCGCTTTCGCTTAATAGGATAAATTTAGTTGCGTCCTTCCAACACCAAACTGAGTTGAAAGTTTTGTGTTGTAGGAATTACCTTGACTTTGCAAAGATGTAGTTCAATTTTGTCGATTCTGATATTCTACATTTGGATTCTTCTTGGCGGCAAACAAAGACAGTTTGCTGGAAGTCCGTTCAAACTCCAGCTGGATAGTATGACCGGCAATTATCAGTTTTTTCTGATGAACCAGGGCAAGATGAGGTTTGTCTTTCCACCTCTGATTAACACTCTCTTCTTTTTGTTCGAGTTGCTGTGTTGAGCTGCGTCTTTTCCAGTTGAATCATCATACACCCAACCCTCCAACGAACCCTGGTATTTATTTTTATTTGCACAAATTTTGAGTATTTGTGAAAAGTAGGTTCGCAAACCATAACTGTTGGCATATTCAACAGTATTACCTTCTATAGACATTATCAACTTGCTGAAGATTCCGTGGGTTGAGTCGCCCATCCACACAGGTGCGTTGTTGTCAGTACTCCCAATATCACTTCCATCATCTTGTAAAACTGCGGCTTCGATTTGCAGAAGCGATTTGTGAAGATCTGTGTAATGGTCAGTAGTTCCTGCAAGTTCAACTCAACCCAGCCATAAGGATCCAACCTATTGGGTCTGATGACAACCTTTTCCGATCTCTCTACCTATATTTTTATAGGTTCCGTTGTAAACACATTCAGCGCAGGCTTTATGTTATAAGAAAAACCTTCGAACTTATACCGTGAAATTCCATTTAGACTAGCCATCTTTTTTGCGAGTGATGTTTGCTCGAAGCAATATCACTTAATGAACACAAATGTCAT
The DNA here is from genome assembly GCA_945261195.1 of Cryptosula pallasiana. Lineage (NCBI taxonomy): Eukaryota > Metazoa > Bryozoa > Gymnolaemata > Cheilostomatida > Cryptosulidae > Cryptosula > Cryptosula pallasiana. Next base: position 13,446,177 of record OX183132.1, read on the forward strand.
CCTGCAGAGTCTTCATAGTTGATTCCATAGTCGCTAAAATATGGAATGTCCACGTCTATCAGGTCCTCTTCTCTTTCCTGGAGCCGATTTTTTTCTCCTCTTGACTCGATCCAGATGCATAGCACTGAATACCTCTCCTCCAAGATCATTCAACTCCTCTAATACTCTCTTCTTTGCAGATGATACCATGTTATGATTGTCAATGACATCACTCGCTACGTTATTAGCTATAAAAAGCGCTCTCTTACCCAGACTTACTGCTCCTCTCTTCAGCAAAGGTGTTGCTGATTTGAGTATACTTGAAAAAATACTGCCAAGTCCATTACCTCTCATACTAGGCATCACTCGCCGTTCACTATACACTCCAATTCCATTTTTATCTTGCATTTTGTAGTACTCTTCGAAAAAATCTTTCGAGTCTTTGGGGTTTATTGTACCAAATTCATTGTGTCTTTCTTTCTCTAAAGCGAACCGTCAACATGACTTTTCCACCGTCAAATGGTATTCGCTCACCGTCGTCACTCGTTATAAGCATTTGAATGATATCACTATTCAGTGCTGAATTGTTGACGTAGTATGGGTTTTTAACCTCCTGGTACACAATGATGTTCTTCTTTCCTTGTACCAGCACTACTCTTAGCAAATGTACATTCGTATTGCCTACCATTCTATTATCAACAATGTTGAAATAAAGGTACAAAGAGGAGATGCGACATTATTGTAACTACCTCTGGGGTAGGTAGTTTTCCCACTTGGTTCGAGTCCAAAGGTGTATGCCAAGTCTTTAGAAAAGCTCACGTTGTATCAGGATCACTGTTAGTTAGCAAACTGGTGTTGGTTACCCTGTTGTAGGAGATGGAAAACTTTTTATCTAGACTCATCTCACGCATTCTCTTTCGTATACCCTCCTTCAACTCTTCCAAACTATGGTATCTCCCTTTCCCAATTAAGATGAATGACTTTTCGCTTCTGCCGGAGACATTCATCTTTTCCGGATATATTTTTCCTTCGGTGAAATTTTTCCAATTATTAGAGTACAATATATCTAGCAGAGCTATCTCCCATTTACCACCAGTGATATCCAACTATTTATAGAGGCTCACTGTAAAATCAGAATTGTTGTTATCGGGAAACTCTCCAGCGTGGGAGTTTGAGGGTAAAGCTATCAGCATCGACATTTGACCAACGTATGATGGTTACAGCGATTGTTCATTCCTTATAAGCTATTCATCCACCCACTCATTGAACTTTTCTCCGTAACCCAACCACTTGACCAGTATCTGTCTTTTACCGCCTCTCGTTCTTCTTCCCAGTATCTTTCCAATTCTGAAAGTTGTAGGTTTTTTTACCTTTTGCAACTCGTTTTTGTAAAAGGTACCATCAATCATCTCTTCAGCCAGATCTTTCACCCTATATGCAATAGGTTTTTCATGGGTAAGCACATCGGTGATTATAAAGATCTGGATAGTCCAATTTTAGGTGTATCCCCTCTCAAACGCCCCTCTTGCTTTGCTAGTTCTCACATAATCTCCAACTCTTAACTTTGAATCTTTAGCCAAACTGTGCTCACCTCCTTCATACACTCGATTCCATACAAGCTCCCAGTTTTGAAGATTTACATAATCTTGTCTCATACCTACAGCGTTGTGAACAGTGTTGTTGTACGCGCTAACCATTTTTGGGTAAAACATGAAGTATATGTCATCATTTTTGTACGTCAGATATCTGTAAATCTTCTCTTCCAAAGTCGTGTTAAAACGCTCCCCCACCAATGACTTTATTGTCTCATTTTCAGTTGTAAAACATTTGATTTTTTTCTCCGCCAGCAGACTCTTGACATTAACATTGTCAAACTCTTTACCTTTATCCCATTGTAAAGCCTTGTAGCTTTCCCCATCCAGTATCTTTCTCAATCCTCTGGCTACAATATGTCCGGCTTTGAAGATGAGTGGAACAGCCCAACCTTTTCTAGAGAGAGAATCAACAGCTGTCAGTAAAAATGCTGTGTTGTCATTTTATATTTTTCGAGAACACACATCAATCAAATCTACTTGAATCTGCTCTGCTACTCCAGCTACAAGTGTAGGACGGTGCTTAAACTTGGTCGTGACTTTTTTGTGTAGCACGTAGGCATCCTCTCCACTCAGCCATTCATGAATTATTTTTCTCTCTATTGTTTTCTACAAGCTTTCAGCAAACCTCTAGCTCCTAGTAGAGATGTATGTACTGCGGGATTGTAATACAGCTCTATTTCCCAGTACCTGGAATGATCAAAGATTTCCTCTTACGTGTTTGTCGTGGTGATTTTCTGGCAGTTGTGATTCCTTAATCCGATAGCAAGCTTTTTAATTTGCTGTAGTTTGTGCTTCCTGATTGTACCCCTCTTTCTTAGGTTAGAACATCTCGCAGCAAAGTTTTGGAAACCCTAGAATTCAACCACTCATCTCCGATTTTCAGTAGGTTCTTATTTGAATCGTACTTGCCAATTTTATTCCATCGATCCAACAATCTGACATCAATCGCTTGATCACCTTTCTTTCTTGTCAAACTAGATACTTTTTTCTCAAACTCTTCTAAATGCTCGTTCTCATCCTCCTTATCATCATCATCTTGATTGTCGGCAACAAGCACATATCCAAACATGGATGAGTCATTGGTACCAAACAACTTCTTTTTTATTGGAGCTGTCTCACTAACATCTAACACAGATGTAGAGGAGGTAGATTCGTTTGGTAAAATGGTGTCAGACTTGTCATCAATAATCGTGCCATTAGCCAAAGGAGATTTGGGTTCTGTCTTTGGTTTCTTGATAGAAGTCCAGTTATCCATTCGTAGGTAGTTATTTTTAGTTTTTCTGACATCGCTCAAATACCTACGCATGTTTTAAACATTTTCATCTAACTTTTCGTCATCGGGCAAATCAGATTCATGCGCTGTTTCCAGCAAAGCATTTTGCATTCTCTTCATATCTCTCACCGTTATATTTTCCATAGGATTATAATACATTGGAGGTGTATTTTTCTTTTCCTCTGTCGCTTTTTCATTCTCAGCTTTTTCCATTAATCTACTGTAATCACTTTCAGACACTAAAAAGTAGTGTCTAGTAAATATTAAAGGCTGGAGGCTCATGGCTTTATTGGTTTTATTGATGATAAAACAGGTACAATAGGAGTTATTCTAGCGTCCAAAAGACTACCTCTACCAGTCTAAGTCAAAATTTTACGCTCAACATCAACTGTTTCTTTACTGGTTAGTTTACGTAGTTCCTTTTTGTAACGCTGCAAATCAATAAACTGTTCCAAATACAGAGGAGCCTGACCTAATATAATATCTTTAACAGTTTCTATCAATAATTGAAACAGATCCAAGTTGACCTTTTCGACTAAAGCGATTTTTCCTCTCTTACTCAGATCATTCAGAGCTAAAATAGCCATTCTATTCCTCATCATTCTTGTTGAAAAATTCATCTTTGTCCTCCTCCTAATACAATTTTCAGTATTCCAAGAACTACTGCGCTGATAATAGGTCCTAGTAGCAAAGCTAGAAATCCTCCTTTTTTGCATAACAGCTTATTTATCATCTATCGTTGATTTCCTAACTAGACTAGCAATGTCCTTCGCAGTTCATTGCAACTGATTATACTGAGTAGTTGACAATAGTATCGTTCTATTTATAATAGCTGTAGCGCATTCTATTAGAGTCATAATAAGATATTTTCTCGCATTAGCTATTACAGACTTTTGAGTTGAAGCAGATGCAATGTTGAGTGATGTCAATAATGCCGCATTTATTATTAATTTTTGTTGCAGAGTTTTAGTCATTATATTACATACGTGTTACACTGTTGAATTACAAAATATTTGTGAGATTGCACAAATAGTAAAAGTATTTATAGGTTTTCACTTGGGTACATTTAATACCATAGGATCCGTTGATATAAAGTTTCCCAATAGCCTGTGATGATCATCCGTTTGCTGAGTCCTGTTTATCCGTAGAAAAGAGTATGGTTTCTTTGTTGCTTGTCCAAAGCAATCTTGTACATATTTTGTCTTCAAGGAAAAGCATTGACATAGCTAATCGAAGAAGCGTCTCTAGGGTTTTCGAAAAAAAAATAGTGAGTATTCAAGAAAGTTGTACGATTTCATTTTAAAAACAGATTCTGAACAATAAAAAATACATTTATGTTCAAATTATGACTATGTTTTGTATACAGAGCATTAACATCGGCTTTACCGGAAACTTCATCCACAAGTCATCAATTATCAACCATCTGTTTTGTCCATCTCTGAGAAAACTCGTCGTTATGTCTGTCATTCCTTCGTGAAAGATCACCCCGGGTACATTATCAAAGGCTTTTTGATAGGCTCCATAACAGTAATGAACTTCTACCGGTGGAGGATAACCTATAGTGTGACTAGTTTCAATCATTCGTAAAATCGCTTGTGTCTTCCCTGAACCAGTTGGTCCCGCAATCATCGCTGTAAAAGGAGAGCGCATCCCTGAGTAAAAAATTTCAGGTTTACTATTTATGATAAAGGAGATGTTTGTCATCCAACAATGGTTTCATTTGTGATTCGATCGGGAGAGCTTCTCGCTTTGTCTATTCCCTAGATAGTTTTTTCATGCATACTAAACTCAGTAACACTTCCAAAAGTAGAAAATCTTATGACAAATACCAAGATCATCATAGTTATTAGCAATATACAATATCGCTTGTAGTACCATCAACAGTATCATTTTCATTCATCGGTCTCATCTCCACATCTTCCTCTGTAAAAATCTTACCTTTCAATAGCAATACAATAATACAACGCTTCATTTTTGTACAATACTCAAACCCCCCCAATCTAAATCACATACCAAAGCATTCAAAAGACCTGGTGCACACATAAAGGTATCAGCAGGGACCAGGAGAACCTGATAAATAATCAACATACCACACCAATAAATACCATATATTCTAAACACCTGAAGCACAAAAAAGGTACCCTACAGGTTTTCATAGTATCTGGTGCTTACTTTAAGTACACCTGGAACCAGGCAAGCCTTCTCCTTAGACTCCAAGGCAGAGATCTACTCCCTTATTACTATTCCCATAATTGCATGCGCAAAGAGGTGAAGAGTAGTAACCAAGTCTAGTGTGACCGGTAAATGAGTCAGTAAAAACAGTGATCAGAAATCAGCGGTTTGCTGACAGTGGTTGTGCTAGTGCAACCGTAGCTGTACATCAGGATCCTCTACATTAGCAACAAGTATATATTATATATATTGACCTAAAGTAAGTTGGGTTTTTGCCTTCAAAAGTAAACATTAGGATTTTCTTTTTGGCCATGGTAGGTATACAGTCTTATCACACTTCCTTAAAGCCTACATAGTAACACGTAGTAAATCGAGGAAACTTAGCCACATGAATAAATCTTTTTACTGGAAGCAGTGTCAGAGTCTAGCTTTTCGCTTGTAAACTTGAAGTTTCACGAAATTTTCTAAGGTATTTGGGTAAAAGTAGTATCACTCCACTTTAGAAGTTCCATAGTAAAAAACTTTTCATCGAAAAACATTTGGGCGGATAAGTTTGCTTCTGATTTTTATAAAGCTAATTTATCACTATTTAGTGGGAGCTTTTCCATTGTTTCTTTTGCCTTATTAAGTCAGTTCACCTAAAGACACTTTATGGTGTTTCAACATTCAACTCCTTCATTAACTTTTACAATTGTTTTTTGCGTATAAAAAACAACAACGATTAACAAGCAATGACTTGATTAAATAAAAATGTGTCAGGTTTTAGAAAAAAAACAACTGTCTCTGTTTTAGCGGTGCTGCAAATTTCCAAAAAAGGCTTACTCATTTGTATTACCCTATGTTATTACTGTAATTTGTAAGAAACTACTATTAACCCAGAATGCTTGTGTAAATGATATTGCTTCAGATTGATAACAAAATACCGGTCACTCCTCTGCACTTTACTTGTTAAATTAAAAAACTGATTTTCTGATATCTAAGAAAATTTTCATTTTTATGGGAACAGCATTATTTTTTTCAGAGACAACTACCCTCTTGAAACTGTGGTTTAAACAAAGCTATGCCACTATGACAATTATTAGTTGTACTACACTCAGACATGATAGGCTAATTTTTTCTCTTTCACACATAGAGCTTGAACGTGGAGCTTTTTGGACTGGTGGAAAAAGAAAAGATGGTGCCTGGAAATGGATGGAAAAGAATACAGAGGAGCCTGTTACAGGTGGATGGGGTGCCGGGGAGCCAAGCGATGACTTGCGTTTAAATGAATGTATTGCAATGTGGAATGAAAAACATTATAAACTCGGAAATTTAGGATGCGGTGCTAAATATCATTTTACATGCGCAAAGCAGCTAGTATATAGTTGAGAATACCATTGCACAGTAGATTTTGTAAGTTTTCTTTTACGGCTAGACATAATGATGTTATTGTAAATATTTTTTCTGGATTCTTGTGGTTCTGTTCACTATTCTTTTTAAAGTTCACAGTCTAATTTAACGCATGAGTTAGCACTTGTGTTTTAAAAATTCAGCAAAATAATTGTCTGATAAATCATGGTTTGGGGGGTTTGGGGATTGTGACAGCAACAAAATGCTTTAATTTTGAACTTTTAAATTATGGCTTTCCCCTATGCATTGAAGTAATGCTGTATTGGAATCAGTTGTAAGACCACTATTTCTTTTACATGGCTCAGTCCAATAGTGAGTGAGTAATTTTTGTTGCAATAGTTTTATTTGATTTTATTCAAATTCTATTTAATAACATCAAGTAGCTTCATAACGTGTTCTAATGTAGTCCCAATCAAGAAGATGACATCAATCCAGCAGCGGCATCATACTGCCAGCGTTAATTAGGACTCGGGTCTATCAAGCGGAGCACTTTGGTTTATATTGTCGCGTAATCCATCATTTGCTGATGTTGTGCTTGAGTTTAATTGCTTTTACGAAATTATTTCCAAGATGAATCTATCTGTTAGTACTATAACTGATTGATTATTCTGCTTGCATGCTTGTAAGTGAATGCATTTAATTTGTTTGCAGTATTTTGCTCACACTAAACAGTGGTGAGCGGTATCAGATTTTTAATTCTTTTGAACGAACAGTTTTTTCTTAATCAATAAAGTTACTCAAGAAACAAAGAGTTTAACAATATTGTTTTCGTAAATGGTGACATCAGTATACTGTTTGGCGAGAACAAAAAATCATTTTCTTAGCAATGTTAGAAAGGAAGGCAAATAGTATCAGTTAACCTTGTTTGGTTTTTGGTAAAGCATGTACTAACTTTCTGTTGCGTGAGGATGCATCGCTGCAACTTTTATTTCTCTGCCCAGTTCAAAACACAAAAACTTAAGCCTGGAGACAAATAACGTCTAATAAAACAAAAGTTTGAGCCACTTCTGTTACTGCCATATCAACCAATTTTTCCATGACCACAAATTAATAACTTCTCTTCCTGCTAGGTTAATATAATCAGAGTGCTCACTCGTGCTTTAAAACTTTTTATATTTTTGGACATTTGTAAATCGAGGATGGAAAATGTAAGCTTGTCTACATAAGCAAAGATTTATTGACCACCATTATTTAGTAGTTGGTAGTGTGATTTCAGTGTTTACACCAGATAAATTTTTCGTTTTGGGACCAACATGGTCGAACATGAGCAAAGGTTTTAATGTGATAATACACAAGTGAGAGTCAACTTTCTTACTGAGTTTTTTGTTATCAGTAGTTGATTGTTAAATGATTCCTTTCTGCAAAAGCTATGTATGTTTAGTTTCATAAATTCATCATTTAGTTTTAAGTCTCATTGCAGTCCTTCACTAGTGAGATTGTAGTAATATCCTTGCCGCATTACTTTATAAATAAAATACAGCAAAAAAGTAATACCCAAAAGCACACAATTGTTTTGGGCTTTTTTGTATTGTACTCAAAAAAGGGAAGAACTGAATGGTGGTTTGGCTGATACCCAATAACATATTGCAATTAGTTTGCGTCACCAATTAGTGTTAAGCCAACACCTACTGCCAGAATCAGCCCCTGCTACTCCTCCCTTATCCTACACCCTTGCTGTCCCCCTTTCATAAATTTCCTGACCCCCACAAAAATGGCCCAGCAAGTTTTTCTTCCCTTTCCTTAACTATCCTAGCAGCTCATATCCCTAAAAACTGATGCATCACCCTCTCTTCTCCTAGCCTTCCTCCACCCTTTTCCCATCCTTGCCCATTGAAATGCACACAAATGCCCCTTAACCCCTCCACTTATAATCTGTCAAGTTTCAATTTCATTGTAACTAGAAGCCTCACCTTTCCTTGTCACATATTCGTAGAATTTGTCACCACTTATACCTGGGTTGTCTTCCCCTGTCTTCCCCTTGAGTAGGTGACGCCAGAGCTAAGAGGACTAAGACAGATATACTTATAGAGAAAGGGCCAAGAAGTATCATGCAAGCCTGTGCGTTATGAAAGAGGTATGTTCGATGTAATTACACATGTTCGCTGTGGACCAATAGGAGGCTGTTATTTCAACTGCACCCTAACCTCACAAACATTATAGTACATTATTGTGAGCAGGTTGTTAGCTGTCAGAACCACAAGAGTTATTTTTACACTATATATTTAGTACGTTCCAAACTTATTAAATAGTGAGAACTTATAACATTAACTTGTTTAGCTGGCAAGTTGCATCTGGGTGTTGGATGTCGAAGTCAGGTGGAACTTAGGTAAAGTCAAAGTTGAATAAAATTCGAATCTAGGTCATGTTGAGGACAAGTCTAGGTCGAGCCATGGTTGAGGCCAAGTGGAGCGGCATAAAACATTTTCTCATTCACTTTGGAAGAAGGGGGGGGGGGGGGGTGTAACTGTTATCGACTCTAATAACTGTATAGTAAAAGCTTCGCATCACTATAAAGTTCCAATAACTAAAGGAGATGCCAAAATTGGCAACAATGTTGCTGATAAGTTTTTCATGAACAGTTAAAAGTGAAAAGAAGCTATAGAAAACAGTTTAAAGAATGGCTCCGGCCATTTCTGTATTTATCTGATATGTCATTGATATGTCCTAATGAAGTGCTTCAAATACCAACTCTGTCAAAATTCAATTTATTTCTATGTTTTCTTAACACCATTAATAACAAGCATGTTGTGAGTGTTGTCTCCCCTTCGAAATCTTTTGGGAAAACATATGACGTATGCAAGTGTTTTAACGAAAGCTAAACTGTTGTTTTTACTACTACTATTACACATGTGCCGCTATTACTACATACTAGTTACATCAATCGATGAGCTAGGTCGCTTGTACTGTTATGCTTCAGTGATCCAAACATTGTCAAACAAAAGTTTAGCTTCGCTAAAAACACTGGCGTATGTCATAGGTTTTCCCAAAAAATTTCGAAGGGGAGACAACACTCACAACATGCTTGTTATTAATGTTGTTAAGAAAACATAGAAATAAATTGAATTTTGACAAAGTTGGTATTTGAAGCACCTCATAAGGACATATCAATGACATATCAAATAAATATAGAAATGGCCGAAGCCATTCTTTAAACTTGAACATAGACAGGATGCAACAGACCAAACCTTCAGCCAACTTCACTTTATTACATAAACATCCTAAAAGCCAATTTTTAACAATATCATTTCTTTACCCAGAGAAATGCATCTTTCATGCTTTTAACGATTTTGTGTAAAACATTCCGCAGTTGTTTGTTATGTAGGCAGCACATTAAATGATTTTAGTTCTTCTTTCATTAGAGCTTCCTGATTACAACAATTTACTATTAGTTTAGTAGGAGATTTTGAGTGAATGTTGTTTGCGGTAGCTATGTCAGCTTTATCGTCAATAACTATAGTCACAGCTTTTATTTCAGCGGAATACGCATTGATGTCTGCAACTATAATGTCAGATTGTGTTTGCACTTATAATAAATAACTATAGTTTAGTTTCTGCTTCAAATCTTAATGCAGCAACTGAATTGTATCCATTTCTTGATTCAACAAATGTGTTGTCATTCATCAATTATAAATCATCTATGTTTACAGCCTACTCTCAATCACCTCAGGTACAATTGCTAATACATTTCTTATAAGGCATCGACAGTGAGTAGATAGTTTAAATTATGCTTCATTATACAATTATGTATCTTTTTCATCATTGTTATCCTGAATTTGTTATTATCAGATGACATCTCCATCATCGTGATAATTCTATTAATGCATAACGCTGTATTAAAATTTGGTGTTACACGACTTATCCACAGATGCACTGTCACCAGCCAAATTCCTCATTTTCTGGTACAGATAGATCGGTAGTGACTGAGGACCTGTTTGCCAACAAGTACCTCTCTGGAAGAGGTGGTTCTGTGCTGGTATGGCACACAGTTACATAATGAACCCTTTGCACAAACACAGTACTCAGAGCTTTAGCATTAATACATGTATTTACCTTACAACTATCATGTAAGAAATACACGGAGTAAATAAATAGATCTCATCGCAGCACAATACAAAAAACATTGGCAAAAGTTTTGCCTTTTACAGTCAGACTCACAGAAAATATATGTCCTGGCTAGCAAAATGTCCAATCACACATAATTAAAACCAATGCATGCAAATCAATATAAAGAAGAATGATAACAGGAAATCAGATATATGGCAGGAAGTGAAACATATAGGGCTCAAACATAAACCACATAAAGAAACAAATTCATAAGCTCACTGGCCAATCCTGAGCTTTTGTAGTTCGCCAGGTGAGCTCTTGGCCTTTCTCAGCGCTGGGTCCAAATTGTATCAAGTGTGTGAACAGTTAAAAGGTGGATATATGCTCTTGGGATATCTTAGGCTATTATTGTCCCTCAAGCTATGGCGATCAATTTTTTGTTAGACAGGGATACCTTCCAAGGGCTGGAATAGCAGGAATATTGTTGTGCCGGGTAGCCCTTATGATTATGACAGCTTTTTCTGGCTAATAATACTAATATCGTTAGTGCTGCAGTTGTTGGGAAGCATATCAGAGGTCGACTGATCATCACTGGACCTCTAGCAGATAAATAGCCTATTTGAGAAGTAACGGTGCCGTGTTTCGGGCATGCCGAATTACTCGGAATAACTCGATACTAGATTTAAACAGGTTCGCTGAGAGACAATTACCCTGATGCGACTGTGAAGCATATAACAAGATAATTCCATGTAAAAAAGCCAAGTAATTCACTAGTGTTTTCAATGAAGCAACCGCATGGTAGTTAGTCAGATTTTTATTGGTTGATTGACAATAGGTTTATTCGCAGGCTAGATCGATCCATACAAGAAACTATATGAGTATTATTTCTCTCAAGTTGTTCAATGCAAAAGGGGTCGGTAGAATTATTGTGCCCAAAATGACAGGGAAACTCTATGAACTACTTCCTGTGTAAAGCCTTTTATTAAACATTATTGGACACATGCACATACCGGCGTGTATGATCTACACATAATCATTCTGCAAAATTTTATCATTTCTGTGCATTATAGCCCTAAGTTCTAAATACTCTCAATCATTTTACCTTTTAGATATTCCTTTGTGCAAGCCAGCAAAACCTTTTATTATGTTTTCTGAGGCTGCACTTGAAGTAACGAAACAACTAATAAATAACCTTTTGTATAAATATTGTAGTGGATTCTAGGAGCCTCCAAACCACTAACTGAGCACTTTCAATAGCCGAACTCCTCTTTCACTGGCACAGTAAAGTCGGTTGTGTTCCAATGGCTTGCTGCCACCAATAACCTTTTTCCTAGAGGCAATACCAGGTTGGTATAATACCAAATCAGAAGTGAAGGAATGTTCTCTACTTCACAACTAGTATAGAGCCCCCTGCTCAGATGCATCAGTCGGAACTTGAAAATAAATAGCATTTATTCTTATCCAAACAATGCTAGAAAATATATGATCCATTACAGTACTGATTGTTTACAGCAATAGCTCTGACTTGTATAGGCAGAGCATAGGGAGTTACACAGTGAAACAATCAATGATACATAAGTAGGTTATAATATAACAGACAAGCATACATATATAAATACTAGCGGATGAGATCGGGCATATCAGAGGAAATGCATATGGGGCCCAGAAGTGGTGAGTGGAGTCATGGTTCCTCTAGCCAATCATAGGCCGTCCTACTTCCCGTTGTTTGTATCTTGATCTTTATAGGTTTGGTTGCTTAAATTTCTTGGATATACGGGTTGGTAACTTTCAGGTATGCCCTTTTGACTTCTCTATGGTTAATTCAAGGTCCAAGGCTATAGTGACTCCCTTCCTGCGGGCCCAGTATGGTCCCCACAGGGTCAGTAGTGAATACTGCAAGGTCGGTACAGGCTCGGTACTTGACCGATGCAGGGTCGGTACCTTACCGACGCAGAGTAGATTAATAGTGGTGTTCTGGTAATCCAATTGCTACATGAGGGATGCCAAAACAGCCTGTAGACATCTGCTGACATGAAGGTATTATAAAAATACATGACACATCTCTTTTCATTAAAGACATTCTCTTGTTTTTGATAACACACTTAAGCGAGAGAATAAGTAAGGGGTGAGTATCAACCGTACTCAGGTAAATATATACTTCTGCACAAATAATGTTACAAAAAATAGTTGCACAATCTATGTGCAATATTGGGGAAAATCTGAGAAGAGTATTCCTTGATAAAGAGTCCTCACAGGGTTCAAAGTCTATCCCCTTGTCTTCTCGGGGTGGAGAATTTTTGATTCTCATGTTGAGGCGACGAGTAGGTTCTTATGCTGCAGGAGCTTGTCCTTTGGGATCGGTGCATTGAAATTATGTTTTAGACGAGAACGGTTTCGTACTGATTTCTGACCACCCAGCACAATCAGGTAGTTGCGGTCTTTGTAGACCTCCTCAATCTCATAGGGGCATACAAACTTGGCATGGAGCTTGTTGCTCTTGCCCTCCCCTTCTCTGAAGGCCATTCTGTAGCTAAACTTGGTCGCTGGGGGCAAATAAGGTAGGCCATTCTTCTTCTTCTGTCCTTGTCTTTGCTTAATCTTCACGCAGGGTCTGGTGCACCTCTTCAAATCACTCTTTGAGTGATTAGGCATAGACATGCACCAAAAGGTTGTCTGAGAGGGTTTGGGGGGGGGGGGGGGGTTGGGGTGGTAGGTGATTTGGTCTGGCAAAGGGAGCTCTCTTTCTAACATTACAAAGTTAGGCGTTTCACCTGTCACGGTATGATGGATGGCTCAAAAGGCCCTTATAAGCTGTTATAGAAGTAGGTCCCACTCATTGGTTGTGTTTTGAGCAACACAAATCTCAGAGAATTCCCCAATATCCAGTTAATCCTTTCAACCACCTGTTTGCTTGCAGGTGGTAGGGAGTTGTCTTGACTGTTTCTATCTTTCAGAGGGAGCCCAATTCGTGCATTAAAGTGCTCTTGAATTGTGTTTCTTGCTCCTGGATTCCAAAATATGTGGAAACCGTTTCATTTAGAGCAGTAGCCACCAAGACAGCAGTGGCATCTGGTAAATCCAGTGTATCTTGCCATCTTGTGAAATGATCTGTGTGGATGAGAATCCAAAGATTCAGTCTTTCTATTTTGGGCAGCGGGTCCACCAGGTCAACTGCAAGCTTCTGCCAGGAGTGTACAGGGTACATGCTCAGTCAACTGGGGTTTGGTTGGGACCCCCCACTTTTGGCACTCCAGCACACTTTGCAACTTTATTCATACCAGTCTATTAGTGTCGGCATATGTCTATGGCCAGTATCAAGTCAGTAACAGTCTCTGTTGAGTCCTCTACCTTTTGCTGGGCCAGTGCGTGTGTCTGCCACACCGTAGTTCCCCATATCCAGGGGGGCACAGAACACACCATTTGGAACGCTTGTTTCCCACCTTTTTGATTTCCAGGACACCGTCCTGTGTACTTCGCATGGTGGATTGATGGTGAGCAAGGGTTCTTAACTGACAATCCCCAAATCCAGTTACTCTTTGGTCAGTATGTGGTTGTATTGTATGGCTCTATAGATCAGGGCTACTGGATGCTGCCCTGTTTGTTTGAGTGAGGATAGTTCCATCCCTATGGAAGAGGGATTGCTTTGGCATATACCCAATGCTGAATCATCAGCAGGGGTTGCTCCTGAGTGAAAAGGTATCGGGGAATCTGGGTTACCAGGATAAATTCTACTATCACCTCTTTTTTGCACGAAAACCCTTCCCTACTTTGTATGTGTTGGCATTGCCTACAATTGTCTGGGCAGCGCCGGCTCCGATCATCTGTATTACCGTGGTGGGTTCGCTTGCAGTGTTCAATAGACAATTGAACCTTTGCCAAGATTTGGAGCCACTTTGCCACATTGCTTACGGGTTCCTTTTGCCGGCAGAGCGAGAGTAATGAACGTTTTCGATTCGTAACTTGAACTTCCACCCGTAAAAGTATGATTGGAAATAACATACCGCTTGCACCAGTGTCAGGAGTCTCTTTCTGGTGATGCAGTAGTTGCACTCCGTGGCATTCAGGGTCTTACTATAGCAAGATGTCTCTTTTCCTCTCGTAATTGGGATAAGAAAGCTCCAAGGCAGTTGTTACTAGCATCAGTGTCCAATATGTAGAAATCTTGTGGTTCGGGGTACCCCAAAACGGGAGCAGTGGTTAGGGCGTTCTTCAATTGTGCAAAGGAGTACTCTTGTTCAGGCCCCCATTGCCAAGGGCGGATATTACTTGTTAAGTTGGTAAGGGAATTGACAATAGTCTAGAAATAGGGCAGGTACTGTCGGTAATAACTGACCGTACCAAGAAGTGCTTTGAAATCTTGAAATCTTGGGATACACGGCAGCAATCTTGTCGGGGTCAGTGGCCACTCCACCTTCGCTAATTCTGTGCCCCAAGTTGCGCACTTGCCTCTGCAACTGCTCACACTTGCAGGTTTTTTTGGTTCAAACCAGCTTTTTTTAGCCATTAAAACACTTTTGCCAGCATTTCAAGGTGGGTCGAGAAATCAGTGGAGTTGATGATGTTATAGGCCAGATCTAGGAGGAGAGTCTTAAAAGTGCAACCCACGGAGCACTTTGTCCGTGGGTCTCTAAAGGTGTTTGGGGTGGATGTTAAGTAAAATGGTCAAACCCTCCATTTGAACAGTCCGGCTGAGTAGAAAATGCGGACTTCTCACTGGCGTCGGTATCTAACGGCACTTGCCGGTAGCCACTAACGAGGTCCAAATTGCTAAAATATTCACTTCCTGCAAAGGCATCAAGGCTTTAGTTGATTCAAAGAAGGGGATAGGCTTTCAAGTGAGTGATGGTGTTGATGCGTTGGTGGTCAATGCAGAAGACGTCACGATTCATCTTTCTTTATGACTAGAACTACCGGAGAGCTCCATGCTCCGGAAGCGAGCTTTTTGAAGCCTTTCTCTAGCAGTTGTGCTACTTGTTTCTCAGCCTCTTCTATTTTCTCAGGGCCCAGATAATGTGGTGATTGGTGAATGGGTCTGGACCGAGGTATGAGAGGGATGCTGTGCTCTATGGGTTGGTGCACCTTTGTCTTGATCTCCCATACTGAACGTTGTTCCGTACCGTTTAAGCACTCGGCTTAACTGTCGTTTCTCCAGGAAACTTTCACAATTCAGTAGCACCTTTCGATAGAGTTCTTGGAGGTGCTCAGGCACAGGGTGAACCTGGAGTCCTTTGAGTCGGGGTGCCAAACGATGGGGAAGTTGTGCCTCTAGAGAAGTGAATTGTTCTGGGTCCAAAGTGGTACATCTGCCTATGGTTTGACCAGCCTTCAATTTCCAGGGTTGGTCATAGGAGTTTAAGCACTGTACTTCTATATGTTGATGCTACCTCCGAGCGGGGAATATGGTGACGGTCCTTATTATTTACATGCTGTTGGGCAGTAAATTTCCTCCGTTGCTGGTGCAATACAGCTGTTGGCCATTTGTAACAATTGCAGCTCAACCAACGTCCAGGCGGAACTGGCAGTTGTGGCAAAAGGGTTTGCCAATAATGGCCTTTTCCCAGGTGCATCCAACAGTGAAAGCGACCTCTGATTTGAAATCCTTTAGCCGGAGGAGGAGGGTGATTACCCCGTAGAAGGAAACATGGAAACCATCACTCATGACACCACAGGGAATGTTATTTCTCAGGTGTGCTTTTTGGACATGGGCAATCCCTGGTAGATATGGTAAGACAGCAAACTTTCCGTGCAACAGCTGTTTATGAGCACCGATAGAGGCTTTCCATCAATTTTTGTCCAGGCAGATAATAATCGTTTGATAACTAAAGATCAGAAGGGGGTCGGGACAGTGAATGGTTTTGATGGAGTGTTTCTTGGGTGCTGCTGACACATCCGCAGGTTCTTGAGGAAAAGAAGGGAGTTGTTCCATTTTTTCAATTTGTTTGTAGTTGGGTGGGGGGGGGGGGCAGTAATGCTTGGGGGGTTTCTGCTTGTCGCCAACAGGATTCAAATGTTGCACTCTGGTCAATTGTTTGGGATACTTTCTTCTGCACCAGCTTTCCTCGTCCATGGCAACCCACTTGGGTTGCTGAGTGATTTTCCTACCAATCATTCTGACTTAAGAGACCAATCCTTCCGATGGCTATTTGTGAGTACTGCTCTTGACTCTCCATGGTCATTGAGTTGTGCGGGAGGGGTCTCGGTTGGAGGCGTAGCGAGAAATGCATCGTCTTTTAATAGTTTTACCCCCCCCCCCCCCGCTTAGTGCTTGCAGCTTCTCTATGATCTTTGTAAGAGAGTCTGGTCCAGTGCCAGATAGTCATTGTTACCTTTTTGAGCGAGGGAGCTGTGGGGCTGGAGTAGATGGTATTTGAGGGGCAACAGCTCTGTAATATTTTCTGTCTGTCTCATCTCCGACTGCTCGTGTGTGAGTGGTGCACTAATTGTGGGCATTCTGTATCCCCAAGTACTCCTTCCCTGCCTTCACCGCATCTGCAAAGTCTGCTGGTCGAATAGCCAGGAGATACCTCAGCAGTTATGCATCACCCATTATGGAGGTAAGTATATTGTGCATCATGCATTGTATTGATCTGGGGAAAGGGAGGGGAGGGGGGGGGGGGGGTGCGAGGAGAAATCTGCGAAGGCTATACACACCAGACATTCAACTTCATTCGCATGCTCCTGTAGGGTTGTCTCATAGGACTTTGAAGACTAGCTAACTTCGCCATGGCCCCTCTGGCGGTTACACCAAAGAGTGTTCTCAATGCGGTGAATAGCCCTTGTAGGTGTGGGGGTTTTCACACTCAGGTGCGCTGCCTCTTTAAGACTCGCGGAGATGCAGCATAGCAGTCTGCTCTGGCCATTTATTTGCTACTTTGTTTGCTAGCTGGCCATTTATTTGCTACTGGCCATTCTTTGGCTAGCTCAATGAAGCATACGATGAAGTATTAAATGTCACCTTTACCCTCAAAATTAGGCCCCTTTAAATGGTTAATGAGCATTGGCATTAGCTGGTCCCGTAACAGCTTGTAAGCTTGCATTAGGCAATCCATAGAATTTAATTCTGAGTTGACAGCTGGTGCTTTGCCTGCACTATGAGCTCTGTTGGCTGGCATTGCTACGACTAGAGGGACATTCAACTCTATGATCTACAAGTCGGGCTGTAAAACAGTTTGCTGCACCAGTATTACCGGATGCAGGGTATGTGGTGACTGATTCAAGGTCAGTATTGACTGATGCAGGGCCGGTATTAACCTATTCAGGATCAGTACCCGTATAATACAGGGCCGGTATTGGTAGTATGCAGGCTCGGTCTGTCTAGAAATTGACCAGAGACGAACAAAATAATGTCAGAATAGTTTCCCCGGGGCAGAGTTTAAACTCTATTTAAATTCCTGTGGCCTAAGTTTGAAGGCGGAAAAGAGTCAACACCTAATGCAAATCTTCGTTGCTCACTTGATAGGGTTCACTGCTGTAGCTGAGAAAATTCAGCAACTATGCAAGATTGTCAGATTTCTTGGCCTGTACTGTGAGTACAGGGCAATGGTGCTGGGTCTGCAGAGAGCAGAGCTGGGTAGCTAATCCAAGTATGGTGTGTGAACAGTATTCCACTGCTACCATCAATGTAGTGGATTTTGGGCCTTAACTACACTAATTGAGCACTTTCACCATCAGAACCCTTCGTTCACTGGCACAGTAAAGTTAATAGCATGTTAGTAAAGTCTCCAAACAAGGAGGTAGGGTAATTGTTCAAATCACTTGTAACCAGTTGATTACCCAGGATTTAATTGTTTGCATAGGATAGCAGTTGTTCGCATAACTTGTAACCGGTTGATTACCCAGGATTTAATCCTTGTGAATACATTTCATACAAAATTAGCCTCACCCTTGAAGTCTCTGAGCTGTATGGGGACTATAATAGTTCCATAGAAGGACAGTCATAATCTATCGACAATGACACTCTAAAGAGTGGCTGCTTTTCAGTGTTCTCTTACTCACCGGGTTCAGTCTTTGGTAGATGTGATAAGACAGCAGAATTGTGGTGTACCTGTTGCCCATTAATGCAGGCAGTGGTTTGCCACCTTTCTTTTTCTGTTTACCCTCATTACATTTGAGTGTTACACAGGGGTGACACAACGAATTCCGAGATACAATTAAATGAACCCAAAAGTTAATGAACCTGAAGTGCCACAGCAACAGTTGGCAGATACAATTGCCAGATATTGACATAGATTGGTCAAGGCAAGTGTCAGGGCTATAGATGACCTAGGCAAATGTCACAAGATGAAGTTCAAAAGCTGTACCCCAAGCAGGAGCAAAGTTTCATTGGCAGGATAATCGCACAGGTATTGAGGAGGCTCTTTAAAACTTAGAGCAAGCTTTTGACCGGAGTGGTAACCATGGACAAAGAAACTTAGCTTGGAGATGAGTAAAGCAAATGCCTTTGAATCAAAGCAGTTGTCGATGGATTTTCCACCATTTTGTTATGACTACTGTGTGTACTTGACCCAGTCTCAATGTTGGTGATTACGGCAGGTCATGTTGAACATCAGCGGATTTTTAGTTCTTTAGAAATAAATTGAAGCACCCAAAAGAGCAAAGAATCCCCCATCCAAAAAAACACAAGACCTTTATGGAGCTGACATCTATCTGTGAGGATGTTAAACTACTCATTCGTGATAAGCTTGTACAGCCATCACAACAGGAAGTAGGTCCACAGAAAATTAGTTCGCAGGAAGCCAGTCAACAGGACATGACAACATCAGGAGCATGGAAATACCTTGTAACTGGTGGTGGTGCTCTGACAATGCTATTTTTAGCTAAAACTTTGCCAACACTGAAACCAGTTATAAATGCAGTGCCAGTGCCAGCATCACTACCAGTGATAAAAGTGATGACAAAATTGATGACAGATATCAATCTTGCAGTAAAAATAGGAAGATTCATGTACTATAAATGTAGTAAAAAAGGATCAAAGATAATGGCAATGCGCTGCGTAAAGGATGTATGGAAGCGGTAGCAAAGTATCAAGCTTGAAAAAAATGCAGGCAAAGATGAAAAAGTAAACAGGCTGAGTAGTGGTTAGGAAAATTTAAAATTTAGTTAACCACCTGCGCCTGCTCTTGAATAATTCACTCCTGATAGGCTAGTTTCAATTGTTCTATAATTAGTAGAAAGGCAAGTCTCTTTTTCTTCTACTGCGAGCACGCCAGCTAACAAGCGCAATCAATAGGCCAGCACCGGACTGGCAGAGTCTCAAATCAGCTGACTGAATGTCCAATAATTGCAAGTGCTTGTTACTAAAAAAATGAATAGAGTACTGGAATACTAGGCTACTAAGCGAATGCTACACATACCAGTGAGCATATGCCTTCCATGGAACTTTTTAGTGGATTTGGTTAATGAAAACAGCAAGCATTGTAAAGAAAAGCAGCCCAAGATTTTTAGTACCCAAGCGATGAGTCAAATCAAAAAACAGTTTTACATCCTCTTAGAAAAAAGGAGAAGATTGGCTAATGTAGAAGCCTATAAAATAACAATGTATGAATTGCAGCTGATTGATCTAAGTGTCACCAAGAGATAACAGGATACAAAGAAATAAATGGTTGTTCTTGTATGTTACAAATCAAGAAATTTATTTATGCTGCAGAACTTTCAACAATATAAAGTGACAAACACAGCAGCTAGAGAAAGTTGTTTAAAGGCGACTTATGAAGTCAGATTTTCCAGAGACGAAGGCAGCAATAAGGGTTTTTTCAGTAACCAATATGAAGCGTT
Organism: Cryptosula pallasiana; assembly: GCA_945261195.1. Classification (NCBI taxonomy): domain Eukaryota; kingdom Metazoa; phylum Bryozoa; class Gymnolaemata; order Cheilostomatida; family Cryptosulidae; genus Cryptosula; species Cryptosula pallasiana. Next base: position 13,466,403 of record OX183132.1, read on the forward strand.
CAACTATATTCAACAAGAAATGGTTACACCATGCTCAGGATATAGCCAGGTATACAAGGTAATAAAATTTAAGTTTTAATAGTGTTATTGTCCACTGAAAAGATATCAAGTATTAGTCATAGGTAAAATCTCAGACTTATTAAAAACCATTATCGGCATTTCATTAACCCAATGTGACTCTTGCTGTTATGTTGGATCAATAGTATATCGATATAAAGCCTATTGTTTTCGTTTCATCAAGGAAAAGCCATGCAAACAAGCCTATTGAAGCCTACTTTGGCATTATTGCCGTAGCTAATATTGAAATACACTACCATATCCAAATGACTATACTTTTTATTGAGAAACTTTATTCAGGTAACACTTTCTCCAGTAAAAACGTACTTCAATTTTGTTTTTCTTGTGTCAATTATTAACAGTCAGAGTGATATGTGACATACTATTACTTTACCTTCACCCCTAGGATACACACTTGCCAGAGCACTTCATCTACCTTCGAAGTTTCCTTTTAGTCATCAATGAAATCCTTAGTCTTTGTAAGCCCCAGCCTACAGGAATCACTTTACAAGCTCACTGGTGCTGTTATAGCCTTTATTACAGAGCTGGTACAACCAACTGGGATGTTCATTAGCTTATAGCACTAATTATAAATATCAAAAACCTTGTTCTCACTTCAAGCTGAGATATTACGCTTTCGGTCTCGGCTCAAAATAATTTTTTTAACAGCATGTTTGTAATGCAAGTTCATTTTGAAACGCAAACTATTAATATATGACACTGCAAAAAATACAAGTAGTTTCTCAGTAAAACAGAAAGATAATGTTAAATTAAGTGCTTATTTAAAAAACAATAGGTAAAAACTTCAACGTATGAAGAAAATTGGTCACAATCCAAAAAAGTCAAGCCTTGAAAACGGCTAAAGCAATGCACTCCGTTTAATATGTGAAAGTTTACTGATTTACTGTGGTATAACCAAATGAGTGCATGATCACTTCTATGCAAAATGAAATTCATAGGGTGAGAGGAAAATTTTTTCAAGGTGAGTTAAATAAAGTTGGTGCGTTGAGAATTCAAGTTTTCTTTTATTTGTGAAGCAACAACTGAATTTCACTATATCACTATATCACCAACACCCCTAGGCAATTCCCACTATAGTTAAACTAACACTACTCAACAGCTGACACTAGCTGTTGCTAACTTTCACCATAGACTATTCCTGGCTCAGAAATACTCTTCTCAGGCAATACCTAACCAATTCTAACAACCTGTAGCAGAGCCATCAACTTAAATAAATTATACTAGTAGCTAACACGCAAGCATGCACTTGCCCAGTGGATAAAGGTATTGCTATGCTACAAATATAATAATGAAAGTTTCTATATTTTGCCCAAAAATGGTTTATAAGGCATATTCCAATTATTATAGAACTCAAATATTTAAATACAATAGATATTCAATGATACCCAAAGCGTTAGTAAAGAAACAGAAGTAAGTCGCTTGTATGTGCAATTCCTGGTAATGGTAACAATTCAGCTACTCTAAAGACTAGTCCTGACTCGTTACATTATTTTAAGCCTGAGTACTGTAACTTTCCTGAGCTTTTATAGCTGGGGAGAGGTCCCACCCATAGTGTTACTACCTTCTGGGGTGGCTTATTGATAAAAGCTGACACTAAAACAAGTAACACTAGTGTTTCAGCAGCAACTCTCACTGATTGCTAAGGTTATTGTATTTACAAGTCTTATAGCTGGTTTATCATTGGATGGCAACATACTAATGGTTTATGTCTATTGCATAAAATGATCTTCTAAAAATGCTTTCATCGTTTCAAGTCATGCACAAGCTATTGATTTTCAGAACTACAATGTAGGTATAAGTGAAGCATATCAACAGGCATATTGTAGATGCATGCAGGATAATCAATCAAGTAGACAATGCAGCAGAAGCAGCATTGTTTTAGACTAACAACTAGAACGTATCCAAGTTCAGTGATGTGTATGGTAATACAAAAAGAAGCACTTGTTTATCAACTATAGTTAAACATTTAGCCACAATATTTCACAGCGGTCATGCAGCATCACAGACGGAATACTGCAAATCCAAACTTTGATAAGAGCAATATTGCTGAGGGAAATAGAGATGACAGACGCCTGCCTAGATGGCAGTCCTTGTTACGTTACTTGATACCTGTGGTATGTGTTGGTGTTCCGCTTGTTCTAACTGCTTATGAATTTTCTCGACTATCGGAGAATTGCGGACTCGCAAAGACACATGATGACCAGATTAAGTTTCTCACCACACGTGTTGGACAGGTTGAGAGAGAGAACATAGACTTGCACAATTCATTGGAAATTTTGACTGCAGCCTTCAAATCTTACAAAACCAACAGAGGTAACTTGACCTATTATACCTGTAAAATTCATGAAAGTTACATTGAAGTTAGTGGGAAAGTCATCAGAAGAACCATATGCGAATACCAAATTGAGATACTACTGAGTTGAAAAAACAAAATGTGAATGATGAAAAGCTACAAGATAAATTACTTATCCGCAATCTAAATATGTGAAAGTAAAAACTTTTATCTCTATATATGTCTGTCTGCCCATGTGCATACCTGTGGGTTTTCCTTCCTCGCGCATGCCCAAACCACTTATGATGAAAAAAATTAAAGCCGAGGTAAAATCAGTCTAACACACCAGCTTGATATAAGGCAGAGGTTTACCATTGCAACTTGTTTCCAAACCACAGAATTTGTAGGTTTAACATTTGTTTTCCTAATACACTTACAGTTGAACATACCTTGCTAATTGAAGGTTACAACTGCTTTACCAAATGTTTGTATATGCCTGAACAACTGTGATGGGTTCGCATTGTTTGCTCACTGGCAGTTTTTAATGTGAAATGGATTGTGCTGTAGTGGAGGTGGGTGCTCTAAACCAGACATGTCTGCTGTGTCTGTCTGTATCTGCAGATCAGTTTGCATGTGTACGTGTTGTGTGTGCGTGTTGTGTGTGATCATGAGGCCTTGCCTGCAGGCTTGCGTGCGGGTTTGCGTGCTGGTTTTGTGCTGTTTTCGTGGGGGTTGTGTGCTTGCTCGCATAAAGCTATAGCCTCATTAGAAAGAAGTAATATAAGCACCTGCACTGGAAAGAGTAGCCCATACAAGCTGCTGCATTTAAGAAATGTAGTATACTGTGAGAGATTTGCGTGAAAAGTCTACCCCTCTCTCACTCCAAGACCCCCCCACTCTACCCCTTGCCCTGTCAACAACCAGGCGAAAGACAATCCCTGAGCCTTTCTCCTCCGCATCTGTACAAATTCCCCCCATAAATTGATTACCAATGACCCCGGTCCTGTATAGACCCTGTATAGACCCTATATAACACATATAACCTACCAAGTGTTACCCCGGGTATACCCCGGGTCAGTTAACTTTGACCAGTATCCAAAGAAATTGATTTAGTTAGCCTGGGACCTATAGGACTGGATGCCCACCCGAGAAAGTGAATGAGCAGAGTACTGTAGCCTAGAAGACAGACTAAAGTGTGAGATTCCCTAATAAGGACTGGAAAAGTTTCAAGCCAAGAAGTGAGCTGGAAAGGTGGCCCAGCATACTTTGCCATGTGCTCGCTAATACTATTGGATGGTTTTGTGTACTAATCTTGTATTGCATGTTCTGATAGCTGTATCTTTATTATTATGATACGTGATTGGTTCACCCGAAAAAGGGGGTAAACTTTCCTCTGATTCTCCTATAAACGGAGCTTTTTCTGTGCATTTAGATCGGAAGTCTTGAGGATCTTGTTAAGTAGCTCAGCTTGTATTGCTAAATAGATTTGAGTAAATAAAGTATTATTAGTAGAAACTATGTTATTTTACATTTGGGTCGAGGACCCCGTGAGGTTGGGCAACGTCAATTCGGAGTGGACTCTGAATTATAGCAAATAGTTGACAGTGGATAACGTTGTGTCGGTAGTAGAGAGCACAAAACTACTACAGTACAACCCTGTTGGTCATGAAATCCGCCGTCTAATGCATCAGCTAAGGACTGTGCCTTATTTTCATTGGCATTATTAGAAAATTTCTTGCAATACGTATTCCTTGTATTGTGATTGTGCAGTATTTTTAGACAGTCCTTGTCTTATACAGTTTTAGTTCACAGCGCTAGAGTATTCCTATTCGTAGATTCACTCAGCATTGCCTCGGCACTTGTCTAGCTGATAGCTACTCATTGTGAACCTGAGAGCTTTTAGGCAAACACATATATATTACAATTCATCTGGACTACCACATGGTTAGTCTGTCATACTACCATTAGCAGGGAAGTATTGCAGACTGAATTCAAACCAGAGTTCACTGCCATTGCGTATGTTCCAGCACTGAGTTGATTGCATTGACAGCAAATGCTACATGGAGGTGATAGGGAGGTAAATATTCTTGATAGAAGTGGCTATGAGCCGTGAGTCAAGTAAGGGATCTACACAAATCCTTTGCCATACTATGCTGAGGAAAATTAAAACTGTCGCACAAAAATCTATATTTGACGAAGTGCAGGGGTTTAAATTCACCAAAATACTTCCATATTTGATTCTAATATGTATTTTAATAATGTAGGTGGGGCCAAATCACAAACAATCAACTTTTGCTAATATTCTATGGTTGGAGGGTAATCAAATATTTAATGACCTACCTTACTTCCTTCCTTTCAGCACTCATATATTTCAGCATTGTTTTCTAACATTGTTATGTGCGAATTATCTTTTTGTCTGGTGTCTGCAATGTGCCTGCACACGGCACCCTTGTGGGATCTTTAAAATTGAGAGGGAAAAAAAATAAAAATTGGAGATAATAAAGTTGAAAAAGGGTGAAACGATTGAGGCAGGGAAAGCCACAAGTAGGACAGGGCAGTCAAAGGTCAAGAAGGGGTGTAGTAGGACAAGAATACAGTGGGCTCGGATAGTGATATTTGAACAAGAATATCAACTTGGACTGTTCTTTTGTTTTTCACCACTGTTCATCATAGATGATGATAATTGCTGGTGGCTGCTAAAGAAGTATCTTATTTTGCTTTTTTTCAAATGCGTGACAGCGTTTTCGACAACTAAAGTTTAGTAGCTTTCACCAGCACTAAAAATGGAATAAGATTGTCACTGTGAAGCTGAAATTATAAGATATACTCTCCTGTATTGCTACCCCAGTAAGTATAAAAGCATTCAGAAGGTTTTAAAAGACAATTTTTTTGTCGGTAAAACATAAATAAAATAATTAAAATTAAAGTCACACATATATTAAGTTTTCAGAAATACTCATTATTTTTTTTGAAAAAGCAGTGCTTGTGACAACTATTAGGTCTTCTTTTCTTTCGTTTACAAAACTCAGCAATGCTTGGTACCACATTTTGTCAGCAAAGATGGTCGGTTTTAATAAAAAAACCCAACCTCATTTTTAGTATACTATTAGTGCAAAAGTAATAAGACTTAAAAACACCTAATTTTGAGACAATTTGATTTAATTCAGAGCCTTTGAAGTTAAAATGTGTTGAAAAAGTCACGTGGAGTTGCTCCTTCACCAGTAAAATGATTCCTATAAATGCGGTCAGCACTCACGACGAATCAATTTTTCTTGACCATGCAACAACTGTTTATAGAGCTGAAAAGCGAGTTTTCAAATCTTTGGCTTGTTTGTATAGAAGTAGGACCTTCATAGTATTGACATTGTGCAGAGAATTTTGTGATAAAAAACTCTTAGATGGCAAGAAATTTTAGGTTTTTTGATGCTGTTTTTTTTTCAAGTCAGCATTTCTTTTTCATCTTTAGTTAGCTCATTAGTATGTATACACTAGGGATACACTAAATGATAATAGTTAAAACTTTTAGATGCTAATTCTGCGATGAAAGCATGATCAAAATGTCACAATTACCTGTTGAAATGTAGTATATACTATCATAATAGAATTGTGGCTTTCAGACAACCCCTTCTGCTGACCACTTTTTCATAGACCTCCAAACACCTCCACAGAGCCATTGCATTTTCGTTGCCACCAGTGAATTCTCTCGATAGTCGATAGTTTACAATGCTTGGTGAGAGAGCAATTCTACACACAAACCGGATTTTCCAAAACCCATCCTGAGCTAGTTGATTAATGTTTTTTTTTCATAATCGAGTGCAGTGATGAGTAAATTAAATAGTACAAGCTCAGCCCCAGCATCAAACATCATTCTCTAAAGCCACAAATATTCTTCTGCCAACATGACTCAAACGCATACTAAAAAATTCTAATCATACTTTTTAAAGCTTTTACTCCTTGCATTGTATAAAGAAACTGTATTGTGTGCTTAATTGGTTGAGCAAATTCAAACTGTAGTAATTTTGCCCATCTACCACAGACATGACTGCTCTGCATCAACAAACACCACTTTCATCTGACTATTTTTGCAATCTCACATGGTTTACACTGTGAGAAGAATCCATTGTTAACCTAGGGTCCTAATCAATCTTGCCAGGGAGACTACTTCAAATCGATTAGCAATGAAAGAGTCTGCGACTTGACGAAATATGAAGATTTGTATAAACAATTTGACTTTATTGTTCAGACTCCACTTAGCAATATAACTCTCCAGAACCAAATGACCAAGAATTACTCATTTTATAGGAAACCAACAGGAACACGTGATAGATTTTTATGAACCAAACCTGTGAAAACTGACTTTCACTGGCCCTGACCTGCTAAAGGCTGTCTCTGTTGGCCAGAGACAGCCTTTAGTGCTGATTTGACACAAGCAACAGGCGACTGTTTTTCCCTTTCCGAAAATTAGAACAAGCATCGCTGCCTTTCCTTTATTGCAAACAACACAGGAGCAGTGGTAATCTTTACTGGCCTGGTAGTAACGTTACTGGGCCAGGGTCAAATGAGTGACTTAGCCTACGACTTCGAGAATAGCTGTTGAGTGGTAGAAGGCTATGTTCGTAAAGTAATTTCATTGAAAGGCCAAGAAAGAGGGACACCAGACTATAACACAGCCCTAGGACTTACCAGGAGATTGGAGCGGTATCAATATAAATTCTGCCCATTAACTCAGCCCTTTAATCCTTGGGCGCTTATTCGATTTAAATACTTGCAATAACCTTATAATGCATCATTATATTTCACCCTGTATTGTTATTGGTCCAAATAACTCCCTGTGAACACGATTGGTCGTCATTTAAATTCTAAGCATATTATTGGTTTGTTGCAATGTGAGCTTCCTGGCCTCAGGGTGACCAACTTGACCTGCATAAAAAGTCTGAGAAATACTTGGGTGGGAGGGGAGGGGGTGCGGGGGAGGGGTGGGGTGCGGTGCGGGCACCCCTCCCTCGCTATTGCCCCGCGCTAGTGGAAAATTTGGCAAAATGACACTTCAGATGAGCGGAAAAACCCTATCAAGGGCAACATCTGCTCATAATAATACCAGGCCAACATTTTGACACGGGAGGAGCATAAGGCACATAAACATGGAGTATGGCTTGCTGAAATAGCATCTTATTTTGGTTTCTATCTTACCTATTCATGTTACCAAGTCAAATTTTCTCTAAGCACCAAGTAAAATCAATCAACCTGTGATGCAAATAATTATTGCTAAGTTTTCATCAAAAAGACCAAACAGTCAAGTAAACATTCAGATCACAGGAATGATCAACAGTTGTACACAAGGCTTCAAAGTGTTCCAGGGCACTGTCATGAGTGTTAGAAACTTTTTTGCATTGTAAAATGAAGGTATGGCCAACTTATTACACATCCAAGCAATTTCAGGGTAAAGTAAGAGATCATGATCGATCTGTTGTTTCATCAAGTAAGAAACTGTACCGCAAACCACACAACTCATTCAACACTTGTAGCTTTGTATGAGGTGCCAAAACCTTCGTAATTATTGCTTGGGTTTTTGTCCTAGCACATTGAAACCTTCAACAATCCTACTATCAGGGAACATATGCAATACTAATCGTGACAAGTGATCAGCAGATCTCAATAAAAGGTCTTGTTCAATCAAACGACAGCAGTGAATTAGCTCTGCCCTATAACGCTTAACTTGCAGGTTATGAAGAGGCATGCTATCTAGGGGTGTCATACCCCTAGTAGCAGCAGCATTACTCCTGTGTTTGCCAGTCTTTGTATGTTTTTTCAATTGAGCGATTGAGCCTCTAGCAACATCTATATCTATGTGACATGCATCACACCTTACTTTGTGATTTTCACCTTTTATTACTTGAAAATATAGGGTATTTGGTAAATCAAGATTGGTTGACACTGGTTGAATACCGCTTCTTCTTTGCATCTAAAGCAAATTGAGAAATACACATGTAACTGGTTAAAAGTAAAACGAACAATTTAGCAGGAGCTTTATATACCCATATCCAGATTATCACTTTGGTGACATCTGTGGCCTGAGTTATGAGCATATATAAGCTTGGAAAACTTATTTGCATTAAAATTCAATCAGCCGAGTTTGATATTGTATAAATCCTGACTAAGTTGCATAACTATATGAGTATAAACCCAAATAAATTATAGAAATGCACACTGGTGATTTATGGACTCATGCTTTTCTTGATGCAAACATTTTGCTCCAATATTTTACGTAGGCCAATCTTCACTAAAGTTATTTATCACAAATAACAAGCCTTATAACACAACCCAGTGTAGTGAACAATAGCATTGTTTCTACTATCATATCATTTTTAGAACTGTTACAATCAGCAAATTGCTAATATTGAAGAGAAAACAATAGTTTATAATAGCATAAAAATAATCGTCGTCAAAATCTAACAAATTATTTGCGTTTTTATTTAACTATTTTCATTAGTAAACAGAAATATTATTAAAAATGATATAGCTATTGGTGATAAATTTTTGATGATTTCAGTTTTTGAAAAGTAACTCTAGATTGAAACTTTTACGAGTAAATAGATATTGATTACACTAAAGTAATAAACAATAGTATTAATAATATCATTAATCATTTTTAAATATATAATATTGATAAAGATAGTAAATAATATAATAATTATGCCTACTACTGTAATCATTACTTCTGCTGGCATCATTGTTTTTTTAACACTAAATTAATTATATAATAATATATATGATAATCTATGATTTAATAATAATATTATCATTAATTGCTGTAACCAACTAACTAATAATAGCAGTTATAATAAATAGATGATAATATTGTGCAGGATTTCACTGTAGGTCTGTTTTGGTAGCTTCGGCCTACCTGCACAGCTTTGCCCGAACTGTGTGATAGCTAACAGCTATACAACCCGCCCGCAGATCGACAGACTTCCTTAGCAATAGTGATCGACCATTGCAGGCTGCTGCCGAACTGCCGGTTGCGTAAACTGCTACTGAGCGCAAGCCAGTAGCCCAAACGTTGAAGGTCGAATCAGCCTTGGCTAGATTCGGCCAGCAGAGGTGCGGTATACTGCTTAGTAATTACTAGTCGTAGTAATGGTGCTTTGTTTGTACGTGCATGTACTAGCGCAAGTGAAGTTTATTGTTTGTTAAGACAAAAGAACTTCTGAGAGTGTGCAAGCTGACTCTGATTTATTAATCATATGATACAAGCATTTATACTGACAGTTATGTAACAATAAATAGGTAAACAAGACAGACAAAGAAAGACTGTAAGCCACGCCTGATAATTGGAGATGATAGATGGATAAATAAGTCAAAGGAAACTGTTGCCCAGAAGTAAAGGGCAGAGTCTCCGGGCATTCCAGCCAGTATTAACTTGGCACTCCTCTCTCCAACAGTTCTTGGTAATTCATAACATTGTATCCTGGTTTCTCCACTTCTTAGGATAGTAATCACCCGGATTCCGGTACTAATGGTCCTTGGGCAATGCTTGCGTCCTCAGGCTATGTCAGCCATTTTTTTGGGCCCATGTAAGCTACGTAGGGCGTGATAGTGAACACCCTGTGCCTGTATGGTGAAATAATGATTTTGTTGCTTGTACGAGCAAATAAGTCACTTGCAATTAATACCGAGCCTGTTATTCACTAACAAGAGACTTGCCGGATGCCTGCAGGGTAGTGAGGGGGCATACAAAGTAGTGGTTGGTTATGGTGACTGGTAAAATCCACTACAGCAGTGACGCAACACTGTGCTTGCAGAAAAACTGTTTTAAGGCTGGTTAAATTGTGATACTAGTATTTTTGTCAATTACTACATTGCGCAGATGATCATCTAATATATAAATGTAAGTCGGTTTTTGCGATGTTAGCTTAAAACTCCGGCGCTACTAAACCAATCTTAATAAAAAATACATATTCAGAGTCGTCATTACATTCTCTAGGTTATAACGGTCTTGAATTTTTGTTTTGCTAGAGGATCGCAGCAATCTTTTCAATAGAAACCTCATTCTCATCAGTTACGCCAAGTTATATCCGGCCATATTTTTCTGCCTTTCATGACATATTCGGTTTATTTTGATTATATTCCGACATGCTGCAGCCTGTTGATTGGTCAGCAGTGCTACAGCGAATCAACGATTAATATCTGTGCTAGGTTTTTCGGTCTTATAATAATTGCTTCTCCACCGGCTCACCAATCAACTGTACTTGCCTTTCACATTCCAACATTATGTCATTGCTTATGCCAGCCTGATATTGTTGTTTAGCAATTTTCTTGAAGCCCGTGGCTATATTATTAAAATGATTAATATAATGATAATAATAGATAACAACAATAAATAATTGTTAGTTTTAGTAATAATCAAAATAATAATTAATAAACACCATCTCCTCCTGCATTGTTATTTTTATGCTTGAGTAGCTGTTATTATTTTTATTGTTATCAGTAGTATTATTTTTTCATTATTTCTATTATTATTTTTATTATTATTATTTTTATTGTTTTTATGGTTATTTTTGTTGGTGTTTTCATTCCTTTTAATAGTTATTATTATTATGACTATGTAGAGTAATAATAAAAGTAATAATATTAATAAAAGTAGTTCTTATTTATTTAGTAGAATCAAAAATAACAAAAATATTAATTATTAGTCATTGATTATTATTAATGTTATTATTATTACTGTTATTACTATTTTTATTAATATTCTTTTTATCATTGTTGTATATAAGTAGTTGCTTTTCTTTTTTGTTTAAAAATCATTTTTACTTCATAACACTGTGGTTGAATACTGCTCATTAATATTAGTACTGCTGCTACATACTCTCATCTCTACCATATCATTATATTCCTCAAATTAAGCACAAAGAACTTTGACACAAATAAATATCATAAGCATTGAAACTTATGGACAAAAACCTTAGTCACAGTGTATCATAACAATAATAACAACAATGAATGAACAATACTGGTAATGCATACAAAATAATGATATACGCCGCGATAAAAAGAAAATTAATCGAAAGGAACCCAATGTATCAGAGTTGTTCTCAATTTCTCTGGCTTTGTTCAGCAGTAGTACTTTTTCTTATTTGTTTTTTTTTCCTTTTTAAAGTTGTTTACCATGACAAAAAATACTTAATAATTATGAGTAGGTCTACAACAGCAGCGCTGAGCGAGTCTAAGTTAAACGATTTGCAATAGTTTTGACTAACGGTTTTTAAGTAGTTTTCATTATTATTACTACTCCTGCATTTAATAATAATTAATCTAACCATCTCTCCACAAGATTGGTAATAATCATCATAGTTGAAATATCGATGTTAGACAATTGATAACAGATTCAAAATATTATACAAAGTTATACAAAAATTGCATAAAAAGAGTGACAGAAAAAGTCATTTGAGGAACCTAATCCTTAATTTGTGCAAAATTTGTACACAATTTGTTTATTTTAATGATATTTGAATTTACCTGCTGCTCAGCATGCCATGAAAAAAAACTGGCTCAGTTATTCCAAACAGCTTTTCTCCGACTCCACAAGGTTTACGTAAAGTCAGAAAAAATAAAAATGATTGTGAATTTTTGTTACAATTGCGTTGCAATTGCCATACTGTGAACAGTGCATGTTCAGCTGATTTACTTACACAGTTGATGCAGCATTTTAAAATGCGTTTCCGAAATATTGACCAATGGGTTGCACAGTCACTAAGCACATGTTTTGATATGGAAATTTAAAATACAAGTACTCGAATATCCACCAGATTCTTTGAGTTGGTTTTTCACTAAATGCACAACTACAGCAAAGCCTTGAGTTATCTTTTTGGAAATATAATCCATGCTTTATGACTATCACCTTTGATGGGAAAATAACCTTAAAAAAATGCGTTTTACCTCCTGGAATATCTAGACTCGAGCTATTACGAAAGAGTTGCACGCTCATCTCTTCAAAAAGAAAAGTTAACTTTTTTGCAAGTTGTTGCTATGGGTGGTTGTGTGCAATAGGGAGAGCAATGTGTTGCATGGAACAACCATTACACTTTTGCAGATGCTGTGTAATTATATTCAAAGATTCAATTATGTTATGAAGCAAGAGGAAGTTGGCACACCCATGCGGTTATAAATTCATAATTAGCGCAAACAAAAATTTTCCAAGAACTGTTGGATGCTCTGACAGCAAACTTTGTAAAAATTTTAACCAGTTACATAATGATTGAAACATGTAGACAAATTTAGCGGGGTACGGACCATTAGTAGTAATATATGAGCAGATCTCCCTACCAAGTGTTTTTTTGTGGATTAGACCTTGGGGTGAAAACAATGGGTTACGGCGTTGGATGGATTCGCCGAGTTTATATTGTATTTCATTTGAGGGGTACTTGAGTGGCATTTGAGTGGCATTTAAGTGGCATTTGAGTTTTGATTATTTTTTTTACTTGATTTGAACTTATATGACATATAGATTTTGAATGTATGGCATTCAAGTTTTGATAATTTTTTTACATAATTATATACATACTTGAGAGAAAGAAAGAGATAGAGGAGAGAGAGGGAGGAGAGAGGGAGAGAGAGAGGAGAGAGAGATTTTTTAGTTTTCTATACATTCATGTATATATGGTTTATTATGGATGTATTTATGGGTATATTTATATCTACATAGAGAGAGGAGATATATCTACATTGAACAAATATATTGATCAAAAATGAAAACTATATGATTATATACCTGATTACATAATAAGTAGGGAAAATCTTCCTATATAATATAGCTATCCTATATAATATAGCTAGAGTCAGTAAATACTAAGTAATACAAAGCACTACAACCTGTAACGAAAATCAATACATACATACATACATATGGTATCTTGAGAGAAAGAAAGAGATAGAGGAGAGAGGGAGAGAGAGGAGAGAGAGGAGAGGGAGATTCTTTAGTTTTCTGTACATTCCTATATATATATATATATGGTTAATTATGTACATATTTATGGATATATTTATATCTACATAGAGAGAGAGGAGATATATCTACATTGAATAAATATATTGATCAAAAATGAAACATTATCTGATTATATACCTGATTACATAATAAGTAGGGAAAATCTTCCTATATAACATAGCTAGAGTCAGTAAATACTAAGTAATACAAAGCACCACAACTCGTAATGACAATCAATGCATACATACATACATATGGTATCATGAGAGAAAGAAAGAGAGAGAGGAGAGAGAGAGGAGAGAGATTTTTTAGTTTTCTATACATTCATGTATATATGGTTGATTATGTACATATTTATGAGTATATTTATATCTACATAGAGAGATGAGAGAGGAGATATATCTAAATTGAATAAATATATTGATCGAATATGAATCATTGTATGATTATATACATTTATTACATAATAAGTAGGGAAAATCTTCCTATATAATATAGCTAGAGTCAGTAAATACGCACATGTCCATATTCATGTACATGTGCATAAATGGACATGAATAGGTACATGTCCATATTCATGTCCATATTCATGTCCATATTCATGTCCATATTCATGTCCATATTCATGTCCATATTCATGTCCATATTCATGTCCATTTATGTACATGTCCATATTCATGTCCATTTATGTACATACCTATGTCCATATTCATGTCCATATTCATGTCCATATTCATGTCCATATTCATGTCCATTTATGTACATGTCCATATTCATGTCCATTTATGTACATACCTATGTCCATATTTATGTACATGCACATGTCCAAATTCATGTCCATATTAACATTTTATAGCTATGTACAGAGGAGAGAGAAGAGAGGAGAGAGAGAGAGAGATTTTTTAGTTTTTTATACAACCATGTATATATGGATAATTATGTACATATTTACGGATATATTTATATCTAGAATGAATAATATACATCTATGACATAATAACTATATCGGATATATTTATATCTAGATTGAATAATATACATCTATGACATAATAACTATATTGAATGCTATAAAATATGTTGGAAAATCACCAAATTAGTCCTCTAGATGGTTAAAATTTACAGTATTTGGGTGGCATTTGAGTGGCATTTAAGCGGCATTTGAGTTTTGATTATTTTTTTTACTTAATTTGGGAATCACAACTGTCAGGAGATCCTCATGAAAAACTTATTTTAGCTACCTAGTTGTTAATTCAAACATCTTAGCAACAACTTATTAGCTCAAACATGACTTTGTTATACTCAATCCTTTATCCAACACCTACAATAATTTTTAGTAATAGTAGTGTAATGAGACTGAGTAATAATCTACACACACCTTGTTCACTCTGTATGCTGTAGCACATGTTTTTCCTTTAGTTATCTGCAGTTACTTCAATTGGATCTTATCCAGATGTTTTATAGTCTTTGCTGCTACCGCGTTGTCTCAAACAAGAGTCCAAAGTAGGCATTGTGTCTACAAAATACAATTAAATTGATTGTTACAATTGTTTCATTTATTTTCATTGGTTTTATCTTCATATACATAAAGTGCCGAAGAAACAGTTTGTGTGAGTATGAAACTATTTAGTAGAGATAAATTAATATCTAGGTTAAATATTAATTACTTTGTTAACAATAAATAATTAGAGTCAGTTACTTTACTAGTGCTCGGACAAACACACAATTTTGTTAATGTCAAAGTCTGCGATCTTACAAAGAAATAACTTAGATACTATTACTATTAGCATAAAATTATCTAGTAAAGATAAATTACCTAGGAGTGAATTCTAGTTGAGGTTCGATTATTTTAAATATAAATAATTAAAACCAAATTGATTGGAATCGTAGTAATATTTTTAAATACAACATTGCTTTGCAACGACTATTAATGAAAGCGATTATGAAATGTTGATGAGTAACTAAGTAATCTAGTAAGGAAAACTGATTGAAATCACGGTAATATTTGTTAATAGATACTTGCGACATGTTTTATCAACGAAAAAATCAAGCGATTTGGTAGAAAATACTAACAGAAATCACTCGATATCCGTTTTTGAAATATTTACGATAAACCAAATTGGGATATTGCTGTTATCAACCAAAAAATCAAGCGAGTATCAAATGTTTACGAGTAACTAAGTGTTTCAGTTGACAAAAACCGATTGAGATCATGTGACATCCGTTCCGTTACAAATATTTACGTTAAGTTAGCAACGGAAAAAACAAATATTTCTTAGAATATTCGCTATAGCAAGTTATGATAATTCTGTACTCGCTCTAAAGGTAACGGTTTTCAGTCCGTTTTTGGTCAGACCAAAATTTATGCGAGTCGTTTTAGGCATTATTTCAGTCGACGTAATGTTACCAGTTCATTTTCACAAGTTTTAATATTTATTTTAAAAATAAATAATTAGAGCTTTCTACTAGTGTTAAATGATTGTTGATTATTTTTTACCTTATCACCACTTAGAGCCAGATGATTTAATTAACTAAAGACAAATAATTATTTTAGCATTTCTTACCTTGATGCTCTCCTAGTAGCTGTAGTAGATGATGCTTCTCCGCTTGCTGTTGAAGAACTGGATGCTTTCTAAGTGAAAACAGTGGCTCTTAAATAGCTAAAGTTGCACTGATTAAACCCTATGAATCAGCATTTTTTCCAATGCTTTCGCGGGAATAAAAACTGTTTATTCCCGCGAAAGCAACTGTTTCTATTCGCGTGAAAATAAACTATTTATTCCCGCGAAAGCAACTGTTTCTATTCGCGTGAAAATAAACTATTTATTCCCGCGAAAGCAACTGTTTCTATTCGCGTGAAAATAAATTATTTATTCCCGCGAAAGCAACTGTTTCTATTCGCGTGAAAATAAAATATTTATTCCCGCGAAAGCAACTGTTTCCATCCCCGTGAAAATAAACTATTTATTCCCGCGAAAGCAACTGTTTCTATCCGCGTGAAAATAAACTGTTTATTCCCGCGAAAGCAACTGTTTCTATTCGTGTGAAAATAAATTATTTATTCCCGCGAAAACAACTGTTTCTATCCGCGTGAAAATAAACTATTTATTCCCGCGAAAGCAACTGTTTCTATTCGTGTGAAAATAAATTATTTATTCCCGCGAAAGCAACTGTTTCTATTCGCGTGAAAATAAACTATTTATTCCCGCGAAAGCAACTGTTTCTATTCGTGTGAAAATAAATTATTTATTCCCGCGAAAACAACTGTTTCTATCCGCGTGAAAATAAACTATTTATTCCCGCGAAAGCAACTGTTTCTATTCGCGTGAAAATAAACTATTTATTCCCGCGAAAGCAACTGTTTCTATTCGCGTGAAAATAAATTATTTATTCCCGCGAAAGCAACTGTTTCTATTCGCGTGAAAATAAAATATTTATTCCCGCGAAAGCAACTGTTTCCATCCCCGTGAAAATAAACTATTTATTCCCGCGAAAGCAACTGTTTCTATCCGCGTGAAAATAAACTGTTTATTCCCGCGAAAGCAACTGTTTCTATTCGTGTGAAAATAAATTATTTATTCCCGCGAAAACAACTGTTTCTATCCGCGTGAAAATAAACTATTTATTCCCGCGAAAGCAACTGTTTCTATTCGTGTGAAAATAAATTATTTATTCCCGCGAAAGCAACTGTTTCTATTCGCGTGAAAATAAACTATTTATTCCCGCGAAAGCAACTGTTTCTATTCGTGTGAAAATAAATTATTTATTCCCGCGAAAACAACTGTTTCTATCCGCGTGAAAATAAACTATTTATTCCCGCGAAAGCAACTGTTTCTATTCGTGTGAAAATAAATTATTTATTCCCGCGAAAGCAACTGTTTCTATTCGCGTGAAAATAAACTATTTATTCCCGCGAAAGCAACTGTTTCTATTCGTGTGAAAATAAATTATTTATTCCCGCGAAAACAACTGTTTCTATCCGCGTGAAAATAAACTATTTATTCCCGCGAAAGCAACTGTTTCTATTCGTGTGAAAATAAATTATTTATTCCCGCGAAAGCAACTGTTTCTATTCGCGTGAAAATATACTATTTATTCCCGCGAAAGCAACTGTTTCTATCCGCGTGAAAATAAACTGTTTATTCCCGCGAAAGCAACTGTTTCTATTCGTGTGAAAATAAATTATTTATTCCCGCGAAAGCAACTGTTTCTATTCGCGTGAAAATAAACTATTTATTCCCGCGAAAGCATTGGAAAAAATGCTGATTCATAGGGTTTAATCAGTGCAACTTTAGCTATTTAAGAGCCACTGTTTTCACACAGAAAGCATCCAGTTCTTCAACAGCAAGCGGAGAACCATCATCTACTACAGCTACTAGGAGAACATCTAGCATCAAGGTAAGAAACGCTAAAATAATTATTTGTCTTTAGTTAATTAAATCATCTGGCTCTAAGTGGTGATAAGGTAAATTATTATCAATAATTATTTAACACTAGTAGAAAGCTCTAATTATTCATTTTTAAAATAAGTGTTTGTCCAAGCTCTAGTAAAGTAGCAGACTCTACTTATTTATTATTAACAAAATAATAATAATTATTCAATGCTAGTTGAACCTAGATATAAATTTATCTCTACTAGATAGTTTTATACTCACACAAACTTTTTCTTCGCTACTCTATGTAGATAACGCTAAAGCCAATGAAAATAAATGAATCAATTGTAACAATCAATTTTTTTGTATTTTGTAGTTATGATGTCTACTTTGGAGTCTTGTTTGAGACGAAATGCAGCAGTAGCAAAGACTATAAACATGTGGTCAAGATCTACCAACACCAATGATAGATGTAAAACAACATGAATTTCTCTCCTACTTATGTGACACAGCAAGAATTCCTTTCAAGATCCACCTACTTAGATGATACCAAACCAATGAAGACTCAAACTACATCAATTTTCAAGACAGCACACTTCTCCAACACAGCAAGAGCAAGAATTCCTTTCAAGATCTACCACCTACTTAGATGATACCAAACCAATGAAGACTCAAACTACATAGATTTTGAAGACAGCATACTTCCCCAACACAACAAGAATTCATTTCAAGATCTACCACCTACTTAGATGATACCAAGTCAATGAACTTCTCCAACACAGCAAGAATTTCTTTCAAGATCTACCACCTACTTAGATGATACCAAACCAATGAAGACTCAAACTACATCAATTTTGAAGACAGCACACTTCTCCAACACAGCAAGAATTCATTTCAAGATCTACCACCTACTTAGATGATACCAAACCAATGAAGACTCAAACTACATGAATTTTGAAGACAGTCGACTTCTCCAACACAGCAAGAATTCCTTTCAAGATCTACCACCTACTTAGATGATACCAAACCAATGAAGACTCAAACTACATAGATTTTGAAGACAGCATACTTCCCCAACACAGCAAAAATTCATTTCAAGATCTACCACCTACTTAGATGATACCAAGCTAATGAAGATGAAGACAGCACACTTCTCCAACACAGCAAGAATTTCTTTCAAGATCTACCACCTACTTAGATGATACCAAACCAATGAAGACTCAAACTACATCAATTTTGAAGACAGCACACTTCTCCAACACAGCAAGAATTCATTTCAAGATCTACCACCTACTTAGATGATACCAAACCAATGAAGACTCAAACTACATGAATTTTGAAGACAGTCGACTTCTCCAACACAGCAAGAACTCCTTTCAAGATCTACCACCTACTTAGATGATACCAAACCAATGAAGACTCAAACTACATGAATTTTGAAGACAGCATACTTCTCCAACACAGCAAAAATTCATTTCAAGATCTACCACCTACTTAAATGATACCAAACCAATGAAGACTCAAACTACATGAATTTTGAAGACAGCATACTTCTCCAACACAGCAAGAATTCCTTTCAAGATCTACGACTTAATTAGATGATACCAAATCAATGAAGACTCAAACTACATCGATTTTGAAGACAGCGCACTTCTCCAACACAGCAAGAATTCATTTCAAGATCTACCACCTACTTAGATGATACCAAACCAATGAAGACTCAAACTACATCAATTTTGAAGACAGCACACTTCTCCAACACAGCAAGAATTCATTTCAAGATCTACCACCTACTTAGATGATACCAAGCTAATGAAGATGAAGACAGCACACTTCTCCAACACAGCAAAAATTTCTTTCAAGATCTACCACCTACTTAGATGATACCAAACCAATGAAGACTCAAACTACATCAATTTTGAAGACAGCACACTTCTCCAACACAGCAAGAATTCATTTCAAGATCTACCACCTACTTAGATGATACCAAACCAATGAAGACTCAAACTACATGAATTTTGAAGACAGTCGACTTCTCCAACACAGCAAGAACTCCTTTCAAGATCTACCACCTACTTAGATGATACCAAACCAATGAAGGCTCAAACTACATGAATTTTGAAGACAGCATACTTCTCCAACACAGCAAAAATTCATTTCAAGATCTACCACCTACTTAAATGATACCAAACCAATGAAGACTCAAACTACATGAATTTTGAAGACAGCATACTTCTCCAACACAGCAAGAATTCCTTTCAAGATTTACGACTTAATTAGATGATACCAAATCAATGAAGACTCAAACTACATCGATTTTGAACCAAACCAATGAAGACTCAAACTACATGGATTTTGAAGACAGCATACTTCTCCAACACAGCAAGAATTCATTTCAAAATCTATCACCTACTTAGATGATTCCAAACCAATGAAGACTCAAACTACATGGATTTTGAAGACAGCATACCTCTTCAACACAGCAAGAATTCCTTTCAAGATCTACCACCTACTTAGATGATACCAAATCAATGAAGACTCAAAGTACATGGATTTTGAAGACAGCACACTTCTCCAACACAGCAAGAATTCCTTTCAAGATCTACCGCCTACTTAGATGATAACAAACCAATGAAGACTCAAACTACATGGATTTTTAAAGACAGCACACTTCTCCAACACAGCAAGAATTCCTTTTAAGATCTACCACCTACTTAGATGATACCAAACCAATGAAGACTCAAACTACATGGATTATGAAGACAGCATACTTCTCCAACACAGCAAGAATTCCTTTCAAGATCTACCTCCTACTTAGATGATACCAAATCAATGAAGACTCAAACTACATGGATTTTGAAAACAGCGCACTTCTCCAGCACAGCAAGAATTCCTTTCAAGATCTACCACCTACTTAGATGATACCAAACCAATGAAGGCTCAAACTACATGGATTTTTGAAGACAGCACACTTCTCCAACACAGCAAGAATTCCTTTCAAGATCTACCACCTACTTGTATGATGCCAAACCAATGAACACTCAAACTATATGGATTTTGAAGACAGCACACTTCTCCAACACAGCAAGAATTCCTTTCAAGATCTACCACCTACTTAGATGATACCAAACCAATGAAGACTCAAACTACATGGATTTTGAAGACAGCATATTTCTCCAACACAGCAGGAATTCCTTTCAAGATCTACCACCTGCTTAGATGATGACAAAGCAATGAAGACTCAAACTACATCGATTTTGAAGACAAGATGATACCAAACCAATGAAGAGTCAATGTTACACAACATTACTTCCTCTCCTGCTTAGATGATACCAAACCAATGAAGACTCAACTACATGGATTATACTTCGATGATGCTGAAAAAAACTGTCCAGAACAAGAGCTCAAGAAGCTAATCTATAACTCAAGGCAATCATATCACTATAGGTGAGTTTTACTAATTTTTATCATAAATTAAACAAAATGCTGAATATATACATTTTCCAAGTGAAAAAAAGACTTTTTTTTAAATTAGTGTATTTTTACAACAAAATGCTGAATATCTACATTTTTCAGGCGAAAAAAGGACTGTTTTGGTGTAAATAATGTATTTTTTACAACAAAATGCTGAATATATACATTTTCCAGGTAAAAAAAGGACTGTTTTAGTGTAAATAATGTATTTTTTTACAACAAAATGCTGAATATATACACTTTCCAGGTGAAAAAAGGACTTTTTTGGTGTAATTAGTGTATTTTTTACAACAAAATGCTGAATATATACATGTTAAAGGTGAAAAAAAGGACTTTTTGGTGTAATTAGTGTAGTTTTTACAACAAAATGTTGTATATATACGTTTTTCCATGTTAAAAAAGCACTTTTTTGGTGTAATTAGTGTATTTATTACAGCATACTTATAAAGCAAGTATTTTTTGTTTGCTTTTAGATAGATAAAAGAGAATCAAAAGCACTTGGTGAAAATAATGCTAAAGAAAGAACAAGCTGAACAATGTAACTTGGTGAGTTATTTCCCTTTTCTAATAATGTAAGCTATCCAATGTAACTAGAACTATAATTCAAATTCATGTAATTATTTTACATTTTTGCTTAATCATTCTATACTAATACATAACTTTTTTTATTTTAGTTCATTACGAAATTAAAAGCACATAGAACAGAAGTCTTCCTTCCTAAGATATAACATCAGTACATCAAAGACATCATTGTAAAGGAACAAACTATGCATTAACTGTTATTACTTTGTCTTTATTACAAGTTGTAGTGCTTTGTATTACTTAGTATTTACTGACTCTAGCTATATTATATGGGGAGATTTTCCTTACTTATTATGTAATAAATGTATATAATCATACAATGATTCATTTTTAATCAATGTATTTATTCAATTTAGATATATCTCCTCTCTCCTCTCTCTCTATGTAAATATAAATATAGCCATAAATATGTACATAACTAACCATATATACATGAATGTATAGAAAACTAAAAAATCTCTCTCCTCTCTCTCTCTCTCTCTCCTCTCTCATCTCCCATCTCTCCTCTCTCCTCTCTCCTCTCCCCTCTCTCTCAAGATACCATATGAGTTCGAGTTATGTAAAAAGTTATCAAAACTTGAATGCCATACATTCAAAATCTATATGCCATATAAGTTCAAATTAAGTAAAAAACTAATCAAAACTCAAATGCCACTTAAATGCCATTCAAATGCCACTCAAGTACCCCTCAAGTAAAATACAATATAAACTCGGCGAATTCATCCAACGCCGTAACCCATTGTCTCAACTCCAAGATCAGATCCACAAAAAAACACTTGGTAGGGAGATCTGCTCATATATTACTACTACCATTCAAAACAGACGTTTCGAAAATGGACACTTCGAAACTCTTTGGGGATGGGGGTTTGGGATTTGGGGTTGGGGGGTTCAGGTTTAAGAGTTTCGAACAGTTCATTTTCGAAACGTCAGTTGCGAATCATGGCGAAATCAAATTTAGCACCCTCAAGCCAACTGGCAAGGCAAAACTTCATAAAAACTCCATAACACTAGCTCCTCTTGGAGTCCCTAACATCATTTTTCCATTTTTTATGTTATCTCCACGGGCAACGCCGGGTATTTCTGCTAGTAGTTTATATATTTGTATTTCATCCAATCCGGGACAGAGTTTTCTTGCTACTGCTACATAAGCATGAACTTTGGTCATCTTTGTTGGACTTGGCAGTGAAGTAATTATCATGCTTCTCTAATTTAAATGTACAAATTCTCAGCACCCACTCTGCCACATTGCAGTTATAAAACCTCTGTATTGTAATGAATTCCGGTCTGTTACCACAGACATCCACTAATCTCGAGTATTCTACCTCTCTCCAGAGGGGACACTGTGCTGACCGACAGTGACAACTGTGCAGGGCAACCGAATTACCCGGTAAGGCAAGAGCCCATGGCTCAAACAAACAGTACCGTGTAGTGTTTGTAATAATGGCTTTATTCTCTAAGTAGTCCTGAGGGTAATTATTTCTCTAGGGTTTAGCAATATAAGAGCATATGCCATGACAACATAGGAATGAATGCGAAGAGTAACACAGTGTGCTCTCCTTTTATAGGAGAGCTGATAAGTACAAAACATATAACAATCATAGCACAGGAAGCAGATTAGCCAATACAATTGATTACATAAATAAGTAGCCAATCAACAATGCAGTATGGTTAATTAAGGGGGGTGCCAAGTGGCTAAGGGCGGAGTCCTTTCTCCTTATTGTCCAATCATTAGTCCTGCAAGGCTCCCATGCTGTATATAGAGTTGGGTCCATGGAGTTGGTAATCTAAGGGTAGGTACTTCCTGTTCTCGACCTTGACTAAGCTCCTACATACTTTTGAGGATCCTCATCTATGTCGGCCATCTTGTGCCGGCCCAGTACAGCTATACCGGGTCGGTAGGGGTCACTACCGGCCCTGCAGGGGTCACTACCGGCACTGTTCACTATGCCACCGGCACAGTAGGACTTTCCACCCAAACAGCTGTTAACCGAACGCTGTGGGTGAAAGTCTAGAGCATTGTCTCGCAAGGTTTTAGAGTAAACGACCTGTTCACTACTAGTGTGCATCAAAATCTACCACAGTATAATACCAGTAACTACATATAGATTGGTTAGCCTAACACAAGTTTACATGTCATTTGCTCTGAGATTATATGCAAAGATATTTTATATTTTACTACGCCTCTGCACCCACTTCACTATATGATAGTTATAAAATATGCATCTTTTATCAGTGACTAGACATACAACAGTATTCAGCAGACTGCCTATAGCATAAACGCAGCAGGTTTAGTTGTGAAACTGTTTCAGTTGCTTGCAGAGCTCTGCTGATGTGATTCATACAAAGTTGTTGCTGTTGTTGTAAAACTATGAAGCAAAGTAACTGTTAAGATTTTGTTCTAAGTATACCAGGCCGATTATTGACTTTTCTATCAAACAGTCTACTGGCCCTTTTAATGAATCTTCTACAACCACTTGAACCGAACTTGTTGTCACTTCATCTACAACCAATTCAATGGGGCCTGCTGTCGGTCCATTGATAGACCATCATCCAAACCAGTTATCACTTCTTTTTTAGACAAACAAGAGGGGCTGTCATCAGATCATTCAAAGTCGCCTCACCCACATACCTTTATCTCAGAATTTTTTGCCGTGGTAAAAAACAATAAATAGCCACTACTAAGAGCAAATAAGTTAACTTTTAGTGACGGACAATTTTATTTTTAGCAACATCCTTGGGCATAATTAAAGAAAGAGATTAGTTGGTGATTTTATTTGCTCAAGATTCAAACAACAGAATAAATGAGCAAAAATCTGGGTGCTGTAAACTCAAAAAATTGATTTCAGTTGCAGAGCCATAAGAGCCCCATTATTAAGGTTCTTCCTATTCAATAATACAATACCAAGATCATGAGTTATAGACAAAAATGGCTCTTCCGCATCACCGAGTTGAATCATTGAAGTGCAATTGATCAATTTGCATGAAGTATTAATGTAAAGGTGATGTGACTAAAATAGATATACAGGCAGAAGAGCACAAAAAAGGCAATTAAAAACTTTTGAGCCACCACCGAAGTGGAGAGAGATAGAAGATATTTATAAAATGTTTTTTTTAATATCTCATGAGTAAAGAATACAAATTTAATAAACAAAAAATTTGCCGTTGAGTGACAAATAATATGGCAGCAATGCATTGTTCAGGTTTAACGATACCAATCAAAGAGAAAGGCAGGTAGTGCTGTTGATGGGTGGATTGAACCATGACTTAGTATCCTGAACTAAAAAGCATAAATTAATTTTCAAAAAAATCTCATTCTTTCATTTATCTCGTTTCAATCTGTAACGATCGACTGTGGAGTATATGAATAACATGAAGAATTAGATTTTACAAACTACTACTGGACACAACTGCTGTCTCAACAACTACTGGCTGTACAGGGTCTTAATCCTTGCCCTGTATGCCCTGCATGCTATCCTGACAACCCAGGCATACACTGGTACAGCAGAGTAGGTCTGCTCTGAAACTCCTGTCCAGGTATGCAAGCCTGTCAGTGACTGCTGCAACTTAGAATAATCCAATAATAAGAGAGAAATGTTTGCAAGTATAACATTTATTTACAACTGAGCTCTCTGACTCAAACTTCACAATTTATAGAACAGACAATATAATACAAGATTATCATTCAAGCATACATGCAACCAGCCAATAAGATTACTAGAATTATTTATTGTGCAATTGAGTAGATTGAGGTAGTCGGTAGTCTCTGCCTAAGTGAAGAAATCAAAGTGTGGCCAACGCCCCTTGTCACGTGATACTCTGGAACCAAATGCTTGAGTGATTACACTATAACTTAAGGAAAAAAAGCTCAACTTCAACAGCTCATGATGTTGCTAATTGACAAGTTAAAGCTTATATCAACCATTCATCTGAAAGCCCAGGATGTCTCCTAGCCCACTGGGATTTCTGAACAAAAACATCTAAATCTAAGCTAAGTAATAAGGACCGAAATACAGTGCTTATATTACAACTTGTATTATAGAAATAGGAACTATAAACTACTTCTCTTGTACCCTTCAACTTTCATATCAAATTTTAAATATCTAATAACTTTAGACATAAATAGTAGCCAAAATTTATTCATAGAGCTATAATTTCTCAAAGTAGTTTAAATAATAATAACATAAATATTCCAAAAAAGCTAACAATTTTTGACGGTACCAATGAAATCAATCATTTTTTTTCTCCAAACTAATGAGCATACCACTTTTGGACATTAATCATACTTCACTTTAGAGTAATCTATTGCGGGTTTTGTTATTCTGTCAGATACTTATGAAAAATAATAATAACTTATACTAAACAAAATAAATAACAAAAATTCGACTTGTTTTATTATTATGTTGTTTTTGCACTTCGGTATTTCGGTTGTCTGCCATATGGATGGTAACTAACGCGAATGTGCACCCTGTATATAATTACAAAAGGTCACGTAAATTCACTGGGCTGAAATCGAACGTTTTTGCATTACGGGGCACGTAATCTTTAGTAAGCTTATCGGCAAACTTATCAATGTCCAGTACTGCTCAATACAGAGTTATTCCTCCGAAGGGGAGATGACTCCTTGTTTATTCCTGGCTCCAGTGACGGTTAAGAGTTTTAAACAAAATTTTACTCCCCAAGTCCTCTTAATTGAATAAAATGTTGCTCTAGACTGAAGCAAAAGAGGTTCACATAGGTAGTACTGCAAAAAAATTTTATTTTATGCTACAAATATTGAATAAACGCATAAAAGCTATTTCATCCAATGATGACTTATATGAGCTTTTGTGAAATTTGGCTCCGGTGGAGTGGCCCTTATACAAAATAGTGCTGGAAACGGCTCACCACACTTTGATTTCTTCACTAAAGTTCTCTGCTAACAATAGCCTGGGCTTGTCTGGGCTGTCTGTACATCAAGTAAAAGTGCAAAACTGCTACAGTTTAGCCGCAGAACACTCATGTACAAACAAATGCCTAATTCCCCCACAATAACAGTGGTATCATTGTAATTATGTGTCAGCAATATAAAATAAGTAATGTGGGCTGGATTTAGTTACCATTTTTTCGTTGATGGAGCAAGTTCTTATCTTTATGATTTAAAATAACTTTTCTTAAATGACGCTTGTCAATGAAAGCTCAATGACTTGGTCTCCTCTCATTTTTCAAGTCACTCCACTCAACAACTGATACAGTCGTTTGGTTATCCTGAAGCTTACATAGAGACTTACAGTCTGCACAGCAATATATTTAACATGGCCAACAAGGCTCAGTTCATTGTTTAATGCAGAGTTATGTTTTCAATACTGTACGGACACTAGCTCTTGTAAGTGACAACTGAAACAGAGTATACAGTCGCAGTATCAGTTCCGTAATTTGAAACGTCTACATCCTGTGAGTTTTATTATTTTTAAATCACTCTTTATGCGTCTTTTTCAATAAATAAGACAATGTTAACATAATGTATGTAACCAATAAGAATACTTAAAATAGCATTAATGTCCATCAGTCATATATCTGAGTTTATTATGATCATGCTAAGCAACCAAAAGTAGATTTGTTATTGGGCTACTACCCAGTAAAAAATCTAACTAAACCTGGGAAGAGTCAATGGTCCAGGCAATTTATTCCAAAGTCAGGTCTGTTTTCTTGTTGCATCGAATAAATTCATTCAACTTTGACATACTTATACAGTCACGTTAGTATTGTGAGCCATTCCTACAATACTTTCATAGAGGAAACCCATTTTAGTGAGCCCAACTGGTTCGCTTGTATATTACTGCTGACACAGGGTTGTTGCGTTTGCAAAGGTTATTTTCATTTGTGAGTTTTTTTTCATTGTAAAGGGAAGGTTTTCACTGAATTAGAGCTACCCTAAATGAGTAGACAACTTCTCAATACTACTAATTAACTTAGCTTCACTGTTACCATTCTCCAATGAGCGAATGATGAAAACTAATAATACCTAATAAAAAATGAGCCAGAAGAAAAAAAAACTAGTGCGCAATGCAGTAAATTTCACAGAATGCTCTTCAATTGCATTCAATTGGGGATAAATTATTTGGCATGGCAAAGCTTAGTTCTGATGAAATTTTTATTGTAAATGCAAAAAGACATTGATGAAGTTGTAATATTATATGTTAAGATCTCAGTTTGCAACACAAAAACTAAGAACATTAACACATGTAAGCTTAATGTTGAAGAAATACCAAAAAAATGAAAGCTCTAGCAGAAATGTTTTACCTTTACAATGCCAATGATTAGAAATTTTCCGTGTTTTTTGTTTGCAAGTTGGCTACCAGGCTGGTTATTTTTTTATCTTGGTTTTATTGTTAATTATGTTTATGAGATGGTTGTTAACACTACAACACCATTAATAGTTGTCGAATCCTTGCATTGTTTTTTTGTTTTGCTTGCAGATTTAAACCCTAGAGCAGTGTGTCCCATTCACTATATATTCAATCCAATCAGCCAAACCTGCTTCAGAGTGTACTCTGAAGCGACATCATGGGAAGAAGCAAAAGCGTACTGCGACTCAAGAAATGAATCTTTGGCAACATTTCACACCAGCCAGCCACTTCATTGGCTTATCGATCATTTGAAATATGTCCGGGGTATGGTTTTCTTCTCGAGTATACGTCTAGGGTTTGAAAAGCCGACTTTATCATCCCTAATGTTTCAAGCTGAGAGAAATTTCCATTTGCTGAAATCTATCTCACTGATGAGGAGTTGCACCAAAACAATCATAAGATTCAGTAACTTAAATTTGACTACGTATTTGCAGATGTTACAATCATTGCATACAATTTGCAAAGCTCCAATGGAAAATCAGCCAATTTTGTTTGCTCACCAGGAAATGCTAATTTGATGCAACCCAAAGTTTTCTTGTCATATACTAGAATATCAATAAGACTTCCAAGGTCAACCAATTTTATCTTTTTTTTTGCTTTAGAGTTTACTGTAATTAACATATTGTTATGGCATGAGCCTCGATGTCCCTAATAGCTCACTAAATGTTTTTGGCACCCTAAGTGATGATGACCAACCATCTAATCGTTTTTTTATGGGCACTATCAATAATGACTGTAGATCTCAATGTATAAGATATAGAGCAAGACTTGTAGGAGTTATCTTCCAACCGGATAATCGGACTTTATTACGTATAGCATTCATTAATTATTATATATTACTTATTTTATTACTGTGCATTGTCATCAAGGATTAACACTATTTGTTTCACTTTAGGGTCAAATAATTCTCATTCGGGCACAAGTTTGATGAAATGTGTGATTATGAAATTACACGTTCTACTCAACAACCATGAAAAGATAAGCAATTTTATTATTTTAATTAGGGATTATGATGGATGATAATAGTATGATCAAAAGAATTACCAATCACTGGACCTGAAAATTAGGAAATGGAGCAAAATTAACCATTACCATTTATTAGTCACATACCACAGGGCACTAAATGTTTGATACACTTGTGATGGTCATAAGGGTTGGTCATTATTATTACTAGTCAGTTACTAGAGTTGTGGAATCTGCAACAAACGATTCATAAACAGTAGATTGGGATGGAGTTTATAAAACTGACGATTCGCCGCTTACATCAACGATCTCAGTACATAGCCACCGGTGGGGAAGACTACAACAACGGCACACTGTAATTTTTTTACATAGGCCAACCTAATTAAGCCTGAAATACTAAAGTATGGCCCTTACTCATAATATTTATGAGCATCACTGATCAATTAATTTTTTTCAGGTGAATAAACCATAATTTTCTTGAAAAATAACTTTCAAGGGCTAAGTTTATACTTTGAGCTTCCTCAAAAACAATTTTTTTGTAATATCAGCTGAATATAAAATCTCAAATCAGGATAAAATTCAAGGGAGTCGTAATTTCTAATGATAAGTTATATTAACGGCGGAGCCGCTTCCGGTTGCATCTACAAAGAAAACCGGCAGGAAGGTCCCCAACAAATTAGCATTGCAAGATGGATGTATTTTAAAAAAAAACTAGATTGTGAAACTGCAAAGGTGTAGCGAATATCAACCAAAATAAATTTTTTTAGAAAGGAACATGATAGTCTTTATGCATCAGTCAGAACCATCGATTAGTCAAGGTGTACCCAACAACTACAGTTTTTGCTGCAGTAATAACTAACAGTTGCCTCCCTGGCTAATAGTGGGACTAGGTAATCTGAAGGCAGATACCATTCTAAGTTAACAATCTGCCAATAGCGCTAAGTGGCCTCAGAACCAGTTGTCTGCTGCCTAATTATTAGTGGGCCTGGAAATATTGTAAAGAATTTGTGTGAACGTGTGTTTTCAAGACCTTCACGGGATCACTGTCTACTAAAGCCTTCCTATACTATTGAATGCTAGGCACTAAACTCCGTATTGCGGCTTCTACTAACCGGTAGTATAACCCAGCTCACAATAGGCACCCAAGTAATTAATTAATTGATTCGTCTCAGTACGGGAGACTTTCTCTAACAATATGGGGAGCTGTCACACAATACAACCAGCTCCAGTTTCACTATCAATGGCGCTAAGTCAGCATGTGTACAAGTTTCGACAATTGATAGCCTTTCACTAGTGTCAACTCCAGCATTCTATTTCACCAATCAAGTTAGGTAGACTTGGACAATATCTTAGAGTGTAGTTACTTCTGAGAATATTGCAGACCAACAAGCTTTATACTGCTTCACAAGCTGTACAGCAAAAGAGAGAATTACAGTTGTTAATAATAAATATATATTCTTCTACATGATACGAAACTTACAACAGTGAAAGATGTTTCGAAGCATGTATAACAATCCTGGCACGTTGAACAACAACTTACAACTACTCCAGTTACTGATTGCGAGGAACACCAACGTTACATTTGTCGACACAGTCCTACTCTAAAACAACTACTCCAGAGCTCTAAAAGCTTTGGGGGATTTTCCCAAGTATTTACAGAAAAATAATGCAAATCAGTGCAGTTGAAATAAGCTCACACTATTGGATAAAACCTATCAATACAATTGGCTGATTCAAACGTGTCTAACTGACAGAAAACAGGAGCACACAAATATATTCAAAGGCGTCTGCGTAGACATACATATAAGATAGATAGAATAAGCATTCGCATCACGAGCCCTATAACAACAACGATAATAATTAAATATGCCGCCGGAACAATTTCTAGTACGAGGTTCTCTAGGGTACATCTGGCTAGGTTGTCTCCATCATGTGTGGGAATGCAGGCTGTCTCCTGTAGCTAGGCCTCCAGCTGAACGCCAATCTCGTAATGTAAGGCAAAGCAACTCCTGGCGCATCTGTTCACACGCATTCACTCACTAAATTCCATCACAATTGCGCAATCGAAGTTACCAAAGACAGCGAACGATAGGAGCCAGACAGATTACCCCAAGGACTCGGCCGCAATGGTCAATAAGCTAGAGAGTCCAACCCCTGCCAATTGGCTGCCCGTTCGACTTTGTGCCTGTTATCTCATTAGTTTAATGTGCTTGCTTAAAACATCATAACCTTTTAAATTATTCTCTTTCACATGATTTAATGCAAAGCTTTTTGTAGTTCAGCCTGCAAACACCTAAAATTTTCTGTATTCATTCCTGTTATTTCGTATAGTTCCAATAACGCTGATTGAATTGAGTGATAAATAAGTATTAGTAGTGTTAAAGTACTCACCGCTGTATTTGAGCTGGGAGCTCATTGCAATCCTAGAGTTAAAAGTGAACTTCCCTGGGTACTATTTGGGCCCTATTGACCCATAAACACCAGCAAAAAGAGATGAAGAGTAGTAACCAGATCGGGTGTGACCGGTTGATGAGGTAGTGAACCATGATTGGAAATGAGCTCTTGGTTGATAGCGGTTTTGCTAGTGCAACCGTAGTTGAACATCAGGATACGTTACAATAGTAAAATTTATGTATTTCATAATTTGACTTAAATTAGGTTGGGTTTTTTGCCTTTGGAAGTTAAACATTATAATTTTTTTGTAAAGTATTTTCTTCCCAGCAGCAGGTATGCAGCTTTATTCGATTTCCCCAAAGCCTAAAGAGTTTTTGACTAAAATTTCTAAATGGAGTAATTGGAAAAAACTTCGTCGCGTAAATCATAGAATTATCTCCCCTCCTAGAACGCTAACTGCAGGTAAAATATAACCTGGTCGAATGGTGACAGAGTGTGTTTTATATAATTTATATAGTACACTGTAAGCATAAAAATCAAATCCTCCATCACATTGACCTTTATGATTAACACATTCCTGTTTAAAAGGACTATTTTTACAACAGGGATAATACATCGTGAAAATGACAATTTGTTAGGGGAATAATAGCGTGGCGTACCATGGTGATGTTTCCCAAATATCACCAGCCGCTATCAACTGGTTAGCGTTCTAGGAGGAGAAAGAATTCTACGAGGTAACTAACTCATTTTTTTCTTGAAAAAAGTATCTTGGTCAACAGCTTTTATACTTTAAAACTTGGAGTTCTAAGAAATTTGCTAAATCATTTGATTAAATTTAAGCTCACTGGACTTGGATAAATCCATAGTACAAGAATTTTCATCTATAAGTCTTTGGCATGGTAAGTTTGTCTTTGCTTTCTATAAAGTTAATTGATCGCTGTTTTGCGTGAACTATTCCATTGTTTTTTTACCTTAATATGTCAACCCACCTAAAACCACTCATCTTCATGGTTTGTCAACATTCAAATTCCTCATCAACTTTTAAAATTATTTTTTTGTGTATAAAAAACAACAACGATTCACACGCAATGACTTGAGTAAATGAAAATGTGTCAATTTTTGGAAAAAAAAAACCAATTCCTCTCTTTTAGCGATGCTGCGATTTTCCAAAAAAAGCTTACCAATTTGTAGTACCCATGTTACTACTGTAGTTTATAAGAAACTACTTCTAGCCCAGATTTTTTTTGTAAATGATAATGCATCCGGCTAATAAAAAGTCACCAACAACTATCTCTGTACTTTACTTGTCAAACTGAAAACCTGAGCTTTTGATATTTC
Organism: Cryptosula pallasiana; assembly: GCA_945261195.1. Classification (NCBI taxonomy): domain Eukaryota; kingdom Metazoa; phylum Bryozoa; class Gymnolaemata; order Cheilostomatida; family Cryptosulidae; genus Cryptosula; species Cryptosula pallasiana. The sequence goes on from OX183132.1 coordinate 13,499,246, forward strand.
CAAAACCTCTTCAATTTTTTGGTAACAAGTTTCTTTGTTTGATAAAACCTTTCCCATGAAACTGTGGTTTCGACAAAGCTAATCCCCTATAACAATTGATAGTTGTGAGCCAATCAGACATAATAGGTTAATATTTTTGTGTTTAACCCATAGAACCAAGAAATATAGCTATTTGGACTGGTGGAAAAAGAAAAGATGGTGCTTGGAAATGGATGGAAAAGAATACAGAGGAGCCTGTTACAGATGGATGGGGTGCAGATGAGCCAAGTGGTAATTTAGATTCATATGAATGTATTGCGATGTGGCGTGAAAAAGATTACAAACTTGGAAATTTACGATGCACGAGTCGATATTATTTTGTATGCTCAAAGCAGTTAGTACATATTTGAAAGTACCATTGCACATTTGGCTTTGTAAATCTTCTTTTATTGCTAGACATGAGGCTGTTATTGAAAGTGTGTTTTTCTGGAGTTTTGTGGTTTTGTTCAGTATTTTTTTAAAGTTCACAGCCTAATTTAAAGCATGAGTTAGCACTTATGTTTTAATAATTCAGCAAAAGAGTTGGGTACTGAAGCATGGTTTGGGGGATTTGGGTGCTGTGGCAGCAACAAAAATGCTATAACTTTAAACTTTGAAATTATAATTTTCCCCTATACACCGAAGTGTTGCTGTGTTGGAATCAGCAGTAAAACTACTATTTCTGTCACATTGTTCAGTCAAATAGCGGGTGACTAATTTTTGTTACAGCAATTATTCGATTTTATTCAAGTTTTATTTAATACATCAAGTAGCTTCATAACATGATGTACTGAAGTTCGAATTAAGACGATAACATCAATCCAGCTGTTGTATCATGCTGCCAGGTTCAATTGAGATTCAGCTCTAACAAACTGCGCACTTTAGTTTATATTGTCGCATAATCCATCATATGCCAATTTTGTACTTGAGTTTAATTGCCTTTGCTATTTCATTTCCATGATAAATTTATATTTTATTTTCATAATTGATTGATGGTTCTGCTAGTTAGTGAACTCATTCAACTTGTTTGCAATCATTTGCCCAAACTAAACAGTGGTGAGGCATATCAACTTGTTAATTCTTTTCACTGAACAGTTTTTTCTTCATTAAGAAAAAACATTTAAAATAAATCGTTTATCAATATTGTTTTCCTAAATGGTGACATCGGTATACTGTTCGACAAGAACAACAAAACATTTTATCAGCAATTTTTAAACAGAAAGGAAATAGTATCATTTAAACTTGTGTGAGTTGTAGTAAAACATACTTTTTCCTGTTGCTTCAAGATGCATCACTGCAACTTCGATTTTCCTGCCCAGTTCATAACATCAAAACTTAAGCCCGATGGCAAATCCTTCCTATTGAAACCCAGGTTTGAGCCACTTCTGTTACTGCCGCATGAACCAACTTTTCCACGACCACAGATTAATACTTACCCTTTCTGCTAGCTTAATATAATCAGAGTGCTAAGTCGCGCTTTAACTCTTTATACTGTTTGATAGTTGTAAATTGAAGATGGACAATGTTAAAATGGTTACATATGCAAATGTTCATTGGCCACAATTCTGTAGTATTTGGTAGTGTGCTTTCAGTGTTTATACCTGATAAATTATTCGTTTTGTGACAAACAAAGGTTTATGTGATAAGACACGAGTGAGCCTCAATTTTCTTACTGAGTTTTTTGTTATCAGTAGTTGATTGTTAGATGAGTCCTTTCTGCAAAAACTACGTATGATTAGTTTCATAAATTCCTCATTTAGTTTCAAGTCTCATTGCAGTCCTTCACTAGTGAGATTGCAATACTATCCTTGCCGCATTACTTTATAAATAAAATACTGCGTAAACTATTGTCCAAAAGCACAAACAGTTTTCGACTTTTTGCGCGATACTCAAAAATGGGAAGAACTGAATGGTGGTTTGGCTTATACCCAATAACATCGTGTAATTAGTTTGCATCACCAATTAGTATTAAGCCGACACCGACTGCCAGCATCTGCCCCTTTTACCCCTCTCTTATCATAAACCCTTGTCTCGCTGTCCAACGTTTTTAAGTTTCCTCATCTCCACAAAAAAAGTTTTCCCTCCCTTTCCTTCACTTCCCTAGCAGCTCATATCCTTAATAACTGATGCATCTGCTTCTCTTCCCCTAGCCTTCCTCCACCAACTCCCCATCCTTGCCTATTGAAATGCACACAGATGCCCCCAACCCTCCACTTCTAATCTCTCAAGTTTTAGTTTCAGTGTGACTGGAAGCCTCACCTTTACTTGTCGCACATTGGTAGAAGTTGTCACCAGTTCTACCTGGGTTGTCTCCCCTCAGAGATTTGACTCCTCAGGGGCCGGCCTTGCAGAGGTAAGATGACGGATAGAGAATGGGCCAAAAAATATCAAGCAAGCCTGTGCGTTATGAAAAGGCTATGTTCGATGTAATTACACATGTTTGGTGTGAACTAATAGGAGGCTGTTATTTCAACTGCACCGTGACTTCGCGAACAGGAGTACAACTTTCATTATTATGTGCAGGTTGTTAGCTGTGGGAAGTACGAGAGTTTGGTACTTTCCAAACTTATTAAATAGTGACAACTTATAACATTAACTGGTTTAGCTGGAAAGCAGCCTTGGTTACATCTGGCAGTTTGCTGGTACGGGTGTTGGATGTCAAATTTAGGTGGAAGCTATGTAGAGTCAAGGTCGAATAAAATTCGAGTCAAGCTCATGTTGAGGACAAGTCTAGGTTGAGCCCATGGACCTAGTAGAATGGACTAATACCTGGGCGGAGCCTACCGTGTATTACCTACGAAACTTCCTTTCCTGACCATGTTGACCGCCATTGGTAAAACACTTAATGTCCACCTGTTCGTGCAGTGTGTTATTTAGATTGGTTTTACATAAATAGAGCACTCCAGAACATAGTCAAGTAAAGATAAATCCCCATAAAATTTTCATTTCCGCAATTTACCAGAGTAGAGTTATGTACAAATATAAAAACTCAATTTGCTTATGAATAATTATAATGGCTATGATTAATAAATATCAATAGTAGTATTGTAATGGATTCCGGTCTGTTACCACGGACATCCACTATTCTCAAGTATTCTGCCTCTCTCCAGAGGGGAAACTGTGCTGAATGACAGTGACAACTGTGCAGGGTAACAGAATTACCCGGTATAGCAAGAGCCCATGGCTCAGACAAACAATACAGCGTAGTGCTTGTGTAAGTGGCTATATTCTCAATGACGAAGTCCTGAGGGTAATTATTCTTCTAAAGTGTTCGTGGCGAGACATGAGAATGAATGCAAAGAGTAAGTCAAAAGTCTCTCCTTCTATAGGAGAGCTCACAGGAACTTAATTAGCATAAAACATAACAATAATAGCACAGGAAGTTATCTGACCAATGAAATGGACTATATATAAATAACTAGCCAATCATGCAATCAATAAAGGCTAAATGAATAAGGCGCCAAGTGGCTGAGGGCGGAGTCCTAACTCTTATTGTCCAATCAGACTGTTCTATAGGGTCCCAAGGCTCTGGTTAGCTTGTGGTCCTAGTTACCGCAGATGTTAAGGTAGGTAGCTTCGGTTCCTGGCTTGGTGGAAAGTCTTAGCTGGTTTTGGGAATCCTCAGCTATGGCAGCCATCTTATGCTGGCCCTGAGTCATCATACCGACCTTGTAGAGGTCACTACCGACCCGGTACCGGCCCTGTATACTGTGCTACCGGCACAGTATGGCTTTGCTACCTGCACAGCATCATACTGATGACTGTAGGCACATTGCCAGCACATAAGTGGAGAAATGGTGGAGCAAACTCCCAGTTTATTGTGAACATTCACCAAAATCTACCACAGTATTATAGTAATCAACAATGTATTATTTATTGAGAACAGCATTACTCCATCCACGTAAATCTAGGTTGAGCCATGGTTGAGGCCAGGTGGAGTGACATGAAATATTTTTTCATTCAGTTTGGGAGGAAGAGGGGGGGGGGGGGGGGGTATCTGTTATATTGACTCCAAAAACAGCTATTTTTCCATTGGAGGCTTCTCATCAGTAAAAAGGTCCAATAGCTAGAGGAGATGCCCGAATTGGCAACAATGTTGCTGGTAAACTTTTCATGAACAGTTTAAAGTTGGAGGAAGCTATAAAAAACAGTTTAAAGTTGGAGGAAGCCATAAAAACAGTTTAAAGTTGGAGGAAGCCATAATAAACAGTTTAAACTTGAACATAGACAAGATGCAACAGACCAACCCTTCAGCCAACTTGAATTTATTACCTACACGTCATAAAAGACAGTTTTTAACGATATTGTTTTTTTTTACCCAGGGAACTGCATATTTCATGATTTCACTGATTTTGTACAAAACATTTAGCAGTTGATTTTTATGCATGAGCAGACTAAATTATTTAATTTTTTTTAGATCTTCCTGATCACAGCAATTTACTGTTATTTTAGTAGGACATTTTGAGTGAATGTTGTTTGCAGTAGCTATGTCAGCTAGATCGTCAATGACTATAGTCACAGTTTTATGTCAGTTTAACACACACTGATGTCTGCAACTATACTGCCAGTTTGTCTCTTGCATCTATAATAAATAACTATAGTTTAGTTTCTGCTTCAACCGTCAATGCAGCCACGAATTCTATCCATTTCTTGATTCAACAAATGTGCTGTCATTCATTGATCATAAAGAATCTATGCTTACAGCCTGCTCTCAATCACCTCAGGTACAATTGCCAAGACATTTCTCATAAGTCATCGACAGTGAGCAAATAGTTTTAACTACGCTTGATTATACAATTATGTTTGCTTTTCATGATTGTTATCCTCAATCCATTATTCACAGCTGACATCTCCATCATCCTGATGATACTATTAATGCATAACACCTTAATAGATTTTGATTGTTACACAAGTTATCCACAAATGCACTGTTACCAGCCAAATTCCTCATTTTCTGGTACAGATAGATCGGTAGTGACTGAGGACCTCTTTGCCAACAAGCACCTCTCTGGAAGATGTGGTTCTGTGCTAGTGCGGCACACAGTTACATAATGAAAACTCTGCACAAACACAGTACTCTGAGCGTTAGCATTAACACATGTATTTACCTTACGACTATCATGTAAGAAATACATGGAGTAAATAAATAGGTCTCATCGCAGCACAATACAAAAAACATTGGCAAAAGTTTTGCCTTTTACAGTCAGACTCACAGAAAATATATGTCCTGGCTAGCAGAATGTACAATCACACATAATTAAAACCAATACATGCAAATCAATATTGTAGTAGTTTTTACACTGGCTACTAGACACAACGGGGTCACTGCATCGACTTCTGTATGTTACTTCGGGATCACTCCGAATCAATGCTACCAACTGACGGGGTCCTAGACCCCAAACACACAATGACAAAGGTTTAATTAACAATACTTTATTTATGCACAATCCAATTAGCAAGATATAATGGTATCTAGCAGCTCCATAAGACTTCTGCCTCTAATTACACAAGAAAGCTCCTTTTATAGGAGAAGGGGAGGAAAACTCACCCCCTTATTTGGGTGAGCCAACCACATAACACAATAGTAAATACAAACAAATCACAATATAGCATACAAGATTATATACAAAGTTATCCAATCAGAGTCTCGAGCACATGGTACTTTGCTCTTTTCTGTAGCTGGTAATCTTCCAGTCCTTATTAGGGCATGCTTGTACTTGGCTTGCTCTCCTGGGCTTCGTAGTTGTCCGATTTGATCCCTGATTAGGGTATTAGGTAGCTTGGATCCCAGGCTACCTCTTCCATTTACTTTCTACCCAGGCCCGCAGTAGCTGACCCGGGGTAGACCCGGGGTAACCCGGGGTAGTTTTTAGGTGTAACATTCTCTCTCTATGGGGTGTGAGTCTTTGGGGTCCACTCTCAAGGGGATGATTCATGTTTAGACCGAAGGGGGAGGGGAATACTTATGCAAATCTCCCACAATATAAAGAAGAATAATAACAGGAAATCAGATATATGGCAGGAAGTGAAACATATAGGGCTCAAACATAAACAACATGAAGAAAAAAAACTTCAGAAGCTCACTGGCCAATCCTGAGCTTTTGTAGTTTACCAGGTGAGTTGCTGGCCTTTCTCAGAGCTGGGTCCAAACTGTATCACGTTTGTGAACAGTTGAAAAGTAGATATATGTTTTGGGATATCTTAGGCTTGTATTGTTGCTCAGGCTATGGCAATCATTTTTTTTTGCACAATGATACCTTCCCAGGGTATTGGCATGTTTCAGGGTATTTTGTTCACACTTAAAATTTTACAGATTTCATCCATACAATATGATAATACGTAAGGGGAGTGTGTACCACTTTGTTTGGGTTTACATATAGTTGTCTCAGGTTGAAGGTGTGGTGCACTATTTTGAGTAGGTGTAGAATCTGGATAAGAGAAAAGGCAACAGTGTTTTTGGGATAAGCAAAAGTTATGTGGAACAGACCAAGAGACAAAGGTGGATGCCTGCAGAAAGTTTAAAAAAGCTAATGCTTTTGCACCGTATCACGATATGCATGAAGATACTTATAATGATATCATAACTGACAATAAAAACACAAATACATGCTATACTCATCTCATTTAACTGAAATCAAACTAAGGAATTTTCATTTATGCTATAAAAAAACCTACAAAAATTGAACAGGAATTAATTAACACAAGATGGACAAAAAATGCACATTTTATGTTACTACAGAGACTTGAGTATTTATTCTATTGCTTGGAGCTTTGCTTTGAGATTTGTAAATCACTTCATTTGTGCTATATCTGCTAAAAATGAGCCTTCTAATGATTATTAACTAGGTGTTTTGTGAAAGATTTTGATTGGTCAATTTTAAATGTAGATTTTCGTGATATGCGTAAAATAATGTTTATGATTGATAAAACTGAAATGAAACTGCAATTCTGTAGGGTATCAGAATTCCACATACCAATCAGGTTCTAAAACCAAGTTCGAAGATATATCGAAAGTGGAAAGAATATGCAGCGGACGCTTGAAACTGCGTATAATAATGATAGGAAGGTGTTTAGTTATTTCTATTGCAGCACCAACTGCTGTTGTTGTGTTAGCTGGAACAAAAATAGGGAAGTCCGCAACCAATTTGAAACAAGAGCAGACTGTTCTATTCTGGAGAAGTTGAATAAAACAGAACAGCAGTTCACAAGCTTTTCAAAGTAGGGTATTCACAATAAATGAGGAAATTTCCAACATGACAAGCTTGAGAATGAAATTGGCAAAAGCAAGACTGTTAGTTCAAGAGTCATCATGTACAAACTTCTGTTCCTTCAAGAGTCATCATGTACAGATTTCTGTTCCTTCAAGAGTCATCATGTACAGACTTCTGTTCCTTCAAGAGCCATCATGTACAAACTTATGGTTGCCTCTGAGTGACACACAACAGAGGCAGCAACATGTTCTCTCAGCTCTTCAATAGCTGACTTTAGATAATGAGTCTATTTGTAATGTTAGTGGTGAGACAATGTTGTTTTAGTTCACCGGCAAACTAACTGTTTGGTTGCAATTTTAAATTTAACTGAATTTCCACCTGCCTATGTCAAAAATTCAACTTGCAAAATAATATTCTAGACGAAATTTTTCAGTCAGACGAAATTTTTCTTTATTTGACTATCATTTGAAAAATAATTTTTTCATTGGGCAATAGATGTTCAGTTTGGTGTCACATAGGATGTCCAATAAGGAGTGTTTCAACTTAAATTTTGAAAGAAATCTGTGAATTGTTCTCACGGCTCCTCGCCCCCCCCTCCCTCTCCTCCGCACCCCCAACCCCTTTCCCACCCCCATTGGAGTTCTGCAGCTGCCACTGAGGAAGTGAACTGTGTAATGACAGATGAAAGCGGAGAGGGAAATCGAGTTGCATGATAGACAATGTGGTGTGGGATACCAATCAGCCAGCCAATAGCAACAGAAGAAGTCATTGCCTGGCATCATGGACAAATGAACATTTCAAGTTCCATTACTCAGGATGTGAGAGTAGCAATGAGTTCCTGTGAAAGACTCAGCTTTAAAATTTAAGTTACATTTTGAAAAGATTTTGATAGAAACATTACAGCTGTTTAAGGTTTTTCGGATTTAAATCTTCGATTTGAAAGTCAAGATATATCATGTTATCTTGCCTTTTATTGGTTTATCAAATCTTTGATTTAATAGAGCTTACGTATAAAATTTTATACCTTTCTTAACCTACCGTAAAACCGAGTTGGTTGAAACACGTTGGTTTATTCCTGTCCAGCATTGTTGTTATTAATGTGGTAGATTTTGGTGAATGTCAGTGGTAAACTGGTTGTTTACTAGTAATAAGATGAGAGTAGAGCTCGGTGTAAAAAAAACCTGCCAAATACCTCTGAAAATCTTTTTGGGGGTTAAATATTTTGGATTGTTTTATAGACCTGTCCAAAGTGTATTTTTTAGTTTTTAGATAATTTTTCTTGGTATAATAGGTATATACATAGGAAAACAGACTTTATAACATGTTACATTATTGTTTTTCGTATGAATACTTTTATAGACCTGTTACAGTATTATAATTATATATGTATGTATGTATGTTTGGTAATGTAAATGATAGTTGAAATTTGTACAGAACTTTAAGATATTTCTTGGTTTGTTATTTGTTTATGTTGGAGGTTTCCCTCCCGATATAGTTCGTGATTGACACGGGCTTTTTGTTTGTTTACTCTTGTTTTGGTAGCGGATTAGGTATTATTTTTATTTTATGAAAACAGAGTAAGCATAATAAAATACATTTGAATCTTGATTTAGTAGCCAGCTAAGTAATATGTTTTTTGATTACAATAGAAAGAGTGAGAGTAATGAAGTGTATGTAATAGTGTAAGAAGTGAATGTAATCACATGTATCATAATAGCTTGAAAAGTTGAGATGAAGTTGATAACACTTCTATGAGATAGTTTAAAATAGTGTAGTTTGAAGCCTATAAACACTTTTTAATTTGTAAAACATTTTAATGATATTGTAAGAAATATCATCACATTCAAGGTGAATGATAATGAGAAGGTATTTTGCATTTTTAGCTCAGTATTCTCTGATAAAGACAGGGCCAATCCTGAAGTTTTTTTCCAACTTACTATAAATAAAAAGTCTATAAAAAGAAGGCGGAGTTTTAATTGCTATCAAAGTGGTTTTGCATACAAGGTATTGTTTTTCACACATGAAATCGTTAGTTGTTTCCATAGTAGTGTGGGTTTTTGTAGTCGTCATTGATAGAGTTGCTGTTGTTGTTGTTGTTGTTCTCGGAGTTGTAGCTCTTCCTTCCAAGTATGATCAAATGTAAAACAAAGTTCCATCGGTTTTGCAAACAAACGGGTATTGATTCATCTTATCAGCTGCGTGACAGGTTAATCATCAAGTGGTGGGATTTATGAAACATTTGAGCACATGCAATTAAATTTTTAAAGGTTGATCCAAAATACAACTCACTGCTTGAATCATTACGCTTTCAAGAATTCCATTGTGACAATCCAAAAACCGATAAAATATAATGAATGGAAAAAGTTCGGTTGCAAGATAATTTTTTAAAAGGATAGAAAACAACAAAATTTAGATCTGGTGTTTCATATTTTTTTACTCCAGTTATTGCTTTCATTGATCAGAGATAACTGTCTCAAACATCAGCTGCTCTTTTTTAATATAGTATAATCAAAACTTTGTAGACAGGATGATGAAATTGCATCTGTCTTTGTTATGTCTTTGACACGTTATGCTGATGGTAATCTTGTTTTGAACAGTCTTTAGACTTTCAAAACTCAGAAGTGACAAATTCACACCTTTAACAGCATCAATATCAGTTGTGGCAGCAATTGGTTCGATGCTGTTCGAACGATTGCACCTTGCACATGTAAAGTTGAACGACTCAAATTCCATTGGTAATGGACGGATTAGAAGTGCTATGTTGTAGTCAAATGCACACAATCTCCATTTCAAAACAGTTTTGCGTTTTCGGTAGTACCTTTTGTATCATTTTCAACTCCCATCATACATTCCTCTTCATATGGAGTGTGTTTTGTCTGAGCATTACAGGATGATTCATTTGTAGACCTTTGAAAATCCAAATCCAAATCCAAAAAGTAAGATGAATAAATTCTCACCCAGATTTTGCCATCTACATCTGTATATCATATACTCCTTTCAAAGAAGCAAAGAATAAGACATCATCCCTTTGCATAACTCCATTGATATATTCATCAGCGTTGTTGGTGTAGAAGTTTCCATTAAAACTTTTTCAATACCGTTGACCAGATATCTCGCTGGGAGTTGCACTCCCCCCCTTCCCCGGACAACATATCTCGCAGCAAATTTCGGACAAGATTTCTATTGGTTCTAGTAGACCTACAATAATAATTTTTATACCATCGTGTAGAGCAGACTCTACTCTATTTTTGGGTTGTTATTTGAAGAACTTATGTCGGTCTAAACAGAAGCGATTTCCTGTCAACCGCGCCATAGCCATTTTCGGGCAAGAATTAATTTTCCTTGCTGAGATAGTTTGAAATAATATTTTTTGCAGAGAACCTCCACGGATGAGTATTGTTATGATAAATGGTTAGATTATATTTATTTCAACATGCTGGAATTGTTTAGAAGTGGAAATGACAGGTAGTATGCTGAAAATTAATTATTTGGATGACGACGAGATTGTTGACTAGTAATTTTTTATTATTTTTCATTTTTTTTTTCAAAGTGTTTATTATTATGGTTCTTTATATCAGAAGATAGCGCTTGAAATTCTCTATTCAGTGGTGTAAAAAGTTAGGTGCTAGCTTGAATAGAAAAAAAAAATTAATAATATCCTTTGAAAAAATTTCCGGGATTTTCGCTAAAACAAGGCCAACTTTGATTGACCAGCTATGGCTAATGTAGTGGCCCATTAATTCTTCAAAATTACCTACATGCATCAAAACTAAATTCTCTTTCTATCTGTTGCATCAGTTTTTTGTTTTGAGCTTTATTTTTAGTGTTTTTTTCAAAGCAAAAACGTCAATTTTCAGAAATTTGAAAAAAAGTAGTGTCAAATAAAAAATATTTTAACCTGTTCACAAGTACAAAGTTGGCTTTATTTAAAAATCTGTCTATAGAATAGGTATTGTTGAGTCTGATGGTCTGCTTTTTAACTCTGTAACACCAACAGCTGAATTTTAAAAAATTCTCAAAGTTTATTGATTTTTTTCAAAAGCGCATGAATTGCACAAATCAGTCAGGCAAAAAGCAGACGAAAATCAAAGAGTTTTAACATTGAGAAATAATGTCAACCATAGCAACTTGATTGTACACCTCATCTCCAAAGTACTTTTGATTTTCAGTATTGACAAATAAATGATTTTACTCTTTGATGGTCGTGACATTTGTGCATAAACGACTATTGGCTAATTCATCTCATTCAGTTATCTTTTGAAATGTGAGAAAACTCCATCAAAGTGATTGGCGAAATGTAAGTATAGTTCCAATCATGTCTGAGACAAAAGAATACGTGAATATGTCCATTGAAATGCGCATAAGCCTTTTAAAATCAAAATATCCACCAAATCACCAAGCTCAGCGTCTTCCAAACAATGTTTTTGATCAATCAGTTTGATCGCTCTCTTTAGATCCTCAAAATATTTCATGTTGTCTTTTCGACCATAGACTTTTGGATCAAAATTCCTATAGCAGTTTTAGAATTTAAGAGGATTCGCTTTTGAAATACAAATACATAGAAAAAAATCTGCCTTGTATCAATTTGCTAGCTAGATTGATTCCTAATACAAAATCAACTGTTTCTTTGGAAACGAGTTGAACGAAAATAAGATCGAAGTGTTCCAAAGCAGTGTGCTCAGTAGTATTAGCAGTGGTATTGGTAGTAGTAGCAATAGTAGCAGTAATAGCAGAAGTGCCAGTAGTAGCAGTGCTAGCAGTAGTAGCAGTATTAACAATAGTAGCAGTAGTAGCGGCAGCGGTAGCGGCAGCGATAGCGGCAGTGGTGCAGCAGCGGTAGCGGCAGTGGTAGCGGCAGCGGTAGCGGAAACAGTAGCGGTAGAGGTAGCGATAGCAGTAGTAGTAGTAGTGTAGTAGTAGTAGTTGAAGATTCACGTACCTTAATCAGATCGTCGATATCAGTATCGCCTTTTTGTATCATGTTTGCATTTACAGTCATCATTGTCATCACTGTGATTGCTATCATCAATATCATCAACACCATCGACTTTATACCTATCCTCACTATCATCATCTTCACAATCATCTTCCTCTTCGTCATCATCTGCATAATCCTTGTAACCAACATCATCAAATAGAGAAAAATTGAGAGCTTTTCCTTCTTTTACAGCCGATTTACTCAACATCAGTGAAGCTTCTTTATTCGATTAGATCGTAAGAATGTGTTTTTTCACACCATCACTATGCGTTTTCATGTTTTTGTAAAGGATAGTGCCTCGTCTGTATATTTTGATTGACGAAATGTTTTCAGGAGGAATGATAATTTTTCCACACATCAAACAACCATCGTATGTCATGAATCTGTAGATGACCATACCAGTAATGGGTAGAGGTATTATCTATATTGTTTTTTCTTCAATTTTTTTTACGAGCGGATAGCTTGCTGAATGTCAGGAGTGTGTTGTTAGGGATATTATTGAAAACAATGCTTTCAAAGTAAGCATCTACTTGGTTACGGTTTTCTTCTGTGAGTTATGACTAAAACTTGCTGCTGTTTCATGGTCTGATTCTGAACGTTGGTGATAATGTGAATTTTTAGTTGAGTTTGCTTTTGCACTACCATGTAGACTACTGTATGCGGTGTAGACCATTACAGCTCTTCAAACTTAATCATAATTTTTCTATTGATAAATGACTTCAGTCAAATCCTATTTTTTTAAACATATTCATATCCCTAGATACCATACTCTTTGATGTAGACAGCTCTAAAAAACCTCCAACACTGTAGGAGTTTGGCCAATTCCTCAAATTCACAAAATTCCCAATCTTTAACAAACTTCTTTCATAGCACCCGTCACTACTCAAACCATTTGATTCAGGTGAAACTCTTCATGTTTACTTGCTCGAATCTCTTCATTTTCATCTTCAGACATTAGGAGGAGGATTGATTCGTATATCCAAGACATGGATTTGATATTGTCATGTTTGGATTCGATATTGTCATGTTTGGATTTGATATTGTCATAATGATAGGTATAATCTGGTGTAGGACTCAAAGGAGAGCCGGTCAAAGTATCTTGAGGGTTCGTCGATGTATAAGGAAATGGGGTGCTGCTGCTAGTGCAGGTGGTGCTGCTATAGGTGCTGGTACTGTCGCACCCTCTATCGATCTCGTTGATAGTTGTGTCCGTATTGACAATGGTGTCAGTGCAGAAGGTAGTAGTGATGGTGGTGTTGATGCTGATGTTAGACTAAGTGGAAGGGCTTGACTTCATGTGTAGTTTTGGAAGTGGTTTGGAGCTGGAAGTCATCGTGTCTACAAAACAAATAGAAATCATACTTATTTCAAACGTACTTCGAACACAAAAAATATAAAGAATAAATAAATAGATTGCAGTTGTTGACTTTCTGACAAAGATTGCAGGTTTGAGAGCAAACCAGAGAGGTTTTAGGAATATATCCTCTTAGAGTACAACTAGATGAGCTCTTCAACTAGTGCTGAATAATTGTTTATTGTTTCTTACCTTAATGCAGAGAGTCCTCTAGTAGTTGTAGTAGATGTTGTTTCTTCAGTCACTGTTGTTGAAGTGAATGCATTCTGCGTGGAAACAGTGGTTCTTAAATAGCTGAAGTTGCACCGATTAACCCTAACAGAAATTTCGCGAACACCCCTTCATAACATATAAGGGTTTTCATGAGAAAAAATATTTCTCTGCTCAAAAAATCCTTATATGATATAAAGAGATTTTTGTGCAAAAATTTCTGCTTCTCCGTGGCGAAAAATGTTGGTTTATTGCGCGAAAAATATTGTTTTTCCCTGTAAGAAATTGTTTCTTTTTTGCAAAATTCCCTTCATAAAATATCAAAGTTTTTGCGCAACAAAAAAAAATTTTTTGCTCAATAATTCGTACATATACATATATAATATAAATAGATTTTAGTGCGAAGACGGTTGTGTTTCGCGCGAAGAATGATCTTACTGTGACTTGAAGAATGTGATTGATTTTGCTCAAAAACTTTTGTTTTTTTCACACAAAAATACCTTTAAAATACATAAAAATTCTTTTTTGCACAAAAAAAAGTTTTTATACGATAAAAGGATTCTTTTGCGCAAAAAATATTGCTTTTCATGGAAGGAATGCTGTTTTTTTCATGCAAAAGATGTTTCCGTTTTTGCACGAAAAATGTTGTTTTTCGCCTGAGAATCCATTTATAATGTATAACAATTGTTTGCGAGAATAAAAAAAAATTTTGTGCGAACAAAATTGTAAATACTATAGAAAGATTTCCACTCGAAGAATGTTGTTTTTCCACGTGGAGAATGTTTCTTTTGTCACCCACTGAATGTTGTTGTTTTTGCTCAAAAAATGTTGCGTTTCGCGAGGAAATCCCTTTATAGTACACAAAGATTTTTTGTGCACATGAAACACTTTGTCAAGCAAAAAAAGCTATATATCCTATAGAGGGATTTTCGCACGAAGTGTTGTTTTTCGCGCAAAATAATGTCGTTTTTTATGCGGAAATCCCTTTATAATGAACAACGATTTCTCACCCAATTCAAACTTGTCTTTCATTTGAAAACGATTATGCATTTTACGATTGGATTTTCTTGCGAAGATTGTTGTTTTCGGTGAAAAACTGTTGTTTTTGTGACAATAAAAGTTTTTTTTGTTCTCCAGCGAGAAATTTTGTTTTTGTGTGAAACCTCTTTTATAATACATAGCGTTACTTTTTGCGCAAATGTACATTTTTTTGCACGGAAATCTTCACATGTATTATAAAGGGATTTTCGTGCGAAGATAGTTTTTTTCAAGCGGAGGCCTTTATACACTATAAAGGGATTTTCACGCGTGTCTTCTCATTGATTGTAAGCTTGGGTCAATCGGTGCAACGTTGAATATTTAGAAAGCACTGTTTTCACCAAAAATCATTTATTCCAGCAACAACCCCCGAAAGATCAACGTATGCTTTTGCATCTACTACATCATTTAGAAAGACTCCCAGCAATAAGGTAAAAATTAATAAATAATTATTTGACACTTGTAAAAGTTAATAAGACATTGCCTTTAATCATTTAATTTTTTTTGTACTCAGATAATATGCACTCTCAAAAGTTTGCTTTGTCTTATGCTAACTTTTCACACAGTATGACATTAGTAATTAACAAGTTTTGCTGTTTTTTCAAGAGATACTCATAGAAATGAAAACAGTCGATGTCAACATAATAGAAAATGATCCTGATGAACATCTATCTGAAATAGACTCAGTGCTTCTGCAAAAGTCATATAGTAAAAAAGTTGAAGACATATTACAGATTTTTCAAGCAATCTTCATATCATCATCATCATCATCATCATCATCATCATCATCATCATCATCATCATCATCATCATCATCATCATCATCATCATCATCATCATCATCATCATCATCATCATCATCATCATCATCATCATCATCATCATCATCATCATCATCATCAAAAAGTTAAGCGCAACAGCTAAAGAGCTTTCAATTTGAAACTCTCTAACACTAACTCTCTTAAAGAATGGTACCGCAACAAAGATTAAAAAATACTATCTTAAATACCACAACAACGCCAACAAAATATGCTAAATATACCTGTTTCTATCAATAAAACTAGTATAAAGAAGAGAACTTGAAAAATTTCGAATCATCAAAGGATACGGAATTCTACAAAATAAAAAACACCAACTACAACCCAGTGTACATTCAGCTTTTGTCCTATATATTTTATATCTTTATGAGGTGAATACTTCTGTACGATCTTTTGAAATACTGATAAAACTGTTCAATGCTTGTCTATGGTAATGTTTTTCTCATATAATAAAATTATACAATAACAAAAGGCTTCATTTTTATACGATAATAAACCCCCCCCCCCAATTCTAAATCATCATACTAACCCTAATAAAAACAGCCCTGCACAGTTAATCATACAGTCACAAACTAAATAATAAAACCTGGTGCACAAAAAATTCCCCAGGTTCTCATATCATGTTTATAAGAAAATCAAACCCATGCATCTAAATCAACATACAAATCACATATAAACAAATCTTACACCATAAATGCTTTGTTCAAACATTAAAAATGATAACACCTGGCACACACAAAAAGGTAGCTCACAGGTTGTCATGGTGACTGGTGCCAACTAAGTTACACTTGGAACCAGGAGAACCTTGTCCTTAGACTCCATGACAGAGATCTGCTCCTGTATCACTACTCTCAGTGCAGTCAGTTGCTGTCCTAGCCTGGCTATGACCTGTTCCTTCAATCATTCCACAATACATTGGGCTTTTTTGAGCCAATTACACTGAATTGAAATGGAGTAGCTGCTATAGAACAGAAAAAAAATAGACATTTGCAGAAGGTTTGCCAGTTGAATACACATGTTGAAACGCAAAGGTAATAACCACTGCCGCTTGTTCATAGCAAACGCATTTGAATTTTGGGTTGCATGTTGCAACAAAACAAAAAATAGCTGCATAATGGCAGTAAGAACTCATATCATAGCTTACAACTACATTGTGCTCCCCACCAACTATGAGACAAATAATGTTTTTTACCACAAATAATGATTTAGCAACATTTTCCGACAAACAAATTTTTGTTTTGTTTGACAACATTGTTTCATAACATGTATAATGATTTTAATGCATACTAGGCTCCTAATATTCTTACACCGTTTTAGTTTGTGAATAATTAAAAAATTAAAACAACAAAAATGCGATCTGTTTTATATTATATAGTAGATATGTTTTGTATTATATAGCATATATTTTTCATATTTTCGTTTTCCATTAGCATGATCCTTCTCCGCTCATTAGGTAGAGATGGTTTATAATGCATCGCTATTTGATGCGCCATAAAACATTTCTATGAACAAAACAGATTTAAACTGTTTTGTTTCAAATTAATTTAAAATTATATCACTATATCTCAATTAAATTCAACTGTGATAACTTGCAATAACTGTTGAAGTTTAGTGTTATCAAATTATCCGTTAGATCCGTTGCAACTAATGAATAGTCTGACTGTATATGAAAATACATCTATGCTCCTTCATTTTCCTTCATAAATCAACATTTATATTTATGAAGTATACAAAAGTTTTCACAGCATTATAATATCTATTTTAGCGTGAAAATGTAAAAATTTCTTGATCAACGATCGCAGCACCTCTCAGGGTTTACCTTACACGCTTTAATTCTATAGAAATAATTATATTTGATTAAATGCATCGCGAAAACATGAATTTACTTTTGGAATCGACAATTTTTATTATCATAAAAATCTCTCCCTCTCTCTTTTTTGGTTACCAAATGCTGTTATTTTATTCATGCTAAACGGGTGCAAAAAAAATTAACACTTGATATATAGCTTTGGATATTTACAAGCTCAGGGTCGATTGCCATGCGTGGGTGTCTAGGGCATACTTGTCATGACCATTCCTTTGTTATGTGAATAGGCTATAGGCAGTTATATGTACACTGGCTGATGAATTACACAAAAAAAATCCAGTTTGAATTTTAGTTAACATTCACTTGATTATTTCCTTATTTACTAATCCTATTACCAGATTTCCAAACCAGACCGCCAACTCTGAGTGCTCAACCGAGTCCAGTTAGCAATCCTTTGAGCTAAACTGAGTGATCTAGTCATGTTATAAAGTGAACAGTGACTGGCTGAAATAGGCTAAAACACATAGTAGTGGGTAATTGAAAAGAAATTCATGACAGCCAACCAGTCAGCGACCTGGTCAATGATAAACATTATGAAAATCTAATTACTTACTGTGGTGTGTTCGACTTGCTCATCTGACTCAAGTCAGGTCTGGTGTAAGAATTGGTTGTGCGTGGCAAACTTGTGTTTGCGTTTAGGTATATATTGGATGAAATATTGTGCATAACTGCCCAAACTTGTGCAATGGCCGCGACTTGCATCGCTCTGCTATTGTTTTGGAGAGCTACCAACATGTATACTCGTTTCATTACCGATATCTTTAGCATGACAACATATGTAGAATGTACATCTGTCTTTGTCAAAGGTAGTTTTTACATAAAATAAACTAACCAAGCCTTAGCCTGATTTTTCTTTACTGTTATGTACTTGCGGAAAGTTCCATCTCAGTAAAAAGCTTTAAATTTCGTCAATGGTCAATTTTCGAAGACAAAACACGCAACAAGCCGGTTGAGTTCATTTGCATTGTTTCATAATCGATCTTAACTGTCATCAACGTTTATTTCGCTCTATTGAAATACAGCTGTTTCAATCTCTTTCTCTATTACTTACGCATACGTGCTCATGTATGCTTTCAATAAAACGAAAAACTGAAAACAACATATCGTATGATTTATACGTGGGTTTTACTGAAAACATGAAGTTTAACCCTGTAATAAAAAAGTTTTTCAGAAACTTCTCTTACAGCAAGTAAGTAGTGATCAGCAGGTAATCAAGTAGATATTTGTTCCCTTTGGACTTGAGAGCATCAACGATTGAAGTTCTCATTTTTCCCAAGGTATGCTAATGTGTTTTGAGCAAATATACAAACCTTGACAGAAAACTCACCAAAAACATAGCAGGGAAAGGTAATATTTTAAGTTTTATGTGTTTAAGAAAGTTCATGGTTTTTTGTGTGTAAAATATAAAACAAGAAGCTTTTTTTTATACATTAACCGAGGTCAAAACTATCAAATTATTTTAATTCTATTGCCATAGTATATGGTGAGAGAGTGTAAATTTAACTACAGCATTACTAATAGGAGAGTTTTTTGCACAGCTAGAGTGCCAACCAATTTTTTTGTTAAGTTCACTCAATAAAAAGAAAACATACTGAAAAAGGTTTTGAAAGGAATGAATATGGCTTCATACAAATGACACACCAATCCAATAAACTTCGATTAATGATTATTACCACTGATGAACTGAAGTTGTCAGCCCTAGAAAGACAACTGCTTGTTCAGTACAACATTACTGGCAGGAAAGAAAAATATTGTGATTAACTTATACAGAGTGTATGATTTTGCATTGTAGATCAAATACCATTTTACACTGCCCGAGTACAAATCTGCTCCTTGAGAGAATACTTTCACTATATATTTGGCAAGAGATTAGAATGAATGCAATGGATATATAAAATGTCTCTCCTTTTATAGGAGAGCTCACAGATATAAAACATATAACAGGTAAAGCAAAGGAAGTGAACTAGCCAATACAATCAGTTATATAAATAGGCAACCAATCAAACAATGCAATAAAGTTAAATAAGGGAGGTGCCAAGTGGCTAAGGGCGGAGTCCTGTCTCCTGCTGGCCAATCAGGTTGCCCTATAGGGTCCCAAGGCTCTAGTTAGCTTGTGGTCCTGGTTACCGCATATGTTAAGGTAAGTAGCTTCGGTTCCTGGCTTGGTGGTAAGTCCTAGCTAGTTTCGAAGTTCCTCAGCTATGGCAGCCATCTTATACCGGCCCTGTGTCAGCATACCGGCCCTGCAGAGGTAACTACCGACTCTGTAGAAGTCACTACCGGCCCGGTACCGGCTCCGTGTACTGTGCTACCGGCATAGTATAGCTTTGCTACCGGCACAGCATCATACCGATGGCTGTAGGTGCATTGCCAGCGCATAGAGTGGAGAAGTGGTGTAGCAAACTCCCTGTTTACTATGAACATTCACCAAAATCTACCACAATAACTCATTGCAGTAGAAAACTGATCAGCTTCCAAATTCAAAAATTTAGAAAAAATTTTAACATCATTTGCAGCTGTTGGCTTTATGGTATCTCACGTAAAAACTGGATCAATATTTAGAAAACCGTTATAAAAAGAATTCATACTTCAAGTAAAACTAAAAGCTTAGCGGTTAAATGGTGCACTGTAACACAGATTATATAAGATCAGGTTTATATGTACACTTTTAAAGCTTTGAAAGTTTCTGAACTTTTGCCTTAAAAAATGAGGTCTGAATGGTAAAACTCTTCTTCAATAAAAAAACTTCAAAATTGTTTGGCTCATGTATTTTGCTCACGTGTGTGTTTAAAAGATGTATTTGCTAAAAAGTGATCCATACTAGAGAAACAATATTTTAGCGTGTTTTTCATATCTTTGAAATACTGAAGTTTACACATTTTGAATGAAGTCTGCGCTGTTAATATTATATACCCTAGAGGACTTTACTTTCACTAGAGTTTAATTTCGCTACCTCCGTGATTACAATTGGTTCGCTAGCAAACATTTCGCTAGTAGTTCCCGGGCAATTATATTCGCGATACACATTTTCGCACCCGGTTTTTCATATTATTGTATTGTTATTATAATAATAATAAATAAAATAATTATTATTTGCCTAAACAACATCAACAACAATGTGATGTATTTATTTAGGTGAGGGTGTATTATCTTCTTGTACTTTGTAGCCTCACAATAAAATATCCCCTAAATATGTTCTTATCTGACAGCGCCAAAAAATAAATCACAAATGAAATGGTAGAGAGAGAACCATATTATTTACCTCTCTTTATCTGTGAAGAAGTAGAAGACTATGACATAGTGCATGCTGTTAGGTGCAAAACAAAGCTGGAATGCGAAGACGAAATTGTTAGTCCCTCAATGACAACTAGAAACTTAGGCTCAGCTAGGGAGCCAAGTTGTTGTTCTGTATGAAAAAAAGTCAGAGTGGAGCTTATTATCATTTATTATTAGTTTGTTGTTCTTTATTATTTTCATTATTACAACAACAATGGTTATAATCATAATATTATATTTAATTATTGTGAATATGATCAATGATAATAAAATATATTATTATTTGTTTTGTGTTCATGTTGATATCATATCACTTGGATTATTTTCTTCCAAATTTTGCTATTACAAGGGCTGGAAATAAGTTCGTTCGAACTAAATTTCGCTACTTCCAGCACCCGCGAAATACGCGAAAGTTTGGTCCGTCGAAAACTAAAGTCCTGTAGGGTACACAAGAAATCGCTAGTGTTTTCAGAGCCGATGACCTCAACAATGCAGTTGTTTCCCCAAAAGAAGACAAATTTGCTAAAATAGTTCTTGCCATCATAATTATAACATGCACATGTGTTTCTGGTAAAAGAATGCAAACTATTAAGAACTTTTAGGATTGTAGATGTACATTTCTCCTTTCTATAACAAACAGTTGCTATTAAAATTTTGAGATGAGCTTTCCAACTTTCCTTCCAATAATAGGTCTTTAGATGTTTCCTTGACAAATGTTGCGATCTATTATAATAAAACCTAATCAACATTTTATATATATTTAATAGTGCTTCCAAGTTTTACAAATCGTTTCCAGGATTAAATGATGCTTGCGAAAGAACGCTGTGGTACCAATCTTAAATAATGTTCCAATGCATGTTTGCCAATGGGCTTTTATATTTGTTGGTTTACTTAGTTGTTTGTATTACAAATGCATGGTCACTTCTATTCACACATCCTCTACTCTTTTTCGCATGTAATTGCTTGCTCGTTTTCACGGAAATTGTCGCAAAGTCATCAGACCAAATTTGGCTGGGAAAAAAGAGATCCTCTCGAGTAGGAGGTACAAATGAGCCTGACATCAAAAACAATCCAAGTGTTATTGTAAACATTTCAACTTGGTGACTAAATTAGTTGGCTTGGCTTGCATCATCATCACAGCCTGAGTTTCACCTACCTCTGCACTTGTTGCACCATCTCAGTGTCTGTGTTCTAGAACCATCTCCCTCAGTAAATAACCAAAGCAGTAAACTACAGGCTAAGATAAGTCAAAATGAATGCAACTCTATCAGTCACTGGCATCTGATACGGTGTATTGAGCCGTTTTACTTTTTTTCTCACCCAAAATTTGCTTGTTAGTGATTGGCTGAGTATTAAAGCATGCCAGCATTAAACAATATTTTGTTGATTTTGTGATTATTCAAGTCTTAAGCAGCAGATTGATGTATTGAACAACCCTCTAGGCCTACTCAGTGCTGATCCACAAGCCTGCAAAGTACCCCTTTTTCAGAAATGCTCGCCAATTTTTACACTGCTTAAAATTGACCTCATCTTTGGGTATTTATTTTTTTTCTGCGCAGTATTTATTTGACCAATCAGATCCAGCTATTTATTTTTTATTATTGTTTTATTTATTATAACTCTACCTACATACTACTGTCCATTCCTGTATGAATACCATTCATTGTTCCCTTACTCACCAAAAGGAGCACCATTTTTTTTGATACTGTTGATGTAAAGAGTATAAGATGAGATGATTCTTGTGATTGTTTGTGATCACATTGGACAACCGGACAAATCCTGCAATTGTCTGCTGTTGCCATCGCACATATGAAAATTATGTAATAAACAAGCGTTGATTTCATTTAATATGCGTGTGTCTTAATTGCGTCCATATTGACAGAAACCACCAATTCCGATTTTATGCGTGTAGCGTTCAGATTCAAGCCAGATGAAATGGTGTGTAACAGCAAAAATCCAAACATTAAATATTAGAACTTAATTTTGATGGGGTGTCTTCGAAAGGATTCTTTATTCCTGTTGCAATCGCCTTCAGTAGACCTAAGAATAAGTGAATTGCCCAATCAGAGTTCATTTTAAAAACAGACTATGTAACTTCATTTATAAAAAATTGCTATTATTTATTATAATTGACCACGCCCACAACCCAAAGATGACGTACACAGTAGTTAATGGAAGTTATAGTAAGCTGAATATCAGCAGAGGTGACGAGAATTTGAGGTCAATGGCTTGTTGGCAAAGCTTGTAAATCAGGACTGAGTGGGCCTAGAGGGTTATTTAATACATCAATCTGCTGCTTAAGACTTGAATAATCACGAAATCAACAAAAAATTGTTTAATGCTGGCATGCTTTAATAAGCATCTGCTAATGCCTAGATAATGAGCAACAGGTGGATTGAAGATTGAGCATTATCAGTGAAACCTTTGACCATGTGATGTCATTTATCCTTAAAAATGGTAAGGACATCACATGAGTTTAATAAGACTGCACAGGGCCTAAGTGGATTCAAGCAATAGGGAGGATGTGACAATAGAAAGCGCTTGCTTATCAACTTTAGCTTAGTGATTAGTTACAATCTACTAGAGCAGCAGCCATGCAACGTCTCAATCAAAACCGTGCAGACCCACACTTTGCTGAGAGAAACATCGCTGAGAGGAATAGGGATGAGAGACAACAGGCCATTCCGCAGTCGTTGTTACGTTACTTGATACTTGTGGTATGCGTAGCTGTTCCACTTGTTGCATTTGCCTATGGTTTTACTCGACCATCTGAGAATGCCGGACTCACTGAGAGATTTGAGGATACTGTAGAGCTGGTCAAGTTACTCACCAAACGTGTTGGGCTGGAAGAGAAAGAGAACATCAATTTGCGCGACTCACTGGACATTTTGACTGCAACCTTCCAATCCTACAAAGCCAACAGAGGTAAGTTAATCCACTATACCTGTGGAATGTATGAAGGTTACATTGAGGTCATTGGTAAAGTGCGCCCAAAGATCATATCTGATAATTTAAGAGAAAATATAGTTTGATGAAAGATTACAAGTAGCATTATTTACCCACAATCTACGCATATAATTGTGACAGACACGTGTCTACCTGCATTCTGTCTGCCAGTGTATGCACCTGTGAGTTTTCCATCCTCGTACGTGCCCAAACTACTTATTGTGAAAGAAATAGAAGCCGCAGTACAATCAGTTTATTAGACCAGCTGGATATAAGGCAGGGTTTTACCATCGCCATCGCCATTGCCACGTGTTTGTAGGTATAACTTTTTTTTCGCTAACACAATTACAGCTAATCATATTTTGCTAATTGAAGCTTACAACTGTTTTGTCAAATGCATAAATATATGCATAAAGATTGTGATAGGTTTGCATTAGAAGCTTGCTAGCATTTGTTATTCTGAAGTGGATTGTCCCAGAGTAGAGCTCGGTGTTCTAGACCATACAGGTCTGCTGAGCTGTGTGTATCCGCATGCTAGGGTGCATGTGTGTCTGCATGTGCCGGTGTGTGCATATGGAAGGGTGTGCGTGTGTGTGTGCGCAGGCTTGCATAAGGCGTCAGCCTTATTAGAATGCAGTTTAATATGAAGACCTGCACGGGAAAGAGGGGCTCATACAAGCTGCCTCATTTAAAAAGTGTGGTATACAAACCTGTTGGTCAATATAGCTGCCATCAAATGAATCGGCTAATGACTGTGCCTCATTGCCAACAGCATTATCGGCGGTTTTCCTTCAATAAGTATCTGCGTATTGTATTTTATTGTTAGTTAGCCCTCGCGTTATACAGTTCTAGTTCACAGCGCTAGAGTATTGACCCTGTAGAGAGAGATATGCCAATAATTGCGTAGTATAGAACGCACGTGCAACGGCTGTTGGGTTACAAACAAAAATGGTTACTGTCTAAATTTTATATAAAACACCAATAACCTAAAATACTTGGGTTTACAAAATAATTCATAACGTTTACTGCAGAATCATATCTCAATAATTCATCAGGAAAAATAAAACGGCCTTTTGCTAAAAGCAGTGATTTTTTTGTATGAAAAAATTGCTCTGAATTTGGACTAATGAAAGGTCAAAGTCCAGGGATCCAGATGACACCAGTAGTAATATATGAGCAGATCTCCCTACCAAGTGTTTTTTTGTGGGCTCAAAATCTGGGGTGATGCAATGGGTTACGCCGTTGAATGAATTCGCCGAGTTTATATTGTATTTCATTTGAGGGGCATTTGAGTGGTATTTAAGTGGCATTTAAGTGGCATTTGAGATTTGATCATTTTTTATTCAATTGAACTTATATGACGTATAGATTTTGAATGTATGGCATTTAAGTTTTTGATGGCATCTAGATTTTGAATGTATGGCATTCAAGTTTTGATAATTTTTTGTAATTCCGACTCATATGAAATCTTGAGAGAGAGAGGAGAGAGAGGAGAGAGGAGATATATCTACATTGAATAAATACATTGATTAAAAATGAAACAATATGTGAATATATACATTTATTGCGTAATAGGTAGAGAAAATCTCATATAATATAGCTAGAGTCAGTAAATATTAAATAATACAAAACACTACAACTTGTAATCAGGGGCGTTTTGAGTTGAAAGTCCAACCCCCTAACCAAATAGAACCGCGCGAAGCGCGGAAAATATTTTGTTAGGGGGTTGGAGGAATTTGTTAGGGGGTTGTCTGTTAGGGGGTTCACCATGAATGTTAGGGGGTCGAGTTTTGTTAATATCATACTATATTATTATTTATTAGCTAATCATTATTCTTTTTTTTTAATTTTTGTAGTTATTATTATCATCATCATTAATTATGTGTTTTTTTATTATTTTGATTATTTATTGTTATTATTAATATATTTTTATTTATGATTATTAATATTATAGTAATAATAAATAATAATATAATTTGACTGCTTCAAATTATTACTATTAACTGTTATTTATAACAATTATTAATTATAAATGATAATAATAATCATCATAGTAATTATTATAATAATATTAATTATCAATTAATTATTAACAATAACTATTATAATAAATAGTAGTAGTAGTGAAGTGGGGAAAATCCAGTCATTAGATTATTAATTATAATAATAGTTACAGTAGTAGTAATAATAATTTTAACCACCAAGCCACATACAGACAGTTGTTAGTTGTTGCATAGCAGCTTTATTTGCGTGTTGTTTAATAATAATAATAATGTAAAGAAATGTTTCTTTATGGTAGAACTTTTATCCAAAAGCACAAATATTCATTTATTTGATTGGTCAACCATATGTTCATGAGCCAATGATGTGCCTTGTTAGTTTTTTGATAACTTTATTTTTTACCACAAGGGTGGGTCTATGTCAATCCACAAAAAAGTAAAAGCATGTAGTTGGGCTAGGTCTATGTTTCATGTTGTAATGCTAAGATAACTCCAAACAATCATTAGAAGAAAAATTAATCCTCGAAAACCAAAACAATACCCGACAAATTTGACCCCTTAACGTTAGGGGGTTGGGAGTTGTACCCCCGACTGTTCGGGGGGTCGGGGGTACTCAATACACCTCTGCTTGTAATGACAATCAATGCATAAGCTTTCACTAAAAAAAAATATCTTGAAAACCTTCAAACATGATCTTAAATGGAAAAAATGAATGAAGTTAGATATTCATCTATTTGTATACATCTACAAAAAAAGAGGTATTTGGTAAAATATTGTTTCATTTTATCCAATTTCCATTAATTTTTTTGCAAGAAGAAACATCCTCTAAATGGTTAAATTTCATCTATTTGTACATACTTACAAGAAAAACAGGCTATTTTGGTAAAATATTCCTTTATTTCATTCAATTTTCATTAATTTTTTTTGCAAAAAGAAATCATATTCTAAATGGTTAAATTTCATCTAATTGTACAAATTTATGAAAAAGCAAACTATTTGGTAAAATATTCTTTCATTTCATTAAATTTTTATTAATTTTTTTGCAAAAAGAAATCATCCTCTAAATGGTTAAATTTTATCTGTTTGTATATATTTACAAAAAAAACAGGTTATTTGGTAAAATATTTTTTTATTCTATTCAATTTTCATTACTTTGTTCAATAATTCTTTAAATATACATTATTCATTATTTTCTTATGGTTAGGTAAACAACCTATCATACAAAATTAGTTTCTTGAGTGAGGGTTTTATCCTACATCTTCCTTTGGAAATTTTTTTTCAAAATTTACCATTTTTTCAAAACAATCATTTATATATACAATTTCCATTATTTCTTTTAAACAGAACAAACGCTATCTCTGAGAAGTTGGAGATATTGTGGTAGAAAACTTATGTCATGATGATGAGAAGGCTATGGATTTACCGATTCAAGAACAAATCATTTTCGATGGTAATTTCAATTCTGAAAACTAAATCAATGTATTTTGTTTTTCAAAATGCAATCATCAGAAAACTTCTGTCATGATGATGAGAAGGCTATGGATTTACCCATTCAAGAACAAACCATTTTCGATGGCTATTCCAATTCTGAAAACTAGATCAATGTAATTTGTTTTTCGAAATGCAATCATCAGAAAACTTTTGTCATGATGATGAGGAGGCTATGGATTTACCCATTCAAGAACAAGCCATTTTCGATGGCAACTTCAATTCTGAAAACTAAATCAATGTAATTTTTTATTTTTTGTCTCTCATGAAATTGTTCAAAAGAATTAGAACTGAAGTATGTGGTATTACGTAATCATTTTTTTTTTAAAAAAACACATCAAAATCGACAAATTACTCCTCTAGATAGTTAAAATTTACAATATTTGAGAATTAATCGCAATAGAAACATTAAGTCTACTTGCTAATAAAGAATTTGAGTGTTAAATTTGACTAATTGATTCAATTGTATTATATGGATCTTTTTAAAAATAAACATTTCAATGGATATACCATAATTAGTCTTTGACACTCTTAAAACCATTTTACAGTAAATTTCACCAACAATTTTTTTAGAAATTTTTACTACATATTTTTTTTTAAGAAAAATGTGGTATTTGGTAAAATATTTTTTTATTCCATTCAATTTTCAATAATTTTTTTGAGCGAGGGTTTTATCCTACAGCATCCTTTTAAATTTTTTATGTTTGAAAACAGAGTATTGTTACATAGCTTTTTTTTTTGTTTTTCAACTTTTTTAAAAAAATAATCATTAAAATATATAGTTTTCCAATATCTTTTAAAAAATATATATAGCTTTTCTTTTTAATCTTCTCGAAACTAATCATTATTTTTTAAAAAAATCCTTAAAAATTACCAAGTTACTCTTCTAGATGATTAAAATTTACACTATTTGGAAAATAATTGCAAAAGAAATACCATATTTAGTTTTTGACTGTTTTAAAACTGTTTTACAGTAGATTTTGCGTAATACCAGCGATATTATAGAGATTTTCACTTTATATTTAAAAAGAATTTGTTATTTGGGCAAATATTCTTTTATTCCATTCAATTTGTATTAATTTTTTGAGTGAGAATTTTATCCTACACCTTTCTTCTTTTAAATTTTTTTATGTTTCAAAACAGGGTTTTATTACATACCTTTTTTTAACTTTTTTAAAAACTTTTAACTTTTTTAAAAAACAATCCTTGAAATATATAATTTTTGATATTTTTTTAAAAACCGTCAAAAATCGACAAATTACTCCTCTAGATGAATAAAATTTACAGTATCGGGAAAATAATTGTAATAGAAAATACCATATCTAGTTTTTACATTCATAAAACTGTTTTATAGTAAATTTTGTGTAATACAAACTACTATAGCTTACGATATCAATGGTTACAAAGCATTTTTCTTGAACAATATCTTCTTTGATGTTCTGCTGATATATTATTAGTCTCAGAGAGGAATTCCTGTATTCCGTATTCATTTTGATCCAACAATGAACTAAAATACAAAGGTTATTCATTATATAAATAAATTTTACCGAATTTGAATTTTACTCTTAGCTACATTAGATAGTTTACATTATATATAACAGGAAAACAACTCACTGAGTTACATCATTCAGCTCATTATTTTTTGGGGAGCAAGTCCTTTATTCTGCGTTATTTTTACGATATAACGGACTAAAATAAAAAGCAATGTATTAGTATAGTATGATTAAAGATTAATGTAAAATAATTATAAACTTTTGTTATTTTTTCAACTTCTATGTAAAAAAATACACTGATTACACACGAAAGAATCCTTTTTTTCATCTGGATCCGGAATATATATATATATATATATATATATATATATATATATATATATATATATATCCATATATATATTGTTTTTACGGAAGAATACCAATGCTTTCACGGAAAATTTTTTTTCATTTTCACGCGAACACAAACTAATGCTTTCGCAGGAATAAATAATATATTTTCATGCGAATACAAACCAATGCTTTCGCGAGAATAAATAATTTATTTTCACGCAAATGGAAACTGTTGCTTTCGCGGGAATAAATAATTTATTTTCACGCAAATTGAAACTGTTGCTTTCGCGGGAATAAATAATTGATTTTCACGCGAATGGAAACCGTTGCTTTTGCGGGAATAAAGAATTTATTTTCACTCGAATACAAACCAATGATTTCGCGAGAATAAATAATTTATTTTCACGCAAATGGAGACTGTTGCTTTCGCGGGAATAAATAATTTATTTTCACACGAATGGAAACCGTTGCTTTCGCGGGAATAAAGAATTTATTTTTACGCGAATGGAAACCGTTGCTTTATCGGGAATAAACATTTTATTTTCACCCGAATACAAACCAATGCTTTCGCGAGAATAAATAATTTATTTTCACGCAAATGGAAACCGTTGCTTTCGCGGGAATAAATAATTTATTTTCACGCGAATGGAAACCGTTGCTTTCGCGGGAATAAAGAAGTTATTTTCACGCGAATGGAAACCGCTGCTTTCGCGGGAATAAACATTTTATTTTCACCCGAATACAAAGCAATGCTTTCGCGGGAATAAATAACTTATTTTCACGCGAATGGAAACCGTTGCTTTCGCGGGAATAAACATTTTATTTTCACGCGAATGGAAACTGTTGCTTTCACGGGAATAAAAACTTTATTTTCATGCGAATACAAACCAATGCTTTCACGGGAATAAATAATTTATTTTCACGCAAATGGAAACCGTTGCTTTCGCGGGAATAAACATTTCATTTTCACGCGAATACAAACCGTTGCTTTCGCGGGAATAATTTATTTATTTTTATGCGAATGGAAACTGTTGGTTTTGCGGGAATAAATAGTTTATTTTCATGCGAATGAAAACCGTTGCTTTCTTGGGAATAACTAATTTATTTTCATGCGAATGGAAACTGTTGCTTTCACGGGAATGAAAGTTTTAGTTTCACGCGAATACAAACCAATGCTTTCGCGGGAATAAAAATTTCATTTTCACGCGAAGAGAAACCAATGCTTTCGCGGGAATAAAACATTTATTTTCACGCGTTTAGCTATATAAGAGACAAGGGTTTCAGACAGAGAGCATCCTGTTCAACAACGGTGAGCGAAGGAGCAACATCTACTACATTTTCCATTGCAACTACTAAAAGTTCTCTCTTCATAAAGGTAAGACTAAAAATACAATTATTTCCGCTAGCTAACACAACTATCTGAAGGCTTTATGACATATCTATCTTTAAATTGATTATAAAGAATTGCACCAATTTTTTTTGTCTTTTCAGAATGAATACTCAAGACGTAGGAAGCCAACCATTGTATCTAAAGTCGGAATCTCAGCTTGATGAAAAAGTAAGAATTTAATAAAAAATACTATTTAACACCTATTGAAAAACCTTTAATTATTTTGGTTATCTAATTATCGCTTGTATTTTAGAACAATACAACAACAAGCCCAATCTACTTAAAGGACTTCCTTCCAGAAATGCATCATAACTATGTGATAAATAATGATGTTGTTGAAGAAAAAGCTGTAGAACGTTTGACATTCCAAGTTATAATATTCTGTATAACTCAACACATGATGAGTATGGGGATGTGTTGTAAGAAACATGATGTATCTACAGAACTTTTTGATGACAATATGAAAAATGGTTTTGAAACCGTTTTGTCAATGGTGGAAGTCGTTAATATTAATGTTTTTTTAAAAGAAATTGAAACGAGTGTTTGGAATCAAATAATTTTCAAAAAATTGTATAACATGAAGTGGATCAAAAAAACTTTTTATAAAGTCAGAAAACATATTTATAATTATGTCCAAATAGATAAAAGTCTATCCTCTTCTGTAGGTATTTTAGAACTGATGTTAGAAGCGTTTCATACATATTTATGAAAAATTTTTAGTTGTTTTTTATTATTTCGCAATATTTTGTTCAACCTATTATATTTTATTTCTTACCAATTGAGATCTTAAAAGCAGTATGATATTAAGTAAATACATATATATATATATTTGAACACATCCTTTGTTGTCTGTCTCCACATCCCAATAGTTTAATAAGCACATTCTCAATCTATCATAACTCTATGGTCTTAACTGCTTTTGTCATAAATACATACATATATATATATATATATATAAATATATATATGTATTTATGACAAAAGCATATATAAATATATATATTTATATGTATATATATATATAAGATACTCTAACTAATAAATACACTCTTAGCCACTCATGCAAATATTACCCTTTTATTTTTAGAATGTTATGGATGATCTTTCTGAAGAGCTCCTTTTCACAGATCCATATCCAACAGAAAATAAAATGAAAAACGGCAAAACAACTCCCAGGAGAAAGAGAACTGCTCCAAAAAAGCGAGTAGTAAGGAAACGGAAAAAATAGTGAGAAAACAAACTACTTCCGTTGATAAGAAAACAATGGAGAGTGGAGCTATAGCTCATTTAACAGTTGAATATCTCAACGAAAGGAGAGCTAGGGAATTAGAAAAGTCTAAAGGTTCTCAAGTGATTGACTCACCAAAAGTTCCGGTTTGCAAAATATTTGAAGATCTTCCTATCCCAAGCATTTTGCGAGTGACTGGTGTGATAAATCCATCAAGTAAGGAGAAGTATAGATATTCTCAAGTTCGCTACCATGATCCTTCAGATATAAATTAACTCGAACCCAAAATACTTTTCTCTCCAGTTGAAATAGCTAAAAACTTCAACTGTGATAATTACCCCCCTCCATTTATCATTGTATATTTGGGTAGAAAGGGAAAACCGAAAAATAAAAGTGTTCTTTGGTATGATGTCAAACGTGTTACCAGACATCCTCTAAGCAATAAGAAAGCTGAAGAGGAATCACTATATTTGAGTACATTGACTAAAGGTCAGCTCAAACGCTTCTTGAACATCAAGACCCTCAATAGTTTCCAACCCGGTGCTAATTTCCCTTACCGAGATGTTGTTGATAGATTCGTTCCTCATCGATTTAAAGGAGGGCAGTCGAATGTAATATGTATCCGTTATACCATTGAACAATGTGGAGAAACGCTGATGAAGACGCTTGCCATACCAGAAAAATATGCTTCAGAAGCTAACCAACATGCTCAAGGTGTGATGATCTACAGAGGAAAAAAACCCACGGAAAATTTAAGGCGGAATACGATCTTTCATTTTGCTCTCCATACAGACTCGGTCAAAATTATTGGAGACAATATTGTGATCAAGCAAAGCACAACAAAGCGATATTAGAAATTGATGATGATGATGATCTTGAAGATTTTCTACGTGGAGATTTTGATGATTTTGAGACAGGATATGTTGCTGAAAAAAAGGATGAGATACATGATAAAACTCGGTGAGAGTTTTTCTTTTCTATTTAATAAATTCTAATCATTGTAAATAATACTGCAACTCAATTTAGATGTAGTTGTAGTTATTTTTACCCCAAATAACTTTTTTCTTTAGCAATGGATAGTCTCTAATTCAAAAAAACAAGTTGGACAATGTGACTTGGTGAGCTATTTCCCTTTTCCACATATAATGTAAGCTATCCAATGTAACTAAAGCTATAATTCAAATTCATGTAATTATTTTAAATTTCTGTTAAATCATTCTATACTAATACATAACTTTTTTATTTTAGTTCATTACGAATTCAAAAGCACATAAAACAGAAGTCTCCTTTCTTAAGATATAACGTCAGTGCATCAAAGACATCGTTGTAAAGAAAAAGACTATGTATTAATTGTTATTACTTAGTATTTACTGACTCTAGCTATATTATATGAAGAGGTTTTCCATACTTATTATACAATAAATGTGTATAATCATAGATTGATTCATTTTAATCAATGTATTTGTTCAATGTAGATATATCTCCTCTCCCCTCTCTCTCCTCTTTTCCTCTCTCTCAATATGTCATATGAGTTCGAATTACAAAAGATTATCAAAAACTTAAATGCCATACATTTAAAATCTATATGCCATATAAGTTCAAATTAAGTAAAAAAATAATCAAAACTCAAATGTCACTTAAATGCCACTCAAATGCCACTCAAATTCCTCTCAAATGAAATACAATATTAACTCGGCGAATCAATTCAACACCCTGACCCATTGCATCACCTGAAATCAAATCCGCAAAAAAATACTTGGTAGGGAGATCTGCTCATATATTACTACTGACACCATTATTTTTACTGTAACTATGGTACAGATTTCGCTACAATAAATC
This sequence comes from Cryptosula pallasiana, assembly GCA_945261195.1. Classification (NCBI taxonomy): domain Eukaryota; kingdom Metazoa; phylum Bryozoa; class Gymnolaemata; order Cheilostomatida; family Cryptosulidae; genus Cryptosula; species Cryptosula pallasiana. The sequence continues at coordinate 13,532,733 of OX183132.1, forward strand.
TCATTAACCCCATTGTAAAGTTTTATGATCAGAAATGCTTATAAAACACCTGGAATGTAAAAAATAAATAATAATTGAAGCTTCTTAATGAAATGATGGTTGTTGTTAACAATAATAATTAAAAACTAAAATAAATATGTGAAAGTGACCAATAATGTGTGGGAAGGACGGCAACGTAGGCAGTTATCCAACCTTTTATTAGTATACATCGTTCTATGTTTGTGTTCTATGCCATGCTTTGTATGTGTCAACAACTAGGCGTGCCTACTCATTATTGGCACGCCTATTTTATAAATCTATCAGCCAACCACTGCTGTTGGGTGGTGCTTTCCTTTGTGTGCCTTTATACCTATTTTCCTGTCTTTGTATAAATATTTGTGTAATCAGTAATATAATCAGAGTTATCCCTACACCCTCAGAGCTCTATTGTATTCATACAATAAACTCACTGCGCAGCTTTCACACAAATTACCAATTACAGTCAGCTATAAATGTACTAGGTGGAACAATTCAGACAAAGCACACACTAAACAGAATAGGTGGGACTATTCAGACAAAGCACACACCAAAAAGAATAGGTGGAAATATTCAGACAAAGCACACACTAAACAGAATAGGTGGAACTTTTCAGACCAGTACATGCTAGGCATAATAGCCACTGACTGTTCGACCTGCTGAGCAGCTGTTCGGCCTCAATTGTCGCCAAGGCAGGTACAAACTGACAGTTCGGCTCACCCAACAATGATCTTCAATCATTGACGATGGAGCTCGCCGAACAAAGGTCAGTAGTGACTTGTCCTCGACAAAGCGAGCCAACAATCTGGTCGGAGGGCGTACAGGTGGCCAAGTATTGGCAGACACAGAAATCATGTACAATAATAATAACTCTTTATTATCCTATCTCATATAATAACATGTAATACGATGTAATACGACCTATACTTTAAAAGAATTTCAATATTATTTTTATTATTCATTTAGTAATAAATAATTAGATTTTTATTAAATTGCTGTTTTTTATTATTATCCAGCACAAACAACATAATTAATTCCGTATTACGATTATTATTTAAGAAATTGAAATTTACCGGGCATATCAATTTTTCTAGTGTAGTATCTATTAGTTGTAACAATAATATTGAATAACAACAACAAACAAATATTTGATACTAGATTTGGCGGTTTTATTTATTACAGTAAACAAAGCTATTTGTATATAAACTATTGAGCTGCACTGCAAGAAGATATCGCGATCATTGATCAGGTTATCTAAATTACCTGAATCAATTTGGTTTATGACGTTTTTATTATTTATCCTGGTAGATTGAAAGGTTTTCTCTCTTTTTCCCATACGTTTTTTCAATTTTGTGTGAAAATAAAAAATATTGCATTGGAGCATGTACTTCAACCGCAAATATAACATATATAAGCGTCATCGCGTGAGTTCAATGTTTGGATCCCTAGCCGAGTGTACGTGGCTCATTAGCATATCTCTCCCTACAGGATCACTATGCTAGAGTATTCTTATTCAAAGCTTCAACTCAGCTCACCTTGGGTTTTGTCTAGTTGATAGCTACCTATTGTAAACATTCGAGCTTATAGGCAAATGTGCATCTATTATATAGATGTAAGTCGGTTTTTGCGATGTTAGCTTAAAACTCCGGCACTACTGAATCAATCTTAATACAAAACACATATTCAGAGTCGTCATTAAATTCTCTAGGTTATAACACTCTTGATTTTTTCCTTTTGCTAGAGGATCGCAGCAATATTTGCAATAGAAACCTCATTCTCAACAGTTATGTCAAGTTATATCCGGCCATATTTTTCTGCCTTTTGTGTCATGTTCCGTTTATTTTGATTATATTCCGACATGCGACTAGCCTTTTGATTGGTCAGCAGTGCTACAGCGAGTCAAGTATTGATATCTGTTTGCTAAACAGCATTGTTTTGCTAGCTTTTTTCGGTCTTATAATTGCTTCTCTACCGACTCACCTATCAACTGTATTTGCCTTTCACATTCCAACATTATCTCATTGCTTATGCCAGCCTGATATTGTCGTTTAGCAATTTTCTTGAAGCCCATGGCTATACTATTAAAATGATTAATATTGTGCAGGATTTCACTGTGGGGGTGTGAGTTGGTAGCTCGGCCTACCTGCACAACCTCCCGAACTGTGATGGCAACTGGTGTCTATCGCTTCAGCAATAGAACCCGCCCACAGGTCGACTAGTATCCTTGGGAGTGGTGCATTACCATCCTAGTCTACTATCTAACTGTCGGTTGCGTTAGCTATCTCAGTGCAAGTCAGTGGCCAAACTTTGAAGGGCGACCCAGTCAAAGCTAGGTTCGGCCAGCAGAGGTTCGGTTGACTTGTTTAGTGCAAGGCAGAGGTCGAACATTGAAGGCGAACTAGACAAGGCTAGGTTCGGCCAGCAGAGGTTCAGGCTGATCTGCTTATTAATTACTACTCGGGTAATGTTGTACGTGCATGTACTTAGCGCAGTGAAGTTATTGTTAGAGAACAAAGAAACTTCTGAGAGTGGGCAAGCTGACTCTGACTTTATTAACTAGAACATTCACATTTATACACACGATTACATAACTGATAAACTGATAAATAGGTAGACAAAAGGTGGCCACACCTAGCACAATGGATTGGCTAGCGTGTGCCAATAAAATGTAAGAGGCTGTACTAAAGTGATTGCATGACTGAATCCACATGGCAAACATATAATATTGAATGGCAGGGTAAAAATAGAATAATTATACATAGAACTAATGTTGCTAGAGCGCATGCATAGAACTGTCTAATGAATGTAACTGGAATAATATATGGTAAAATAGAAAGTTAGTGTTCGTGCTGACGCCGTCCGTCACAATATAATGATAATAATAATAATGTATAACAACAATAAATAATTGTTAGTTTTAATAATAATCAAAATGATGATTAATAAACACCATCTCCTCCTGCATTTGTTATTTTTATGCTTGAGTAATTGTTATTATTTTTACTTTTATTAGTAGTATATTTTTTTTCATTATTACTATTATTATTCATTATTACTACTATTATTACTATGATTATTACTGTTATTATTACTACTATTATTATTACTACTACTATTACTACTACTATTACTACTGCCACTGCTATTACCACTGCTACTGCTGCTGCTATTGCTGCTACTATTGCTACTACTATTGCTACTACTATTGCTACTACTATTGCTACTACTATTGCTACTACTATTACTATTATTATTATTGTTGTTATTGTTATTATTTTTATTATTATTATTTTTATTATTATTATTATTATTTTTACTATTATTATTTTTATTATTATTATTTTTAGTATTATTATTATTTTTATTATTATTTTTATTATTATTATTTTTATTATTATCATTATTATTTTTATTATTATCATTATTATTTTTATTATTATTTTTATTATTATTATTATTTTTATTATTATTGTTATTTTTATTACTTGTGTAAAGGACCGGCGCCATCTTGCATCTATGACAGTAACAATCTAACTTACCTTATACTACATTGTACCATTCTATGCTTACGTTCTAGAGACATTCGTTCTATGCATACCTATTATTATTTTACTTAACATGCAAACTTATATGCATGCCATGTGCAATCATTCAACCATTTATCTATGTACCACCCTTTGTGTGTGATTCGTCCATGTTAGCCAACCAGTTGTGCTAGGTGTGGCTCCTTTGTTTATTGTATCTACCAGAAATATCTTATGTAATCCTTTTTATAAATAGCCGTGTTAGGCAGCAATAAAGTCAGAGTCAGCTTGCACACTCTCAGAAGTTTCTTTGTTCTCTAACAATAACTTCACTGCGCTAAGTACATGCACGTACAACATTACTCGAGTAGTAATTAATAAGCAGATCAGCCTGGACCTCTGCTGGCCGAACCTAGCTTGACTAGTTCGCCTTCAAAGTTCGGCCTCTGCCTTGCACTGGAACAGATCAGCCGAACCTCTGCTGGCCGAACCTAGCTTTGACTAGTTCGCCCTTCAAAGTTCGGCCTTACACTAGAATAGCTAACGCAACCGGCAGCTAGCTAGTAGACTAGGATGATAATGCACCACTCCTAAGGATACTAGTCGACCTGTGGGAGGGTTGTATCGCTGAAGCAATAGACACAGTTTGCCATCACAGTTAGGGAGGTTGTGCAGGCAGGCCAAGCTACCAACTCACACCCCCACAGTGAAATCCTGCACACTATTATTATTATTTTTACTATTATTTTTTTTATCAATGTTGTATAAAATTAGTTGTTTTTCTTTTTTGTTTAAAAATAATTTATAGTTAATAACACTGTGATTGAATACTGCTCGATAATATTAGTACTGCCCTATACCCTCATCTCTTCCATATCATGATATTCCTCAATTTAAGCACTAACAACTTTGATACAAATAAATATCAATAGCATTGAAACTTATGAACAAAAACCATAGCCACAGTGTATCCTAACAATAATAACAACCATGAATGAGCAATACTGGTAATGCATACAAAATAATGATATACGCCGCAATAAAAATAAGAGTAATCAAAAGGAACCCAATGTATCAGAGTTGTTCTCAATTTCTCTGGCTTTCTTCAGCAGTAGTACTTTTTCTTATTTGTTTTTTTTTGCTTTTTAAAGTTGTTTTCCAATGACAAAAAATACTTAATAATTATGAGTAGGTCTACAACAGCAGCGCAAAGCGAGTCTAGGTTTAAAGGCTTGCAATATTTTTGACTAAAGGTTTTTAATTAATTTTCATTATTATTACTTCTCCTGCATTTAATAATGATTAATCGACCTATCTCTCCACAATGTTGGTAATAACCATCATAGTTGAAATATCAATGGTAGACGGTTGATAAAGGATACAAAATATTGTACCAAATTATACAAAAATTGCATAAAAAGAGTGACAAAAATAGTCATTTGAGGAACTTAATCGGTAATTTGTGCAAAATTTGTACACAATTTGTTTATTTTAATGACTTTGACTTTACCCGTTGCTCAGCATGCCATGAAAAGAACTGGCTCAAGTATTCCAAACAAATTTTCTCCAGTTCCACAAGGTTTACGTAAATTCAGAGAAAATAAAAATGATTGTGAGTTTTTATTACAGTTGCGTTGTGATTGCCACACTGTGAACAGTGCATGTTTAGCTGATTTACTTACACAGTTGATGCAGCATTCTAAAATACGTTTTCGAAATATTGACCAATGGGTTGCACAGTCACTAAGCATATGTTTTGATATGGAAATTTAAAATACAAATACTTGAATATCCACCAGATTCTTGAGTTGGTTTTTCACTAAATGCACAACTACAGCAAAGCCTTGAGTTGACTTTGAAATATAATCCATGCTTTATGACAAACTCCTTTGGTGGGAAAATAAACTTAAAATAATGCTTTTTACCCCCTGGAATATCTAGACTCGAGCTATTACGAAAGAGTTGCACGCTCAACTCTTCAAAAGAAAAGTTAACGTTTTTGCAAGTTGTTGTTATGAGTGGTGATGTGCAATAGGGAGAGCAATGTGTTGCATGGAACAACCGTTACACTTCTGCAGATGTTGTGTAATTATGTTCAAAGATTCAATTATGTTATGAAGCAAGAGGGAAGTTGGCACACCCATGCGGATATAAATTTATAATTAGTGCAGACAAAAATTTTCCAAAAACTGTTAAATGCTCTGACTTCAAATTTCGTAAAAATTGTAAGCAGTTACATAATGATTGATACATGTAGACAAATTGAGCATCATCAAGCCAACTGGCAAGTCAAACTGAATAAAAAAAACTCCATAACACTAAACCCTCTTGATCTCCCTAACATCGTTTTCTCACTCTTTATGTTATCTCCACTGGCAACGCCGGGTATTTCTGCTAGTATGTTATAAATCAACTGGACTACCACGTGATTAGTCTGTCATAGTGCCATTCCATTAGCAGTGAAGTTTTATGGATTGAATTCCAACCAGAGTTGACTGCCTTTGGGTATATTCTAGCACAGAGAAGATTAGTTTGATGGCTCATGCTATCCACAGCTGGTAGGAAGCTAGACCCTCTTTACAGAAGTTGCTATGAGTTATGTTTCAAGTAAAGGATGTGGACAAATCATTGCCTTACTATGCTGAAAAAAATTAAAACTACTACAAAAACAGTCCATTGGATCAATTTGGTAAATGGAGGTGGTTTATGTTCAACAAACCCAAAAATACTTCCATATTTGATTTCAATATATATTTAATAATGCAAGTGGAGCCAAATCACTAACAACCAAACTTTGCTAATATTTGATGGTTGGAGGGGTAATCAAGCATTTTATGACCTGAATTACTTCTTTTTAGTATGCATATATTTCAAAATTGTTTTGTAACATTGTTTTTACAAGTTATTTGTTTGATAGGTGTCTACAATGTGCCAGCACATAGCACACCTGTGTAATCTTTCAAATTGAGACAGGAAACAAAAACAAAATATAGTGACATTAATAAAGTTGGGAAGGGGTGAAACGAGTGAAGTAGGGAGAGCCTCAAGTAGTTTAGTGCAGTCAAAGGTCAAGAAGGGTATAGCAGAGCAAGAATAGAGTGGGCTTGCATAGTGATATTTGAACAGCGATAATAACTTGGACTGTTTTCATTTTGACCAGTGTTCATCATAGAGGTGTGGGAGATTTGAGCAGAATGCAGAGAATGTTTGGCCAGTAATTGGCCCACATCAATGATATAGAAATATGACATAGTTGAATGAATAAATATGTGAGTTTTAAGCTAGCAAACACCACATGAAAAAAACTGAATACACTTAGCAACAAAACAACGTTGGTCATGTCAATAACTGAATAGTTGATCAAAAGAGTATGTGTGTGATTTTGCCTCTTTTCCCAGGCTCCTATTCCATCAGCCTGAGTTCCAAGTTCTGTCATATCTCAGGGTCCAAATTTTTTTCATCCAGGTGCCAATGGCCTGAGTCTGTTCTATGATCTTTGGCTATGGCAACCATCTTGATATCAACCCAATGGAACCATGAAGGCCAGTATAAAACGGTCGTGGGCCAGTATGGAATGGTGCAAGGCTTTGATAGTGATCGGTCACTCACTATTACTTGCATGTCTTGTGGAAGTACCTGGAAAGTTTGGTTAAACAAAACCATCATTCAAATACATCGGAAGATTTGTATGAAAGTGTATGGCTTGACAAAGGGGGTCTACATCATGTTGAAAATACCACATTATTGCTGAAAAAGAACAGTTTGTGTCACTTGTAGCCTTTGTTTGATAATCACAGTTTTTTTCAAATCATTAGCAAACGGACAACACTTTTCATTATTTTACATGCCAGTTTGCAAGAACACTGCCTTCGAATGAATACTAGATGCCACAGCATTAAAAATGCCATCAAGTTTATAAAACAAACTGAAAGTCTTTTTAATGTAAGAAGCTTCAAATGACTTTGTCTGTATGAGTTGTTAGGGAAATATCGCTGTCACATTTCTTTTAAACAAAATATGTATCATAAGAAGCTCTGATTTTAAATAATTGGCCCACAAATGTAGCAGCTGATCCGAGTGTTTAATTTTTATAGAATCAGAATATTTGACGCTCAAAGAGAGGTACGAAGCTGTTGTGGCACGGCTAGGACAGCTGGAGTCAAAGAGTGCAAGCTTAAAGACAGTTATTGATGCCAAAGATAAACAATTAACTTCATCTCTTGAAAAGCAAGCTGCTGAATTTCAGTCTTATCGTGATGAGAGAGGTTAGTTGTGTACTAAATCCATCATGGCAAATGCTAAAACCTGAAATTATGATGTTGTGCTTGCTTTAGGATAGAATGAATTTTTATTCCAATCGAATATATTTTTGTTAATCAGTGAGTGTCATTAAAAAAACACTTACTACTGTTCCATGTGACCATTTTGAGCACTGCTCAATAAGAAAAAGTACAGGTGTAGTGGATTTTACCAGTCACCATATGTGACCACTACTTGACAAAGGTTCCCCTGATAGTCTCCAGGCATCAGGCAAGCCTAATTGAGCAAGCAAACAAGCATGGGTTGATTGCAATTACATCAATAGACAAACTATCAATAGAATAGGCATTTATTGCTATACCGGCCCTGCATCATTCTACACCGGCACAGGGTATTTATTTCCCTGGCCCTGGGTAACTATCCCGGGCTGGCAGCAAAATTGCTGAAACAGCCTGAGAAAGGAGAAGTAGCCTAAGACCTTATATCACCCATATCCAGGAGCTTGCTATCCTCCGAAGTCGGTAAAGTTGGAATCAAGGCTGTAAACGTTTAGGAACTATTGAGAAGGAGAGATGCTAGACTGCTAGTGGTCAAGATACCCACAGACCTCGCCCCTCACTTCTGGGTACCAGTTCTATTTAATATTTTTACTCATCTATGATTGAACAGTATTATTATATATATTACTATTGGTTAACTCTTGTGATTTCTATCCGTAATTGTAGTGTTTGGCAAATTAGGCCAAACACTTCCTGTCATTTTCTGTGACTCTACCTATAAAAGGCAGAGCTTTGCTTCAGTTTTTTGCACTAAAACTTTTGCACTACATTGTGTTACAACTGTGGTATTGTAATGGAAATGCACAGAGTGGCTATGCAATGGATTGGTGCCTGCTAAATAATCAACATAGCAGTTGCAGCGGACGAGCAGTGGATTTACTATGAGTGCAGTCAAGAGTAAGCGATGCCAAGTATAGCAGGAATTCTTATCTGATGAGCCAGACAAGCACAGGACACGTAGCAGTGAAAGATCCAGCGCTAGGGGTGCCAGCCAAGGACTGTTGGGTGACGCAATTTTCCACATGCCATACTATTATTGTTACCCTTGAATTATTTAGCGGCTAGCTACTTCTCCAATGCATTTGCTTTCAATAGCTATTATATGTTTTTAATCCACGACGGTGTACTTATACTTTTAATGCAGCCTGCTCTTATGTTATCCAATCGTTGTTTGATTTCAACTGTTGTATTTTTCCTATAATTAGTGAGGCAGATCGCCCGACTGGTCAGAGTTTCGTTTTGCTTTGCTGGAGATAGCGTTTAGTTGCTCTGGAGGTGAATTCAGCGTTACTCTTGTACCATTTTAGTGTGTGATCTAAGGGACGCCAAGTTTTACTGTACGCTTTGAGAACTATTATTTCACAAGGTTTTGTATGTTGATAATATATTATTATTATTATTAATCTGAAACTCGTATCATTAGTGTGGCTGGTTGCCTGTAACACTAAGTTTGCATACCTTGTTTCTACCGGATCTGTCTGCTATACAGATCTCCTGCAACAGAGAGCCATTACTACTATCCGGTAGCGCCTGCTGGTAGTCTATAAGTACTACTTTTTACGATAAAGGACATTACTACCGTACCGGTAGCATTTGATAGTTGTAGTTAATTGCCTTGCACTGACAGCTAACACTACCAATTGTTTTGCACTCTACAACTCCGTATTGTCTCTACTCAAAATACGGGCTACTCTCAGCAGTGTCGCTAAAGATATTTCAAGATCACAGTTAAAACCTTTACATTATTACTTGCTCTTATTCTGTGAATAAATGTTATATCACTCGAAAGCACCAAGTATATGTCTGAGCCGAGGGCTCACCACAGTTAATAAAGTAAAATGCTTTCTTTAAAACCAGTTGTTTGGCCATCCCTGCACGGGGTCACCTCTAGGGAGAGGTCACCTGCTCATTGTCAGGCCTACATAGGCTGACTGTCTCGAGGTGCCGGCAGACAAGCAGTTTGTGCGGTGACAATGCCTAGCGGAAAGTAGTAGGACATAAAAATCCGCTACACAGTGTTGTCATTTCTGGTTTCATTTCAACTGAGTTTCTTTTGTTACAATAATTGTTTAAAATAACTTGTTTTACAAAATCCCATTTCTCTTCAACAATGATAAATAAATAAGCGCAATTTTTTTGGCTTTGCAGCTTGTTATAACTATATTTGCTCTACTCTTTTCCTTTGCCATGTTTTTGCCAGTTTTTCATTCCTAGAGATTTTTGGCATGCACCACTACCCATCACCCACCCCTTCACCCTACCTATCCTCAGCATGTTTATATAACCCTCTTTTCTCCCAAAAATCTCCATTTTGATCCACGGAAGCAACGCTCTCCCTTACTGAGCAAATAAAATGAAGGAAACCATGAAGTTGCTAACATTGCTGGAGCTGTCCTTTATCAAGCATTTTCATTCAATTTGTAAATGCCCCTGTTGCAACCCTCTTAGAAGGTTCTACTTCCCCTTCCTAACCAACTGATATGCTTTAACTTCTTTCAACTATTCCTAAAACACCAAAAGAAGAAGAGAGATGCATCGCAATGCTTGACGATTGTCATTTTGTATTGGTGCCAAATCAGATGTGAAAAAATGAAAACAAATTTTTTTTTTCAAACTTGGAGCTGAAACTACTCACAAAGAATTAAATGAAGTTTCGGTAGAGACAGAAATTGAAGAATCATGAACCATCTTTTGAGAACTTCCTCTAGATACGCATTATGAAGTAAAGATAAAAAAAGGAATATGATCATTGGCTGAGTGCAAGTTGTTGTTTGAAACACACTTATTTCTACTTGCAAGTTACCCCATCAGTAAAACAGTTGTCTGTAGACTGACACACATAAACAAATTGTTACCAGTGCTTTTCAATTCACTCATTTCCATAAAAACCTTGTATAAATATCCTCGTTGTGCATATAAAATTACATGAATGCCCAGTATTTCGTGAGCCAAAGTGCACAGATGTGTAGTATATACATTCGTTTATATTGGCAAAAAAGTGTTTTTCTCTGACTGGCTGGTTGCTTTTCAATGTTGCATTTGGGTCACTAGACCTCTATGCAAACTAAATTGTACTTGGCACATCAAGGAAGTGAGAAAGCTCTACTAAAAATGAGCTAGCGGTGAATGATTGTAGAAGTTGTTGTAAGGTGGAAGTTCATACCAGTGCACACACCTTCAGAGGCCAGCCCCTGATTTTAGTGACTGCGGATGTGCTTGAGCACCTGATTTACCAATTGGTGCTTCTCTTTTCAGTGGCTGTTTTTTTCCATAGATCTATGTACCACCCAAGAAATTGTAATAAGATTTTTTCAAAGACTTTCGCAAAAAAAATGTTTTGGCCGTGCCACTGCAATGTCACTACTTTGGTTTAACCATTTCACTGCACTTGCATGACTGAACTTGTTGATTAGCAAAAACAACTGATTTCAATAATTTCAATTGAATCTTTTCGTTTTAGTACTTTTAAACAATATTCTTTTAATTTTTATGATTATTTATAAATACACGAATACAAATTTTCACATGAAGTAATACGGGATCATTTACCATTTATGATGTGATACTTGAGTGGGCTGTTAAATATCAAACATGGATTGTGCACCAATACTTTTAGGATTTTACCAATTTCATTTAGTGTCGTAAATAAGTTTTAGGCACCAAGTTTTACCAAAACCGTTCCATGAACACTTGGATTTTAGTGTCAAAATACTGGGCATGTTTGACATGACTGTTGAACGAAATCGATTTGACTTAGTTTTCATCAATTTTTTCTCTTTTCTGATTGCAATTTCAAACTCAGAGCCATGCTTTCACACTGTCAGTCAGCTTGGTACAAGGAATATTACTAGTGCGTCAAGATAAATTAAGACATTGGTCCAGCAGGGTTGTTCCTTAAAATATTTTCAAGTTTTTGTATACTTACTGTTTACAGCTCCCAACTGATAAAGCTGTGTGTATGTTACTAATTCCATATGGCGTTGACAAACTGATTTCGTATCTTGATTTTAAACCATTGCAGTACCTTTTTATGACAGAAATAATGTTTTTCAAAAAGTTAGAGGGATTAACATACAGTCTCTTGGACATGCTTTCACGCAATACTATTTCAATTGAATTCTTCAAAAAATTTTAATATTTCAACATAAATGTTGTGTGGTCGCACAACACACAAAAAAAATTGATTAATGGGTTTTTGCTGTAGTAGAGCTTAATTATCTGAAAGGTAGATTCGACCAGGTCACTATTCATGTGTCATTTCAGGCACACCCTTTATGACTATGAACACAAACTGATATCACAATATCACCGTTCTTGAATATACGATGTTTTTTATGCATTATTAGAAAAAGAGAGGAAATGACAACCATAAAACAGGTTCACTTTTTAGGCCCTACTCAAACTGGTAGGCATTGTCACTGCATTTCAGACTAGGTTGCAGTTTCAACAAGTAAGTAAGACGAAAATAAACAACTATTTTTTAAAACTTTGCATTATCTGTGTAGATTGCGTGGAATAGGGTTTAATACAAGACCTTTTTAGAACATAATTCCGAGTGCTTTTTTGAGGATGTTAAAACGTTGAGTGGACAAGAATGTACAAGCAAGGCCAAGGGTAGCTTATGCGCTGTACAAAGATTTTCATAGTGTTTTTAATGGAATGCAAAAATATGAAGATATGATATAATGGGTAGGTTATGGGTTGTTTTTAATTTTACAGGAATGGGGTTGTGAAACTCCATTGTGAGGTTAAGCAGGCTAAAAATTTAGAAATGAAAAATTTAATTGACATGATCCTATTGTAATGCATTTCGGTCTGGTTTCCACGGATATCTACTATTCTCATCAAGTATTATGCCTCTCTCCAGAGAGGACACTGTGCTGCTTGACAGTGACAACTGTGTAATGCAACCGAATTATCCGGTATAGACAGAGCCCATGGCTCACACAAACAACAAATTTTTTGTCTCCGCCACTTCCACGAATCTTTTGGTGAAGTATTCGACATCTCCTTTCTACTGTTAAGCTGAGAGACTTGTTTAATTTAACGCTTGTCAAATAACTTGGCGCTTTTGGAAGCTTTTCCTGCTTATACCATGATGAGTAAAACTCGTGAAATCACTTTCTGCTACTGGTTCAATCATTCCGGTTCATGTAATAAACAATCTCACCATCAACTACATTGTCTGGATAATCTACATCCTATATGGTGGCAGCAAGAGGAAACATAATCCCCATTGGATATACAGCAATTTCATGAACAATATGTGGATAATATTTGTGGCCCACTGATCTAACATTCTGAATAATGGGTGATGAAGATGATCAAGCTCCAGCAGCACCAATCCAGTTCAGAGCTCCACCACCAAAAATAGATCCATCAGGTAACTTTGATTTCTCTGATCCTGGTAAATGGACTAGATGGAGAGCCAGATAGATGAGGTACAGAGATGCCAGTAGAATAAATAAACATCCTGAGAGAGAGACCGGATAAACACTCTTGTATATTTTCTTGGGGAACAGGCTGAAGATGTTATTCTATCTAGAGGTATTCCCAAAGACACCCATGACATTATGTCAAGAGGGCATTTGATGACTATTTTGGTGCTTGAACCAACATCATTGTCGAAAGAGCCAAAGTCGAAAAACTTTTTCAGAATGGAGACGGCATGGATATATTCATAAATAAGCTATACCGACAAGCAGAATATTGTGAATTTGGCGCTTTACGTGAAGAACTGATCAGAGACAGAATTGTTGTTGGAGTGGACGATGACCAGCTCAGCGACAAATTACAGTCTGAACCAGCTCTCACATAAGACAATGCAGCCCAGATCAACAGAAGGTATGAAGCCGCTAAACAGGCCAAGACTATTGTACTTCCTACTACAGGTACGGTGGAGAGCGTGAGATCAGATCACAGCAAACCAAAACCCAAAATTAGCCGAAACAAGTCAAAGTCAAGACCTGACAGCAAACAACCTAACTGCAGCAGATGTGGAGGGGGCGACAACTCACAGCAAATCTGAATGTCCAGCAAGTAAATCTAAGTGCCGACACTGCAAAAAGCCGGGACATTGGAAAAAGTCTATTACAGCAAAAGGGCTCAAGTAACTGAAGTTTCAGAGAGTGATGGTAATGCAGTATTCCTCAGTGAAATAAACTCTCAGTCGCAGAAGGATAAACCATGGAGAGCAAAACTACATGTCAGATTAGGTGATAAACCAGTGTGCACAGCTCAGTTGAAACTTGATTCCGGTGCAGAAGTGACAGTATGTAGTGTGCAGACGTATGGAGACAAGCAGCGCAAACTACGACTGTCAGATAAGAAACTGTTTGGTCCAAGTGGTATACCTTTACCTGTCAGAGGTCTAGCCAAAGCACAGCTTAGAGTTGACAATCAGACTATACATGAGCAAATCTACATAGTAGACAACCAGAGCACAAACCTATTGAGTAAACGTGCATGTGTATCTCTTGGTCTTATACAATAAAATACCAGATATGTGCATAACATTGATACTAATGAAGATAAATCCGAAAGTAAAAAAGCAGCTCGACGAAATGGAGAGTACGGGTATTATATGTAAAGTGACTGTTCCAACTGATTGGTGCTCAGGCATGGTTCAAGTACCTAAAGACAACCCTATGCAAATCTGCATATGTACTGACCTGACTAAGCTGAATCGTGCTGTAAAACGTGACAATCACAACAACATTTTGGCCAAAATATCAGGAGCAAAGTTCATTAGTAAACTAGATACAAATTCATGGTATTATCAAATACCATTAGCCGAAGACTCCTGTTTACTCACCATGTTCATCAATCCATTAGGACAATCTTGCTACAATCCTGTACCTTTTGGTCTTGTCAACTCCGGAGATATCTTTCAACGGTGCATGTTTGATATCCTTGACCGAATTGATGGTGTCGTATGCCACATGGAGGATTTACTAGTCTACAGTGCTGTGAGTGAGGAGGAGCATGATGATAGAGTACGCAAGGTACTAAAAGGTCTCAAGGATGCTGGTATGACTCTAAACCATAAAAAATGTATATTCTATAAACCTTCAGTAAAATTCTTAGGTCATATCATTAGCGAACAAGGTGTGCAACCTAACCCTAACCGCATACAGGACATTTTGGAGTTACCCAACCCTAAATGTATGAAAGAACTGAGGTCATTTCTCGGATCTGTGAATTAGCTTGGTAAATTCTCTCCTAGGATTTCAGACTTAACCAAACCACCAAGAATCCTACTCAGTTAGGAACATTGGACATGGAACATTAGCATGACGCAGGCTGTGAAATGCATAAAGGTGGAATTTTCCAAAGCTCCCTGTCTCGGATGGTACAACGTCAACAAGCCGATTATAATCATGAGCGATGCCTCAAACCAGGGACTAGGCAGTGTGTTATTTCAAGTACAACCAGATGGATCGCGCAGACTCATTGCTTCCTAGTCAAGAAGTCTAACTGATACTGAATAAAAATGGTCAACTATTGAGCTGGAAGCTTTGGGGATAGCATTGGCATGCTATAAGTTTGAAATGTACATCTCAGGACATTCAGATGTGACAATCGAAACTTACCACAAACCTCTAGTGCCTATTTTCAGCTCAAAAGCAGTAAATGACTAAACCGCCAGAATCCAGAGACAACAACTCCGAACACTAAAATACTCATTCACTGTACAACTTATAGCTGGTAAGCGCAACAAAATTGCTGACCTACTCTCCAGACAGCCCCTATCATAGCCAAATGCTAAAGACAAACAATTTGCCAGAAAGATAGAAATCGCCTGTGTATCCTCAATTACGTCACTCCCGGCTAGTGAACAACGACTCCACGATCTAAGGGCGAAACAGGTGGAGGACACAACTCTTCGACAAGTGATCCACTTTGTCAACTATGGATGGCCCGATTATCTCCCAGACGTCAAAACAAATCTCAAGCCATATTGGCAGAGTAAAGCCGACTCTACTCGCATCAACAACCTACTACTGTACAACAAGAGAATAGTGATACCGATCACCGAAAGAAGTGACATTCTAAATCGTATATACACTGGTCATCTAGGAATACACAAGTGCCGAGAAAGAGCTCGCCAATCTGTGTGGTGGCCTGGGCTATCGCAAGAAGTAGCCGAAATGATGAAAAGCTGCAGAACCTGCAAGCAACATCAACCGGAACTCCGTGAGCCTCTCAAACCAACCATGCTTCCAGACAGACCGTGGCAACCCGTCGCTACAGATCTATCATCTGGGCCTGTTTTCGATCCATTTACAGACTACTGTGTGGGCCTGATTTCAGTCCTGTTAGAGGATCGGCATAATTTTACTTCATTATCAACGCCATTTCTTAATAATTAATTATCAGCTTACTAACCTTCAGTTCCACAATCAGAAAGTTCAAACAAGCTAAGATAATAACAAAATAAATCATTTCAGAAGAAAAAAAACAATGTGCTAGCTCTTTGCCAGAAAAAAACTGGCTATCATTATGAAAAAAATACTGAGAGTGAGTACAGGAAGTAATAGGGTCAATGAGATTTGGAACTGTTTCAGTTTAGAATGTTGCACAGTCTTCAAACAAAAACAAAAAAAAGAGGCAAAACTCTGTTCTATGCAATGGTATAAGAATTGTTTCAGTCAGTTTTCACAAACGTGTGCAATCCCTTCCGAAAACCGGACAATCTTGAAAACAACCATTACTCGTGAAAGAAAAATTGGGCACATAACTCCAAACACAAGCAAAGTTCATGAAAGGAAAAGAAAATGTTCTGGAGCATAAATTATTTGGCATGGTAAAGCTTGGTTATGACGAAATTTGTGCCATAAATGCAGAAATAAATTGATGAAATTGTAATAATTCATATCAAATATTGAGTTTAGAACATAAAAACTAAGAACCTAGATTGTTTTTGAGATTGAGGCAAACATTCATAGATGTAAGTTTGATGTTAAAGACACCAGAAAAAAAATGAAAGCGTACGTATTAATAATTATCAGTTTTTCTTGTTTCTTTTTGCAAGTTTGGGACCATGCTATTTATTTTTTAACTTGGTTTTATTGCTAATTATGTTTATGAGATGATTGTTAACAGTACGCCACCATTAACATTTCCTAAAACTCATGTATTGTGTTTATGTTTTATTTGCAGATTTAAACCCAAGAGCACTGTGCCCCTTCCAATATATTTTCAATCCAATCAGCCAAACCTGCTTGAGAGTGTATTTTGATGAACTAAAGTCATGGGAAGAAGCAAAAGCATACTGTGCCTCAAAAAATGAATATTTGGCAACTTTTCAAACCAGCCAGTCACTTCATTGGCTCATCGATTATGTGAAAGATGTCCAAGGTATGCTTTTCTTCTCAAACAAATGAGGAGAATTTGAAAATCTGACTTTGTCATCGGTAATGTTTCAACTCCTGTTACTAGTTAACAAAAAGCTCCATTAGCTGAGATCCGTCTCACCAATGAGGAGTCTCACCAAAACAATCCTAAGTTTCAGTGACTTAAAATTAACTACGTATATGCAGATTTTACAGTCATTGCATATACCTTTCACAAGTTCCTATTAAGTTAGCATTGCAAAAACAAAAGTTTTTAAAAAGAAAATTGCAAAGCTAGAATAGTATAGTGGATATCAACTAAACTAAACCTCTTTCAAAACTGATATGATCGTCTTTATGCATCAGTCAGAACTACCAGTTAATGGCACAGGGTGCAGGGGGTTTAACTGAACAACTACAGTTTTATTGCCATTGTAATAACAAATAGTTGCTACCCCGGCAAAGGGTAGGACTGGGTAATCTAACTGAAGATGCCATTCCAAGTAACTAATCTGGAAATGGTGCCAAGTGGCCTCAGGAACAGCTGTCTGCTGCCTAATCATTAGTGGATGTAGAAATGTGTGCAATCGAGATTACCAAAAACAGCGAACCTTAAGAGCCAGACATATTGCACCTGGGAGCCAGCTGCAATGCTCAATAAGCTAAACAGTCCTACCCTTGCCACTAGGTTGCTCGTTTGACCTCATGGTTTTTTATCTTATTAGTCGAATGTACTTGCTTAAGACATCACAACTTTGTATGTAATTTCTTTTACATGGTTTAAGGCAAAGTTTTCTGTAGCTCAGCCTATTAACAGCTAAACCTTGCTGTGTTCATTCCTGTTATTTCTTATATTTCCAATTTGTGCTGATTCAATTGAGTGATCGAAAAGTAATAGTAATGTTAAGTACTCACCATTGTGTTTGAGCTGGGAGCTCACTATTATTTTGGAGTTAGAGGTGAACTTATATGTGCATTATTTGGGCCACTTTAGCACATAAGTAGTAATAAGGGGCAGATCTCTGTCATGGAGTCTAAGGAGAAGGTTCTCCTGGTTCAAGGTGTACTTGAAGTAGGCACCAGTTACCATGAGAGCCTGTGAGGTACTTTTTTGTGTGCACCAGGTGTTTAGAATGTATGGTGTTTATTGGTGTGGTATGTTGATTATTTATCGGGTTCTCCTGACCCCTGCTGGTATCTTTTTGTGTGCACCAAGTGTTTTCAACGTTTTGCTATGTGATTTAGATTGGGGAATTTGAGTATTGTATAAAAATGAAGTATTTTATTGTATAGTTTTATTATATAGGAATTATTATAGATAGGCATGGAATACTTCTTTAGTGAGTTTGAAAGTACATGTATGTACAGAAGAAGCTAGCTGTTACTCTATTTGAACGTATTTATATATATGAGGACGAATTTTGTAAAAAGTTTTTTAGTCCAACCCGATTTATACAATTTTTGAAAAAGTTCTTTATCCTGAGCGCTTTTTTTAAATTTTTCTTAAATAATCATTAATATTTAGAGTTTTTATCAGTTTATCAATTCTGTAGAGGATGTTGTTTCTTCAAAAGCTATTGCTTTGAAAGCTGTTGCTGGAGAGAATGATTTCTGTGTAGAAAGAGCGGTCCTACATGCTCAAAGTTACACCTATTAGCCTCACAGCCCATTAGAATACTCACGCGAAAACCTCTTTATAATGCTTTTGTTTGCGCAAAAACCCTTTATATTACATATAGATTTTCCGCACAAATAGTGAAAAACATTTCTTCACCCGAAGATCCGTATATATTATAAAATAACTTTTGCGCGAAGAATGTGGTTTTTTTCGAGCAAGGAATGTGTTTTTTTTTTCGACAGAAAATTTTGTTTTATTTGCGTGAATAAGAAATTTTTTTCGAGCAAAGAATGTTGTTTTTTTCACACGGCGAATGTGTTTTTTTCAGAAAAAAAGTGTTGGTTTTTCGGACAGAAAAAAATTTTGGTTCTTTTGCGCAAAAATTGTTTTTTTTTCTTGCACTGTTTCCTTCGTGTTATATAAGTTTTTTTGCGCGAATGAACAAACTAAATCAATTTCTTGAATGATATAAATGGCTTTTCTCTTGAGACTTTCCATTGGAGCTGATGTCAATTGGTGCAACTTTAGCTATTTAAGAACCATCGTTTTCACACAGAAAACACCCACTTCAGCAACAACGACTGAAGGAACAGCATGTACTACACCATCTACTACAACTACTAGGAGGAGTTTCTGTATTAAGGTAAGAAATAGTAAATAATTATTTTTTACTTGTTGACACACTCAACTTGCTGAGCTATGGAGTGTATATCTTTGGATTAAATGCAATTAAAAAATAATCAACAACTTGCATTTTCATTTTATCTTTTCAGAATGAATAGTCAAGTCGATAAAAGTCAATCGATGGATGAAGAACCATAATCCCAGCAAGTTTTTTCTCCACCATCATCTCCACCATCATCTCCCATCTTTGATATACTACCAAAAAAGAATAGTCAAGATGCTGAAAGTCAATTGATGATTGAAGAGTCAGAATCCCAGCAAGTTTTTTCTCCACCCTCATCCCCCATCAGTGATCCATCTTCAAACAGAGTTTTACCTCCTCAAGCAATAAAACGTCCGGTGTTTGATTTGACGAAAGAAGATGAAGATACTATGGATACTGTTTTTGATGACTCGAACTGCAAAAGAAGAGCTGTGATGGATGTTGGAGACGATACACTTTTTCGACACACTAAGATACCCTTTCAAGATGCCGGAATCAACAACCTGTCTGCTCTCACCTACAATAGTGCTGCTCTGTTAAATGCTCAGTCTCCAGTTCGTCCAAAAAACATTGAAACAACAGCAGAAATTCGAGATCTGCCAATACCAATGGTTATGCCGGTCTTATCCGTTGAATTTCGTAATGAAGCAAAACGTACCATCATCTACAACTACCAAAAGGATAAAAAAAACAGTTCGAGTAAAGAGTGATATTTCAAGCGAGGTAGGATTGCTCGTTAATAAAGCTAAGCAATCATGTCCAACGGTTTTGATCTACATGGGTGAAGGAAAGACTGGAAATGCAAGTTTTCGTACTGCTGATGGATACGGAAACGATTTAAAGTCAAAGGACGCATCCAACGCATTTTCAGGCGAGAGTATGAGACAAATCCAGGCTTATTTTAACGTAGCTCACCTGTACAATTTTCCACCAGATAGAGTTATAGGTTTCGAAAACCCAGGAATGCTACGAAAAGGTGACACCCGGTGGAACAAGTCTCTCGAGACTCTTGTGGCTTAATACAGATGTATGGTGGATGGAGAACTACTGATCGGAGATATCTACATTCCTCCTCAAATAGCTTCAGCAGTGGTATCGAAAAAATGCAGAGTTACATTATTCAAAGGACTGAAACAAGCTGCAGACGACACAATTTTCTACGACCTCATCCTGATATCAGCTCTTCAAATTTTCATTCAGCCCTCCGAACTGTTTGATACTATGGATCATCATGTCTTTCTCACCTACTTTGATGATGTCGAAAAAGAAGAATGCCCAAGATAACTAGCTTGTAACCTAATCGCTAACTCAAGGGATGCATCTCACTATCGATGATAGTAAGTTTCATTCGATTTACCATAGACTCAAAGGTAATTTCTGAGCTAGTTCATACACTGATGTATGGTAGTCTCATTATTTACAATCTCTTTTAGATCTAACTAAAGAATTTTTCCAGGGAAAGAAAGATTCTTATTTTCACCTTGCAAGAGATGAACTCAACATTAACCTTGAACATTACGTAATAGTTTCATAGGATCCATAGTATTCAATAGAAATACTAAGTTTATATTTTACATTGATTTTATTTGTTATAACAAATAAAATTTCATGATAATAATTTACTTTGACAATTTACTTAGCAAATTGGTTCCTTGTATATGTACTCCATCCATTCCTTCTAGCGTGTTGTCTTGTGTAAACTCATAGCTAAGACAAGTCTGTAGAATAAATCTTTGAATTGAGTGATCTCTCTTCTCATTGTCTCCTGTATCTCGTAAGCTTCTCACAATTTCATCCGTACTCCAACCTCTGCTTCTCAGTAAACAGAAGTATACGCAGTAATCACCCCATACAGTTGACAAAAGTTTTGCACCCACGTCTCATTACTCCGTACTGAACCATTTCCTCTCTGTCTCCTCTGCAACCTGCTTACCTCAAGAGTAGTAATATATGAGCAGATCTCCCTACCAAGTGTTTTTTTGTGGATTAGATCTTGGGGGTTATGCAATGGGTTACGGCGTTGGATGGATTCGCCGAGTTTATATTGTATTTCATTTGAGAGGCATTTGAGTGGCATTTGAGCGGCATTTAAGGGGTATTTGAGTTTTTGATTATTTTTTTACTTGATTTGAACTTATATGGCATATAGATTTTGAATGTATGGCACTCATATGACAACATTTTTGATGGAGTTGTAATTGCCACTGAATTGTTTTTGTATATGATATAACCATCTACAACGCTATAGTTATTATTATAGTTTTATTATTACATAATAAGTATTACATTATATGCTTACTGGAGAATGTAATAAAATACATATCATAATAAAGTGTAATAGGTTGAATATATAGTGTTAAAGTCTATAAAAACTTTTTAATTTGTAAAGTATTTGATGACTTTACAAGAAATATCATCACATTCAGGTTCAATCACGATGAGAAGATTTTCTTCAAGTTTAAGTTTACTATCTTCCAATATAGATAGAGAAAGTTTTGGAAAACCCTCCAAGTCATCATAAATAAAAACTCTATAAATCGATGGTGTTGAATTTGTAATTGCTGCCGAATTGTTTTCGCATATGATGTATCTATCACACACACAATCAGTAGTTGTTTCGATTTCTTCATAATTGTATATAGTAGAGTTTGTAGGGCGTGGGTGCTCCAAAATTAAATCGACTAAACCCAGAGCTTGTGGAAGAGATGGAATTGATGGTGATAAAGCTGGAACTAGTGACTCGTTTGTAATTTTTGTTGTTGTCGTCGTTGTCTACGAGTTGTGGTGATTGTTGAAGTTGTTCTTCGAATCGTAGGTAGTAATCCCTCATCGTATAAACGAATGTAATTTAAAGCTTCATCGGTTTTGCAAACAAAGTATTGTTGAGGCCACATATCATAAGTGTCACAGCTTCTACGTTGGTGAGAAAACTGCATGAAACATGTGAGTGTATGTATACGATATTTTAAGTTTTTTCCTAAAATATGAGTTACTGAATTAACCGCTTCCATATTAAGAATTCCCGAAAAACAACCAGACTGGCTATGAGATAAAGTGAATGGTTGAATCTCTGTTGCAAGACATAACTGCTTAGGATTGGGAATAATAGAAGATAGATTCGATATTTCATTTTTATTCAGAGAGAGAGACTTTTAACCTAGTTTATGCTTTCATCGTCTAGAGTTAACTGTCTTGCATTTCGGTGGACTTTGGTTAATATGCTCCAACTAAAGTTCTATATATATAACTTTGGGATCGCATTTGTCTTTGTTATCTCTTTGACATGTGATGCTGATGATAATCTTGTTTTGAATAGATTTCAAACTTTCAAAACTCGAAAATGACAAATTTACACCTTCAATACCGTCGATGTTAGTGATGATAGTAGCTATTTTCGGCTTCTCGTTGGTCGAATGATTGCATTCCACACATGCAAAGTTGGTTGTCTCAAACTCTTCTGTTGGTGGACAAATCAAACGTGAGGTGTTGTATTCAAATACACATAATTCATCATTCCAAAATAGTTTTGTATTTTGAGTAAGACCTTCCGTATTATTTTTAACCCCTATTGCACATTCCTCCTGATTCAGAGTGTATTTTGTTGGCGTATTGCAGGTCAGGGTATCTGTAGAAGTTTTGCTTTTGCAGATCCAAGAAGCGTTTTGAGCGATAATAAAACTGCAATGTAAATAGTTGGAAGGATAGAGTCTCACACAGTTTGTTCCATTTTCATCTTTATATCTAATACTCTTTTCAAAAGGTGAAAAAAATAAGACATCATTTTTTTCCATAACTCCATCTATACATTCATCGATTTCGTTGGCATAAAATACTTCGCTGACATTGAAACTGTCGAAACTCGAAAATGTTGAATTCACACCTTTGATTTTATTGATGTTAGTGATGTTAGCTGGATTTGATTCCTCATTTACACCTTCGATATCATTGATGGTAGTGATGTTAGCTGAAATTTCGATATCATTGATGGTAGTGATGTTAGCTGGAATTGATTCCTTGGTATCTGTAGAATCTTTACTCTTACAGATCCAAGAAGCGTTTCGAGGGATGAAAAAACCGCAATATATATAGTCAGAAGGGTAGAGTCTCACACATTTTTCCCCATTTTCATGTTTATATCGTAAAGTCCTGTCAAAAGGTGAAAAAACCAAGACATCGTTTTTTTTCCATAGCTCCAGCTAGACATTTATCAATTTTGTTGCTATAAAACACTCCACTAGTTTTGAAACTGTCAAAAGTCGAAAGTGATGAATCTTTGATGTTAGTGATGTTAGCTGGTTTCGGTTCCTTGTTGATCGAATGATTGCATTGCACTTGCACGCATGCAAATTTGAATGTCTCAAACTGTTTTCTTATTGGACAGATCACACGTGTGGTAGTGTATTGAAATGCACATAAATTCCCATTTCGATATACTTTTGTATTTTGAGTAAGTCCTTCTGTATTATTTGTAATACCTATTTCACATTCCTCTTGATTCAAAACGTATTTTGTTGAAGTATCACAAGACACAGCATCTGTAGAAGTTGTGCTCTTGCAGATCCAAGAAGCGCTTTGAGGGATGAAAAAACCACAATATAATAAGTCAGGAGGGTAGAGTTGCACACAGTTTTTTCCATTTTCATCTTTATATCGTATAGTCCTTTCGAAAGGTGAAAAAGCCAAGACATCATTTTTATCCATAGCTCCGGCTATACATTCATCAATTTCATTGGTATAAAATACTCCACTAACATTGGGAAATGTTAGTGCCAGTAGCAAGATAAATTTGCAGCTCATTTTTTAAAATGTTTTTGCTTTCAGTGTTGAAAGTTGAATACTTTCTTTCTTGATGTTCTTTCTATTTATACGTAAGTGGCTAGTGGCTTGTTCAGCTCTCTGAGCTGAATTTGAAGATGTGAAACAATCTCCTCAAAGTGGTTACCAAAATGTAAGTATGGTTCCAATCGAGATTGAGATAAAAGAACATGTGTTCCTGTCCAGCGAAATGAAGTCAAACCTATTAAAATCGAAATATCTATCAAATCACCCAGTTCAGCATCTTTCAAACATTGCTTTATATCAATCAGTTCGATCGCTCTTTTGAGATCTTCAAAATCTATCAACTTGTCTTGCGGACAGCATACTTTTGGATCAAAGCTCCTAGAACAGTTTAAGCATTCGAGAGGATTTGCTCTTGAAATACAATTACAGCTCAAAAGCATGCTTTGTATTGATTTACGAACTAGATTGAATCCTAACACAAAATAAAATACTTCTCCGGTGATGAGTTGAACAAAAAGAGGATTTGAGCGCTCTAAAGGAACGTGTTCAAAATGAATCCTTATGAACTTAAGAACAAAATCAGCCAATGTAGCAATTGACTTGAATCCTTGAGTTTTTCCACTCATGTTTCTTCCGTAGTTCAGAGATAAATGAAGCAACATTTTTTGTAGCAGTTCTTTTATGAGTCCTCAGATATATTTGTCGAATCAATAGGTATTATCGGGTTGACTGAGTCTTCTTTTTCATCAGGAGTATAAGCATATGGATATCCTTCCGCTATCGCAAGTAATTTATCCTTTAGACGTTGATAAGCCAGTTTGCTCTGACTAGTAGGTAATAGGTAGGGGTTTAATCGTGCTCTCAAATTTGTTAACATAAAGGGAGACTTCAAATGATCAGAGGAAAGATCCAAAAAAGCATTAATCCATTCATCATGCACCAAAAAACCCATTTTAGCGTTTTTCAAAACTTGTCTTCTATCAATCCAGTCGATAGCATCACCCAATTCTTTTTTGGTAGGTGTAGCACCTTCAACCATTTCAGCATATCTTTTACAAGTGATACATTTATCATCAACGTGTGAACAGTAACAGTTTAGCAGTGATAGATTGGTTGCTTGCTTGTAAAAACTTCCTCCTAGTACACAGTATACACATTCTTCCGTAAAATAAATCCTCAACAATTCATCAGAAACCTCAGCCAAAAAAGTCTTAGGTCCTATAGCATCGGAAGCTTCTTGGTGAGCAAAGTCTTCAACACGTAACATATTTGTTGTTATTCCGTTAAATTACAAAACGCGAATGATCCGTTTTCAAATTGAAATACCTATTTAATCATTCATTACTTTTTCTTTTTTTGAGGTTAATTGTTATGCTAGCTCATGTAGATCTTCATAAAAGCTTTAATTTCAACCTGACAACCATCGATTGGGCAAGGTTTTACTTCTGATGAGCATTCAGTAAGTGCTTTTTCCTTACACTCACTACAGTAAATGAGATGACCGCATGGAAGAGAGATATGATTTGCAATTACTTTTTTTTCATGTGACTCGGACACACATTGAGCGAGTTTGCTTTGCTTAGTCTGATCTTTATCTTTTTTTAACGAATCAATTGATTTAGCATCATTTTTTAACAGTGTTGACGAATTCTCAACAGATGTAAAATCGTTTTCAAAAGTATGTAAGGCTTCAATCATAAAACCTATTCGCTCAAAAGGTTTTCCATTTAACACTAAAACTTCTTTGATATCGTTTTGACTGTATCCTAGTTTTTTGCAAATAAGTTTCATTTCTTCGGTTTCATTGTTGTGCGTTATTTGTTTTACTTTTTCTCGATATTTTCCAACCCGTCGCTTACACCTTTTGCCTTTTTCCGTTCGCATGTAAACATCCTCAACATACTCTTCACCTTTACTCCTGAGTGAAAAATAACAGTCAGGGAACCATCGACAGTGTTCCTCCCACGGTAGATCACTCTCTTCCCATTCTTTAAGTTCACCTGAGCAAAAGAAGCATTTTACACTATCTCCGAACTTAGTATAGTAGAAACCTGCATTGGAAAAGAGTTTCATGGAAACTTTACCCTTCCATTGTTTGAAACTGTCTTCTCTAGATGTTTCAGTAGCAAAACGTGGTGTACCACCACGATCAATTGATATACCTAGAGGTAATACTTCTGCAGTTAAATCTCCTCTTCTAGTTTTTTGTTCTTCCATCGTATAACTTTTGACAATTGAGATGTTTTTCATTTCATCTGCAAGTAGCTTCCTAGGTCTATACACACGATGTGAGTATTAAATCCTCTAACAAATCGACAAAACGGAAAACTTTTAGCATGTTCTTTCATCGGATGTTCATTTTCATCCTTCCAGTTTATTAATACCCCTCGGCAAAAAGCACATCGAACAGCGTTGTCTTTTTCAAGGTTATAGAAACCAGCTCCAGCCATGTTTTCACCACAATGTTTACCTACTCGTCTCCAATTTGTAAGAAATGATTTTCTTCGATAACTTTCATCAAGCATTAAAGTCTCTCTTTCATAAAAAGAGAGTTCATTGCAAATGAACTTGAAAAAGTCCGTTGGGGAAAGTTGCGCAATAGTTTTTTGTAATTTTAATGACAAAAGACTACAGTGGTTATCCGGATAAGTTGCGACGACATAAGTTATTGCAGTGGTATCAGGAAAAGTTCGTTGTAAAAACAACGACGAAGTAACGAGTAAACTATCATCTATCCATTCGGTGCAGTCTTTAGTATTTTCAAAGCAATTCCGAGTTTTTCGCATTTCTTTTTTTTCATTATAAATAGTGTTTGCTACATATCTGTTGTTTGTTACTCGACACATTATTTATATATAATATAAGTAGGAGCTTCAGTTATTACTCAAGTTGAAGTTTTGTTGGAAAGTTCTTTCCCTTTGATCTAGTTCGTTGTTATTCTGAAAAAAATGATAATGCTTTATAGCAAAAAATAAAAAAAGACTAAAGTTTCAATTTTTTTCAATATACTTGAATTGATTACTATTGTAATAGAATGTAAATACTTACATCAGAAATGAAGACTTGTCTTTCTTTGAATTAAAATGAATGATATTCCTAGTTGTTTGAACTTGAGCTGCTTTCTATAAAATTCGGATGAAGAAGGAGTACTTTTTTCATTTTGAAGTCCTGAAATAATAATAATAATAATAAAACATATTTAAAACTTACATACAACATTTTTTGATATCTTAAATAGTGAATAATCTTGTTTTTTTCAGAAAATGTCTTCACGTTTAAATTGATTACAATTAAAACAAAATATAAATACTTACATCACAAATGAAGACTTGTTTTCTTTGAATTAGATGAATTATACACATAGTTGTTTGAACTTCAGCTGTTTCCTATGTAATTCAAATGATGAAGAAGGAGTGCTGTAGTAGATGATGATGTAGTAGATCTTGTTCCTTCAGTTACTAACGATGAAGTGGATGCTTTCTGTATGAAAACAGTGCTTCTTGTATAACTTAAGTTGCACTGCTATGAATCAGCATTATTTTCACGTGAATGGAAACCGTTGCTTTCGCGGGAATAACAACATTATTTTCACGCGGATACAAACCAATGCTTTTGCGGGAATAAATAATATATTTTCACGCGAATAGAAACCGTTGCCTTCGCGGGAATAAATAATATATTTTCACGCGAATGGAAACCGATGTTTTTGCGGGAATAAATAATACATTTTCCCGCGAATACAACCCAATGTTTTCGCGGGAATAAATAATATATTTTCACGCGAATAGAAACCGTTGCTTTCGCGGGAATAAATATTTTATTTTCACGCGATTACAAACCAATGTTTTCGCGGGAATAAATAATTTATTTTCACGTGAATAGAAACCGTTGCTTTCGCGGGAATAAATATTTTATTTTCACGCGAATGGAAACCGTTGCTTTCGCGGGAATAACAATTTTATTTTCACGCGACTACAAACCAATGCTTTCGCGGGAATAAATACTTTATTTTCACGCGAATGGAAACCGTTGCTTTCGCGGAAATAAATATTTTATTTTCACGCGAATACAAACCAATGCTTTCGCGGGAATAAATATTTTATTTTCACTCGAATACAAACCAATGTTTTCGCGGAAATAAATAATTTATTTTCACGTGAATAGAAACCGTTGCTTTCGCGGGAATGAAAATTTTATTTTCACGCGGATAGAAACCAATGCTTTCGCGGGAATAAAACAATTATTTCCATAGGGATAAAACCGTTGCTTTCGCGAGAGTAAAAAAAATAATTTTCACGCGAATAAAAACCGATGCTTTCGCGGGAATATCGCGTGAAAAACTGCTGAGTCACAGATATATTATAAAGAAGGTTTCACGAGATGGTTTTCATAGGGTTAATTAGTACAGCTTTAGCTATTTAAGAACCAGTGTTTTCACACAGAAAGCATCCAGTTCTACAATAACTAGCAAAGAAGCAACATCTACACATCAACTACTACATTTACTTGAAACTATAGAAAGACTTTCAGTCAATAAGGTGAGAATCACTAAATAATTCTTTAACGTATATTGATAGAAAACTTCAACTAGATTTGCTATAATACTTCAGAAAGTTAATTTTATGTTTTAATATTTTGTTCTTATTAATAAAAGATCAAATAGTTTCACCATAATGCATCAGAAAAATTATTTTGGTTTTGATTATGTGTTTATTTTATAAATATCTAGTTAGTTTATTCTTTTCAAATATTTTTCAAATTCCAACCATCTGTTGCATATTTTTTACTCTCTTTTCAGTTCCAACTTCTCACTGAACGCTCTGAATATGAATGAAGACCGTAATACCTCATTTCTCTCAACATTCGAACCATACTCTGATGATAAAGAAAATATCCCTCCTGATTCACATATAATAAGAAGGAAACTGAAAACAGTTCGACCAAAGCCATGGGATTCGGATAAAAATAAAACGATTGACTATGCTTGGACTTTGAAAGCACCATCTATTTCTCATCTTTCCTGCTTGTCAAAAAATGCTGCTAGTTTGCTCAATTCTTGCGATACCAATGACAGAGTAATGATTGGAAGGTTTCAACCACTTCACTTAAATCAAACGCCATCACTTCTCGAGATAATCTCCATCGAAAGACCAGCTGAGGATGTATATAAAAACTTATGCATTATCCGCTACAATGTCGAAACATTTGGCAACAGACGACAAGTGAGGTCCATGGTGAGAAATGAGGATTACAACAAATTAGCTCCAACACAACCGGATGTTCCAAAACTGGTGGTTTTTATGGGATTCGATTCAGACAAGCATCCAATCTTTCACCCTATCAACTTCCCATCCAATATTTCCCTTGAGGAAGCTAAACAGCTAAGTAGATTAATAAAAAAAAAACACCTAGTCAATTGATCAGTATGGTTCGTATCGCAACACTCTCTCAATTTGCTGTTGGAAGTGTAATCAGTTTTGAATCTCCTCAAATATCAACTCAGTTAACATTACCTGATGGAGAAGTGGTGATGGATGCGCTACTGGTAAACTACAGATGTTTGCAATACGATGGTTTGATGATGGGAGTTCTATATATACCTGAAAAACATGCTAGCGACGTCAAACGAATTGGAACAGGAGTCATACTTGTAAGAAATTGTGAAGTTAGTAGATTTGGTTATCATCGACATGATATAATCACATTCACAGCATTACAAGCGATAGAAACGGCTCAAAACCTATCCAACAAACTTGATGATTCCAACCAGATGAAGTACTTTACTACAGATGAGGTTGTTGAGAACAAGGTTTTAGTGCTTTCAATGGGAGTGGGAAACACATCTTCTACATCTTTGAGAGGACCAACACCCCCTGGTGAAAACTATATTCAAGAAGAGCGAGTCAGACAACACAACCCAGTGAGTGTTTTTTATTTAATGTAAACTAACTGATATAAGTAATACTTCCAAATAGATAAAATTTATTTATAAAGCAATTATTTTTTGTTTTGCTTTAGATAGAAGAAAGAGAATCAAAAACACTTGATGAAAATTATGCTCAAGAAAAAACAAACCGAACAATATAACTTGGTGAGTTACTTCCCTTTACTATATAATGTTAACTAACCGATGTAAAAAGAACTATAATTCAAATTCATGTAATTATTTTACATTTTTGTTTAATCATCCTATACTAATACATAACTTTTTATTTTAGTTCATTATGGAATCAAAAGTACATAGAACAGAAGTCTTCCTTCCTAAGTTATAACATCAGTACTACAATGACGACATTGTAAAGAAAAAGACTATCATCCATTGATTGTCATTACAAGTTGTAGTGCTTTGTATTACTTAGTATTTACAAACTCTAGCTATATTATACAAGAATATTTTGCTACTTCTTATGTAATAAATGTATATAATCATATATTGATTCAATGTAGTTATATCTCCTCGTTTTTCTCTCCTCTCTCTCAAAATATCATATGAGTTCGAGTTATGTAAAAAAATTATCAAAACTTGAATGTCATGCATTCAAAATCTATATGCTATAAGTTCAAATTAAGTAAAAAAATAATCAAAACTCAAATGCCACTTAAATGCCACTCAAATGCCACTCAAATGCCTCTCAAATGAAATACAATATAAACTCGGCGAATTTATCCAACGTCGTAACTCATTGCATAACCCCCAAGGTCAGATCCACAAAAAAACACTTGGTAGGGAGATCTGCTCATGTATTACTACTCTCAAGGTAAAAAAAAAACAGGACGTCCGAATGAGTAAAAAAAGTCCACAGCAAAATCATTGGCGTACACAGCTAACCAATGCTCTCCGGGTTGATGAGAATAATGAGTGTTGAATACAAAACACCCTGTTGAAAAATCGCATATTTGCGTCTAAAATTGATCTCTAGCTCCAACGTGAACACCTTCACTGCGACAAATATCATCCGAGGATAATATCGATCGAATCTGTATGGCGTTTATCCCTAGCTCACCGTTTAAAGCGCTACGTCTCCCGCAACAACGGAAGAATGTTGTTCATCTCCAACATACCATCCTTTACAAAGTAGGCTATCACGAACAAACTTTCGGTTATAGTGGTTCTAAACTGAATTTCCACACTCGTCGTGACAGTTTTCATAGAATGAAAACCTTATTTGAGAAAATCACCTGTCAAATTGAAACCGTAAATTGTGGGGCCATTTAGATACTGCTCTCTAATAACGTCATTTTTTTCAACATCGAGCAAAGATCCGGTAGTATGTAGAAATTGATGATATTCAAACACTTCTTTGTTATAGTCTTGTACTGTACGGGTCGTCCCTTGACGGTAGGAGTAAGTGACCTTCAATTTGAGTGAAGCCTAGTCTGAGAGTAGTTGGCAGAACACTGCCTAGTTTACACAACTGGGGATTAGCTGAACACAGCTGAATCCGAGAGAAATACCTAACAATTGGATATCTGCAAGGACCTCTGCAAGATATCACTCAATTGTCTAGCCCGAGGGTAACTGGCAAAACACTGCCTAATTTACACAGCGGGGAGATTAGCTGAACACAGCTGAATATGTGAACAATACCTAGCAATTAGATATCTGCAAGGACTTCCGCAAGATATCACTTAATTGTCTAGCCTGAGAGTAACTGGCAAAACACTGCCTAATTACACGACTGGGGGATCAGCTGAACACAGCTAGATCCGAGAGCAACGTTTTGATTACAAATGCGGTAGTTGACTGAACACAGCCTTTCTACTATTTATAGGAACCTGACTGAACACATCCTAAGTTACCTCAGTTGCTTAGGGCAAGTTTTTCTGCCTACTAGCTAAATATCTGCAGAAGCTTCCGCTATATATTATCAAGCTATTTTTGGGGTTTATGATAAATTTTGTACAATATGGCCGTCCAACCCAGACTTTGGCTATAAAGTTTTAGTCTAGCACATGAATAACCCTGTGAGTCTATAGTGTAGTTCTATCTATCAGAGCACTGATAAGAGAGGTGTGAGCTGAAGTACAATTCCAAAATGACTTTATTGAGTATGTACATGGCCTTATATATGTTATGCAGGCAGCTGATTGGTTGCAAGGGATGACCAATCAGAAAAGAGTATAATAGATGACCAATCAGAAAAGAGTATAATATCTGTGAGGCTATGTATGATGCTTTGAGATTATAAACATGGCGGTGCAAAGTGGGCAGCCATCTTGTTTTTCCAAATAATAATAATAATAATAATAATAATAATAATAATAATAATAATAATAATAATAATAAAATAATAAAAAATGTTTCTGGCAATGTATGGAGATGTTGTAAGTATTGCAGTGTCGTACTTGCAAAATAGATGTTGTTGTAACTGTTAATACTGTTTAATGGCTAAATTTCGAAGCAGCTATTATATATTTTAATAAAATATGGATAAAATATAAAAAGCACCTGTCTAGCTAATAGTAAATATATATGTATATTATATTTAAAATACTGTCCACCTCAGTCTGGTTCATATCTCCTTCCAATTGGACAATCACCAACTCTCAACACAATACTCTTGACATTGGCGTGCTGCATCCTATATGGGTTTTTGGCGAAACCATCACTCAGAGTGTTGTGATTGACCAAATCTAAATAGATTAATTCGGCTTTCTGTTTGTTCTCTTCCAATTATATATCAACCTGAGCAATTCCACTGCGAATTCCATACAATTTTAGGCGCTTTCGC
The DNA here is from genome assembly GCA_945261195.1 of Cryptosula pallasiana. NCBI lineage: Eukaryota > Metazoa > Bryozoa > Gymnolaemata > Cheilostomatida > Cryptosulidae > Cryptosula > Cryptosula pallasiana. The sequence continues at coordinate 13,565,725 of OX183132.1, forward strand.
TCAATAGGATAAATTTAGTTGTGTCCTTCCAACACCAAACTGAGTTGAAAGTTTTGTATTGTAGGAATTACCTTGACTTTACAAAGATGTAGTTCAAATTTGTCAATTCCGATATTCTCCGTTTGGATTCTTCTTGGCGGCAAACAAAGACAGTTTGCTGGAAGTCCGTTCAAACTCCAGCTGGATAGTATGACCGGAAACTATCAGTTTTCTCTGATGAACCAGGGCGAGATGAGATTTGTCTTTCCACCTCTGTTTAACACTCTCTTCTTTTTGTTCGCGTTGCTGTGTTGAGCTGCGTCTTTTCCCGTTGAATCATCATGCACCCAACCCTCCAACGAACCCTGGTATTCATTTTTATTTGCACAAGTTTTGAGTATTTGTGAAAAGTAGGTTTGCAAACCATAATTGTTGACGTATTCAACAGTATTACCTTCTATAGACATTATCAACTCGCTGAAGATTCCGTGGGTTGCGTCGCCCATCCACACAGGTGCGTTGTCGTCAGTACCCCCAATGTCACTTCCATCATCTTGTACAACTGCGGCTTCGATTTGCAGAAGCGAGTTGTGAAGATCTGTGTAATGGTCAGTAGTTCCTGCAAGTTCAACTCAACCCAGCCATAAGGATCCAACCTATTGGGTCTGATGACAACATTTTCCGATCTCTCTACTGATATGCTTGTAGGTTCCGTTGCAAACACATTCAGCGCAGGCTTTATGTTATAGGAAGAACCTTTGAACTTATACCGTGAAATTCCATTTAGACTAGCCATCTTTTTTGCAAGTGATGTTTGCTCGAAGCAATATCACTTAATGAACACAAATGTCATCCTGCAGAGTCTTCATAGTTGATTCCATAGTCGTTAAAATATGGAACTTCCACGTCTACCAGGTCCTCTTCTCTTTCCTGGAGCCGATTTTTTTCTCCTCTTGACTCGATCCAGATGCATAGCACTGAATACATCTCCTCCAAGATCATCCAAATCCTCTAATACTCTCTTCTTTGCAGATGATACCATGTTATGACCGTCGATGACATCACTCGCTACGTTATTAGCTATAGAAAGCGCTCTCTTACCCAGACTTACTGCTCCTCTCTTCAGCAGAGGTGTTGCTGATTTGAGTATACTTGAAAGAATACTACCAAGTCCATAACCTCTCATACTAGGCATCACTCGCCGTCCACTATACGCTCCAATTCCATTTTTGTCTTGCATTTTGTAGTACTCTTCGAAAAAATCTTTCGAGTCTTCGGGGTTGTATCGTACCAAATTCATTGTGTCTTTCCTTCTCTAAAGTGAACCGTCAACATGACTTTTCCACCGTCAAATGTTATTCGCTCACCGTCGTCACTCGTTATAAGCATTTGAATGATATCACTATTCAGTGCTGAAGTGTTGACGTAGTATGGGTTTTTAACCTCCTGGTACACAATGGTGTTCTTCTTTCCTTGTAGCAGCACTACTCTTAGCAAATGTACATTCGTATTGCCTACCATTCTATTATCAACAATGTTGAAATAAACGTACAAAGAGAAGATGCGACATTATTGTAACTACCTCTGGGGGTAGGTAGTTTTTTTACTTGGTGCGAGCCCAAAGGTGCATGCCAAGTCTTTAGAAAAGCTCACATTGTATCAGGATCACTGTTAGTTAGTAAACTGGTGTTGGTTACCCTGTCGTAGGAGATGGAAAACTTTTTATCCGGACTCATCTCACGCATTCTCTATTGTATACCCTCCTCCAACTCTTCCACACTATCGTATCTCCCTTTCCCAATTAAGATGAATGACTTTTCGCTTCTGCCGGAGACATTCATCTTTCCGCATATATTTTCCTTTCGGTGAAATTTTTCCAATTATTAGAGTACAATATATCTAGCAGAGCCATCTCCCATTTACCACCAGAGATATCCAACTATTTATAGAGGCTCACTGTAAAATCAGAATTGTTGTTATCGGGAAACTCTCCAGCGTGGGAGTTTGAGGGTAAAGCTATCAGCATCGACATTTGACCAACGTATGATGGTTATAGCGATTGTTCATTCCTTATAAGCTATTCATCCACCCACTCATTGAAATTTTCTCCGTAACCCAACCACTTGACCAGTATCTGTCTTTTACCTCCTCTCATTGTTCTTCCCAGTATCTTTCCGATTCTGAAAGTTGTAGGTTTTTTTAACCTTTTGCAACTCGTTTTTGTAAAAGGTACCATCAATCATCTTTTCAGCCAGATCTTTTACCCTATATACAATAGGTTTTTCAAGGGTAAGCACATCGGTGATTATAAAGATCTGGGTAGTCCAATTTTTGGTGAATCCTCTCTCAAATGCCCCTCTTGCTTTGCTAGTTCTCACATAATCTCAAACTCTTAACTTTGAATCTTTAGCCAAACTGTGCTCACCTCCTTCATACACTCGATTCCATACAAGCTCCCGGTTTTGAAAATTTACATCATTTTGTCTCATACCTACAGCATTGTGAACAGTGTTGTTGTACGCGCTAACCATTTTTGGGTAAAACATTAAGTATATGTCATCATTTTTGTACGTCAGATATCTGTAAATCTTCTGTTCCAAAGTCCTGTTAAAACGCTCCCCCGTTGATGACATTATTGTCTCATTTTCAGTTGTAAAACATTTGATTTTTTTCTCCGCCAGCAGACTCTTGACATTAACATTGTCAAACTCTTTACCTTTATCCGACTGTAAAGCCTTGTAGCTTTCCCCATCCAGTATCTTTCTCAATCCTCTGGCTACAATATGTCCAGCTTTGAAGATGAGTGGAGCAGCCCAACCTTTTCTAGAGAGAGAATCAACAGCTGTCAGTAAAAATGCTGTGTTGTCATTTTATATTTTTCGAGAACGCACATCAATCAAATCTACTTGAATCCGCTCTGCTACTCCAGCTACAAGTGTAGGACGGTGCTTAAACTTGGTCCTGACTTTTTTGTGTAGCACGTAGGCATTCTCTCCACTCAGCCATTCATGAATTCTTTTTCTCCCTATTGTTTTCTACAAGCTTTCAGCAAACCTCTAGCTCCTCGTAGAGATGTATGTACTGCGGGATTGTAAAACAGCTTTATTTCCCAGTACCTGGAATGATCAAAGATTTCCTCTTACGCGTTTGTCGTGGTGATTTTCTGACAGTTGTGATTCCTTAATCCGATAGCAAGCTTTCGAATTTGCTGTAGTTTGTGCTTCCTGATTGTACCTCTCTTTCTTCAGTTAGAACATCTCACAGCAAAGTTTTGGAAACCCTAGAATTCAACCACTGATCTCCGATTTTCAGTACATTCTTATTTGAATCGTACTTGCCAATTTTATTCCATCGATCCAACAATCTGACACCAATCGCTTAATCACCTTTCTTTCTTGTCAAACTAGATACTTTTTTCTCAAACTCTTCTAAATGCTCGTTCTCATCCTCCTTTTCATCATCATCTTGATCGTCGGCAACAAGAACATATCCAAACATGGATGAGTCATTGGTATCAAACAACTTCTTTTTTATTGGAGCTGTCTCACTAACATCTAACACAGATGGAGAGGAGGGAGGTTCGTTTGGTAAAATGGTGTCAGACTTGTCATCAATAATCGTGCTATTAGCCATAGGAGATTTAGGTTCTGCCTTTGGTTTCTTGATCGGAGTCCAGTTATGCATTTGTTGGTGGTTATTTTTAATTTTTCTGACATCGCTCAAATACCTACGCATGTTTTGAACATTTTCATCTACTTTTTCGTCCGCGGGCAAATCAGATTCATGCGCTGTTTCCAGCAAAGCATTTTCAATTCTCCTCATATCTCTCACCGTTAAATCTTCCATAGGATTATAATACATTGGAGGTGTATTTTTCTTTTCCTCTGTCACTTTTTCATTTTCAGCTTTTTCCATTAATGTACTGTAATCATTTTCAGACACTAAAAAGTAGTGTTTAGTAAATATTAAAGGCTGGAGGCTCATGGCTTTAATGGTTTTATTGATGATAAAACAGGTACAATGGGAGTTGTTAGAGCGTCCAAAAGACTACCTCTACCAGTCTGTGTCAAAATTTTACGCTCAACACCAACTGTTTCTTTACTGGTTAGTTTACGTAGTTCCTTCTTGTAACGCTGGAACTCAATAAACTGTTCCCAATCCAGAGGAGCCTGACCTAATATAATATTTTTTACAGTTTCTATCAATGATTGAAACAGATCCAAGTTGACTTTTTCGACTAAAGCGATTTTTCCTCTCTTACTCAGATCATTCAGATCTAAAATAGCCATTCTATTCCTCATCATTCTTGTGGAAAGATTCATCTTTGTCTTCCTCCTAATACAGTTTTCAGTATTCCAGGAACTACTGTGCTGATAATAGGTCCTAGTGGCAAAGCTAGAAATCCTCCTTTTTTGCAATACAGCTTATTTATCATCTATCGTTGATTCCCTAACTAGACTAGCAATGTCCTTCGCAGTTCATTGCAACTGATTATACTGAGTAGTTGACAATAGTATCGTTCTATTTTTAATAGCTGTAGCGCATTCTATTAGAGTCATAATAAGATCTTTTCAGGCATTAGCTGTTACAGACTTTTGAGTTGAAGCGGATGCAGTGTTGAGTGATGTCAACAATGCCGCATTTATTTTTAATTTTTGTTGGCGAGTTTTAGTCATTATATTACTAACGTGTTACAGTGTTGAATAACAAAATATATGTGAGATGAAACAAATAGTAATTGTATTTATACGCTTTTACTTGTATACATATAATATCATAGGATCAGTTGATGTAAAGTTTCCCAATAGCCTGTGATGATCATTCGTTTGCTGAGTCACGCCTATCCGTAGAAAAGAGTATGGTTTCTTTGTCACTTGTTCAAAGGACTCTTGCACATATTTTGTCCAAGTGGAAAAGCATTGACTTAGCTAATTGAAGAAGCGTCTCTAGGGTTTTCAAAAAAAAAATATTGAGTATTCAGAAAAGTTGGACGATTTCATTTTAAAAACAGATTCTAAACAATAAAAAATACATTTATGTTCAAATTATGACTATGTTTTGTATACAGAGCATTGGAATCAGCTTTACTGGAAACTTCATCCATCAAGTCATCAATTATCAACCATCTGTTTTGTCCATCTCTGTCCATTCCTTCGTGAAAGATCACCCCGGGTACATCATCAAAGGCTTTTTGATAGGCTCCATAACAGTAATGAATTTCTACTGGTGGAGGATAACCTATAGTGTGACTACTTTCAATCATTCGTAAAATCGCTTGCGTCTTCCCTGAACCAGTTGGTCCCGCAATCATCGCTGTAAAAGGAGAGCGCATCCCCGAGTAAAAAATTTCAGGTTTACTATTCATGATAAAGGAGATGTTTGTCATCCAACAGTGGTTTCATTTGTGATTCGATCGGGAGGGCTTCTCGCTTTGTCTATTCCCTAGATAGTTTTTTCATGCATACTAAACTCAGTAACACCTCCAAAAGTGGAAAATCTTATGACAAATACCAAGATCATCATAGCTATTAGCAATATACAATATCGCTTGTAGTACCATCAACAGTATCATTTTCATTCATCGGTCTAAGCTCCACATCTTCCTCTGTCAACATCTTACCTTTCAATAGCAATACAATAATACAACGCTTCATTTTTGTACAATACTCAAACCCCCCCAATCTAAATCACATACCAAAGCATTCAAAAAACCTGGTGCACACATAAAGGTATCAGCAGGGACCAGGAGAACCTGATAAATAATCAACGTACCACACCAATAAATACCGTACATTCTAAACACCTGGAGCACAAAAAAGGTACCCCACAGGTTTTCATAGTATCTGGTGCTTACTTTAAGTACACCTGAAACCAGGCAAGCCTTCTCATTGGACTCCATGGCAGAGATCTACTCCCTTATTACTAATACCATAATTGCATGCGCAAAGAGGTGAAGAGCAGTAACCAAGTCTGGTGTGACCGGTAAATGAGTCAGTAAAAACAGTGATCAGAAATCAGCGGTTTGCTGACAGTGGTTGAGCTAGTGCAACCGTAGCTGTACATCAGGATCCTCTACATTAGCAACAATTATATATTATAAATATTGACCTAAAGTAAGTTGGGTTTTTGCCTTCAAAAGTAAACATTAGGATTTTCTTCTTGGCCATTGTAGGTATACAGTCTTATCACACTTCCTTAAAGCCTACATAGTAACACGTAGTAAATCGAGGAACTTTAGCCACATGAATAAATCTTTTTACTGGAAGCAGTGTCAGAGTCTAGCTTTTCGCTTGAAAACTTGAAGTTTCACGAAATTTTCTAAGGTATTTGGGTAAAAGTAGTATCACTCCACTTTAGAAGTTCCATAGTAAAAAACTTTTCATCGAAAAACATTTGGGCGGATAAGTTTGCTTCTGATTTTTATAAAGCTAATTTATCACTATTTAGTGGGAGCTTTTCCATTGTTTCTTTTGCATTATTAAGTCAGCTCACCTAAAGACACTTAATGGTGTTTCAACATTCAACTTCTTCATTAACTTTTACAATTGTTTTTTGCGTATAAAAAACAAAAACGATTAACAAGCAATGACTTGATTAAATAAAAATGTGTCAGGTTTTAGAAAAAAAAAACAACTGCCTCTGTTTTAGCGATGCTGCAAATTTCCAAAAAAGGCTTACCCATTTGTATTACCCTATGTTATTAGTGTAATTTGTAAGAAACTACTATTTACCCAGAATGCTTGTGTAAATGATATTGCTTCAGATTGATGACAAAATACCTGTCACTCCTCTGCACTTTACTTGTTAAATTAAAAAACTGATTTTCTGATATCCAAGAAAATTTTTATTTTTGCGGGAACAGCATTATTTTTTTCAGAGACAACACCCTCTTGAAACTGTGGTTTAGACAAAGCTATGCTACTATGACAATTATTAGTTGTACTACACTCAGACATGATAGGCTAATTTTTTTCTGTTTCACACATAGAGCTTGAACGTGGAGCTTTTTGGACTGGTGGAAAAAGAAAAGATGGTGCCTGGAAATGGATGGAAAAGAATACAGAGGAGCCTGTTACAGGTGGATGGGGTGCCGGGGAGCCAAGCGGTGACTTGAATATTGAATGTATCGCAATGTGGAATGAAAAAAATTATAAACTCGGAAATTTAGGATGCGGTGATAAACATCGTTTTACATGTGCAAAGCAGTAGTATATAGTTGAGAATACCATTGCACAGTAGATTCTGTAAGTTTTCTTTTACGGCTAGACATAATGATGTTATTGTAAATGTTTTTTCTGGATTCTTGTGGTTCTGTTCACTATTCTTTTTAAAGTTCACAGTCTAACTTAACGCATGAGTTAGCACTTGTGTTTTAGAAATTCAGCAAAATAATTGTCTAATAAATCATGGTTTGGGGGGTTTGGGGATTGTGACAGCAACAAAATGCTTTAATTTTGAACTTTTAAATTATGGTTTTCCCCTATGCATTGAAGTAATGCTGTATTGGAATCAGTTGTAAGACCACTATTTCTTTTACATGGCTCAGTCCAATAGTTAGTGAGTAATTTTTGTTGCAATAGTTTTATTTGATTTTATTCAAATTCTATTTAATAACATCAAGTAGCTTCATAGCATGTTCTAATGTAGTCCCAATCAAGAAGATGACATCAATCCAGCAGCGGTATCATACTACTGCCAGTGTTAATTAGGACTCGGGTCTATCAAGCAGAGCACTTTGGTTTATATTGTCGCGTAATCCATCATTTGCTGATGTTGTGCTTGAGTTTAATTGCTTTTACGAAATTATTTCCAAGATGAATCTATCTGTTAGTACTATAACTGATTGATTATTCTGCTTGCATGCTTGTAAGTAAATGCATTTAATTTGTTTGCAGTATCTTGCTCACACTAAACAGTGGTGAGCGGTATCAGATTTTTAGTTCTTTTGAACGAACAGTTTTTTCTTAATCAATAAAGTTACTCAAGAAACAAAGAGTTTAACAATATTGTTTTCGTAAATGGTGACATCAGTATACTGTTTGGCGAGAACAAAAAATCATTTTCTTAGCAATGTTAGAAAGGAAGGCAAATAGTATCAGTTAACCTTGTTTGGTTTTTGGTAAAGCATGTACTAACTTTCTGTTGCTTGAAGATGCATCACTAAAACTTTTATTCCTCTGCCCAGTTCAAAACACAAAAAATTAAGCCTGGAGACAAATAATGTCTAATAAAACAAAAGTTTGAGCCACTTTTGTTACCGCCATATCAACCAACTTTTCCATGACCACAGATTAATAACTCCTCTTCCTGCTAGCTTAATATAATCAGAGTGCTCACTTGCACTTTAAAACTTTTTATATTTTTGGACATTTGTAAATCGAGGATGGAAAATGTAAGCTTGTTTACATAAGCAAAGATTTATTGACCACCATTATTTAGTATTTGGTAGTGTGATTTCAGTGTTTACACCAGATAAATTATTCGTTTTGCGACCAACATGGTCAAACATGGTCAAACATGAGCAACGGTTTTAATGTGATAATACCCGAGTGAGCCTCAATTTTCTTACTGAGTTTTTTGTTATCGGTAGTTGATTGTTAGATGATTCCTTTCTGCAAAAGTTATGTATGTTTAGTTTCATAAATTCATTATTTAGTTTCCAGTCTTATTGCAGTCCTTCACTAGTGAGATGGCAGTAATATCCTTGCCGCATTACTTTATAAATAAAATACTGCAAAAAATAATACCCAAAAGCACAAACCGTTTTGGACTGTTTGTATTGCACTCAAAAAGGGAAGAGCTGACTAGTGGTTTGGCTGATACCCAATAACATCTTGCAATTAGTTTGCGTTACCAATTAGTGTTAAGCTGACACCTACTGCCAGAATCCGCCCCTGCTACTCCTCCCTTATCCTACACCCTTGCTGTCCCCCTTTCTTAAATTTCCTCACCCCACAAAAATGGCCCAGTAAGTTTTTCTTCCCTTTCCTTAACTATCATAGCTGCTCATATCCCTAAAAACTGATGCATCGCTTTCTCTTCTCCCAGCCTTTCTCCATCCCCTCCATCCTTTTCCATTGAAAAGCACACAAATGCACCCTAACCCCTCCACTTATAATCTGTCAAGTTTCAGTTTCATTGTAACTAGAAGCCTCACCTTTCCTTGTCACATATTGGTAGAATTTATCTCCACTTCTACCTGGGTTGTCTTCCCTGTCTTCTCCTTGAGTAGATGACATCAGAGCTAAGAGGACTAAGACAGATATACTTATAGAGAAAGGGCCAAAAAATATCAAGCAGGCTTGTGCATTATGAAAGGATTATATTGGATTTAATTACACCTGTTCGCTGTTGACCAATAGGAGGCTGTTATTTCAACTGCACCCTAACCTCACAAACATTAGTGTACATTATTGTGAGCAGGTTGTTAGCTGTCAGAACCACAAGAGTTATTTTTACACCATATCTTTAGTATTTTTCAAACTTATTAAATAGTGAGAACTTATACCATTAACTGGTTTCGATGGCAAGTTACCTTGGTTGCATCTGGTAGTTGGTTGATATGGGTGTTGGATGTCGAAGTCAGGTGGAACCAAGGTAGAGTCAAGGTTGAATAAAAGTGAACTCAAGGTCATGTTGAGGACAACTGGAGGTCAAACCATGGTGAGGCCAAGCGGATCGGCATAAAAAATTTTCTCATTCACTTTGGAAGAAGGGGGGGGGGGGGTGTAACTGTTATTGACTCTAATAGCTGTACAGTACAAGCCTCGCATCACTATAAAGTTCCAATAACTAGAGGAGATGCCCAAATTAGCAACAGTGTTGGTGATAAATTTTTCATCAACAGTTAAAAGTGAAAAGAAGCTATAGAAACAGTCTAAAATTAAATAGGATGCAAAAGACCAATGTTTCAGCCAACTTGAATTTATTCATACACATCCTAAAAGCCAATTTTTAACAAGATCATTTCTTTACCCAGAGAAATGCATCTTCCATACTTTTAACGAGTTTGTGCAAAAAATTCAGCAGTTGTTTTTTATGCAAGTAGCACATTAAACAATTTCAGTTTTTTTCTTAGATTTTCCTGATTTCGATGATTTTCTATTAGTTTAGTAAGAGATTTTAAGTGAATGTTGTTTGCTGCGGCATTGTCAGCTAGATCATCAATGACTGTGGTCACAGCTTTTATGTCAGCTGAATACACACTGATGTCTGCAACTATACTGTCAGTTTGTCTCTTGCACCTATAATAAATAGCTATAGTTTAGTTTCTGCTTCAAATGTCAATACAGGGACTGAGTTTTATCTATTTGCTGATTCAGCAAATGTGTTGTCATTCATTGAGCATAAATCATCTATGTTTACAGCCTACTCTCAATCACCTCAGGTACAATTTGCCAATACATTTCATTTAAGGCATCGAAAGTGAGTAGATAGTTTAAATTACACTTGATTACAGAGTTATGTATTTTTTTATCATTGTGATCCGGAAGTCATCATTATTAGCTGACATCTTCATCATCCTGATATTACTATTAATGCATAACACTGTATTAGAGTTCGGAGGTTACAGACTTATCCACTAGTGCACTGTCACCAAGCAAATATCCATTTTCTGGAACAGATAGATCGGTAGTGACTGATGTCCTCTCTGCCAACAAGTACCTCTCTGGAAGATGTGGTACTGTGCTAGTACGGCACACAGTTATATAATTAACCCTCTGCACACAAACACAGTACTCTGAGAGTTAGCATTAACACATGTATTTACCTTACGACTATCATGTAAGAAATGCATGGAGTAAATAAATAGATCTCATCGCAGCACAATACCAAAATAAATTGGCAAAAGTTTTGCCTTCTATAGTCAAAATCACAAAAAGAATATGTCCTGGCCAGCAGAATGTCCAATCATACATAATTAAAGCCATTACATGCAAATCAACATAAAGAAAAATAATAACAGAAAATCACATATGTGGCAGGAAGTGAAACATTTAGGGCACAAACATAAACAACATAAATGAACAAATTCAGAACATCATTGGCCAATCCTGAGATTTTGTAAATTGCGTCATGAGTTCTTGACCTTTCTCAGCGCCGGGTTCAAATTTTACCAAATCTGTGAACTGTCAACAGGTAGATATATGTTATTGGGATATCTTAGGCTATTATTGTCCCTCAGGCTATGGCAATCAATTTTTGTCAACTAGGGATATCCTCGCAGGGCTGGAATAGCAGGATTATTGTAGCACCGGGTACCCCTTATGCTTATTACCGCTTTTTCTGGTACAGGTTAGTGCTGAAGCTGTTGGGAGGCATACCAGATATCAACTGATCATCACTGGACCTCTAGCATATATCTATATAGTTTATTCAAGATGTAAAATTGTCATGTTTCGGCCGTACAGAATTACAAGGAACACTCGATATTAGATTTAAGCAGGAGTGATGAGAGACTACTATCCTAATGCAACTGTGAAGCATATTAACAACCTAATTCCATGTAAAAAACCCAAAAAAACCTACTAGTGTTTTCAATAACTCAACCGCATTGCAGTTAATTAGATGGTTATTGGTTGATTAAAAGAGGTGTGTTGTGGTAAATTTTGGTGGAAGTTCACAGTAAACAGGTAGTTTACTCTTCACCCTTTGCAAGTGATGCACTAGACTTCTCCCTACAGCTTTCGGTGGACTGCTGACTAGGTGGGAAGTTTTACTGTGCCAGTGGCATAGTATGCAGGGCCGGTATTGACCTCTTACCGAGCCGGGATAGCTGTACTGGGCCGGCACAAGATGGCCACCGTAAAGGAGGAACCTTAAACGTACCAAGGAACTTAGTCAAGGTCAAAAACCGAGAGTACCCTTCGACGGATTACCAGACACGCGGACCATAAGCTGACTATAGCCTGGGCGCCCTGCAGGACGTGTGATTGGACAATGGAGACAGGACTCCGCCCTCTAGCCACTTGACGCGCTTTACCTTTAAATATTTACCTTACCTGATTCGTTTACTATTTATATATCTGTTTGCATCGGTTGATCTACTTCCTGTGCTATTGTTCTTATATATATTATGCTAATTATTTCCTGCCAGTTCAACTATAAAAAGGCTGATTTTACCTCTATTCTTTGCATTCATTCTCATGCCGTGCCAATAGCCTTGTGGATTGCCACCGTAGGACTTTTTCTTGTGAGAATAAAGCCAACATTCCAACTTCACTCTGAGTTGTTTGTGTGAGCCATGGGCTCTAGCTATACCGAATAATTCGGTTGCCTGATTGCACAGTTGTTACTGTCGAGCAGCACAGTGTGCCTTTAGAGAGAGGTATAACACTTGAGCATAGTGGATCTCCGTGGGACCAGACCGCAATCCATTACAGTATTCGTAGGCTAGATCGATCCATACAATAAACCATATAAATGAGATTTCTCGCAAATTATTCAATGCAAAGGGGTCAGTGGTAATATTGTGCCGGAAATGACAGGGGAACTCTATGAACTGCTTCCTGCATAAAGCCTTCCATTAAAAATTATTGGACACGTGCACATACTGGCGTGCATGATCTACACGTATTCACTATGTGCACTTTTCTCATTTCGGTGCAATATAGCCCTAGTCCTAAATACTGGCTATTGTAATGGATTTTTATGTCACATTACTTACCGCAAGGGGGTTGTCACTGCACAGACTGCCCGTCTGCCAGAACAACCGAACAGTCAGCCTTCTTAGGCCTGACAAGCAACAGTCTACCTCAACTCAGAGACGACCCCATGCCGGAATGGCACAAACAGAGCGTTGTAAAGCAAGCAATCGACTTTAGCAACGGTAACGAGTCCTCGGCTCAGACATACACACTCGGAGCTTTCAAGTGATATCTAGTACTAAATTTTATTCATGAAAAGAATACAAGGAGGAAATCCAATGCAAGGACAAGAGTTAATACTCATATCATGTCAGGTAATGCAATGAGTAAAGAAAATGCTCTGCTCTTTACAGCCAGAGTAACAGGAAGCACTTTGGAAACTTTCCATCATGCACAGGAGGCATGGCAGGAAGTAATATAACGTATACAAAACAGTACTGTGCAATAGGGTATGAATAAATAAGGTAAAGTAAACTGGAGCCCAGAAGTCTATGCCTAGCTCTCCAGTAATAGGCGGATATCTCCTTTGGTAGGTTCCTTGGTCTTTCGTAAGCCTTTGATCTATCTTTTCTGACATCTAAGGTTAGCCAGCTCCTGGATATGGTCTCTGGAGGTTCTGGAGCTAGGTTTGCTCCCTCAGGCTATGGCAGTCATTTTGATGCCGACCCGGGATAGGTACCCAGGATTAATTATGACTGCATGTTGCTCAAACAGAGCAATATGTTTGTTACAGCAGAACCCGATCTTGTCCACTCTGTCTAAAGGAGGCATGCCTGTGGTAGCCACCATCAGGGGACCTGTGCGCAGTAGTGGTCACTGTTAGTGTTCAGTAAAATTCACTCCACTATCATTCTACATTTTTTATAATTTTGTTTGTAGGCCAGCCAATTTTTTTTATTATGTTATCTATGGCTACACTTGAAGTAACGAAGTAACTACAAAATAACCTTTTGTATAAACATTGTAGTGGAGTTTCGGGGCCTCCATACTGCCAACTGAGCACTGTCACTAGTCAAACTCCTCGTTCTCTGGCACAGTAAAGTTGGTAGCGTTCCAATGGTTTGCTGCCACCAATAACCTCTTTCCTAGTGGCAACACTTGGGTGGTATAATACCAAATCAGAAGTGAAGAAATGCTCTCCACTCCACAACTAGAATACATCACAGATAGAGCTCAAATGCATCACTCAGAGCTTGAGAGTAAAATTCATTAGTTCCTACCTAAAGAATACTAGTAAATATATGATCCAATACAGTACTGATTGTTTACAGCAATAACTCTCACTTTATAGGCAGAGCACAGGAAGTTACACAATGAAACAAACATGGTTATATCCTATTATTGTTGGGGAGAAAAATGAAACATGTTCAGCTCGAAAGGTTTAAACAAGCCAAGTATTGTGGTAGATTTCAGTGCACACTAGTAGTAAACAGGTCGTTTACACTAGAAACCTTGCGAAGCAATGCGCTAGACTTTTGCCCACAACATTTGGTTAATAGCTGTTGGGTAGGAAGTCCTACTGTGCCGGTGGCATAGTAAGCAGGGCCGGTATTGACCCCTGCAGGGTCGGTAGTGACCTCTACCGACCCGGTACAGCTGTACTGGGCCGGCACAAGATGGCCGCCTTAGAGGAGGATCTGCAAAGATGTCTAAGAACTTAGTCAAGGTCGTAAACAGGAAGTGCTTACCCCTAAATCACCAACTTCATGGACCTAACTCTATGTACAGCCTGGGAACCCTGTAGGAGCATTCATTGGACAATTAGGAGAAAGGACTCCGCCCTTAGCCACTTGGCACCTCCCTTTATTATTTACATTGCATTGTTGATTGGTTGATTATTTATATAGTTAATGTAATTGGTTCATCCGCTTCCTGTGCATTGACTGTTATATGTTTTGTGTTTGTTAGCTCTCCTATAAAAGGAGAGCTCCCACTGTTAATCTTTGCATTCATTACAATGAGCCATGGCATGTATTCTTATATTGCTAAACCCTAGAGGAATAATTACCCTCAGGACAGCTTAGAGAATAAAGCCATTATAACAGACACTACTCGGTACTGTTTGTCTGAGCCATGGGCTCCTGCCTTACCGGGTAATTCGGTTGCCCTATACAGTTGTCACTGTCGGTTAGCACAGTGTGCCCTATGGAGAGAGGTAGAATACTCGAGATTAGTGGATGTCCGTGGTAACAGACCGGAATCCATTACATTGGTGGCAGCGGTGGGATAAACGGTACCTTCCCACGCTGTGCTCTTTCACGCTACCCTCTGGCCCTGCGAATGCACTGCAGGCCAGCTACCACTGAAGAAGGAGAAGTGATCTACCGGGTGTAGATCTGGAGAGAGGAGAAGAAATTGATCTACCGAAGTAGTAGATCTGAAGAAGCAATTGACACAAGATACTACCGGATTTCTCTGCAGGTTTGTTTGAGTGCGCTCCGAACTGCAGCAGCTATCCCGGCACAGTATCCACTACTAAAGGCTGTCTGCATCAACCGTAGAGCTTTGCTCCGTTTGCAACAGTCCAGTACAGACGCTACCGTACCTTCTACAGGCTCGTAGAGTTCGCTCCGACCTGAACATAGAAATACCGGCGCTGTGCAGAAAGAAGAGAGAGTCGTGTATCAGCTATACAGACTCAACTACCAGAGGTTATTCAGCTTGGAGTGCTACTCAGCTGGTAACAGTGACCCCGGCACTGTATCCATTTACAGTGTCTCTACACTACTGCCTGTAGGCTCGTAGAGCTTGCTCCGCCCTGCAGCAGTACAAGAAGTTTCGTAACGGTTGTTACAAGCGACGGAGTGCCAGATACTGCCAAAGTATCCATTGGACCAACCCCTAGATCTGCTAGAGCCACTGGAAACACAGCTACCGACCCGGATCTCACCCATACCGGCCCGGGAGCCAGTTTTACTGACCATTTCTTAGATCTGAGTTGAGATCACTCCTCTATCTGCAAAGAATGGCTACCCAGAGAGCACGCAGCGCTGGTCGATCACCCGCTGGCAACCCAGAAGCTACAGCAATTGACAAATTGACCGAAGCATTGACGGCTATGATGAAGTCCAACCAAGACAATGCACCAGCTAGGCTAAAGGCTCCGAAGTTCGACGGCGAAGGAGACGTCGAGTACTTTATCAGTAGATTCGTTGAGGTAGCCGAAATGAACGAGTGGCCAGAGAACACGGCCATGTTGTACCTGAGAGATGCATTACGAGGTAAAGCATTGGACTGTGGAAAGCCTCCACATCTGCAGGGTATCTTTGCTGCACTACGAGCACGTTTTGGGCTAACACCAAGGGAAGCTATGTCCAGGCTGACCAGCCTACGCCGCCAACACAAAACGTCGCTCCAAGAGCATGCAAGTGAAGTAGAGCGCCTAGTGCGCGTTGCGTATGCAGATCTACCTCACCGACCTATGCAGAGGATGATGCTGGATATCTTCAGCACCACAGTCGGAAATGCTTACCTGCAAAGACACTTGTTGGCCATGCAGCCCGTTGACGTAGCAGAAGCAGTCAGGGCCGGCAACGAGTATATGCATATAAAGACACCGTTTGAGGAGCGCCAAGCTCATGTACGGATGTTGGAAGAGGATGCCGATGAGGAGGAAGAGGAATGGATGAGGACGGTTGCCAAGGGCCCGTCTCAACGTGTCTCCACCGCTACTGCCGTACAGCAGACACACCACACCCCTACACCTGCCATACCGGATCCTATGACAACAGTCATGGACAGCCTAAAGCTCTTGACAGAAGAGCTACGGTCGCTGAGAGCGGCCAGACATGCAGCTCCCTCTCCACAGTTGGAGACAGCACCTGCAACGCGCTGTTGGGGCTGCGGACAACAAGGTCACATGATGGGTACCTGCCCCCAAACTCAGCGTGCAGTTCACTTTGCAAACAACCCCAGACAGACGGGAAACGGCTGGCGCCCGCAGTAGCGCCAACGGCAGCTGACTGCAGCCGGGCAAGCCGGACCACACCCACAACCCCTTATAGTCCTGGAACTCTAGGAGAGAGTGGACAACCTCCCAAGATACAACCGACAGCAACCAACCACCGCTGGACAAGCCAAGCAACTCCTGATGCCCTGTACAGTCCTGAAACTCTAGGAGAGAGTGGACAACCCCCCAAGAGAGCATCAACACCCGCTGACTGCAGCTGGACAACTCCTGATACCCCATACAGTCCTGGAACTCTAGGAAAGAGTGGACAACCCCCCAAGAGAGCATCAATACCCGCTGACTGCAGCTGGACAACTCCTGACACCCCATACAGTCCTGGAACTCTAGGAAAGAGTGGACAACCCCCCAAGAGAGCACAGACGCCCGCTGAGGACAGCCGGACAGCTCGACAACCCCCTTTTAGTCCTGTAACTCTAGGAAAGAGTGGACAACCCCCCAGGAGAACACAGACTGACAGTAGCCGGACAGCTCGACAACCCCCTATTAGTCCTGTAACTCTAGGAAAGAGTGGACAACCCCCCAGGAGAACACAGACTGACAGTAGCCGGAAAGCTCGTCAACCCCCTTACAGTCCTGCAACTCTAGGAGAGAGTGGACAAACCCCCAGGAGAACACAAATGGCAGCGCCACCGCTGGAGCGACCTTACCAGGCCAGCTACTTCCTGGCTGGAAGATTAGCCGGTAGACCAGCCTCCCTGTTAATTGACACAGGCTGCACAACCAACTTGCTGTCGAAGCATCTGTATCAGCAATTGCCACAGTCAGTGAAGGACACGCTGCAACGCAGCGAGGCACATGAACTCATGGCTGACGGGTCTAGGATTCCCTTTTACGGTACCCTGCAAGTAAACTTGCAGCTTCGTAAACTGAGAACGAGCGTTAACTTCGTCATTAGTGACATCAATGAAGATGCCATAATTGGCATGCCGTTCCTCACCTTACACGAGTGTGCCCTACGGTTTTCAGATTCCCATGTCATCATTGACGGACATGTGTTACCTTGCACGGACAAGCACGGGCGGCCACTTAAGGACAGTGTCCGTCTAGCGCAAGTAGAGCTAACGGAGGACCCCCCTTACACCCCTGAAGAAGAGGACGTCCCCACTCAACCACCCGCTGTAGAGAGAACTACAGTTGGAATGTATCAGGCTGTGAAGAGCCCCCCGCCACAGGTAGTTGGCAGAAGATTTGAGCCAGATCGGACAATAACTGTAGAAGCTATAGGCCAAACAGTGTTTTCCCCCCCCCGCTGGCTACGCCCCTGCGCTGGGGAGAAGGGAGCCCTGCTGCTGGAGAGAGGCAGCTGCCCTTTGACTATCAACCCTCTGTTAAAAGATACCGAGACGAAGCAAGCAAGCACAACACAGAGGCAGGCTATGAGAGCGCTCAACTGTGTCTAGATGCGGATTCCCACCACCCGCCTAGAGGAAAGGCAAGGAAAGCAGTGAACAGACCCAAAAAGACTGCAAGGGAGGTGCGGACCACATCACACTTGGTTTCAAAAGAGTCCCCAGGAGCTCCCCGACAACCTCCAGTGAACAGAATCACTGTAGCAGACCGTCGGAAGAAATTGGAGAAGTGGCCAAAAACCCCCAGTACCCAAACACTTCCTGTGGAGCCAGACAGAGTGAGTCAGAGTTGTGAACAACACTGCAGCTCAAAGAAGCCACTCATACCCGCGAAAGTCATCAAAGGAGTAACACTTACCTACAAGATGTCTAACCATTGCCTGGAACTGAGCGACGCAGAGGATCTGCTGTTAGACTTGGATGACTATCCACCTGCCCAGTTAGAGAAGGAGCTGGAGACAATGCCCACAGCAGAGCTGTACACCAAGCCAGAGAAAGGGAAAGCTGAGGAGAAGGAGGAGGAGATCCAGCTAGCTGAGAAAGGAAAAGAGGGTGAGCAATTAAATGCAGCATTTTCGAAATGGTTGTTTGAAAACTGCACACCACGAGATCCGTTAGCACTACGGAGTGGCAGCCCGCCTAGCTATGCTAAACCTATACCTCTAGACTTACCATGCGCTGGTGACAGTAGAGTATGCGCTCTCCCACGAGTTGGGACTGCTGACACCCTCAGAAGGGCAGTAGATAAAAAAGAGCGGGAGATCAAGTGCCCACCACTTGATCCTGCCTGCCGGCCCGGGATGACTCCCTACCGGCCCGGAGCACCTCTATACCGGCCCGGGGTCCTCCAGAGATTCAGTCAGGAAAGACTGAGAGGTTACATGGCAGTAATTACTCTTGTAGAGCCTACCGAAGGAGGAAGCCTGTGGTGGCAGCTAAGGGTAAACGTCCCACGACGTCTTCACCACCAACCTTAGTGCCACACAGCACAGTGCACCACACCCCGCACGGGATGTTGCTTGCACCCCCACGGTACAGTGGGAAGAGGAGAAAAGGCGCTGGCTTTCCTTAAATAAGGAACGGCGTTCTCCTAGGAGTAAGATACGGAAGGTTCTGTCGGCGCTAGAACTTCCAGGGCCACTGCTCTCACCCATACATGACACTATGGTACAGCAAGCCCCGCTGCAATACAGGCAGCCCATTAACACGTTGCATAAAGTTTATAATGCACCTGTTGTTGTAGACTCACGCTCCCAAGTGGACGTGACGCCGAGGCTCACCATACGGTTGGTGCAAGCACCCAGCCCTACTGCAGAGGAGAAGGCAGAGGAGACACACCTACGTTGGACGACGAGCCAACCAACTCGTGGAAGGAGGATGGGAGAATGAATCCCACAAGAAGGCATATGCTGCGCTGGATCACCTCGGAAACTGAGGAGCGGGTGGAACACCCGCTGCAGGAGGCCGTGGACTACACATGTACCAAGTGTAATTACCAGGCCAAGAACACTCGGCAGCTCAGGGTACACATGCTGCAACACTACCTGAGACATTACTGTCGGTGCCACTACGCAAGCGAGAGCCGCGATGCGGTGTACTCCCACCAGAGCAAGTTTGACGCGCCAGGAGACGCTATTCACTATCAGAAGACGGGGATCATCTATACCGTTGATCGCCCTAGCTACTCCCGTTTCTGTGAGTTTGTCAGGTGGACCAATGCACCTAAGTTTAGGCGATGTCAGCCTACACACCAAGGGGAGCCAACTCCCAGGGTGTCCGTGAGGAAGCGACTGGGCTCTCCAGTACGCAAGGAAGCTCCGAAGAGGAAAGATGATCGGAGAGGCAAGCTCACGCCAACTCTTACCGGGTATAGAATACCCAAACGGACAGCTAGTCCACCTAGCGCAACTTGCCTACCAGAGCCAGAAGTTGCCAGTACTGAGCCAGGAGAAGTGGACATGCCCAGACCTTCACTTCACTTCCTACAACACAGTGACCGTCTGGCTACACAGATAGAGGACCACGTCACTGCTCTTGAGAAGCAGCTGGGAGAGCTGCGGAGACTGCTGATCAGTCAGACCCTGTCGAGGGACAGACTACTGTGGCTAAAGCCGAAGCGCGGCTTGTCACTACAGAGGTTGAGCGGTTGCGCCAGCAAGCCATCAGCCTGAGGGGCGCTCTCTACTAAGCGAGACGCCGGACAATGTATATATGTTATTAAATATATACTCTTGTTCTATTATATATACCTGTCTATGCAATCAAATATATAATCTGGGTACGAGTGTTACCCCCCACACATATCTGCTCTTGATATTTTGTTATTAAAGCCAGGCTATGACTTTAATGGAGAGAGGTATGTGGTAGATTTCAGTGCACACTAGTAGTAAACAGGTCGTTTACACTAGAAACCTTGCGAAGCAATGCGCTGGACTTTTGCCCACAACATTTGGTTAATAGCTGTTGGGTAGGAAGTCCTACTGTGCCGGTGGCATAGTAAGCAGGGCCGGTATTGACCCCTGCAGGGTCGGTAGTGACCTCTACCGACCCGGTACAGCTGTACTGGGCCGGCACAAGATGGCCGCCTTAGAGGAGGATCTGCAAATATGTCTAAGAACTTAGTCAAGGTCGTAAACAGGAAGTGCTTACCCCTAAATCACAAACTTCATGGACCTAACTCTATGTACAGCCTGGGAACCCTGTAGGAGCATTCATTGGACAATTAGGAGAAAGGACTCCGCCCTTAGCCACTTGGCACCTCCCTTTATTATTTACCTTGCATTGTTGATTGGTTGATTATTTATATAGTTAATGTAATTGGTTCATCCGCTTCCTGTGCATTGACTGTTATATGTTTTGTGTTTGTTAGCTCTCCTATAAAAGGAGAGCTCCCACTGTTAATCTTTGCATTCATTACAATGAGCCATGGCATGTATTCTTATATTGCTAAACCCTAGAGGAATAATTACCCTCAGGACAGCTTAGAGAATAAAGCCATTATAACAGACACTACTCGGTACTGTTTGTCTGAGCCATGGGCTCCTGCCTTACCGGGTAATTCGGTTGCCCTATACAGTTGTCACTGTCGGTTAGCACAGTGTCCCCTCTGGAGAGAGGTAGAATACTCGAGATTAGTGGATGTCCGTGGTAACAGACCGGAATCCATTGCAGTATTGATTCTAACAAAACCAGTTGTCAAAATGTGTTGCGCACAAGAAAGCGCAAAGAAAAAAAACATGGTTTCATAACAAAAGATGGAAAGATATTAATGTACATGTACAAACCAATAAAATGAGGGCTCATAAATCGTTATGCTAAAAGACGAGTGTGTTCAAATGGATATCAACAGAGCTTACTAGCTCTTCGAAAAAAATAAAATAACTGTTAATCTTCAACTTTAATTTTTTTTACAATAGTTGCTGTATACATAATTTTATTACGATAGTTATTTGCCGAATTCATTTTTGTATAATCACATGGATATGGACATAAATATGGACAGAAATAAACATAAATGGATAAGCACATGTATATGTACATGAATATAAATGGACCTGAATATGTGTGTACATAAACATGTATGAAAAAGAGAAACTTATTATATTTCTTGTAATAAAACTATACCAATAACTATACGATGTTAATCCAACAAGCAAACACAATACAAACTCAGGTATAAAAACAGAACACGCATACCCTGCTTATAAAATATTGTACCCAGTTATCTAAACCACCCTACAAAATCACAAGGTAAACTAACCCTGTACAATAAATACTTAGTTCAAACAAAAAAAATTAAAAATTAAATTATAACACCCGATGCACTCAAAAAGGTACTTTCCAGATTCTCACGGTAACTGGTGGCAACTGAAAAACACTTGGAACCAAGAGGACCTTATTGTACTTAAGCACCATGATAGAGGTTTACTTTTATATTACTTCTAATAGTTATTACGCTGGGAAAATGCGTAGATTTATCATCTTCAATAATGTAATTTCGTGCGGATGACACATAGTTACTTTTTGCTTCTATGCAAAGTAACACTTTACAAAACTAAAAGTTAGATTTTTACTAATTTTAAAACAAGAAATCATGCCAGTTGCAAATTGCCGATGAATTACTGATTTACAGACTACTCTGTAACCATCTACAATCATATCAGTTTTGAGTTTATTATTCAAAGTTACTTATAAGCTGCGAGTTTGAAAGTTGTGAAATTAAAGTCAATAAGCAAGGCTGTTGCACAGTTAACATTGACTAGTTAAGACGTTTTAATGTTACCATCGAATAATCTACATGTTACAAGTTTACAAACATTTACTTTATAAGTTAGAAATTCCCAAATGACTAGTTTTCATGCTGCAAGTTTTCAAATGGCTAATTTATAAGTAACAAGTGATTGGTGTGTGATTTACTAGTTTACACACCGCAAAGTAACACTGACAAACCTGTGAGTTAAAAACACACAATTTTATGTTTGCATGTTTGAAACTTACTTATAATGGGTCAGGTGTTTCATCGGTAAGTTTAGAATGATACATCAGTAGCTGATATTTACGTTCTCTCTTTTCTGATACACAGTTCATTGTGCGTCAAACTGAGAGAAGACAAAAAACATAGAAACTGAAATTAAAATGTTGCTTTTAAGTAGCTCCAAAATTGTACAGATACACACACCAATAGTATTTTGTTTGTTGAAGTTTAAAGGTACATGTCTATACAGCAATTGTGGTAGCAGCTTCCCTTAACAATATAGGAAACCCTTCTGCTAGATTGGACATCGTTTTACTACTGTCCATTCACCAACGATTCCTGTCAAGCTATTATGTGTTTGTTGATCAATCGAGGACACGTAGCTAACATGATATTGTAATGGATTCCGGTCTGTTACCACGGACATCCACTAATCCCGAGTATTCTACCTCTCTCCAGAGGGGACACTGTACTGACCGACAGTGACAACTGTGCAGGGCAACCGAATTACCCGGTAAGGCAAGAGCCCATGGCTCAAACAAACAGTACCGTGTAGTGTCTGTAATAATGGTTTTATTCTCTAAGCTGTCCTGAGGGTTATTATTCCTCTAGGGTTTAGCAATATAAGAGTATATGCCATGGCAACATTGTAATGAATGCAAGGAATAACAGTGTGTGCTCTCCTTTTATAGGAGAGCTGATAAGCACAAAACATATAACAATCAATGCACAGAAAGCAGATTAGCCAATACAAACGATTATATAAATAACAAGCCAATCAACAATGCAATGTGAATAATTAAGGGAGGTGCCAAGTGGCTAAGGGCGGAGTCCTTTCTCCTGATTGTCCAATGAGTAGTCCTGCAAGGCTCCCAGGCTGTACGTAGCGTTGGGTCCACGGAGTTGGTAGTTTAAGGGTAAGTACTTCCTGTTCTCGACCTTGACTAAGTTCCTATACACTTTTGAGGATCTTCCTCTATGGCGGCTATCTTGTGCCAGCCCAGTACAGCTGTACCGGGTCGGTAGTGACCTCTACCGACCCGGTACAGCTGTACTGGGCTGGCACAGGATACCCGCCATAGAGGAAGATCCTCAAAAGTGTATAGGAACTTAGTCAAGGTCGAGAACAGGAAGTACTTACCCTTAAACTACCAACTCCGTGGACCCAACGCTACGTACAGCCTGGGAGCCTTGCAGGACTACTCATTGGACAATCAGGAGAAAGGACTCCGCCCTTAGCCACTTGGCACCTCCCTTAATTATTCACATTGCATTGTTGATTGGCTTGTTATTTATATAATCGTTTGTATTGGTTAATCTGCTTTCTGTGCATTGATTGTTATATGTTTTGTGCTTATCAGCTCTCCTAAGCAGGGGTCACTACCGGCCCTGCTTACTATGCCACCGGCACAGTAGGACTTCCTACCCAACAGCTGTTAACTGAACGCTGTGGGTAAAAGTCTAGCGCATTGTCTCGCAAGGTTCTAGAGCAAACGACCTGTTCACTACTAGTGTGCATCAAAATCTACCACAATATTGATTGCGATTGGTTGATCAAGGAGTTGGTACAGATTTTTTCATCCTGTCTAAATCCTGGCAATAACCTGAAATAAAATGCTAGCGGTTCTTTAGCGAATTCTCTGAAAGCAGAAAATGCAACATTTGACAATTTCTAAGGCATTTGCTTAGCGTTCGCGACATGTACATGCATTATTTTTTACTGAAGATCTCGAAGCATATGAGGTTTAAAGAGTCTCCATGTCTTCATTCTTGCTAAAAGTATAAACTCATTAATGAAAAAACTTTGATGTTGCCTTGAGACCTAAGGCTAAGATAAGCATGCCAATCTATTGTGAGACATGTGAAATCAATTTTGTTAATTTTTGGCTATACATCCATATAGTTAGAAATAAACTTCATGTTAAAATAAAAAGTAAAAACTTTGATAAATGAAAATAATAAAAAAATTATAGGATCGCTATACTAACTAAAAATGGAGAATACTTAACTATGTTTGCTAATAAATAATAAACATAGTCCAGACGACGCTCTGATTAGACTGTATATTTCAACACAAAGGAAAGCGGCCTTGAAATCAATTGCCATAAACTCTAGAACATCATCAATCTTCAATGCAAAGTGCATAGCTGTGTTAGATCATAAATGAAATCTAATTGATGCTATGACAAATTCACATCTGTACATGCAGACTTTCAGAGCAACCTTTACAGACTTTATGTAACGTCCATTCTCCATCTTAACTATTTGATCTCTTCAAATAGTGTGTTACCTTTATTTATTAAGACTCACCTCTCGACCTAATGCTTCTAGAATTTCCAGATGACGTTGTTCCTGGAGCTGCTGGTCCTAGATAATATACTCTTGGTTTGAAAGCAGTGGCTCTTATATACCTAAGCTTGCACACATTGACATATGCCCCCAGCCAATGACATTATCACGCGAATGAATTCGTATGTTACAAAAACCTGCCACGGAGCAAAGAATTCACACATCAAAAAGGCTTCCTGTCAAGTGCAATGGGCAACTTTTTCAACATATATCTACTTTCTCAAGTGCGGTGAACTGTTAACTGCTGTTTTTTTTGGGTAGTTTGTTTTACACTGTAAACAATTTGTCAGATGACAAAAGTACATAATGATTAAGTTGGAGGCTATGCTCAAGCTCAGATAATGATTCGTGTGTAGTAGACTTTAATGACCTCGACTTTCGTCACATATCCTCAGCAAGCATTAGCATCAAATAAATATATCCTTTGGGTAGCCATTAACGCAAGCCAGATATCCCGGCACTGTATATGTAGGGCACCCTGGCCCTGAGTAGGTATGAGAGCATCAGAGGTTTCAGAATCCTAAACCTGCCGGATACCTACCATCAAAACTGAAGGACGCGTCTGCCAGAGGCTCTAAAAGGCTAGGAACTTACCATTGAAATTGGAAAAAGACCAAAACTCCTAAAATTGGCTGTTACACCCATGGCTCTGCTCTCTACTCCTGGGCTTCACTTACCTTTAACTTGTTGCATGCTATGTTATTTGTCAGTATTATAACTAGTATGCCTATTTTCGCAACTCCATTCGGATTGTGTGTTATTGGTCACTAGTGTGTTTCACTTTCTACGCTACCCCTATCAAAAGCAGAGGTCTTGCCATAAGTTCGTATACTGCTTTGGATTTCTACAGGCGCTGTCTGCCTTACTAGCGATATACATTATCAATCTTCTTGAATGAAATAGATGCATTTCACTCTAAAACTCTGAGTAATACATCTGAGCTGAAGACTCTTTACTTGTTGTGCAGTAAAATAAATGTCTTCACTGTAGACTAACTTTAATACTTTCACAAGTTGATTTCTTGAAAATAGCTGTTTGGTGGCAGAAGGCCAACAGCAGCTAACAAATTTGACTGTCTGACTGTGTTTAGTGGATTAAAAGAAGCCCCAACAATTGAAACTGATGGCAGTAGTGGGATACAGTTCTCTCACACAGCTCTGCTATGCTATCCTGACTCTCAAACCTTCAGACCCAGCATCCCGTCCTTGCATTCACAGTGGGGCAAGGAAAACCAACAATACTGCATGGTCGTTTAGTCTTGCTCTGCTGTCAGCGGTGATCCCTGTATAGTGTGCAGCATACAACTGCATGGCCATCGAGTTTCACTCAGCCTGCAACCGTTTGGCGCAGAAGATCAGCCTGCAACCGCTTGGCGCAGAAGAGCACCCTGCAATCGTTTGGCGCAGAAGAGCATTGAGATAGAGTCAGCACTTCACCTTGTAACAGCTAAATTAACACTGTGTCACTCCATTCAGGTCAACCACTGGATATGCCAGCCCTGTATTTACCAATACCTGTCCAGCATAAGTCACTACCGACTTTGCATATCTCTGATACAGGTACTGCATTGATAAGTACTGAACCTCCATACATTGATACCTGTATCAACTGATACCAGCCCAGCCACCAGCTAATTTGCCCCATTTTTAGACTATAGAGCTGGTTTTTTTTCTAGTCACAACAATGGCGGCTCAACGGGTCCATAGTGCTAGCAGAGAATTTGCTGCCAACATAAAAGAAAATGTTGTGATTTGCCAACACTTAATATCAATACCCACTTTCTTCCAATTCTCCAAAGTTTGAGAGAGACGGTGATGTAAAATACTTCATTACATGTTTTATTGAGGCAGCCAAAGCAAACGGATGGCCAGGGCAGACTGCCGTGTTACATCTGTGTGAATCATTAAAAAGCTGTGCACTTGAATGTGGAAAAACCCCGAATCCATAAGGCACATTCACCATTTCACTAACATGATTTGGTGCAACTCCCAGAGAAGCCATCTCAAAGCTCATGATTTTTTTTTCAGGTCTTGCAAGACTGCCTTTCAAGAGTGCGCTAATGAAGTTGAATCTCTGGTGCATATAGCTCATGCCAACTTTCTCACCACATCTTTACAATGCATGATGCTCAACACTATGTTTCCCACTATAGGAAACCCGTACCTGCAAAGATTCTTCTGGCAATGCAGACATCAGTTCTTGTAGATACAGTAAAAAACTAACTGCAAATAAAAGCTGTCCGTGACGGCCTCCCGAGCAGTTAGTGATGAAACAAATTAAGATAGATAACACAGAGGCATTGTTTCCCAGATACCATTCACTAAGCCCCTCACGGTTTCCTTGTTTAGCATGTCTGCAGTGTACCAACAAGCGGTGTGAAGGACCCTCCTTCAATTGTCTTGGAAACATTACAAGCTCTGACGAAAGAGATTGAGTTTTTTCAGGAAAAATAAGTCTCTGTTATGACACCGCTAATGGAGACCACATCAATACTATGGTCTTAAGGTTGTGGAAGGGTCAGACTTTGAAAAAAACGTTTGCCAACAGAAGCCATTGCCTGTCAAAAATGATCAACCACCATTACAAAAAAGAAGTGGTTGTCACCTGCAGTAGAGCGGTTTGTATCTAGCTCAGATTGGGCAGCCGTAAACCCACTAAGCGAGGCCAGCAGGTGTAGTTTCCCTGGCAAGTAAATCTCCCCTAAAACCACTGACAGTAAACACAGCCAGTATACATCGAGAGCATTCATACAAGGCAAACTACTTTTTGTCAGGCAAGGTGGACTAGCGACAAATGTCCATCCTTGCAGATATAGGATGTACAACCAATATACAAGGGTATCAAGCATATCTTAGGCTTCGAAAATAAGCCAAATAAAAACTCCGCAGCAGTGAGCTGCATGATCTAATGGCAGATGGTTAAAAAATCACGTTTTATGGCACAGTGCAGGTATCGTTGCAACTCCATGGACTGCAAACTGATGTCATTTTGGCGACTAGCAAAATGAAATAAAACGATGTCGCAACATCGCTCCTCACATCACCCCTTACTTTTGTGATAATATTCGAAGTCTTTACCTTCATAATTGATGGCTATAAGTTCGGTTTTCTTGACAAGAATGGAAGATTGCTAAATGACATCATAAGGCTGATGGAAGCAGAGTTAGTGCAAATGGGTAATTTTAAACTCCAAGTTGAGCTATTTCCCCTTAAAACAGGACCCATGAGTGAAAAAGCTGCGTGGACAACCTCCAGAAGTCTGGAGAGATGAATTTCACTCCTCCAGAAAAGTTCAGCCAAATTTGATGAAAACTTTTGGAAGTTAGAGAAGAAATGGTGAAACTTACTCACATGCTCTTTTTGACTATGCACCAATGCAAAACAAGGTGTTTCACAGTCAGGGGAAAAGTAAGATAGCCCTAAGCCATCCGCAGCAGGTAGGCTGTAAGCATTGCTATTTAAGCAGTCTTCAAGGAAAGTAAAAGAAAGCAGCTACTATATGTGGCAATCAAAAAGTCTAGGAATGAAACTGGATTAGCCATAACTGGCAAATCACCTGTACCAGGAAGGTCAGGTTTTGTCTGAGAAGAAATCACAAGAGCTCCTTTACCGGATCCTGAAAAGCTCAAACCCAAGGTTCAGTGAAAACCCCCCCAACAGTCACCATAATTGCCCACAGTACTCCCACTCGATCATTTCCTGAGACTGCGGACAGGTTAAGAAACATGATTAGAAGCAGTTCGAACATGTGATCAGTACAACTATCTTATATGTCGCATATAATGCAATAGGTTTAAAATAAAAAATGACTGAAAATTCTGAAGACATTTGAATATTAAAAATGACGCCTAGGCATACAACAATGATGTTAATTAGTCAAATTGATATCTTAATTAGATTAAAATGTTCTCAGCCTCATTACACTGCTAAAAATATATTTTGAACTGACTAATGCTTTGAGATAAAATCTCATCGTAGTTATAATAAGCTATCAATTAACCCTATTTTTTACTACTAGAATGCTGTAATATCAAAAAAGTAAAAACTGCAGCAGCAGGTCTTCGACACCAAGTGACAAGTGATTATTTTATTAGTGCACAACTCCCCCAAAAGGAAGCACCACTGCTACAGTGACTTCAAAGGAAGCTCCACCAGTCGGTATCTTCTGACCCAGACTTTTTTAGTGGATTTGCATAATGAAAACAGCAAGCATCGTAAAGGAAAGCAGCCCAAGATTTTTAGTGCCCAAGCGATAAGTGAAGTCAGAAAACAGTTTTACATCCTCCCAGAAATGAGGATAGTGGCTAATGAAGAAGCCTATAAAATAAAGTTGCATGGGTTGGGTTGATCTATGTCTCACCAAGAGATAGAGGGATACAAATAAATAAATGGTTGTTGTTGTATGTTGCAAATAAAGGAATTCATTCATGCCGCAGAACTTTCCAACAATAAAAAATTACAAACACAGCACCTAGAGAAAGTTGTTTGAAGGCGACTTATGAAAGTGAGATTTTCCAGCGTCGAAGGCAACAATGAGGGTCTTGTCAATAATCAATTTTAAAGCTTTCATTTATATTCAACAAACAAAGGTAAAACCATGCTCAGGATACAAGGTAACGAAATTTAAGTTTTAATAGTGTTATTGAATGTTGAAAAGATATTAAGTATTACTCATAGGTAAAGTCTCCGACTTACTAAAAACCATTATTGGCATTTCAATAATCTAACATGACTCTTGCAGTTATGTTGGATCAACAGTCTATCGATATAAAACCTATTATCTTTGCTTAATCAAGGAAAACCCATGCAAACAAGCCCTATTTCAAGCCTACACTGGCACTGTTGTCGTATCTAATATAGAAAGACACTACCGTATCCAAATGGCTATACCTTTTAATCAGAAACTTTAGTCAGTAAACACTTTTTCAAGTAGAAGTGTACTTCCATTTCGTTTTGCTTGTGTAAAGTATTAACAGTCAAAATGATGTGTGACATCCTAGTATTTCACCTACACCTTTAGCACACACTCTTGCCACAGCACTTCATCCACCTTCTTAGTTTCAGTTTTAGTCATCCATAAAATCCTTAGTCTTCGTAAGCCGCAGCCTACAGGAATCACTTTACAAGCTCACTGGTGCTGTTATAGCCTTTGTTACAGAGCTGGTACAATCAACTGGGTTGTTCATTAGCTTATAGCACTAATTATAAAGATCAAAAACCTTGGTCTCACTTCAAGCTGAGATATTAGGCTTTCGGTCCCAGCTCAAGATATGTTGTTTTAACAGCATGTTTGTAATGCAAGTTCATTTCGGAATGCAAACTAGTATTATATGACACTGCAAGAATATAAATAGTTTCCCAGCAAAACAGAAAGAGAAATGTTAAATTAAGTGTTTATTTAAAAAAACAATAGACAAGAACTTGAATGGATGAAGAAAATTTGTCACAATCCAGAAAAGTCAAGCCTTGAAAACTGCTAAACCCTGCTCAGTCTAATATGCGAAAACTTATTGGTTTACTGTGGTAGAACCAAATGAGTGCATGAGCACTTCTATGAGAAATATGAGATTCAGAGGGTGAGAGGAAAAATGTTCAAGGTGAGTTGAATAGAGTTGCTGTGTTGAGAATTTGAGCTTGCCTCTATGTGTGAAGCAACAACTTAATTTCACTATATCACCAGCATTGATGGTATAACTACACCCCTAGGCAATTCCCACTATAGTTGAACTAGCTCTACTCAACAGCTAACACTATAGCTGTCGCTAACTTTCATCATAGACTATTCCTGGCTCAGAAATACTCTTCTCAGGCAATACCTAACCAATTCTAACAACCTGTAGCAGAGTCATCAACTTAAACAAGTTATACTAGTAGCTAACACGCAAGCATGCAATTGCCCAGTGGATAAAGATATTGCTATGCTACAAAC
Source organism: Cryptosula pallasiana (assembly GCA_945261195.1). NCBI lineage: Eukaryota > Metazoa > Bryozoa > Gymnolaemata > Cheilostomatida > Cryptosulidae > Cryptosula > Cryptosula pallasiana. The sequence continues at coordinate 13,596,421 of OX183132.1, forward strand.
ATAAAAATGAAGGTTTCTATATTTTTCCCAAAGGTGGTTTATAAAGCATATTCCAATTATTATATAACTCAAATATTTAAATGCAATAGATGTTTAATGAATACACAAAATGCTTGTAAAGGAAACGTAAGTGGCTTGTATGTGCGATTCCTGGTAATAGTAACAATTCAGCTACTCTAAGGACTAGTCCTGACGCGTTAAATTATTTTGAGCCTCAAAACTGTAAACTTATTGAGCCTTTATAGCTGGGTAGAGGTTCTACCCAGAGTGTTACCACTTTTTGGGGTGGTTACCAATAAAATTCGACACTAAAACAAGTAACACTAGTGTTTCAGCAGCAACTCTCACTGTTTGCTAGATTTATTGTATATACAAGTCTTATAACTGGTTTATCATTGTATGGCAACATACTAATGGTTTATGCTGATTGCATAAAATTATTTTCTAGAAATTCTTTAATTGTTGCAAGTCATGCATAAGCTATTGATTTTCGCAATCACAATCATAAGTAAAGCATATCAATAGGCGTATTAGCAATGCATTCAGAATAATCAATAGTCTGTAATAATCAATCAAGTAGACAATGCAGCAGGAGTGGAATTGTGTTCAGACAAAAGACTTATGAATAGAAAGTATTTAAGTTTAGTGATGTGTATGGTAATGCAAAAAAAGCACTTGCTTATCAACTATAGTTACAGTGAACATTTAGCCACAACCTTCCACAACAGTCATGCAGCATCACAGACGGAATACTGCAAATCTGAACTTTGATGAGAGCGTAATTGCTGAGAGGAATAGAGATGACAGGCGCTTGCCTAGATGGCAGTCGTTGTTACGTTACTTGATACCTGTGGTATGTGTAGGCATTCCACTTGTTGCAATTGCCCATGATCTTTCTCGACCATCAGAGAACGGCAGACTTGCAAATACACATGATGAGCAGGTTAAGTTTCTCACCACACGCATTGGACAGGTTGAGAAAGAGAACATAGACTTGCACAATTCATTGGAAATTTTGACTGCAGCCTTCAAATCTTACAAAGCCAAGAGAGGTAACTTAGTCAATTATGTATGATTGATGTCTGAGAGTTACATTGAAGTTATTGGGAAAGTCATTTGAGGAACCATATTAGAGTACCAAGTTAAGATACTATTCAGTTGAAAAGACAAAGAATGTGTGATGAAAAATTACAAGATGAATTACTTATCCGCAATCTAAATGTGTGAATGTGAAAAACATTTATATCTATGCATGTTTGTCTGCCGGTGTATGTACCTGTGAGTTTTCCATCCTCTTACTTGCCCAAACTACTTAAGGTAAAAAAAATGGAAGCCGCAGTACCAACAGTTTATTAGATCAGCTGGATATAAGGCAGGGGTTTACCATTGCCATTAGTTCCAAACTACAAGGTTTGTAGGTTCCCTAACACAAGTAAATTTTTCCCTAACACAAGTACGGCTGATCATACCTTCCTAATTGAAGGTTACAACTGCTTTACCAAATGTATATATATGTCTGAACAACTGTGGTGGGTTCGCACTGTTTGTTTACTGGCAGTTTTTAATGTGAAATGGATTGCCCTCTAGTGGTGCAGGGTGCTTTAAACCAGGCACGTCTGCTGTGTCCGTGTATGTTTGCAGGTCAGTTTGCATGTGTACGTGTTGTGTGAGCGTGCGGGTTTGCGTGCGGCCTTGCATGCTGGCTTGCGTGCTGGCTTGCGTGCTGGCTTGCGTGCTGGCTTGCGTGCGGTCTTGCGTGCGGTCTTGCGTGCTTGCTCGCATAAACCTATAGCCTTATTAGAAAGAAGTGTAATATGAGCACAGGCACCGGAAAGAGTGGCTCATACAAGCTGTTGCAATTGAAAAAAAATAGTATACAACCCTGCTGGTCATGGAACTTGCCATCTAATGCACCAGCTAAGGACTGCTCCTCATTTTCCACTGCATTAATAAAATATTTCTTTCATTAAGTGTTCTTTGTATTGTGATTGTGCTGTATTGTTAGATAGTAACTGGCTTAATATAGTTTTAGTTCACAGTGCTAGAGTGTTCCTACTCCTAGATTCGACTCAGCATTGCCTGTTTACTTGCGTAGTTAATAGCTACTCATCGTAAACCTTAGAGCTTAGAGGCAAACATGTATATATTGTAATTCAACTGGATTACCGCATGATTAGTCTGTCATACTGCCATTCCATTAGCAGAGAAGTAGTGTGGACTGAATTTTAACCAGAGTTTACTGCCATCGCGAATATTCTAGCACAGAGTTGATTAGATTGAAGGCTAATGCTACGCAGAGCTGATAGGAAGGTGAATACTCTTTTAAGGAGTTGCTCTGAGTTGTGAGTCAAGTGAGGGATGTCCACAAATCCTTTGCCGTACTATGCTGAGGGAAGTTGAAACTGTCATACAAAAGTCTATTCGATAATTTTGCTCAGTTGCAGGGGTTTAAGCTCACCAAAGTACTTCCATACTTGATTGTAATACGCATTTCGATAATGTGGGTGTAGCCAAAATACAAACAATAAAATTTTTGCTAATATTCTGTGGTTGGCTGAGTAATCAATCATTTTATGGCCTGCAATACTTCCTTTCAGCATGCATTATATTTCAGCATTTTTTTGTAACACCGTGTTTGCAAATTATCTTTTTGTCTAGTTCCTGCAATGTGCCAGCACATGGCACAGTTTTGGGATGTTTAAAATTGAGAGGGGAAAAAAAATAAAAGATGGAGATAATGGAGTTGACAACAGGTGAAACGGAGTGAAGCAGGGAGAGTCTCAACTAGGGTGGGGTGGGCAAAGGTCAGGAAGAGGTATAGTAGAGCAAAAATAGAGTGGGCTGGCATAATGATATTTGCACAAGAATATCAACTTAGAGTTTTTCCTTTTTCACCAGTGTTCAACATAGAGGATGATAATTGCTGGCTGCTGCTGAAAAAGTGTCTTCAGATACTTTGCTCTTTCAAGTGGATGACAACGTTTTCTACCACTGAAGTTTAGTGGTTTTCACCAGCAACAAAAATGGAACAAGATTTTCACTGTGAAGCTGAAGTTACTAGATAAACTTTCCTGTATTTTTATACAAGTGAGTAAAAAGCATTCAAAAGGTTTTAAAAGACAATGTTTTCTTTTGGTAAAACGCAAATAAAATACTTAATAATGAGTCGCATATATATTAAGTTTTCAGAAATACTCATTGAGCTTTTTAAAGAAAAAATGCTTGTGCCAACTGATAGATCTGCTTTCCTTTCGTTTACAATACTAGTAGTAATATATGAGCAGATCTCCCTACCAAGTGTTTTTTTGTGGGGTCATTATCTGGGGTTATGCAATGGGTTACGGCGTTGGATGAATTCGCCGAGTTTATATTGTATTTCATTTGAGGGGTACTTGAGTGGCATTTGAGTGGCATTTAAGTGGCATTTGAGTTTTGATTATTTTTTACTTAATTTGAACTTATATGGTATATAGATTTTGAATGTATGGCATCTAAGTTATGATAATTTTTTACATAATTGTATACATAATTCTAACTCATAGGGTATATAGATTTTGAATGTATGACATTTAAGTTTTGATAAATTTTTTAATTCCTACTCATATGATATCTTGAGAGAGAGGAGAAAGGGAAGCATTAGTTATCTTTAGAGAGAGGAGAGAGGAGCTACATCTACACTGAATAAATCCGATGATTAAAAATAAAACAATATGTGAATATATACATTTATTGTATAATAAGTAGGGATACATAAAGAGAACATATTAAATATTGTGAGCTTGAAATAGTTCCAATATCATTTCAAATGAAATAGCGGATGATGAGAGATTTTCATCCATTTGTATGTATCTATTGTTGTACTGATGTTATAACTTAGGAAGGAAGACTTCTGCTCTATGTACTTTTGATTCCATAATGAACTAAAATAAAAAGTTATGTATTAGTATAGGATGATTAAACAAAAATGTAAAATAATTACATGAATTTGAATTATAGTTCTTTTCACATTGGTTAGTTAACATTATATAGTAAAGGGAAGTAACTCACCAAGTTATATTGTTCGGCTTGTTTTTTCTTGAGCATAATTTTCATCAAGTGTTTTTGATTCTCTCTCTTCTATCTAAAGCAAAACAAAAAAACAATTACTTTATAAATAAATTCTATCTAATTGGAAGTATTTCTTATATCAGTTAGTTTACATTAAATAAAAAACACTCACTAGGTTGTGTTGTCTGACTTGCTTTTCTTGAATATAGTTTTCACCAGGGGGTGTTGGTTCTCTCAAAGATGTAGAAGATGTGTTTCCCGCTCCCATTGAAAGTACTAAGACCTTGTTCTCAAGAACCTCATCTGTAGTAAAGTACTTCATCTGGTTGGAATCATCAAGTTTGTTGGATAGGTTTTGAGCCGTTTCTATCGCTTGCAATGCTGTGAATGTGATTATATCATGTCGATGATAACCAAATCTACTAACTTCACGATTTCTTACAAGTATGACTCCTGTTCCAATTCGTTTGACATCGCTAGCATGTTTTTCAGGTATATATAGAACTCCCATCATCAAACCGTCGTATTGCAAACATCTGTAGTTTACCAGTAGCGCATCCATCACCACTTCTCCGTTAGGTAATGTTAACTGAGTTGATATTTGAGGAGATTCAAAACTGATTACACTTCCAACAGCAAATTGAGAGAGTGTTGCGATACGAACCATACTGATCAACTGACTAGGTGTTTTTTTTTTATTAATCTACTTAGCTGTTTAGCTTCCTCAAGGGAAATATTGGATGGAAAGTTGATAGGGTGAAAGATTGGATGTTTGTCTGAATCGAATCCCATAAAAACCACCAGTTTTGGAACATCCGGTTGTGTTGGAGCTAATTTGTTATAATCCTCATTTCTCACCATGGATCTCACTTGTCGCCTGTTGCCAAATGTTTTGACATTGTAGCGGATAATGCATAAGTTTTTATATACATCCTCAGCTGGTCTTTCGATGGAAATTATCTCGAGAAGTGATGGTGTTTGATTTAAGTGAAGTGGTTGAAACCTTCCAATCATTACTCTGTCATTGGTATCGCAAGAATTGAGCAAACTAGCAGCATTTTTTGACAAGCAGGAAAGATGAGAAAGAGATGGTGCTTTCAAAGTCCAAGCATAGTCAATCGTTTTATTTCTATCCGAATCCCATGGCTTTGGTTGAACTGTTTTCAGTTTCCTTTTTATTATATGTGAATCGGGACGGATATTTTCTTTATCATCGGAGTATGGTTCGAATGTTGAGAGAAATGAGGTATTACGGTCTTCATTCATATTCAGAGCGTTCAGTGAAAAGTTGGAACTGAAAAGAGAGTAAAAAAAGTATGTAACAGATGGTTGGAATTTTGAAAAATATTTGAAAAGAATAAACTACCTAGATATTTATAAAATAAACACATAATCAAAACCAAAAATAATTTTTCTGATGTGCTATGGTGAAACTATTTGATCTTTTATTAATATGTTGGAACTGAAAAGAGAGTAAAAAATATGTAACAGATGGTTGGAATTTGAAAAATATTTGAAAAGAATAAACTAACTAGATATTTATAAAATAAACACATGATCAAAACCAAAATAATTTTTCTGATGCATTATGGTGAAACTATTTGATCTTTTATTAATAAGAACAAAATATTAAAACATAAAATTAACTTTTTGAAGTATTATAGCAAGTCTAGTTGAAGTTTTCTATCAATATATGTTAAAGAATTATTTAGTGATTCTCACCTTATTGACTGAAAGTCTTTCTATAGTTTCAAGTAAATGTAGTAGTTGGTGTGTAGATGTTGCTTCCTTGCTAGCTATTGTAGAACTGGATGCTTTCTGTGTGAAAACACTGGTTCTTAAATAGCTAAAGCTGTACTAATTAACCATATGAAACCTTCTTTATAATATATCTATGACTCAGCAGTTTTTTCACGCGATATTCCCGCGAAAGCTTTGGTTTTTTATTCGCGTGAAAATTATTTTTTTTACTCCCGCGAAAGCAACGGTTTCATCCCTATTGAAATAATTGTTTTATTCCCGCGAAAGCATTGGTTTCTATCCGCGTGGAAATAAAATGTTCATTCCCGCAAAAGCAACGGTTTCTATTCGCGTGAAAATAAACTATTTATTCCCGCGAAAACATTGGTTTGTTTTCGCGTGAAAATAAAATATTTATTCCCGCGAAAGCAACGGTTTCCATTCGCGTGAAAATGAAGTATTGATTCCCGCGAAAGTTTTGGTTTGTATTCGCGGGAAAATAAAATTTCTATTCCCGCGAAAGCAACGGTTTCCATCCGTGTGAAAATAAATTATTTATTCCCGCGAAAACATTGGTTTGTACTCGCGTGAAAATAAAATATTTATTCCCGCAAAAGCAACGGTTTCCATTCGCGTGAAAATAAAGTATTGATTCCCGCAAAAGCTTTGGTTTGTATTCGCGGGAAAATAAAATTTCTATTCTCGCGAAAGCAACGGTTTCCATCCGTGTGAAAATAAATTATTTATTCCCGCGAAAACATTGGTTTGTATTCGCGTGAAAATAAAATATTTATTCCCGCGAAAGCAACGGTTTCCATTCGCGTGAAAATAAAGTATTGATTCCCGTGAAAGCTTTGGTTTGTATTCGCGGGGAAATAAAATTTCTATTCCCGCGAAAGCAACGGTTTCCATCCGTGTGAAAATAAATTATTTATTCCCGCGAAAACATTGGTTTGTATTCGCGTGAAAATAAAATGTTTATTCCCGCGAAAGCAACGGTTTCCATTCGTGTGAAAATAAAGTATTGATTCCCGCGAAAGCTTTGGTTTGTATTCGCGGGAAAATGAAATTTCTATTCCCGCGAAAGCAACGGTTTCCATCCGTGTGAAAATAAATTATTTATTCCCGCGAAAACATTGGTTTGTATTCCCGTGAAAATAAAATATTTATTCCCGCGATAGCAACGGTTTCCATTCGCGTGAAAATACAGTATTGATTCCCGCGAAAGCTTTGGTTTGTATTCGCGGGAAAACAAAATTTCTATTCCCGCGAAAGCAACGCTTTCCATTCGCGTGAAAATAAATTATCTATTCCCGCAAAAACATTGGTTTGTATTCGCGTGAAAATAAAATATTTATTCCCGCGAAAGCAACGGTTTCCATTCGCGTGAAAATAAAATATTGATTCCCGCGAAAGCATTGGTTTGTATTCGCGGGAAAATAAACTTTCTATTCCCGCGAAAGCAACGGTTTCCATTCATGTGAAAATAATGCTGATTCATAGCAGTGCAACTTAAGCTATATAAGAAGCACTGTTTTCATACAGAAAGCATTCACTTCATCGTTAGTAACTGAAGGAAGAAGATCTACTACATCATCATCTACTACAACCCTCCTTCTTCATCATTTGAGTTACATAGGAAACAGCTGAAGTTGAAACAACTATGTATATAATTCATCTAATTCAAAGAAAAACAAGTCTTCATTTGTGATGTAAGTATTTATAATTGGTTTTAATTGTAATCAATTTAAGCGTGAAGACATTTTCTGAACAAAAAACAAGATTATTCACTATTTAAGATATCAAAAAATGCTGTATGTAAGTTTTAATTATGTTTATTCTTATTATTTCAGGGCTTCAAAATGAAAAAAGTACTCCTTTTTCATCCGAATTTTATAGAAAGCAGCTCTCAAGTTCAAACTGCTAGGAATATCATTCATTTTAATTCAAAAGAAAGACAAGTCTTCATTTCTGATGTAAGTATTTACATTCTATTACAATAGTAATCAATTCAAGTGTATTGAAAAAAAATTGAAACCTTAGTTTTTTTTTATTTTTTTGCTATAAAGCATTATCATTTTTTTTTAGAATAACAACGAACTAGATCAAAAGGAAAGAACTTTCCAACAAAACTTCAACTTGAGTAATAACTGAAGCTACTACTTGTATTATATATAAATAATGTGTCGAGTAACAAACAACAGATATGTAGCAAACACTATTCATAATGAAACAAAAGAAATGCGAAAAACTCGGAATTGCTTTGAAAATACTAAAGACTGCACCGAATGGATAGATGATAGTTTACTCGTTACTTCGTCGTTGTTTTTACAACGAAATTTTCCTGATACCACTGCAATCACTTATGTCGTCGCAACTTATCCGGATAATCACTGTAGTCTTTTGTCATTAAAATTACAAAAAATTATTGCGCAACTTTCCCCAGCGGACTTTTTCAAGTTCATTTACAATGAACTCTCTTTTTATGAAAGAGAGGCTTTAATGCTTGATGAAAGTTATCGAAGAAAATCATTTCTTACAAATTGGAGACGAGTAGGTAAACATTGTGGTGAAAACATGGCTGCAGCTGGTTTCTATAACCTTGAAAAAGACAACGCTGTTCGATGCGTTTTTTGCCAAGGGGTATTACTAAACTGGAAGGATGAAGATGAACATCCGATGAAAGAACACGCTAAAAGTTTTCCGTTTTGTCGATTTGTTAGAGGATTTAACACTCACAATCGTCTGTATAGACCTAGGAAACTACTTGCAGATGAAATGAAAAACATCTCAATTGTCAAAAGTTATACGATGGAAGAACAAAAGACCAGAAGAGGAGATTTAACTGCAGAAGTATTACCTCTAGGTATATCAATTGATCGTGCTGATACACCACGTTTTGCTACTGAAACATCTAGAGAAGACAGTTTCAAACAATGGAAGGGTAAAGTCTCCATGAAACTCCTTTCCAATGCAGGTTTCTACTATACTAAGTTCGGAGATAGTGTAAAATGCTTCTTTTGCTCAGGTGAACTTAAAGAATGGGAAGAGAGTGATCTACCGTGGGAGGAACACTGTCGATGGTTCCCAGACTGTTATTTTTTACTCGGGAGTAAAGGTGAAGAGTATGTTGAGGATGTTTACATGCGGACGGAAAAAGGCAAAAGGTGTAAGCGACGGGTTGAAAAATATCGAGAAAAAGTAAAACAAATAAGGCTCAACAATGACACCGAAGAAATGAAACTTATTTGCAAAAAACTAGGATACAGTCAAAACGATATCGAACAAGTTTTAGTGTTAAATGGAAAACCTTTTGCGCGAATAGGTTTTATGATTGACGCCTTACATATTTTTGAAAATGATTTTACAACTGTTGAGAATTCGTCAACACTGTTAAAAAATGATGCTAAATCAATTGATTCGTTAAAAAAAGATAAAGATCAGACTAAGCAAAGCAAACTCGCTCAATGTGTGTCTGAGACGCATGAAAAAAAAGTAATTGCAAATCATATCTCTCTTCCATGTGGTCATCTCATTTACTGTAGTGAGTGTAAGGAAAAAGCACTTACTGAATGCTCATCAGAAGTAAAACCTTGCCCAATCGATGGTTGTCAGGTTGAAATTAAAGCATTTATGAAGATCTACATGAGCTAGCATAACAATTAACCTCAAAAAAAGAAAAAGTAATGAATGATTAAATAGGTGTTTCAATTTGAAAACGTATCATTCGCGTTTTGTAATTTAACGGAATAACAACAAATATGTTACGTGTTGAAGACTTTGCTCACCAAGAAGCTTCCGATGCTATAGGACCTAGGACTTTTTTGGCTGAGGTTTCTGATGAAATGTTGAGGATTTATTTTACGGAGGAATGTGTATACTGTGTACTAGGAGGAAGTTTTTACAAGCAAGCAACCAATCTATCGCTACTAAACTGTTACTGTTCACACGTTGATGACAAATGTATCACTTGTAAAAGATATGCTGAAATGGTTGAAGGTGCTACACCTACCAAAAAAGAATTGGGTGATGCTATCGACTGGATTGATAGAAGACAAGTTTTGAAAAATGCTAAAATGGGTTTTTTGGTGCATGATGAATGGATTAATGCTTTTTTGGATCTTTCCACTGATGATTTGAAGTCTCCCTTTTTGTTAACAAATTTGAGAGCACGATTAAATCCCTACCTATTACCTACTAGTCAGAGCAAACTGGCTTATCAACGACTAAAGGATAAATTACTTGCGATAGCAGAAGGATATCCATACGCTCACACTCTTGATGAAAAAGAAGACTCAGTCAACCCGATAATAACTATTGATTCGACAAATATATCTGAAGACTCATAAAAGAACTGCTACAAAAAAAGTTGCTTCATTTATCTCTGAACTACAGCAGAAACATGAGTGGAAAAACTCAAGGATTCAAGTCAATTGGTACATTGGCTGATTTTGTTCCTAAGTTCATAAGGGCTCATTTTGAACACATTCCTTTAGAGCGTTCGAATCCTCTTTTTGTTCAACTCATCACCGAAGAAGTATTTTATTTTGTGTTAGGATTCAATCTAGTTCGTAAATCAATACAAAGCATGCTTTTGAGCTGTAATTGTATTTCAAGAGCAAATCCTCTCGAATGCTTAAACTGTTCTAGGAGCTTTGATCCAAAAGTATGCTGTCCGCAAGCCAAGTTGATAGATTTTGAAGATCTCAAAAGAGCGATCGAACTGATTGATATAAAGCAATGTTTGAAAGATGCTGAACTGGGTGATTTGATAGATATTTCGATTTTAAGAGGTTTGACTTCATTTCGCTGGACAGAAACACATGTTCTTTTGTCTCAATCTCGATTGGAACCATACTTACATTTTGGTAACCACTTTGATGAGATTGTTTCACATCTTCAAAATCGGTTGAGAGAGCTGAACAAGCCACTAGCCGCTTACATATAAATAGAAAAAACATCAAGAAAGAAAATATTCAACTTTCAACACTGAAAGCGAAAACATTTTAAAAAATGAGCTGCGTATTTATCTTGCTACTGGCACTAACATTTCCCAATGTTAGTGGAGTATTCTATACCAACGAAATTGATGAATGTATAGCCGGAGCTATGGATAAAAATGATGTCTTGGTTTTTTCACCTTTCGAAAGGACTATACGATATAAAGATGAAAATGGAAAAAACTGTGTGCGACTCTACCCTCCCGACTTATTATATTGCGGTTTTTTCATCCCTCAAAGCGCTTCTTGGATCTGCAAGGACACAACTTCTACAGATTCTGTGCCTTGTGATACTACAACAAAATACGTTTTGAATCAAGCGGAATGTGAAATGGGTATTACAAATAATACGGAAGGACTTACTCAAAATACAAAAGTATATCGAAATGGGGGTTTATGTGCATTTCAATACAACAGCAGACGTGTGATCTGTCCAATAAGAAGACAGTTTGAGACGTTCAAATTTGCATGCATGCAATGCGCTCATTCCGATCATTCGATCAACAAGGAGCCTACAGATACCCTGACCTGGAATACACCAACAAAATACACTCTGAATCAGGAGGAATGCGCAATAGGGGTTAAAAATAATACGGAAGGTCTTACTCAAAATACAAAACTATTTCGGAATGATGAATTATGTGTATTTGAATACAACACCTCACGTTTGATTTGTCCACCAACAGAAGAGTTTGAGACAACCAACTTTGCATGTGTGGAATGCAATCGTTTGACCAACGAGGAGCCAAAAATAGCTACTATCATCACTAACAACAATGGTATTGAAGGTGTAAATTTGTCATTTTCGAGTTTTGAAAGTTTGAAGTCTGTTCAAAACAAGATTATCATCAGTATCACATGTCAAGGAGATACCAAAGACAAATGCAATCCCAAGGTTATATATATAGGTTGTTGCAGCAGGCTGGAAAAAATTGTTGCTCCTGAGTTTTATCTTTTGTCGATAGACATTTTGTTATAATTATACTAAAGATGAGTGTGGTAAAAGGGCCAAAGAAGCGGAAAAAACACTCTAGTCCGTCAGATTCGTCCAGTGACATCTCAGAACAGGATACAGCTGTACATCATGCACCTTATACACTTGGAAAGTTGAAAGCACTACACAAAAAACTTGATTCATCGCAGCTTGAGCCAAAGATTGAACTCAAAGGTCAAAAAGAGAATCCACAAATTGTTGTGGATTGCGGTGCAGCAACATACGAGATCTTAAAACAACGGTATGAAAGCCACGTGCGCAATCTAGGTTTTAACGTATCAAAAAAAGTCACCAAAGACAAGGCGAAGTATGTTGTTTCCTTTGTACTTACAGTCAAGGAAAAGAAAAACAGTAATGTCATCTATACAGTAAATTTTTATAATACAACCTCGAAGCTATTAGTCAACAGAATTTCACTGGTGGACACATTTATTAGCCACTACCAATCACTAATAGAGAGCATACCACTATCAGTGATCAGCCAGTTAAATGAAAACATTCAATCATCCATTAATTCTACCCTCTCTTCCCAATATGAACCAACTATGAATGACTCAGATAACATTGATATTATTGCCCCCAATCCCAGCTCTACTTCTACGACCAGTAAAGAAATAGAGTATTCTCATGCATCACAACAGCCTGCTATCAGTGCCAATACAACAACTGAAGGATGCGTTTTATGTAGGACACAATTTACGTCCATACAGGCTCTCCTTCAAAAAGTTGAAAAACTGGAAAAGCTTGTGGAAAATCAAAGCCAACTAATCAGGAACATGGAAAATAATCAGCTAAAAATCCAACAAGAATTAACCAAGACTGCTAGCCACCTTGACAGCAGGTTCAATTCACTTCATCAACAATTAGAACAGCCAAATTCCACACATACCAATACAGTCCTTTACTCTGATCAAGTGAAATCCATTGTTAATTCAAAAGTACAGCGACCTATTTTGAAAGACAACATTAGCCCTCCCCCAGTTGATCTGCGTTCATCTGATAAAAACAAATCTATCCCACCATTTAAACCTGACCAATCTGTTGTAATAAACATCAGCCAAACATATGCAACAAGTAATAAGTTTGATCAAGACAACATAAGAAGAATTATTAACAAATCATATGGACCAGTAATCATAGAACAAATTAAACCATATCACTACAATTCTGACCATCCAAAACTTACTCTTCAAATGGCGAATGTTGAATCTGCCATCAACCTCATCTCAGTCTGGAAAAGTGACCTGTTCAACGGATCAACCGCTAGACATACTATCAACCCTAAGACTATTAATGAAAACACCGTTATGCTGAAGGGAGTACCGATTGATGCTGATGACAACAACATCCAGCAGGACATTGGCAACATTTTTCATGGTTCATCAGCTTCACGACTTTTGAAAGACGGAAAGAGGCTTCGCACCTTTAAGGTCAAGCTTGCAAACAAGCAGCAGTTTGAAAAAGCAGTTGAAGAAGGGATTCTATTACCTTCACAGAATATTATGTGTCATTGTGAGCCGATAAATGGATAATTTGAATTGTGGCATAAAAATTGCGTATTTAAATGTTAGAGGCTTAACCTCCAAAATTGACGAAATCAAATTTTTGCTTTTTAACCACCATTTTGATTTACTTTGCGTAGCGGAGACATTTTTGGGGGATAGAAATGCTGATAGGTTTTATTCGATACCAGGTTACACTTTTGTGCGGAAGGACAGGCTTAGTGATAGTGGAGGAGGTTTAGTGTGCTACATTGCAAATTCTTGTCAGTTTGAAACTATAAATTCCTTTGATAACATGTTGAAAGAATCTTTAACTTTGAAATTTAAGTTAGGTTTAGCAAAACCATTTCTCGTGTCTTTTCTTTATCGACCGCCCGGAACTCCAGTTTGTTGGAATGAAGCGTTTGTTGATTTTGTAAACTCTTGTTACGGTATTTCTGATGAAATAATAATTATGGGTGATTTCAATGTAGATTTATTTGACAAAAAGATTGAAAATAAGTGGAAGAGCGAAGTATGTGATCAACTTTCTTTGGTACAACTGATCACATCCCCAACTCGATCAACTAATGTATCATCGACCTTGATTGATCATATTTATACAAACTTTCCTAGTAATATTATGTACTCTCAAGTTATGCCATGTTCTTTCAGTGATCATGACCTGATTTATGCTGTTTACAACAGAAAAAAGCTTACACAAAGTCAAAAGAGAAAACTGCACTTTTTGGACTATTCTAATTTTACTAATGAAAACATTAATAAAACATTTTCTGGTGTGAATTGGGATGCTGTTTTGCTTGAAGAAAATACTGAAAACATGATCAGTTCTTTTAACAAGTTGTTTTTAAGTAAAATATCTAAAATCGTACAATCTAAAACCCGTTTTGTCAAATCCAGTACTTTACCACAGTGGTTGGATAAGGAGGTTCAAGGACATATTAGATTACGTAATTCTATCAAGAAACGTGGCTCCTGGGATGAATACAAAAAACAAAGAAACTTTGTGACAAATTTGATAAAAAGAAAGAAAAAATTGGTAATCGAAAATATGATTAATACCTCTAAAAATGGGAATACCAAATCTTTGTGGGATGCTCTCAATATTAAACATCGTTACTCATCACCATCTGGCTTACCCCAGGGATTATCTTCCAATGTTCTTAACCATCACTTTACTACAGCTGCTAGTCGGCTTACAAACCATTTACGTGGCAACTCTTTTACCCCTGTCACCCAAATGTCAAACACAAAACATATGACTTCAGTTACCCAATTCACTCCTGCTGATATTGTGTTGTATCTAAAAAGCATACCATCTTCAAAATCCACTGGTTTAGATGGAATATCTGTTAGAATGATTAAGCAAACCATCCCATTCACAATTTCGATTTTGACTGATATGTTTAACAGAATTCTGATTGACGGTACCTTCCCAATAACTTGGAAAACCGCGAGAGTTATTCCAATTTTTAAGAATGGTGATATAGCTAATCCATCCAACTACCGTCCAATTTCCATTTTACCAGTTTTGTCCAAAATTTTTGAAAAGCACATAAACAGATGTCTCAAATACCATTTGAATCATAACAATTTGTTGCACAATTTACAAACTGGTTTCCGGGAGGGAGTTTCATGTGTTGATACAGTTCACAAAATAGTTGCAGAATGCCAAAAAATCAAACTGAAAAATGAGATTGCTCTTCTACTGTTTTTGGATTTCAAAAAAGCTTTCGATTGTATAGACCATGAGACTCTTCTTCTAAAACTTACACATTGTGGTATAAATGGAAAAGCATTTTCTATCATTAAATCATTTTTAAATGAACGATATCAACTGGTGAAAATAGGAGATGATGTTTCCCAAACCCTACCTGTCCATATTGGTGTCCCTCAGGGATCAATTTTAGCACCAACCCTTTTTGTTTTATATATAAACGATTTACTCAAATTATCTTTAACATCTAAACCTTTAGCGTATGCTGATGACACTATCTTTTTATCATCACACAGTAACATCTCCACATTAAACTATAATTGCAATTACGATTTGACAAAAATCTCAAAATGGTGTGTTGAAAATAGAATGATTATCAATACTGACAAATCGCATTTTCTTTTGTTTAATTATCATAATAGTTTGCATAGTTTCCTTGTCACTTTTGAAGGTAAAAACTTGATGCGAAAAAACAAAACGAAACTTTTGGGTTTTATGATAAATGATAGGCTCACTTGGGATGACCATATCTTAGTAACAGAAGCCAAACTTCGTAAAAACATAAACCTCCTGCAGCTATCACGAAACTATCTTACTAACAAATCAGCGAAAGCTTTTTACTATCACTTTATATTTTGTCACCTGGTTTATGGTATAATTATTTATCACAATCTATCTCCTAAATACCTGTCAAAATCGTTATTTTCATTACAGAAAAGAGCTTTTCGATTGATAGCAAATGTTCATACCATTCCTCTTTCGTTAATTAGAACAAATGACATCGCCACTTCAATTCAACTGTTACCATTACCAAAATTGGCTCAATATTTTACGGCAATCACTGGTTTTAAAATTTTTAATAATATTTTTCCTAGCTTTATTTCTGTTGATTTTACCACCAGTCGTAGCTGCAATATTAATTTTCGTAACTGCAAGAAACTTTATGCCAACACACCAGCTGCAATAGAGACACATATTTCTACCACATTCAACCAACTGCCTGCTTCTCTGAGAATCTCACAAACCCTGTCTGTTTTCAAATCAAATTTATTCAAATATCTTTTAAATACCAATGGAGAATTATTTTAAACAAACTGTTTTGAGTAGACTTCTTTTTTTCTGTGTTCATTTTATTTTCTGTTTCATTTTTGATTTTTTGTTTTTCTTTTAGCTATGGCACTTTATGAAAAACATTTTTATAAAATGATATTGATGCCAATAAAGTATTATATATATATATATATAGAGCTTTAGTTGAAGCATATTAACCAAAGACCACCGAAATGCAAGACAGTTAACTCTAGATGATGAAAGCATAAACTAGGTTAAAAGTCTCTCTCTCTGAATAAAAAAATGAGATATTGCATCTATCTCCTATTATTCCCAATCCTAAGCGGTTATTGTCTTGTAACAGAGATTAAACCATTCACTTTATCTCATAGAGCGTCTGGATGTTTTCAGGGAATTCTTAATATGGAAGCGGTTGATTCAGTAACTCGTATTTTAAGAAAAAACTTAAAATATCATATGCTTAGACTCACATGTTTCATGGAACCTGCTCACCTACGTAGAAGCTGTGACACTCATGATATGTGGCCTCAACACTACTTTGTTTGCAAAACCGCTGAAGCTTTAAATTACATCCGTTTATACGATGAGGGATTACTAACTACGACTCGAAGAACAACTTCAACAACAACCACTGCAACTCCACATACAACGACAAAAATCACCACAACTCCGCAGACAACGACGATGACAACCACTACAACTTCAACATCAACAAAAACTACAAACAAGCCAGTAGTTCCAGCTTTATCACCATCAATTCCATCTCTTCCACAAGCTCTGGGTTTAGTCGATTTAATTTTGGAACAGCCAAGCCCTACAAACTCTACTATATACAATTCTGAAGAAATCGAAACTACTACTGATTGTGTGTGTGATAGATACATCATATGCGAAAACAATTCAGTATCAATTACAAATTCAACACCGTCGATTTATAGAGTTCTTATTTATAATGATTTGGAGGGTTTTTCAAAACTTTCTCTGTCTATATCGGAAAATAGTAAACTTAAGCTTGAAGAAACTCTTCTCATCATCATTGAACCTGAATGTGATGATATTTCTTGTAAAGTCATCAAATACTTTACAAATTAAAAAGTTTTTATAGACTTTAACTCTATATATTCAACTTATTACACTCTATTATGATATCTATTTTATTACATTCTCCTTCTTTTGTAAATTTGTACAATTAGATGAAATTTAACCATTTAGAGAATGATTTCTTTTTGCAAAAAATTAATGAAAATTGAATGAAATGAAAAAATATTTCACCAAAAACCTCTTTTTTGTCAAAGAAAGGTGTAGAATAAAGAGCTCACTCAAAAATTGATTTCAATACAATGGACTACTGAGTTATTATATCATTTTCAATCAGATATATGTAGATACATACAAACGGATGAAAATCTCTCATCATCCACTTTTTCATTTGAAATGATATTGGAACTATTTCAAGCTCACAATATTTAACATGTTCTCTTTATGTATCCCTACTTATGATACAATAAATGTATATATTCACATATTGTTTCATTTTTAATCATCGGATTTATTCAGTGTAGATGTATCTGTAGAATTATCAAAACTTAAATGTCATACATTCAAAATCTATAAGTTCAAATTAAGTAAAAAAATAATCAAAACTCAAATGCCACTTAAATGCCATTCAAATGCCACTCAAATGTCTCTCAAGTAAAATACAATATAAACTCGGCGAATTCATCCAACGTCGTAACCCATTGCCTAAACTCCAAGATCTAATCCACAAAAAAACACTTGGTAGGGAGATCTGCTCATATATTACTACTAATACTCAGCAATGCTCGGTACCAGATTTTATCATAAAAAAATTGTCGGCTTTAATAAAAAAAGAACCAGCCTTTTTTTAGTATGCTATTATTGCAAAAGTAATAAAACTTGAAACAAATAATTTTGAGACGATTTGATTTGATTCAGACCATAAGAAGTTAAAATGTGCTCAAAAAAGCATGTGGTGTTGCTCTTTCACCAGTGAGGTGATTCCTATAGATGCAGTCAGCACTCACGACGAATCAATTTTTCTTGACCATGCAACAACTGTTTATAGAGCTGAAAGGCAAGTTTTCAAATCTTTGGATTGTTTGTATAGAAGTAGGACCTCCAAAATATTGGCATTGCGTAGAGAGTTTTGCAATAGAAAATATATTTAGATGGCAAGAAATTTAGAGTTTTTTGGTGCTTTTCTTCACATGTCAGTATTTTTATTTATCTTTAGTAAGCTCATTATCATGTACACACTGGTCATGCACTAAGAACATGATGAAAATGACACAACTACCTGTTGGATTACGCTATATATTGTAGTGGATTTTGGAGGCTGAAAATCACTAGCTGAGGTTGGTAGCCTGCTTCCACCAGTTGTTAGTTTTACCAGTTACAACAACAGGGTCCGTGATGTACCGAATGAATACAAGACAAAGTATTTTTACTCTACAACCAGTTGGGAGCCTTCGGCTCAGATGCATAACTCATTCCTATTGAGTACATATGCTTTTATTCCTCCCGAATAAAATGAGTTAGTAAAAGTCCCAGTTACAACTGATAAATACAAGCAAAGTTCTGCCTTTTATAGGCAGCGCACAGGAAGTAACTAACCAATCACAGAATAACATTACAATATGCACCAATGAATGTGGTTATATAAATAAATAACAAATAGGTTAATCAGAAAGGGCTTAAAGAGAATAGGCGCTCTGTAGTAGAAGGTGGAGTTAGAGGCTCATGCACCAATCACAGTTAGTCTCTAGGTCCTTGGTCTTTGTAGCTTCAGTCCTTTATCTTACGTAAGGGTTAGGGTGGAAATCTCCGGCGGCTGGCTCCCTGCTTCGCTCAGGCTGCTTTTAGGTCCTCAGGCTTCATTGACTCACTTCCTGCGGGCCCAGTGAGGTCAGTATAGCTGCATACAGGGTCGGTATAGGTCGGTATAGCTGCATACAGGGTCGGTATAGGTCGGTATAGCTGCATACAGGGTCGGTATAGGTCGGTATAGCTGCATACAGGGTCGGTATAGGTCGGTATAGCTGCACACAGGGTCGGTATAGGTCGGTATGGACATATATATAGTTATAGTCCATTCTGTTTGATAGTTACTAGTCATTCTGGCCATCTAATGACTATTATATGGATGCCAGAATGTGGTACAACGTGTGCGCAGACTTACAGTGTACACTAAAATCCACCACACTGTTATCATAATGAATTTGCCACTCTCAGACAACCATTTCTGTTTACCACTCTTTCCTAGACCTCCATACACCCCCACAGAGCCATTGCACTTTTGTTGCCACCAGTGAAGTTTCTCAATAGCTTACAATGCTTGGTGAGAGAACAACTCTACACACGAACCGCAGTTTCCAACACCTATCCTGAGCTGTTTAACTAATACTTTTTTTTTTAAAATTGAGTGCACTGGTGTGTAAAATAAATAGTGTAGTAGAATTGCTTGTTACTGCTTGGACACAACTGTTTTTATCAAGGCTGTCACTATCTTCCTTTTTTGTGGTTACTATAGTGGCGACGGGCACCGAGTCCGTCTATTACCACCTTTGCTACGGCCGACCTTGCTGTAACGCAAGCTCATACCAGAGGCTTAAACCCACCTCGCATAGCTGCTACTAGAGTCTGACCGACCTTTGGCTCCTAGTACTAGACACTAGTTCGGTATAGATACCGATCTGCAGCCCATGCAACTCCTGGTAAGGCAAGTGAAGAGAGAGAGTGTTGTTTATGCTCCAAGGTTTATTAAACCCCATGTACATATAGCGATTACTAAGCGATTTCCTTAGCGATTGCGTGATTTTGCAACTTCTGTTTCCTACAAAATCGCTAAGCAATCTCAAGCATTTTATTTGAGGTTATCCTCAGGTTTTGATCGAGATCAAAAAATCGCTAGAGGATTCTTTGATCAGCCAATCACAACGTAAAGAAACTTTACCTTGTTTCCAATAATGTCTTGTCATATTCAGCACTCCGATCTATTAACGATCCAGTAATAAATTGAAGGCTAACTTTGTAACAGCGAGTTTGACCGGAATCGCTGAAGAATTGGCAGTAGTGAAAAATTGCGCAATTTGGGGGAGGGACTTCCCCAATCGCTAAGCAAAATCGCTAGCACGCTATATGTACATGAAGCATTAGTCAACTGAGAAAAATAAGCCATTACTTAACCTTTTATAAAATATAGAGTGTATAACATATAATGTGCACCCAATCATTATCTAGTGTGCACTTATCCATTTAGCTTAATGTCTAATAGCATCAATATAATAATCCATCATCAAATCACATGCTTGTCTTGTCTCTACTCAGTGAGACGAGCTTGTTTTCTATCCAGCAGTGGTCTTTGCTAGCAATCCTCTGCTTGGCCAAACCTGCCCGAACCGCTTACTAGAAAGTGACTAATCACAAGAAGTGACTAATCACAGAAAGTGTGTGGGCTCCTCTCTACTGCAACTTAGCTGGCTATTGCAGCAAGCAAATTCCCCAACAATAGTACAAGCTTAGCCTCAGCATCATGCACCATTCTGTTCAGCCACAAATAATATTTTGCCAACACTGTTCAAACACATACTAAAAAATTCTCATGAAACTCTTTCTGAAACTTTTACTCTTTGCATTGTTTCCAGAGACTGGATTGTGGGCTCAATTGGTTGAGCAAACTCTTACTGTAGTAGTTTTACCCATCTTCTACAGACACGACTGCTCTGCAACAACAAACCCCACTGTCATTTCACCATTTCTGCAGTCTCACATGGTCTACACTGTGAGAAGAGTCCATGCTTAACCTGGGGTCTGAATCAATCTTACCAAGGGGCTACTTCAAATCAATTAGCAATGAAAGAGTCCGCAAATTGGCAAAATATAAAGAACTGTATAAACCATACAACTTTGTTGTTCAAATTCTACATAGAAATTTAACAATACACACTATAACTCTCCAGTATTTCATATAAAATGACCAGGAGTAGCTAATTTTAAAGGAAAACAACAGGAATACTGTGCTAGACTTTTATGAACCAAATCTGCGAAAACTGACCTTCACCAGCCTTTACCTATGAGAGGCTGTCTATGCGGGCCAGAGACACACCTTTAGTGTTGATTTGACACAAGCAACAGGTGACTGGTTATCCCAGTTGCAAGGAGTAGAGCAAGCAGTGCTGTCTTCCCTGCATTGCAAACATCACAGGGTGTTAATCTTTACTGGGCCAATGGTGACTTTTACTGGGCTGGTAGTAACGTCACTGGGCCAGGGTCAAATGAGTGACTCAGCCTACGACCTCAAAACTAGCTGTGGAGTGGTAGAAGGCCATGTTTGTAAGTTGTCTTCATCGAAATAACAAGAAAGAGTGACACCAGACTAGGACTTAGGACTTAGGACTAGGACTTACCAGAAGATTGGAGCGGGTATCAATAGACATTCTGCCCATTAGCTCAGCCCCTTTATCCTTGGGCGCTTTTTCTGTTTTAAATACTTGCAATTATCTTATAATCCATCATGATATTTCACCCTGTATTGTTTTTTGTCCAAATCACTTCCTGTGAACATGATTGGTTGTCATTTGAATTCTAAGCATACTATTGGCTTGTTACAATGTAATCTTCCTGTTCTCCAGCCTATGTAAAGCTGGGGCCTATATGTACTCTTTGCATTTTTCATCACCCATTGTGTCTACTCTTGCCACTTCACTCTAGCGGACTATCGCCTTAGAACAGTACGGAATACAGCAAATGTATTTATACTACAGGAAACAAAATAGTTTATCTGAGCTGAGGGCTCTCCTTGCTAGTTGTTAGGTCACTTGGAAAAGTGATACGGGCCATACTGGTAGCATTCTTTCTGTAGAGTACTCGAGCTTAGTAGGATTTCGTAGCACCAGACAAGAATCCACTGTAATATTCTTCTTCTTATAAGGAATGACCTAATTACATGAAGTGCAATAACATTTGAAATTGCACAAAGAACGTAAGACATGATAACGAAAAAACATAAGAGTTGAGTAATAAACAAAAAACGAGTGGAGTAGTTTTCCGTTGGTCATTGTAGTGAATCAAGGGGTAGGAAATTCATCAGTCCTTGAGAGTTAAGGTGAGTGTTCAAGCCTGTGGTACTTCATCTCAGTATTCTCTTCCTTGTATCATAATCACGGTCCCCAAGTTCATGGCTCTTAAGTCAAAGTTAATTCAAGGGAATATTACCCGGATTAGGTAATGTCCTTAATGCTATCTACACACAACGATTTTGTCACGAAAACGGGAAAACCGCTGTTTATTTTACTGTCGACAAACCACATTCCCCGCTATTTTTCTCAATCGTCTAAAATCGAGCATGTTTGATTTTCGCCGGCCAGTCTCACAACTTGTAGTTATTCCCTGACGCTGATTGGTCACTGCAGAGTGCTCTTTTCTTTTTTCAACCATGACAGTCCGTGCGCTCATACAAACCAATTATGAGTACCGTCATGTGCATAATCACTGTATGTGTAGTGCAGCAACGAACTACGGTGGGAAAAATTCTCTCAAAGTGCCAAGTTCATGGCCGTAAAACGCTCTGTGTGCAGACACATATATATGGCTCAAAGACAGACCCTAAGGCCTTTTACAGGTTTGGGTTTGCCCCAAGTTCGGATTATTATAAACTGCTGAATTTTATGCAATTGATTATATATATCTTTGCTTGTCATGCTGTTTGGGTTTTGGATGGGTTTTACAAGGAGTTTTGAGCAAGAACTTTGGGGTTAACTGCAATTTAGGTAAGGCTACATTTTGCATAAAGGGTTGGGGATTTAATATGCCCCTGTCTAGGGACAAGGGGCATATTCAAGGGAAATTACTTTTGCTGAAATTTTCGACAAGATATCTATTGATAAATTACATTTGTAGTTGTGCTTGGAATTTTAGGTCTACGACTTGCCACTTAATAGGGCGGTCATTAGCCACACACCCTTTCCCCCTTCCGATTGCCGGTGCAGTAATATCTGTATGACCAACAAATTTCGTACTTTCCCACATTCAATGACATATAAATGGAAAAAATAGGTGAAATAACAAATATGTGAGTTAGAATCTAGCAAACACAACATGAAGAAAATTAAATGCACATAGCAACAATGAATGTTTGGTCGTGTCAGCAGCTTAATCACTGATTGAGAGAGTCTGTTAGTGATTTTATCTTATTTTTCAGGCTCTCGATATATAGGCCAGAATTCCACATTCTGTTTTACATGTATTTGAAGCCTCAAGTTTTATTCATCCAGGTGTCAATAGCCTCAGTCTGTTTTAAGATCTCTGGCTGTAGGAACCATATTGATGCTGACTCAATAAAACTGTGAAGGCCAGTATAAAATGGTCCAGGGCCTGTATAGTGATTGGACAAGCATTATAACTTGCATGTCTTGTGCAAGCAGCTGGAAAGTTTAGTTACAAAAGATTGCAGATTTTGATGAAGTTGCATGGCTCTACACAGGGGGGTTACATCATGATAAAATTAACCAAATTATTGCTAAAAAAAAGAACAATTTGTGTCACTTGTAACTTGTGTTTGATAATCAAAATGTTTTACAAACCGTTAGCAAGAGGACAACATTTTTCATCATTTAACACGCAAGGATGCAAGAACACCGCCTTCAGATGATACTAGATGCCAAACCAATGGAAATCTCAAGTTTATAAAATCAATTAGCAGCCATTGTTGTAATGTAAAAAGCTTCAAACCACTTTTTCTGTCTGAATAGTTAAGGGAATTTTGCCTTACTCTAGAATTAAATAAGTATCATGATGTGCTCAGACACTAAGTAATTGGCCCAAAAAAGTATGCAGCTGATTAAAGTGTTAAAAATTTATAGAATCAGAATATTTGAAACTCAGAGAGAGTTACGACGCTGTTGTTGCACGGCTAGGACAGATTGAGTCAAAGATTGCAGGCTCAAGGACAATAAGTGATGTCAAAGATAAGCAATTAAAATCATCACTTGATAAGCAAGATACCGAATTTCAGAGTTATCTTGAAGAGAGAGGTTAGTTGTTTACTATGTCACTCCATTCTCCACGCCACTCACTTACAAATCTAAAAGTGCAGTTGAGTCTTTGACAGCAGGGTATACATAAGTTTCTTTCACTTAATTTCTGGTTAAACGTATATTTTGCAAGCTGGTGTGCACTATTGTAATTCAAAGATAACTTGTCCAACTAGAATTTTAAATGCTGCTTGCTAAAATGAATGACTAATGTTATTTATTGATAATATTTTGTGAACGATTGTTATCGATTATTTATGAATTGGTAATACATATTTCCTACTTCCATTTTGTTCTGTACTAAGAGTGCATTAGGGGGTAGAAGCATTTTGAGACCAAAAAATGGCTTTTGCCATTTTTTAGTTTATAAACGTCATTGAAATGCCATTGACAACAATATACTTTAGTGCCTTGTTTGATCTTCTGTAGATGCTTGCTCAATTGAGACACTGTAAAATCATTTGGTGGTTTAAGTAAATAAACCTTCAAAAACTCAAAAAAACAACAAAAAATAGAAAAAAAATTGCACAAGTTTGCTATTTTAGGTTGGCAAACTCTGTCCCCAACAATGAAATTATATTCGGGTGTGACATTTTCACCTAGGCTACAGTCAGAAATTGTGTCACTGTACACATCCTTTTCAAGTATATCACTATGGTTGAAACAAATTTCAAAAAACATGCGTTCAAAGGATATTTTTGTTTATAAATATTGCTAGCATTTTATGTGGTAGCACTAATTCTGAAATGCAAACTAGCAAAGATGTCTTGCAAATAAATATTCTACTTGTTTATAGAATCAAAATATCTCAAACTCAAACAGAGATATGAAGCTGTTATCACAAAACTGGAAGTGGGTGCAAGCACGAAAGCTGTTATTGACACCAAAAAGAAACAAGAAACTTCATCATGTAGCGAACAAGCTGGAAAATGGTGGTGGCCATACAGTAAAGAGACAGGTTAGTTGTTTATTAAATCACCCTTAAAACTTCTAAATCTAAAAGTACAAGTTTGAGTCTTTGACGGCAAGGTATACATAAGTTGCCTTGATCGAAATTCTGGTTAAGTGTGAATTTTGCAAGCTGGTGAGCACTATTGTAATGCAGAGATAACATATCCAACTGCCATTTAATTGCTGCTCGCTGAAATGGATGACAGAATTGTCTTCTCCTGCGTTGTGTTCGTAATTGTCCTCAATTGTTGAAGTAACTGTTTCAGAGGATTTTTTTACCAGAAAGTTTTTTCTACAATTACTATCATAATAGTCCATGTTTTCTTGACTTCAAAACTACTCCTCGACTCAAGCTTTTTACCGCTAAAGATTTGGGGGCTAAATTTTCATCGACTAATCAAATCCAAAAGCTACAATGTTTTGTGATTAAACTTTAAATTGAATGTAGTGAGTGGGGCTAACTTGGCACTGTGAAAAAATGCAGGGAAAATGTTTCCAATACTTTTTTAATTCCTTACTAGAAAAGTATTCTCAAAGCTGCTGTTTAGTTTGACATAGTAAAATGGAGTATAAACGAGCACTGTTAAGAAGTTGCACAACCTTTGAACAGCAATCGGCTGAAAATGTTTCTGTGTCAAAGCAGTCTCTCAATACAGGGTGACCATCTAGCCTATCTATACAGATAGTTTGTCGTGATTTTATATACCAGTCAGGCTACCGAAGCATATGCATTTTACTGTGCAGATGGAATTCCCTTTTTGGCTATGGCCAATGGGCTAAGAAGGAACTGAACTCTTTATTCCATATTAGTTTTCAAATGTTTTCGACTAGCCAGTGACATCTAGGTGCTTGAAATATATATCGCAGTTGGAAACTTATCAGTCACCGATTCTGTTCTGGGTGAAGAAACTTTTGTATAGTCTTCATTAAGTGTATAAAATGAGCAGATCTGCATGAGGGGGTTTAAGGATTAGATGGTTATCCTGCGCAAAGTGTTATTTTAGTTGTGCCATTGTCTGGTAGAACCCATATAGTATTTTTTGTGAGCACAAGTTGTTGATATTCACAGTTTCTATTGTAGTTTAGTTTGATATGGTTGCATCATTTCTATTGTTTTTAAACTTTGTTGTAATTTTGTGATTAACCAAGTATTTATTGTTGAGGGTGTCTTTATATTAGGGTTTGCATCGTGATTTAGACTGTGGGGCTGAGTGTATAAAAATGAAGTCCTGTATAGTTATTATATAGCTTGAATACATAGGAAAAAAACAAGATACATATACATTGATTACATATACCATCCATTCAAATGAAAGTATGGAACTTGTACCCCACAAGTTATCTATGTACCTGTTTTGAAGTCCAAGCTTTAATGAGATGTCAGTACTAGATAGGGATAAAGTGTATAAAAGTATTACATGAGAAATAAAAATTGAGCTGCATGTTTGTACAGAGTGTATATTGTACATACATGTACATTTGAACTGTGCATGATAAGGAGCCAACATAAACATATACATGGGAATGGAAAAGTCCATGTTTATACCCATCTCCATTTATATACATGTTTATGTCCATATTCATATCCATTTATGGCCATGTCCATACTCATGTCCATTTATGTCGATATCCTTTTATGTCAGTGTCATGACCACGTACGTGTTCATTAAAATATTCATATTTATTTTTATACTAAGCACTAGTAGGTTATGGTCACACTTGGTCGGAACATATTCATCTTTTATCGTAAAAATATGCCAGTCCTCGTCTTGTTTGCCTGTAAGTTAACATCTTCCCATCTTTCATTATAAAACCACAGACGTTTCCTTCAAGTGACTTTCTCGTCCTGAATACATTCAGATAACTGTGTTTGTTTAAATCATTATTTTGCTTGTTTAAACTTTTGGAGCTGAGCTTGTTTCCTTTATAACCCCAACAGTTGTAGGATTTAGAGTTGAACGCAACGATTCCATATCCCGTAAATTCCTCTTTGAACAACCCAGATTTGCTCTTTCCATGTGTTAACACTTTATCGCCGCAATCACGCATGATCGATTTTGTATCCATTGTTTGAACCCTCAAAAACTCACACCTATGTATGTCGCAGTATGGGCAGGGAGAGCAAGCGGTGTAACCGGCATAAAAGTGTTTTTTCATGTCCGCAATCACCAATTTTCTAATGATCCGCTCAGAGCCACGTACAGCCTGACTTTATCCATTTCTGCATACTGGAAATCATACCTATTGATGACGTCGTCAACGACATTGTCATTGTCATCTTTCTCACCATTGTCGTCCTCGTCATTGTCCCCGTCGTTGCCCTTGTCGTTGTCAACGTTGTCATTGTCGACGTCGTAGTCGTCATCGTCAACCGTCCTCAATCATCATCATCAATCATCAATCATCAATCATCAATAATCAATCATCAATCATCAATCATCAATCATCAATCATCAATCATCAATCATCAATCATCAATCATCAATCATCAATCATCAATCATCAATCATCAATCATCAATCATCAATCATCATCACCACCATCAATCATCATCATCAATCATCAATCGTCGTCATCAATCGTCGTCATCAATCATCGTCATCAATCGTCGTCGTCGTCGTCGCCGTCGTCGTCGTCATCGTTGTCGCCGCTGCCGCCGCCGCCGCCGCCGTCGTCGTCGTCGTCTCCTTCCTCAATCCTCAATGCTTCGTCATATTCATTTTTCTTCGATGGAGCATCCTCATCTTCATCAACAGCAACTTTGACAATTGATCCACATGTCGGCTATTTCATTGACATCCAGTCCCACACCTTCCACACACATTCCTACCTGATTAACTGGTTTATCCAGTACTCGAAAACAACCAACGTTTGTTCAAATCATTTTCAATCAACTTTAGCTCAGTCTCTCTTTTCCACATTCACCGCATGATAATCCGAGTCTTACCTACAAAAAGGAATAATTTTTACTAAGTTTGTTTTGAGTGGTACACTCTATACAGAGTGCAACAAAAACTTTACTCCGATGCGATTATTTATTATTTAAAAACTCACCGGTCATTAAGACTTTTACTATCTTCAACAGATGGTGAAACTTGAGGAACAAATGATTTTTCTTCACAAGCGTTTTCACGTTCAATCTCCATTTCATTGTTGTATTCAAAATTTGGAATTTTGAACTCAGTGCGATTTCTCACAAGCCAATCCCAATCCCTCTGTATTCCTACACACTACCCTCTCCCATCTCCATTTTCCCTCTTAGAACTAAAAAAAAATACTATTAAAACTCAAAGTTCACAGAACGACACTATATTACGGTTAAATAGTAACTTATAATAACTCGCTAATTTCTTGTAAGCTTTTTTCTTTTGATACCAGGTAAAGAACATCTGTTGAGCTATAAATTTTCTAAATATTCTTGCAAAAAAGTTAATTTTAACAACACCAAAACTTTTTCTTGAGAGCAAATCAACTCGGCCCGTGGAGTAAGTTTTCTCCACAATGCAGGTACCTAGGCACTCTTAATACTAAATAAGTAATACGTGGATGTTGACTCCGTGACAAAAAAGTTAAATTTGTTAAATGACAAGGACTTTATAATCTTGAGGGTCAACTGAATAGTCTATCGGAGTACATTTTCTCCACAGTGCAAACAACCTAACTAAAGTTAATAATAAATAATTAAAACCCATCTGTTGTTTATATGGCAAAAAGACAATTTTGCCGCCGCCAAAGACTGCGTAGTCTTCAAAGCAAATCCCTTGGGTTCAAGAAGTACTCCTCCACCGCCCAACTAGTTGAGTTATACGACTAGTATAAAATGATTATTTATTATTTCTTACCTTATCGATGCGAGTCTTCCTAGTAGTTGTAGTAGAGGTTGTTCCTTCAGCCACTGTAATCGAAGCAGATGCTTTTGGTGTAAAAACAGCGGCTCTTAAATAGCTAAAGTTGCATTGATGGACATGAACTAAAAACATATGACAACTCAAGTGTGAAACATTCTTCAAAGTATACAGCAAGACAATCAAGTTTTCTTTTTCGCACAAAATTTTTATATACCCTAATACAGTTTTCACGCGAGGAAACTTTTTTCATTCACGCTAACTCTTAATATGTTACATAGGAATGTTCGCTCAAAGAAAAATTTTCTTACTCGTACGAAAGTCTTATATATTATAAAGGAATTTTCCCCGGAAGAAAGATTTTTGTATTTGTGCGAAACTCTTATTTATTATAAAGGGAAAATGAGCGAAAGTTTTTTTTTTATTTGCGTTAGTTCTTATATGTTATAAAAAGGTTTTTTGCTGAAAGAAATTTTTTTTTATTTGCGCGAAATTCTTATATATTATAAAAAGATTTTTACGCAAAGAAAATTTTTTTCATTTGCGCTAACTTGTTATATGTCATAAAGGGACTTTTGCACAAATAAAAAAATTTTCTTCTCGTAAAATTCTTCTATATTACAAAAGAGTTTTTGCGCGAAGAAAGTTCATTTCGTACTTGCGCAAAATTTTTATACAAAAGGGTTTTCGTGAGAAAATTTTGTTTTTATTCTGTCAAAATTTTGTATATTATGAAGGGATTTTCACGCAAAGAAAATCCCATTTTTCAGTATACTAGGATTTCTTACATGTTGTAAAAAATTTTCGCGCAAACATTCACATTGGTTGTAAGGTTGGGTCAATCGGTGCAACTTTGACTATTGAAGAAGTACTGTTGTTACACAGAAGTTATCCACTGTTACTAGCAGGCACTTGTGGTCTCATAGTTAAAGTGCTTGCACTTCAATCCACGATCTAGGGTTCGATTCCCAGCATGGTTATCTGTGAGCAAGAAATTTGGCTTCCTATATGCTCTGCCTGATCGAATATGGGCATAAAAATAACGTTGTCCCTAGTTTGATTGCACTCTCCATAATAACTATGGAGTCATGCTAGTAAAAGATCCCCCTCTGCTTTTCTGGAAGAGTAGCTGGTGTTATGGCCGGGTATAGGGTATAGGGTATAGGGTATAGGGTATAGGGTATAGGGTGTAGGGTATAGGGTATAGGGTATAGGGTATAGGGTATAGGGTATAGGGTATAGGGTATAGGGTATAGGGTATAGGGTATAGGGTATAGGGTATAGGGTATATGGTATAGGGTATAGGGTATAGGGTATAGGGTATAGGGTATAGGGTATAGGGTATAGGGTGTTGCTCACACTTATGAGACCTGTGTTTAGAGTTGCCCTCGAGGCACAGTTCAAACAAACTCCAGCAGCATCGCTTGAAGAAACAACATGTACTGAAGATTTACTACACTATCTACTACAATTACTAGGAGGACTCTCAGCAATAAGTTAAGAATTAACAACTGTTTTTTTAACACTAGTTGAAAAAAATCAAGTAGTTGAGCTTTGGAGTGACAGATAGTCAACATCCGAGTTTCAATTTATTATTATTAATTGTGCTTAGGTAAATAGCATTTTAAAAAGGGTGTGCCTGTAGAACCTAGTAGGCTTGCTCGCAAGACTACGAAACTCTTGACAATGATCAAATTGACTTTTTTGGTCAAACCAACTGGTCCTAATTATTCATTACTAAAAATAACTGTGCAAATTATGTTGTTTTTTCTAGAAAAATAAACATATTGTTTTATTATTACATTACGAACATTCATGATGTTTATCTTTTAGACTGCCAAGAATGAAATTTCTGAATCACTCATTAGTATAGCTCCAAAAGACAGTAAAGTCAAAACAGCCAAACAATAGCTAAGAGAAAACATGCTTTTGCAAAAAGACAGCAACAAAAAAGCGAGCTTTTCTTAAATTGATTCTGCCTACAAAGGAAGTTCGTGAACAGCAAGAGTGTAAGGAAGTTATCTACGATACGGAAAAAGCTCTAAAGATTGCGGTAAACTCTCGAAGGTTGAAAATAAAATAATTTGCAAAAGATTGGATCTTACCATTTGCTAAAAAGTCTTGATGTCCCGACCATTATGGAGGTGATTGCTGTCAATAACAACACTGGCGTCTTTGGAAATTACTTGGTTCTCACTTACTTTAACAAGACAGATGTGAAACAACTTCAGAGAATGGGTTGCCCAAGCAGAATAGTTGAAAAATTTAATTTTTCTAACTACCCATCACTTTGCATCGTCGTCTACTTGGGTGAGCTTCAAAATCTTTAAAGGAAATAGTACTTGCTAGGATCTCAAGCGCTTTAACACAAAAAAACTTAGGCTATGGAAAAGTTGCTGCCGAAGCCGAGCAATTGAAAAAGGTAACCAAAGATGAATTCGAACTCAACTACAACATCAAATATCTCACTAGTTTCAAAAAGTGCACAGTTTTCTCTATATTGACATCGTTGAAAGATTCATACCAAATCGATTCAAAGGAGAAGAATCTGTTGGAACGTGCATTCGATACTTCTCATACCAAACAGATATATGTTGCAGAAGCTAACAAGTGAGCTCCGGGTGTGATGATTTACAAAGGAAAAAAAGGGGTGTCAATGCAAATGTAAATCACAGTGTCATCTTTTTTTCCACATCCAGTAGTGCTGATTGGGAACAAAACTGTAGTCAAGCAAAATAAAATGAAGAGTTGTCAAATTCGGATACAGACTGGGATATTGCGGATTTCCTGAATGAGGAATTTGTAGAGTTCGGAGGAAAAATCAGCGGTGATAATAACTATTAGACTATTTTGTACTATTCATTATCGAGTTTTCTTCACTAGTGCAAATACTGCATTAAGATCTTATATACTTTCTCCCTATTTAGTATTAACATCTTATCAAAATTTGGATTTTATAATAAATATCACATACATTTTATACATTGTATTTTACCTATTGTACAAATAAACTATAAAAAAATGTACTACACCTAGGTATAAAAAAAATCTTGCATACCACTTTTATACACTCAACCCCACCATCTAAATCACGATACAAACCCCAATACAAAACAAACTTTGCACAATAAGTACTTTGTTAATCATACAATTACAACAAGTTTAGGACACACGATAAAAATGATGCAACCACATCAAACGAAACTACAATACAAACTGGAAATATCAACACCTGATGCACATAAGAAGGTTCTCTATGGATTCTACTGGAAACCTGGTGCGACCAAAAAACACTTTACCCAAAATAACCATCTTGTCCTTAAACCCCCACATGCAGAGCTGCTCCTTGTATACCACTTTCTTGTTTACGTTTACATCACATAACTGAGGCAATGCTAGGTTAGTGCAAAAATAATCATAAAATGACGGCAGAAAGTGGGTCACTGGAAAGTCACTTGGCTTAATGATAACAGTAGTAGTAGTAACTGTAGCCACAGTAACACTTTTAATTAGACTACTGTTAGCACCATTTGATTATTCTAATCATCATTCAATAACTATAATATATATGCACAAGCTCAACCAACTATCAAATTTACTATTAATCTAACATTTATAAGCAATAGTAGTATTGTAGTGACTTTTAGTGTTCACTAAGTCTGCACACACGTTTCACCACATTCTGGCATCCTTACAATAGCCATTAGATGGCCAGAATGACCAAAAACGGCTCGACCGAATAGACTAGAACCATGCTTATGTCTATACCGACCCTGTAAGAAGCTATGCCGACCTATATCAACTTATACCGACCCTGTGTGCAGCTGTACCGATTTAGAATTAGATTTGATTCAGAAGAAGATGACGAACGTGTTCTATTAGAAGCTAGACTAGCTGAGTACCAGCCCTTCACAGGATTAGAGGAAAAAGCCCTGTTGGCGATGCCAACAGCTGACCCGCTTCAAGGATCCACAAGATGTACTCCTGCTGCCGCTGCCAAGGAAGTTTTGCGTGAAACTACAACTGGTGAGTTAACCGATTCACAAATAGCCGAGTGGATATTTAGAAATAGCAGTAGCTCTGATCCTCTGGCATCGTGTAGTGGCAGCCCCTCAAGGCCCCAAACCCAAGGGTACCTACCAAGTAGTTCTGGTAGAAGAACTCCCCCGCTGACTTTGAACTCAGCTACTAACCTCAATCTGGCAGCAGGATTGTATTCTCAGAAAATAAGGAATTGTGAGACTTGTTAACTCTATGCCGGCCCGGCTGCACTCTATACTGACCCAGCAGCACTCTATGCTGGCCAGGGGTCACCCTATACCGGCCCGGGGTTGCCCTGCAACAAGTAGAAAGTTGCGAAAACTGGCTGAAGGCAATAGCCACCCTTCGCGGCCCCTTCAAAGTAATCGGAACGGTGTCACTACTTCGACAGCAAGCACCTCTCACACAGATAGTGTGGAGTAGACCCCTGTAGAGTCTGTACCTTTAACCCCGTCCCAGGGCAAGGGAGAAGTCTTGTAAAAAGGCAGAAACAAAAACAAGAATACCGACACCGCAGGTATTCTCCAAAAAGCATTGCCCCTTCTACTATCTCATTGGTAGGTGTTCAGACACCCACTGTGATACAAAAGCCCCACAGTCCAACCCCCCAACTTCCCTCTGCCACATAGCATTGCTAGCTCACAATGCACATATGTGCTGATCTTAATAAAAACTTTGTTATTGCAGCTGCTGACTCTCTAGTAGATGTAAAGCCGAAGTTGGTAGTACGGCTGGTGAAGACAACTCACCCAATGCCGTTGGAGGAGGGAGAGCTTGCAGAGGATCACCCCACTATAGAGGAAGAGCCTATTGCTTCCTGCACCCCGGAAGGGAAAAGGAAACACGCCAGATGGCGCGTGTTATGCTGGGTAACGGCGGCCCCCAGAGGAGCGGATAGAAACATGGATGCAAGAGGCATCTAACGCTACCTGCCCGAAGTGTAACTTCGAGGCAAGGAACACACGGCAATTACGGGTACACGTTTGGCAGCATTATCTAACGTACTACTGCCGCTGCCGCTACGGGAGTGAGAGCAGGGAAGCTGTGTACTCCCATCAGGCGAATTTCGATGCGCCTGGAGATCCGGTACACCACCTGAAGACAGGAATAGTGTACATTGTGGACAGAGCCAGTTATAGCCGCTTCTGTCAGTTTGTGAGTTGGGACAATCCTGCTAAGTTTCGCAGATGCCAACCTAAACAGAGTGGCCACCGTCCAGCTCTGCCACAGACAGAGGCTAAGCGGAGACGTTCCCCGGAGTGTAGCTTGAGCAAACCAGTAACATCTCCAGTGACAGCTCATTGATGGCAGTTAGACAGTACAAAATACCAAAGCTGATGGAGCCGGGTGCCAGCACCACGCAACCACTTCCTGAATCTCAGGAGATGAAAAGAGAGTCAATTTCCACAACACAACAACCGCCTGGCAGAAGCAGTCGAGCAGCACGTGGCCACTCTTGAGCAGTCTCTACAAGAACTACGACGCTTAATTGTTGGCCAACAACTATCAGAGGTGGACATTACCCTCGCTAGGACAGAAACGCGAGCTGTCACACAGTCCAGGCTAACAACCTGCATGCGGATTTATTCTAAATGACAGTTGTTGTATTTGTATATATACCCATTTCCCCTTGCTCTGCAGACATAGTCTCTGTGCAGACTCTTATAACTCTTTTTATCCGCAACACATGTTTTGCAGAAAATTTATTTAGTTTGAGTACAGGAGTTACTCACCCTTCACTTATTCTCTTGCTTAATATGGTTTATTAAAGACAAAAGAATGTCTTTAATGAAGAGAGGTGTGTAGTGGATTTTAGTGTTCACTAAGTCTGCGCACACGTTGCACCACACTCTGGCATTCTTATAATAGCAATTAGATGGCTAGAATGACCAGAAACGGCTACACCGAGTAGACTAGAACTATACTTATGTCTATACCGACCCTGTAAGAAGTTATGCCGACCTATACCGACCTATACCGACCTATACCGACCATGTATGCAGCTATACCAACCTGAGTCAATGTAGCCTGATGACTCTAAAGTAGCCTGGGAGAAGTAGAAAGCCATCTACTGAAGATTTCCACCAATAACCCTTACGAAAAATGGAGCACTAAAGCTAGCAAGACCAAGGACCAAAGGAATGACTGTGATTGGTGCATTAGCCTTTAACTCCACCTACTACTACAGGGCACTTATTCCCTTTAAGCCCATATCATTGTTCTTATTTGTTATGTATTTATATACTCCTATTCGTTGGTGCATGTTGTAACGTTATTCTGTGATTGGCCCTTCACTTCCTGTGCATCGCCTATAAAAGGCAGAACTTTGTCTGTATTTTTCAGTTGTAATGTGCCTTTTACCAACTCACTTTATTGGAGAGGAATAAATGCATGTGTACTCAACAGCAGTGAGTTATGCGTCTGAGCCGAAGGCTCCCTCCTGGTTGTAGAGTTGGAATACTCTACCTTACATTCGTTCGGTACATCAGCGACCCTGTTGTTGTAACAGGTTAAACTAACAACTGGTGGCAGCACGTTACCAACCTCAGCTAGTGATTTTCAGCCCCAAAAATCCACTACACAATGAGTAGTTAGGACTACTTTTGGCAACATTAAACTGTCATTGATGTCATTATTACTCATAAGTTTTTCTTCTGAAGGCTGCAGAATCGATAATGGACAAAATTGAACCAGCAAGTATAAGCAGTAGTAGTAATGTTAGTTTAGACTTCTACTAGCACCATTTAACTGTAAAGGTTTTCAACATGTCTCAGCAGCTATTCTTCTTTCACCAAACACTACCAGAGAGACTTGACCGTGTGATGCTATGTAACAGCTTACTGCACTGTTCTGTTGCTCACACTTGATATGCGCCTTGTAGCTATATAACCGTAGTACAGGGTCAGGAGCACTACCGGTGAGTTAGTATATTGGCTTCAGACTCGCTGCCTGGATGGTATATAGCCTGAAAGCTACTATCAACTGGCACAGAGGAACAACTAACAAGTTGGCAACCAGCCAGACTTCATATGTAAAAGTAAAGTTTGATACACTTTATGGTATGAATGTCACAAAAGCTTGCAAGAGCTAACTCTCTATCAAGCCCACAAACAGATCTGCCGCTTTGGCGAAAAGTTCCCCTAATTATAGGAGCGTGCACGGTTGAAAATTCAGTTTAAATCTGATACATATGATTGGCTACTGGCAAGCTGGCACAAAAGAATAATTGTGAAAAAACTCAAGCACAGGCTGGCACGAAAGAAACTAGTTAACACTTACAGTTCAAAATACATAATGACATCATGGAAAATTACCACTCCTTAGGAGTACAGGCGACCTCGGCTCATCTGTTGGCTATAGACTTGACTCAATGCCTTCCACTGCTACTTAGTGCTTTCAACCAAGCAAACCCATGCTTGTCTTTTGCTTAGTTTAAACGGCCGAGTTTCAGCCATATTAGGCAGTTGTGTCATCAATCTGGCCCGGAGCCGACTGCACCTCCAACTGGTTTAATCAGCAAGAGTTCAGGCGGATCAGATAGTCGGTTTTGTGATTGGGCTGCAAAGCATTCCTGGTTTAAGCAATCCGGCCTCTTAGCAGCGTTTTATTATTATTATTATCATTATCATTATCATTATCATTATCATTATCAATATCAATATCATTATCATTATCATTATCATTATCATTATCATTATCATTATCATTATCATTATCATTATCAATATCAATATCAATATCAATATCAATATCAATATCAATATCAATATCACTATCACTATCACTATCACTATCACTATCACTATCACTATCACTATCACTATCACTATCACTATCACTATCACTATCACTATCACTATCACTATCACTATCACTATCACTATCACTATCACTATCACTATCACTATCACTATCACTATCACTATCACTATCACTATCACTATCACTATCACTATCACTATCACTATCACTATCACTATCACTATCACTATCACTATCACTATCACTATCACTATCACTATCACTATCACTATCACTATCACTATCACTATCACTATCACTATCACTATCACTATCACTATCACTATCACTATCACTATCACTATCACTATCACTATCACTATCACTATCACTATCACTATCACTATCACTATCACTATCACTATCACTATCACTATCACTATCACTATCACTATCACTATCACTATCACTATCACTATCACTATCACTATCACTATCACTATCATTATCATTATTATTATTATTATTATCATTATCATTATTATTATTTATTATTGCAATTGCAATAACAATAATTATTATAATTATTTATTATTATTGTTGTTATGATTTATTATTATCCTTATTATTAAGCCTACCACGACCACTTGACATCATGAGAGGATTTTTTATCATTTGATTGATTGGCAGGCTGCCTCTCATCAATCAATGACAAGAACAACCGCCACTACTACATGACATGGTTGGATGGTGCTCACAAATACAGAAAATCATAACCTCGTGGGCTGCCATGCGGTCATTGTTGTTCATTCTGTGGTCTCATGAGATCTCGCTCTAAACACGCCTGAAAATACGACTGGCCATTTATATGTCGGATTTACGGCAACTGTTGCCACACTTACGGCTGGAAATCCGACGAAAATGTGACTGCTTTATACAGCCGAATTTGGTGCAGTATTGAGAATACACGACTGCGTAATACAGCTAAAATAAGCATTAGCTAGCGCTTCCCAGAATGCATTGCATGCGCACAACACACAAGGGCTCAGCTGAGCTGAATCTGTTTGCTATAATTAATGATTGGAATGTAACGGCCACACTATGAAATCTACTACATAACTTTTGTTACTATTTACTAATGATAAGAACCTATCATTTTAGGCTTTCGCAACTATTAACTGTCAATATTTAATTAGCAGCTATGTGGAGCAGCAGTACTAGTAGTTTAGACTACTGCTAGTATTACGTCGTTATATTTAACGTTCACTTATATTAATGTACTTTCCCTCTAGGCTGCTGGAACTCTTAACTGTTACAATGACTCTAGCCACTATAAAGAGTAATAGTACTAGTTGTTGGGATGTCTACCAACTACTAGAATCATCTATTTTTTTTATTAATTATCAAATACTACTGTTATGAAGTTCCCCATCCAGAAGCTCAAGCAACTCTCAACTGTTACTATCGGGTACGCACAATCCGCTGAACAAACCGAACCGTCGAACAAAGGAATTATCTTCCATCGCTGAAGAAACTTTGTGCAACTAGTGACAAAAAGAAAAATCCACGCTATTGAGCACAATATTGAGTGACCAAATTTGTAATACTACCAATGTACCAAAATGAATAAATAATATTTATTATCGTTCATAACGGCTACTGTAGTATTTGGTTGTGATTTTAAATTACTACAAACAATACAACTAATATTATCATTAACAATGCTGAATGACAAACAATACGAATGGCATTATTATTTTGAAATGAATCTTTAACAAGAGAGAAAAGGGATGACAACTCTAGAAAAGCTTCAATAAAAGATTCTCGACAGACAGGGCTAAGTTCGCAGACTACTATGATTTTTTATCACTGACAGGCTAGCAGACTCGCTATGGTAAATTGAACACTGACGGCTACATACTTCATGCTACAGCTCAATCTTGCAACTACCTGTGTCAGAGGTCAAAATCACTTGGCTAGCAAACACTATAGAGCTGAGCACAAGTGGGCAATACTCTGGGTAATACGGCTGTACTTGTTCAACTACTTCAAGGTTTTTATCTCCAAGTTCTAGGCTAGCAGACCTATGAGATGAGGCCAAGAACAGGTAGGTGGCGGTGTCTTTCGGCTACCACACACTCTCAGTATATGTCACTTAGCTAACAAACTCGAACTCAGGAAATCTGAACATCAAGTGACTGCACACTTCAGATACTGGGCTATGCTTGACGGTTACCAGGCGTTCAATAAAACACCTGGCTAGCAGTCTTGTTATCAAGCCGAACACAGTTGTACCACAATATAGGCACAGCTATACTTATTCAGCTACCAGCGTCAACTTAGAGATGTACTATAGGTTATGCTTATACAGCTACCAACTGAACATCGTCTAAATCTATTTTTCAAACCAATAGTAAAATTAAAGCATATCTGCTCTTCATGTACTACTGAGTACCCTGCTTTCAAATCTATATCAGTGCTCAATATAGCTGAAGCTTCATGGAAAAAATTCATCTCACTTAGTGGATGGTACAGTGCATCTACAGAACAATACAGCCAGGGTGCCAACCTGGCAGTTATTCAATGCAATTTAGCTTTTTCACTAATAATTAGTTAATCACAAACACCAAATAAATAATTATTTAGCAAAGAAGGACTTTAATTTCAGCAGCATGTCGGTTCATTGTACTAAGCATGTTCAATCATATGGCTACTGCCAACCAGATAACAACCGGATAACTTTCTAATGATGTTACTAACACTAGTAAGATGCCTATGATGTGTTTATCTGTTAGTAGAGTAAGTCAAATTAGTAGAAATTGTTGACAAACCCAGCTCCAATTTCCGGTCGATTTTATCACAACACAACTTCGGTATTTACGCACCATAAACAGGCATTTTAGGAACATAAGAATGAAAATTTGGAAGTGCTGCTGATAGACTTACAAGCGGCAGTGAAAATACAACTTTCTGGTTGGTCAAATAAAAACAGGGTCAATACAAAAATATTGATGAGAAACATAAGCTGTATAACTGCTACAACTTGGGTAATTGAAATAGCACAAAATATCCAACACAACATTTCACATAAGCATGTCTAACCATGCTGTCTATTTTAGTTAATTTGCTTAACGCACAGACATGCTACCAGCGGATAAACTGCCATCCTAAAAATTCTTAAGGCGAGAAGTGTCCTTAACATCTCCATTTTGTCTGTTTAAGCTGTATCCTGTTGTGGTGGATTTTACTGGCAACTAACAGTAACCACTACTGTGCAGAGGTCCCCCTGGTGGTGGCTACCACAGGCATGCCTCCATTGATTATAACAGACAAAGACCAGTATCTGTTACAGCAACTATATTGCTCTTATAAGCAATTATTATTACTAATAAATCATATCGGCATTAGGTATTGACTACCCCGACCCTGGGTAGCTATCCCGGACCGGCGACAAAATGGCTCCCCATAGCCAGAGAGATGAAAGTTAGCCTAAGTACCTCCAGACACCACCTTCCGGAGCTATCTACTCTCAGATGTGCAGAAACATGAATCAAAGCCTAGTAAATACCAAAGGATTACATAAACTTATCACTGGCCAAGTTAACAACAGACTCCGCCTCTTACTTCTGGGCTCCAGGGCTATTTAACACATTTACTCTAATCTCGTTTGACAATGCTATCTTCCATATATCATATCGCTTACTATGTACTGTATAACTTCCTGCCATGCTTCATGTGCATGGCTGGAAACTTTCCACTGTAACTCCGCCTATAAAAGGAAGAGATTTTGCGATACTCATTGCACTAACTGTTATGACGTGAGTGTGTTCTCTTGTCTTGTTTTGCCAGCCTTACCTGATATGTCATAGCATTTAGCAGTACCTCTTGTCTCTGCATGGATTGCCACTTTTTAATCTGTGATGAATAAAGGACATATTTATGCACTACTTAAAAACAGTGTATGTCTGAGCCGAGGGCTCACTACGGTTGATAAAGTTGGTCAATCGCTTTACAACACCTTGTTTGTGCCGATTCAGCACGGGGTCACTTCTGGGTTGAGGTAGACTGTGAATTATCAGGCATGAAGAGGCTGACTGCATTGTTGTGGTTGCACAGATTGCGCGTCTACCAGCACAACCCCCTAACGGAAGGTAGTGGACATAAAAATTGGCTACACTGTGACTTCTCGTCCTTAAAGTAGATGGAGACTTTGTTCCTCAATCAACTGGATGTATTGCTATATCTCTTGAACAACCCAAGTGGTCACAGATGCCAAAGAAAAGTCATTTTCTGAGGACTTTAACAGGGTTAGAGGGCCATTTTGTTTGCATTCATTTAGAAGGATGATTTAGCAAAGCTTGTTGTTGGTTGGCTGATTTCAACTGCTCTTCAGTTATCGATGTTTGCCATCACTGTGCAAAATTGAGCTGACAAATAAATGCAGGAGTTTTTCATTCCATGCTGGAAAAGTTGCAAATCCATCTATCATTGCAGCTAAGTAAGGGGGTACCCTCATCTCACTGCAACTCAGCTCCATTCCCATTCACAAGTTTTACGCGAATTAGTTGAAGGCCTCTGTACGAGGTTCACTTTATCAAATGCTCCTAAGGCGACATGTTGTCATCGAATGTTTTGATTCAAGGTGCCCTTTTCTGGTGGGGTGTTTTGCTGTGGCCAACTTTCAGAGATAGGATCACCAACACTGCTACACTGACAATGTAGTCTGTGGTATCTAGTGCTCTTTGCTCCCGTTGCCACTGTTTTGGGAGAGAGTCAATAGTTGGCTGGTGGTCCTATGATTCAAGCGTTTCCTCTGACTGGGCATGGTCAACAGGGAAGGGCAACTGAGTCGAGGGGGGGGGGAGGTGACCTGTGCAATGATGATAAGCTGTGTGGTTGGTGCCAACAAAACTACCAGTTCTTCTGGTCTGTCTGCGGCTTGTGGTTGATCCACAATGTGGTGGTCTAGCACGATCCTGAACCAAGGCTAATTTTCTTCCTCTGTACCGAAAACCCAGGTGTGGCTCTCTGGAGCACCAGGCCATTGGTTCCCTTAGACTCAATGCATGGGTAATCAGTGGGCAACATCTCCCTTCTGACAAAAACTCGCTTCATTCGACGATTGTCTTGGGTGGTTTTCTGTCTCTTATGATCTACCTCATAGATTTGGCATGACAGTTACAACTTTGTATAGCCCCACAAACTTCCTTGCTCCAGAGAAAGGACCTCATCCACTGCATCTTTCCAATTTGAAATATGATAAGCGATAATAGATATAATAATAATATCAGTAATAACAGGAACTACTGTAATAACATAAACAGCAATATTAGTAATAACAAAAATGATAATGGTAATGATCAATGATGATGACAATGATGATAAAAATAATCATAATAATGACAAAGATCATCATAAGAATAATAATAGTGATAACAAGAATGACAATGATAACAACGATAATGATAATAATGATGGTAATAGTAATAATAATAACAATAATAGTGATAAATGATAATAATTATGTTGAAAATAATCATAATTATTAATAAGGATAATATTGATAATGACGATAATATGGAAATGATGATGATGATGAGGATGATGGTTATAGTAATGATAAAAATTATCTAATAATTTTGCTGTAAAGACTGCAACACTTTTGCAGTGATTAATTCCATTTCATTGAAGTTTCAACTAAGCTCTATCACTTATTTGTTACTCTCTCTATTACAAATTTGATATGAAACATAATTTAGTTGTATATTGTTTTGGATTTTTGTCAATTTGAACACAACAGAAAAAATGTGTAATCTTAAGAATTTTATACCTGCTGCTTACATAACGTTAATAATAACGCATGATGTAATGATTCTAAACATATTACTTAAGCTAGGGATTTATCATTCAAAATTGTTCTGCTTGATTTAATATGTGTTTGAAATGTACGGCTTGGAGTTTAATATGACTTTCTTCAGACAAAATCCATTTTTAGCAGTAGTTAGTGAGTTGTCTATCCATTGCACTTAAACAGAAAGAGAGCAGATAACTTTATCCCTAAACGGAACAGATAAACAACGTCTAGAGTTGTTTACTCTTGAATCAAATGAAAGCTAAAGCTGTTGTTAGCACAGGTATGGCCCCCTCGCCAAAATTGATACAAATAAATATGTTCATCGGAATACTTTGTTGACAAGGGCCGCAAAACAGAGTTGACAACTAAAACAAGCGCATCTACTGTTCATTGAACCAACAAAAAATCTTTAACAATGAATAAATAGGTTCATATATTAATGTAGAAATAATGTAGTTGATTTCACAATACTTTTGTCATGAATAACCGAATATTTTAGTGAAACAAATAGAAAAAAGGAACCTGGCAACAGCTAAGTAAAAAATATCGCTGCTCACTTAACAACAAAAAAATACAGAAAACTCACACTTTTTCTTACAAACCCATAAAGAGAAACTAATAATGTAAATAAAATACTTATTTCAAAAGAGGTGATAGTAACTTGATAAGCAACGCGATGGGAGTGTGATAATAATAGAATTGAACAGAAAGAAAAAAAGCATCAAAAAAGATATAATGGTGTTTCCTGAAAAAAAGTTTTATTTTTGGTCAATTACCAAAAATGACTGCTGTAACAACCTAATGGCGAGATACACACGGCCACAAAACTGAAAGTGTTTGGATATAGGCTATTTTTCATAAAAACTAAGTGAGCACCACTCCAAGTATGAATCCTTAAAGGTAGGTTGGGCTCAAATGGGCTTTACTGTCCTTACTCCCACTGAGCAGAAAGAACACCAACAGAGAGTATTGAGTTTTTTATTTGTTATATAGATTTCAAACTTTAAATGATACCCGCTATTTAAAAATAATCCAAAGGCTATTACGCGACAAAGATTTTTCTATCATACTGACCAGACGTAAATTGTAAGCTAAATAATTATATGTTATTTAGCCTTAAATGAAACTATCAATGTTTGTAAATAATCACCCAGATATTGCTGTTTGTGAATTAGAAGTCATTGTAAGTCTACGTATTAAGCATTTTCAACTATTGATTATTCATGTGTTACTAAACAAATCCTATTGTAATCTTTGATTCAAACTTATTACTGAGACTTTGTACAAACATATGTTACCATTCACAGCAATATTCATTCCCATGTACAAAGCAGGAACAGATTAAAATGTGCTGATGTCAAGGTCATTACAATCAGAATTATTACATCCGTTTGTACCAACATATGTACCAACATATTAAAACAATAACCAAAACCATTATCCAAACTTGAGCGTAAACCTAATATTTAACCAGGTGAGCAAAAACGGTACGTAATATTCTCCTGGATTCTAACTAGTGATTAAAAAAGACACATTCACCCATCAGAAACAGATCTTCTTTAAGATCAATCATAGACTTTGACTATATTAGTTTTAAATCAACGATAGAAAGTAGTACCATCTGTGATCTATTCTTTGACATGAATAAAAAAAGAAGTTGCGAGCAACGAAATTAACCTGACATCAGTCACCTAGTGCCCAAAGAAGCCATCTAAGGGTTTTCCTGCTGGTGTTAAGTTATCCCACCAGTTTGTGCAAACATATCTTAGCATTTGAAACAATAGTCGATCAATAAAACAAAGTAAGGTATAACTGCAACATATAAAACCCGGTGTCTAAAAAAGGCACTTCAGGGTTCTCCTGGGCCTGGTGCTCGAACAAGGCACCAGTGCCA
The DNA here is from genome assembly GCA_945261195.1 of Cryptosula pallasiana. Classification (NCBI taxonomy): domain Eukaryota; kingdom Metazoa; phylum Bryozoa; class Gymnolaemata; order Cheilostomatida; family Cryptosulidae; genus Cryptosula; species Cryptosula pallasiana. The sequence goes on from OX183132.1 coordinate 13,640,869, forward strand.
AGGGAGATTAATTGCTTCTGTAATACTCTGATGTATGTCACCTGTGGCTACCTTTTATGTTCCTCCATGTTCATTGTTTTTCTAGGTACGCATATGTTTGTGGTTGCTGGGAGTTTTTTGACCATAGCCTTTTTTGTCTACATCTGCTACAAAACTAAAGGGTGAGTACTTCTCTTTCCAGATAATATAACATCAATGTCACTCATCTTTACTTTTTGTTTTCGTACACCCCTGTAGAATATTGTCCCACTTTCATTCTGGTGTACTCCACACTCCTAGAAACTGTGGCACCCACTTACATTGAGTTTACTGCACATCCTTGACTCCAGTTTACTTTTAGAGTCCTATACAAATCTAGCACCTGTTCACCTTGGCTCATAGCTAACTTCTAGAAGAATAGCATGTGCCATTGATTTAAAAAGTACCACAATATATTTGCAACAAAAGAAAATACAGAAATTGCAATTATTATGTCAAAATATATATTTTTCATGACATGGCAGTTTACTTGCAGTTTGTAATTTTTAAAAGTAAGCTCTCTCATGAAACAGTTTGGTAACACACTAAAAATTTTAACTATTTTAAACTTAAATAAACAAAAGCTCATGAACATTTTAGTCAAGTTGTTAGGTTTTTTGCTAACACACCCATAAATTAGCATGAGCTAAAAGGTCTTTGTGTATGATGGCCACTAACATAAACATGAGTTATTCAGCAGTCTAGAGAGTTACTATTTGCAGCAGTTTTTTTAAATTCTGGCTTAATACCTCATGTACATATAGCGATTCCTAAGCGATTTCCTTAGCGATTGCGTAAATTTGCATTTTCTGTCCCCTGCAAAATTGCTAAGCAATCGCTAGCATTTTCTTTGAGGTTATCGCCACGTTTTGATCAAGATCAAAAAATTACTAGCGGGTTCCTTGATCAGCCAATCACAACGTAAAAAACCGTTACCCTTGCTTTCAATAGTGGCTCGTCATATTCAGCTATCCAATCTATCAACAGTCCTATAATAAATTGAAGGCCATGCTTTGTAACAGCGAGTTTGACTGGAATCGCTGAAGAATGGGTAGTAGCGAAAATTTGTGCAATTTGGTGGAGGGACTTCCCAATCGCTAAGAAAAACCGCTAGCACGATCGCAATATGTACATGAAGCATAACTCATCATTCAGTTGATACAAAATCTTATGATTATAGTTCTGCTTGTGCATTATACGTGTTGGAGAGCAGATTCGTGGAAGTGCCAGTTTGAGAAAAGGCACTCTAAAACTACATAATTAAGAAAGTTGCTTTTCATAATCGTGTTTTAAACTTTTGATTTTTGAGTGAATTGAAACTGTGTGATGTTTTCTACAATTATTTTTATATTGTGGTGGATTTTTATAGCACCCACATGTGCATAGATGTCTACCACTTATTTTGGCATCACTTATATAGCCATTAGATGACCCGAATACCAATATTATTTCATACTGAATTGACCGAGTCTGCATCGGTAAGACACCGACGCTGCATCAGTACTATACCAACCCTGTACAGACCCTGTATGAGTCAGAACTGCTCCTGTGGGAATCACACTGACCCAGCAGGAAGTGAGCTATTATAGCCTGGGACCTGGAAATAGCTCAAGAGGAGACAGAAGGACATATCTGTAGGATGTCTACTTTTTTAACTGAGAAAGTCAAGAAACCGAGCCTAGAAAGACTTAGAGACTAACCACAGTAAGTGAGACTGCTTATGATTGGCTAGAGAGCCCATGACTCCACCCATCACTTCTTGGCCACAGTTACATTTTGTCTCATATGCTTGATATCAATTGCGACTATTTATATGTTTGTGCCTATTTGTGATATTATAACCTACTTATGTATTGTTGGTTGTTTCCCTGTTTGCCTTACTATGCTCTGCCTATTAAAGGCAGAGCTTTTGCCATACCTAATCAGTATTGTATTGTGTCTTACACTTGTTCTTATTCTTTACAAAAATATACTTTTTCGTATTCTTTATAAAAATAAATGCGTTATATGCTAAAGCACTGAGTTATACCTGTAAGCAGAGGGGCCTATACTAGTTGTGGAGTAGAGAATACTCCTTCACTTCTGCTTCAGTGTGGTACTGACCTGTAATTACTTACAGGTGAAAAGTATTCGGTGGCATCATACTGTCAAAATGCTACCGACTCTACTGTGCCGTTGAACCAGGAGTTCGGCTGGTGACAGTGATCAGTTAGTGGATTGAAACCCCTCCAAAAGCTGCTATGATATCATAAGATAACTATATTTGATATTAAAATAGAAATAAGAACTGGAAAATATAAAATAGTACGTAAGCAAAAATCAATGGTGGTGTTTAAAAACTAACAAAAATGTGCTCAAAGTTGCATTGAGTTGTAAGGAATCATTAAATAAGATTTACAGCCTAACTTGCAATGAGTGATAATATAACAATAAAATACCTCATATGTATTATAAATACAATTGCTTACTACAGGTAAAGAGTTCAGTTCAATTCCAATTCAATTTTTGGTCGCTGTCAGACTGTACAGTATTAAAAGTCTGTGTTTTGACTGGCAGCTTTGTGAAGTTGATCATTCATTGTTGTTTTATGGTGAAGAAATTTTAAATTTTTTTGGTACAACTGATAAATGATAGTGAAACTTGCAATTTTGATTTAAGAATTGATAAACTGAGAGTTTTTGAATTGAAAATATTACTTCCGTTCATTACCACAAGTTTTTAACAAATAATGTCTTGAATTTTGTTGGTACACGTAGCAAACACCAAGGTTCCACTAACAACTGCGGAGATCAAGAAAGCCATACAGAGATTCTGAAACCACTAGAAACACCTCAGTAAGCCAAAAATAAACCTTTCGGCCATGCAGTCAAGTCTGCAGGCCTTGCAATCACCGTACCGACCCTGCTGCAAAGCTCTATTGACCTGGTACTGAGATGGCTACTCTATTTTGAGGACACCATGTAGGCTTTACATGCAATAGAAGCCTGTATCCACAAGACAACTAACTAAATATTCACCAAAAATTGCACTGTTAGCTATCCTAGCCCTAGAAACCTAGCACAGAAAGCAGATCATGCAATACGGTACATACTGACACACTCGCTCATAAACCCCGCCTCATACTGTGATAGCTTAATCACTTCAAACTTACTTACTGTATGTAGTTGCTTGCTAAATTTACTCTCATTGTTCATTTGTGCATTTGTGTCCTACTTATTTGTTATTGATTGTATGAGTAATTAGGACATTAGTTCCTGTGCCCCACTCTATAAAAAAACAGAGCTTTTGCCATGTATGTTTGTACTATATCAAGATTTTATTTGAGCACTTGCTTAATGAGCAATAACAGTGACACTAGTGGTTTTCACGAGTGCTGTGAAACATGGTAGCACTGAGTTTTGAGATTGAGTTGTGGTTTCAACATAGCTGTGGAATGGAGAGAGATCTCTCCAGAGCATAATTTGTTGCAAAACCATTGAGACCGAGGTTGAGCTTAACAAAAAGTCAACGGATGCTACGGAATTACTGTGCCAGCAAATGAGGTGTTTGACGGGTGATGGTTTACTCTAGTGGTTTTTGATGAGTCTCCAACAATCCACTGCATCGGTTCAGAAATGTATGTGGGAAGTTTATGAGACAACAGCTAAAATTGTTATCTAATATTCTTTACATATTTCCAGGTAAAATTTAATACAAGGGCTTTTCAAGCAACCAATAGACAGTGGACATACAGCTGAAACAACTAAAGACATCAACTTGATGGTTGAACGCATGCGACAAATACTCAATGATAGACTAAAATTTCCAAATGTAAACCCACAGGATCTTTAAATCTAGGACAATGTTGCAAATAAGGACTATATTTTCTCGCTTTCCCAACCCAGGTAACTGTAAGTCAGTCAGAATATTTTTGATTTAAGATAGTAGTTAACGGCACCACTGCCTCTCCAATGCAGCTATACAAAGCTCCTGAGTCTATAACTAGAAGTTTATCACAGTGCAGCATGGTATAGGTAGTTTCAGATTTGATCCCAACGTCGTAACGAGCAACAACTTCCTATCACGTAGACAAAGTCACTGAAGCTAAGAAACCAGGCAGATTAAAACTAACAAAGGAATGAACCTAAGCAGCTTATAGCCCTGCTAGCAGTTCCTGAAGTACAATCAAGGAAACTAGGTTTCACCAATCTGTTTGAGAAAACCAGTTTTAATTCTGTTCATTTGATTCAACTCACTAAATAAGAAGCAACTGAGTAGTTTTTTCAATATTGTCACTCAATGATGACTTTCATAACTAGCTGCTGTCTGTGTATAATTGAAGCATAAAAGTTTTGCAGATTAAAGTATTTTAAAAAAGTAAAACTTGAAACAGCATTATTTAGCGCATTTCGTCAAACTTATAAACAATCACTTATACTTTGTTTCACAGTTTATTCTGGATAGTTCGACTTCATATGCTGTTTACCTGTTCAGGATGTTTATTGTAATTTAATTTTGAACTTTTATGCTTGTCTGTGTGGAAAAAGCGAAAACATGCAAACTTATCTTGCTTAATCTGTTATGCTTACTGTAAAACTGTGGTTGAAATAAATGTAGGAGATGACTTTGTAGAAAGAAAAGATCTGCATAAATTTTTTTAACAAAAATAACTTGTGAATGACTCTGCTTAGAATTCTGGAATCTCAAATGTCACGTTTCAGCAAGATCTGTTTTTTGATAAACACAACATTTAATTTGGACATAAACTGTCAAAAAAACTAGAAAATGGTGACTAACTTAACTGAAGGTGCTTTTGCAAACAGTTGTAACTGCTCTCATAGTGAGTTGATTTTTTTCTGACGTTTCATAAAAATTATTCGATGTTTTAGTGAGAAAAACGTTTCAGTATAATCTCGCCACCTCTTGGTCACAGCTGTTACTCTGCTTGTCAATTTATCACTGCAACTCCTGCAGTGGCGCAAGATGTGAAGTTCCTGGGCTACCCAGTAATACAAAGTTTCATTTACTCCTATTATCCGGTAATCCTAGAAAAATAGAATCATACCAAATTGGACACTGTAACCGTGTTAACAAAAAACTTGACAATGATGAGGTTTAGCGTGAGGTAAGCTACAAGTGTAAAACTCATACATTACTGGAAAATAACATGGTCCAATAAAGCAGTTACTACGAACAGACCTTTACCCGTTTCAAAAGAGAAATTCACAAACATAAAAGTTTAAAATATTCAACCATAGGGAATAAATGTAAAACAAACAT